>OX403598.1:0-2400000 GCA_948107665.1 Lomographa bimaculata
ACCTAACCTAACCTAACCTAACCTAACCTAACCTAACCTAACCTAACCTAACCTAACCTAACCTAACCTAACCTAACCTAACCTAACCTAACCTAACCTAACCTAACCTAACCTAACCTAACCTAACCTAACCTAACCTAACCTAACCTAACCTAACCTAACCTAACCTAACCTAACCTAACCTAACCTAACCTAACCTAACCTAACCTAACCTAACCTAACCTAACCTAACCTAACCTAACCTAACCTAACCTAACCTAACCTAACCTAACCTAACCTAACCTAACCTAACCTAACCTAACCTAACCTAACCTAACCTAACCTAACCTAACCTAACCTAACCTAACCTAACCTAACCTAACCTAACCTAACCTAACCTAACCTAACCTAACCTAACCTAACCTAACCTAACCTAACCTAACCTAACCTAACCTAACCTAACCTAACCTAACCTAACCTAACCTAACCTAACCTAACCTAACCTAACCTAACCTAACCTAACCTAACCTAACCTAACCTAACCTAACCTAACCTAACCTAACCTAACCTAACCTAACCTAACCTAACCTAACCTAACCTAACCTAACCTAACCTAACCTAACCTAACCTAACCTAACCTAACCTAACCTAACCTAACCTAACCTAACCTAACCTAACCTAACCTAACCTAACCTAACCTAACCTAACCTAACCTAACCTAACCTAACCTAACCTAACCTAACCTAACCTAACCTAACCTAACCTAACCTAACCTAACCTAACCTAACCTAACCTAACCTAACCTAACCTAACCTAACCTAACCTAACCTAACCTAACCTAACCTAACCTAACCTAACCTAACCTAACCTAACCTAACCTAACCTAACCTAACCTAACCTAACCTAACCTAACCTAACCTAACCTAACCTAACCTAACCTAACCTAACCTAACCTAACCTAACCTAACCTAACCTAACCTAACCTAACCTAACCTAACCTAACCTAACCTAACCTAACCTAACCTAACCTAACCTAACCTAACCTAACCTAACCTAACCTAACCTAACCTAACCTAACCTAACCTAACCTAACCTAACCTAACCTAACCTAACCTAACCTAACCTAACCTAACCTAACCTAACCTAACCTAACCTAACCTAACCTAACCTAACCTAACCTAACCTAACCTAACCTAACCTAACCTAACCTAACCTAACCTAACCTAACCTAACCTAACCTAACCTAACCTAACCTAACCTAACCTAACCTAACCTAACCTAACCTAACCTAACCTAACCTAACCTAACCTAACCTAACCTAACCTAACCTAACCTAACCTAACCTAACCTAACCTAACCTAACCTAACCTAACCTAACCTAACCTAACCTAACCTAACCTAACCTAACCTAACCTAACCTAACCTAACCTAACCTAACCTAACCTAACCTAACCTAACCTAACCTAACCTAACCTAACCTAACCTAACCTAACCTAACCTAACCTAACCTAACCTAACCTAACCTAACCTAACCTAACCTAACCTAACCTAACCTAACCTAACCTAACCTAACCTAACCTAACCTAACCTAACCTAACCTAACCTAACCTAACCTAACCTAACCTAACCTAACCTAACCTAACCTAACCTAACCTAACCTAACCTAACCTAACCTAACCTAACCTAACCTAACCTAACCTAACCTAACCTAACCTAACCTAACCTAACCTAACCTAACCTAACCTAACCTAACCTAACCTAACCTAACCTAACCTAACCTAACCTAACCTAACCTAACCTAACCTAACCTAACCTAACCTAACCTAACCTAACCTAACCTAACCTAACCTAACCTAACCTAACCTAACCTAACCTAACCTAACCTAACCTAACCTAACCTAACCTAACCTAACCTAACCTAACCTAACCTAACCTAACCTAACCTAACCTAACCTAACCTAACCTAACCTAACCTAACCTAACCTAACCTAACCTAACCTAACCTAACCTAACCTAACCTAACCTAACCTAACCTAACCTAACCTAACCTAACCTAACCTAACCTAACCTAACCTAACCTAACCTAACCTAACCTAACCTAACCTAACCTAACCTAACCTAACCTAACCTAACCTAACCTAACCTAACCTAACCTAACCTAACCTAACCTAACCTAACCTAACCTAACCTAACCTAACCTAACCTAACCTAACCTAACCTAACCTAACCTAACCTAACCTAACCTAACCTAACCTAACCTAACCTAACCTAACCTAACCTAACCTAACCTAACCTAACCTAACCTAACCTAACCTAACCTAACCTAACCTAACCTAACCTAACCTAACCTAACCTAACCTAACCTAACCTAACCTAACCTAACCTAACCTAACCTAACCTAACCTAACCTAACCTAACCTAACCTAACCTAACCTAACCTAACCTAACCTAACCTAACCTAACCTAACCTAACCTAACCTAACCTAACCTAACCTAACCTAACCTAACCTAACCTAACCTAACCTAACCTAACCTAACCTAACCTAACCTAACCTAACCTAACCTAACCTAACCTAACCTAACCTAACCTAACCTAACCTAACCTAACCTAACCTAACCTAACCTAACCTAACCTAACCTAACCTAACCTAACCTAACCTAACCTAACCTAACCTAACCTAACCTAACCTAACCTAACCTAACCTAACCTAACCTAACCTAACCTAACCTAACCTAACCTAACCTAACCTAACCTAACCTAACCTAACCTAACCTAACCTAACCTAACCTAACCTAACCTAACCTAACCTAACCTAACCTAACCTAACCTAACCTAACCTAACCTAACCTAACCTAACCTAACCTAACCTAACCTAACCTAACCTAACCTAACCTAACCTAACCTAACCTAACCTAACCTAACCTAACCTAACCTAACCTAACCTAACCTAACCTAACCTAACCTAACCTAACCTAACCTAACCTAACCTAACCTAACCTAACCTAACCTAACCTAACCTAACCTAACCTAACCTAACCTAACCTAACCTAACCTAACCTAACCTAACCTAACCTAACCTAACCTAACCTAACCTAACCTAACCTAACCTAACCTAACCTAACCTAACCTAACCTAACCTAACCTAACCTAACCTAACCTAACCTAACCTAACCTAACCTAACCTAACCTAACCTAACCTAACCTAACCTAACCTAACCTAACCTAACCTAACCTAACCTAACCTAACCTAACCTAACCTAACCTAACCTAACCTAACCTAACCTAACCTAACCTAACCTAACCTAACCTAACCTAACCTAACCTAACCTAACCTAACCTAACCTAACCTAACCTAACCTAACCTAACCTAACCTAACCTAACCTAACCTAACCTAACCTAACCTAACCTAACCTAACCTAACCTAACCTAACCTAACCTAACCTAACCTAACCTAACCTAACCTAACCTAACCTAACCTAACCTAACCTAACCTAACCTAACCTAACCTAACCTAACCTAACCTAACCTAACCTAACCTAACCTAACCTAACCTAACCTAACCTAACCTAACCTAACCTAACCTAACCTAACCTAACCTAACCTAACCTAACCTAACCTAACCTAACCTAACCTAACCTAACCTAACCTAACCTAACCTAACCTAACCTAACCTAACCTAACCTAACCTAACCTAACCTAACCTAACCTAACCTAACCTAACCTAACCTAACCTAACCTAACCTAACCTAACCTAACCTAACCTAACCTAACCTAACCTAACCTAACCTAACCTAACCTAACCTAACCTAACCTAACCTAACCTAACCTAACCTAACCTAACCTAACCTAACCTAACCTAACCTAACCTAACCTAACCTAACCTAACCTAACCTAACCTAACCTAACCTAACCTAACCTAACCTAACCTAACCTAACCTAACCTAACCTAACCTAACCTAACCTAACCTAACCTAACCTAACCTAACCTAACCTAACCTAACCTAACCTAACCTAACCTAACCTAACCTAACCTAACCTAACCTAACCTAACCTAACCTAACCTAACCTAACCTAACCTAACCTAACCTAACCTAACCTAACCTAACCTAACCTAACCTAACCTAACCTAACCTAACCTAACCTAACCTAACCTAACCTAACCTAACCTAACCTAACCTAACCTAACCTAACCTAACCTAACCTAACCTAACCTAACCTAACCTAACCTAACCTAACCTAACCTAACCTAACCTAACCTAACCTAACCTAACCTAACCTAACCTAACCTAACCTAACCTAACCTAACCTAACCTAACCTAACCTAACCTAACCTAACCTAACCTAACCTAACCTAACCTAACCTAACCTAACCTAACCTAACCTAACCTAACCTAACCTAACCTAACCTAACCTAACCTAACCTAACCTAACCTAACCTAACCTAACCTAACCTAACCTAACCTAACCTAACCTAACCTAACCTAACCTAACCTAACCTAACCTAACCTAACCTAACCTAACCTAACCTAACCTAACCTAACCTAACCTAACCTAACCTAACCTAACCTAACCTAACCTAACCTAACCTAACCTAACCTAACCTAACCTAACCTAACCTAACCTAACCTAACCTAACCTAACCTAACCTAACCTAACCTAACCTAACCTAACCTAACCTAACCTAACCTAACCTAACCTAACCTAACCTAACCTAACCTAACCTAACCTAACCTAACCTAACCTAACCTAACCTAACCTAACCTAACCTAACCTAACCTAACCTAACCTAACCTAACCTAACCTAACCTAACCTAACCTAACCTAACCTAACCTAACCTAACCTAACCTAACCTAACCTAACCTAACCTAACCTAACCTAACCTAACCTAACCTAACCTAACCTAACCTAACCTAACCTAACCTAACCTAACCTAACCTAACCTAACCTAACCTAACCTAACCTAACCTAACCTAACCTAACCTAACCTAACCTAACCTAACCTAACCTAACCTAACCTAACCTAACCTAACCTAACCTAACCTAACCTAACCTAACCTAACCTAACCTAACCTAACCTAACCTAACCTAACCTAACCTAACCTAACCTAACCTAACCTAACCTAACCTAACCTAACCTAACCTAACCTAACCTAACCTAACCTAACCTAACCTAACCTAACCTAACCTAACCTAACCTAACCTAACCTAACCTAACCTAACCTAACCTAACCTAACCTAACCTAACCTAACCTAACCTAACCTAACCTAACCTAACCTAACCTAACCTAACCTAACCTAACCTAACCTAACCTAACCTAACCTAACCTAACCTAACCTAACCTAACCTAACCTAACCTAACCTAACCTAACCTAACCTAACCTAACCTAACCTAACCTAACCTAACCTAACCTAACCTAACCTAACCTAACCTAACCTAACCTAACCTAACCTAACCTAACCTAACCTAACCTAACCTAACCTAACCTAACCTAACCTAACCTAACCTAACCTAACCTAACCTAACCTAACCTAACCTAACCTAACCTAACCTAACCTAACCTAACCTAACCTAACCTAACCTAACCTAACCTAACCTAACCTAACCTAACCTAACCTAACCTAACCTAACCTAACCTAACCTAACCTAACCTAACCTAACCTAACCTAACCTAACCTAACCTAACCTAACCTAACCTAACCTAACCTAACCTAACCTAACCTAACCTAACCTAACCTAACCTAACCTAACCTAACCTAACCTAACCTAACCTAACCTAACCTAACCTAACCTAACCTAACCTAACCTAACCTAACCTAACCTAACCTAACCTAACCTAACCTAACCTAACCTAACCTAACCTAACCTAACCTAACCTAACCTAACCTAACCTAACCTAACCTAACCTAACCTAACCTAACCTAACCTAACCTAACCTAACCTAACCTAACCTAACCTAACCTAACCTAACCTAACCTAACCTAACCTAACCTAACCTAACCTAACCTAACCTAACCTAACCTAACCTAACCTAACCTAACCTAACCTAACCTAACCTAACCTAACCTAACCTAACCTAACCTAACCTAACCTAACCTAACCTAACCTAACCTAACCTAACCTAACCTAACCTAACCTAACCTAACCTAACCTAACCTAACCTAACCTAACCTAACCTAACCTAACCTAACCTAACCTAACCTAACCTAACCTAACCTAACCTAACCTAACCTAACCTAACCTAACCTAACCTAACCTAACCTAACCTAACCTAACCTAACCTAACCTAACCTAACCTAACCTAACCTAACCTAACCTAACCTAACCTAACCTAACCTAACCTAACCTAACCTAACCTAACCTAACCTAACCTAACCTAACCTAACCTAACCTAACCTAACCTAACCTAACCTAACCTAACCTAACCTAACCTAACCTAACCTAACCTAACCTAACCTAACCTAACCTAACCTAACCTAACCTAACCTAACCTAACCTAACCTAACCTAACCTAACCTAACCTAACCTAACCTAACCTAACCTAACCTAACCTAACCTAACCTAACCTAACCTAACCTAACCTAACCTAACCTAACCTAACCTAACCTAACCTAACCTAACCTAACCTAACCTAACCTAACCTAACCTAACCTAACCTAACCTAACCTAACCTAACCTAACCTAACCTAACCTAACCTAACCTAACCTAACCTAACCTAACCTAACCTAACCTAACCTAACCTAACCTAACCTAACCTACCAAAGGCTGTGTCCAAGGGTCCATCGGAGGTCCAATTCTCTGGAACTTGCTCCTGGACCCACTGCTGCAGGGTCTTGACAACAGAGGGGACTACTGCCAGGCATTTGCTGACGACGTCGTTTTAGTATTCGAAGGAGACACGGCACTTGAAGTAGAGAGACAGGCGAATGCCGCTCTCGCATATGTTCTGGCGTGGGGTGTCAAAAACAAGCTTAGGTTTGCTCCCCATAAAACCAAAGCTATGGTCATTACAAGGAGGCTTAAATTTGACACGCCGCGCCTGAGCATGGGCGGGATCGACATTGGTATGTCTAAGGAGATCAAGATCCTGGGGCTCATCTTAGATCATAAGCTCACGTTCAACAGCCATGCAGCAAGCGTATGCAAGAAGGCGTTGAACGTGTACAAACAGCTATCTAGAGCCGCCAGGGTTAGCTGGGGTCTCAATCCGCAGGTGATACACAGTATATACACGGCCGCAGTTGAACCTATTATCATGTACGCGGCCAGTGTCTGGGCATCCCAAACACGCAAACTGGGCATGCAGAAACACCTCAATGCTGTCCAGCGAGGTTTTGCCCAGAAACTGTGTAAAGCCTACCGGACCGTCTCCCTAAACTCGGCACTAGTTCTGGCTGGAATCTTGCCACTCGACCTCAGGATACAGGAAGCAGCTGCCCTGTATGAGGCAAAGAGAGGTGTTCCCCGGCTTGAACTAGGAGACAGGGAGGTGGAGAAAATGTCGAAAGCGGAAAAATCACCTCACCCGGCGGAATATATGGACCTAAAATTCGAAAGCCTGGAAAACCAAGAGCAGGTGAATACTCACAGCGGTTACGCAACTCGAATGTTCACAGACGGCAGTAAAATTGAGGGTAAGGTCGGAGCGGCAATATCAACATGGAACAGCGAAACCGAGACCAAAGCCCAAAAATTTAAACTGTCGTCTTACTGCACCGTTTACCAGGCTGAATTACTGGCCATATGTATAGCCACGAGGGAGGTTTTAAAGAGCAAAGAGGTGACATTTGGAATCTACAGCGACTCGAGGTCATCGCTCGAAGCCACAACTAATTACGGCTCCAAACACCCTCTCGCTGTAGAAATACGCGACAACCTGCGCACCTGTAAAGACCGAAATAAAGTTGTATCTTTATATTGGATAAGGGCACACGCAGGCATAGAGGGCAACGAGCGAGCAGATGAACTGGCAAAGGAAGCAGCCCTTGGAACAAAAAGCAAGCCGAAATACGATCTCTGCCCAATCTCATTCGTTAAAAGACAAATCCGAACAGCGACCCTTAGCGAATGGGACATGAGATACAAAAGCGGAACAACAGCAGCCGTGACAAAGATTTTCTTCCCCGACGTCATAAGTGCCTTTAAACTCGTACGGCAAATAAAACCAGAAGGATTACTAACCCAGACCTTAACAGGACACGGTGGGTTTTCAGAATACCTGACTAGATTCAGGTGTAAGGAAGACCCATCGTGCATTTGCGAACCCGGTAGGCCCGAAACGGTAGAACACATCCTATTTGAATGCCCCGTGTACGGTAAAATGAGATACGAAGCTGAGCAATGCATAAACGTCCAACTGAACTCAGCTAATGCTCATGATTGTCTAAGAGACAAGCACAAAAGGGAGATATTTATAGACTACTGCGTAAAAGTAACGAAACAAACTGTATATAGAAATAAATAGTTAGATAAGTTTGCAGAATATATATATATACATTATATATATATCACTAGCAAAAATTTACCATGTATAAATGTAAGAAAACTAGGTAGTCATATGATAAGGATAATGCCAGCTATAAAAATGTTTTAAAATTAAGAACTTAACTATAAAAATGTTTAAAATTAAGAACTTGTATTTAATAAAGAAAAGTGTACTTGAATGGTAATGTGTAATAAAGAAATAACTGCTGAATAAAATCTCTGATCCTGTTAGAGGTAGTTGCTTCAATAGTGCCATTTCTAGATGGTGGTACGGGTAGGGAATAAAAAAAAAAAAAAAAAAAAAAAAAACCTAACCTAACCTAACCTAACCTAACCTAACCTAACCTAACCTAACCTAACCTAACCTAACCTAACCTAACCTAACCTAACCTAACCTAACCTAACCTAACCTAACCTAACCTAACCTAACCTAACCTAACCTAACCTAACCTAACCTAACCTAACCTAACCTAACCTAACCTAACCTAACCTAACCTAACCTAACCTAACCTAACCTAACCTAACCTAACCTAACCTAACCTAACCTAACCTAACCTAACCTAACCTAACCTAACCTAACCTAACCTAACCTAACCTAACCTAACCTAACCTAACCTAACCTAACCTAACCTAACCTAACCTAACCTAACCTAACCTAACCTAACCTAACCTAACCTAACCTAACCTAACCTAACCTAACCTAACCTAACCTAACCTAACCTAACCTAACCTAACCTAACCTAACCTAACCTAACCTAACCTAACCTAACCTAACCTAACCTAACCTAACCTAACCTAACCTAACCTAACCTAACCTAACCTAACCTAACCTAACCTAACCTAACCTAACCTAACCTAACCTAACCTAACCTAACCTAACCTAACCTAACCTAACCTAACCTAACCTAACCTAACCTAACCTAACCTAACCTAACCTAACCTAACCTAACCTAACCTAACCTAACCTAACCTAACCTAACCTAACCTAACCTAACCTAACCTAACCTAACCTAACCTAACCTAACCTAACCTAACCTAACCTAACCTAACCTAACCTAACCTAACCTAACCTAACCTAACCTAACCTAACCTAACCTAACCTAACCTAACCTAACCTAACCTAACCTAACCTAACCTAACCTAACCTAACCTAACCTAACCTAACCTAACCTAACCTAACCTAACCTAACCTAACCTAACCTAACCTAACCTAACCTAACCTAACCTAACCTAACCTAACCTAACCTAACCTAACCTAACCTAACCTAACCTAACCTAACCTAACCTAACCTAACCTAACCTAACCTAACCTAACCTAACCTAACCTAACCTAACCTAACCTAACCTAACCTAACCTAACCTAACCTAACCTAACCTAACCTAACCTAACCTAACCTAACCTAACCTAACCTAACCTAACCTAACCTAACCTAACCTAACCTAACCTAACCTAACCTAACCTAACCTAACCTAACCTAACCTAACCTAACCTAACCTAACCTAACCTAACCTAACCTAACCTAACCTAACCTAACCTAACCTAACCTAACCTAACCTAACCTAACCTAACCTAACCTAACCTAACCTAACCTAACCTAACCTAACCTAACCTAACCTAACCTAACCTAACCTAACCTAACCTAACCTAACCTAACCTAACCTAACCTAACCTAACCTAACCTAACCTAACCTAACCTAACCTAACCTAACCTAACCTAACCTAACCTAACCTAACCTAACCTAACCTAACCTAACCTAACCTAACCTAACCTAACCTAACCTAACCTAACCTAACCTAACCTAACCTAACCCAGTAGGCAGCCCGGGGGGCAGGCCGCACTGCATTCAGTAGTCATCTCTTCAAAAGACGAAAACGAGACCGGCGAAGAAGTGCTCAACCGAATCCGAGAGGCAGTAAATGCAAAAGAAGGAGGGATTAAGGTCGATAGAGTGCGGAAGGCCAAAGACAGAAAGGTCATCGTGGGTTGCAGATCCGAGGAAGAAAGACAGAAGTTAAAAGAGAAACTCAAAAAGGTAGAGTCGCGCCTCAGAGTGGATGAGATCAAGAACAAAGACCCGCTCTTGATCCTAAGGGACGTTCTTAACTATAATAAAGACGAAGACGTCTTAAAAGCCCTTAGGAATCAGAACGGGGGGATGTTCAAAGACCTCGACAAGGAGGACGACAGAATGGAGGTGCGTTACAGGAGAAAAACGAGAAACCCGCAAACGTGTCACATTATACTTAGAATCTCTCCTAAAATATGGATGCGATTAACAGAAGCAGGAGAAGCGCACATAGACCTGCAACGAGTCAAGGTATCCGACCAGTCTCCAATAGTGCAGTGCTCACTGTGCCTTGGCTACGGCCACGGTAGGCGATACTGTAAGGAGACAGTGGAAAAATGCAGCCACTGTGGTGGCCCACACATGAAGACTGACTGCGCAGACTGGTTGGCAGGTGAAGCCCCTTCTTGCTGCAACTGTAAACACGCCAAGCTGGATGAATACGACCACAACGCGTTCAGCCAGGAGTGTGCAGTGAGAAGGAAGTGGGACGCCTTGGCTCGAGCTACTGTCGCTTATTGCTAAAGATGACACTGGCAGCACCATAGCAGAAAACAGAGGCACCCCTACCACTAAACCGTACCTAGCGATCCAAGCCAACCTCCAAAGAAAAAATCTAGCAACCAGTGAACTTATGTTAGAGGCGTGCAAAAGGAGGGCAGCCTTCGCTCTGCTCCAGGAGCCGTATGTGGGTGGAGCGAGAAAAATGAAGGACTACCAAGGGCTGAGAATCTTCCAATGCACTAGTCAAGGGCAAGGGACTGTCAAGGCTGCAATAGCCGTCTTCGACAACAAATTGGATGTCATTCAGTACCCAGAACACACCACAAACAACATCGTTGTGGTGAAGATCCGGACTAGTGCCTGGGAGATCGCAGTGGTATCTTTTTATTTCGAGCCAGACCAGCCCATACAGCCATACCTGGAGCAGCTCAAGAAAATAGAAGAGAAATTTGGACCTAGAAGAATTATCGTAGGAGGGGATTCAAACGCGAAGAGCAGCTGGTGGGGTAGCCTCAAGGTAGACCATAGGGGAGAAGACATGTCGGGAGCCCTCGAAGAGATGAACTTGCAGGTGCTCAACAACGGAAATACCCCCACCTTTAACACCGTAAGAGGAGGTAAAACTTACGCCAGTTACGTCGACATAACGGCCTGCACGGTGGATATGTTGGACTTGGTGGAGGACTGGGAGGTAAGAGACGACATAACAGGATCAGACCACAACGGCATTACTTTTAAAATCAAATTAGAAAAAGCAAACGGATTCAGTATAGGAAGAACAACAAGACTTTACAACACCAAAAAGGCAAATTGGAGCCAGTTTCGTGAGAAACTGGCCCAATTAAATTTAGAACACAACATAAACACAATAGAAACAAACAAAATTGAACAAACGCTAGAACTAGAAAAAGTAGTGGAAAAATATATAGCAGTAATTAAGCAAGTATGCACAGACACAATACCGAAAAAGAAACAAATAGAAACACTTACCTTGCCGTGGTGGTCTGAAGAACTCGCTCACCTGAAGGGAAAAGTCACCACCATGAAACGTAGAATCCGATGTGCAGCGCCGGTCCGCAGAGCAAAAGTTGTTGAAGAGTACCTGCAAGAAAAAGAGAAATATGAGAGTGAAGCTAGTAAAGCACAAACGGAAAGTTGGAAGGGCTTCTGTGAGAAGCAGGATCGAGAAGGGATGTGGGAAGGCATTTACCGAGTGATTGGGAGAACAATGAAAAGACAGGAGGACCTGCCCTTGATCAGGGAAGGAAGAGCCCTAAGCCCAAGAGAATCTGCAGAAATGCTTGCAGAAACTTTTTATCCGAAAGACCAACATGAAGAAGATAATGGGGATCACCAGAAAACCAGAAGAGAAGCCGACCAAGTAAACGGTTGGGAGCATGATAGTTATCATGACCCACCGTTTACCCCTGAAGAGGTTCAAAGCGCGGTGAATGGCTTTAACCCCAAGAAAGCTCCAGGTTCAGACGGTCTGACGGCTGACATATGCAAGCAGGCCATAATCCAAGACCCAGAATTGTACCTATCACTGGCTAACAAGTGCCTAGAGCAGGGACACTTCCCGAACATCTGGAAGGAGGCGACCGTGGTAGTACTTCGAAAACCGGGAAAGGAAAAGTACACGGAAGCCAAATCCTATAGGCCGATAGGGTTGTTGCCGGTGATGGGTAAGATTCTTGAAAAGATGGTCGTAAATAGGCTCAAATGGCACATACTCCCTAAACTAAGTAGCCGCCAATACGGATTCATGCCACAAAGGAGCACGGAAGACGCCCTCTATGTCCTCGTCCAGCACATACGATCCAAGTTGGAGGATAAAAAACTCGTCACACTCGTATCGCTGGACATAGAGGGCGCCTTCGATAGCGCCTGGTGGCCTGCAATAAGGGTCCGGTTGGCGGAGGAAAAGTGCCCCCTGAACATCAGGAAATTGGTGGACAGCTACCTAAGCAATAGAAAGGTCAAGTTGAGATACGCGGGCGAGGAGGTGGAGAGACGGACCACCAAGGGCTGCGTCCAAGGGTCTATCGGAGGTCCAATTTTGTGGAACCTGCTTCTTGACCCACTGCTGCAGGGTCTCGAAAGTAGAGGTGACTACTGCCAGGCATTTGCGGATGACGTCGTTTTGGTATTCGAAGGAGACACAGCATCAGAAGTGGAACGACATGCGAATGCCGCCCTTGCGTACGTCCAGGCGTGGGGTGTCAAAAACAAGCTTAGGTTCGCACCTCATAAAACCAAGGCTATGGTTATAACGAGGAAGCTCAAATTTGACACACCACGCCTGGGCATGGGCGGGGTCGACATCTGCATGTCAAATGAGATAAAGATCCTGGGGCTCATACTAGATCATAAGCTCACGTTCAACAGCCATGCAGCTAGTGCATGCAAAAAGGCGTTGAACGTGTACAAGCAGCTGTCCAGAGCCGCCAGGGTCAGCTGGGGTCTCAATCCGGAGGTGATACGCTGTATATACACGGCCGCAGTCGAACCTATAATTATGTACGCGGCCAGTGTCTGGGCACCTCAAACTCGGAAACTGGGCATGCAGAAACACCTCAACGCTGTCCAGCGAGGTTTTGCCCAAAAACTGTGCAGAGCCTACCGGACCGTCTCCCTAAACTCAGCACTAGTTCTAGCCGGAATCCTGCCACTCGACCTCAGGATACAGGAAGCAGCAGCCCTGTATGAGGCCAAGAGAGGTGTTCCCCGGCTGGAACTAGGAGACAGGGAGGTGGAAAAAATGGCAAAAGCTGAAGAATCACCTCACCCGGCGGAGCATATGAGCCTGGAATTCAAAAGTCTGGAAGACCACGAGCAGGTGAACATTCACAGCGATTACGCAATCCGAATGTTCACAGACGGCAGCAAGATTCAGGGAAAGGTCGGTGCCGCGCTATCCATATGGAATAGCATAGCCGAGACCAAATCCCGAAAAATTAAACTGTCGTCTTACTGCACCGTCTACCAGGCCGAATTACTGGCCATATGCATAGCCACGAGGGAGATTTTGAAGAGCAAAGAGCCATCGTTCGGAATATACAGCGACTCAAGGTCATCGCTCGAGGCCATAACCAACTATAGCTCAAAAAACCCTCTTGCTTTAGAGATACGCAACAACCTACGGACAATAAAAGACCAGAATAAAAATGTATCTTTATACTGGATAAGGGCTCACGTAGGCATCGAGGGTAACGAGCGAGCAGATGAGCTGGCGAAGGAAGCAGCCCTTGGAAGTAAAATCAGACCGCACTACGATCTCTGCCCAATCTCATATATCAAAAAGTTGATCCGAATCGAAACGCTTAAAAAATGGAATAATAGGTACAAAACCAGCGAAACAGCAGCGGTGACCAAAATATTCTTCCCCGACGCTATAGAAGCTTTCAAAATTGTTAGAAATATTAAGCCAGCGGGCATACTAACCCAAGCACTGACAGGGCACGGTGGGTTTTCAGAATACTTGAATAGGTTCAAGTGTAAGGAAGACCCATCGTGCATCTGCGAACCAGGAAAGCCTGAATCCGTCCAGCATATCCTCTTTGAATGCCCCGTCTATGGACGACAGAGATATGAAGCCGAACAATACATGAATGTAGATATAAATATAAATACTGCATATAAATGTATTAGTGATAAGAAAATAAAACAGGATTATGTAAACTACTGCATAGATATTATTAAAAATGTAATAAATAGGAATAAAGATATATAAGTTTGCTGAATATATATATGTCGATATGTATAACCTCAGCAAAATATTTTACAGTATAAAAAATTTAAGTTTAACTATGTAGAAATAAAATAGACATAAGATATAAATTAAGATGTATAAGTTTAAGAAAAATTGACACTGTTAGAGATTAAGAATAAAGTTAAATAAAGACTCTGATAACGTTAGAGGTAGCCGCTACAATAGTGCCATTTCTAGATGGTGGTACGGGTAAGAAAAAAAAAAAAAAAAAAAAAAAAAAAAAAACCTAACCTAACCTAACCTAACCTAACCTAACCTAACCTAACCTAACCTAACCTAACCTAACCTAACCTAACCTAACCTAACCTAACCTAACCTAACCTAACCTAACCTAACCTAACCTAACCTAACCTAACCTAACCTAACCTAACCTAACCTAACCTAACCTAACCGTCGATTTTGGTAGAACCTAAGTACGTATATTGTAGACTGTAGTGCCCCTACCGCGACGTGCGTTACCAATTCGGAAGCGCCATCGCGAGCTCTCGAACGCCCTGCAACAGAAAAGCACACATTAGAACAAATTTCTTAGATAACACCCAAAAACTTTCCAAATTTGCATTTTTAAACTTCAAAAATTTATTAAAATTTCAGTTTTAGTCTCAGGACAATTTCAATTGCACAGCGAGGTTCGCTGCGCGGGCGCGCGTCGATCGCCACCCCGAAAACGCCCAAATTCGACAAAAAATTTTTCATCCTTTCGTAAAAAGTCGATGTAAGGCATCGAATTTCTCCATACATTGTCGATTTTGGTAGAACCTAAGTACGTATATTGTAGACTGTAGTGCCCCTACCGCGACGTGCGTTACCAATTCGGAAGAAGCGCCATCGCGAGAACCCAAAAACTTTTTGAAACTTTTTGAAAATTTGAAATTGGAAGTCTGTAGTGGGTCTGGGCAAACATTTTTACAAATATATTTGAAGAAGCGTTTTTTTATTTCATAAACTTTTTGACTAAGGTGAAAAATTTAATTTCACTTACTTCCAGCATTTTTAAATATTGACAAGAAAGCTTAAATTCATACATTGAGGAGTCTCAAAGACTGAAGTGATTATTTTGACGAAAGTTTGTGTTACACTAAACACTCTTTTGGTATTTGAGATTCCTTCCCCACCCTTTCCCTAAAAAAAATATCTATGTTGACTACTTTTCATTATTAATTAATCAATTAAACTTTGTGTTTATTCAAAATTTTGTGCTTATGTTTGAGTGCTTTGACAAAAAATTTTAAAACTTATACAAATTTTAACATAAGTTAATTTACTTAGCATATGTTAGACGCGTCCCTATTGACGCGCTGAAATCAATTGAGACTAAGGTGTCCCTACACTAACTACGATGTTCGTAGGAATTCGAACACCATCAAAAAAGATGACAGAAGCTCAGGAAAATGACCCGGAGAGATCCCAAGACTCGACAAGGATGGCAGGACCATCATCAGCAGAAATGAAAAAGACGGCTACCTCAAAGGTTAGACGTAGCATAGGAGAATGGGAGGCGGCAAAGTCAGAGGTTGACTCACAATACCAGACACAGGCTCAGCCGACTCCTAAAGAAACGGCATCGGCTAAAAACCGACCAAAAATCGGGCCTAAAATAGAGCCTCCGAAGCCGAAACCGCTCTCCGTTAACCAACAGTCGACGATCAAGGCACCTGGCTCACCACCGAAGGCGATACCTAACGTACCGACAATATCGAAACCAAAACCGCCTCCAGCGGCCCCGCTGGAGAACAAGGAGAAACACCGGCGCCCATCAATGGACGTTTCGGAAAGTCAGCCGCCAGAGACCTTGGCAGTACCGACAGTGGCCACCCAGAATCCAAAATCCAACCCAGCGGCTCCACAGGAACGCTCGCCACCAAAGACGATTTCCATTCCAAGAGTTGCTGAGGCAAGGGCCTGCCTGAACAAGGCAAAGCTCCACCTCAGCAGCTCAAGGAACACAAAAACGGAGATCAAGGAGGGAGTTATTGCCGCACTGGATAGGCTGTTCCAGCTGGTGAAGGAAGCGGAAGCCGAAAACAAGCCAAAAGGCCGTAGAAAGGAAGAGTTGGGGAATGGACAGGAGGAGCCTATTCCAACCGTCCCGCCCCAACCCGCGACAGGACCCGAAGAATGGTATAAAAGAATGGAGGAACACGGAAAGCTAATAAAGGATAATAACGCCAAAATGGAAGAACTCAAGGAAAGACTGGAAACTCACCAGAAAGTCTTGGAGGGAAGAATGACCTACGCGGGGGTGCTGGCTAGTGGAAGTTCAAAAAAGCCTTCGCAGCCAACAGCACTACACTCGGTGGTCATCACCTCCAAGGACGAAACGGAAACGGGAGAGGAAGTACTGGACAGAATAAGAAAGGCAGTAAACGCAAAAGATGGAGGAATAAACATAGATAAGATAAGAAAGGCAAAGGATAGGAAGGTTATAGTGGGATGTAGCAGTAAAGAAGAGATAAAAAAGGTTAAGGAAAGGATTAAGGAGAAAGGTGGACTATTACATGTAGAAGAAATTAAAAATAAAGATCCGCTAATAGTACTGCTGGGCGTCCTCCAAAGCAATTCTGACGAAGACATTGTCAGAGCCATCGGAATGCAAAATAAACACCTGCTTAACGACGTGAGCGACAGTGACAATCGCATCGAGATCCGGTTTCGGCGTAAAGCCAGGAACCCGCTCACAGCTCACGTCGTGGCAAGAGTATCGCCATCGATATGGCAACGGCTCACTAACGCAGGGGCAGTGCACATCGACATGCAGAAGGTTAGAGTCGCCGACCAATCACCCCTAATACAGTGTTCGCGCTGTCTGGGGTATGGACATGGGAGGAGATTCTGTCACGATGCAGTCGAGGTGTGCAGCCACTGCGGAGGGCAACATTTGAAGACTGAGTGTGCCGATTGGCTCTCGGAGACACCTCCTAGCTGCGTAAACTGCCTTAAGGCAAAAATGGACAAAATCGACCACAATGCCTTCAGCTCAGAATGTCCGGTACGGCGTAAATGGGAAGTACTTGCCAGATCGACCGTCGCATACTGCTAAGGTGGCCTACAAGTTCGTGCAAGCTAATCTTCAAAGGAAGAAGCTTGCTACAAACGAGCTGTTTATTGAAGCGGGTAACCGAAAGATAGCTGCAGCGCTTCTCCAAGAGCCATATGTGGGTGGGGAAAGAAGCATGAGGAGTCGCCAGGGCGTAAGGGTCTTCCAGAGCACCAAAGTAGGAGATGGGACTGTAAAGGCAGCAATAGTTGTCTTTGACTCGAAATTAGATGTCATCCAGTACCCGCAACTCACCACTAACAACATCGTAGTGGTGGGAATCCGAACAAGTGCCTGGAAGATCACGCTGGTCTCCTACTATTTCGAGCCGGATCAGCCCATAGAGCCATACTTGGAGACGCTGACAAAAATAAGTATGAAAGTAGGTTTAAAACGACTTCTCATAGGTGGAGATGCAAATGCGAGGAGCACCTGGTGGGGAAGCGATAAAGTGGATCACCGAGGCGAGGAAATGACAGGAGCATTGGAGGATTTGGGACTCCAAGTATTAAACACAGGAGACCTGCCGACCTTCGACACCGTAAGAGGAGGGCAAAGATACTCTAGCCACATAGATGTATCGGCCTGCGCATCGGACATGCTTGATTTGGTGGAGGACTGGAAAGTCGAAGAAAATCTCACGAGTTCGGACCACAACGGAATCACATTTAGTATTAGACTTCAAAAAGCAAACGGAATAAAAATAACTAGAACAACAAGAATATTCAATACAAAAAAAGCCAATTGGGAACAATTTCATGTGAAACTCAACCAATTAAAGCAGATACAGAATATAACAAAAGAATCAATAGAATCAATAGAAAGTAAAGAACAAATAGAAGGAACAGTAAATAATTTCACAAAAGCAATAATTCAAGCATGCACAGATAGTATACCTAGAAAAAATAAAGTAAACACACTTACCATTCCGTGGTGGTCCAAGAAACTCGAAGAGATGAAACAGGAAGTCACCACCAGAAAGCGCAGGATCCGATGCGCAGCGATGGTCCGGCGTGAGAAGGTCGTTGCAGAATATCTGAAAAGTAAAGAAGATTATGAATTGGAGACTCAAAGAGCCCAGACGGAAAGCTGGAAGGACTTTTGTGGAAAACAAGACAGAGAAGGTCTCTGGGAAGGAATTTACAGGGTCATTGGAAGGACGGAAAAAAGGCAGGAGGACATCCCCCTTATGAAACATGGCAGGGTGCTAAATGAGAGAGAGTCTGCGATTCTGCTGGCGGAGACCTTCTACCCCGGAGATACAGAGGATGAAGATAATGCGGAACACAAGCGGATAAGAAAAGCAGCTATACAAGTAAATGAACTGGGTCATGATGAAAACCATGACCCACCTTTTACCTCTGAAGAGCTAAAGACCGTATTAGCAAGCTTCAATCCGAAGAAGGCTCCTGGGGCCGATGGTCTTACAGCAGATATCTGCCAGAGAGCTATAGCTCACGACCCCGATGCTTTCCTATCATTGGCAAACAAGTGCCTTGAAAAAGGTTACTTTCCGAAGGTCTGGAAGGAGGCTACGGTGGTAATCCTTAGGAAGCCGGGAAAGGAGAGCTACCTAGAGCCGAAGTCTTACAGACCTATCGGACTTCTGCCGGTGATGGGAAAGGTATTGGAAAAACTGGTTGTGGGTAGATTAAAGTGGCACGTTACACCTAGAATAAGTACTCGCCAGTATGGTTTTATGCCCCAGAAAAGCACAGAAGGCTCCCTCTATGACCTAATTGAGTATATCCGCAGCAAACTGGAGCAGAAGAAGTTAGTAGCGATGGTATCTTTGGACATAGAGGGAGCCTTTGACAGCGCCTGGTGGCCAGCCATAAAGGTCAGACTGGCTGAGGAAGAATGCCCAGTAAATTTAAGAAGGGTTATAGACAGTTATCTGCAACACAGGAAGGTCAGAGTGCGGTACGCCGGAGAGGAAGTAGTAAAAGAGACAACAAAGGGCTGTGTCCAGGGGTCAATAGGGGGTCCAATACTCTGGAACCTGCTGCTCGATCCGCTACTACACACATTAACGAAACGGGGAGACTACTGCCAAGCCTTTGCTGATGATGTGGTTCTGATTTTTGACGGAGATTCTGCCTTGGAGGTCCAACGACAAGCAAACGATGCCCTCGCCTATGTTCACCAGTGGGGTGTTAAAAACAAGCTTAAATTTGCACCGCAAAAAACAAACGCAATGTTAGTAACACGGAGGCTTAAATTTGACACCCCGCTGCTGAGCATGGGCGGAATTAACATCGGAATGTCGCCAGAAATAAAGATCCTGGGGCTCATTATTGACAAAAAGCTGACATTCAATAGTCATTCTGCATATGTATGCAGAAAGGCTTTGAATCTGTACAAGCAGCTGTCAAAAGCCGCCAGGATCAGCTGGGGACTTCACCCAGAAATAATCAGAACCATATACACAGCGGTAGTCGAACCAGTTATTATGTACGCGGCAAGTGCATGGGCATCGGCAACTAAAAAGCTAGGAGTGCGGAAGCAGCTGGACGTAGTGCAAAGGGGATTTGCACAAAAGCTGTGTAAATCCTATCGTACGGTCTCTCTAAACTCGGCACTTGTGCTGGCAGGGGTGCTACCCCTTGATCTCAGGATACAGGAGGTAGCAGCCCTGTATAAAGCTAGGAGGGGGGTACCCCAATCAGTACCAGGAGATAGAGAGATCGAACAAAGGACAGCCTACTCAAAAACAGCCCACCCCGCGGAACATATGGACCTGAAATTCATATGCCTGGAAGACCAACAGCAAGCAGACAGTAATGATATGCAAGCAGTGAAGATCTACACGGACGGCAGCAAAATTGAAGGTAAGGTGGGGGCGGCATTGACTCTATGGAGCAATGGCGCGGAAACCAGCTACCAGAAATTTAAGCTGTCGTCCTACTGCACAGTCTACCAGGCAGAATTGCTGGCCATATGTCACGCTACAAAGGCTGTACTTCTGCATCAGGAAAAAAGCTTCGGTATATACAGTGACTCGAGGTCATCACTGGAAACCATAGTCAATCATGGCTCCCTCCATCCCCTTGCTGTAGAAATCAGAGGAAACATCAAAAAATGCAAACAACAAGGTAAAGATGTAGCACTTTTTTGGATTAAGGCTCACGCAGGGATGGAGGGCAACGAGAGAGCAGATATGTTGGCGAAGGACGCAGCCCTTAAAATTAAGACAAAAGCAGCCTACGATCTGTGCCCTGTTTCATTTGTCAAGCGACAGATCCGTACTGATACGCTTGACCAGTGGAGCAAGAGGTATGGAATGGAAACAACAGGGAAAGTCACAAAAGTCTTTCTTCCCGACACAGTCGAGGCGTATCGAGTCGTCAAAGCACTCAGACCATCCGGTGTCACAACACAAATATTGACGGGTCACGGTGGATTCTCCGAATACCTTAACAGGTTTAAGTGCAAGGAGAGCCCATCGTGCATCTGTGAACCTTCAATAGATGAAACGATCCTGCACATAATACTTGAATGTCCAGTGTACGGTCTAATGAGGTACGAGCTAGAGCAGGAGATCGATGTAGAAATAAAGGAGGAAAATATATGTAAGATTATGAAAAATAAATATATAAGAGAAAAATTTGTAGAATTTTGTGTTAGAATTGCGAAACTAGCAATAAATCGAAATAAGTAGCAGATAAGAATGCTGAACATTATATTATGTATATAATGACATCAGCATATACTTCATAAGATAAAATGTATAAATATAAGATAAAATAAGAAATATTGTTAAACTTGTCAAAATAATGTATAAAAACGACTCTGATCATGTCAGGGGACACTTAACTCGAGGGCCGGGCTTTGCGCCGTTTTAAAAAAAAAAAAAAAAAAAAAAAAAACCTAACCTAACCTAACCTAACCTAACCTAACCTAACCTAACCTAACCTAACCTAACCTAACCTAACCTAACCTAACCTAACCTAACCTAACCTAACCTAACCTAACCTAACCTAACCTAACCTAACCAGTCGCACTCTGTCCGTCAGTGCAAGCGCCAAGCTTTTAAAGTGCTCCGCGCCTCAAAAATCGGCAAAAATAGTAAAGTTTCGCAAATCGTGCAGTGATACAAGTGAAAGTGAGCGCCAACACCTGCGCCACGTGATAGTGCAAAAAGTTTCGGAATCGGATTGTTTTTCACTGATTGACAGTGAAAAACCCGATTTTTCGCTTCCCGAAAAAGTTACAACAAAATACGCTGCACGATTCTCAGCGACGACCTACATTTTTTACACTGCACCTCGACGCCCCTTGGAGGACACTATAACTTGGCTGAGTCCCGGATTATTCCTGGTTGAACTCGCCGAGTTATACCGAAAAACACCAAAACACGTCTATACGTGTTCCAGGATCCAGAGGACCTGGAACTTTTCTGACAGCTATACGACGTGGGTGCAGACGAGCACTACCAGGGGACACCTCGATCGCCGAAAACCGAACAGCCGCCACGAAGATTTCAGCTCTTCAAAAGTCAGTAAATTCAACTTCATCTTTAAATTCTTTTAACTTCTAAACAAGATCTGTAACGATATACTTTTTGGACACTATACAGTTAAACATATCGTTACAAACAAGTGTACAAATTTTTGGCATTTTCTATGCAACAGTTTTCAAGATATCGATTTTAGAGCGTCCAACCAAACATAACCTCTAAAAAGTTGTGACGTCTTTGGTTGGAAAAATCGCCTAAAATCGCATCCATCCGACAGCGGCTGACAGCGGACGGTGACGACAGTACCTACCTGGTGATTTTAGGAACTTTTGGCCCCATTCTGAGACACTTTTTGGAAAAATCAACACGTAACCGGGCTTAGTAATATTTTAATAAATTGCATCATCTTTTTGCACCCGGCTTTTAGGTTCAAATTTCAGCCCCCAGCCCCCGAAAGATCTGGACGTTTCTCGAACTGTCTGGAACCTTCGATTGCGACAAGTAGTTTGTCAACTATTTTAGCGTGTCATCGAAGGTTCTCGAAAAACATCATCATCATCAGCTCGAGAAATAATCATCATCATTAGCCTAAATTATTATCATCATCAGCTCGAATAATAATCATCATCATCAGCTTGAATTATCACCATCAGCTGATAGGCCGTCCAGATTGCTATTGGGCTTTTAAGGCGCTGGAACTCCCCCCTCCTCTGACAAAGGTGACCTAGAAACGACTTTACTCCGCATCTAGGTGACCTAGGACGAAATTTAGTATAAATTCAAAATTTTTTTTTTTTTTTTTTGGAAATTGTTCGTCGCAGACGGAGCTACCACTTGGTAGAGCCGGGGTACAAAATTATACGTGTTGATTTGAAGTGCGACTGTGATATATAGATTAAGTTTTTATGACACTGCAGTCGACCAAGTGGCGCTTTGTCCACGTTCTTTTTTGACCATTGGAACGACTGCAGTCACGACAAAATATATTTTATATATTTTAAAAATTTGTTTTTATATAGCTGTAAGTTTTACATTTGTAAATATATTTTAAATTTGTGTTCCAGTTGACGCCTTTACACGCAACTGGCACAAGTGACTTTCCGAACTTTTTTCGGATTGCTAATTTTATTTGACGACCTTGTTTTTATTTATAGAGTAGTCTCAAAACAGAGTTTAATCTCTGGGATTTTTTTTATATAGTTTAAAACTGAACAGAGACTACTCTAATTGACTGCGTGTTGCAAATTAGTCACAACTTGTCTGTACAATATAAAATCTTAGCAATCGTATCTCTCCTACTATAACGCGTCTTTATTTGAACTTTTAAAATTGAAACCAATATGTTTATTGGAGTAAGGACGCCCGCAAAATCGAGCATGGATGCAGACCCCCAAAGAGGAGCCGCCGGAACCCTACCAGCAACATCGGGCGTGAGGAAGAGCATCGGGGAATGGGAAGTTGTGGGCAAACCAGCCCAGAGAACACCCAACCTGACGCCTCCTCAAGCGCTCTCTGGGGTTGAACCCCCAAGGCCAAAACCGGCAGCCCGTAGGCTGTCGGCAGAAGCAGCAGGGGGACTAACCAAACCGGACAGCGCCAAACGCTCCGAAAAATTAGCAGAGATGAGAGGCTGCCTGACTAAAGTAAAGTTGCACATCAGCAGCTCCAGAAACCTCAAGACGGAGATTAAGAACGGAGTAATCGAAGCCGTCGAGCGCCTCTACCAACTGGCCAAAGAGGGATACGCAGCTGGTGTGCAAAAGAATAAGACAGAGCCAGATTCCATTGAGAAGGAAAGACCCAGGGAAATGGAAAAGGGGGCGGATGATGGAACGCGCGCACTGGCGCAAAAAATCGAGGAGCACATGTTGCTTTTAAAAGAGAACACCCAACGAATGGTAGACCTCAAGCAGACCCTCGAGACCAAGACGTACGCCAGTGCAGTTGCGGCCCCCCCCAAGAGGCAATTAGCAGAGCAGACCGTGCTACACTCGGTAGTTGTAACGGCAAAGGATGAGACGGAAACTGGGGAGGAAGTAATGGAAAGGATAAGGAAAGCAGTGAAAGCGAAGGAAGGAGGAGTGGAAGTAGAGAGGATAAGAAAGGCCAAAGATAGAAAAGTAATAGTAGCATGCAGGACGAAAGAAGAAAGGCAGAAGGTAAAGGAGCGGTTAGCCAAGACCACTGAATTGCACGTGGAAGAGATAAAGAACAAGGATCCTTTAGTGATCCTCAAAGACGTACTCCAGTACAACAAGGACGAGGAAGTACTGAGGGCACTAAAGGTCCAAAACAAGCTTATCTTCGGAGGGCTAACCCAAGAGAACCAGAGATGCGAAGTTGCCTATAAAAAGAAAACTAGGAATCCGCACACTAGCCATGTGGTTATGAGGGTCTCCCCGGAACTGTGGCAGCGCATGGTCGAGGCCGAGACAGTGCTTGTAGACCTGCAGCGAGTTAGAGTGGCGGACCAATCGCCACTCGTTCAGTGCTCGCTCTGTCTCGGCTACGGCCACGGTCGGCGCTTCTGCAAGGAGACCGTGGAGAAGTGCAGCCACTGCGGCGGCCCTCATATGAAGGCGCAGTGTGCGGATTTCCTGGCAAACTTGCCGCCTGCATGTTGCAACTGCATCCATGCAAAGCAGCCGAAGATGGACCACAATGCCTTCAGCAGTGAGTGTGCCATCAGGCGAAAGTGGGATGCACTGGCGAGACAAGCAGTAGCATACTGCTAAGGTGGTCCCAGGTGCATTCCCCGATGCCCTTCTTAGGGGCCTGGAGCAACGCGAATACGACCACCAGGCTTCTGCAGAATATGCAGTGTTGGTGCTTGATGGAGACTACGCACCGTTAGAGCTGACCATTGACAACAAGCTGACATTTAACAGTCACGCTTCCAAAATGCGCAAGAAGACATTAAATGTGTACATGCGGTTGTCAAAGGCAGCCCGGGATGGTTGGAACCTCCACCAAGATGTGACAGTCAACACATACACTGCAACTGAGGAGCCAAAAATCCATGTATGCCGCAAGCGCTTGGGCGTCTGCGGCCAAAAACCTGGGCGTTCAGGAGATGCCCTATCCAGCAGAAAAATGGGCCTGCAATTGGTGCAATTGCTTGCCAATTACAGAGCAACCAAGGAGACATCAAAAGCCCAGAACGAGTTTCGGGGTTTTGCAGCGATTCCAAGATTATTTTTGGAGACCGCAGCAAGCCCCCACTCACTTCGTCCGCTCACCGCTGGCGTGAGAGCGGACGAATTAGCAAAGACCGCAGCCCTTACAGCGAAAATGAATTCTGACTATGACCGAATACCGATACCATTCGGCAAGCGACAAATTAGTTTGTACACGCATGACGAATGGAACCGGAGGTATAAGTCAGGAGACACGGCTACAAAAACCGCAAAAATTTTTCTCGAAGTCCTCCAGGCCTCAAAAATTGTTAATATTGTGTTATTGAAATGAATACGTAGAAGAGGTACGAGACTATAATCTAAGATAAAATGACTGTAATAAATATGAGTTAGAATAATTGTACTACAACGGTCGAGATATCTCCCGAAAAGTATTAGATATATAAATTGACATACAATGTACAGTACTGTATAAATGTATTATAAATGTGCTTTTACTAACTTGAAAGACTTAAGATAAATATTTTACTAGAATAAGAACTATTATGTTGTGACTAATTTGATAAATGAAAATGTGATATTAGAATAAGGTGCACTTTTAAACTGTTTACATAGAATAAGATTATTTTTTCTTTTTTATTATGTAAAATTATAAGACTGAATGAAAAAATTATTAAAGCACCCTAAATCCCTGATAATGTTAGGGAGCCAAAAAAAAAAAAAAAAAAAAAAAACCTAACCTAACCTAACCTAACCTAACCTAACCTAACCTAACCTAACCTAACCTAACCTAACCTAACCTAACCTAACCTAACCTAACCTAACCTAACCTAACCTAACCTAACCTAACCTGCACATTGACCTGCAGCGAGTACGAGTGGCGGACCAATCACCGCTCGTGCAATGCTCGCTCTGTCTCGGTTACGGCCACGGTCGGCGTTTCTGTAAGGAAACAACCGAGAAGTGCAGCCACTGCGGAGGCCCCCATATGAAGGCTCAGTGCGCGGACTTGTTGGCAAATTTACCACCTGCATGCTGCAACTGCGTTCATGCAAAGCAAGCCAGGACGGACCATAACGCCTTTAGCAACGAATGTGCTATAAGGCGGAAGTGGGACACATTGGCTAGGTCAGCAGTAGCCTACTGCTAAGGTGGTCTCAAGCCCAAGACATGTCCAAAATGGCAAAAGACCATACCTCGTCGCCCAAGCCAATCTCCAACGGAAAGAACTGGCTACCGCGGATTTGATGCTTGAGGCATACAACAGGAGGGTGGCTTTTGCCCTGCTGCAGGAACCGTATGTTGGAGGTAGAGGTAGAATGGGAAACTACAGGGGTGTGAGAATTTTCCAGAGCACAAACCAAGGTGATGGTACCGTCAAAGCGGCAATCGCAGTCTTTGATAGCGAGCTTGACGTGATACAATGCCCTAACTTTACCACAAATAACATCGTTGTGGTAAAGATTAGAACAAGTGCCTGGGAAATTGTAGTGACCTCATTCTACTTTGAACCTAAACCGACACCAATTGAGCCGTACTTGCAGCAGCTTACAAATATTGGGCAACAATTCCGCCATAAGTTAATAATAGGAGGCGATACAAACGCCAAAAACTTATGGTGGGGAAGCCCGACCGTTGACAGCAGAGGAGAAGACCTGGCCGGAACCCTGGAAGAAATTAACTTGCAGGTGCTCAATGTGGGCGATATCCCAACATTCGACACCATCAGAGGGGATACGCGTTACACCAGCTTTGTGGACGTCACCGCCTGTACAGTGGATATGCTCGACTACGTGGACGACTGGCGAGTCGACGAGGGGATTACAACTTCCGACCACAACACCATCATTTTCAAAATCAATATAGATAAATCTAAAGGTATTGATGTAGCTAGATCAACACGAATATTTTACAGCAAAAAAGCAAATTGGCCGGAATTTCATGAGAAATTAGGCCATTTGCTGGCAGAAAACAACTTAAACAAAATTGAAATAGATAAGATAAATAACAAGAAAAATTTAGAAACAATAATAAACAAATATATTAACACAGTAATCGCTACATCAAATTCATGCATACCAAAAATTAAACCTAAAAATAAATTCACCCTGCCATGGTCGTCTGAAGAACTCGTCAGACTCAAAAAAGACGTTGCCACAAGAAAACGGAGGATCCGCTGTGCAGCTCCAATCCGCAGAGAGAAGGTGGTCAGAGAGTATCTGCAAGCAAAGCAAAACTATGAAGAAGAAGCTAAGAAGGCACAAATAAGAAGTTGGAAGGGCTTTTGCGAAAAACAGGATAGAGAAAGTGTGTGGGATGGGATATATCGCGTAATAGGCAGGACTTTTAAGAGGACGGAAGATCTTCCTCTGTCCAAGGAAGGCACAGTACTGGACCAAAGGACATCTGCCATTCTGCTGGCGGACACGTTCTACCCGGAGGACAATGAGGATACTGACAACGCAGAACATCAGCGTGTCAGGGAACTGGCCGAAATGGTAAACAGTATGGAACATGACGAGCAACATGACCCACTGTTTACCATTGACGAATTAACTATCGCCACGGACAGTTTCAATCCGAAAAAAGCCCCGGGGGGGGATGGTCTGACAGCGGATATCTGCAAAATGATCATCGCACAGAACCCGGAAATTTTCCTAGCATTGGCAAATAAGTGCTTAACACTAGGTCACTTCCCAGAAGCTTGGAAAGAGGCCACAGTTGTGATACTCAGAAAGCCTGGGAAGACTGACTACACCAGCCCGAAGTCGTATAGACCAATCGGGCTGTTGCCAGTGCTAGGAAAGATTCTCGAGAAGATGATCATGAGCAGAGTAAAATGGCATACCATTCCGAAAATGAGCGCGCACCAGTATGGCTTTATGCCCCAGCGTAGCACCGAGGACTCCCTCTATGTCCTTCTAGGATACATTCGTCGAAAGTTAGACCAGAAAAAGCTGGTAACAATGATATCGTTGGACATAGAGGGGGCTTTCGATAGCGCTTGGTGGCCCGCCATAAGGGTGCGCCTGGCTCAGGAGGGATGCCCTGTTAACATCAGAAGGGTCATTGATAGCTACCTTGAACAGAGAAGGATTAAACTGCGCTATGCGGGTGAGGAGGTGACCAAGACCACGACCAAGGGATGTGTACAAGGATCGATCGGCGGTCCTATCCTTTGGAACCTCCTCCTCGATCCTCTGCTAAAGGGTCTGGAGCAGCGCGGCGACTATTGCCAGGCTTTTGCAGATGACGTGGTGTTGGTGTTCGATGGGGACACCGCTCTTGAGGTCCAGCGACGTGCGAACGATGCCCTCGCCTATGTCCGGAATTGGGGTGTCAATAATAAGCTAAAGTTTGCTCCGCACAAAACGAACGCAATGGTCATCACGCGTAAGCTTAAGTTTGACACTCCACTTCTGAGGATGGGCGATGTTGACATCGGCATGTCCACGGAAATCAAGATCCTCGGGCTGACCATTGACAACAAGCTGACATTTAATGCACACGCTTCAAATGTATGTAAGAAGGCATTAAATGTGTACAAGCAGTTGTCAAGGGCGGCCCGGGTCAGCTGGGGTCTCCATCCTGAGGTTATCCGCATCATCTACACCGCAGTTGTAGAGCCGATAACAATGTACGCCGCAAGCGCTTGGGCGTCTGCGACCAAAAAACTGGGCGTTCAAAAACAACTGAATGCTGTCCAAAGAGGATTCGCGCAAAAGCTTTGCAAGGCCTACCGCACTGTCTCTCTCAATTCCGCACTAGTGCTGACAGGTTTGCTCCCCCTCGACCTCCGTATACAAGAGGCAGCCGCCCTGTATGAGGCGAAGAGGGGCAGACCACCGGCGATGCTGGTGGACAGAGAGATAGAGCGGAAGACAGCATTCAGCGAGATTCCCCACCCAGCGGAACAAAAAGGCTTGCAATTCGTGTGCCTGGCTGACCAAAACCAAGTGGATATACACAGTAACCAACAGGTATGTATATTCACGGACGGCAGTAAGATCGACGGCAAGGTAGGGGCGGCATTGTCCTTTTGGACCAATGGCGCCGAAACCAAGAGCCTCAAGATGAAACTGCCGTCCTACGGCACGGTTTACCAGGCGGAATTGCTAGCCATTTGTAGAGCAACTGGGGAAATTCTCAAGCGCCCAGAAACGAGCTTTGGGGTTTACAGCGATTCAAGGTCATCCTTGGAGACCATTGTAAACCCCCACTCACTCCATCCGCTCGCCGCCGAGGCTCGTTACAATCTCAAACAGTGCACAAACCAGAACAAACAGGTAGCACTGTTTTGGATAAAAGCCCACGCGGGATTGATAGGCAACGAGAGAGCGGATGAATTAGCAAAGGCCGCAGCCCTTAAAGCGAAAACGAAACCTGACTATGACCGAGTTCCGATATCATTCGTCAAGCGACAAATTCGTTTGTGTACGCGTGACGAATGGAACCGGAGGTATAAGTCAGGGGACACGGCGACGACTACCAAATTGTTTTTCCCAGACGCGCTCCAGGCCTTCAAAATTGTTAGGAAGATTGAACCTGCCGGGATATTGACCCAGGTGCTGACAGGACATGGCGGCTTCTCCGCATATTTAAATGATTTTAAATGTAAAGACAGCCCGGATTGTATATGTGAGCCGGGAAAAATTGAAAACGTACAACATGTCCTGTCAGAATGCCCAGTCTATGGGCGGGAGAGATACGAGTTAGAAAATAAAATAGGATGCAACATAACTGTAGATAATATTTCTAAGATTATTTTTGAGAATGACGTCCGGGACTATTTCCTGGACTATTGTGTACATGTAGTCAGTAAGGTTGTAAATAGAAATAAATAATATCATGTACTTTTTATTGACTTTATACTGTGTAACAGTTAAAACTGACTTTAAATATATTCCCAGTGTAAGTATGTATAAGTGACAAATGTTAGACCAATAAGATATATTATTATAAATAAGGTGCTTTTATACTAGACTAAGAAATTGTAAATAAATGAAATGACTAGTCTGAATAAAATAATTTTACCCGCACCCTAAATCTCTGATTAAGTCAGAGACGCGACACGCTGACCGGGCCTTCGCGCCCGGAATAATAAAAAAAAAAAAAAAAAAAAAAAAAAAAAAAAAAAAAAAAAAACCTAACCTAACCTAACCTAACCTAACCGAGTCCGCGTCCAGAAACCGCCGAGATCGGTCGAAAAAAGTTAAGTCTCCGCGCTTAAAAATCATTTAAAAATAGAAAACAAGCCCTTACAGTGAAGTGCGATACGTTAAATTGTGCGGTAAAGTGCCCCCTATATTTTGGATGCAGTGTTTGGATTGTGGCACGAGAACTCGCGAAACGGCAGCGATAAAACGATTTTGAGGTTAGTTTTTTATACTCTAAAAACCCTTATATTGAATACGCTGCCGTTTTAAGATCGATACCCCCACATTTTTATTGCACCATTAGGTGAGGCACTTGCCGCGGCACAATCCCTGAAGTTTCAGGATTTTTCAGGCCACGCCCTTAAAAGTTATAAGCAAAAAACCGAAAACCACGTGGCCACGTGGTCCGTGTTCCACGAGTTTTTTGATTCATTTTTGGGCTGGGGCCGCTGTGCCGTATCGTATGAAGACTGAAACTGCACTGAAAAAAATTTTAGGACCTAAGACTATACTTATAGGGATATATAAAGCTTTACTATTAAAATCGCTTTAAATTCGTAACCCATTGAGACGCGTGGATTTTGAAAACACCGTTGTAACCAGGATTATTGTTCTCTTGATTTAGCAAAATTTTGAAATTTTTGCTCATCGGGAACAATAGATATAGTCAAAAAACCAAAATTGTTTTCCCCCCCCTTATTTTTGGGCCGGAAGTCACTAAATAGGTAAAAATGTACATGGACTAGATTCATTATACCATTTTAAAGGATAAATTACAAAAAAAAGATTTTTTAGATAGTCTGTTCCAGAGTTGTGGCTATTATAAATTATAAACTTTCAGGCTCCACTGAGGGTAGGTTTCTTGAGACGGGTGGGTTTTTGTACTGTCAAAATCTTCAAAGATATTGGGACTACCAGTTCAAGAAAAATTTGGACCCCTGGAACACTCCCGAGAGGATTTACAGGAAGAAATTTGAAAAATATTCCCCCTTCCACCATCAGCCTGAAAGGGTATACAGGAGCAAGTGTATCCGATTATAGGGTAGACCTTCCTTTAATGTACCTGAAACCGTAATAAAAATAATTTTATGTCTTATGGTTTATTATTTATGGCATTTTCAGTTTTGAAAGTTTGAGACCTAATATCACTGAAACTTTCAGAGACGGGTGGGTTCTATTGATTTTACCTACAGAAACACTTAGTCTACTACGTACCCTGATTTTCTGAGAATTTTGGGGCTTCAAGGTTTCGAGATATAATTAGATTTGAAAAATTTCAACTCCCCCCCGCCCCGCAGCCCACATAAGGTGAGGATCGGAAATTACCAGTGCAGAGACTGCAGAGCAAGCTACTGACTCAAACGCCACCTATTTCAGGCAAATCGGCCAAGCGGTAAGCAAATTATGCATTTTTCAGCCACTTTTCAGCTTATCACCTGAAGGAAACTAGCAGCACTGAAAACTTGGACGAGGATCGATAGAGCTGGCTCTGCCCTTTAACGAGATTCCAAACTCGATAGGTCTGCGACTTCTGAGAGCTGAGAAAATCAAGTCTGATTAAACGGCGGCCATCTTGGACGCCATTTTGAATATTTTTGAGGCCCGATATCTCGGCAACCAGGTGTCTGATTTCGAAGCGGTTTTCAGATTAGACTTAGTGGGAGGCTAGGGTACACTGTGGTGGGGGTTTTAAGACTCTACCTTTACTTGACTTTTTTGACCTGGTTTTTGGTATATTCTAATAGTCCTAAACGTGACCACTACGGAACTGTTTTTCCCGAGTTTCTGCGACGCCGAGAACCGGAGTTATCGGGGTTTGAAAAGGGTGGCGGCCATTTTGTCCGCCATTTTGTTTCCACTCGATCGATCATAGCTCCGGAACCAAGAACCCTACGAACTTGCAGTTTCCAGATTTTGCTTCGGGAGGGGGACCTTCACACGTCTGGACCATTTTCGAGCAAATTGGAGGTGCTGATATTTCGGGATCCGTTTGAACCGAATACGAGTAGCGTGGGCCTAAATCCCCCCACAACTTTTTTCCTGACTTTCTGCGGTGTCGGGAACCGGAGTTATCATAGATTGAAATTTTTGGCGGCCATTTTGTCCGCCATCTTGTTTTCACTAAATCGATCGTAACTCCGGAACCAAGCGTCGTACAGAGTTGCGGTTTCCTGATTTCACATCAGGAGAGGGTCCAGCACAATCGTGGGCATTTTTGACCCATTTGGGTAGGTCGATTAGGGGAAGTCCGCTTGGACCGCGAGTGTGTAGGGGAGTATAAAATCTGCCCACAACTTTTTTCGCTGCTTTCTGCGGCAACGGAGTCCGGAGTTATCGAAGGTTGAAATAGTCAGCGGCCATCTTGTCCGCCATCTTGGATTTACATAATCATCGATATCTCAGCAACCAGACGTCGTAGGCTGACGGGGTTTCCACTACCGATAACAGCGCAGGATTTGAAATCTTGTAAGCATCACATGAGAAATTTGTTCACAGGCCGCCATCTTGAAATTTTTCTTTCAGCCATAACTTTGGAACTATAAACCGCAGCGAAGCGCGGATTGGACTGTTGGGTTGAGCGCTGTTGGGAGGGCTGTTTAGTGGTTTTGGAGAATTTTCTGCACTATTCCGCCATCTTGATAATTTCTAAGTGAAGCTATCTACACAACCGAAGGACTTAGAAGAATACGGTTTTCGTTATTGAAGTAAGCGGCAAATAAACTTGACCGCTAGCTGAACTGACACCATGTCTACGAATTCATCAAAGTCTTCTAAGGCATCTGCGAAAAGCGTAAAGGCATGGGCAGCTCCTGCTGTATGTACTGCAACGCCAGCGGGATCCACGGCTAGTGCACCTCCATCAACTAGAAAAAAGGCCATACTGGGTAATGCAATGAAAGCGGCGGGACCATCAGTCCCAGCGATAGTTTCACCGACCGCTTCAAGCACAACACCAGCATCACCTCCAATTGTTACTAGTGCGGCAACATCAGATGGATCCACTACTGGTGCACCAACACCTATCAAGAAAAAGACCTCTCGGAGGAAAGTGGCGGCAGCGTCGGGGTCTTCGGTCCCAATCATGGCCTTACCATCCAAAATCGAGATACCACCGGTCCCGACTAGGGAAACATCTCCGATTGCCTGCGCCACCACAATATCAGTGACTCCAGAGCCACCAGCGATCATTACGATTACCACCCCTTCCACAACGGTCAACACTACTATTGAACTTCAGGAGGGATTGGGACGTGATGCAGATGAGGGAGGGTTCGTCTCACTGACTGTGGCTGGTGCAATCTCGAGGAAGAAGTTACCATTGACTGCTATACCAGACATGGAGGCGGATGATGCAGCACTATCTCCCACTCTCTCTGAAATAATGCAAACCCTCGATCTTCCTGACAAGGAAATTCCAAAAGGGCCGTCACTTTTACATTCAGAGCATGAAGCGGTCGAGTGGTCGGACCTGGAAAGCGCCAGTGTGGATAGCAGAAGGTCCAGCATGCTGCCTCCTACGAGCAAAAGATCTGCTGTGGCGATGGATCTGGCTACACAAAGGGCGAACGAACTCTACCTGTCGGGTAAGAAAGCCCTAGAATTGGCAGGCAATATGAGAAAGGACTGCAAGGTTGAAGCCCATACAAGTCTTCATGACCTGTACGAGATGGTGCTCTCTATATCCGACTCACGTTCGCGCCACAAAGTTTCACTGGAGCAAGAGCGCACTAGAGCAGCTAGAGAGCTAGTGAGAATTGAGAGGGCACATAACCGTCAAGTATCGGAACTTCAAAAGAGTCATGCAATCAAGCTCCAAGAAATGCAAGCTACTGTAGAGGCAAACGAGAAACAAACCAACTGTATATGGAACTGGTTAAATTTTGAAATGGATGCTCCGATTAGGACAATCCAATCCATTCAGACCCAGGTCCAGGCTGTCCAAAACTTGGTAACCATGAGGGAGGAACCGGAACGTGTACCTCTGGGAACAGACTCAAAGGAGCTACAGAGTTTAATAAGCATCATGAGAACCGAAGTGGGCAATATACAGAGCTCTATAAACTCACTGCTACGACAGCTAGAGGACAGACCAAGACTCATCACGCCACCAGTGGCGGAATTGGCCCCAGTGATATCACGTTCGGACATCGAAACCATCACACAGGAGCTTCAGAGCCTTAAAGTAGATATATCCCAACTTCGGCTTAGCAAAAACGAAAAGCCATTTGACCGAAATGAGCTCAGGGCTGACTTGATTGAAACAATGAGTCCAATACACACGCAGTTAAGAACCATTGCCACTGCCGTCCAAGAGATGGGAGAAGACAGGCAAGAGATAATGGTCACTAACATGCAGCAGCAGTCAGCTGGCATCGGTGCGGAAATTGGGCTCATTGAAATCAAGGAACGGCTCGGCTCCATCGAGTCATCGTTGCGAAATATTGGGCCGGAACCCTATCAATTGGACGAAGGTATCCAGGGCAACATAAGACCACTGTCAGACAATAATGGGAAAAGAAATGCCAGAGGCTCATACAAAGAAGCACTGATGAAGCCAAAACCAAAAGGGGTCAATGCGGAGCCAAGATTCACGATGATCCTCGAGTCAGCTGACCCGCGCAAGACTAGCGATGACATAATCAAACAAGTCAAAGAAGGGGTTAATGTCATAGATCTTGGAGTGGGTATTAGAAAAGTGGCAAAGATCAAAAACCAAAAAGTAGTCATCAGCTGTAGCACCCAAGAAGATAGGCAACTACTACAGAGCGCAATCAAAACAAATTGTCAACAAGTCACGGCCATTCACGCAACAGAAAAGCGACCTCTGATCAAGTTAATTGGTGTTATTAATGAATTGAGTAACGCACAAATTGAAAAAGCCATTACCACTCAAAATCGAGATTTGAGTGACCTTGTCACTGTAGAAGGCTGTATTAAAACCATACGTAGAACAAAAGGCAGAACCCCGGAACTCTGCAATGTTATCCTGGAAGTTATTCCTGAAGCTTGGGACAGACTTCGGGACAGGAAGCTCCATATAGGACTTCAAATAATCCCCGCAGTGGATCAGTCTCCTCTTACACAGTGCTTCAAATGTATGGGCTTCAATCACAAAGCCAAAGATTGCCAAAGCAAAATTAGGTGCGGATACTGTGCCAAAGAGCATGATACTAGAACTTGCAACTTGCGAAACGAATCCCCAGTCTGCACCAATTGCTTGACATCAGGTACAAAAGACGTCTTCCATCCGTCCTATAGCCAATCATGCCCAGAATGGGCTAAATGGGATAGATTGGCCAGAACGTCTGTGGCGTACTGCTAAGGGCTCGTCCAGCAACAACATTCAGACCGACAGACTTACCGACCTTAAAATAGTGCAAATGAATCTCGGAAGAGGTAGAGCAGCGACACAGGAGTGTCTACGCGAAGCCTCAATCCGGGGTTCATCTGTACTCCTAATCCAGGAACCATATGTTGGTTCTAAAGGTCATATGACCTCATACCAGGGCACTAGAGTCATTACAGAACTATCACAAGATCGGGATAATCCAGCAAGGGCCGCGATCGTCGTCACCAACCCTAATATTCAGTTTACAGTTAACCCTGACTTGATTACAAAAGATATTGTGGGCATTGTTATTAAATATTCTAAATTAAAAGTAGGTATTATAAGTATGTATTTGGCCCAGGACAAAAATATTGAAGAAGACATCAAATTCATCAAGGAAATCATCCACAAAATGGGAGTCGACGACATCATCATAGGTGGCGACGCCAATGCACGAAGTCTCTGGTGGGGATGTGATGCGGATGACATAAGGGGCACCGTTTTAACAGAATTCTATGCTGAATCAAGCCTGGAAATTCTAAATGTAGGCACCACACCCACATTTCAGGTATATAGGAATTTGCAGGAATGCTCGAGCATAATCGACGTCAGTGCATGCTCTACTTCTCTCCTTAATAGAGTCACCGACTGGAAGGTAGATCCAAGCTTCTGCTCCCTCTCGGACCATAGAGCCATTGTGTTCCAAGTCAAATGCTGTAGATCGAACTGTACGGAAGAATACAGCAAAAACACAACAAGGAAATATGATACGAAAAGAGCTGATTGGAACACTTTTAAGAAATGTCTTCAGATTCTACTGCAGAACGGTGACATCACAAAAACACACATAAGCACGATAAACACAGAAGAAGAAATAGATAGAATCGTCGAAGAGTTCACGAAATGTGTTTCAGAAGCGTGTAAGGTAGCAATCCCAAGTCTTACCAATAAGAAGATAAGCAAGGTTGGTAAATGGTGGAACAACCAACTGAGCGCAATGAAGCGGGAGATCGCAAGACTTCGACACAAGATCGGCAAAGCGAATCCTCGAAGGAAACCTTTTGTTGTTGCAGCATACACGAAAGCCAAGGAAGACTACAAGAAAGCAATAGAAGAGACACTAACAAATAGCTGGATAAATTTCTGTAACACCCAAGAGAAAGAAAAAGTCTGGGAAAAAACCTACAGAATTTTGAAACTGACTCATGGTTACACCGAAGACAAACTAATTCGATCTCAAAACGGCCAGATTTTGAATGAAAAGGAATCAGCACTGGCACTTGCAGAGAACTTCTATCCTTGGGATGAAAAATCAGATGACTCTCAGGAACAGTCACGCATCAGATCTGAAACGGAAGCCCTAATAGCAGACTTAAGGAACGAAGAAAGCATAGAGTCATCTGTAACGCACTTTTCACATGCAGAACTGGAACTCATAATCCGCTACATGCATCCAAAGAAAGCCCCAGGAGGAGATGGATTCACGGCAGATATCTGCCAACAGGCCTACCTTGCAGAACCCGGAACTCTACTCGCACTCTACAACCAGTGTCTGATCCTGGGCTTTTTCCCACAAGCTTGGAAATTGGCCACTATTAAAGTTATCCCTAAAGCCGGAAAGGACGACTACACTCTCCCAAAATCCTATCGCCCTATAGGACTCCTTCCACTATTTGGGAAAATTCTTGAAAAGCTTTTTACTAACAGAGTCATGTGGCAACTGGGCAGTGAAAACAAGATAAGTACACGCCAATATGGCTTCACACCCCAGAGAAGCACCGAAGACGCACTCTATGACGCCATCACCGTTGTCAATAAAGCCCGGAATGAGAAGAAAATCGCAGTATTAGTCTCTCTCGATATTGAGGGAGCCTTTGACAACGCGTGGTGGCCAATAATTATAGATCAATTGCACCAGTACCAAATCGACAAAAGCATATTGAGACTGATCTCACACTACCTACAAGATCGCAACGTAAACTTGCGCTACGCCGGCGAAATCATCACAAGAAGAACCAATAAGGGATGTATTCAGGGCTCTACCTGCGGACCTCTACTTTGGAACACCCAGCTTAACCAGATGTTAGAGCCGACGCAGTACGGGGGAGTCCATATACAGGCTTTTGCGGATGATATTCTTCTCATTGGTGTGGGCAAAACAGGCGAAGAGATCGAAGAGAAGATCAACAACGCCCTACAACGTGTTGTAGACTGGGGTAATAAGCTAAAGCTTAAATTTGCTCCCCATAAGACGCAAGCTTTACTCCTCACAAAGAAGCTTAAATATCACAAACCACAGCTCAAAATGGGAGGTACAAATATTGACTACTCAGACAATATCAAAATTCTGGGAGTAACCCTAGACAGGAACTTAAACTTTAGGAGTCACATTTCGAATGTCTGCAAAAAAGCCCTAAACTTTTATAAATCTGTTTCGCGAGCCGCAAGGGCACAATGGGGGCTTAATTCTGAAATCCTGAGAACAATATATCTTGCGGTGGTGGAGCCTACAGTATTATACGCCGCCAGCTGCTGGGCCAGATCAACGGATATGCTCATGATACGCGAACTGTTAGATAGAGTCACCAGAGCCTTTGCGATCCGGATCAGTAAGGCACACAAAACAACATCTCTAACCTCTAGCGTCGTCCTAGCAAGAATTATCCCGCTTACCCTAAGAGCCAGAGAAAATGCAGAACTGTATAGCATTAAGAGAGGCAAGGGCTTGGACAACCTACCAGACAGATCGCTCGAGACCCGTATCAGCCCATTTGACCTGCCTCACCCAGCTAAAAGAACCAGAGTACACTTCTTGCATGTCAACACAGAAGAGGATGTGGATAACATCGATAACCAATTCCCGAGAATATATACTGATGGCAGTAAAATCCAGAATAAGGTCGGAGCGGCAATTACTTGTTGGTTGGACGGTACTGAGAAGAAAGCAATTGGTTTTCGACTTGAATCATACTGCAGCGTGTTTCAGGCGGAAATGGCGGCGATCCTCAGAGCATTAGAACTGATAGAGAAGGACAAACATTACAAGAAAGCGAATATTCTCAGTGACTCTAGATCCGCTCTAGAGTGCATCTCTGATCCGAACTCCTTGAATCCCATCTCAGCTGAAATTCGTAACAGGATACATGACATCGAAAAAAACGAGGGTAAGGTCCTATTCTTCTGGATAAAGGCGCATGCTGGGATTACAGGAAACGAGAGAGCAGACTTTCTCGCCAAAAATGCAGCCTTACACAACAAGCAGAAATCAGCATATGATCGGTTCCCTTTGTCTTACGCTAAACGCTCCATCAGAGACAATACACTCAGCACTTGGCAACATCATTACACAGCAGCTACCACCGGAGACACCACGAAAATGTTCTTCCCTGACATCAAAAAAGCCTATATGACTCTAAGTAAAATTAAGATTAACAACCTATTAGCGCAACTATTCACGGGCCACGGTGGCAACAGACATTATTTGTTTAGATTTAAGTTAATTGACTCCCCACTCTGCACCTGCAATAATGATTCAGAACAAACGATAGAGCATTTACTCTTTGAATGTAACAGATTTTCTCTCAGCAGGTATAATTGCGAGTGCAGCATGGATAGAGCTCTAGATTATAGTAACTTACCTGGAATAATTGGTGACGATGATCTCCGCTCTACATTTTTCGATTTCGCGCAGTCCGTTCTGCGCAAGGTCGGAAAAGAAAACGGTTCACATAGTCTAGACTAGGTTAACTGATAGAGCGCTACCTATTGAATATAATTATTAATTGATGTGATAAGCAACACATACTCAAAATATTATTAGTATGTTATTATATGTAGAGCCTTAAAATTAGAACTAAAAAATATTAACAACCTAGAAGAAGAAAGATATGTAATTAAACAAAGCCCAATGTAAAACATAGTATTATATAATAAGCATAAGCATTAAGCGGGAAAAATACTAACATTAGACATGTAGAGCCATATGTAATACCAAAATATAGAAAACGGACTAAAGAAATAAAATGTATTTAAGTATAGTAGATTTGTAAAGGTCAAGCACAAAAGATAAAGAGAGAAAAAAAAAAAAAAAAAAAAAAAAAAAAAAAACTTTGTCTTACTAAAAAGAAACACTGAAACAGAAAAGAAAGTTGTTGCAAAAACAAAAGCAACAGAAAAAACCAAGAAAAAAAAAAAAAAAAAAAAAAAAAAAAAAAAAAAAACCTAACCTAACCTAACCTAACCTAACCTTTTTTTTTTTTTTTTTTTTTTTTTTTTAACGTGTGGAAATACCTTTACGTACCGTCCCGCGCGCCAGGGGGGGAAGGCGCGCAGGGTGTGTCGGGCTCGGCACGCAAGAGTTGCGTGCCCCTACCGACTAAAACCACACGATGTCCCTCGGCAACAACAAGAACAGAGTCGCTGGGCCACTTTCGCACTCTCAACGAACTCCGTCAATGCCGATGCCCGTCTCCAGACGGACCCACCTCGGGAGGAGAGCAGAACTCCCCCCCATTCGGCTCGGACGATGCACCGGGACACACAGTGCATCGACGACTCGGGAGGGCCTTATCCCTGATGTGACGCGTCGGATGCCCCCGCGTCCGACGCCCCAGGCCCTCCAAGCGGAGACGGCGTGCGGGCTAAATCAGCCCGCCTCCGTGTCCGCGCTCTCCGAATTGGAAGCGAGAGAGGATCAATCTCTCTCTCTCGCTCTTCGGTCTCCCTCTGCAAAATCACTTCTTCGCAGAAGGAGACCATCGCCTCCCATGACCTCTTGTCATCGACCATCTTTGCTAAGACGGCCGGCAAGGAGAGGTCTGTCCCCACGACCGCGATCAGGGATGTTCGCGATTCCTCAGCCCCAGGACATGCTTCGAGCACGTGCTGCGCGGTTTCTTCCGCGCAGCCGCACTGGTGGCACACCGGGGTGGCTTCTCTTCGCGCCACGTTACACAGGTACCTCCCGAAGCAACCGTGCCCTGAGAGAACCTGTGTGAGACGGAAGGTCAATGCCCCATGTCTCTGCCGAACCCATTTTCCAAGTATGGGCCGAACCGCCTCCAGAAACCGGCGAGCTCCGGCGCCTCTCTGTGCGGGCCCCGCTAGAAGCTGCTCTGCCCATGAAGTCATAGCCGCCCTACGTGCAGCTCTTCGCCACCGAACCACCTCCTGCGGCGCCGGACGTAAGTCCAGTTCGCGGGCCCGTGATCTGCGCCAGAAGACCGAAGACAGAACCTCGGCCTCCAGAACCCATGGAAGGGAACCAGCCAAAACACAGGCCACCTCGTGTGAGAGCGTGCGGTACCCTCTGCATACCCTCACGGCCATAACCCTCTGAGCCCTATGGAGAAGGGCGGTCTCCCGGGAGTCCAGGGACCCCGACCATATGGGAGCGCCATATAAGGCCATCGAGCGCACCACTGCCATGTAAAGGCGGCGGCAGATCCCATCTCCACCTCCTAGGTTAGGGAGGAGGCGGCTTAGCGCGGCCGCAGTACCCATCAACTTGGGAGTAAGTTGCCGAAGATGCTCCCCGAACCTCCATCTGCTGTCAAGCAGGATACCGAGATATTTCAGCGTGGGCTTGACAGCAATGGAGGTTCCACCCACAACAATGTTGGATCCTGCAGGCGGCGCACCTCGAGGTCCATGAAAACAAATGGCCTCAGATTTGTGTAGCGCCACCTCCAGGCCCAACCGTCGAATCCTGGCAACCACCGCTGCCACTCCTGCCGTGGCCAAGACCGACGCATCCCTGTAAGTCTTTCCCCGGGCGGTAACCAGCGTGTCGTCAGCGTAACAAACGACGTCGACGCCACGAAGGTTAGCGCCCCGAAGGACCCAGTCATAACCCACGTTCCACAGCAGGGGTCCTAAGGCTGACCCCTGGGGAACGCCGCGCGTCATTGGGCTCCGACCCTCTCCCGCTGTCGTCGGATAGACTACCTCTCTGTCAGAGAGATAGTCCCCGACAAGGCGTTGGAGATATTGGGGCACGTTGTGATACCCCATTGCCGCCACAATTGTGCTCCAGGGGAGGGAGTTAAAGGCGTTGGAGATGTCTAATGACACCGCCAACAAAACGCCTCCACTGTTGCACGCTTCCTCAGAGAGGTTGCGGACGCGAGATATCGCATCCAGTGTGGAGCGACCTCTGCGGAACCCGTATTGAGTATCGGCCAAATCCGGACCCTCTCTCTCCAAATGTTTGACGAGGCGGGCAGCGACGACCCGTTCCAAAAGCTTACCAGCCTCGTCAAGCAGCACAATTGGTCGATACCCCGACGGTTCGTCTGCCGGGCGACCTTCCTTCCTCAACAGGACAAGCTTGCCCTCCTTCCAACGCCTCGGGAATCTCCCCTCCCGTAAGCAGCGGTCGAAGAGATCCCTTAGCCGGGGCTCCAGGGCGTCAAGTGCAAGGGCCCACGCGCGACCAGGAATGCCGTCCGGTCCCGGCGCTGTGATTTTGGCCTTCATTCGAAGCACAGCCGCTCCTAGCTCTCCCTCAGAGATTTCGGGAGGAGAAGAATCCTCTTCCTCGACGCGATTATGCGGCGCCGTCGCGGCGGGTGGGATGAACTCAGTCCCAGGGCTACTGGGGAACAGTCCCTCAACCACCCTTCGGAGGACCAACGGCTGCAGCGTACTGGTGACTGGGGGAGCCCAGGGGCGTAGCTTCTGCCTCGCCAGCCTGTATGGCCGCCCCCACGGATCAAACTCCAGGGTCGCTAGAAGCTGCTTCCAAGCCTCCGCTTTAGCGTCACTAATCGCCACGCGAAGGGCCTTTGATGCCTCTCTATAGGCGGCGTAGAGAGCCTCCGCCTGTTCTGTCTCCCGTCGCCTCCTTCTCCGGTAACGTTGATAGCGGCGGCGCTTCGCGATACAACGCCGGCGGAGTTCCGCGATCTCCTCCGTCCACCAGTATACCTGGCGTTTCGCCGTAGGAGCTCTCGCGCGGGGCATGGCAGCGTCACAGACGTGTGACATGGCCCGGCAAAGACCGTCAGCCTCACCATCCAAGTCTAGCGGCTGAGAGGGAGGGGCGTTCCACGCCTGTACAATTGCTGCCTCTTGCAACAGCTCCACGTCCAGACGATTTAGTGCCCATCGAGGACCGACCGTGGGCGCCGTCCGCCTATCCACGCCCGCAGAAGACGAAGAAACGCTAAACCGAATGTATCGGTGATCGGAGAGAGTTTCCTCGTCCACCAACACCTCCCAGTCCTGGACACGCCGCGCAATATCGGGCGTGGCAAAGGTTACGTCGACCACCGACCCTCCCCATCGCCGCACACACGTGTCCGTTGAGCCGCGGTTGAGGACGCATAAGCCCGTCTCCACCAACCACACTTCTACAGCTCTTCCTCTCGCGTTGGTTATCGGAGACCCCCACGCCGAAGATTTGGCGTTGAGATCTCCAAGAACAATGATAGATCGAGGGCGATTTTGGCCGACCAGGGTCCCCACCTCGTCAAGAAAACTTTCGAATTCAGTAAGGGCCCTGTTCGGGGAGAAATAAGTCCCCACTACAACCACCTCGCCGACCTGAGCTGCGACATATCCCCTTCCTCTGACCACTCTGTCGAGCGTGGGTGAACGGGCTGGCGACTGGGTGGTAATAGCCACCAATCCGTCGACGTCCCCGACCCAGTCGCTCCTGGATGGAACGACGTATGGTTCTGCAACCACCGCAACTTGTATCAACCGCTCCGCCAGGCTCTGTAGAAAAAGATCCTGAGCCCGGGCGGAGTGGTTGATGTTTGTTTGGAGGAAGGCTAGGGCCATACTAACCTTGCTCCATGTGAACCGCCTGCTCAGTTACTGGGCCAGTCGGCTGTGACTTGGCCTTGGCCTCAGTCGCAGTCGCTTTTCGTCGCTGTTCTCGTTTTGACGGGGGCTTGGCGCATGCCTTGCCCCCGGAGAGGTGTGCTGCCGGTTTTCCCGCAGCTGCACATAAGGTGCAGTGCGGAGCGGCAGAACACGCGCTGGCCTTGTGGCCTTTCTCACCACAGCGATGACATTCGTCGCTGCGGTCAACCTCTGACTTGCATTGGGCTCTCACGTGGCCCAGTGCAAGACATCTGTAGCATCGGCGCGGCCTCGCGTCCAGGATTCGGACCTGCGCGGCTACCCAACCCACCTGCAGTCTTCTGCTATTTGCCACAATCTTTTTTGCGGCAGTCATAGGGCACCGTACGAATGCGGTTCCCATACCTGCCGGGCCCTTCCTCAATTCGCCGACAGTGATTGCCTGCGCTGGGCAGCCTCCAGCCTTGGAGAGAGCTTCAACCAAGTCCTTGGACTCGATCGAGTCGTCAAGGCCGCTCACCCGTAGGTCGGTGGTTGTAACCGGCCTATAGACTCGAATGTCTTCCCGTCCCTTAAAGATCTCTTTAAGCTTTTCAGCCAAGGAGTCTGCTTTCTCCGCCTTTTCGGCGCCCGGAACCTCAATGATTCGCGCTCCTGTAGCCGCTGTTCGCATTTTGATGGGCGGCACTCCAAGGGCCCCAAGATCTATTTGCTCCTTGGCTTCCGTCAGCACTTTGGCATAGGTGATGCCTTTCTCCGTGGCCCCGGGCTGCAGCGTGAGTATAACGGCAGCAGTGCGTGGAGGACGCAATTTTGCCAATTTCGCCTTAGTGTTCGGCGGTGTCGGCTTCAGAGGCTGGGTCCGCACAGGTGCGGCAGATCTCGCTTCCTTGGATCTTGGGGCAGTCTTGCCTTTTCTGGAACCACGTCCAGTCACCACGGTCCACTGTTCCGGTAAGGGAACAGGTGGACGAGCAGGCGGTTCAACGAGACTGGCAGAGACGACTTCTTCCTTCTCGATTTTCCCCTTCTTCCCTTTGGGCTTTTTGCCCCCCTTTGGTTCCGGGGCATGGGAAGCACGTACAAGAGGGACGCTAGGAATGACCTCTATAGAGCCTTGAGCTGGTGTTTTTGCAGCTTGCTTGCGGTCAGCGGCTAGAGGAGGCCTCAAGCGCTTCTCCGGTAAGAGCCGCTCCTCAATACCCTCGAAGCGGGCAGAAATCATGGTGCCCACCTCGACCATGACTTTTCGCATCACATCCTCTATATCAGGAGCTGGAGGCGGGGCTGCAACCGGGACCGGATGCGGCCGTGCCTGACTGGCCCGCAACTCTTCCATCTCTCGACGAAGCTCTTTGAGCTCCGTCGTTAGTTTTTCGTTGGCCGCAACCAACATAGCGACCTCCTCAGGCATCGTGCGGCTCCTCAACTCCTTGAAAGAAGCAGCAATGACCTGCGCGGATTCCTTGAGGGCACGCACGTATGTCCCCTTAAGGTTCTTGGACTTCGTGGCCACCTTCGTCACCGTGTCCACGGAGTCCAAGATCATCCTTTCGATTTGGGCTACGTCGCGGCCCTCAATCGGAGAGTTCTCTGACACCTTCTTAAAGAAGGCAGCTCTCGTCACCTTCTTCTGTCGCAGTTCTTCAGCCATCTCTTCCTCCGCCTGAAGCCGCAACTCTTCTTCTTTTGCTCTGTTTAGAGCCTCCTTGGCCTTCGCCAACCCCACATACTTCCCAGTAGTAGGCGGACGTCCACGTCCGCGCTGGGAAAGAGCCACCTTTGGTGATGGCATTGTCTCGTCCGGGATGTCTCCATCACTTCTCTGTCGTTTCCTTTCAAGGAATCTGGTCGGTGAAGACCCAGAATCCTGGGATGTCACCGTCCGACAACTCATGTCTGAATCTGAGTCAGACAGATCGACCAATTTGGATTTCAGGATGAGGTCTTCGTCGGTCATTTTCAACTCTTGCGCGCATCGCGCCTCCCTTCCTTCATTACTAAATCTCCCATCTAATTCGTCGTGGCGATTTTTGCCCCCCCCAGAATACGAGGGGCAGAGTGCAGAAGCACTGGGGGATTCTCCGGACTCTTGGAGCCGGTACCCCCCTGGGGTAGTGTTTTTAAAATGCGCCATTTTCATCTTGTTTTCCTTTGTTTACGGAGGTGAGGTCCCCCGTTTCGCTCTCGCGACTGGGATCCCCCCAGCCATTCGTACCCTAGGCGAGCGAAAAAGACCGTGGTATTAGGTGTTTTTCTCCGACTCGCGCCGCCGCTTCCCGGACTGTCCAGGGCGCCGACCGAGTCACCTCCAGCTTGCATCACCGCTACTTGGCATATGGCCAAGACGCCGACCAAACTCCGCAGCCTATCACGACCACCTTAACTCAACCGCCGTTACCCAGACTATCCAAGACTCCGGTTAAGTAATTTTCCCCAACACTGCAAGCTCAGAGCCCGCACCACTCCCGCAACCACTAACGGCTGCCCAATCCCCACTCGAGCCGCCGCTGCCCGGACTGTCCAGGACGCCGGCCGAGTCCCACCCCTACTTTTCTTTTGCGAACCTCCCCTTTTGGGAAGGGCCACAAAAGAAAAGCTTTAGCTAGTTATTCGCCATCGGCAGCGAGATCCCACAATGAGAAGTCGCACACCGATGCCCAGGATGCACCACGAGGAGGTCAACTAGCACGCACCCCAACCTAACCTAACCTAACCTAACCTAACCTAACCTAACCTAACCTAACCTAACCTAACCTAACCTAACCTAACCTAACCTAACCTAACCTTTTTTTTTTTTTTCTTTCTTGACCCTCCAACGTGACTCCGATCACGTTGGAGGGTCAAGAAAAAAAAAAAAAAAAAAAAAAAAAAAAAAAAAAACCTAACCTAACCTAACCTAACCTAACCTAACCTAACCTAACCTAACCTAACCTAACCTAACCTAACCTAACCTAACCTAACCTAACCTAACCTAACCTAACCTAACCTAACCTAACCTAACCTAACCTAACCTAACCTAACCCGTCCGTCAGTGCAAGCGCCAAGCTTTTAAAGTGCTCCGCGCCTCAAAAATCGGCAAAAATAGTAAAAATACGCAAATCGTGCAGTGATACAAGTGAAAGTGTGCGCCAACACCAACGCCACGTGATAGTGCTAAAAGTTTCGGAATCGGATTGTTTTTCACTGATTGACAGTGAAAAACCCGATTTTTCGCTTTCCGAAAAAGTTTCAACTAAATACGCTGCACGATTTTCAGCGACGACCTACATTTTTTATACTACACGTCGACGCCCCTTGGAGGACACTATAACTTGGCTGAGTCCCGGATTTTTCCTGGTTGAACTCGCCGAGTTATACCAAAAACCACCAATACACGTGTATACGTGTTCCAGGATCCAGAGGACCTGGAGCTTTTCTGACACCAGCACGACGTGAGCGCAGACGAGCGCTACCAGGGGACACCTCGATCACCGAAAACCAACCAGCCGCCACGAAGATTTCAGCTCTTCAAAAGTCAGTAAATTCAACTTCATCTTTAAATTCTTTTAACTTCTAAACAAGATCTGTAACGATATACTTTTTGGACACTATACAGTTAAACATATCGTTACAAACAAGTGTACAAATTTTTGGCATTTTCTATGCAACAGTTTTCAAGATATCGATTTTAGAGCGTCCAACCAAACATAACCTCTAAAAAGTAGTGACGTCTTTGGTTGGAAAAATCGCCTAAAATCGCATCCATCCGACAGCGGCTGACAGCGGACGGTGACGACAGTACCTACCTGGTGATTTTAGGAACTTTTGGCCCCATTCTGAGACACTTTTTGGAAAAATCAACACGTAACCGGGCTTAGTAATATTTTAATAAATTGCATCATCTTTTTGCACCCGGCTTTTAGGTTCAAATTTCAGCCCCCAGCCCCCGAAAGATCTGGACGTTTCTCGAACTGTCTGGAACCTTCGATTGCGACAAGTAGTTTGTCAACTATTTTAGCGTGTCATCGAAGGTTCTCGAAAAACATCATCATCATCAGCTCGAGAAATAATCATCATCATTAGCCTAAATTATTATCATCATCAGCTCGAATAATAATCATCATCATCAGCTTGAATTATCATCATCAGCTGATAGGCCGTCCAGATTGCTATTGGGCTTTTAAGGCGCTGGAACTCCCCCCTCCTCTGACAAAGGTGACCTAGAAACGACTTTACTCCGCATCTAGGTGACCTAGGACGAAATTTAGTATAAATTCAAAAAATTTTTTTTTTTTTTTTTTTTTTTGGAAATTGCTCGTCGCAGACGGAGCTACCACTTGGTAGAGCCGGGGTACAAAATTATACGTGTTGATTTGAAGTGCGACTGTGATATATAGATTAAGTTTTTATGACACTGCAGTCGACCAAGTGGCGCTTTGTCCACGTTCTTTTTTGACCATTGGAACGACTGCAGTCACGACAAAATATATTTTATATATTTTAAAAATTTGTTTTTATATAGCTGTAAGTTTTACATTTGTAAATATATTTTAAATTTGTGTTCCAGTTGACGCCTTTACACGCAACTGGCACAAGTGACTTTCCGAACTTTTTTCGGATTGCTAATTTTATTTGACGACCTTGTTTTTATTTATAGAGTAGTCTCAAAACAGAGTTTAATCTCTGGGATTTTTTTTTATATAGTTTAAAACTGAATAGAGACTACTCTAATTGACTGCGTGTTGCAAATTAGTCACAACTTGTCTGTACAATATAAAATCTTAGCAATCGTATCTCTCCTACTATAACGCGTCTTTATTTGAACTTTTAAAATTGAAACCAATATGTTTATTGGAGTAAGGACGCCCGCAAAATCGAGCATGGATGCAGACCCCCAAAGAGGAGCCGCCGGAACCCTACCAGCAACATCGGGCGTGAGGAAGAGCATCGGGGAATGGGAAGTTGTGGGCAAACCAGCCCAGAGAACACCCAACCTGACGCCTCCTCAAGCGCTCTCTGGGGTTGAACCCCCAAGGCCAAAACCGGCAGCCCGTAGGCTGTCGGCAGAAGCAGCAGGGGGACTAGCCAAACCGGAGAGCGCCAAACGCTCCGAAAAATTAGCAGAGATGAGAGGCTGCCTGACTAAAGTAAAGTTGCACATCAGCAGCTCCAGAAACCTCAAGACGGAGATTAAGAACGGAGTAATCGAAGCCGTCGAGCGCCTCTACCAACTGGCCAAAGAGGGATACGCAGCTGGTGTGCAAAAGAATAAGACAGAGCCAGATTCCATTGAGAAGGAAAGACCCAGGGAAATGGAAAAGGGGGCGGATGATGGAACGCGCGCACTGGCGCAAAAAATCGAGGAGCACATGTTGCTTTTAAAAGAGAACACCCAACGAATGGTAGACCTCAAGCAGACCCTCGAGACCAAAACGTACGCCAGTACAGTTGCGGCCCCCCCCAAGAGGCAATTAGCAGAGCAGACCGTGCTACACTCGGTAGTGGTAACGGCAAAGGATGAGACGGAAACTGGGGAGGAAGTATTGGAAAGGATTAGGAAAGTAGTAAAAGCGAAGGAGGGAGGAGTAGAAGTAGAGAGAATAAGGAAAGGTAAAGATAGAAAAGTGATAATAGCATGCAGGACGAAAGAAGAGAGGCAAAAGGTAAAGGATAGGTTAGCCAAGACCACAGAATTGCACGTGGAAGAGATAAGAAACAAGGATCCTTTAGTGATCCTCAGAGATGTACTCCAGTACAATAAGGACGAGGAAGTACTGAGGGCACTAAAGGTCCAGAATAAGACTATCTTCGGAGGGCTAACCTTAGAGAACCAAAGATGTGAAATAGCCTACAAGAAGAAAACCAGGAACCCGCACACTAGCCACGTGGTTATGAGGGTCTCCCCGGAACTGTGGCAGCGCATGGTCGAGGCCGAGACAGTGCTCGTAGACCTGCAGCGAGTCAGAGTGGCGGACCAATCGCCACTCGTACAGTGCTCGCTCTGTCTCGGCTACGGCCACGGCCGGCGCTTCTGCAAAGAGACCGTGGAGAAGTGCAGCCACTGCGGCGGCCCTCATATGAAGGCGCAGTGTGCGGATTTCCTGGCAAACTTGCCGCCTGCATGTTGTAACTGCATCCATGCAAAGCAGCCAAAGATGGACCACAATGCCTTCAGCAGTGAGTGTGCCATCAGGCGAAAGTGGGATGCACTGGCGAGACAAGCAGTAGCATACTGCTAAGGTGGTCCCAGGTGCATTCCCCGATTCCCTTTTTAGGGGCCTGGAGCAACGCGAAAACGACCACCAGGCTTCTCCAGAATATGCAGTGTTGGTGCTTGATGGAGACAACGCACCGTTAGAGCTGACCATTGACAACAAGCTGACATTTAACAGTCACGCTTCCAAAATGTGCAAGAAGACATTAAATGTGTACATGCGGTTGTCAAAGGCAGCCCGGGATTGTCGGAACCTCCACCAAGATGTGACAGTCAACACATACACTGCAACTGTAGAGCCAAAATCCGTGTATGCCGCAAGCGCTTGGGCGTCTGCGGCCAAAAAACTGGGCGCTCAGGAGATACCCTACCCAGCAGAAAAATGGGCCTGCAATTGGTGCAATTGCTTGCCAATTACAGAGCGACCAAGGAGTTATCAGAAGCCCAGAATGAGTTTCGGGGTTTTGCAGCGATCCCAAGATTATTCTTGGAAACCGCAGCAAGCCCCCACTCACTTCATCCGCTCACCGCTGGCGTGAGAGCGGATGAATTAGCAAAGACCGCAGCCCTTACAGCGAAAATGAATCCCGACTATGACCGAATACCGACTCCATTCGGCAAGCGACAAATTAGTTTGTACACGCATGACGAATGGATCCGGAGGTATAAGTCAGGAGACACGGCTACAACAACCGCAAAAATTTTCCGAAGCTCTCCAGGCCTCAATATTGTGTTATTAAAATGAAATATTATGTAGGAGAGGTACGAGACTATAATTAAAGATTGAAAAGCTGTGATAAATATATGTTAGAAAATAAGTAATAAAACGGTCGAGATATCTCCCGAAAATTGTTAGAATGATAATTTGACATATAATGTATATTATTGTATAAATGTATTAAAACTGTGCTTTTATAAACATAAGTGACTTAAGATAAATATTTTTACTTGAATAAAATATATTATGTTGTGACTAATTTGATAAATTTAAATGTGATATAGAGTAAGGTGTACTAAGACTGTTTTTACTTAAGATAATATGCTGTTTTTTCTTTTTTATATAATAAATAAAACAACGTGAAAAAAAATAATTGCACCCCAAATCCCTGATCACGTTAGGGAGCAACACGCTGACCGGGCCTCTGCGCCCGGGAAAAAAAAAAAAAAAAAAAAAAAAAAAAAAAAAAAAAAAAAAAAAAACCTAACCTAACCCAACCGTGGACGTCACAGCCTGCACGGTTGATATGCTCAACCTCGTGGACGACTGGAAAGTCGACGAAGGTGTCACTACTTCCGACCACAACACCATTTTCTTCAAAATTAACTTAGTAAAATCAATTGGCATTGATGTGGCCAGAACAACCAGGATTTTTAATTGCAGAAAAGCAAATTGGCCTGAATTTCATGAGAAATTAGGTCAATTGCTAGTAGATAATAACATAAACAAAAATGAAATAGACAAGATAGATAGTAAAATAATTTTGGAAACAATAGTAAATAAATATATTCATATAGCAATAACCACATCAAATTTATGTATTCAAAAAATTAAATTAAAAAATAAAGTCACACTACCATGGTCGTCTGAAGTACTCGTCAGACTCAAGAAAGATGTCGCCACGAAGAAACGAAGGATTCGCTGTGCAGAGCCAATCCGCAGAGAGAAGGTGGTCACCGAGTACCTGCAAGCAAAGCAAAATTACGAAGAAGAAGCCAAAAAGGCACAAATCGCTAGTTGGAAGGGCTTCTGCGAAAAACAGGATAGGGAAAGTGTGTGGGATGGAATATATCGTGTAATAGGCAGGACGACTAAGAGAACGGAAGATCTTCCTCTGTCCAAGGAAGGCACAGTACTGGACCAAAGGGCATCTGCCATTCTGCTGGCGGACACGTTCTACCCGGAGGACAATGAGGATACTGACAACGCAGAACATCAGCGTGTCAGGGAACTGGCCGAAATGGTAAACAGTCTGGAACATGACGAGCAACATCACCCACTGTTTACCATTGACGAACTAACTATCGCCACGGACAGTTTCAATCCGAAAAAAGCCCCGGGGGGGGATGGTCTGACAGCGGACATCTGCAAAATGATCATCGCACAGAACCCGGAAATTTTCCTAGCATTGGCAAACAAGTGCTTAACATTAGGTCACTTCCCAGAAGCTTGGAAAGAGGCCACAGTTGTGATACTCAGAAAGCCTGGGAAGACTGACTACACCAGCCCGAAGTCGTATAGACCAATCGGGCTGTTGCCAGTGCTGGGAAAGATTCTCGAGAAGATGATCATGAGCAGAGTGAAATGGCATACCATTCCGAGAATGAGCGCGCACCAGTATGGCTTTATGCCCCAGCGTAGCACCGAGGACTCCCTCTATGTCCTTCTAGGATACATTCGTGGTAAATTAGACCAGAAAAAGCTGGTAACAATGATATCGTTGGACATAGAGGGGGCTTTCGATAGCGCTTGGTGGCCCGCCATAAGGGTGCGCCTGGCTCAGGAGGGATGCCCTGTTAACATCAGAAGGGTCATCGATAGCTACCTTGAACAGAGAAAGATCAAATTGCGTTACGCGGGTGAGGAGGTTACTAAGACCACGACCAAAGGATGCGTACAAGGATCGATCGGCGGTCCTATCCTTTGGAACCTCCTCCTCGATCCTCTGCTGAAGGGTCTGGAGCAGCGTGGCGACTATTGCCAGGCTTTTGCAGATGACGTGGTGTTGGTGTTCGATGGAGACACCGCTCTTGAGGTCCAGCGACGTGCGAACGATGCCCTCGCCTATGTCCGGAATTGGGGTGTCAATAATAAGCTAAAGTTGCTCCGCACAAAACGAACGCAATGGTCATCACGCGTAAGCTTAAGTTTGACACTCCACTTCTGAAGATGGGCGATGTTGACATCGGCATGTCCACGGAAATCAAGATCCTCGGGCTGACCATTGACAACAAGCTGACATTTAATGCACACGCTTCAAATGTATGTAAGAAGGCATTAAATGTGTACAAGCAGTTGTCGAGGGCGGCCCGGGTCAGCTGGGGTCTCCATCCTGAGGTTATCCGCATCATCTACACCGCAGTTGTAGAGCCGATAACAATGTACGCCGCAAGCGCTTGGGCGTCTGCGACCAAAAAACTGGGCGTTCAAAAGCAACTGAATGCTGTCCAAAGAGGATTCGCGCAAAAGCTTTGCAAGGCCTACCGCACTGTCTCTCTCAATTCCGCACTAGTGCTGACAGGTTTGCTCCCCCTCGACCTCCGTATACAAGAGGCAGCCGCCCTGTACGAGGCGAAGAGGGGCAGACCACCGGCGATACTGGTGGACAGAGAGATAGAGCGGAAGACAGCATTCAGCGAGATTCCCCACCCAGCGGAACAAAAAGGCTTGCAATTCGTGTGCCTGGCTGACCAAAACCAAGTGGATATACACAGTAACCAACAGGTATGTATATTCACGGACGGCAGTAAGATCGACGGCAAGGTAGGGGCGGCATTGTCCTTTTGGACCAATGGCGCCGAAACCAAGAGCCTCAAGATGAAACTACCGTCCTACGGCACGGTTTACCAGGCGGAATTGCTTGCCATTTGTAGAGCAACTGGGGAAATTCTCAAGCGCCCAGAAGCGAGCTTTGGGATTTACAGCGATTCAAGGTCATCCTTGGAGACCGTTGTAAACTCCCACTCACTTCATCCGCTCGCCGCCGAGGCTCGTTATAATCTAAAACAGTGCGCAAACCAGAACAAACAGGTAGCACTGTTTTGGATAAAAGCCCACGCGGGATTGATAGGCAACGAGAGAGCGGATGAGTTAGCAAAGGCCGCAGCCCTTAAAGCGAAAACGAAACCTGACTATGACCGAGTACCGATATCATTCGTCAAGCGACAAATTCGTTTGTGTACGCGTGACGAATGGAACCGGAGGTATAAGTCAGGGGACACGGCGACGACTACCAAATTGTTCTTCCCCGACGCGCTCCAGGCTTTCAGTGTAGTGAGAAAAATAGAACCCGTCGGAATTTTAACACAGGTGCTGACAGGACATGGCGGCTTCTCCGCATATTTGAATGATTATAAGTGTAAGGATAGCCCGGACTGTATATGTGAGCCGGGCAAACCTGAAAGTGTACTACATGTCCTGTCAGAATGCCCTGTCTATGGCTTGGAGAGGTACGAGACAGAACACAAAATAGGATGTCTTATCACTGTAAATAATATTTGTAAGATTGTAAATGACAAAGACATCCGAGATGTTTTCATCGAATTTTGTGTTCAAGTAGCAAGTAAGGTTATAAATAAAAATAAATGATAAATGTAAATATTTGTGTATTTGACTTAGGATAGTTTTACTATACCTATGTTTTGTGACTTTATTTTTACCTTTGTATAAAAATTGTGTGTTTTTAGACTAAGATTATTTGAAATAAAGACATTACTGAAAAAATTATTTTGCACACAATTCTCTGATCATGTCAGAGACGCGACACGCTGGCCGGGCCTTCGCGCCCGGTATAAAAAAAAAAAAAAAAAAAAAAAAAAAAAAAAAAACCTAACCCAACCCAACCCAACCTAACCTAACCACTGACAACGCAGAACATCAGCGTGTCAGGAAACTGGCCGAAATGGTAAACAGTCTGGAACATGACGAGCAACATGACCCACTGTTTACCATTGACGAACTAACAATCGCTACGGACAGTTTCAATCCGAAAAAAGCCCCGGGGGGGGATGGTCTGACAGCGGATATCTGCAAAATGATCATCGCACAGAACCCGGAAATTTTCCTAGCATTGGCAAATAAGTGCTTAACACTAGGTCACTTCCCAGAAGCTTGGAAAGAGGCCACAGTGGTGATACTCAGAAAGCCTGGGAAGACTGACTACACCAGCCCGAAGTCGTATAGACCAATCGGGCTGTTGCCAGTGCTAGGAAAGATTCTCGAGAAGATGATCATGAGCAGAGTGAAATGGCATACCATTCCGAAAATGAGCGCGCACCAGTATGGCTTTATGCCCCAGCGTAGCACCGAGGACTCCCTCTATGTCCTTCTAGGATACATTCGTGGTAAGTTAGACCAGAAAAAGCTGGTAACAATGATATCGTTGGACATAGAGGGGGCTTTCGATAGCGCTTGGTGGCCCGCCATAAGGGTGCGCCTGGCTCAGGAAGGATGCCCTGTTAACATCAGAAGGGTCATCGATAGCTACCTTGAACAGAGAAAGATCAAATTGCGTTACGCGGGAGAGGAGGTTACCAAGACCACGACCAAAGGCTGCGTTCAAGGATCGATCGGCGGTCCTATCCTTTGGAACCTCCTCCTCGATCCTCTGCTGAAGGGTCTGGAGCAGCGTGGCGACTATTGCCAGGCTTTTGCAGATGACGTGGTGTTGGTGTTCGATGGAGACACCGCTCTTGAGGTCCAGCGACGTGCGAACGATGCCCTCGCCTATGTCCGGAATTGGGGTGTCAATAATAAGCTAAAGTTTGCTCCGCACAAAACAAACGCTATGGTCATCACGCGTAAGCTTAAGTTTGACACTCCACTTCTGAGGATGGGCGATGTTGACATCGGCATGTCCACGGAAATCAAGATCCTCGGGCTGACCATTGACAACAAGCTGACATTTAATGCACACGCTTCAAATGTATGTAAGAAGGCATTAAATGTGTACAAGCAGTTGTCAAGGGCGGCCCGGGTCAGCTGGGGTCTCCATCCTGAGGTTATCCGCATCATCTACACCGCAGTTGTAGAGCCGATAACAATGTACGCCGCAAGCGCTTGGGCGTCTGCGACCAAAAAACTGGGCGTTCAAAAGCAACTGAATGCTGTCCAAAGAGGATTCGCGCAAAAGCTTTGCAAGGCCTACCGCACTGTCTCTCTCAATTCCGCACTAGTGCTGACAGGTTTGCTCCCCCTCGACCTCCGTATACAAGAGGCAGCCGCCCTGTATGAGGCGAAGAGGGGCAGACCACCGGCGATACTGGTGGACAGAGAGATAGAGCGGAAGACAGCATTCAGCGAGATTCCCCACCCAGCGGAACAAAAAGGCTTGCAATTCGTGTGCCTGGCTGACCAAAACCAAGTGGATATACACAGTAACCAACAGGTATGTATATTCACGGACGGCAGTAAGATCGACGGCAAGGTAGGGGCGGCATTGTCCTTTTGGACCAATGGCGCCGAAACCAAGAGCCTCAAGATGAAACTGCCGTCCTACGGCACGGTTTACCAGGCGGAATTGCTTGCCATTTGTAGAGCAACTGGGGAAATACTCAAACGCCCAGAAACGAGCTTTGGGATTTACAGCGATTCAAGGTCATCCTTGGAAACCGTTGTAAACTCCCACTCACTTCATCCGCTCGCCGCCGAGGCTCGTAACAATCTAAAACAGTGCGCAAACCAGAATAAACAGGTAGCACTGTTTTGGATAAAAGCCCACGCGGGATTGATAGGCAACGAGAGAGCGGATGAGTTAGCAAAGGCCGCAGCCCTTAAAGCGAAAACGAAACCTGACTATGACCGAGTTCCGATATCATTCGTCAAGCGACAAATTTGTTTGTGTACGCGTGACGAATGGAACCGGAGGTATAAGTCAGGGGACACGGCGACGACTACCAAATTGTTCTTCCCCGACGCGCTCCAGGCTTTCAGTGTAGTGAGAAAAATAGAACCCGTCGGAATTTTAACTCAGGTGCTGACAGGACATGGCGGCTTCTCCGCATATTTGAATGATTATAAGTGTAAGGATAGCCCGGACTGTATATGTGAGCCGGGCAAACTTGAAAATGTATTACATGTCCTGTCAGAATGCCCTGTCTATGGCTTGGAGAGGTACGAGGCAGAACACAAAATAGGATGTCTTATCACTGTAAATAATATTTGTAAGATTGTAAATGACAAAGACATCCGAGATGTTTTCATCGAATTTTGTGTTCATGTAGCAAGTAAGGTTATAAATAAGAATAAATGATATATGTACATATCTGTGATTATAAATGTGTATTGACGTAGGATAGTTTTTACTAGACCTATATGATGTGACTTTATTTTTACCTTTGTATAATAATTGTGTGTTTTTAGACTAAGATTATTTGAAATAAAGATATTACTGAAAAAATTATTTTGCACACAATTCTCTGATCATGTCAGAGACGCGACACGCTGGCCGGGCCTTCGCGCCCGGTATAAAAAAAAAAAAAAAAAAAAAAACCTAACCTAACCCAACCTAACCTTTTTTTTTTTTTTTTTTTTTTTTTTTTTTATCGTGGGGAAATCCTCATGGATACCGCACCGTCACGGGGGCAACGATACGGTTATGTCAGACTCTTACTGACTAAAACCCCACGGTGTTCTTCTCAGTGCCTGAGATAAGAAGTCATGGGGGCGTTAGTCGCGCTTCCTTGACTCCTGTGGCAGATGCTCCATTCTGAGCACATCTCTTGGGGACTTTGAGCCCCTCTGTTTGTCATTATAAAGGCGTTCCGGAACACTACGAAACACCTTTCCACTCGGGACTTCTTTAAACGGGCGATGGACCCCCCGATCCATCGCCCCAAAGTCCCTGCTATGGCGGCATGCGTCGAGCGTACGCCAACCGCCTTTGACCTACTCTCCTGCGGCGCATCGGTTGTGAGAAGATGTCATCTTCTCGGTCCCTCTCCGCCATTTCTTTCGCAGTCATTACGGTCTCCGAGAACGCTACCATAGCATTCCACTTCACCTCGCTTTCAACAATGGCCTCAACAAGGGCTGTTAGCGACAGGTTCCTTCCCAGAACAGCAACAAGGTCCGCACGCGGCACCGCCCAAGCAGGGCACTCGGCGCGGGTGTGATGTGCCGTGTCCTCATCTCCTCGCCCACAGTGATGACAATCTGTTGATGGTTCGCGTCTTGCAACCCGGCAGAGGTATACTCCAAAGCAGCCGTGTCCCGTCAGGAGCTGCGTCAGATGGAATGTCAAAGCGCCGTGAGCTCGCTTGGCCCATGGCCTAAGCACGGGCTGTATTGCGGTCACCAATTCTCGGCCAGCTGCCGGGTTCTCTGATCTTTCAGACCATTTTCGGAGGAGGTCATCGCAAGCTTGCTCTCTCCACCGTTTGGTCTCCTCCGCAGATGGCCAGTTTCCACTGGCCTTAGCCTGTGCATTTTTCTGATATGCCGCAGACATAACTCCAGCATCTAGGTCCCACGGAGGCGTACCGGCCAATAAACATGCTGCTTCAAATGAGACGGTACAGTACGCTCTCGCCGCCCTGAGCGCTATGGCCCGTTGTGGCCTCCTCAGCATTGCCATATTCTCCTTGCTGAGAGCCTCTGCCCATATAGGCGCACCATAAAGAGCCTTGGATCGAATCACACCACAGTAAAGGCGACGACACGCGACACTTGGGCCCTTCAAATTCGGAAGAAGCTTTCCGAGCACCCCGGCGAAGGCTATCAGTTTTGGAGCCAATCGTCGGAAGTGCTCCGTGAATCTCCATCGTCCGTCCAAAACAATGCCTAAGTAGCGCATCGCCGTGTCAATGGTGATGTCGATTCCACCAACCACGATCTTCATTCCTAGGGGGGGTGCCTTCCGCGGCCCGTGAAAGAAAAGGGCTTCAGATTTCGAAAGGGCAACTTCCAGGCCTAATGACCGGATCCTTCGAACTACCTGAGCGACACCAGCCGTAGCCAGAATGGCTGCGTCTCTATGAGTCTTCCCACAAGTAGTTACTAAGGTATCGTCAGCGTAGCATGTCAGATTTACTCCGTGCAGATTTTCACCGCGGAGTACAAAGTCGTACCCGATGTTCCACAGGAGTGGTCCGAGGACCGATCCCTGTGGAACACCGCACGACATACGTCTCCGGGCCCACTGACTTTGAGCCGGGTAAATGACTTCGCGGTCGACGAAGTAGTCCGCTATCATCATTCTCAAATAGGGAGGTACACCATGGTATTTTAATGCTTCCTTAACGGTTTCCCAGGGCAAAGTGTTGAAAGCATTCGAAATATCGAGTGAGACTGCCAGCATCACTTCACCTCGAGCAACCGCCGCCTCGCTGAGGGTGCGAACTCTAGCGATTGCGTCTATAGTCGATCGACCACTTCGAAAGCCGAACTGCCCGTCGTCGAGATCCGGCCCCACTCTCTCCAAGTGTTTGAGAAGGCGGTTAGTGAGCACTCGTTCGAAGAGCTTGCTCATCTCACCAAGCAGCACGATAGGACGGTAGGCTGACGGTGATTCCGCAGGGCGCCCATTCTTACGCAGCAGGACGAGCTTTCCCGATTTCCAGAAACGTGGGAAACGACCCTGGGTAAAGCACTCTGAGAATAGCGCCCTTACCCATTCGCTCATCTCACTCATCGCAAGTACTAAGACGCGGCCAGGTATGCCATCCAGACCTGGGGCGGTCTTTTTCTTCCGAAGTCTCATCAGGGCCACTTCCAGTTCAGCTTCCGAGACAGACGGAATCTCCTCCTCTTCTTCAACAATGGAAGGTGCAGCCATAACAGGCGGTTGCCACTCTCCCCTTTCAGGGAAGAGAGTCGTCACTACTCGCTCAAGGAGTTCTGGATCAAGGGTTTTCGTCAGTGGTGGGGCCCATGGGCGGAGTTTGCCACTCACCACCTTATAAGGGCGCCCCCACGGGTCCAAGTTCAGAGTCTCCAGCCATTCCTCCCATGAAGAATCTTTTGCTATTTTAACAGCCTCCTGTAGTACTTTACAGTTATCTCTGTATTCTCCGTACAAAATCTGCTCTTGATCCAGGTTTCGAATTCGCCTTCGCCTGGACCTGGTATATCGGCGGCGAGCCGCAACACATGCCACCCGCAGTTGGCGGAGTTCTTCCCGCCACCAATACAGCTGACGTCGAGGTGGTATCGATTTTATCCTCGGCATGGACGCGTCGCAGATTCGTGTCAAGGCTTCACCTAAGTGTTCTGCAGCGATATCCACGTCTAAAATCCCCTCCACGTGGGATCCAGCCACCCAGCTCTCCACAATGGCAGCCTCCTTGGCCAATTCACTGTCTAAACGCCTCAGTGACCAGCGAGCTCCTTCAACTAGAGATGTTCCATTCTCTCTCCCAGTAACTGTACGGAGCGTGGAGATATTGAACCGGATATAACGGTGATCAGATAGTGTCTCCACTGCTGTTTCCACCTTCCAGCCTATCACGCGGCGTGCGAGGTTGCGGCTCGCAAAAGTGAGGTCCACAATTGATCCACCTTGTTGTCGGATGCACGTATTTACGAAACCTCTATTGAGAATATCTAAATCCGTAGACAGCGCCCATTCCTCCAGTGCCCATCCCCGTGAATCTGTTAATGGGGATCCCCAGGATCTGGACTTAGCGTTGAAGTCACCTGCAATAATCATTGGGTTGGGGTGTGCCTGTCTCATGAGGGAATTGATTTCTGCGAGCATTAGTTCAAATTCAGCCAGAGTCTTGTTGGGTGAGAAATATACCCCAATTACAGCCAGTCCACCCAAGACGGCTAATACGCATCCCCGACCCTTTGCTACTTTTTCAAAGGGTGGGGAGCCAGCGGCAGGCTGCGTTATGATGGCTACCGATTCCTCGAGATCTCCCACCCAGTTATCCCGAAGAGGGACAAAATAAGGTTCCGCGACGATGGTTACTTGAATCAACCACTCTGCTATACTCTGGAGTAAAAGATCCTGAGATCTAGCAGAGTGGTTGATATTCGCCTGAAGAAATGGAATAGCCATACTTAACAATTGGAATCCATTAATTCCACTTCTTGCGTTGGTCGCTGAGACGCTGATGAGGGGGCCTTGGAGCCATCAACAGCTATCTTCCGTCCTTTTTTCGGTGGTTTGGCGGAACAGGCTTTTGCACCGATGCGGTGATTTGATGGTTTATTAGCCATCTCACACACAGGGCAGTGTGGATCACCACTACATTCAGCCGCTTTGTGGCCGGCCTTACCACAGCGGAAGCAGAGTCTGCTGCGGTCAATCTCTGTTGTGCATTTGGCACCTACATGCCCAGGCTCTAGGCAACGGAAGCATCTTAGTGGTCTAGGCTCCAGGACTTTTGCTTGAACTGAGACCCAGCCCACCAAGAGCCTTACTTCAGCAACTTTTTTGGCTACGGCGATCGGACATCGCAGCCATATGCTCCCTTGGCGGCCAGTGGAGCGGATGATTTCACCTGCCCTGATTGCATCTTCTGTGCAACCACCCGCTTTAATCACCGCTGCCACAACCTCCTCTTTGGTAGCCGAGTCGTCAAGACCTGTAATGCGCATTTCAACGCATTTTTCAGGTCGGGTGATCCGGACCACATTGTCACCAAGTGTTTCTTTCAGTTTCACTGCTAGGGCATTAGCATTCGCGTTGCTAGTGGCACCGGGCACCTCCATTAGACGTGCACCGGTAGCCGCAGTGCGAAATTTTATGCTTTCGATGCCGAGGTCTTTGAGGTTTATTTGTTTTCTGGCCTCAACAAGCACCTCACTGTAGGTGACTCCACGCTCAACAGCCGCCGGTTGTAAAGTCAGCATCACTGCTGCCGAACGAGGGGGGCGCAGCTTCGGTGGCCTTGCCTTTTTTGTATCAGCCAGAGGTAGAGTCTGGCTTTTAGTACCCTTCTTTTTGTTGGAACCTTTTCGGGCAACAACATTCCACCCCTCCTCTTTGGACACACGAGGAGTTTCTTTCTTAGTCTCCTCAATCTGTGTTTTTTCTCGTTTCTTTCCTTTGTCGTCTTTGGTCTTAGAGATTTTATCCGACTTTTTACTGGCCACTTGTTTCTTGGGTATGTTGTCTACTGCTTCCGACTGTATAGGTGGAGCCGCGAAAGAAACAGGTGCCGTTACATTAGGGGTAGGTAAAACCCCCATCGTCTTTTTTTTGTCTGCAGCTAACGGAGGCCGCAGACGTTTCTCGGGGAGTAATCGCTCCTCGAGTCCCTCCAGTCTAGCGTTGATCATGGTCCCACATTCAACCATGACTGTCCGTGCAAACTCCTGCATATTTGGAGGTGGAGATGCACGAATTTGGGCCAGCTCCTTGCGGACTTCCCCCAGCTCATGTGCTAGACGAGCATTTGCTGCCTCCAATCGGGCAACCTCGTCAGTAACTGTGCGGGTTCGTAACTCCTCAAATGATGTCTTAATTGTATTGGCCGCGTCTTTTAAGGCCCGCACATACGTACCCTTAAGATTTGCGGAAGTCTTGGCTACTTTTTCTATGGTTTCTACCGAGTCTCTAATGAGTCTCGATAGATCTGTCATATCCTCCTCCTGTGTTAGGGTCTTTTTTCGGGAGTATTGGCGAAGAGTTGCTGTTGCCATCTCCTTTTTCCCCTGAGCTTCTATAGCTAACTCCCTTTCAGCGTCCAATCGCAACTCTTCAGCCTTAGCGGCATTGAGTTCTGCTTTGGCCTTAGCCAGACCAACATACTTCCCTGTAGTGGGAGGTCGTCCTCTAACCCTTTTGGCTGGTTTGTCTGACACAGCTATGTCTCCGCTAGTATCTGATTCGGTGCCATCTGTTCGACGTTTTAACCAGAACCGGCTTCTAATAGGGGATGAGGACTTAGAACCCTCTGCTTCGACACTCATGTCTGAGTCCGATTCAAACAATTTAGCCTTTTTCGTCGGCTGCATGTTATTTTCTCCGTCGTCACAACGTGACAAAGTCACGTGAAGTTCTTTCTTCTTATAAAACAACACATCTTGTGTTATTTTCGGGTTGGTGTTTGGTTCTTCGATACAGTTGCTATCAAGGCGGTCGTTGCCCCCCCCAGAATACGAGGGGCAGCCTCCAGAAGGAGGACGGGATTCTCCGGACTCTGTTGAGCCGGTACCCGCCTGGGGTAGTTTTTCATTTTCACAACTCGCCATATTTTGTCAGTTTAAAGGCTTGACAGCCTGGGTTTTGTCGCCCTCACGACTGCGATCCCCGCAGCCATTCATCCCCTCACCGAGCGACCGAGTTTAGGATTAGGAAAAGAAAAATGGAGAAGGAATAGGAAGGATAGGATAAAAGGGGATAAACATACATAAGATATTTTTTATAATAAATAAACTTACATATACATACGAACACGCGGCGCCTGGCGGTTTCAGTTACGTCTATTTCTGAAGGAAATAGACAAAGAACAGGCAGCAACCACGAGAAGGACATATTGTCAACAGAAGGTCAACAATCAAATAACCGCCAGACTTGCCTTGGGGATCTACACGACCAGCGCTCTCCCCCAAGACCACGCCTCCTTACTCATCCGGGACGAGTAAGGAAGGCCTGCATTTATCCAAAACAAGCAGCGCGAAGCATACAAGCTAGTCAAAAGCTATTAATGGATAAACCCAGACCCGCCCAGCTATTAATGGATAAACCCAACCCAACCTAACCTAACCTAACCTAACCTAACCTAACCTAACCTAACCTAACCTAACCTAACCTAACCTAACCTAACCTAACCTAACCTAACCTAACCTAACCCAACCTAACCAGCTTTGTCGATGTCACAGCCTGCACAGCGGATTTGCTTGACTACGTGGACGACTGGACAGTCGACGAGAGTATTACAACTTCTGACCACAATACCATCACTTTCAAAGTTCATCTAGTTAAAGCAAAAGGCATTGATGTAGCCAGAACCACTAGAATCTTCAATAGCAAAAAAGCAAATTGGCCTCAATTTCATGAGAAATTAGGCCAATTGCTAGTAGATGATAATTTGACAAAACACGAAATAGACAAGATAGAAAATAAACCAGATTTAGAAAGTAAAGTAGAAAAATTTATACATAACATAATAATAACATCAAACCTTTGTATACCTAAAATCAAGACTAAAAATAAATTCCACTTACCATGGTCGTCAGAAGAACTCGCCAGACTGAAGAAAGATGTCGCCACAAAGAAACGCAGGGTACGCTGTGCAGCGCCCGTCCGCAGAGAGAAGGTGGTTACGGAGTACCTGGAAGCAAAGTTAAGATATGAAGAAGAGGCAAAGAAAGCCCAGATAAGCAGTTGGAAGAGCTTTTGCGAAAAACAGGATAGGGAAGGGGTTTGGGAAGGTATATATAGGGTAATAGGTAGGACGACGAAGAGGACTGAGGATCTTCCTTTGGTCAGGGAAAGCAAAGTACTGGACCCAAGGGCATCAGCCAATCTGCTGGCGGACACCTTCTACCCGGAGGACAATGAGGAAACTGACAACGCAGAACATCAGCGTGTCAGGGAACTGGCGGATGTGGTAAACAGATTGGAACATGATGAGAACCATGACCCACTGTTTACCATAGACGAGCTAATGACTGCCACAAACAGTTTCAATCCGAAAAAGGCCCCGGGGGGAGATGGACTGACGGCGGACATTTGCAAAATGATCATCAAACAGAACCCGGAAACTTTCCTATCACTGGCAAACAAGTGTTTAACATTGGGTCACTTCCCAGCAGCTTGGAAGGAGGCCACAGTAGTGATACTCAGAAAGCCTGGGAAGACAGACTACACCAGTCCGAAGTCATACAGACCAATCGGACTGTTGCCGGTGCTAGGAAAGATTCTTGAGAAGATGATCATGAGCAGGGTGAAATGGCACACCATTCCAAAAATGAGCGCGCACCAGTATGGTTTTATGCCCCAGCGCAGCACCGAGGACTCCCTCTATGTCCTACTGGGATATATCCGTGGATTGTTGGACCAAAAGAAGTTGGTAACAATGATATCGTTGGACATAGAGGGGGCCTTCGATAGCGCTTGGTGGCCCGCCATAAGGGTGCGCCTGGCTCAGGAAGGGTGCCCGGTAAACATCCGAAGGGTCATAGATAGCTACCTTGAACAGAGGAGGATCAAACTGCGGTATGCGGGTGAGGAGGTGACCAAGAACACGACCAAAGGATGCGTACAAGGATCGATCGGCGGTCCTATCCTTTGGAACCTCCTCCTCGATCCTCTCCTCAAGGGTCTGGAGCAGCGCGGAGATTATTGTCAGGCTTTTGCAGACGATGTGGTGTTGGTGTTCGATGGAGACACCGCTCTTGAGGTCCAGCGACGTGCGAACGATGCTCTCGCCTATGTTCAAAGTTGGGGTGTCGCGAATAAGCTTAAGTTTGCACCACAAAAAACTAACGCGATGGTCATCACGCGTAAGCTTAAATACGACACTCCGATTCTGACCATGGGAGATGTAGGCATCGGCATGTCAAAGGAAATCAAGATACTAGGGCTGACCATTGACAACAAGCTGACATTTAATGCCCACGCTTCAAATGTATGTAAGAAGGCATTAAATGTGTACAAGCAGTTGTCAAGGGCGGCTCGGGTTAGCTGGGGCCTCCATCCGGAGGTTATACGCATCATATACACCGCAGTTGTAGAGCCAATAACCATGTATGCCGCAAGCGCTGGGGCGTCTGCGACCAAAAAACTGGGCGTTCAAAAACAACTGAATGCTGTCCAAAGAGGATTCGCGCAAAAGCTTTGCAAGGCCTACCGAACTGTCTCTCTCAATTCCGCACTGGTGCTGACTGGTTTGCTCCCCCTCGACCTCCGAATACAAGAGGCAGCCGCCCTGTACGAGGCGAAGAGGGGCAGACTACCGGCGACACTGGTGGACAGAGAGATAGAGCGGAAGACAGCATTCAGCGAGATTCCCCACCCAGCGGAACAAATAGGCTTGCAATTCTTGTGCCTGGCAGACCAAAACCAAGTGGATATACACGGCAACCAACAGGTATGTATATTCACGGACGGCAGTAAGATCGACGGCAAGGTAGGGGCGGCATTGTCCTTCTGGACCAATGGCGCCGAAACCAAGAGCCTCAAGATGAAACTGCCGTCCTACGGCACGGTCTACCAGGCGGAATTGCTCGCCATTTGTAGAGCAACAAGGGAAATTCTCAAGCGCCCAGAAACGAGCTTTGGGGTTTACAGCGATTCAAGGTCATCCTTGGAGACCGTTGTAAACTCCCACTCACTTCATCCGCTCGCCGCCGAGGCTCGTTACAATCTAAAACAGTGCACAAACCAGAACAAACAGGTAGCACTGTTTTGGATAAAAGCCCACGCGGGATTGATAGGCAACGAAAGAGCGGATGAGTTAGCAAAGGCCGCAGCCCTTAAAGCGAAAACGAAACCTGACTATGACCGAGTTCCGATATCATTCGTCAAGCGACAAATTCGTTTATGTACGCGTGACGAATGGAACCGGAGGTATAAGTCAGGGGACACGGCTACAACAACAAAGTTATTTTTCCCGGACGCGCTCCAGGCCTATAGTATAGTTAGGAAAATTGAACCCGTCGGGATTATGACCCAGGTACTGACAGGACATGGAGGTTTTTCCGCATACCTCAGCGACTACAAGTGTAAAGATAGCCCGGCGTGTATATGTGAGCCGGGAAAAGTAGAGAACATACAACATGTCCTGTCGGAATGCCCTGTATATGGAAAGGAGAGATACGAGATAGAAAATAGAATAGGATGCCATGTAACTGTAGAAAATTTATGTAAAATAGTATACGAAAAAGACATTCGAGACTGCTTTCTCGAATTTTGTGTTAATATAGCAAGTAAGGTGTTAAATAGAAATAAATAAATAAAACTGTATACTAAATATAAGAATCTGAATGTAATAATTACATACAGTGTTGATACTGACCAAAGATGATATATGTGTGTTTTTACTAGAATAAGGTGTTATGACTAAGGATTTATATATTGTAAAAAACAAGACTGAATTGAAAAAATTATTGCACCTAAAGCCCTGATAATGTTAGGGACGCAACACGCTGACCGGGCCTTTGCGCCCGGATTAAAAAAAAAAAAAAAAAAAAAAAAAAAAAAAAAAACCCAACCTAACCGAGTCGCACTCTGTCCGTCAGTGCAAGCGCCAAGCTTTTAAAGTGCTCCGCGCCTCAAAAATCGGCAAAAATAGTAAAGTTACGCAAATCGTGCAGTGATACAAGTGAAAGTGTGCGCCAACACCAACGCCACGTGATAGTGCTAAAAGTTTCGGAATCGGATTGTTTTTCACTGATTGACAGTGAAAAACCCGATTTTTCGCTTCCCGAAAAAGTTTCAACTAAATACGCTGCACGATTATCAGCGACGACCTACATTTTTTATACTACACGTCGACGCCCCTTGGAGGACACTATAACTTGGCTGAGTCCCGGATTTTTCCTGGTAGAACTCGCCGAGTTATACCAAAAACCACCAATACACGTGTATACGTGTTCCAGGATCCAGAGGACCTGGAGCTTTTCTGACACCAGCACGACGTGAGCGCAGACGAGCACTACCAGGAGACACTTCGATCATCGAAAACCAACCAGCCGCCACGAAGATTTCAGCTCTTCAAAAGTCAGTAAATTCAACTTCATCTTTAAATTCTTTTAACTTCTAAACAAGATCTGTAACGATATACTTTTTGGACACTATACAGTTAAACATATCGTTACAAACAAGTGTACAAATTTTCGGCATTTTCTATGCAACAGTTTTCAAGCTATCGATTTTAGAGCGTCCGACCAAACATAACCCCTAAAAAGTAGTGACGTCTTTGGTTGGAAAAATCGCCTAAAATCGCATCCATCCGGCAGCGGCTGACAGCGGACGGTGACGACAGTACCTACCTGGTGATTTTAGGAACTTTTGGCCCCATTCTGAGACACTTTTTGGAAAAATCAACACGTAACCGGGCTTAGTAATATTGTAATAAATTGCATCATCTTTTTGCACCCGGCTTTTAGGTTCAAATTTCAGCCCCCAGCCCCCGAAAGATCTGGACGTTTCTCGAACTGTCTGGAACCTTCGATTGCGACAAGTAGTTTGTCAACTACTTTAGCGTGTCATCGAAGGTTCTCGAAAAACATCATCATCATCAGCTCGAGAAATAATCATCATCATTAGCCTAAATTATTATCATCATCAGCTCGAATAATAATCATCATCATCAGCTTGAATTATCATCATCAGCTGATAGGCCGTCCAGATTGCTATTGGGCTTTTAAGGCGCTGGAACTCCCCCCTCCTCTGACAAAGGTGACCTAGAAACGACTTTACTCCGCATCTAGGTGACCTAGGACGAAATTTAGTATAAATAAATTTTTTTTTTTTTTTTTTTTTTTTTTTTTTTTGGAAATTGTTCGTCGCAGACGGAGCTACCACTTGGTAGAGCCGGGGTACAAAATTATACGTGTTGATTTGAAGTGCGACTGTGATATATAGATTAAGTTTTTATGACACTGCAGTCAACCAAGTGGCGCTTTGTCCACGTTCTTTTTCGACCATTGGAACGACTGCAGTCACGATAAAGTATATTTTATATATTTTTAAATTTTGTTTTTATATAGCTGTAAGTTTTACACTTGTAAATATATTTTAAATTTGTGTTCCAGTTGACGCCTTTACACGCAACTGGCACAATTGACTTTCCGAACTTTTTTCGGATTGTAAATTTTATTTGACGACTTTGTTTTATATATAGAGTAGTCTCAAAACAGAGTTTAATCTCTGGGATTTTTTTTTTATATAGTTTAAAACTGAACAGAGACTACTCTCATTGACTGCGTGTTGCAAATTAGTCACAACTTATTTGTACAATATATAATCTTAGCAATCGTATCTCTCCCACTATAACGCGTCTTTCTTTGAATCTTTGAACTTTTAAATTTTAAATCGAAATGTTTATCGGAGTAAGGACGCCCGCAAAATCCAGCATGGATGCAGACCCCCAAAGAGGAGCCGCCGGAACCCTACCAGCAACATCGGGCGTGAGGAAGAGCATCGGGGAATGGGAAGTTGTGGGCAAACCAGCCCAGAGAACACCCAACCTGACGCCTCCTCAAGCGCTCTCTGGGGCTGAACCCCCAAGGCCGAAACCGGCAGCCCGTAGGCTGTCGGCAGAAGCAGCAGGGGGACTAGCCAAACTGGAGAGCACCAAACGCTCGGAAAAATTAGCAGAGATAAGAGGCTGCCTGACTAAAGTAAAGTTGCACATCAGCAGCTCCAGAAACCTCAAGACGGAGATTAAGAACGGAGTAATCGAAGCCGTCGAGCGCCTCTACCAACTGGCCAAAGAGGGATACGCAGCTGGTGTGCAAAAGAACAAGACAGAGCCAGATTCCATTGAGAAGGAAAGACCCAGGGAAATGGAAAAGGGGGCGGACGATGGAACGCGCGCACTGGCGCAAAGGATCGAGGAGCACATGTTGCTTTTAAAGGAGAACAACCAACGAATGGAAGACCTTAAGCAGACCCTCGAAACCAAGACGTACGCCAGTGCAGTTGCGGCCCCCCCCAAGAGGCAATTAGCAGAGCAGACCGTGCTACACTCGGTAGTGGTAACGGCAAAGGATGAGACGGAAACTGGGGAGGAAGTATTGGAAAGGATTAGGAAAGTAGTAAAAGCGAAGGAGGGAGGAGTAGAAGTAGAGAGAATAAGGAAAGGTAAAGATAGAAAAGTGATAATAGCATGCAGGACGAAAGAAGAGAGGCAAAAGGTAAAGGATAGGTTAGCCAAGACCACAGAATTGCACGTGGAAGAGATAAGAAACAAGGATCCTTTAGTGATCCTCAGAGATGTACTCCAGTACAATAAGGACGAGGAAGTACTGAGGGCACTAAAGGTCCAGAATAAGACTATCTTCGGAGGGCTAACCTTAGAGAACCAAAGATGTGAAATAGCCTACAAGAAGAAAACCAGGAACCCGCACACTAGCCACGTGGTTATGAGGGTCTCCCCGGAACTGTGGCAGCGCATGGTCGAGGCCGAGACAGTGCTCGTAGACCTGCAGCGAGTCAGAGTGGCGGACCAATCGCCACTCGTACAGTGCTCGCTCTGTCTCGGCTACGGCCACGGCCGGCGCTTCTGCAAAGAGACCGTGGAGAAGTGCAGCCACTGCGGCGGCCCTCATATGAAGGCGCAGTGTGCGGATTTCCTGGCAAACTTGCCGCCTGCATGTTGTAACTGCATCCATGCAAAGCAGCCAAAGATGGACCACAATGCCTTCAGCAGTGAGTGTGCCATCAGGCGAAAGTGGGATGCACTGGCGAGACAAGCAGTAGCATACTGCTAAGGTGGTCCCAGGTGCATTCCCCGATGCCCTTTTTAGGGGCCTGGAGCAACGCGAAAACGACCACCAGGCTTCTCCAGAATATGCAGTGTTGGTGCTTGATGGAGACAACGCACCGTTAGAGCTGACCATTGACAACAAGCTGACATTTAACAGTCACGCTTCCAAAATGTGCAAGAAGACATTAAATGTGTACATGCGGTTGTCAAAGGCAGCCCGGGATTGTCGGAACCTCCACCAAGATGTGACAGTCAACACATACACTGCAACTGTAGAGCCAAAATCCGAGTATGCCGCAAGCGCTTGGGCGTCTGCGGCCAAAAAACTGGGCGTTCAGGAGATACCCTACCCAGCAGAAAAATGGGCCTGCAATTGGTGCAATTGCTTGCCAATTACAGAGCGACCAAGGAGTTATCAGAAGCCCAGAACGAGTTTCGGGGTTTTGCAGCGATACCAAGATTATTCTTGGAAACCGCAGCAAGCCCCCACTCACTTCATCCGCTCACCGCTGGCGTGAGAGCGGATGAATTAGCAAAGACCGCAGCCCTTACAGCGAAAATGAATCCTGACTATGACCGAATACCGACTCCATTCGGCAAGCGACAAATTAGTTTGTACACGCATGACGAATGGAACCGAAGGTATAAGTCAGGAGACACGGCTACAAATACCGCAAAAATTTTCCGAAGCTCTCCAGGCCTAAATTTTGTAATTTAGTGTTATTAAAAGGAAATACGTAGGAGAGGTACGAGACTAAAATGTAAGATCGAAAAACTGTGATAAATATATGTTAGAAAATAAATGCTAAAATGGTCGAGATTTCTCCCAAAAATTGTAAGAATATAAATTGACATATTATAATGTATATTATTGTATAAATGTATCATAAACGTGCTTTTATTTACATAAGTGACTTATGATAAATATTTTTACTAGAATAAAATCTATTTTGTTGTGACTAATTTGATGAATTTAAAATGTGATATTTGAATAGGGTGTGCTTTAAATGTTTTTAATGTAACAAGAATTTGTAAATTTTTTATTTTTTATATTGTAATAAAGAAAGTTTGAAAAAATAATTGCACCCCAAATCCCTGATCATGTTAGGGAGCAACACGCTGACCGGGCCTCTGCGCCCGGGAAAAAAAAAAAAAAAAAAAAAAAATAAAAAAAAAAACCTAACCTAACCTAACCTAACCTAACAAAATAAACTCTTTCATCGTTTTAAGTAGTTCATCTCTAAATATATATAACTCAAAGGTGACTGACTGACTGACTGACTGACATAGTGATCTATCAATGCACTGCCCAAACTGGAAGGATCGGGCTGAAATTTGGCATGCAGGTAGATGTTATGACGTAGGCATCCGCTAAGAAAGGATTTTGATCAATTCTACCCCCAAATGGATAAAATAGGGGATGAAAGTCTGTATGAAAGTATATATAACTCAAAGGTGACTGACTGACTGACTGACATAGTGATCTATCAACGCACAGCCCAAACCACTGAATGAATCGGGCTGAAATTTGGCATGCAGGTAGATGTTATGACGTAGGCATCCGCTAAGAAAGGATTTTGATTAATTCTACCCCAAAGGGGATAAAATAGGGGATGAAAGTTTGTATGAAACTTTGTCAATTTTAAAATAATACTTCTTAACGCGAGCGAAGCCGCGGGCAAAAGCTAGTGTAGATACAATTTGCTTTTTACCGCATATGATTTGGATAAATAGTCTATGAGATATGTGTAATTCGTTTTACGGGAGAACGACGGGTCAGTAATTCATCAACACGTACATCGAATTCCAGCAAATTAAAAAATAGCGGCCTCTGTTTTGCAGGCTTTTCTAAAGTTTTTAATATTAATCCTTATCAAATAAAACTATTTCATTGGCTTACGCAGTTCACGTTGATACAATTTGCTCTTAATGTATTTAAGTTGTACGATAAAATCAATTAAACTAGAATAGATAATATTTGCTCTTTACTGTATATAATTTGGACCTATAGTCTAGGACAGGGCACACGACCTATAGTCTAGACAGATTTTTCCCCAGGAGATCTCCACACCCCCTACACTTTTCCGTAAAGGCAGGTAAAAAGGACTCCGTATCTCTTGTGTCGCCTTCTTCCTACCGTGACTTCCGTGGGGCCGAACAGATCTAGACCACAGAAAGTAAACGGTCGCTGATGGTGAGCCACTCGAGCATGAGGTAAATCGCCCATTCTTGGCACTTCCGGCTTATATTTTCATATGCGACAAAACATACTGCTTGAAACTACCTGTTTAACCGTGGATCTCATACTAATTACCCAGTATTTCTGTTTCAGGTTATTCACCACCATCTCCTGATTTCCATGTGCGGCTTTGATGTGTAAGTACCTGATAAGAAGTCGCATTATTGTATGTTTCCCATACAAAATAATCGGTCTCTTTACTTCCAGGTCCACGTCCATAGCGGCATCGATGCGTCCTCCGAGTCTCAACAAGCCGTCATCATCGACATAAGGTGACAAGGTCTCGACAAACTTACTTTCTCGTGATACTAATTTCTAATTTTTTATAAATATTTAAAATCAGGATCAAAAACAAAAACGTCATTTCATCGAACACGTAAATATGAAATAAAAATATTATTTAATTATTTTACGTTAAAAAACCAAGAACAGTATAAAGTAAATTACTTGTTACATATAAGTAACCTTTTTTTGATATTGATTAGTACTGAGAAACTCAAAATCAGCTGATTTAAACTATTGTAAATAATTTGATAGTCATACTCTGGTTTCTACGGAAACGAAGAAAAGGACCCAATTTTTTTGATTTGCTCAAAGCAGGGAAATAATCTGCGCGCGCCTACATTTGAAGTATTCTGGCATGTCAACAAATGAAAACATTATTCACGAAAATAATTTTATGACCTTGGCTTCAGTATGCCAATTCAGGATGATTTCTACACTCCAGAAGGAAGCGAAGATGAAAACCTACCATCGTCTCCGCAATCCGTTCTGCGGCGTTGCAAGAAATCTTCGCTGGAAGATGAGCTGCATGTGATATCGTCTTCATTACACTCTGTGTCTAGTGGAACCGCGCTCCAACTTCCATGCCCACAAAGTGCAGCTGATCAGTATGTTCAAAATTCAAACGTATCCAGTGTGTCTTTGGAAAATAGAAATATGATAAAGTGTGACCAGTGCTCCCAACCAAGATATTTTAAAGGTGCTCGTGGGCTGAAAATTCATGTGAGCAGGACTCATCAAATAAATTCCGGTAAACTATTACCTCAAAATTTTACAACAACAGCCGAATCACCTCAAAATTTCTGTAAATTACTAAGTGATTTAAAAAATAATCTTCCGGTAATCAGACGCATTCCTCGGGGAGCACGTTCTTCCGTAGCTCGGTGTTTAATACAAGATATAAAAAGTGTGATAACTACAAATTCAATTCAAGTATGGGAGCACTTGTTGACTTTTCCTTACAGAATATTACATGTGGCGAATAATCCCTCCGACTGTTCATCACTAACAAATAGAATTAAACAAAATTGTATTCAAAATTCAAACAAATTACCTACTTTTTCTTTTACGTCTCTGTCTTTTAATTCAGCTATGTCCTCTTCCATATCATATAAGATGGTCGAAAACAAGCTGAGTGATGGAGATATAAAAGGTTCAGCCAGAATTTTATTTTCCAATGACACCATCGCACCTAATAATCCTGAAACCTTGCTGGCTCTAAAAGAAAAACATCCACCTTCACCAGTTCATAAAAATAGTACTCCTTTGCCACCAAATGCATCGGATGAAGTGCTTGTTGCTGCTTATGAGGATGTATCCTTAGCTTTAAGTTCTTTTCCAAGTGGTTCCGCAAGCGGCATTGATGCACTTTCACCTCAGCATCTCAAAGATCTGATTAGTAGTGGTTGTGGTGAAGATGGTGACGAATTATTAAAACAATTAACAAACCTTTCGAATTTTATGTTAGCAGGCAAGGTTAATGAAGATATTTTGCCAATTTTATATGGGGCTAACCTTTGCGCACTTTTAAAAAAAGACAAAAGCATAAGACCAATTGCCGTTGGGTCAGTTTACCGTCGTCTCACGGCCAAAATTTGCTGTAGATCCATTAGTAACACACTATCCACATACTTTCAGCCTGTACAGTTGGGTTTTGGATCTCGTGGAGGCTGTGAGGCTGCAGTTCACTCCCTAAGAAGTTTTTTGTCTCATAATGCAGGTGATATTTTGGTGAAGGTCGATGTGAGAAATGCTTTTAATTCGGTCAACAGAGCTGCTCTTTTGACCGAAGTGAAAGACAAAATTCCTTTTTTATACAAATACCTTTGGCATTGTTATGGACAACCTTCAAAATTATTTTACAAAAATGATATTATTTCCTCAGAAGTAGGATGCCAGCAAGGAGATCCAACCGGACCGGCTATTTTTTCCTTGGCCATTCATCCAATCATTAAAAAATTGGAATCAAAATTTAACGTTTGGTACCTTGATGATGGGACCCTTGGTGGTGATGTGAGTACTGTTTTCAAAGATTTTGAATTGTTGGTTGCTGAATTCAGTAAGATAGGTTTAACTTTAAATTTCTCAAAATGTGAAATTTACATAGCCAATCCTAATATTTCAAAAAGCGATACAATAGATAAGTTTAGAGAAATTGCACCAGACATTAAAATCTTGGAAAAAAACACTCTTCGCCTGTTAGGGGCACCTATTTTTGACGAATCTATACCAGATTTTGTTACAGAAAAAATTCAAAATTTCCTTTCTATATCAGACCGTTTACGCAACTTAAATTCACATATGGCTTATTACATTATTCGCTACTGTCTATTTGTTCCAAAATTTATGTATGTTTTAAGATGTTGCCAACTTTGGAATCATCCTTTATTATTACAACAGTTTGACAATATTTTAAAAGATACTCTCACCGCCATTCTTAATATACCTTTTGATGACCGAACTTGGCGTCAGGCTTCTCTACCTATTAGGTATGGAGGTCTTGGTATTCGCAAAATTTCAAGTGTATCTCTACCAGCTTTCTTGTCCTCAGTGTACAGTACACAAAATTTAATAAATTCTATTTTATCTTCTAGTTTGGATACATTTGAAATTTCTTTTATGAGTGAGGCACAGGCAAGTTGGCAAATAGCCTGTCCGAATCAAAGTTTGCCCAAAATCCCTCCTTCGCAGAGGTTATGGGACGGGCCGCTATGCGAGATTGAACGGAACAAATTAGTCGATACGTCCAATTGTACAGCAGAGCGAGCTCGTCTCCTTGCGTCTTCGCAATGGGAATCGGGTCTTTGGTTGCAAGCTTTACCTTCAAAAAATATTGGCAACCTTTTAGATAATAATACTTTCCGATCAGCCGTATCTTTACGTTTGGGTGCATATTGCCAAGTCCCTCATCGTTGTCACTGCGGTGATTTGGTAGATCGATTGGGTCACCACGGACTATCCTGCAGCAAAAGTGCAGGTCGCTTTTCTCGTCACGCCAGCCTGAATGATATTATCCGTAGGGCTTTTGTTAGTGCTGGCTTACCGTCAGTTCTAGAACCAAACGGTTTAATGCGTGACGATGGCAAGAGGCCTGATGGAATGACGCTAATTCCTTGGAAGATGGGACGACCATTAGTCTGGGATGCAACTTGTGTCGATACACTGGCGCCGTCTCATCTTCTAGAGACTAGTGTTCAAGCTGGCGGGGCTGCAAACAAAGCAGAAAACCTCAAACGGCGTAAATATTCGAACCTTGATAGAGGTTATATGTTTGTACCGTTTGGGGTAGAAACTTTGGGTCCGTGGGGACCGGGAGCACACGAAATTTTTAAATTTTTATCTAAACGTTTAGTCGAGGCGACAAATGACCAGAATGCTGGCTCTTATTTAGCACAAAAAATTAGCATCGCTATTCAACGTGGAAACGTAGCCAGTATTCTGGGCACTTTTCCTTTGGCAAGCGGTTTACAAAATTTTTGAGTATTATTTGTTTTAATCCCCTTTTCTACTCTTATCTTGTGACTAGTACTTTTAATTAATCTTGTAAATAAAGAATTTAATTTTTTATTGCAGATATCTCGTCAGGAAAGGAGCCAGCCTGCGCCTTCTTTAGTAGCAGTACTTCAGCACGAGCCACTACATCGCAGTCTACTTCGCAGGCGAGCCCTTTGCATCTGTCAATAAATGTTAACATAACAACTGTGGCGCGCAGCAGGCGGGCCAGCAGGAGAAACGTAACGGGTCCGGGACGGGCAGGCTAGACGCGGTATCTCGTATGACAGCCACACACTCAAGTAGTGTGTTATTGGGAACTCTGGCTCAAACTTCCATTCCTCCAGTCTCACTCCGTTCGCCTTCCGTCATTTCAGTTTGAGCCAGAGTTCCCAATAACACTTTTGGCAAGCTTTTATTGAATGGTAAATAATGACTTACATAATCGCAATGGAACTGTTTCGATGAGAAATTTTGTCACTTCACTTCTATATCACTCTTATCCTTTATACCTACCTAATCATCCCATAATTTACTTGTTTCAACTGTGTAAATGTATTTTTTTGCTACCTTGGGTTATATTATATTGAATATAAATTTCACTATTTTTGTGTTGTTTAGTCGGTCATTGAACTTTGAACTGCCCGCCGCTGGCGTAGTTAGGTGGGCGTTTGCCTTTAAAGCACCGGGTTTGATTCCTTGTGAGAACACTAGTGTTTTCCCCACTGTAAATTTGAGTTTCTGGTTTTGAGTATGTTGTGAATGTTGTGTGAATCTTGGATATTTACGGCCCCACGATACAAGTCATTGAACTTTGTGTGGGGTTATGAATTTGGAAGTGTTTATGTGTATATTTTTTTAACCGGGCGACCGGGAAGTTTTTGTTTCTGGTTGACGTGAATGTTGTGTGTGTGGTGTTAATGTTTACGGCCCCACGACACAAGTTATAGTACTTTTAGTGTGGGGCTGTGAGTGTAAAATCATTTATGTGTAAGCTTTTGTTTACCCTCATGCGAACACGAATCACGCGAAACAAAAACGCGCATATAACTTATATTTAACTATTATTGAAGTTTACATTCTAGGATACTCGAAGGTATCTGTATCAATTTTCTTTTATTTAATTTTTGTGTTCTGGTTGATGGCTTATTATCGATATTAAGATAATATTTAATCTAGATTACCTGGCTAGCCTACTGATTTTAATAGACAGAAACTAGCCGTATGTTAAGCTATGCCTTTAAATATTAGTATATTAGGATAACAGTAGTTATACTCCAAATTATTGTTTGTTTACCTTGTGATGGATAGGTATGCCGAAACTACCCGCTATTTTTGACATTAGCTTATATTTTATTTTTGGTTTATGTGTCAAGTAGGTAGTTGCAAAAGTATTGTTACATAAAGTAGTAGTCATAATTATAATTAAACTCTCAATCAAAATCTTGAAAGAATAAGTACCTACCTAACATGATAATTATGTTATAGTTTTAAATACTGTCTGAACAGATATATATATTTTTTTTAATTCTAATTTTTAGTTAAGCTACTCTCATTGTACTGTAATAACAGTGAGGAAGAGACTGAATCCCACAACACAGGTTTTCCTAGTGTGGGAGACAGTGGTCACCTTTTATAAACAGAAAGGCCTTGCAAATGCATACATACCTAACATGTTTTGTAATTCATCTGTTTAATTAAGCTTAAGTTTTTGATGATGAATAAAATTATTTAAAAAAAAATTAAATTAAAAAAAAATTTACCCGGGTGACGCCGGGCGGGTCATCTAGTTAAATATAAAATTGAAATCTTTACTATAAACATTTTGTTCCCCTTCCACCTCTCATTTTCTAGTAAATTGTTGTTAACAATTTTTGTAATCGAGAACGGTATTTTTTTTTTATACTTTTTTAATTGAGTTTTTAATAATGCAGTGAAACACTCGCTATACAGATTCATTGACTGGCCCTGGGGTCCGAGATTTTTAATTTTTTATGCTTTACGGCGCTCCACTAATAGTTAATCTGTTTAATTTCGCCTTAATCCTTAAATAAACGTTTGTTAAGTGAGCAATTTGTGCTTTTCATAAAATCCCGGCCGAAACCAGCTCACGAGACCTACAAATATATTTATGCAGATGGTGCACCTAGAAAACTGGACCGAAATTGCTAAATATTTTAGTTTTTCTTTGATTTGTACACTAAAAAACACTAATTGTATTCTAAATTTGAAGCTTCTATGTCTGCTAGAAGTGCCTTGGAGTTGAAGATCGGTCAGTCAGTCAGTCTGTCAGTGAGTGACAAAATTAAGAAACTTTGACTATCTATAATTCTAAATCTACTGGTTCAAATTGAATGAAATTTAAAACATACCGTGTTTATACAATGCCTGCTTGGTTACTAAAAATTCAGGCTTTTAGTTTTATCCACAACGAAGTTATAGGGGGTCTAAAATGGCATGAACTGCTTCGAGAAGAGGATGGTGCGGCCGTGCCGCTTTTTTCCTCGACTTGGCAGGGGCACAGCCTTGCCCCCAGATAATATTTTTTATCTAATGTTTAATTAAGTAAACTTATCAATGATGATGTCAGTTCGGGGTTAAATCATTAGAACACAAGGCCGTTACATAAGCGTTCCTATAAATATAAACTTTTTAGGGTTCCGTACCCAAAGGGTAAACGGGACTTAGACTCCGCTGTCCGTCCGTTTGTCTGTCCGTCTGTCACCAGGCTGTATCTAATGAGCCGTGATAGAGTGTTGAAGTTATCACAGATAATGTATTTCTGTTGCCGCTAAAACAACAAATATTAAAAATCAGAATAAAATAAATATTTAGGGGCTCTGTTACTAAGCTGGATGTGTCCCATACAGCAAATGTGATTTTCTTGCTCGTTTATGCTCGATATTAATAACGGCAACAAGTAGACGCTTGAAATATCAAGAGATTTTTTTTTTTATGATATATAGGCAAGCATTTGACCACTATCTCACCTGATGGGAAGTGAAGATGCGGCCGAAGATGTGACATGCTTGAAAGAATATTAAGTTATATATTCACTTTAAAAATAAATATGTATTGAAATTAAAAATAAACAAAAATTTTACTGCCATACAACGAACATATTTTTTTTTTTGCTGTTTTTATAGATAACTAGCCGTGCCCCGCGGCTTCGCCCGCTATTATCAAATTAAAAAGTAGCCTATATGTTAAGCCTAGGTATAAGCTATGTACATTCCAAATTTCATCCAAATCCGTTCAGCCGTTAAAGCGTGAAGCCCTCTTCACACATACTTACATACTTACACAATTACACACAAACTTTGGGATTTATAATATTAGTAGGAGTAGGATAGGATGGTACGGAACTCTTCGTGCGCGAGTCGACTCGCACTTGGCCGGTTTATTTAAAGATAACGAGTTGCTCGTTGACGATTCCACGCAACGCAGTCACTCGACAGTCTAACCGAGCAGCCGAGCTCGGCTATCTCCAATTTTTATTGTAAGACTTGCGGGTAGTAAATCGCAATGAACGGGTCTGCTGGACCAGCTGTAGCTTTCGCCGACGATGTGGTACTGTCGGGCCTGTCGGGCCGCCTGCCCGAATCGGACAACATCGAGGAGTTCGCGCAACAACTGTTCGACGGGGTCGACCTCGTCACAGCCGACGACCGCCGCTGGACCCCAGGTTAGCTTCCTTCGATATAATAATAATAAAAAAATAATAATAAAATGCATTTATTTACCTTACAAGATAAGTCCACAAAACAGTGTAGGTACACTATTACAAAGTTACTTTATTTATATTCTAATAGTCACGGGACTTGTATTGCTAGGAATGGTGCCTGAAGTAGGCGTAAACAGCCTGTATCACAGGTCACCAGGCCCCACTCCACGGATTTCCATATAACTATACAATAATAGTAAAAAAACAATATAACCATGTATTTAGTTATGCATTCCGGAAACAGACCAAATACCATAGCAATCGATGCGTCAGCAATATAATTGCTGTACTTGCGTCTGGCTCCCGTCCGGTGGTCCGATATTCCTAGAACCCATCGGAATGTGTAAACACAGATAAGCTTTGTTCTCTTATAGTTTTAAGCCACTCTGTAAGTTAGTTCTAAATCAGCTCTCATATGTATCGCACATATTTTACCAATTAATTTTACTTTAATTAATTATAGTTAGTTTTTAAAAAAGAGTTTTCTTGGCCCTAAAACTTATCTGGCGCAGCCGGTAGGATTCCCGTGCGCGAAAAACTGTGTCATACGATTTCCAATTAAAATCGCGATCCAGCTATCTTCGCCGTGCCGCTTCGCACTTGCGCGGAAATCCACGAACCAAACAAATCAAGAAAGTATCGAGGAACCCAAGGACTCTCCTGGCTGACAACGGAAGCATGAGTTTGGAGGCACTGTGAGTAAACCTTTTCACTTTCCCCTCATTTCCTGTGTATTTCCGTTTGCCAGATTATAAATCGTTATTTGATTTTCCTTATAACACACTTACTTCGGTGTTATATTTTATGTGTACTTAGCATAGTGTTATTATAGTTAATAGTGTTAGATTCACACATATATCGGTGATTCGAATTAATATAGTATTAATTAATAAGTAATAATGGAACAGCTTAGAGCTATCCCAAAAGACGTGTTATGTCTCATCCCCAAATTCGAAGGTGAACAAAACCTATTAAACTTATTTTTAAGGAAATCACAATACATCCATACAGGATTTTCCACTGGTACCCCGCTACAAACACAGTATGCGTTCCAAGCAATTACAAGTAGATTAACTGGTAGAGCCGCTGCCTTACTAAGTGAACGGGAAGATATCACTACTTTTGAATCCCTAAAAGAACTATTAATACAACATTTCGGAGACCCACGGTCGGAAGAATGCATTGCCATCGAACTCGAGCAAATCAAAATCAAAAATAGCGAGTCTTACATAGAGTTTTGCCAAAGAATCCAGCATATGCGTAGTAATTTATTCGCAAAAGTAAACTTACTGTCAGATGCCGGTTTAAAAGCAGCTAAAATAACTATTTATAACCATACGTGCTTAAACGTCTTCCTATACAACTTGCCGGAAGATTTAATCCGCATAGTCCGCCTTAAGCAATGCGATAGCCTCGAAAGTGCCCTCAGCATTGTAGTCGAAGAAGTTAATTTCTTAAACCAATACAATGCGAAAAGGAAACAGATATCTGCGTCACAAAGTAGTAAACCGCATGTACCACAACCACCAGTACCATTTTCATTTGGTAACCAGCAAAACAAGTTCCACATGCCTAACCAGAACTTTAAGTTTGGGATCCCACATCCACCTCAAATGGCATCCAAATTTGGTGCACATAACCAACATAGTGGTTTTAATCCTAAGTTTACTCAGGGACCACAAAACTATAGATTTGGTATCCCAAACCAACCGCAGAACTTCAAATTCGGTATTCCAAACAAGACAATTAGTAAGACAATTCTGGATACGAAAAACTCCGTAAATGAGTTAAAAATTATTAATGTTTATAATCTCTTTTTACATAACTTTGAAACGCTTTATATTCGACTAGACGAAATAGAAACAACAATAGCATTTAGTAAGTTAGGAACACTTCACCAATCTTTGGTAAACACCAATGAACTATTCTTATTACTTAAGACTATAGAGTCAAATAGCAAACTAGTTTTTCCTGTATCTTTAGATAACATGTATAAGTTAGAATCATGTATAGAACTTAAGGCTTTTGTAAAGGAAAATCAAATAATGTTTATCATGGATATTCCCCTAGTTAAAAATGATTTATTTACATATTATAGAGTTCTCCCTCTACCTATCACTAATCCCCTAAACCAAACCTCCATGGTAGTTCCTAAATATCCTTACCTTTTGATGAAAGGGTTGAAAACAGTGTCCCTGCTGCACCCCTGTAAAGGAGTCGACGTGTCTCTGTTTCTTTGTGAAGAAGATTACTCACCCCTGTTGATGAAAGACGATTGCGTCATCGCCCTGATGAGTTATGTCACCAACACCACGGAATGCCAATCTAAAGTTGTGAAGTTTGAAAATGTAAAGATAGAGAAGATACAGATGAATAGATGGATGCTCTACACCAAGTCACCCTTGTTACTTACCAAAAACTGTACAAACGAAATAACCCATCAGCACATCCGCGGAACATACATAATAACTGCAGACGACGAATGCGAAGCCATCATCAGAGATGTTACCTTGAAAAGACATCGAGAACATCATGAGAGATATTCCTTGCCTGCTCTACCAATTATAAACCTTCCTGAAGCCTTGCTGCCGATGACATCAGAGCTGGAGCTGAAACCAGTAAACCTGGATGACGTGAACCTGAGCGATCTTCAACAACTGTCACAAGTGCTATCCAAAAGTGAAAGTGTTAGCGTAGAAAGAAACGAAAGTGTTATAAATGTAAAAGGCATAAGTGTCGGTACATTGGTTCTGTACATATTCGTAGCTTTACTAATTTTAATACATTTTAGAGATTTTGTGTACCGAAATATTGTAAAACTGTGTGTTCGAAATTCTCAGGATGAAGTTAATTCTCCCGATAATTTCGAAGTTATGGTGGGAGGAGTTATGCATTCCGGAAACAGACCAAATACCATAGCAATCGATGCGTCAGCAATATAATTGCTGTACTTGCGTCTGGCTCCCGTCCGGTGGTCCGATATTCCTAGAACCCATCGGAATGTGTAAACACAGATAAGCTTTGTTCTCTTATAGTTTTAAGCCACTCTGTAAGTTAGTTCTAAATCAGCTCTCATATGTATCGCACATATTTTACCAATTAATTTTACTTTAATTAATTATAGTTAGTTTTTAAAAAAGAGTTTTCTTGGCCCTAAAACTTATCTATTTATAAAATAAAAACATAACACAGAAGTTAATACAAAGATGGTATCATAATATTTTTTTAAATCATTTGTAGGTAGTTACACTATTGGCTATTGGTTACCAGTTGCAAGGTGTGTGGTGTTCATGTAACAGTGTTAGTGTGCGTAAGTGTATGCGTGAGTGAGGATTGTGACTGTGTGGGTTTTGTTCGAGTGAAGATATGTAAGGATGTGTACGTGAGTATCGTTCGGATGAGTGTGTAATGTTTTCTTTGGATTCTAAGTAGTGTGCATTGCGCCATTATCGTATGATATTGGTATTTGGTGTGTGCGTATAGTCAAGGAGATGTACGCCCGTTTTATCAAAGGTGTGAGGCAGACTAAGTGTATTATTAATGGGGTGTAAAATTAATAGTTATTTGAAGCTCAAATTTTAGCCGTTTATTTATTTTTAGTATCATTAATTTTTTTATTTTTATTTTAATCACGAATATAGTATTTATTATTGATCTAGCGAAGCGATATCTCAAAGTCGACTTGGGTGGTTCAGCACTTTGTCCATACGTCATTCCGTCCGACCGTCTATCTGTCAGGGGCATCTTGCGCTTAACCATACAAGCGAATAACCTCAAAATCCTGGAGATCAGAGACCGACTATGCATTTAAAACTGGAACTTATGTATGATTATATTTCTGTCGCTTTATTCTTCAGATATAATAGACACATGTAGTACATTTTAAGTTACAAGGTAGCTTCGCACGTATTTAAGAGACTTTTTGAAAATCGATACGAATGTATTCGATGTTTTATAAACTAAATCGATTCTCCGACTACTTCTACAGCACTACCCGCTACAGCTCTAATCGAGCCGTCATTCTTTTTTCGTGCGAGGTAGCAAGCGCACGCGCACTGTGTCAGTGAAGTGAAATAATTTTACAACAATGCCTAAACGTAATCGTGATGTTTCTCCTGAAGATTTAGAATATTATCGTCGAAAAATCAAGAAACTCGAAAAACAAAAGTGTAATCGCCGAAGGATTGTAATCCAATCTTCGTCAGATTCCGGTATGTACCAAATCTACCTTATAATTTTTTTGTAAAAAATAAATCCGTTTTTTGTCGGTTAAAAAATAAAAGCCTGGCGGTTAACCGCGAGTTAACACGAAGGCCATGTTTATATTGTTACCAAAATTAATATTTTATTGTTTTCACGAATATCGCTTATGCTAGAGAATTTATTACAATAAATCGCCTGGCGGTTGACCGAGCGTTAACACGATGGCTGCTATGCAAAGCGCAATAATCATGCTCATAATTACGATAAATTGAGTCGTAATAATTAAAAAACCAGCGGTTAACCGAGAGTTAACACAAAGGTTTGATTTGATATTATTAAGTCTCGTCTCGTATGTTACAGACGAAAAGACATCTTCTGAAACCGAACATCATCCGAACACCATCTGTGGGCCGGTCGACACTGTCCCGGATGCCGAAGTGGATGGCGATGGCGGCGCGCCTTCGGGCGAGGCTGCCCCTACACCCGCTATGGAAGAAACTCCACCTGGAGCGATCGAGGTCGGCATCAATTAGAGCTCAGCGATGGGAACCTATTCTAAAGAATGGTTTATTAAAAGAGACAAAAGATAAGTTGCTCAAAGAATATCTAGTGCCTGAGAACTGTACTCTTTTACAAGCACCCAAGTTGAATAGGGAAGTATCGGCAGCCATATCGGAAGCATCGCGCCATCGGGATAAAAGGAAGGAGGCTGATCAGCAGCAACTAGGAGTTGGTATCTCAGCCATCAATAAAAGTTTAGCACTTAATGCTTTTGGGCAACGATAAGATTGAAGCTATAAGGATAATCAGCGACGCATGCCGAATTTTGGCTGATCTCCATCATCAAGAAACGCAAGCGAGAAAGAGCGTTATTAACTACGCGCTTGCCAAGCCCTTTTTGAACATAGTTCAAGATGGTGAACGAGATGATACCTTATATGGAACTAAAGTGGGCGAGAAAATCAAAGCGTCCAAAACGATTGAAAAACAAGGCTTATCGATTAAAAAGTTTGTAAAGCCACCAAAAACCACTTTAGTGACGGAACAAGCGGCGTCCAGTACCCGCCCCCAGGTCAGACAAATCGGGGCGTACCAGGGAAACTGGGCCGGACCCCCCCGAACAGGGGGGGGGCGCAGGGGGTCAGGACGAACTTACACACCAACAATGAGTCGCCGTGCGCCGGCGCCGACGGCGCACCATCCGGCCGCGACCACGACTGTCCCGAACAAGCCGAGACAGCCTGCGACGCGCCAGTAGCTCAGGTACAACATGCCGGTAGGATTACTTATTTCTACGATTGCTGGCTCAATATCACATCTAATACTGTTATATTAGATTGGATATGTAATGGTTTTCCTATACCTCTCGAATCGAACGTCATACACACTCATGTTCCTCGAAATTCTTTGTCAGTATCTGAAAAAGCTGATAATAACACATAATAACACATAATAATAATAATATTTATTCACATATAAGTACAAGTTACAAATAACAAATACAGGACACACATATGATCACGAAGCTAAATATGGCTTTAGCTATTGAGAAATTAATGAGTTTGGGTGCGGTTAGTCCTTGCGAACCGTGCCATGGCCAATTTATTTCTAAGAAATTTCTAGTCCCAAAGCCTAACGGAGATAAACGCTTCATTCTTAATTTAATGAATTTTAATAACTTTGTTTCCAAATTTCACTTTAAAATGGAAGACTACCGAACGGCTTCTAGATTAATACCTGCTAATGGATTCATGGCTACTATCGATTTAAAGGAAGCCTACTTTCTTCTGGCCATCAGAGAGTCGGACCGGAAATTTCTAAGATTTCAGTTTAAAAAGAGAATGACGAAGTCATTACGTATCAATTTAATTCTTTGCCATATGGCCTTTCGGTAGCCCCCAGAACATTCTCAAAAATCATGAAAGAAGTCGTTTCTTATCTACGCTTTCAAGGTTTTAAAAATGTCGTTTATCTTGACGACAATCTTTGTATAGGGGATGATTATGAAGAGTGCCACAAAAATGTTAGTGCCACTTTGAAACTCCTTGAATGCCTTGGGTTTGTAGTAAATTATGATAAGAGTTCCCTTGTACCAAAACAAACCTGTAAGTTCCTGGGATTCATGTTTGAGTCTGTAGGTCAAACAATCTCGTTGCCACTAGAAAAATGTCAAAAGATTCTAAAACTTGCCGCGAAATTCTCACACATGAGCAAGTGCACAGTGAAAGACTTTGCTCAATTAATTGGAGTTTTGGTCGCTGCGTGTCCAGCCGTCAAGTACGGCTGGCTGTATACTAAAATTCTCGAAAGACAAAAATGTTTAGCCCTGCAGGATGCTTTGTTCTAATTTCGATGCTCCATTTAAATTAAATCCAATTATTCTAGATGATTTAAATTGGTGGCAACAAAATATTGGAAAAACCAAGAACTCATTGAAAACATCTAACTTTAATTTAGAAATCTATACAGACGCCTCACGTACAGGTAGGGGAGCAGTTTGTAATAACGAACGAGCTCGAGGAGCATGGAAACATTGTGAACTTAAATCACACATTAACTACTTGGAGTTGTTAGCTGTATTCCTAGCTTTAAAGTATTTCGCAAGCCAAAACAATAACTGTTCCATTTTACTGCGTGTAGACAATACGACAGCCATCAGCTACGTAAATCGCATGGGTGGAATCCAATTTGCTCACTTGAATAGTCTATCCAGACAAATTTGGCAGTGGGCCGAACAAAGAAATATCTGGTTATTCGCATCTTATATCAACACTAAAGATAATGTGGAAGCCGATAAAGAGTCTCGGAAACTCAATCCTGATACAGAATATGAACTATCACATATAGCTTTTGAAAAAATATCAAACCATTTCGGAAAACCAGAAATTGACTTGTTCGCCTCTCGAGCCAATGCTAAATGCCAGTACTTCATGTAATGGAAGAGAGATTCCGATGCTCTTGCCATTGATGCCTTCACAGTAAACTGGAACACAAGATTCTTCTATGCTTTTCCCCCATTCCCATTAATTCTCAAGTGTATTCAAAAGATTATAGAAGAAAATGCTACTGGCATCTTAGTTTTCCCCTTTTGGCCTTCTCAGGCCTGGTATCCACAACTAATGAAAACAATTGTCTCCGAAATAATTTGGTTAAATCCTAATGAACATCGTGTTCGCTCATGTTACAGAAATCCACTTATCCTGGGTGCCGCAGTGCTCTCAGGCAGGCGTTCTCGTCACGTGGCGTTCCAGAATCAGCCTTAGACCTGATGCTGGCATCTCTCTCTAACAACACGATGCAACAATACAGCGTCTCATACAAATTGTGGTGGCAATTCTGTAACGCCAACAGTCAAAATAACTTTGGTTGCTCTGTGCCTATGGTTTTACGTTTATTAAGTGAGCAGTTTAAAAAAAGTTAGTTAAAAAAAGTAAAGGTACGTCATATGGATCTGTTAATAGCCACAGATCCGCCTTGTCTCTTCTTTTGGGCAACAATGTTGGATCCGATGACCGGGTTCAAAGACTTAAAGGAGCGTTTAAATGAAAGCCCAGCTTCCCAAAATACTGTTCAACATGGGATCCACAGAAAGTATTAAATCATATTATTATAGCTGATTGGTATCCCAATAGAGAGCTCAGTAAGGAAAAAATTACAAAGAAATTGGTAATGCTATTAGCAATTTGTACTGCCCAACGTGTTCAAACTATTTTTCTTTAATAAAACTTGAGAATATTACTACCACTTTTAACGGAATCAGCATAGCAATCAAAGATATTATAAAGACATCGGCTGCAGGTAGAGAACAGCCCACCTTATTTCTACCATACTTCAGAGATAATCCTCGCATCGGTCCTGCGACCGCCGTCGAGGATTATGTGTTTGTCACAAAAGAAGACCGACCTGCTAATGTATCCAATCTTTTAATAACTGTGAAGCGCCCCTACAAGAGCGCGACGGCACAGTCAATAAGTAGATGGATAAAGCAGGATCTATCGGAGAGCGGCATTGACGTGGCGGCGTTCACAGCGCATAGCACGCGTCACGCATCAACGTCCGCCGCCGCCGAGGCAGGTGTCTCCATCGACACCATCAGGAAGGCCGCAGGATGGACCAGAAAATCCGCGGTCTTTGCCAAATTTTATCATCGTCGAATCGTAGATGATAATAACTTTGCCGAATTGATTTTACAAAATAATACACCCGATAATTAGGTTCAATTGTGTAATTTAAGACTGATTTTAAATCTTTTTCATAATTATCTAAGAGAAATAATAGTTATTTTGTTTTGTGAGTACCTACTATTATTTGATATCTAATAAAAGTTCTGCTTTGATAAAACTAGTTTGACTTTATACAAAAATGCAAAATTCTCTGAACATCTACATGTTTCTATTATATCTGAATAATAAAGCGACAGAAATATAATATGTGATCAAAACAATTTCGATCAATATTATATGAGGTCGCTTTATTCGAAGATATAAACCCTCCCGACCCATTCCCGCAACATTTTGCATTTATTTGCCTTAAAGATCTCTTAAATAATGACGGCTCGATTAGAGCTATAGCGGGTAGTGCTGTAGAAGTAGTCGGAGAATCGATTTAGTTTATAAAACATCGAATACATTCGTATCGATTTTCAAAAAGTCTCTCAAATACGTGCGAATCTACCTTGTAACTTAAAATGTACTACATGTGTCTATTATATCTTCGAATAAAGCGACCTCATATAATATTGATCGAACTTGTTTTGATCACATATTATCAGTTATATCCTGGAAAGAAGCAACCAATACAAAAATTAAACAATTGAAGAAGAGAAAAGCAATTTACCTACAGAAACAAGAGGTTGGAAGTAGTTTAGGTAAGTACATGAAGACTGAGCTATGCGGGAATGTATAACAGGTTGTCATTGTAATTTAGATTTTTTTTAAATGCACTGACTATACTTTTAGTAGTAGAGAAAGAATTATACTCGGCAAACGCCCACCTAACTACGCCAGTTACGGGCAGTTCAATGATAAGTTATAACCGACATAACAACAGAAAAACACTCAGAATTTATTTACATCCTCCTTCCTATTTAAGTCGGTAACGTAAATGTATGCCGGATTACGACTCATTCTGTGCTTCACCCTCAAATAAATATCACGATTTCTCCTAAACTATAGGTCCAAATTGTATGCAGTAAACTGTACCTACATGAATTACATAAGACGATGAAATAGTTTATTTTGATAAGGATTTATAATTAATACCTTAAAAAAGCCAACAAAACAGAAGTCACTATTTTATTTATGTGCAGGAATTCGTAGTTAGTACGTGTTGATGAATTTCTGACCCGTCATCCTCCCGTAGAACAAATTTCACGATTTCTCATAGACGATTTATCCAAATCATATGCAGTAAAGATCAAATTGTATCTTTATGAACTACGTAAGTTTATGAAATAGTATATTTCGTTAAGGATTAATACTGAATGTATAAAAAAGCCAACTAAACACAGTCCCCTTTTTTTTTCAGATTTTCAACAAAGAAAAGTATTTATTCTGAACTAAATATACATGTTAGATATATGCTGTCGTTGACTTTTTTGTAAAGCTCTTGAAGGCCAACATTTTTGCCATGTATTCACCTATGTCTAACCGTTTAGTCAGCGTACGCCAATAAAGCGGAAAGTTAGCAAATTTTTGTCCGACTTGTCTTACGAATATTATTATTTAGAACTGACAACTAACTTTTATCCCAACCAAACATAGCCTATGACACTCAGAGATAGTGTAGCTATCTATTAGTGTAACAATTTTCAGAATCGGATCAGTAGTTTCAGAGATTACCTTTTACATACAAACAAACAAACTTTACCTCAGGATCAATTAGTTACTACCAAATGTGCGTTAGAAATAAATTATAAATTTTTATTGTATTTATGGTTCACTATATTTATTCTTTGTAGATGATAGTGGCGAGAATAAGTTACACTAACTTCGTCATTTGGTACCTGAACACAACATTCACATACACGTAGAACCAGAAACACAAACTTCCCGTGCGGAGAAGACTTGTATTTCCTTCCCTTTGGGAATTGAACCAGCTACTTTGAAGGCAAACGCGCACCTTACTTCACCAGCGGACAATTCAAAGTTCAAATATAATTCACACAGCAGCGTCACCCGGATGAAAAACATTAAATAATATACACAAGAACACTTTTACATTTACAGCCCCATACTAAGTTCAATGATTTGTGTTGTGAGGCCGTAAACATTTACATTAATTACATGACCACACTGACATCCTGTACCTATTACTCACAAAATTTTATGTACGATTGTAATTATTTGCCATTAGGGTTGCACGGGCTGCCAAAGCGCAACGGCAAAATAAAGGACCTGACGCTCTTCGATTCGGCGTTCTTTGGTGTGCACGCCAGGCAGGCGCACCTCATGGATCCGCAACTACGGCTGCTGCATGAGCTCGTGTACGAGGCGATCGTGGACGCTGGAATCAGCCCCGCTGAGCTGCGTGGCTCGCGCACCGGCGTCTATGTTGGCGTCTGCGGCTCTGAGACCGAGGAGCTGTGGAACGCTGACCTCGACAAGATCGACGGGTACGCGCTCGCAGGCTGTAGCCGCGGATTGTTCGCAAACCGTATTTCGTACACGTTTGACCTGAAGGGCCCCTCGTACGCCGTGGACACCGCGTGTTCGAGCTCCATGACCGCGTTGGTAAATGCGTACTCGGCTATTCACGCCGGCCTCTGCGACGCGGCCATCGTGGCCGGCTCCAACTTGTGCCTCAAGCCGGCCAACTCACTCAACTTCCAACGATTCGGCATGCTGTCGCCAGAGGGGCGATGCGCCGCATTCGACGCTTCAGCAAACGGCTACGTTCGGTCCGAGGCGGTCGTGGCACTGTTGGTGCAGCGCCGCGGAGCCGCTCGTCGCATCTACGCTACCGTGCGCGGTGCGTGTGTCAATAACGATGGCGCCAAGTTGCAGGGCCTATCATTCCCATCATGCGACATGCAGCGCGCTCTTGCACAGGAGACCTTCGAAGTGGCGAGCCTGCGCCCCGCCGATGTAGTGTACGTGGAGGCGCACGGTACCGGCACCAAGGTGAGCCACGTGTCTGAACCCTAACCCTGTCCTCGCCAGCGCTCGGCTGCTGACCCCGCTCGTGTTGCAGGTGGGCGACCCGGAGGAGGTGAACGCGATCGCGGAGTTGTTCTGCGCAAACCGGCCGGCGGAGCAACCGCTACTACTGGGCTCGGTTAAGTCCAACATGGGCCACTCGGAGGCGGCATCGGGCCTCTGTTCCATCGCTAAAGTGGTGATCGCCATGGAACGTGGCGTCATCCCCGCCAACCTGCACTACAAGACACCAAACCCTAGCATCCCTGCACTCAGTGACGGCAGAATTAAGGTACCATCATCCCTACACATCGCTGAAGGAATTATTTTTTTTTGTTTTATCATTGGATATTATAAACATTTGGTGGAATGGAGGTGTCCGAAGCAATTTAAGTATAATATAATACCAAGGAATACCTATAGTATAATCGCCACGTTAGGTGTCGAATCCTTTTCCTTTAGATTCTGTTGAAATGCTTGACAGTCTGTGATTATTTTTAAATGTATTCCATGAAGGTAACGTATGAATTTTTCACGTCCTTCCACTACTGCTAGTGCCTCCAGTTCATAGTTTGAATATCTGCTTTCAGCTTCTTTCGTCTTATGACTATGTATAAGCTTGGGTGAATTAAACGACTACGTTCATTTTAATTGTCTTTTATTTTTCTTCCCTTTTAAACTTATAGAAGTAAGTGTAAAAGGGAACAAAAATAAAAGGCACAACGTGGATGGAGCTAACTGAATGTTAGACTCGTTGGCTGTAGTAGTTTCTACTTTTTTCCTTTCTAAACTTATCACTATAGTTCTGCCTAGCATGGCTAATTAATGCTATATAAATAAATAAAATATTGTTCTAATTTATACTTATTTAAGTAAATTGTGGCGCAGACATTTTAGTGGTAACTGTCAAGTAAACAATGGCAACTCTTAGATAACTGCTCAAATAATAGCTTATGACTGCTACGAGTGCTAAGTGCTACGGAATCATTGAACTAACATGTCATTTTGACGAGAGGTCATGACGACACACCACAGCTATTCATGAATTACGAAAATGTTAGATACTTGCTTACCTAGGTTGGTGTGGGCGTTAGATACTGCTAATACCTAAGTATTTAAATGAAATAAATACATTTGCTTAGCAGTAAAATTAACATTTATTGGGAGTAGGTAACTATCTAACATTTTCCAATTCATGAACAGACCTCTCGTCACATGTTAGTTTAATGATTCCGTAGAATTTTAGCAGCTGTCTAAAAGTTTCCATAGTTTACTTGACAGTTACCTTCTAAACTGTTTGCGCTACGAATTACTCATCAGTAAGAAAGGAAAAAAAAATTGTTGAGATAAAAAAACATTTTTTAATTGTTTTTCTTTTATTTAGCTCTGTTGTTGATTCTAAACCACCCCTGCAGATTGTGCACTACTTACCGATGTCGGTATATATGTGACATTGCATTATTATTTTAACTTAGGTATGCAATTCTATAAGGTTTACTTCTTATTTTATTCTATGCTTATTTCTATTAGAAAAATTAACAACATTGCTTGATTTGAATTCACTAAATAATCCGGTTTGTTTGCCCATATGATGTAGTTTATTAGTTGTGTGCCATGAGTCTTATAGTAGCGCCGCGACTTACTTCTAACCTCTTTTTCCTCTTCAATATACACAATGAGAAACTGTAACAGAAAAACTTTTAAACAGCAGAAGCACGTCCTCTCCGTACAAGTGCACCAGTCAAATATCCGAGGTTTGCACTCTAATATCTCACCGGTCCACCATCTGGAGAATGCAAAACCTCACCTACTGTTTCTCACGCAGACAAAACCTCACCTACTGTTTCTCACGGTACCTAGCGTACCCGGGCTACACCCTTGAGCATAAGTTGAAGCCACGCTCGGGTGTTTGCGTGTTCGTTTGCTATGACATCTGCTATCGGCGTCTCCGTAACCTTAAAGATCCCAGCTTCTCCTCTATTTGGGTTTTGGTGGACACCGGCTTAGAAAAAATACTCTACGCCGGAGTCTACCGTACGCACACAGGAGACATGGAGACAACCAGACTCACTACACACCTCAGTGAGGCGGCCGATGTGGCACATCAAAGGTATCCTTCTGCTGAACTCGTGTTTCTGGGGACTTTAATGCCCACCACCAGGAGTGGCTACCAGATCACTGACCATGCTGGAAGAGAGATAGCTTTGACGCACAACCTCACCCACTTGGTCCAAGAAGCAACAAGTATACCTGATGTTGATGGCCACACAACCAATTGTTCGGACCTTCTGCTGACAACCGATCTAGACCGACATTCAGTGTCAGTATCATCCTCTTGGTAGTTCCAACCACTGTCGGAACTACCAAGAGGCGCTACGCAATCTGGACGTGAACAAGGCCAGTGGACCTGATGGCATTCCAGCTATAGTTCTGAGGACCTGTGCGCCTGAGTTGACTCCGATACTGACACGCCTCTTTCACCTCTCTTTGGAACCTGTACCGAAAAAGGGAAATCGGGTAGACCCAACCCTGCCAACTACAGGACCATCTCCAATCTCTGTAAGACAATGGAACGTGAACTTCGACACTTCAAAAGTTACCTCATAACTTCTTTTGTTGTGAGCCGATTTTGATGATTCTTTTTTTTTTTGAAAGCTGATACTTTAAATGTATTCACATTGAAATTTGATCAAGCTCTGAACTCTTGTTTTGAGTTATAGTCAATAATGCGTGCTTATACATGAAATCTGGAATCAAGGTTCCGATGATAAAGCGGTGAAGTCGGTTTTTTACCGACTTCCATGTGGAAATAAGAAGACTTTTGAGATTATACTGAGATTTAATTAATTATTAGAAGGAAATTACAGCGAGGCAATTATAGTACGTAATGACGTTTTTAGCAGAGAGAAAAAGCGCGGAACGTGTACAGATGACATAGCGTGGGTGTTGCTATTACTAAAGTTACATTTTGCGTTCTATATTTCAACACCCTCCTCTGGACGCAAACCCATTGCCTTCGTGAAATCTTCATGTTTAAGCCGGTGCAGTCCCTTTGTAAGTGCATCAGCCACCATATCCTGAGTGCCCTTGTAGCGAATGGTGATCTGTTTATTTGTGATCCTCTCCCTCACAAAGTGATAACGCACGTCGATGTGCTTGCTTCGAGCATGATATACGTCATTGCCTGAAATTCTAATGGCGTTTTGACTATCGCAGAAAATTAGAATTGGAGTACCTGAAAGGTGAGGCCAAAAATCTTCTTCTAGTTGTTTCAGCCTGATAGCTTCTTGTACAGCTGTTGCGAGTGACATAAATTTTGCCTCAATGCTAAACAAGGCTATAGTTAGTTGTCTTTTAGAACACCCGCTGATTGAAGCACCCTGAAACAAAAAAGTGTAATCCGAACATGACCTTCGATCTTCAGTGTCGGTGGCCCAGTCCGCATCGCAGTAACCAACAATATTGCCACAGTTTTTCTTAAAAGTTAATTTTGTATTTTGTGTACTTTTCAAGTACCTCAGCACTCTCTTCGCAGCTGTCCAGTGCTGTGTTGTCGGCTTATTATTAAATCGGCTTAACTGGTTCACAATATAGGATATATCAGGCCTTGTTCCTTGAGATAAATATAGTAGACATCTTATAAGTTCTTGATAGGGAACATTCACTAATACTTCCTCTTCATTCTCATCCTTCTTTAATTGTAGATTTGCCTCGCATGGTGTATACAGAGGCTTGCAGTCACTCATGTTAAACCGAGTAAGTATTTTTTGTATGTACAATTATTGATCCAGTGATATTTCATCATTTGTCGGATTCTGTATAATCCTGAAGCCAATGCAGCGTTTTGCTTCACCCAAGTCCTTCATTTGAAACTTTTCATTTAACTTCTTCTTTATCATCAAAGCTGTTAGGTCATTATTAAAGAAACATAATATGTCATCAACATAGACTGTTATAAACAACATATCTTGTACATTAATTATTCGATAATAAATACATGGGTCTATTTTTGAACGTGACATTCCTATTTCTAATAGAATAGAATTTAATTTTTTGTTCCACTGTCTACTGGCTTGTTTTAGCCCATATATTGATTTATTAAGCTTGCATACTTGGTTGCTTTGTTCAAAATGTTGAGGCTGTGTTATGTATATATTTTCCTCTATATCACCTTGTAAGAAAGCAGTCACGGCATCCATTTGATGAATTTTCAAGTTATGTTTTGCAGCTATACCAATCACATATCTCAGCGAGGAGTACCTTATCACTGGAGCATAAATTTCATGGTAATCTATACCTTTCTTTTGTTGGTAACCTTTAACAACAAGTCTCGCCTTGTACCTCATGACGTTGCCATTCTCGTCCAATTTTGTTTTAAATACCCACTTACAGGGAATTACTTTCTTGTCTTGTGTTAAATCTACCAGTGTCCATGTATTATTTAGTAGTAGAGATTTATATTCTTCTTCCATTGCTTGTTTCCATTTATCAGCCTTTTCGCTTTCAAGTGCTTCGGAAAGGCTTTTTGGATCTTCGTCCAACATCACCATAGCAGACTCGCCGAATCTGACAAAGAAAGAAAGAAAGAAAGAAAATACATTTATTCGGGACAACACGCGACGTTACATTATTTATATAACAAGTATAATTCATTTCGTCTTCTTGTTCGAGGAATATTCTGTGATTGTGGAGTTTCCATGCTTATATCAGGTATGTATGATTCATCATCAGGATCAGTGTAGTGAGATGATATTGATGATGGAGATGGAGTACTGTACTTCAATGTTGAATTCGACATGTCCGATGTGCCATGTTCATCAACATTATGATCACAAATCTGAACTTCTTCACACACACTGTCTTCACAAGTCTGGACTAACTCATCCACATTATCTTCAGAGAATAACGAAAAATTAAACAATTTTTGATTACTTATTAATTTTTCTTTCTTGACTTCTATGCAAATTTCCCACAATTTTCTTTGTTTTGCTTACACAATTAATTATTTTTTCTTTTGCATCCAAATTGCTTTGCATCCAAAAACCTTGATATGACTTAAGTTAGGTTTCTTGCCTGTCCACACTTCCTCGGGTGTGATGTAGGAGAGAGCTCTCGTAGGTGAACGGTTAATGATGAGTGCTGCGGTGGTGACTGCTTCTCCCCAGTAATTATTCTGTAATTCAGCATTTAAAAGCATGCATTTAAACCTTTCTACAAGAGTTCTGTTCATACGTTCACTTAATCCGTTTTGTTCAGGCGTATACGGGTTAGAGTGCTGATGCAATATGCCAAATTGTTTCAAAAAATTTGAAAATTTTTGTTCATAAAATATACTATTTACCATTGTCATTTCTTAACTTTTTTATTTTGTGATTCAATTCATTTTCAACTTTATTTTTAAATTCTACAATTTTTTCCAAAGCCTCTGATTTATTTTTTATTGGATAAACAAACACTTTACGTGAAAAATTATCTATCAAAGTTACAAAATACTTGGCACCTCCAAGCGATGCAATCTGAAACGGTCCACATAAATCGGAGTTGATGACTTCTAGCAATTTTGTTGCTCGGGAGCCTTCATATGGAAATGACTGCCTGCTCTGTTTACCTTCTATACAAGTTATACAGGTTGTATCTTCTTTCAGCGGAGACAATCTAACAACAGTGCAATTTGGAATCCTCATTATGTCTGCGAGATTCAAGTGGCCCTTTCGTTGGTGCCACAGATAGGTATCGTTATCAGTTGCAACGGGCATGGCATGAGCTACTTCATTTGTATTTATGACATTTAAACGATACATACTATTAATTAGGTTAGCGCTAGCATTTTCTTGTCCATGCTGATTTAATATTTTGCAGCCTTGATCATTGAATTCAATTTTGTAACCACTTTTTATTATTTTACTCACTGATATTAAATTTGTGGATAGACTAGGTACATAAAGAACGCCCCTCACATGAATTTTATTGCTGCGTCCTTGTGCATCCAGTACTAGTAATGTTACATTACCACAACTCTCAACACTGAGCATTTTATCATCAGCAATCCTAATATTTCTTACATGTGGAGCAGTTTCTTCTTCAAGCCACTCCCTGTGTTTTTTTTTTATACGAGATAGGCAAGCATTTGACCGCTATCTCACTTGATGGAAAGTGGCGATGCGGCCAAAGATGGAACATGCTTGCCTAGAAGGCACGTGTGCATCGACGCACCGGAGTATGTACCAGCTGAAACTGTCATTATGCGTGGTACCTGAAAAAGCGGCAATAAAACCATTATTTTTAGTATCTGTTTTGTTTTTCTTGGACCAACCATTTTTACTTAAGTGTCCATGCGTGTTGCAGTTGAAACATCTTGGCCCCTTTGAATGCCCCTGCTCTTGCGTTCTTTGCCCTTGCTGACAACTACCTTTTCCTTTCCTCTGACTTCTTATGTTGGAATAGATTTAAGATTTGCTTGCATTTTTGTTTATGTTTAGATACTTTGTAAATGTTAAAACTTTATTTTTGGCAATAAATATTTTTTTACTTTACTTTACATCTGTTTTTTGGCAACAAAAAGTGAAAGTTAATGGTCTGCGGTTAAAATTGGCGTGCCTTAAGGTTCAATATTAATTTCATATTTTTAGCATATAATAATGAACTAGCATTAAATATTGTCTTAGTTGCTGATGATTCATCAATGTCAAACGTCATCCATTTATGGTTGACATACCTCCAGTTCGCTCGAAGCGTTTTGCTTCTACGTTTATCATCCGTACTGCAAAAGAAGTGGAACTTATTGCATTGGTATAATCTGGGAGTCTTCAAGTCAAGAGTGAATATGTACCTTCTAGGCAAGCATGCTACATCTTCGGCCGGATCATCACTTTCCATCAGGTGAGATTGTGGCCAAATCCTTACCTATCGGGCATAAAAAAATACCTTATTTTAAAAACTAATAGGAAAGACGTGGTATTGGTTTGCTGGTAATAACTTTTATTAAATTCTAGTAAAACCAAACTTTTAACCCAAGCGTTGAAAGCGCGAGCCGTATTGCCACCTGACAAAGCACTTTTCAGTAGAAGCGACAAAAGAAGCGCTCTTTCACCGCCTGCTTTATGTCGCCATCTTTAATACCCAAAGACTCCGACATACCAAGGTATTTATAGGTTTCTGCTTCGGAGAGAGAGCGAAGAGTCATCGTTTCAGAAAGTTGTAAACTCGCAGAATTTACAACTTTCCCCCGTTGCACATCCAAGACGGCACACTTATCTACACCGAAGTCCATTTTAATGTCACTACTGAAACTCTCAGTGATCTTCAGTAGGTCCACCAAATCTTGGGTTACCGGTGCATACAGCTTAAGGTCATCCATGTACAAAAGATGAGAAATAATATCTCCTTCTCTCCGCAGTCGGTAACCTCGCCCAGAATCCTTCAACAATGTGCTGAGAGGATTCAGAGCGAGACAAAACCAAAGGGGACTAAGACTGCAGCCCTGGAAGATCCCTCGTTCTATTCTTATAAAGTCCTGGAAGGGCTATTATTTTTATTATTATTATTTTTCTCTAAAATTATTTCGTCTCGGGACACTGAAGATGTTCCGGTATAATAAAGATCACGGGCCTTAGCCAAGTGATCTCCATGTAAGATTCTCATTGATGGGTTTCGGTATTATCATCTTGCAAGAATTTGCGGACTATACGACATGTATTTAATATCGCGGCTTTTTGCATGGTCTTGTATGTGTTTTCAGGTATATTAATTATTTACAGAGCCTGTAACAAGTGTTTAGGAATGACTCCTGTACTTGATAACACGAGTGGAACAATATAGGCTTTATTCATTTTCCATATCCGTAGAATTTCTTCATTTAGTTCGGTATATTTTTGAATTTTCTCTGATATGGTTCTATCGAGATTGTGAGTGTTGGGCACTGCGATGTCAATAATATATACTGTTTTATTAGTTTTATCTATCAGAGTTATGTCGGGTCGATTATAGTGCATTTTTTTGTCAGTTAGTATTTATTGCTCGGTCAAAATAGAGTTTATGATTGCTGCTCTCTAGGACATGTTTTGGAGTGTATTGGTAGTAAGGCACAGGATTGCTTAAGATTAGTTTGTGGCTGATGGCCAGTTTTTGATTAATTATATTTACTATTTGGTTATGTCGGTGCGTGTAATCTGTTTGTGTTAGGTTAGGACAGGCTCCCGTAGTGTGGGGGCTCCCCCATAAGCGCAGAAAACCTCCACGTGGTGCCCCTGGAAACTGTCTGAACCCGGTAACGCAGGTGTTCAGATAGGCTAATACTCTGCCTCACAGTTATCAAGTGCGGGAAATGTGAACTGTGACGGGATGTCTAAATTGCGGGATTTATCGGGGAGGTTCGTAAAAGGCCCTTCTCAGGGCCCCTCCTCCGATCTCACTACGGATGTTCTAGAAACTACCGTAGAAGAAAAAGGCCCTTCTCAGGGCCACTCCTATCCTTCAGTGGACCTCCTAGAGTCTTCAATGGAGGGTGCGGGAGTGTCTTCGGAGTTTTCTGAAGTAGACGGGGAGAGCAGTTGCCGAAAGCGGCCGTCTTCTTCGTGCTTCGTGCCCGGGCATTTAGACTCGGACACGGAGACCGAAGGGACAATGGCCGCAAAGGTTCATACTGCTAAGAAAGGAGGGAAGAGGACTTCAAAAGCGGGTTCTTCTAGGAAGGACTTCATCAGAAGTTACCCGACGTTGTCGGAAGGGGAGCTGGAGGAGCTCTTTCGAACCAGACGGTTCAAGAGGGTGCCAGCTGCTGCCGTCGCTGGTTTTGTGACTGGTACGGAAAGTGAGTCCGATGCTGGTGTAATTAACGGTGACATCAGCACGCTAAACGCCCAGGATCTGAGGACACGTGCAGCTGAAGATCTATCCTGCATATTGGAGGTTGCCAAGAAGTCTGGCAACCTCAAAGGCGAGTTTGTGGGTCGTCTAAAGAGATCTGCATCAAATCTGAGGGAGGTAGTTGATGCCCTAGCTAGCAGGAGCGAGGCCGAAGAGACGCGGCGGCTAAGGGCAGAGAACTCCCGCTTGCGTCTCGAGGTCGAATCGCGTAAGGCGGAGGTAAAGGCGCTTCGACGCGGCTTCACCGAAGCTAAATCAGAGGCTGCTGCTTCTGCCACAGCGGCAGCCGTCGCTGAGAAGCAGGCACTCCCCGTCTTTCAACTGGGTGGAGAAATAGTGGAGGAGCTGAGACGGTCTTTGACCGTTACTTTCAGGCAAATGCTCAATGCCCGACTCGCAGGGGTTGAGGACCGGCTTCTGCCTGCCCCGACGGTCCGTCCACCTCTAAAGGCGGATGTCAGAAACGCTAGAAAGGCAGTGGCAGCCACAGCAGCCAAAGTGCTGCTGGAAAAGGGTAGACTTCTAGTTGGGTGGAGCTCAGTGCGTGTGGTGGGTGCGGCGGCGTTTTGGGTCGCTTACCTTCCGATTGGTGCAGGTGCTTTCCGGACAGCAGCTTTACAAAACATCCATGATGTTTTGTAAAGTACCTGCACCAAATCGCGAGACGGGAGCCGACCCCGGCCTGCCACGAATGTGGAGCGCTGGAGGATACGGCGCTCCACACGCTGGAGGTGTGTGCCGTATGGGGCCCTCAGCGGCACACGCTTTCAGCTACCATAGGCGGAGATTCGCAGAAGGAGACCACCGCCTGCCACAATCTCTCACTGCCGAGCATGGCGTCTACCACGCGCGGCAGGGAGAGATTGTGGCAGGCGGTGGTCTCCTTCTGCGAAGCGGTGATGGTGCAGAAAGAGGCCGCGGAACGGGCCAGAGAGGTCGATCCCCTTTCTGACCCGATCCGTCGCAGACGGATGGGGGGGAGGAGGAGGCAGTTCGCCCGCCTCCTCTCTCCTCCTCTGTAGTGGGGTCACTGGTGGAGAGTCAGGGAGCTCTCCACTGGCTTGCACGGCCCCACAAGTCTGAGGGGTGGCCTTGGTGAGCAAGGTCACCCCTACATGGGCGCAGTGGCCCGGTTTGTATTCGGGCCTACCGCCGGGCCAAGATAGTGACTGCTAGCGCGACCCTATCTTGCCCCACCTCGGCGAGGGACTGCTCACGGGGGGGTTTTTAGTGGGTTCGAGCCCCACATACCCCCTTCCTTCACCCCTGGGGAGGAAGGGGAGTGCAAGGCATTTTCCCCCCACAAAAAAAAAAAAAAAGGCTCCCGTAATGTGGGGGCTCCCCCATAAGCGTAGAGAACCTCCACGTGGTTCCCCTGGAAACTGTCAATGAGCAAATACTCAATGCCCGACTTGCGGTGGTCGAAGAACGGCTATTGCCAGCCCCGAAGGTCCGTCCTCTTCTTAAAGTGGACGCTAAAAATGCCAAAAAAACTGCGGCAGCTGATGGGCCACCAAAGCCGACTCCTGAGCCGGTTCGCCATTCCGCTCACAAAGTGGGCAAGCGTGCTGGTCAGACCACCACTTCTGAAGTACCGAATGCGGGTCCCTCTTCCTCTGGGGATATCCCCTCTGCTGTCCCTCAGACGGAAACTTGGGTAACGGTGGTGAAAAAAGGCAAAGGGAAGGGGAAGGGTAAGTCTTCTCTTCCTCAACCTGGACCTGCGGTTGCCCCCGCATCTTGTGTCCCTACCACAAGGGCTAAGCCGGCAGCCTCTGCTACTTCGAAGGCCAAAGCGGTACTAAACCTCCAAAATCCGAGGCTGTAGTTCTGTCGCTTCTGCCGGAGGCTGCAGAGAAGGGGGCCACGTACGGCAAGCTAATGAACGTGGCACAGGAGAAAATCGATCTCCAGGAGCTGGGGATCGATCGGCTCCGCTTCCGCCAGACGGCCACGGGAGCCAGGATGTTGGAGATTCCTGGCTCCCAAAATAAAGAGAAGGCGGACAAGCTTGCGGAAAAACTCCGCAGCGTCCTGTCCGAGGTGGCTAACATCGCCAGACCCGTTAAATCCGCCGATTTGAGGATTACGGGCCTGGATAATACGGCCACGAAAGATAAGGTGGCGGCAGCGGTTGCCAAGGCGGGAGTCTGTGACGTCCAGCTGGTCAAGGTCGGCTCGGCCCTTGTGTCTTGCCCGACTTCAGCAGCCAAAGTGATACTGGCAGGGCAGGGCAGGCTCTTAGTGGGGTGGAGCTCAGTGCGCGTGGTGGCACTGGCGGCGCGGCCCATGCGCACACAAAAAGTTATCTTGATTCGAACATTTTTCAGTAAACATTAATCTTGAAACCCCAAATAAGGAAATAGCCGAAGTAACTAGCCGTTTTAATTTAGTTATTTATCATGTCAACCGACTGCATACAAAGATAATATTCGATTCAATTTAAAGCTAGTTAATGATTAGCATCGCCAGAGTTTTGAGAACTATATCTCGCCACGCAAGTCTTAATGATATCATATGTCGGGCTTTTACCACCGCCAACTGTGCGGCTATTTTGGAACCAAATGGTCTAGCACGTGATGACGGTCAAAGGCCAGACGGAATGAACCTGATTCCGTGGAAGATGGAACGGCCGGCCTTTGGTTTGGGATGCAACTTGCGTAGACACCCTAGCACCGTCTCATCTTTCTAGAACAAAAAATAAGGCTGGTGTCGCGGCTGAATCAGCAGAGACTCTCAAAAGACGCAAATAAAATAATCTTGATAGTGGTTATATATTTGTGCCTTTTGGTGTTGAGACGTTGGGACCGTGGGGACCGGGAGCACATACAATCTTCAATGAATTATTAGGGCGTTTGGTCGAAGCAACTCGTGACCAAAATGCTGGCAAATATTTTGGACAGAGATTGAGCATTGCAATTTAATGTGGAAATGCTGCCAGCATTTTGGGTACTTTACCAACTGGTAGCGATCTATTAGATTAATTTTTGTACATATTTATATCTTGTTTTACTTATAGTTTTTAGTTTAATGTAATATATTTAAGTTTTTAAGTAAGGATATATTAAAATGGATATATTAAAGAACTATATAAAAAATTATAAGTGTTAAAAATGGCATTATAAATCCCAAGCGGTCATTTGAAATGAAAATTTTTATAAGCAACCTCAGGATGATTTTCAAACACCTATTCAATGATACCTCTTTTGACACACTTTGTCTATATCGTAACCGTGTGATGCCTTCAGGTGGTGGACGCGAACATGCCGTGGGAGGGCGGGCTGGTGGCGGTGAACTCGTTTGGATTCGGTGGCGCCAACGCGCACGTGATCCTAGAGTCGGAGCGAGGCGCGCGGGCGGCGGGCGCGCGCTACGCCGTGCCGCGGCTCGTGCTCGCCTCGGGCCGCACGGAGGAGGCGGCGCGCGAGATGCTGGCCGCCGCGCGCGCCGCACCCGCCGACGCCGAGCTGCACGCGCTGCTGGACGCCGTGCACGCGCACAACATCCCCGGGCACGCGCACCGCGGGTACACACTGCTCACCGAACCGCCCACCGAGGAAATATTTGTGAGTCCCCCGTTAGCCTACTTGTTCGCTTTGTGAGATAGTTCCTTCGAATCGACGTCCGAATGTCTCATGTGACGGTTCGCGTCCGCAGGAAATAGAGAGCGGCGAGGCGCGGCCGATCTGGTTCGCGTTTTCGGGCATGGGGTCGCAGTGGGCGGGCGTGGCGCGCGAACTGATGGCGCTGCCGACGTTCGCAGCGTCCGTGGCGCGCTCGGCGGCCACACTGCGGCCGCTTGGCGTGGATCTCGTGCACGCCATCACGGAGACGCCTGAGAATACCCTCCATAGTGACGTCATAGCCAAAGCGATCAGTATCACGGCTGTGCAGGTGGCGCTCATCGACGTGCTGCGCGACCTCGGTGTCAAACCCGACGGTATCGTGGGCGGTTCCTTGGGAGAGATCGGTCAGTGAGGTTGCATCTTACGAGCTTATCTCCGATCATAATGTTGACTGCATAGATACTTGTTGTGTCACAGCGTGTGCATACGCGGATGGGGCGTTGACGGATGCGCAGTCAGTGCTGGCTGCGTATTGGCGCGGGCGCTGCGTCCTGGATGCGGAATTGGCGCCGGGCGCCATGGCAACCGTGGGCCTCTCATGGGAGGAGTGCGTGCGGCGCTGCCCTGCGGACATGGACATAGCGTGCCATAACGCCGTCAACTCGGTGTCAGTGTCGGGCCCGGTATCAACCGTGGAAGCATTTGTGGCAGAGTTGGAGGCAGAAGGCGTGTTCGCACGTCTTTTTGACACGTCGGGTGTAGCGTTCCACAGCCGATACATTGTAGCGGCAGCGGCGCCGCTTCGCCTCGCGTTAAAGCGTATCATCCCGCACCCCAAGCCGCGCTCATGTCGATGGATCTCTACCTCGATTCCCGAGGAGAAATGGGACTCTGAAATAGGTGAATCTCTCTTTCTGACTCTCCCCGACCATTGCGTTCTGCGATCTTCTTCTGTTGTGTACTCACTACTAATGACTTAGAATTAAGTACCTTACTCTAGCACGGGTATAAGATCTATCGAAGTTGTTGGTACAGAAGTTTTTTTTTAATGCAGTATAGGCAAACTTTTGACCACTATCTCACCTGATGGTAGCGATGATGCGGTCGAAGATGGAGCACGCTTGCCTAGAAGATACTTGAACTCTTTAAATCACTAGACCAACGCTAATCAGCCGGACCTGATGACATACCACCGAATTTTTTTATTCATAAATATGCAGTAAGTCTAGCAGTGCTTTACAAACGGTCATTAAACGAAGGCCCACTATATCTAAATTGGCATACTTTTTTGTATTCTCGATAGGCAAGATTTTACTACTATCTCGCATGATGGAAAGTGAAGATGCGGCCGAAGATGTAGCATGCTTGCCTAGAAGATACCTATTAACTCTTGACTTGAAGTCTCCCAGATTATACCGTTCGGGGAACAAAGACGCGGGTAATGAGTTCCACACCTTTGCACTTTTCCACTCCTTTATACAGTCACAATTCCCCATTCACAAAAAAGGCCCTAAGACTCAATCCTAAATTATAAACCTATATCTAAATTGTATATATTCGACAAAATCTTGGAAAAAATCGACTATAGACTGATTGATGATATTTCACCTCATCTCACGATCGATCAATATATACGTAAAGTCTTTGGTTTATGATTACACAGTACTTAATAGTTCAATTACTAGGGATATTTGCGTGCGCGCGCGCGGCGGTCGTCAGATGAAGAACTGTCTTGTCAGCGCGCCTGACAGCGGAGACCTGAATGTCATAGTAGAACTGTCAACTACTTGTGTAGGCCGCTCGAAGATGCGTCGAGTGATATATTAGCATGTTTTAAATCACCCAATATTCAAAAAAAGAACCAATATGTACTATGTATAGACTTAGATATGTTTACTAAAGCACTTGTTACACTTAATGTACGTGTTGTTGTTCGCTATCAATAACATGTACTAAGTACTGCTATGCATATTTCCTCAGGAATACTGCAGGGGTCCTTGCTCGGATCGATTTTGTTTATTATTTTTCTCCACTCCAAAGAATTTTGGAAAAATAATAGAAAATAATATGCCCAATCAGAACCAAACATTATTTATCTTTACTATAGACTAGCAGACATGCCCGGCATCGCCCGGGTAGAAAAATGAGAAAAACATACACATAAAATACACACAGAACATTTACAGCACATCCAGATCCAGAAACACGAAAACTTGTGTTCACACCGGGAATCGAACCAACTGCTTTGAAGGCGAACGCGCACCCAATTACACCAGCGAGCAGTTCAAAGATATCACACATGGTGTCGCCCGATTAAAAAACATAAAAAAATAAACACATAACTACTAAAACTAGTTTCCGATCGAAACTGGTTTTTCAGCCGAAACCGAAACTGAAACCAAACTTTCGGCTTTACTCTCTGTTTCGGCCGAAACCGAAACTTATTAAAATTTACTGTTTTTACATTTATGCAATACATATAGACAGTAATAAAAGAAAAAAATACAATCGTTAAAGTCGTAACAAATATATTTTTTTATGTCATAAATGTACAAGACTTACTCTTGGAAGTAAACTTAATTTATATACTTAATAACAATATTTGAAAGATACTCGTAAATCTGATACATATTTTTGGAGATTTTTATTTACCACTTTTATGACCTAGTTATCACAATAATCAGTCTAGGACAATCTAGGTATATATAATCAATCTGTGTATCGGTCCACCTTACTTGTTTCTTTTTTCCATTCAACAATTTCTGACTGTCTTTTTAACACTTGTCTGTACCATAGTAGAAATATTTATATTATGGCCCAAGTATGCAACGTATGACAAAATCTAGACTCTTGAACTTGTATGAAAACAGTTCAATCAGAAATATACTTATCATACGCAACGCTGTAACACGTGTCCCACGTGACGTTAGATCTGTCGATCCAGATCGGCGTAGGAAGTTGGAGGGGATATTATTCGTCATTTCATGCGTAAGACCAGGGTGTTTCTGGAGCTTACGTTAGCCGCGCGTCAGTCACCAATAGACGTTGGGAAGTACGCTTTCGAAAATGGGAGACGAACAACTCAACATCACACACAAGTGTGCACACCAAGTCCCCACGTTGTATAGTATACGTTGCATACGTGGGCTCGGTTTGTTTTTACCTTGAGACAACTTCAAGGCGGGTTGTCTCATTCCGTTTTCTGGGGTGTTTATCACACTAGTACACTTAAGTAACAACTTTGCCAAGCCTCATACCATGGTAAAAATATATATTTCTACTATGCTCATACTTTAATTACAAACATCTTAGTTCCCATACAAAATGTAACAATGGCGCTAAACTATGTGCAAGTGAGATGGCGTAGCCAGGGCTACTACATCGAAATCCTTCCAATTCTAGTAATATGTACATTGGTCGATAGGAAAGCTGTGCGACGCTGACTACTTCGTGAACAACCTGGTGTCACCCGTGCTGATGCTCTCGGCGCTGAGCGTCGTGCCCAAACACGCGTTATTGGTGGAGGTGGCGCCGCATGCGATGATGCAAACGCTGTTTCGTCAGACGTTGCCGCCGCCCACAATACACGTGCCGCTGCTGCGTCGCGACACGCCCGCGCCGCTGCATCAGCTGTTGTGCGCCATGGGGCGGCTGTACGGCGCCGGCGCGCAGCTGCGCCTCGCGCGTCTCTACCCGCGCGTGGCGTGGCCTGTGTCACGCGGCACGCCGCCGCTGGCATCGCGCGTCCGTTGGGACCGCTCCGCGCGGTGGGCGGTGGCGTCCTACGGCGACGCGTCGCTTTCGGGGGATCGTGTGGTTGAAGTGAACTTGGCTCGCGCTGAGGACGCCTTCATTGAGGGACACGACATCGACGGCCGCGTAATTTTTCCTGCCACCGGCTATCTGGTCAGTACCCTTGTCACTAACTCAATATAAATTCGATGTGCATAATCTGATTAATAATTAGTGATCAACTGAGCTACCCGAGTTTCACAATTATATGCAAATGGCTTGATGCTATACCATCTAAAAGAGACACACAGAAGGAATTCACGGAGGGTAGGTAAAAAATAATAGATTATACTTAATCTGATACGTATGCATGTGTGAGGTCAATTTTAGAGTAGGTTTACCACTGTACAGTGCAAACAGTTCTTAATTTATTTTTAATGCAAGATAGGCAAGCATTTGACCACCATCTCACCTGATGGAAAGTGACAAAGCGGCCGAATATGTAACATACTTGATACTTGCCTAGAAGATACCTATTCAATCTAGTCTTTAAGACTCCCAGGTTATACCGTTCGGGAAACAAAGACGCGGGCTGTCTAAGAGTATTAGTTGACTTAGCGCTTACCATCACAGAAGCGACCAGTTTCTTATTTTTATTTCAAATGTGTAAATTGTGTGTTATCAGAAACCACAAAAAATTGTAAATCTATTTTGGCGGCAAATATTTGAATTGTTGCTCAATGCACTAACTAGATGGCGCTGTGAGGCCTTAAAACTCGCAAACGTTTGGTTTTGAGTATTTGGGTAGGCTCATCGTAAATGTTGGAAATTGTTCTTTGGTGAATATAAGTATACGTTCAATAACTTCGTGTTTTACTCTCGGCGTACCCGGTCATCTATCGCTCCCGCTAACACGGGCAATGAGTTCCACTCCTTGGCTGTACAGATGATGACCATAGAAACGAAACGCTTCGAGTGAACTGTCGACCATAAATAGATGACGTTTTATAGTTAGTCTTGTTGTTAAATGGTAAGAAGGGCATGGAGGAATTGGATTACCTCAAGTAATTCCTGTGCACACTCTCCAAAATATAAACTTGTCACCTTACGTCGATAATCGAGACTTTGCTTACTGTGGTGACATCCGCCAAATAAAGAAAGAAGTTATGAGGTAACTTTTGAAGTTGGTTAAAAACGAGATCATCGTCAATGTGGACTACATTGACGATGAGAATACGCATTATTGAGGATAACTCAAAAACGACTTGTCAGATCTTGATCAAATTTAAATGGAGTCAATCTGAAAGCAACATCTATCAAACATAAAAAAAATAAACATAAAAAATACAGTCGACTTGAGTACCTGCTCCTTTTTTGTGAAGTCGATAAAAAGTTATCACAAATCAAACAGTTGGTGAAAAAGATGCTCGTTATTCCATTGTCATTTGTGATAAGTTTTCCTTTGTTATTGTATAATCGTCAGACGACAAGGTCCAGTGTCCTGTTATATTTGCCTGTATTTTTATGATTAATATTAAGTCTATATTATTAATAATTCTAATATTATAAAGAGGGATCTTTATAATATTAAAATTGATATAATATAATATTTTCTACCGTTCAAATAATACAACTAATAAATTATCCAACAAAGTTTGAACTGTAATTAAGCTTAGAAAGTATAAAAGTTTTAAAAAACTGCGTCAGTTCTGTACTGTTTAGTGTTCTTTCTGTATTCTGAGTGTTTAGTCTTTAAGAGTGACAAGCTGTTGCAGAACGCTGAACAAAACGCGGAAGTGCTATAAAAATTACGGCGCTTAAGACCTTTTGGTCGCGAGAATACTGTACCCGAAAGCTTTCTAGCGCTGCGTGTTTATACAGTCTGGTTGGAAAACTAATTATTATTTCAATGCTGCAGCGAACTTTAGTAAAAACTCTTAACATAAAAGAGCATGAATTTTGCTTTGGATAGCGTCTCTATACGTAGTTATATTAGATCAATGCCTGTGTAAAAGCATAGTCTTCTAAATATATCTAAATAATTATTTATTATATATAACTCAAAGGTGACTGACTGACATAGTGATCTATCAACGTACAGCCCAAACCACTGGACGGATCGGGCTGAAATTTGGCATGCAGGTAGATGCTATGACGTAGGCATCCGCTAAGAAAGGACTTTGATTAAGTCTACCCCCAAGGGGATAAAATAGGGGATGAAAGTTTGTATGAAACTTTGTCAATTTTAAACCTTAGGGCTGAGACTTTGCATGCATAAAGCTACTATGACGTAGGCATCCCCTTAGAAAGGATTTTGAGATGCAGGCTATATAAGATTAGTAACTTTTCGACGACTAGCTTTTGTCAGTCATACAGTCACCTTTGGGTTATATATATTTAGATTTTGGTTGTTCTTTTCTTGGCATATTTTGGATTGCATTTGTTTTGTTTCGGTTTAGTAGTTTTGGTTATAGACTCTGCTTTGTATTTGGTTATATAATAAATAATATATATAAAATAATAATAATATATATAATAATATTATTATATATATAATAAGCCCCCCTAAATCCAACCTTACGTCCGTGTCGACCATCAGACCACGTGGGGGGCGGACACTCGTACAAAAGAAACTTATGTGCTAACAGGGCAATGGTATACCCAGTAAAATGGAGAATCGTCATAATGTTGAACGTATAGGGCCGCTTCCTGGGGGTGATCGCCAGGGCACGTTTGGGGCTGACGCTGGACGTGACAGCTTGCAAGCCGTCAGCGGCTCTCTGCTGAGCAGGCGGGCGAGAGTCGGGGGACCCGAAGATATTACAGCCGACCAACGGGGTGGGGAGGGAACGGTTGACGTTTTGCAGAGTAGGGCTTCGCCCACACACTCTGCCAGCTCATCCGCATCGACCACAGGATCTTTAAATGATGATGCAAGAAGAAAGTGGTCACGAATAGAACTTGACGAACTGATGTTTTGTTTCTACCGAGCCAAGGCTGGAGGATCTGGCTATATCAAACGGTTAGAAAAGATCTTTAAGGAACGAAACTCACACATTACCAAAATTAAGACATTCACTGGAAATATGCTATCTAACCAGGCCCGAAGCATAATATCACACAATTACATCTCAAAAGAAGCTCTAGAAGACATAAAAAAGAGCTGAACAGGCATACTTGACACCGGACGCACAGTTTAATAATACCTTACCCGAACTAAACACTCAGACAAATTCATGTACACAACCTGAGCCTGTTCATTTAGTAGAAATATCAATTCAGGAAAATATTCCACAAACAACGAACAGCATTCACACACCACTACATACTGATACCTTAATAGAAACTCTCACATTCACTCAAACACATCCAACTTCACAACATACAAACACGTCATCGGAAGACCGAAATATTGACGTCAATGAAAACCAAGATCCACTCATATTGGATTTTTTACAAACATTGGCAGAAACTAGGGAAATCCCGATAGATAGTAGGACTTTCCTACCAAAACCAAAATCAACAAGCACTTCATTAGAAATCTACATAAAATCAATAAATACCTACCAATCTTACTTGACACAAACCAATCACTTCGAGAAATTAATGATATTATCTACGCAACTGCTTCTGCGTTAATAATGAATAATAAACAAACGCCATATACACCACTGCCTGTGCAAAAAGCAAAACGTGACCCACCGTGGAAACGTAGGCTCAAACAGAAAATAGAAGACCAGAGAAAAGAAATAGGTATATTAGTAGAAGTAAAAGCAGGATCAGATAGTAACAGAATGATAAATATTAAACGGAGATTGTACGAAAAATACAACATTAATAATGACGAAGACCTAAATAGCACCATAAAAATATTAAAACAAAAACTTAAAGCTTTAGCAGGTAGACTCCGCAGATATGACAAAATCAGCCAAAACCCATTTCCCAAATTCTCAACCAATACCAACTAAAAGGATATAAACTCAAAGACGACAGTACATTAAACCACCTGTTATACATGGATGACCTAAAGATTTATGCAAACAGCAAAAGTAATCTTAGAGTTCTAATAGATAGCGCAGAAATATTTACAAGAGATATAGGCATGCAATTTGGACTAAATAAGTGCAATGTTTTGCATCTGGTCGCAGGTAGGAAAAAGAACACCAAGGAGAAGGACATGTACTACTGGGGGGCGAAGAGTTCAAACATCTGCAATTAGATGAAAAATATAAATACCTAGGGATAAACGAGGCAGGTAAAATAGACCACGGTGAGGTCAGGCAACAAATACATAAGGAATATTTCCGTCGCGTTAAAACCATCACAACGTCGCAACTAAATGCGCGAAACATTTTGCGAGCCATAAACATATACGCGGTACCGGTTCTATTGTACACATTTGGCATAATTAATTATAAAACTGCGGACTTAAAGAAGATCGATGTCAAAACCAGAAAGATTTTAGCAATAAATAAAGCACACCAACAGAAAGCAGACGTTGAAAGATTGTATTTACCGATAGATCAAGGGGGTAGAGGATTAACAAACCTAGAAACATTATACAAAACACAAATTATTAAGTACAAAGCATACATAGAAACCGAAAAAGATCACATACTTAAAGCAATAGTGGAGCATGACAAAAATAAATACAAATACTCTATAGTAAAAGAAACGCGAACTAACTTAAGCGAAATAGGATTGCAACAAAATGAAAAATACACGTACAAGGAGCTAAAAAATGCAGTAGTAAAGACAAAAGTAAATAAAATTAAAGCAAAACCGCTATACGGTCAGTTTTACAAGGCAATATTAGAAAAAGATAACATAGATAGGGCCCAATCATTCCAATGGTTCAAAAAACAACCGGTATCTCCTGCATTAGAATCTGCCATATTTGCTATCCAAGATCAAGCAGTGGTTACAAGAAAGCACGAAAGAGACATCCTAAAACGTCAGGTAGATGGTAAGTTTCGGTTATGTTGCGTGAAAGACGAAACTACACAACATGTTGTCTCGGGATGCGAAAAACTTGCCGGCACTTACTATACCAAACGGCACAACAACATCGTGCAATACGTGTACTGGGCACTATTTAAAAAAAAAACAGTTTCAGGTCTCCGATCTGTGGTGGCAAGAACACCTTACGCAGCCACAGGTTAGGGAGAATGAAACAGCAAAAATCATGTGGGAGATACCAGTACAAACCGACGTTACCATAGTTCACAACAGGCCAGACATCATTTACATAAACAAAACAGTTAATAAAACCTACCTTATAGCTGAAGTTATACCAATAGTAATAGGAGCAACCGGAGTCATAGCTAAAAGCCTGCACAGATACATAGAAAAACTGGACTCAAATATCAACACACACATCATGCAGAAACAAGCGGCTATACACACAGTAACTATCATCACGAAGGTCTTAGGTGATACAGTTTTTGTTAGCGGGGGAACTGAGCCACCTTTTCCCTGAGGGTCTCGGGGCGGGAGCTCAGTAAACCGAGGAAACTCGAGTATAAGAAATCTTCAAAAAATACCCTATATAATAATATATAATAAATATAAATCTATACCTAATTAATAATAATACTTCTTAACGCGAGCGAAGCCGCGGGCAAAAGCTAGTAGATAGATAGATAGATAGATAGATAATACTTTATTGATCCAGTAGATATATATAAGTAAAATAACTCGAAACCCATAGGAGATTCAAATGCCTACTCTTGCCGAATACGCAGGGTTGTCACTATCTCCGACTTTAAAAGGTACCTATATGTGAAATATATATTATAACAAACCAACAAGTAGGTATAATAAAATACTATAAAATGTGGTGATAAGATACGATTTCATTTGCATGAAAGTTGTAATTTGGCATGAATACACAATACAATACAATACAATTACTCTTTATTGACACCTTAAAAGATTTGGTACAAAAAAAATTACAATTTTACATGAAAGGCTACAATGGGCGGTCTTATCGCTTAAAGCGATCTCTTCCAGACAACCTTTGGATGGACAAGATGCAGATAGAAGGAGTAGTGTCGGGTGTACTATTGACTAATAACTATAACGTTATAACAGATTACAGATAACATAATATAATTAAATACAAATAACGACATATTACACAAATACTCTTACATATATAAATATTTAATACCATAACACATAAACATACATAAATATTTACATACAATACCTACATGTGAGTAAAGCATTAAAATATATATATACATTATTATTAATGTATATATATTTTTTAATAGAGATAGATAATGAGAGATAGATAATGCTCCTTAACCATATTTTTAAAAATGTCTAATGATTTGGCACGTCTTATATCGATAGGCAGCTTGTTCCACAAACGTATAGCCTGAATTGTAAATGACTTGTCATAAAAATATGAAGTATATACAGGCATTTTTAGTTGCAAAGTGTATGTAGAACGTAGGTTAAGAGAATTTGATAAGTGGAGAAATTTAAAACGTTCTTTAAGGTAGTGAGGAGTATGGGGAAGAAAGAGGATATTGTAAAGAAGGGAAAGGATATGAGTATTTCGGCGAAGACGGATAGGCAACCATTTTAGCTTACAGCGATACTCAGATACATGGTCGTATTTTCGTAAACCAAATATAAAGCGAATACAAACATTCTGAAGGCGTTCTAATTCGCTGAGCTGATCTTCGGTTAAGTCCAGATAGCTAGCGTCTGCATAATCTAAGACTGGAAGAAGAAGTGATTGTGCAAGCGCAGTTTTGGTGGATATAGGTAAGAAATTTTGTAATCTTCTTAAGGAACCTACTGATGCAAAAAACTTTCGACTGGTTTCTGCTAGCTGGAGCCTCCATGATAATTCCCTGTCTATGAGCACCCCTAAGTTTTTACAGTCTCACTGAACTTAATATGGGTCCCGTCAAAAATTATTTGAGGAAGGTGAAACCAATCAATCTTAGAGATCATCCTTGAGCTACCTATGACTATAGTCTGTGTTTTCAGAGCATTGATTTTAAGCCCATATGATTTACTCCAGTCAGATATGTGGCATAGGTCACGATTTGTACGTGCTATTGCCATATCTAGTTGCTGAAGTGGAGCTTGTGTATATATCTGAAGGTCATCAGCATAAAGGTGGTAGAAGGAAGTGAGCTGTTGGGATACAGAGTTTATAAAGATCGCAAAAAGAAGAGGAGAGAGTACGCCACCCTGAGGAACACCTGCAGAGGTATCGCACCAAGATGAGAAAGTGTCATCAATGCGGATACGCTGTCGGCGTCCGAATAGGTACTGCGAAACCATTTAATTGCTGTAGGAGATGTATTAAGAGATTGAAGGACCCCTAAAAGAACATCAAAATCAACATTGTTAAAAGCATTACTAAAGTCTAGTAGTGATAGCACAGTCAGATGACCTTCCGCCATGCCATGTCGTATATCATCTGCTATTTTTACAAGAGCAGTAACAGTACTATGGCCTCGACGAAAACCAGATTGAAAAGGATTTAAAAGAGCATTTTTGATGAGAAAAGAATTTAGCTGTTAATGTATCAGACGCTCGAGAACTTTTGAAAGGAAAGGAAGAATAGAAATTGGCCGGAAATCAGAAAAAGATTCAGAGTGGGATTTTTTTGGGAGCGGCGTGAGCTGTGCTTCTTTCCAAGCCGCAGGAAAAGTCCCACTATTAATGGAAGCATTAAGGATATACTGGAGGATATATAGAAGTTCATGAACAACTAGAATGATCATCTTACGACTAATACTATCACTACCGACAGCATTTGACGAAATCTTCTAATACTAACTTTTGATAGGTAGGATTCAATAAATCAATGTTTGCAGCATGTACTTGTCTACGACCCGGTAAAAGATCAATCTTTTACTTAAATTACAAAAAAATCTACCGATAGAAGTGAATACTATATATAATGTATATATGCACATTATACATAAATAACCATTATAAAATCCCGTAAATTCACTATATAATGCGCGCTCACGATCACCTCACTCTACCAAACAATGGCGCGTAATGGCGCGCAAGGTCGCCGAACTTTGAATGGCTACATTTGTAAATATTTGTTCGTAGATGGTGCTGTTGTTGGTTTCATATTAAAGCGTGATTCAATAGGTCTTATGTCCATAAAAAAACTTAAGGGAATAGTAACCTTTTACAAAATAAGATTCAATACTGTATGGTTAAAGTGAGACATATGGCTTAGTCCGATCAATAGGGACGTAGTATCATGGACCAAGCCATATGGCTAAGTCCGAGTTTAAAGAGACATTCGGTAAACGAAAAACCACTGCAATCTAGAAACTGCCACTCGATTGTAAGCACATCTCTTGACAGATTTGAACTAAAGAAGTTAAACAATATTGCGATGTTTTTAGTTTAGTACTGATGTTAAGTAGCAATTTAGACATACCGCCCACCAAGAACATCAGTTTATGTCCTTAACCTTAGAACTTAACATACAGAAATTATCATTTATTTAATTAAAGAATTATAACACATAACTACTGTGATATCCCATTCAAAATCGATGATTATCGCCTACTTAAATTTAACACAATATTCACCCGCTGTAGGGCATCTTGTTGCAAACATAATACATTAATATACAAAATAAAACACAACTTCAGTTGGTAAAATGCAAAGCTTAGAAACAGGTCGCTTGATTATGGAGCCATTGCATTTGAGGGTCACGATGCGAGTGAGTTCGTCTCTACCAGGATGCTTAATAAGAACTCCTTCACCAACACTACATCATCCACATTCGGTCCTGGAACTTGCTTGGTCTATTTGTATCGTTGTAAGAGGTGAGTCAGATATTCCACTGACCAACGTCTCCAAAATCCTTGCACCATACGCTGCGTCAACTGCCAACGTCTTCGACAACTAATATTAGTATCTTCATATTTTTTATCGGGTACCGATATCAGAGGTTCTCCTATCAAAAAATGACCAGGTGTTAGAGGAGTGGAATCATCTGGATTCTCAGAAATTATAGATATATGTCTAGAATTAAGACACGTTCAATTTTGGTCACTACAGTCGACATTTCCTCATTGGTGAGTGTCGATTCACCAATCACACGTTTTAAGTAGTGGTGGTGGTCAAAGCCCTCCCAAATTCGGGGCATGAGGCGGCATGAAGGGCCACGATGTTCTATAGTTACCTAACCATTCTCTAATGTATTCACCTACAGACAATTTCTCTTCAGTGATTTGCTGTGTTGAACCATATCTTGCCTTTTCATCGACAAGATCAGTGGCCAACAAAATTTGGGTAGCTGTGGACTTTTCTGATGAGAAATAAATTGCTAGTGTTGACTGTTGGCCCTCTGATACCGCTGCCTGAATATGAGACACGGCTAATTTTACACTAGCAACTGCATTATTGGTACTTTCAATTGATACAGATTTGGAATGCAATAATGAATGATGTCTTCGTTTACATATTTGACAAGATGTACTCTGGCGGCAATATTTGTCGAAGTGGTTGGGCCCGAGACAATTAAAACAAAGACATTTTTTTTTTGTGCAATTTTTTGACGTGCTCCGTGACGCTCTCTTGCAAAAGCTTTACAATTAACTACTCTATGATTCTCTTTGCAGAATGGATAAGAGTTGGTTGCATGAACATTATTTTCATTACTAACAGCATGATGTACTTTGGGCTTATTGTGAACATACACATTCGATCTAGACTTGTCAGACTTAGTGTCTAGAAATTCCAGCTTCTAAGAAATCTCTGAATTGCGAGAAGCTAGGAAGTTCATCGAGAAGACTAATTTTAGAAGAACTAATTTTTATAAAACTGTATGTAAAATTTTAATTAAAAATATAATATTAAAGGTGAATTCATTGAATAAAGAGAAAATAAGTCTATTCTTTTAACGGTTACAATTAATGAAGTCACATAATATCGTTTAAGTTGTAGAATATGCTGAACGATCACGGAGCGAAAATACTTAGTTATGTACCAACTTTCTTTATGTATTATTATTTTTGTTTGTGACTCAGTCAGTTATTACTTAACATTTTCAGTATTTGGAATCGGCCACGCATGATATAATTATGAATCAGGTACTCAAAGCCAGCTATTCTTCTATATACAATCTGTACTTTTCTCTAAGTTAACACTGATTCGTATTCCGGCTCATTGTACATTTTGGTTAGATTGTAGTTTCTAGGGACATTGAAAATGTTTATAGGGAGGTATCCGAGTTTATGTGTGAACACGACCAAAATGATCCCCAGTTCGCCGAACCGGTTTAATGGAAAAAGTAGCTTGTGATACTTTTTCGACTTTAAAAATTATGCGAGTCGTTACACTTACAGATGCTGGTATGGCGTACAATGGCCTCATTGCACAACAAGAAGCCCGAGGAGACCGCAATCGTGCTCGAGAACGTGCTGTTCCGTCGCGCCACCTTTGTGTTACGCGACGCGCCCGTGCGCTTTCTCATTAATCTGGTCGGGGCCACCGGCGAGTTCAACGTAAGTGAAGGCGGCGCCGTGGTCGCCAGTGGCTCCGTGCGGTTGATGGGTGAAAGCGAACGGGACCAGCGAGCGTCAGACGCGCCCGATGCGTCCGAGTCACCCGAACTACCGCCGCTCGACGCGGACGATGTTTACAAGGAGCTACGCCTTCGCGGATACAACTACAGCGGGACTTTCCGCGGCATTCATACCTCTGACGTGCGCTGCACCGTCGGCGACCTCTCATGGGACGGCAATTGGATCTCCTTCATGGACACGATGCTGCAGTTCGGCATCATCGGCATGGACACGCGCGAGCTGTACCTGCCCACGCGGCTGCAGCGCGCGCACATCGATCCCGCGGCGCAGCCGGCACCGGGCGCGAACGTGCGCGTGAGGAGGCACCGCGACATCGACGTCATCGTGGCCGGCGGCGTCGAGCTGCGCGGCGTCAAGTTTAGCATCGCGCAGCGCCACGCTAACCCACATGGGTCGCTCAAGCTTGAGACATACGCCTTCATACCATACGATAGCGCGGTACAAATGCCGGTGAAGACAACGAGAGACGCGCTTATTGTGAGCCTGCAGCTCGTGCTCGAGAACGCAGGCTTACGGCTCAAGCTATGTGAGGCGGCAATAGACCGCGCGCCCGAGGCGCTGCTGATGCCGCGCGTGCTCGACGCGCTCGGCGCCGAGCCGCTGGTGACTTTCGATGCCACGCTGGCTGCCGGCGCCGCCGCCGGCTCCATTCACCAAGTGCTGGAGGATCGGAGAATCAAGGTGAGCTTTCTAATTCTAATTCTAATTTGTGTTAGAGGTGATATGGCCTGCACTGAAGTCCCGCTTGGGGTGTATTGTGCATTTCCCCCTGACGGCCACTACCGAAGCCTTCCCAGCTCTTTTATGTAGCGTAGGATGGCTCTGGGTAGCCGACTAAGCTGTTCCAAAGTAGGTATTTTCGATGCTGGTGATGAAATATGCGAAAGAGAAAGGTGGTGTCGAAATGTACAAGCAGTAATAGCTGATGCATGCGTTTTTGATGTGGATGGCTGAAGGAAGTCTGGCATTTTGATGTTTCCTTGTAGTGGTCACTCCCGTTCTCCGTCACTTTCTAAAAGATTTCTTCTTCTAATTTCCTCTGTAGCCTTGCCTTACACTGAAGTAGTACATGTTCTACAGTCTCATCTCCCTCCATGCAGCCTTTGCAGAGGACAGATGACTGTCTGTACTACCAATTTTATACAGATGATAATTTAAGTCACAGTGTCCTGTGATAAGACCTGTCATGAGGCGCGGAAGTCAGGTACAGACTTCGTTTTCAAATAGAAAAAAATCAACAATTTATTTTGCAAAGGAAATGATTGCCGCCATACAAAAACAATTCTTCCGTCCCTAAATAACAAGTTGACAAATATCTTATAAAAATTACCAAGAAACGACCTGCGCCTCATGACAAGATGAGCTTTATTCTAACATCCTCTTCAAATTTTTTTTTATTTATTTACAAGGAAGAACAACAGCCGAAGCCAATTAGTGTTTCTCGCGGCTAGAAACAATATAATTTTACTATTTAACGCAAACATGACATTAATGCATTGTTACTCAAAAAAAAAATTCAAGAAATACGTAACAACATTTCAAAAATTGAGTAAGTATACATCCAAACAAAGACAACAATCAGAATAGTGTAAATTATTTCTTCATTTGAGTTTAATTATCAATGAAATCGCTACTAAGCAGCCGCCTCGCCGAGCTCACGCTTGTGCAAAACAAGTCTAACGTATTGTTATGTCTAGTGCCTACATACGTTATTAAAGTGTTTACTGGCTCTGTATAAGTAAGAATTTTGACGATAATTGGCATTAACTACTGTGTTACTGATAGGAAGGTTGTATCTAACAAAAAATGAGGGAACATTCAGATTTAGACTACTGACCAGGTCAGAACTGTATGTTCTATTTGAAGTTATTTTTAATAGAAATGTTATACAAGGTTACTTCGAATTAGCGCTCCATACTCCACAGAGGGGTAGGGTATCGACAATGCAACACAAAAAAAATATTAAGAAAAATATATTTTTTTTTTTTGTTTTCTTTGACCAGTTTGTAAAGTGCCGAGCTACGATTAAAACCAATTATCCAACTCGTAAACTCAAAAATAAAAAACAATATAAGTAAAACAGTTAGCGAGTCCTTCGTTTGTACGCCGCGGGTAGCGAATTCGATTCCCGACACGAGCACAGTTTTCCTCCTCAAAGGAATTTCGTGTTTCATGTTCTAAGTGTAACTCGGCTGTCAATGTGACTTGGCAGTTCGTAGGTTATGAATGACCATGACTCTTCGAACTTAGTGTAGGTATGCTGTGAGTGTAGTTGTAAAGTGTTTGTTTTGTTTTGAAAAAAACTAATTAGGTCTTGTTCACTTATTAAAATTGGTCATTGAAAGCGCAAAATACAATAATACTAGGCTTGACTGCACGCGGACGGGCATTGACCCGACATTCACCCCGAAGTGCACGCATTAATGAAAGTGGTGCCGCGCAGCGTCACTTGCGTTAACATATTGGTGCATGCGAACAATAACAGCTGTTTTAGTTGTATTGTTTTTATTTTTGAGTTTACGTGTTGCATAATTGGTAGTAATCGTAGCTCGGCACTTTACAAACATATAATTTTTTTTTTTAAATATTTTTTTGTGTTGCTTTGTTGATACCCGACCCCCCTGTGGAGTATGGAGCGCTAATTCAAAGTAACCTTGTATAGTTATGAAGACGAATGCGCACCGATGTACGCAAGTGGTAGTTCAGAGTTCAGAGATTACCCACCATGCGTCGCCTGATTAAAAAAATTACACATAAACACTTCCACATTCACAGCCCCACACTAAGTTCAATGACTTGTAGCATGGAGCCGTAAACATCCCAGATTCTCACAACATTAACAACATATTAAAAACCAGGCACACAAATTTCCCGTGGGGAGAAAACTTCTGTTATTACCGGGAATCGAACCCGCTGCTTTGAAGGCGAACGCGCACCCATCTACGCGAGTGGGTAGATCAAAGTTAAAAACACCCGCCCGGAGTCGCCCGGGTAAAAAATATACAAATAAACACTTCCACATTCACAGCCCCACACTAAGTTCAACGACTTAAACATCCAAGATTCAGACAACATTTTTAACATACTCAAACCAGGAACACAAATTTCCCTTGGGGAGAAATCTACTAGGTAAATTACCACCAGGAATCGAACCCTCTGCTTTGAAGGCGAACGCCCACCTAACTACGCCGGGCAGTTCAAAGTTCAATAATATGTTATAACCACGTTATAACCGACTAAACAAAAAAAACAGTCAAATTGATATCCTCCTTCTTATTTAAGTCGGTTCAAAACATAGAAGTATGCCGGATTACGCAATAACTGTTACTGATTCTGTGATACACCGTTTTCACCCTCAAATAAACGATTATACACGTGTAATTCCAACGGTTTTTGCGGCGCACGCCAGAATAGCTAGCAAATGGCCGATTTTATTCCTATTTACTTGACATTTATCGTTATATTTTGGATAATTCACACTATATCTTTATAAATTATAGCCTATGTGTTATTCTGTTGTGTAAACTGTATTATTGTAAAGTTTTATCAAAATCCATTCAGTAGTTTTTGCGTGAAAGAGTAACAAACATACATCCAGACATCCATACATCGTCGATGTCGGCTACCACGTTGATTTTCCCCTTTAGCCGGAGAAGTCCCTCATGTCCCACGACGTCGAGTCTTCTCAGCTTGCTGGATCGGTGAAGAGCAGCATCTTCTCGGCTCATTCCAGGTGAGCGCGGTCAATGGGTAGGAGCTTCCTTTCTTCTTTCTGGCGCGCGTTGACTCGGGGCTGCGCCTTCCTCTTCTTGGAGTATCTTCTCCAGGATGGGTCTCTCTGGTTCTCGCGTCTCGTGATGTTGACGCGATGTCTTCTTTCCCGACAGAGCTTGACGAACTGGAGTACGCGCGCCGTTGCGCGTAGTAGACGATTCCAGCTGGAGAACCCTGCGGGGTCAGGGGTCATAGGTGGTCGACCGCTCTCGCCGTGCCGTGATGCTGGACGTCTTCTCCTCTCCAGTGGACTCCGCCTTGAAGTCCTGTGGTCGTGGCCAGGCTTCCTCGCGCAGCTTGAGGAACTCCGGCCCAGTGAACCACCTGTGGTTCACGTCGAAGTCGCTCGGGATGCCTCGCGTTACGTCGTCCGCCGGGTTCTGGGCAGTTGGCACCCAGCGCCACTCCTGCGGCTTCGATGTGTCCTCAATCTCGGCGAGGCGGGCGTGACGAAGGGCTTGAAGGTCCTCGAATCAGCCTTGATCCAAGAGAACACGGTGCTGGTCCATCCAGTATGTCTTCTTCTTTGCTCGCAGATCCAGTTTTTTCCCGATGCTGTGCGCCATCCTTGTCCCCAGTAGCGATGCTTGAAGTTCCAGTCGAGGGATGGAGACTGGCTTCAGTGGAGTCAGTCTCGCTTTTCCTGCAAACAGAGAGATTACTACCCGGCCGTCGTGGTCCTCTTGCCGCCAGCAGACCGCGCAAGCGTACGCTGTCTCGCTGGAATCAAAATCGTTTATTCAAAGAGGCACTCATGAAAGTTAATGAATATATTGCCAGATTCGCAAAATTACAGCCATCTCGAGAAGAACCTGGCAAGAAACTCGGCGGCGCATTATTTTTTCATTCATTTAAAAAAAAAAAACATTCTTAATCTGTAATACATAATTTTCTTAACCTAGGTCAGAGATGGCGCCCCTATTTTAGTGAATGTGCCAACCTACTACTGTAATGCGAAAATTTAGATGTTAGTTACTCTAACTAATTTACCTAAGCCAACCTCGCTGTACAACATATTTACAAATAGACTTAAAAACATTATTAAACACAAAAAACATACAAATAAAAACTGAGAACTAATTTCAACTAGTACAAATTCTTATAACTAGTTCTGTCGCCGTCACCTACTTAGAGATCTTGCTTCGCTCGATCAATTGGGTAACTTATTAATCACAGGTCACTAACAAGGATGCACTAGTCGAGCTTCCGGACGCTGACTGCCATTTATTAATGGCGGCAGACGTAGTGACGCGGCACGACGCCGGCGCCGGCGTGTTATCGCAGCTGGTGGCGGCGCTGGCGCCCGGCGGCATGCTGCTGCTGGAGGAGCCGCTGCGCGCGCTGGACGAGGCGGACGCGCGCGAGGCGCTGCGGCGCGCCGGCCTGCACGTGGTGTCGCGCCAGGTGGCCGCCAGCTGCGAGTACGTGCTGCTGCGCGCGCCGCCCGCGCTGCCGCCCGCCGCCACCGCCACCGTCATCGACATCACGGACGACGTCTCCTTCGGCTGGGTGGACGAGCTCCGCTCGGCGCTCGCGCGCGCCGAGGCCGAGGACGTGCGCGTGTACGCGGTGACGCGCGCGCAGGGCTGCGGCGCGCTCGGGCTGGCCACGTGCCTGCGCGCCGAGCCCGGCGGCCGCGCGCTGCGCGTGTACTACCTGCCGGACGCCGCGGAGCCGTTCTCGCCGACGGCGGCCGCGTACGCGCCGCGCGTGCGGCTGGACCTGGCCGTGAACGTGCTGCGCGCCGGCGTGTGGGGCTCCTACCGCCACCTGGAGCTGGGCGGCGCGGGCGGCGAGGCGCTGCTGCAGGTGGAGCACGCGTACGTGAACACGCTGACGCGCGGCGACCTGTCCTCGCTGCGCTGGATCGAGTCGGAGCTGCGCTGGGCGCGCGCGCGCCCGCTGCCGCCGCGCACGGACCTGTGCCGCGTGTACTGCGCGCCGCTCAACTTCCGCGACATCATGCTCGCCACCGGCAAGCTGCCGCCGGACGCGCTGCCGGGCGACCTCGCCGGCCAGGAGTGCATCCTGGGGCTCGAGTTCAGCGGCCGCTCGTCGAGCGGGAAGCGCGTGATGGGCATGGTGGCCGCCAAGGGGCTCGCCACCACCGTGCTCGCCGACGAGGGCTTCCTGTGGGAGGTGCCGGCGGAGTGGTCGCTGGAGGAGGCGGCCACGGTGCCGGTCGCGTACGCCACGGCGTACTACGCGCTGGCGGTGCGCGGCCGCATGCGGCGCGGCGAGGCCGTGCTCGTGCACGCGGGCACGGGCGGCGTGGGGCAGGCGGCCATCGCCATCGCGCTGCACGCCGGCTGCACGGTCTACACCACGGTGGGCACGGCCGACAAGCGCGCGTTCCTGCGCGAGCGGTTCCCGGCGCTGCCGCCCGAGAACGTGGGTAACTCGCGCGACACGTCGTTCGAGCAGCTCGTGCTGCGGCGCACGCGCGGCCGCGGCGTCGACCTCGTGCTAAACTCGCTGGCGGCCGACAAGCTGCTGGCGTCCGTGCGCTGCCTGGCGGTGGGCGGCCGCTTCCTGGAGATCGGCAAGCTGGACCTGTCCAACAACACGCCGCTCGGCATGGCCGTGTTCCTCAAGAACACGACGTTCCACGGCATCCTGCTGGACGCGCTGTTCGACGCGCGCGGCGACCACCCCGAGAAGGCGGCCGTGGTGCGCTGCGTCACCGAGGGCATCGCCGCCGGCGCCGTGCGCCCGCTGCCCGCCACCGTCTACTCCGACCAGCAGCTGGAGCAGGCGTTCAGGTGAGCGCCGCACGCCGCCCCGGCTCCCCTCTCCCCCGCTCCCGGCGTGGGCCGCCTAGTGACGCGTGTCCCGTGCGCAGGTACATGGCGACGGGGCGCCACATCGGCAAGGTGGTGCTGCGCGTGCGCGCGGAGGAGGCGCGCGGCGCGGCGCCGGCGCCCGCGCGGCTGCTGCCCGCCGTGCCGCGCACCTACCTGCACCCCGGCAAGAGCTACGTCCTCGTCGGTGAGACATAAGACAATTATTATTATTGTTCTTCTGCCGCCTCAAGCGTTGGTTATTTCAAAATTAATGGAGATTCAAATTTACTAATGCTCTTGCATACCTTGCTAAAACTATATGAGTAATCGTTTAATTAGTTTTACGGCAAAGCACAGATTTAATAAGGGGACACTCTTACACGAAGTGAGGCGCAATACATTTTTTTTATCTATCTCTGCGGCGTATCGTTAAAAAAAACTTTTCAAGTGGAGTACGATTTGGTAGGCCACTAAAGTCACTGTTTTCAGATCTATTATTTGTCCAGGGGTCTATTTCAAAAACGGCTACACATTTAAATCTAAAACTCAAATTCAAATTCAAACTCGTTTATTTTTGAAGTGAAAACTTCTTTAGTGGCGTTGTGCACTTTTTTGGGATGGGTAAAAAATTTTAAACTCGCGTCAAGACACGTGACCTGCAGCCTAATACTGTGTCAGTGTCATGGATGATGGATGGGCGTCACGCCCATAGGCAAATATCTGTTGTAGTAGTCCACAGATTAAATAGCAATAAAAATCACCGAAGAAAGGCCAGCTGTTTCGGTCCACAGACTTAAATAAAAACCAAAGAACGGCCCCATTACTTTTAATATCTCCCTATTTGTGGAATCGAGTTCAAAAAGTAATTGTTGAACTCATTGGAAATAAATAGCTTTAAATTATTTAAAAAATGACTGTATTTAATAAAAATATTCAACCATTAAAATTAAATTAAATTTTAGCACTTTTCAAAAATACGAAAATAACAAACTTAAAATAACTATTTGTCATAACTAAATGTAATCGATATTTTATCATTGTCAATGTCAGTATCTGAAAAAATAACACACTCAAGAGAAAAGATTGATTACATTTACGAATAAATATTAAAAATCCAAATTATTTAATTATTGTTAACTGCCGGGAGAGAGGGCGCTGCGGTGCTTGTAAACAAATCGGCTCAGTGTATATTTTCAAATTAAAAATAGAAAAACCAGTTTTTTTCCGGCAAATTTGATGGAAGTTGAAAATAATAGTTGGAATAGATAAAGTAATTATATAAAATTGACGATACTGTGATTTTGTTGCTGTTTTTTGAAAAAACATCTGACTACAACGGTTTTCTAGTGGTGGACAAAAGTCATTGATAAAGGCTGACGAAAACGGAAATCCAAACTGTGAAGGTTGGTCAGTGCAAAAGTATCTACTAAAAAAGTGTTAACAATAGAAATAATTATGCAATTTAAGTAATTGTGTGATTTTATAACCTCAAAAATATTGACTTAATCATAAATCGACCATACCAAATTGTTAAGTACCGATAACGACATCTATTTTCAATAAAGTGCAACAGCGTACTATTCTGAAGTACACCGCAAGCTGGGACCAATCGGCGCGCCGCATCGGTAGCACGTCACAGCCACTCGGAAGGCCAACTTCACTTCGTATTGACACGTTTTCGCCGTTACTTTATAATGTACTTGTAATTACAATAAATTCAATAATTCGTAAAAATCTTGCTTCATCTATCTACACACCACAAATCCTGAACGCCTGACTACATCCCTACGCGTCATCGTTAACATTGGTCAGCTTCGAGCCACATCTTCGAGGATCAGCAGAATAACGGTCAGGCCAGTCGTTCCTTTTCGCTCCCCATCCTACAGGATTTGTGTTAATTTCGTGGTGTTTGTGATTCCAATGTCAATCGGTCAAATCGTCATTTCGTTATCGCCATCAAGGTGGTTAATGACGGTTTGTTTCGTTGCCCCGTGCCTGCGCTCCGCTAAGAGATACAAACTGTGAGTGACTTTTACTTTACATAAGCCATCAAAATGAGTGAGGATAATTACAGTGAAGCAGGGGATTCTATGAGTGTAGGTGAACTTAATAAGCAAAGAGGGTCAATAAAGGGAAGATTAACATTGTTCGAAAAATACGTTGGAAGACTGGAACACGTGACGCTAACGGAAAGACAGCAGAATGAGTTACAATTGCGTGTTGACTCTGTGTCTGGATTGTTCAAGTCTTTCAACGTAGTTCAAGACAAAATCGAACAATATTCTGAAAAGGAAGAATTGTCCACACAACTAGAATATAGGGAGTCGTTTGAAGATCAATATTTTAACATTATGTCTATTGCAAAGTGTTTGACTAACGTTGGAAAGGTTAAAAATGAAAGTGACAGTCCTCGGTGTTCTCATACGCAGGCAAACAAGCCTATTTCAATTAAATTACCCGAGATAAAACTTCCTTCGTTCGACGGTTCATATCACTGGCTCGAGTATAAGAATTCGTATCTATCCATGATTCACAAGCGAAGTGATTTAGATGCGATTCAGAAATTTCATTACCTAAAATCGTCCTTGACAGGTTCTGCTCTACAGGTTATCAGTGCATTAGAATTTACAGCCGTTAATTACAATCATGCTTGGGAATTATTAGAATCTAGATACCACAATAATCGTTTATTGATTCATAACCACGTTAGTTCTCTTTTTACTGCGCAATCGGTTAGCAAAGATTCGCCTATGCAAATTAGGAAGTTAACGGATACGGTGTTACGTAATTTGCGAGCCCTTAAATCTCTGGACGAGCCCACGGACTCGTGGGACACTTTAATAATTCACATAATGGTGTCAAACTTGATTCTCTCACTGAACGTGAATGGGAGAATCATAAAGGTTTAATGTCTGTAGATTCGCAAAAGGAAAAGATTAAATTAGAAGATTTGTTGAGTTTCTTACGAAATCGCGCTGACATGTTAGATATGATTCAAAACAACAATTCAAAACACGCGCAAATACAACGACCTGTCAATACGTTTGATAAGAAACGGCAGACGAATGCCGCACAAACTTATAAAACGCATAGTTTTGTATCGACGCGTAACGGTAAACCAGATACATCAACACGGTCGTGTCTACTATGCGGAGGTAGTCATGCACTGTTTTCATTTATCTGTTTTCTGAATTTATCGGTAACAGATAGGATAAACTTTGTCGCGGCTAAGCAGCTATGTCGTAATTGTTTACGTGCGAATCACCCTATTTCCGAATGCGTTTACGGGTCGTGTAAGCAGTGTCATGCGAAACATAATAGTTTATTGCACGAGACGAAAACAGATAAAAATGCATCTGCGCATGATTTGTTAACGTCGAGAGCGCATAACTCGCAATCAGCGGAGTCAGCTGTTAAGAAACCGGTTTCTGTAGTGGCGTTGAATTCCGGGATTCAGGTGACTCCATTATACGATAATACGTCTTCAATACCCAGATCACATGTGCTATTATCCACTGCCCTAGTGGAGGTCATGGATATTAATAATCACTATCACACAGCCCGAGCGCTTTTAGATAGTGGTTCACAAAATAGTTTCGTTTCGGAATCGTTATATAAACGTTTAAACGTACCATATATACAGTCCACTATACGTATATCGGGGGTGGGACAGTCGGTCTCACAATCGAACAAATGTTGCGACATTAACATTAGATCGAAAAAAAACAATTTTCAAACGCAACTTCATTGTTTTGTTTTGGCGTGCATTACTTCAAGTATACCGTCAAGTCACATTGACCGTAAATCGCTGCGAATTCCAAATGATGTTTTTCTTGCTGATCCTTCCTTTGACTCACGGTCAAATGTAGATTTACTGATAGGCTCAGACGTATTTTGGCAGTTGTTAGAGGAAGGTAGGATTAGATTAGCCACTGGGCCATACTTACAAAACACGAAGTTAGGATGGTTAATTTCGGGTCCCATTGCTACTAATACTTCGCAATTAAACAAGAACGTCCATTGTAATTTTGCTCAAACGTCATGCATCGATATGCAATTGCGAAAATTTTGGGAACTCGAAGAAGTCGATAGCTCGGATAAGATTTTCACTCAGGATGAACGTCAATGTGAAGAGTCTTTTATTAGTACTACCAAGCGAGATGAGAGTGGTAGGTTCTCGGTACGAATGCCGTTAAAGGAGTCAGCTGATTCGCTGGGTGACTCATACGAGGTAGCTAAGTCGCGTTTTCTATCGTTAGAGCGCAGGTTAGACCGGTCACCTAGTTACAAGAATATGTACACCGAATTCATGCGCGAATATATCAACTTAGGACACATGTCCCCGATAAATGACTACTCACGTCCGCATTATTTTCTTCCACACCACGGGGTGTTCAGAGAACAAAGTACTACTACAAAGTTACGCGTAGTATTCGACGCAAGTGCCAAAACTACCACGAACAAGTCGTTGAACGATATACAGCTGATCGGTCCGCCACTTCAAAATGATATTTTTTCTATATTATTACGTTTCCGCCAGTATACATATGTGGCTTGCGCTGACGTCGAGAAAATGTATCGTCAAATTTTAATCCATGACGACCAGCGCAACCTGCAACTTATTATATGGCGCGAAAATTCGTCCGACGAGTTAGGAATATACAAACTCAATACTGTCACGTACGGTACCGCATCGGCACCCTATTTAAGCATGCGATGTTTACGTCAACTCGCGCGAGAAACAAAAGACGAGGTCGTGGCTCGAGTCATCAACGAAGATTTTTTTGTTGACGACATGATAACTGGTGAAAATGATCCGGTGGTCTTATCAAACATATGCGAACAAACGTCACTCGTTTTAAAGTCGGCATGTTTTCCCTTACGAAAGTGGACATTCAACCATGACGTAAATACAGAAACATCTAAAGAACTAGCGATCGGAGAACATTGTCAAAATAAGACTCGGATTGGGGTGGCAAGTCAACAGTGATGAGCTACATTTCACAACTAAACTGGAAAACAATTCTAATGTCACTAAACGTAGCATGATGTCCGTGATAGCGCAAATTTATGACCCATTAGGCCTTTTGTCTCCAACCATCATTTTAGCAAAGATAATGCTGCAAAAATTATGGCTAGTTAAAATCGATTGGGATGTTAAAGTCCCAGGGGATATCGAATGCTCCTGGAATCGATTCTTACAAACTTTATCAAACTTAGGTCATATACGTATTCCTCGTTACGTCATGAGTGAATGCACACAAAATTGCGAATTACATATTTTCACAGACGCCTCACAAGATGCGTATGGCACCTGTGCTTATATACGTACATATAACGATGACTCTTTGATAACCGTAAATTTGTTATGCGCTAAAAGTAAAGTCGCACCCGTAAAATCCGTATGCACTATACCACGTCTCGAGCTGTGCGGTGCGTTGTTGGGAGCTCGGCTGTATAATAAAATAATTAATTCACTTAGATTAAAATTCACTAAAGTAGTGTTCTGGACCGACTCCACTATTGTCATGGGCTGGATAAGAATGTCACCTCATCAACTAAAAACGTTTGTCCAAAATCGAGTGTCACAAATAAATGAACTTACTGGTGACGCACTGTGGCATCACGTTCCGGGAAAAGACAACCCAGCTGATATTGTGTCGCGAGGTCTCACTTTAGATGAGCTCAATGGTCTTAATATCTGGTGGCATGGACCAGAATTTCTTCATCGAAAAATCAATTATACTCAAGATGTTTCAATCGATCAAAATCAATTACCCGAAATTAAGGTTCAAAACATAAGCATGTTATGTAACAATACCAATAACCAAGTTGATTTAATTGACTTTAAGCGATTTTCATCATATGATCGGATGCGCCGTGCGTTAGCGTATGTATTGCGATTCATAAGTAATGTGCGCTCGAGTAAACTAAACCGCAAAACCGGTTCGTTATCTTGCGATGAGTTAGATGCCTCCGTTTTAATTCTTTCGCGTCTCGCGCAACGGGAATCGTTCCCCGACGAATACAAAGAGCTGACTAAACGATCTTATGTGAAGTCCAAGAAAATCAATTCCGGTCTTAATGTTTTTCTAGACAAAAATCAATTAATACGGGTCGGTGGCAGATTAAATAACTCCGTACACTTCGATTATAATAAAAAACATCCAGTCCTATTGTGTAGTAAACATATATTTACCCAGCTGTTGTTTCGACATGAGCATAAACGATTATTGCACGGTGGACCTCAGTCGTTACTATCTCATGTGCGGGAATCTTGGTGGCCTCTCGGAGGACGTAACCTAGCCAGGAAGACTGTGCATGACTGCGTCACGTGCACACGTATCAGAGGCAAGACATTGCAACCGCCGCTGATGGGTAATTTACCGGCACAACGCTTGGAACCCGGCTTCCCGTTCATGCGATGCGCTGTCGATTATGCCGGGCCAGTGATGATTTTGAATCGGAGAGGTAGAGGAGCTACTCTAATTAAAGGATACATTTGTTTATTTATTTGTTTATGCACACGTTCTGTGCATTTAGAGTTAGTTACGAGCCTTTTGTCAAACGACTACATACTCGCTTTAAAGCGCTTTATTTCTCGGCGCGGGCAACCAATCGAGATTATGTCCGATAATTCTAAAACCTTCGTAGGGGCTGAACGAGAATTACTTTCATTCCTTGATAATGATAGTCAAGACATAATAGACTTTGCTTCAAACAAGGGGATTAAATTTAATTTCATTCCACCATACGCTCCTCACTTTGGTGGTTTATGGGAAGCGGGAGTTAAGTCCTGCAAGTATCACTTGCGACGCGTAGTAGGGTGCGCTAATTTGACATACGAAGAATACAACACGATTTTAATACAAATAGAAGCCATCCTAAACTCTCGTCCGCTAACAGCCTTATCACCAGATCCAACCGACCTCCTTCCTCTCACTCCCTCTCATTTCCTCATCGGCCGGCCATTGACCGCTCCAGCCTGCAGAGACCTGACTGATACATCAAGTCATCGCTTGCTGCGCTACGACGTGATCGAGCAAATGAGACAGAATTTCTGGAAACGATGGTCGAAGGAGTACGTGTCGGAATTGCAAACACGCACGAAGTGGAAGACTAAACAGAGCGAGATCCAACTCAACCGGCTCGCTCTTATCAAGGACGACAACCTGCCTCCACTCAAATGGAAGCTGGGTCGTATCACGCGTATTTTTCCGGGAGCTGACGGCGTTGCACGAGTCGCGGATCTTCTAACCACATCAGGCATTACGCGCCGAGCATTTTCGAAAATCTGCCCGCTACCAGACCCATCCGTAGAAGTGGTTGACAGCGTGGACCCCATGGAGATCTGCTAATCCTGTTGGAACCTGCTGTTTCCAAGGCCGGGCCCATGTTAAGTACCGATAACGACATCTATTTTCAATAAAGTGCAACAGCGTACTATTCTGAAGTACACCGCAAGCTGGGACCAATCGGCGCGCCGCATCGGTAGCACGTCACAGCCACTCGGAAGGCCAACTTCACTTCGTATTGACACGTTTTCGCCGTTACTTTATAATGTACTTGTAATTACAATAAATTCAATAATTCGTATAAATCTTGCTTCATCTATCTACACACCACAAATCCTGAACGCCTGACTACATCCCTACGCGTCATCGTTAACACAAATAGATAATTAGTTCTGCTAGTCATCGCTAGAGGTCGCTACATATCAACAAAATATAATAAGACTGTTGTAGATGAAATCTCCCAGGCACCGATAGAGGTCAGCACTTCTATATAAAAATAATTAAGCTGTTACTTTTGCTAATCACCGCTGGAGTTCATTGTAAGACTTAATATATCCACATAAAGATGGCGCTATTATGTGCTGGATGTAACCAAGTTATTAATGATAGACAATTTCTCACTTGTCATTTTTGTAAGAATTCGTATGACCTAGAGTGTGCTAACGTATCAACATCACGTTTCTATAGCACGATGACAGCCGAGCATAAGAAGGCTTGGAAATGTCCTGCTTGCTATTGCAATACACCTAAAACTGGCAATACAAATACACCTGTGCGTTCTAAAGAATCCGAATCGACTGAGCATAAGAAACATCCTGAAAATTTTGTTACCGTCAGGAAAAAGACTTCTATTCCACAGGCGGATACCTCTGACTCTGAAGATTTGAGCATTTTGGGAGATACACTTAAGGACCAGAATACTCCTGTAAACACTGAAAATAGCACTGAACTAACATTGCAAAGTTTAAATGACATAATTGTATTGCGATTACAAGAAAATAATAACTCTATAATACGAGAGTTGCAAAATACAATACACTATGAAATTAATAAAGCTATTAATCAAGTTAGAGACGATATAAAGAAGGATACATACGCTTTACAAACAGAAAATGAGCAACGAAAATTAGACATAGAGTCAATCAGTAGAAATATTGAAACACTTACAAATGAAACAGAAAAGATAAAAAAGGAATTGAAGCAGTTAAAAACGCATGAAAATGTCAACTATAAGTCTGAAAACAGCAATTACTCTTCTGACAGTGACACCAAAATAATTGTTTTATACGGACTAGAAGAATATTATAAGGAACCTGACCAAGCATTACATAACAGAATAATCCAATTATTTGCTGATATTTTGCATATAAATCTACTAGGATACATCGAAGAAACCTACAGAATTGGAAGAAATCAAAATGGAAAGCGGCCTCTGGTTATTGAGCTAATTAGTAAGCGAATGACAAGACACATATTAGAAAATAGTAAATATTTCAGAGGAACAATACTAAATGTTTCAGAATATTTAAACCCCCTGGTAAGGAAAGACAGAAAAATTAAGTTAGAAAAAATGTACAATGCCAGAAAGCAAGGCTTGTATGCCGTGATACGAGAAAATGACTTATTTATCGAAGGGAAGAAAATTAATATACATGACGACACGAGAGAGACCATGACATTATTTAATCTAGACGCTACGAATCCTCCTCAACGCAGCACGCAGAATAATAATAGTATTGGCGCCGGACAGGGAAATGGCTCCTTTCGACAAAGTCATCCCTTTCGACAATAATGAAGATACTTAAAATTTCAAGATACTTTTCCAAAATGTTCAAAGTCTACGAAATAAACTGCACTTACTGGAAGCGTTACTAGCCGAAGATACAACCTACCAAGCTTTATGTATATCTGAAACCTGGATGACTGAAGATAATTTAAAATTAATACAGCTGCACGGGTACTGTACAGCTGCATATTTCTGTAGGAAACAACGCTGTGGCGGAGGAGTTTACATCGCACTGCAAGACCATATACATTATATACATAGAACGGATATCACTAATTTGTCTGTTGAGTATCTCTTTGAAATTTGTGCAATTGAATTGACTAATTTAAATATGTTAATAATTATTATATATTGGAATGGGAGAGACGAGGAAGCTTTTCATATCAGATTAAAAATATTTTTAGAGTATCTACATAAAAATTATAATAAATACAATATTATTTTGGGAGGAGATTTTAATGTAAATGTTTCAAAAAATTGTTCTAAAACGGACAAATTTCTTGATAGTATGTCAAATTTTAATTTTGTCCAGCGCATAAATAAGCCCACCCGAGTAACAAATACTACATCCACATGCATAGACTTAATTTTTACAAATTTTTGTAATAAAAATTCGTATGCAACGGTAGTAGACTTAGGTTTTTCAGATCATTTAGGAACATATATACAAATTGTATTACCTACTTTAGTTAAACAACCTACTTGGTACACTGAAAAAAGAATCTTTAATAATATTAATATAGCTAATTTCAAATCTAAATTAAAACTAATAAATTGGGATGATCTACTTGACAAAAATAAAAGCATTAATGAAAACTACTTTATTTTCTTAAACACTTTATCTAAAATTCTAAATGAATGTATACCTAAGCTCCGGTTAAAGATAAAATCTGGTTACAAAAATCATTGACTAACAGTCGGAATAAAAAAATCTTGTAAAATTAAAGATTATTAAAAATATTTACACTAAGATCAAACATTCCTATACTAACAAAATTTTATAAAATATATGAAAAAATACTCAAAAAAACTGTAAATACAGCCAAAAAGTTACAATATATACAGGTTATGAAAAAATCAAATAATAAATCAAAAACTATGTGGAATGTTATTAACAAAAGAAATAATAAAAATAAATCTGTTCAAATTAAACAAAATTTAAAATTGCATTTTAATAAATCCATAATAACGGATCCAAAAGATGTCGCAAATACTTTTAATAACTTCTTTTCATCAATAGGTAAAAGCAATATATCGTATAATTCTACTTCCCCGACTACTACGTACAGCAAACCGCAAGGCGTCCCGGTAAAAAATCCCGTACAGAATACTATGTTTTTGTCTCCAGTATCACCGCGTGAAACTTACAAGCTGATAAAAAACTTAAAAAATAAATATTGCTATGGTATTGATGAGATTCCACCTTGCCTGCTTAAAGCCTGTGCTGATGAACTCGTTTTTCCTTTCTACATATTATTAAACCAATCTTTTGAACAGGGGATTTTTCCGGACCTGCTTAAAACGTCCATAATTAAACCTATCCATAAAAAGAACTCAAAAACCGATCCAAATAATTATCGTCCCATAGCTTTGTTACCATCTGCATCTAAGATTTTCGAAAAAGCAATGAGTAACCGCGTATATTCATTTTGCGAAAAATTTAATATTTTTGATGATTGCCAGAACGGGTTCCGTAAAAACAGATCTACCACTCTTGCAGTATATAAATACATGCAGGAGGTATTCAATATTTTGGATAGAAAGGAGTACGCTGTCGGTGTCCTACTCGATATGATAAAGGCATATGACAGAGTACTATTTGATTTACTTTTGTCAAAATTATATGATGTAGGCATTCGTGGCATAGCTCATGATTGGTTTAAATCATACTTGCTAAATCGTAACCAATATGTAGAAATTGTACACTTTAATCAAAAAAGTAAATTCGCACAAACTATGCGTTCAGATAGAATCACAATCAATACTTCAATCCCCCAAGGCAGTGTCCTTGGCTGCTTATTGTTTTTAATTTATATAAATGAACTCCCAAAATTTATAAATGAGCCCTGTGTATGTTTTGCAGATGACATTTCTCTCCTGACTTCCTCAAAAAATAGTTTAAATATACATGACAAACTCACCGCGATGCTCGAGTGCACTACTAACTGGATGTCTAAGAATAACCTCGAACTCAATTTATCCAAAACTAAAATTTTGACACTTTATCCTTACCAAAAACCACCACTCCAATTAAATTTTGCACTTCATGGGATAGACTTAGAAATTGTAAATGAATTCACATTATTAGGTATTAAAATTGACACACATATAAACTGGCAACCACACGTTATGAAAGTTAAAGCTAAATTATCATCTACCATATACGCCCTTCGCGAAATTAAAAAGACGACTGATTTAAATACAGCTGTCGCGACATACTATGCGATTGCCCACTCGAGGTTGAGCTATGGGGTCCTATTGTGGGGAAATAGCAATGCTGCGACTGAAGTATTTATTATGCAGAAAAAACTCATACGTATCTTGGCTAATATTGAACAGACTGACAGTTGTAAACCTTATTTTATAAAATTTAAAATCTTAACCTTGACATGCATATATATTTTTGAAATTTGTAAATTTGTACGTAATAATCCCGACTTATATAAAACTCGACAACAGTTAAAAAGTAAATTTACATTTCGTCACGGTAACCGGTTATTAATACCTACATCTCGACTGCAGATGCACTCTGCTAGTACATTGCCCATGTCTGTAAAAATATATAATAAGCTACCAGCAGACCTTACAAATGAAATAAATAGCACGAAATTCCTGAAAAACCTCAAACAACTATTAATAACGAAAGCATACTACTCAATTTATGACTACTTAAAAGACAATATTTAAATTTTATAATTAAGAATTGCGTCCTCTTCTCTCTTAAGTTGCTGCGCCCGACAGGGTCCATAAGAAACATTGTACCTACCTTTTGGAATGTAACACCTTGTACTGTATATATAGAGGCAATAAACAATCTGAATCTGAATCTGAATCTGCCTTTCTTTCTTTATTTTCTTTCGTTCGGCACTAGTAGCAACGTGAGCGAATTTCATGCGCTGTGGTTAATATATTGTATTCTCTTTGAATCATCACTAACTGTCAAAAAACTGTCAAAAGTGACATATCAACTGTCAAAAATGACATAAAAACTGTCAACAATGACATAATAGCGTCAAAAACCAAGCCGATTAAACGACCGAAACGAAAGAATGAAACAAAGAGAACATGATACATAAACAACAGAGCATGAAATTTGCTCACGCTGTTACTTGTGGTGAAATTGAATTACGTTTCATGTATATTTATCGATATTTTCATGGTAGTGCTCGCGAATTGGGAAATTTACCAATTGTCTTGGTAAACAATAGTTTAACATATTTACAGCTAACGCGCTAGGTCTAATAGAAACGCGAGCGAGTTCCCAATCCCATGCTCTGCGACAACAGAAATACAGGAGCATATATTCAGTACTACGTGGACAGTTAAAGATATCAGACAATTCGCTGATGTCAAATAAATGCAGGCCTTGTATTCCGTTTATAATAATTTAATCATTACTTTTTTTTTAATTTATGCTTTTTCAAAGATAATGTAATCACTCTTTTCTCTTGAGCGTTTAATTTTTGAAAACAATAAAACAATAGATTTTATTTATATAGCATTAGCCATGCTAGGCAGAACTATAGTGATAAATTTAGAAAGGAAAAATTATCGCTTGAGGCGGGATTTGAACCCGCGGCCATAGGGTCTCATGCCCTATTGCTCTAACCGCTGAGCTACTCAAGCCCCGCCTGAAGCGACGAAATTAACCTTTCCTTATTATTAACGTCTTATGGGGACGTGTGACGCCATCTACCGAAAGTTTATAGAAACTTCTACGGCCAACGAGTCTAACATTGCAGTTAGCTACACGTTGTGTTGATAACGTCCACCCAAATCAATCGATTTTATTTATATAAACTGCACTGATAGATGCGACCGTTTCAGTCTTGGCTTGCTAGGGTTAGTTTTCAGTGGTTTTCACAATAGACTAACTTTGTCCCTCAGACTGAGGCGGTCTGTCTATCACTTATTAAAAATTTTGATGTAAATGTGTTATAATGTTGTTTTACCAAGAACATAGTATTTTATCTTCAAAACAATATGGCTTTCAACCAAAGAAAAGCACTACACTGCTGCTGTCCAGATTTACTGACGACATCAACTCATGCCTGAACGAAAAGAAGCACGTACTTCTGATCTTCATAGATTACAGTAAGGCATTCGACACGCTCAGGCATGACTTGCTAGTAAGAAAGCTGGACAACAGCTGTGTAAGAGGCAACTTTTTGAAATTGTGTAAGGACTACCTAATTGGGCGTACGTACCAGGTCAAAGTAGAAAGTACATATAGTGACATAATCAACGTTACTGAAGGCACAGCGCAAGGCTCTGTCTTAGGGCCACTTCACTACCTGGCTTACGTCAATGATATTAATAATGTGATCAAATACTGTACTGTATACCAGTTTGCAGATGACACATGTTTGATAGCAGCTGATAGAGACATCACTAAAGCGCAAGGGCAAATTCAATCCGACTTTACCGAAATATGTAAATGGTCTCACGATGCCGGCTTAGTATTGAACGCAGACAAGACTAAGTTCATACACGTACACTCTAGTCACAATACGTGTAAAAACGGAGTAAAAGTAATAGCCCATTGCCACGAATGCCTTCATAAGATGTCTAAAGTTAGTAAAACTGACATCGGTAACACTTGTTCACCAGGTTGCCTACAAATCAAACAAGTGACAGAGCACACTTACCTGGGTCTGACGATAGATGAAAGGTTTAATTGGGGTAGACAAGTGGATAAAGTTTCTGATAAACTACGGGCGATAATGGCCAAATTTTATATAATTAAAAGCCGTGTGCCGTTCTCAGTGTTATTAACTATGTATAAAGCATTGGTGGATAGCATAGTATCATACGGATTAAGTAGTTATGGTCGTACTTATAACACTTATTTAGAGCAAATTTATAATATACAACTGAGACTTATTAAATTAATTGTGCCGCAAAAGGTTAAACTAAAACATAAGCAAAACCCTACGGAACTGTTTAGGTACTGTCGAGTTCTTCCCATTCACAAGAAAGTCGAATATAACCTACTACTTGAACAATACTTCAGAACTGATATTCTTAATTAACCTTCTGCGACTTAGATGACTTTGCTGTAAATATTTAACTGACGTGTAGTCTATCAGACGTTGCGATTAAATAGCGTGTATTTTTAAATAAATAAACATTTTTTTTTAATATTAATTTATGTAATATTAGTCATTATTTTATTAAAAACCAAGAACAGGGAATTTGGCAATAAAATTCTAGTATGTTTGAAATATTTTTAATGGCTTAAGCTTTCGACACCCGTCTCGACGCCATTTATGAAAAAGTTAGAAAATATTGTCATTCGAGGGACTCTGTTCAAACTTTTCGAAGACTTTCTTAAAGACAAAACTCAACGTGTTGTCATTCAAAACATAATTAGCAATGACGAAAATGTTCCTTTAGGTGTTCCGCAGGGCTCTATTTTAGGTCCGAGCCTGTTTCTGATTTTCATAAACGATCATTGCAATTATTCCCCAGGTAAGATTTTTACCTTCGCTGACGATACAGCACTAGTATTTTTTTTTAATACTGGATAGGCAAGCATTTGACCGCTATCTCACCTGATGGAAAGTGACGATGCGGCCAAAGATGGAACATGCTTGCCTAGAAGGTACCTATTCACTCTAGACTTGAAGACACCCAGATTATACTGTTCAGGGAACAAAGACGCAGGCAATGAGTTCCACTCCTTCGCTGTACGGATGATGAACGTAGAAGCAAAGCGCTTCGAGCGAACTGGAGGTATGTCAACCATAAATGGATGACGTTTGACAGTTTGTCTTGTTGTTTGATGGTAAAACGGGCATGGAGGAATTATATCATGTAATTCCTGAGCACACTCTCCAAAATGTAAGCGATAGAATACCGATAGGCTTGCTACCTTACATCGGTGACCAAGACTTTGCAGTTTTGACTCAACTAGCTTACTATCGCCAAAGAGCTTCTAGCTGGTACTTAGCGGATCCATCCCAAAGGTGGCCGCAGTACTCCATACACGATCGGACTTGAACTTGATATAAAATTAGAAGCTGCGCCGGTGTGAAGTACTGCCGGATACCCAGCTTCTTAGCAGCCAGTTGAGCTCTGGCTTCAATATAAGTGCCAAAGTTGAGATCCGACGATAAGGTAACGCCAAGTAGCTCAAGTTTGTTAGCTACCGGTATTGGCATATCTTGAAAGGTTGGAGAAAAATGAAAAGGTCTCCGTTTGGTGGAGAAGAGACACGCCTGTATTTGAAAGAAGGACTTGGGCAGAGGTCGAATAATTAGCTGAAAAAGGTCTTCAGAATATATCCTGGCTGCAACTTAACCTTCTTACATTTTTCGCAAAAAGCTAATTTCTGATAAATAAATAAATTAGTAAAAAATAAATACAAATATTTTTAGCATTACCAAAAAATTTTTTTTTATGACATATAGGCTAGCATTTGAGCGCTATCTCACCTGATGGAAAGCGAAGATGCGGTCGACGGTGGGACATGCTTGCCTAGAAGGTACTTGTTCACTCTTGACTTGAAGAGGCCTAAGTTATACTTATCGGGAAACAAGAACGAAGGCAGGGTATTCCACTCCTTTGCAGTTCGCATTATAAAAGTAGAGGCAAAACGCTTGGTTCTAATCTGAGGAATATCCACCATAAAAGGATGTCTTGTTTTAGTACGCCTTGTCCCATGATGGAAGAAAGCTGGAGGAATTAAATCATGCAGTTCTGACGCACACTCTCCGAAATGTATCTTGTAAAACACGCATAAGCTAGCTACCTTGCGCCGATGCTCGAGGCTCTGAAGTCTTTTCTCAACTAGTTCAGCTTTTTAGCTCGCTTTTCAATTGAATCCAAAACCTGAAGCTGGCACTTGGCTGAGCTGTCCCAGAGGTGACTGCAGTATTCCATACAGGATCGGACTTGAGCTTGGTAGAGATTGAGAAGCTGTCCAGGAGTGAAATACCGCTTCACCTTGCTGAGGATTCCCAATTTCTTTGCAGCCAGTTTAGCCTTGGATTCAATATAGGAGCCAAAGTTTAGGTTGGACGTTAAAGTTACACCCAAAAGCTGAAGGTAATTCGTGACCGGCAACGACACATTTCGAAAAGATGGAGCAAGCTCAAAAGGGCTCTTTTTGGTTGAGATCAGACACGCCTGGGTCTTCGATGCATTAAATTTCACCAGATTGGCATCGCCCTAATCGGAAACAGCCTGCAGGTTCAAATTTAGGCGTTCTACCATTGCTCCTCTTTGTGACTGAATCTGTACGCCACCAGCTCGTGAATCAGATGAGTATCTCTCAACAACAGTGCTGTCACCCTTCTGCGTACCCAAAGATACCGGGTTTCAACAGGTCATTTATGTGCAGCAGGAAGAGTGTTGCGGAAAGAACTGACCCCTGAGGAACACCAGCATTAATTGTCATCCGATCTGATGAGCGGCCATCAAGAACCACTTGAATCGATCTGTTCCTCAGATAGTCTGAAATCCAATCACATAAGCTGAGGGGTAAACCTTATGCAGGAAGCTTGCCAATAAGGCCATCGTGCCAAACCCTATCACACGCCTTCGATACGTCCAAAGAAACAGCAAGTGCTTCTCCGTTCTTCTCAATGGCCTCACTCCAGATATGTGTGGCATACGCTAGAAGATCACCAATGGACCGGTTTTGGCGAAAACCGTATTGTCGGTCACTGAAAAGATCATTGGTTTCTAGGTATGCCAACAGCCTCTTGTTAATAACACTTTCCATACTCTTTCAGAGAGTAGGGACGTGATAGAAATGGGCCTGTAGTTATTGGGGTCGGCACGACTACCCTTCTTGGGCACAGGTTGCACGTTGGCAGTCTTCCAGTTGGCATATTCCACAAAAAGGTTAATTTCAAATCTAAGCTCATACTTGTACAAATGTACCCTGGCAGCATTTGTTAATGTGTTTTCTGGAACATGTCTCAGTCAAGTGTCTAGGGTTTTTAATTGACAAGCTGCGCCCCGCCGAAACGGCACCCGCGTGGTGATGGAAAATTATGATAATGATGATAGAAAGTATTTTATTTTTTCGTCAATTTTTCAATATTTTTATATTATTCTGCTATTCGGGACGGAGACAAATCCAACAAATTAAAAATCATGAAAACAACTATATTGTGTAATGTATGTAAATTGGTAACTAAGTATATTTTATTATAATCTCACTAATAGGTATTATAAACGCTATAGTTTGTAAGGATAGATAGGTAAGACCTTTCATTCTAAATATGCACGCCCCTCCATAAACATTTTCATACATTTGACACTCGATAGTTTGACAAACTAGGTGGAGGGGCGTGCACATTTAGAATGAAAGATCTACGGATGTATAATATGATGATTGATTGTAATGCTAAATTTTGGGAGTCGCCAAGTCAAGAGTGAATAGCTACGGTTTTTAGCGATCTAAGAATTTTGACTCTGACTTGTATGTACATTTTCGAAATAGGAATGTTTGTGCGAATTCATCCCGAATTGTTCACCAAAGCCTCGGATATATTCCCACGCAACACTAGGCGTAGAGAAAGGCTAGTATTAAATGTAGTACCGAGAACCACATTATTACAAAAAACTGCTACCAAATGTGTTGTATAACAGTTTATAATAAAATACCACAAGCAATAAAATACCTACCTATAGGAATGTTTAGAAAAAAACTGAAGTCGTGGTTACTTGACAAGACTTTTTACCGTCTGAAAGATTTTTTTCAATACTAAATGAGATTGACATCGTAATGTTATATTAAAACCAATAACTGTATTTCTACTTAACTCGTTATTATTATTTTTGACATTGTATTTTAATAATGTTATTGACATTTAATATAATATAATTCATTTAATTTAATATTGTCATTATATTAATTTAACATGTAATTTCACATGCCAACACATGGCAAACTAGAAGGACGATTTAACCATGAAGACCAATATGTATACCTACTCTATTTTGTGTGAAATATACTCATTTCATTTCATTTCAATAGATATCTTCTAGACAAATATGTCACGTCCTCGACCGCATCATCACTTTTCATCAGGTGAGATGGTAGTCAATTTTATTATTATAATTACCATAAAAATCAAATACCAACCTAAGTAATTAAAATAAAAACCCTGACCCGTTATAAGTAACAACCACAAACATTTAAGCTGTCGTGGATTTATTTTAAGTAACTGTTAAGTTAAAGTATTAAATTAAGTAACCAGCCGATGTAACAAATAAAATAAAAACAAACGCATTCACAGTCACAAAACTGAAGTATCTTCTTATAAGTGTCTCCTAACCACAAAAAAAACCTGCCAATACCTATCTATTACATTACATAGGTACAGTGCGTTTTCAACAAATCGCTAGTGCCTTGAAAATTCGCGTTACAGACACAATCGTCAACGACGTCTGCCCTCACGCGTCTGCTCACAGACCACATGGTACTACGTACGTCTGCTTTCTGTTATTTCTGTATAATACAAAGTACTCTGTGCGTCTGCCCGCGTTCGGTTCGCGCTCGGCAATGAGCGACCTCTTCCCCCGTCCCGCCCGCAGTCGTCCGACCGCCCGGGCGCCCGTCCCATCCGCCCGCCGCGCCCGGACCGTACCATAATATCGCGCACTCAGTTGTTTATCGTATATTCAAATATTATTCAAATATTTGTCTAAATGATGTAGGTAGTGTAAAAGACAAAGTTTATCTACTTAAAATCCCAGATGCGATAAAAGTATTTATTTTGATATAAAGATCAATTTGTTACTACCAATTGTGCGTTAGAAATAAATTATAAATTTTTATTGTATTCATGGTTCACTATTTTGGCGATAATAGCTTACACATAAAAGATAGATATTTGCTGTCGCGGGCTTTTTTGTAGGACTATTTAAGATAAACATTTCCATTACACATTATATACGTGTAACTCCAACGGTTTTTGCGGAGCACGCCAGAATAGCTCGCAGATGACCGATTTTATTCCTATTTACTTGACAATTGTAAAGTTTCATCAAAATCCATTCAGTAGTTTTTGCGTGAAAGAGTAACAAACATACATCCTTACATTCTTACAAACTTCCGCGTTTATAATATTGTAGTAGGAAGTAGGAAGGATAATATTAGTAGGATGAACAATTTACCGGAATAAATCAAATAGATGCTGTGACTAGTCGCATACGCAAACTGAAATAGGTATTTAAACATTTGTGACAAAGTATTAACATTCTATTTGCTAAAATCAGTCTACTTCGCAATATGCCAATTCATTCTACGTTTAATTTGATAAAAAGTCACGCACATTTTGAACTATTAAATTAAAATTAAAACGGGAATTAGCCTGACTTGCGCGTTGTCGATGTCTAAATAATATTTAAGGTAGTTAGCGCTTTGGTATTTACTTACTGTTAGCTTACTCATCATCATCATCAGCCTGTATTCGTCCACTGCTGGACATAGGCCTCTCCCAATGCACGCCACTGAGCTCGATCTTCAGCTCTTCTCTTACAACCGCTGCCAGCCACTTTACGTATGTCGTCGCTCCACCTAGCCAGAGGGCGTCCTCGCAAACGTTTGCCGAGACGCGGTCTCCACTCTAGAACACGTCTACCCCATCGGTTATCAGTTCTACGGCAAATATGATCAACCCACTGCCACTTCAGGTTGCTAATCCTGTGGGCAATGTCTATAACTTTAGTTCTTTATCGGATCACTTCGTTTCGAATTCGATCCTTCAAAGAAACTCCGAGCATAGCCCTCTCCATAGCTCGCTGAGTGACTTTAAACTGGTGGATTAGTCTTACCGTGAGTGTCCACGTCTCAGCCCCGTACGTCAATACTGGCAAGACACACTCATTAAAGACTTTTGTCTTTAGGCTTTGTGGTATTGGCGACGAGAAGACTCGACGAAGTTTTCCAAATGCCGCCCAGCCCAGCTGAATTCTCCTGCGGGTCTCTCTCTCGAAGTTGTTCCTACCAAATTGCAATGTTTGCCCCAGGTAAACATATTCCTGAACAACTTCGAGAGCAATTCCGTTGATAGCAATCGGTCCCGGTTTGATATGTTCATTGAACATAATTTTTGTTTTGTCCAAATTCATCCGAAGACCGATGCGTTGAGAAGAGTCAGCTAGGCCATTAAACATTTGTTGTAGGTCTTGCAACGTTTCCGCCATAATAACTATGTCGTCCGCAAATCTCAAGTGTGCGATGTTCTCGCCATTTATGTTAATACCATATCCTTTCCAGTCCAACGTCTTAAACATTTTTTTTTTTATGCCTGATAGGCAAGCATTTGACCACAATCTCACCTGATGGAAAGTGATGATGTGGCCGAAGATGTAGCATGCTTGCCTAGAAGGTACCTATTCACTCTTGACTTGAAGACTCCCAGATTGTACCGTTCGGGGAACAAAGACGAAGGCAATGAGTTCCACTCCTTCGCAGTACGAATGATTAACGTAGAAGCGAAACGCTTCGAGCGAACTGGAGGTATGTCAACCATATATGTGACCATGACAGTTTGTCTTGTTGTTAGATGGTAAAATGGACAAGTTGGAATTGGCACACTGGGCACACTCTCCAAAATGTATACGATAGAATACCGATAGGCTCGCGACCTTACGTCGATGACCAAGACTCTGCAATTTGGACTCGACCAGCTTATCATCGCCAATGAGTCTTTTTGCTCGTCAGTCGATGGACTCAAGAGCTTCAAGCTGGTACTTTGCGGATCCATCCCACATGTGGCCGCAGTACTCCATACACGATCGGACTTGAGCTTGATATAAATTAAGAAGCTGCCCCGGTGTGAAGTACTGCCTAACCTTTGCGAGGATACCCAGTTTTTTAGCAGCCAGCTGAGCTCTGGCTTCGATGTAGGTACCAAAGTTTAGGCTCGACGACGAGGAAACGCCAAGAAGCTCGAGTTTATTTGCTATCGGTATTGGTACATTCTGGAAAGTCGGAGACAGGTGAAAAGGTCTCCGTTTAGCGGAGAAAAGACACGCCTGTGTTTTAGACGCATTAAAAAGAACCAAGTTGGCATCGCCCCAATCGGCCACGGCCAACAAAGTCGAGTTTAATCGGTCTATCATCCCCTCTCTGAGAGACTGGACTTGTACCTCGCCAGCTCGTGCATTGGATACGTATCTTTCGACAACAGTGCTATCATCTGCATACCCAAAGATACCGGGCTTAAGCAAATCGTTGATGTGAAGCAAAAAGAGCGTTGCCGAAAGAACAGACCCTTGAGGTACCCCGGCATTAATTACCATTAGATCGGACGAGCAGCCGTCAACAACCACTCGAATCGATCGTTCCCTCAAGAAGTCAGATATCCAAATACATAAATCGGGAGGTAAACCATAGGCTGAAAGCTTTCCAATAAGGCTATCGTGCCAAACCCTGTCAAAAGCCTTGGAAATGTCAAGCGAGACTGCGAGTGCCTCGCCGTGTTTCTCCAAGGCCTCGCTCCATATTACATATCCTCCAAAGCATTAGTAAACAATTTGGGGGAAATAACATCCCCTTGTCTTACTCCCCGATGCAAAAGAATAGGTTTAGATTGGTGGTTCTGGACTTGGACGGTCATGGTGGCTTTGTTATACAGACATCTCAGCACTTGGATATATCGCCAATCGACTTGGTAACGTTGCAAAGACTCCAAAACAGACCAGGTTTCGATGGAGTCAAAGGCCTTTTCATAATCCACAAATGCTAGGCACAGGGGCTGATTATACTCTTCGGTCTTCTGTATAATCTGCCGCATAGTGTGGATGTGGTCTATAGTTCCGTAGCCTGCTCGAAACCCAGCCTGTTCCGGGGGTTGAAATTCGTCGAATCTACGCGTGAGACGATTCGTAGTGACTCTCGAAAACAACTTATAGACATGGCTCAAGAGCGAAATGGGTCGGTAGTTTTTCAGAAGGGTTTTTCTTAAAAAACATAATGACCACACTCTTATTCCATGCCCTTGGAGTTCTCCCGGAAAAGAGAACGGAATTAAAAATACGCTGAAATTGTAAAAGTACAGGCGTGCCTCCAGCTTTTAAAAGTTCTGTACTAATTCCGTCCTCTCCCGGGGCTTTTCCATTTTTAAGCTGTCTGAGAGCCATCACAATTTCATCTAGACTGACTTCTGGCAGTTTCTTCTGTAAAGTGACGGCTTAAAGTGGCTCTCGGATCCTCATTGTCAGTTTCGGGATGGGACGCATGTGATTTGTATAAGCAACCGTAGAAATCTTCAACTTCCGCAAGAATCTACGGCTTTGAAGCAACTACTCTCCCGCTAGATGTTGTTAGCTTCGTCAGGTGGCTTTGGCCGAGCTGCTGCACAAAGACTTTCGACCCCCGATTTTGCTCAATCGCGTCTTGTATAGAGCGTGTGTTAGAGCTTCGGAGGTCACGTCGTACTAGTTTCGTGATCTTTTTGTTCAAAGCCCGCTGTTCTGACGAGGTGACTGCTTGGTCTGTGCGTCGCTTCTCAATAAGCTGCAGAGATTATCCCGAAAGCTTAGACCCCTTACCGGAACGTTGCTTCACATAGAACTTCGTCCCTTCCTCCCGAAGGATACCGACCACTTGGTCGAGTTCTTTGTCAACGTCATCGTCAATTGTGGTTTCCAGGGTGGCGAATCGGTTTTCCAGTTTTAACTGGAACGTTTCGGATCCACGGGCAGGAGAGGTTGACTTGGAGCATTTTGATGTAATTTATGCTCCCTTACTACTTCCTTTCTACTTATATCCCTTTTGTTAGCTTACTATTTTTATGTAAATAAATAAATCGACAATTGTTTCGGCTTCATTCGGAAGCCTTCTTTTGGATGAGTGGGGTGCGCTTACCGTCGCGTCCCACCTCGCACTGCGAGCAGCAGCACGAACGAAGAGCGCGGGAGGACGGCGGGGGTGGTTGTGGTGGTGGGGGTTGTGACGGCATACACCGTACAGCAGAATTCTGATCCGATGAGCTATCTTCATCACTGCTGCTTGATGACACCATTCTACTCCGGCAGGCGAAACATATAGTGTCCCTAGTCACTTTGTTGACACTGCCAAGAGTGCTATGAAAGCAAGTTTTCCAGCTTTGTGACAGCGCCCACCCTCTGTCTCGATTGAAATTTGGACGACGACTAATTTCTATCGCCTCGCGGATTTTACGAGGAACAAAAAACTATTCTCTCGCTAAAATCTGGGCCTTGTCGAATCTTATGTAGTGCGTCGTATCGGAGGACAGGGCGTGGTCTGCCACTGCGGAGCTATGGTTGTCGATGTTTTTCATGGACCAGATGTGCTCTCTGAGTCTGGCGTTGTTTTAGACATCGACAACGCGTAAGTCACGCTAATTCCCGTTTTAATTTTAATTTAATCATTCTACGCTTGTTTAATGCATTGCAATTGTTTATTTTACCATAATTATTTTTTTACGGAGACGCGCCATCTAGTTAGGTTAAGAACTATGGTGTTGTGAGTTTCCGAAGAAGCTAACTAGATGGCGCTGGTAGGCGTTAAAATGCGCAAACGTTTCGATCACGCCACATGGGGTAGGCACCAAGATGCTGCTGATTGTGCTTTGAGGGAGTGTCGATAGTTAAGTCTATTAAATATACCTAATTATTGACTATAGAAGTGAACGGTGTTTCATTGACGACCCCGCACGGGACACCGATACCTTGAATTGGAAGGTCGAAATTCTTTTAACGCTATTGTGTATCAATATGGGGTGGTGCTTGCAAAACCAAGCTGATTAAACTCGAGATAGCGTAAAGGTCCGTACCTAAAGTTATGTCTATGAAACCTTTTCGATACCCAGCACACCTTCTTTATACTAACTGTAAAGTGTTAATTGTGCGACAACTATTTATTTTATACACATGTTTCTTCTCTTTTAATAATTAACTAAAAAAGTATGTGTGAATAAAATAAACAAATGATCTGTGAAGTAGCCTTTAGTGACAGAGTCCAAGCAGTGGAACCGGTCCTGACTCTCGAGTAGGCACGCTCGTCGCCCGCTCATCGCTTATCTCTGTAGGTACAAACCTACCACTCCCGCGCTCTTTTGCTGCACAAATCTACCTTATATTTATCTTAATCAAAATAAATATTATTATATGAACTTATAACTAAACTTCAATAAGAATAAGTATGTACTCAGTAATTTTAAGCTTCGCTACGGCATGCACTTAATTAGAATTTATATTTGAATAATTTCTCAGTAAGTGAATTATTGCTACAATTCTTTTGAAAAATAAATATCTTTAACCACCTTTTACTAAACGCAACATTACATATTCATATTCATATGAATATGAATTTATTCTGGAACATTACATTCCAAACTCTAGTTTGCGATCGTTTAAAAATATACGTCATTCTGTATTTTGTTCTACTAAATTTGCGCAAAGGCAATCCTTCTTTCTTGGTAGGCACCAATAATAAAATAAATAAAAGTTACCCTTTAACACGCCAAAAATGCAAAGACAATGTAAAATATTGGTTAATAAATAAAGATTTCCTATCAACTGAATCAATACCAACCATATTGTCATAAATTCAACATTTTGTAAACCTACCCCCTAGTTAATTTTTTATTTACTATATAGTCAAGCTTTCCTTTTGGGGGAAAGGGTTTTTAAAAACTAATAAAATGAAAAATACGTCCAACCGATGCAAAGGCTAGATTTATTCTACTCTAATTAAACTTATCTAAATACATGAAGACAATGCGTGAGAGCGATCCCTAGAGGCGACAATGTTGAGTCAGCTCCGAGGGAGCCATGTCAGCAAATCTTAATCTAATACAGACGGTTCGGGAGAATGCATAACTATATTATCTACTTTTGTTTACAGATTTTTTTATTTTGTTATATTTTACATGCTTAGGCTAATTGTTTACTTAAGTTTTAATCACTAATTAATGTATGCAGATGTATACTGTTAATTGTCTATTCAATTGATGGCGGAGGGCATTGGTCCATATCACAGGTCTCCTAGTTTGGGTACCAATGTTTTCTTACCAGGATTTAAGAGCTGTACAATTACTCTGTTTGATATATGAAATAACATGAAGCCATGCACATTACAATTGATACTTCTAATATTTTGTGATATGAGATTGAGAACGCAGTGATTATCGGTTTCTATATAGCTATTGCATCTACATGATCTATATCACATATGACTGAATTAGCCGCTGACAAAGAATACAGACCTAAGTTAAGATTCATTACTATTTAAATCCATCCAGATGTTGGCAGCTCCTAAATTTCAGTCCTTTCTTTTTTTCGTAGTAGCAGTACAATCAAGAAAAAAATCGAGTGTGTTTTAGACAGTTCAACTTTTCTGAGTTTTAAGATTGAAAAAATAAAAACACTTTATTTTTTTCCTTTTTTTTAACTATTTTCAATTGTGCCTTTATTTTGCTCTATTACTGCTAGTATTAATTGTCGATAAAAATGTACAACAACAGCAATAATCATAAACTATGACCATGAATAAAGACTTCTTGTTTGATATAATAATATAACGTATCAAACAAAAAGTCTTTATTTATGGTCATTTTATTGTGAATCACTTGCAAAATAACAAATCTCAAAATGTTAAGTGGTTGCGTTTTTGAATTGAAAGCGAAGCAGAGAGAATTACTAGATAACAAAATTCTTAATAGTTGGATATCAGTCGGTTACGGAACCCTAAAAATAACAAGGCCGACAGAACGTGAGGAGACGTATAAATGTGCTATAATATGACTTGATTTAACTATCATGGGTTTAATTTTAGATGTTACCCTACGGTTACGGAACCCTAAAAATACGAGACTATTAAAAGGATCGTGGTAAGAATATGCCATAATATATAAGACAAATTAATTTCTTTTACTATAAAGGATATAATTTTGAGGTAATTCGGTAAGGGACCCTAAAAAATTACGTCGTCTGCAGAACGTTCATGGATGGAAAGTTCGTTAATTTTATTTAGAAAACCTTTGTACACTGATTCATAGCTCGAGACTAAGTTTGTACACTGACTCATAGCTCGAGACTAAGTTTGTACACTGACTCATAGCTCGAGACTAAATTTGTACACTGACTCATAGCTCGAGACTAAGTTTGTACACGGACTCATAGCTCGAGACTAAGTTTGTACACTGACTCATAGCTCGAGACTAAGTTTGTACACTGACTCATAGCTCGAGACTAAGTTTGTACACGGACTCATAGCTCGAGACTAAGTTTGAATCAATTGAAATATCGAACTCAGTACTCGCGCTATCCTTGATGTTTAAAATGAATAAAAAAATATCAGAACAGTATTCGCAAAATACCTACAGCGTGAAAATATCGTCAATATTGTAATCTTTTATTTTCTAAAAATAATGAAAAAATCTTGTGATTTATACTTCAGGAGAAATGGTTACAATTTAACATTTAATAAAAGATTTCTGTAATTTTGAGAAGAAGGCATCATGCATACATGATGAAGACTGGCATGCTTTTTTTTTAGTTTTTACTATTACGGTATTTCTATATTAGAGTCAAAAGATTGTTATTTTCTTGATAGTGTTACCTTTTGTCCCATGCGGTCTGGTCGTATACCACTGATTTGATATTACTTTTTAACTTCAAAATGTACAATAGTATTATCGATGCAGATTAAAATGCAAAAAGAGAAAAAAAAAGTGTTTAACCTCAAAAGTTTTCTTTTTAAGGCAAAATGTAGGCGCGAGATCTCAGTTCGGCGCGAATGACTAGTTATCTGCAACAATATGTGTCGCAGGTGGCCTCGGCGGGTTCGGGCTCGAGCTGGCGCAGTGGCTGGTGACGCGCGGCGCCACCAAGCTCGTGCTGAACTCGCGGTCCGGCGTGCGCACCGGGTACCAGGCGTGGTGCGTGCGGCGCTGGCGCGGCGCCGGCGTGGCGGTCACCGTGAGCACGGCGGACGCGGCGGCGCCGGGCGGAGCGCGCGCGCTGCTGCGGGCGGCCGCCGAGCTGGGGCCCGTGGGCGGCGTGTTCAACCTGGCCGCCGTGCTGCGTGTGGCACTCCTCCCCAAGCAGACGCCGCAGGACTTCCGGCTCGTCGCCAAGCCCAAGATTTGCGGTAAGTTCGAGGAATATTTCTATGTTGGGGAGCGCCCGACAGGTTCGATAACCGAGCGTCTCACTTTGCAGCTACCAAAGCGCTGGACGCGGCGACGCGAGAGCTGGCGCCCGAACTAGAGTACTTTGTAGTATTCTCGTCGGTGGCGTGCGGGCGCGGCAGCCCCGGCCAGAGCAACTACGGGCTCGCGAACTCCGCCATGGAGCGCCTCGTAGAACGCCGTCAGAGCGACGGGCTGCCCGGCCTCGCCGTGCAGTGGGGCGCCATAGGTAAGTACGAAATGATTTCCACAGTTTTCGACCGCTGGCCGACCACAGAAAATTAGAGGTCTTAGTAGATATCTACTTATCACTTTGTCATAAAAGACGCAGCTGGCTCGAATGGACGGCGTGCAAGAACGCGAGCGCGATCGCCTTCTGTAAAGCCCGCGTTTCCGCATAAGAATAGAATAGAATAATTGGCAATTGGAATATAGTGATAAATTTAGAAAGGAAAAATTATCGCTTGAGGCGGGATTTGAACCCGCGGCCATAGGGTCTCATGCCCTATTGCTAAATTTATCACTATAGTTCTGCCTAGCATGGCTAATGCTATATAAATAAAATCAATTGGAATATGTTCAGCGCTAAGACTAAAGTGCAGGGCTGGTTTTCAGCATATCCCATCGATCTCAGTTGTTACTCGAAAATAAAGTCATGGTAGTCCTTTAACAATATTGTAGTTAATTGCCTATATTAACTATACAGAAGTAGAATTTATATTATTATTTTGTAAGTTTATATAAAAAAGGTAGGTAACATAATATATAATAAGTGAAAAAAGTGTTATGTATCTTTGAGTGTGTGAGTGTATGTGTGTATGTAGGGGGTGTGTATGTGTGTATGTAAGTATGTGTGGGTGAGTTAAGAGACGGTGTGTGTTGTGTGTATGGGCCTCACGTGTTCTATATGCCTGTATGTTGGCCGTTTAGTTTTAAAACTTGCTTCAAAATGTAATTTCTGGCGATTAAGTAATAAAACCTTATATTTAATTTTAAAAAGGGAGAAGCACATTTTTTTCCTCATTGGAGGTGGAAGGTTGTTCCAAATCTTTGAGGCGCTATATTTGAAACAACTTTTATAACCGGCTGTCTTGTGTTTCGGGATGGAAAGAATGAGTAAGGTAGTGCTACGAGTGTTGCGAGACTGAATATCCTTCATCCAAACCAACTTTTTAAATAGAGATTGGGGCATTTTGTTCCAAATTACCTTTAGTGTGGTTCATGCCAAGTAAAGCTCTCTTCTAGCCTTCATATTTAACATATTATTTTTGACCAGATATGGGGTGAAGTGCTCTCTTCTTGGTATGCTAAAACAGAATCAGGCACAAGCATTTTGAACTCTTTGTATAGCACTTTCTGTTTTAGCATATAGTCTTGGCCCATAAACTGCACTACAATAATTGATGGGAGATAATATTAAAATATCGCATAGCAGCATTCTTATATCTTTTGACATGTGAATTCTTATATTATATAATACTTTTAGTTTAAAGAATGCCGACTTAATTTTTTCATTTACATGCTTTATAAATCTCATCTCACTGTCAATAATTAGACCGAGATTTCTAGCGTCTGGTTCAAAGGGTATATCTACCTGATTGACTGAAAGTATTGGCTTGTGCTGTTTTACATAAGTGACCTGAAACTTAGTACCAAGTATTAAATATTTTGACTTAGACGGGTTTCAGACGAGAGAAGATTTGTTTTATTTTTTAACACTGTTTATAAGATAATATTTAGCACTATTCTTTTTCTCTGAGCTTCTCTGGGCCCATAACCTGATGGGTTATTAAGGAAACACTTATTAATAAATAGTGGTTACTTTTATTAGATTGAAAAGATGTGTTCGCTTTAATGTCACAGAGAAGAGTGCGCACATTATATAGACAAAAACAATTATGAGGCGTCAAATTTAAAATTAGACGTTCAACAATCTTACTACGTGTTCACTTCTTTTCTGACTGGACTTAAAAGTCAAAATTACGTTGCTCATTATTGCTTTCTACTATATTTTGTCGTTTACACTACTTAAATATGTATATTAGAAGTGATTTTGATAAAAACTTTACTTTTGACGCCTAAATATTAAACTAGTCCGAAACACAAATACTTCGAAATCTGACCAGGCAACCCAATTTTTTTAATAAAATGATGAATAGAACTATCGAACGCCATATATTGTATCTTGATGCTCATTCAAAACTTGTTGTAATTGTAAAACTAAGTTTTGTATTCTGCGCCACCACGGTTTTGGCTCACTGTGAGATCACTTTCTTTCTGACAGTACTAAATAGTCAATTTTATGATGCGCATCATCATTTTCTACAATGTTTTGTTGTTTAAATAACTAAAATATATCATTTCGTATAATATATGTTATTTTCATAAAACTTACTTCTGATGCCTGAAAACTAAAGTAGGCCGAAAAACAAATGCTCCAGGTTTAGGGCCTGCAACCCAATTTTTTTAATAGAAGGAAGAACGGGGCTATCGATTGGCATATGTCACATCTTGGTACTCGATGAGGTAAATCTTACCAAAAAAATGGATCAGTTTTTTGTCGCCTGCACAAAATTCTCCAGGCTAGCAACAGGCAACCCTGATTTTTTTTGCATAACTGTTTACACATAACAACCCCATATAGGTCTCATCTTGGTACTCGATGAGTACCAAGTTGTCGTAGGATTGACGACAACCGGCCCACGGTCTATTTGCATTTTTATTTGGTTCCTCGAAAAAAGTGTGTTTATCATTCCGTGTTTCATATCCCTGCACTGCAACCATCAACTGTTTTATATTGTACTAGCAGTGCCCGCGACTTCGTCCGCATGATTATTGGACTTTTAGTAAGGATCTCAATTTTTTTTTGAAAATATAATATAGCCTTCCTCCATAAAAGCCTTTATAGTCTGCACCAAGTGTGCGTTCTATGCACACAACATGCACGACCATCACAAATTATGCACGTATGTGCGCCTGAGCTTTTTTTTTTTCCTGGCGCGAAGGCCCGGCCATCGTGTCGCGTCTTTGACATGATCAAAGATTTCATAAAGGGTTTGATAAATTTTTCATACATGTTCTTATATCATTAAAAGTTATCCTTAGTCTAATTACAAAAAACATTATTCTAATAATACATGTTTTTTGGTCAATTATGTTATAATATTCATTTCAGTACACGGTAAAATATCGTGAATTTATACATAAATAGCGGCCCGCCCCGGCTTCGCACGGGTATTCAATTTATTGGGTCAAAGCTTCCCTGTAAACGATATTTGACTTTGTTTTATTTTGTGGCAGCAAATTAAATTGATTTTCAGAAGCTCCGACCCATGATAGGCCAACATACAGTTGGCCATGAGTAAAACATTATTTTTGTAAGTCGATCCCTACTAATTCGAAGGTTTGGCCTTGTTAATAGTTAAGACGAAAGATATTTTTACCGGAATTTGAAGCTATTTAAATGGGATTGGCAAATCAGTTCGGATCATCGGTATCCTCGGTAAATCAGCCTTTTGACCAGCTGCTGGGCCGGTGCTAATAGTCGCTACAATTCTTAAGTAAGCAGCCTCGTCCCATCGCACATGGTCGGAGAGTTTAAATTTTTCAAAAGCATGATTGGAATTCCGATTTTTAACGTCAATTCATGTGGTGGCAGTCCAGAAGGGCTTAGACAATTTAATAATTCCTGTGGGTAATGGACTGCGTCTTCGACATTAGTCGGTCGACAGTGTCGGTCGATTTGTAATTTTTTATTGGCCGGGGACTTTTTGAATAATCAAATTGTTTATTTCGTTGACCGAGACGATTTTAAGCATGATTTGATAATATCTGCTCGCGTACCTCTGACAGGAAGAGTCTGTCGGAAATTTCCAGCAAACACAAAAGTAATCCCGCCCATGACAGCAGAGGAGTATCTAATATTATTATATTTTAAGGTTCTTCCACGGCCTCTATATGTGCTCTATGGTTCATGGTGCATTGATCCCACATAACCAATGAGGCGTCTTGTAGTAATTTACCAAGAGGCCCGTTTTTGCGGATGGAACATATAGATTGTTGCTCAAGATTTACAGATAGTTTAAACGTAGAATGAGCAGTTTGCCCATCCGTCAAGAGAGTAGCCGCAATTCCTGACGAAGCAACTGCTATCGCTATCTTTCCTGATAGTCGTATCTTAGCAACTATCAAATTTGCAAGAAATGTCTTCCCAGAGCCAAATGGCGCATCCAAAAAAAAAAACCTTTTGTCATTATTCACGCTATCAACTATAGTCTCTATAGTCTCAGGCGTGTCTTTGATATGGGACTAATTTTGGAAGATTTTTATTGATAAAGTCAAATTATTTGTATTATAGTTGTATTGTTCTAGTTCGGATCAGGATCAGGATCAGTGGACTGTATTAAATAAAATTCTTCTTCGAGCTTCAAAAGTAGAGTGCATGTTTATTGACAAAAAATACAAATATATATACTAATTTTCTGTCTCGCAACTCGCGACGATTATACGCCGCGACGGTTTTCTACACTTGTATGAAAAGTGTTATTCCGGGCTCGACGTCCTCAACAATAGTACCATTGTTTTCTGTACGAACTGGAGAAGGTTATCCAAAATCACTTAGGCTTTTATCATTCCATATATTGTATGTTTTTTTTTTTATGTATGTTGCGCGATATTTCCGACTCTGGTAATTTTCAGAGGTGTTACCAAGTTTTATCGAAATCGATCCAGCCAAAACCAAAATACAATGTGTAACAAAAAGGTGTAGTAATACTCAAGTCACACATCTAGATAAATGTATGGAGTCTAACAGGAACTTCTGCATTCGCGGCAGCAACATGAATGTTGAGTTATGATGAACTAAAGTTTAAAAAAATTATGTTATTTGCTACCCTATTTCATCAGCTACCGTTCTACACCACATAGCCTTTGGACCTAGACATCTGACAGTGGTGGCCATAACAAGTAGGGTTGGCAAACAAATAATTTTTAATTTTTGTGCGGAACAAATATCTCCGATTCCCACACATGTAACTGTAGGGTTGTCAAAAGTATTTGAAATAGATATTTTTTAATTTTTGTACGGAAGAAATTATGTCCGATTTCGACTTTCATTCTCTGGCAGACGATTCCTGGCACGATACACATACACACCACCAAGTATTAGTACACCTTTTTGTTACAGGTTGTATAAGCGTTGAAGTCGGTTTTTTTAAGCTTTGCTTGCGTTTTATTATTTCTAATAATTACATTTTTAAATTTGTGATATCTTTCGAATGGAATGTCCGAATTGAATAATTCAAAAAGTTATATAAAGGTATTAAAGCAGTCTTGAATATGAAGTTATTTATTTTGATAAGGATTAATACCAAGATACAAATACAGAGCCTTTTCTAGCGGCGGCATTTCAATTATTTTTTTAAAATAAAAGAACACATATTGTGGCATAACTGTAATAGTTAGACAAATGCTGATGCGACACTTTTTGTAAATAATGATGTGTTCTGCAAAGTCGTAGTACATTATTTTATTCTATCATCAATAGTTTTCGCAGTGCACGCGATGTAAAGAATATTTTAGGTAATTTTTTTACATCTTGGGTTACATTATTGGAGTTTTAGTAAGTATCCCTAATTTTTTTGAAAATATAATATAGCCTATGTCACCCAGGGATAGTGTAGCTTCCCAACTGTGAAATAATTTTTCGAATCTGTTCAGTAGTTTCGGAGCCTATTCAATGCAAATAAACAAACAATCAAATCTTTCCTCTTTATAATATTAGTATAGATAGTATAGATAATATCACTTGTTCCTGTTTATTTCTTTATTAGCAATATGAACACAAGCATATGAACACATTTACAGAAAATAGTCCCGGATGTCATTTTGAAAAAGAATCTTTGGTATGTTTACAGCAGTAATATGACATCCTGTTTTATTTTTTATCTCGTACCTCTCCCTACCGTATACTGGGCAGTCAGTACCAGGTTCAATCTTTCTAACTACACTGAAGGCCTAGAGCGCGTCTGGGAAAAACAATAGACATAGACATAGACATAGATATTTATTGGTAATGTACATTACAGGTCATTCAGTAAAACATAAGAAAGTAAAAAAACAGTAGCTGGTACGTAATATAGAACATATTGACCAATATAAAATATAAATATTAGATATTAATAATATTGTCATTGTTATATTAGTTAAGTATAATACAAAAAATATAAAAATTATACTTGCGCTTAAGTACTTTTTAAGCACAAAAACTCTTGATATGAGTAAAAGGCCTGCGCTATAAGCCATTTTTTTAATTTTGATTTATATGACCCTAAGCTTGGAGCTTCTGTTATGGTTTTAGGGAGTCTATTATAAATATCAGGTACCATTACTTGGAGTGTTTTTGCGTTTTTTGCTAGTGTACGCGGTACAGCGTCAAGCAAATCGGCATTTCTTGTATTGCACCGATTCCTGTCTCCTCGTCTCGCATATGCACCGAGGTTTTCGCGCGCATATATTGCTACTTGGAGGATAAGGAGACTAGGTAGTGTCATTATTCCCAAAGAAGTGAAGAAGGGCTTCGCAGATTGATCTTGTTTGATGCGAGCCATTACCCTTACGGCTCGCTTTTGTAGGCGGAACACTCTCTCCCATTCAGCAGCACGTCCCCAAAACTCGATTCCATAAAGGAGGAGAGACTGCACGCTGGCAAAGTAGCAAGAGTGTACCGCTTTCTCTGGAAGAGTTGACGCTACTCTGCTTAAAGCGAAACAAGCCGCACCTAATTTGCCGCAAAGCTTGTTTATGTGGGATTCCCACTTTAGCGCAGGATCAAGGTAGAAGCCTAAAAACTGGGCCAACTGAACTTGCTCTATAGTTTCGCCGTCTTGGTCTACAATAAGACGACGTCGTGGACGGCCTGAAAGGTTGAAAACCATGAATTGAGTTTTCGTCAGATTTAACTTCAGGCCGTTGTTCTTAAACCAAAGTAATATTTCGGCGGCTACCGAGTTCAAGCGCCTCTCAAGTTGGTCTAGTGAAGTGGCCGTCACAACGGCCGCGACATCGTCAGCGTACATATATACTTCCCCTCCTGTTATGGCCTTCGGAAGATCATTCATCAGGAGTGAAAACGCTAGGTTAGATAGCGAGGATCCCTGTGGCACACCGATTTCATTCGTCATGCCTTCGGACTTCACCTTGCCGCTGTCTCCAAGCACATATTGTGTTCTGCCTGTCATAAAGCTGATGACAAGACTAAGTGCTGGACCTGATATATCATAATGGTTTAGTTTCAATGCTAGTGTGGTGTGGTCTGCGACATCAAATGCTTTTGAGAGGTCACAGAACAGCACCGAGACTTCAAGTTTTTGTTCACGAGCGAGAATGATTCTTCGCACTACTTCTCTAGCTAGCATTGTCGTCGACCTACCTTCACGATAAGCGTACTGTCGATCTGAAAGCGACTGTGTAAGTTAAAGATAAGTCGATATCCTAGAGGTCAAGCCATTTTCAAAGACTTTTGCTATTGCCGGTATATAAGGCCTGTATGATCCTGGATCTTCTTTTTTGCCTTTGCCTTTATATAACGGGCATATTCTGACTTCTTTTAAAGTTTTAGGATATGTCCCCAATTGGTTAAATAATTTGGAAAGGGGGGCGGCTATTGGAATTGCGATTGTTCGCAACAAGTCAATTGATATATCATACATGTCTTTAGTAGGTTTATTCGCTACATGGTATAAAATGATTTTATATACTTCCGCTGGGTCAAAATTAGTCATTCTCAGTGAACAGTCAGCCGGTGGGTATGCCTTATTTAAACTTGCAGTGACTAGGTTTTGGTTAGCATCTGGGGCACCGCATTGATGCGCGGCCGAAACAAACGTCTGGTTTAATAGGTCTACTATATTTTTCTTTGATAAAAGCCTTATTTAGATTTTATATTAATAATGTCAGATGTTACCCAAGATTTATTCTTTGGGAGGTCAATATTGTTTTTTAATGGGAAACAAATATCAATTTTATTCTTTATTATATTTATAATTGATTCTGCTAGTTGCTCGGGAGTATTACCGATACGTTGGTATATCTGACTCCAGTCAACTCTTTCTACTGCTCTGACAAAATTAATTCGTGCTGTTGTGGTGTATCTACGGGAGACTCGGGCAGTCGCGAGGGATCCGCTGGGAATAGCGCACATTAGCTCGCAACGCACTCCGTGATGATCGCTGAGGTTTGTATTGATTACCGATGTAGATATTCTCTTGCTGGATACGTTGGTGTATACATGGTCAAGAGATGTTGATGATGTCTTAGATTCGCGGGTTGGAAAATCGACTTCATTTCTAAAACCATGAATTGTTAGTAGATCGCTCAATTTTTTGTGCTCCAAGCTTTTGATCAGACAATTAATGTTTGTATCAGTGAGTATAATACAGTCACAGTTAAGATCATTAATCTTTAAGAGCAATGAATTAAAAATTGGAAGAAAATCTTCCACTTTAGTTAAATTACTTCTATATAAACAAACTACAATTAATTTAAAATCAATGAGAGAAACAGCTGATATCTCGCAGTATTGTTCAACACTAAGATTACATAAATCGTCTATTTGATTAGCTTTTATGTTAGAATTGATATAAATACATGATCCGCCATGTTTAATCGTAGTGCGGCAATAACTAGACGCTAGTACATAATCATTAATGTTTATACATTGTAAGTCCTTCAAAGAACGCCAGTAGCCAATTTAGTAGTTGTAGCCGTGTTGCCTGACTTATACCTCCCGATCCATTCGTCACGCATGCGCAAACGAATTTGTTTCATTGACAAATGAAATCGAGACTCGGTCGTAGTCAGGTGCGCCTGAGCTCTCTTATTGGCAAATACAACAAATCACATCTGAAATTACTTTTGACGATGACGGTCTAAATATTTCCATTTCATCTCTTTGGGCTAAAATAAAATTCATTTATCAAAGTGTTATAACATTGTCAAACTTTTACATTGTTTAAACATGTACAGTAGACTTTTGACCGAGTCTGCCAGTCGCTTCTAGGATCGACTAGGCAAAGTCCGAATCAGATTATTTTACTTCGACGTTTGACTGAAAAGTTAGGTTACCTATATTATTAATTCGTAATTTGCAATTTTACGTTCACTCTGTTATTACAGTAGGTATAATAAGTTATTCGCTCAAATTAAAATTCAAATGCATGTAGTCTTCACCTTTAAATATAGTGACGTTTGGTTTGCAATTTTTAAGATAATGCTGTTGTGAATGTTTTGATGTACACTATGTTGGTGATCTTATAGATAAATAAATAAACTTCTAGGTTTAACTAACAATACTTTAGTCAAAGGTCGAAATTGGAATTTATTTCGGGGTTTGCCCGAAGGCTTTGGACAAACCTAGGATAAACCAGTCATTCCGGGAAGAGACTGCATATTGACCTTTGACTAAGACCAGAGATAATATAACCATTTAATGAGGCATGAGGCCATTTCTGAATCAAAACACAACTCATCACGTCGGAGTCGGGAGACAGCGTAATAATTACGCTTGTGATTGGCCGATGCGGCCGACGCGAGCCGACGCGAGCCGACGCGAGCCGAAGCGAGCCGAAGCGCGAGTTCTAGCTATACGTAGATATATATATAATAGTGATGAGGTACTAGTATGTACATGAACTGCCCGTTGGCTCAGTTGGGTGAGCGTTCGCTTCCTAAGCAGGGGTATCGGGTTCGATTCCCGGCGGGAACACAAATTTTCTCCCCAAGGAAAATTTGTGTTTCTGGTTCTGGTTGTGATTGTGTGTGTGATGTGAATGTTTCCGGCACCCACGACACAAGTCTTCGAACTTAGTGTGGGGCTGTGAGTGTGAAAGTGTTTTATGTTTTATGTTTATGTTTTATACTACTTACAATACGACCGATAGCAAACAATATGATGTATCGATCACATCGGCTACAAATATTTGTCTGTAGTAAATATAAAGGTATTGCAATTCATCGTATATCTTCTTGATATAATAATATATTGAAGACGGATTAAATACTCATCATGACAAGTATTGTTAGCTTATAATCATTATTGTCATCATTTTGAGTAATGAATTATCTTACATACATGTTTGTACTGAATCCTTGGTACCCGATGCAGACTCGTACCTACTTGCCCATTTTATTACGATATTTTTGCATTCCAAGATTTAATACTTTATTATTATATGTTAGAAGAGGGCATACCTTCGCGGTATGACATTTATAATACGCAGATTATCGTATAAGACCAGACCCCTATTACCTATCTCTGTTGCAAAAGGTTTCAATACTAAATTGACAAAATCCTAAGAAATAAGGTTCATTTTTGCTTAATTCAAATAGAAACCGCGTGCAACAAAGATACGTAATAGGCCGTCTGTTTTCGATTATGCGTGGACAGCTCTATGAAGGAAAAAACGAGAAGGCGCTATGTAATACTACTGTGCAGGACGACGAGACCTGCGCACCATCGCGATCCGCTCAGGAATGATGGCTGCGGCGCCGTTTTTTATTTTTTTTTATTTTTTCGAACGGACTACTTGCTGCTGGCTGTGTGTAGCCTCTGCAGCGTCACCGGGCGGGGTGCTGCGGCGCCGTGAGAGCCATTAAATATTTATAGTAACGCACGGCAACAGGGATGGCGCGACGGGCGGCAGCGTAGGAAGGAATAGGAGGGAAACAGTTCCCTACAAATTTGTAAAGCGTTATTTTAGGTTTAATAATAGTTTAAAATTAATGTAAATAAAGAAAATAGATAGTAATTAGACCTAAGATTAGTCCCAAGGTTAGCTCTGTCGCCAATTTTTTGTTATTGTTTTGGGTCGAAATTATTTACATGTGTGGGTAAATGTTTAGATGTGTGTATAGACCAATTTTAAGTTGTATTCACTTGAGTTACCTATAAGCTCGATGTCTTGTAGGTAACTTAGTACTTTGCTGTACATAGTTTTATTTTAGTTTTAGGAAATATAGGCAATTGGCCCGTAGTTATGCATGTTATTGTAAGTTACATAATTATGTGTGCGTTAGAATATAAAAACGCCAATAATTATTGATAGACCATGACCACATATTGTAGGACATGTGTGAGGGTTGTGGACGAGGTTTTAACAACCTTTTAACAATAGTCAGAACAGATATCCACAACCCTACATAATGCACGAATCAGAACAGAAAAGCAATAAAACTTTCCCGCCAAAATAACGGCCGACAGTTACAATAAACTTAGCTAACAAGATTCGTATTGGATAAAATTCCGGGTCTCCCATTGTTCTGCCAATAAGATCGCCGTTCTTTTTTTGTCCATTTTGATATAAAAGACTGTGCGGTTTGTATGGGGAGCATTCACGAAATTATAAATGAAGAAAGGAATCCTCCTGGCAAGAAATCGTTTTACTGAGCCCTCCATCCCTCCAATCCAGCGCAATAGTACCAGCCCGGCACAACTACATCAAGCCGAGCGGGACGGCGAGAAAGAAATATTTACGTTATGGTTTTGGTTTCTGTTTTAGTTTTTGACTTATTACTACAAAAGTAAGCTTACCTGTGAAATGAAATACCATCCTTTTTGAAACTAGATTTATTATAGGTATTCCTGCAAAAAGTTACTGCACAACTCAGCATATTTCTAATAATTTTTTGCAGTTTTGTTGACTCGTTCCGTGTCGAATCGCAAACTCGGACTGACAGTACTAGTTAGCTCCGCGCTTGGCGATGATATATTTAAAGTGGTATATCTTAGGCGACATATAGAGGGATAATAGAGGGGTTGTGCTACAAGCAGTCAATTTAGTCTTTGACTAAGACATGTACAAGGGACTAATTAAATCATTTGCTTGTATATTTTATCAGTTGAGACTAGGGAACATTTACATTATATACATGCGCTCCTCGCATTTATATAATGAATTTTTTTTTAAGTGCTATCGTATTTTAGCATTTTAGCTTTGTATGTTTTTTTTTAAGTCTGATTGTATTTCAGCGTTTTAGCTGTGTACTTTTAGTTAATTGGGTTATAGTAATGAATATGGGTTTTTTTGCCTGAAATAAAAATCAAAATCAAAATCGTTTATTCACATGGGACCCAAAGAGGCACTCATGAAAGTTAATGAATCTATTGCCAGATTCGCAAAATTACAACCATCTCGAGGAGAACCTGGCAAGAAACTCGGCGGCGTTTTTTTTTTCATTCATGTTTTAAAAAAAACTTTCTTAATCTCTAATACATAATTTTCTTAAGCTATGTGTTATTATGGTAGTCGCTAGAAAGAGCCTGTGCAGTTTGCCTCCATGCATCCTTGTCATTAATATAGTCAGTGGTTTTATAGTAAGCTTTCTTAATTAATGCCTGTCCGGGAGCTGATTTGGATGTGGAATTGCAGCAATCAAACAACCTGGACATTATAGATGTGTATTAAAATAAAATTATCTCATAAATGCGTGTCGCCCGCCGTGCGACCGCTGTGGCTCTGGCTTCTAGAGGTGTGGCGTATATACTGGAGCAGGTTTTAAGATTAGATTTCAGCGAAGACGTCTCTGTACTAAGTCTCTGATCAGCGTCTAAACGCGTCTTGAGTATTTACGAGTACGGCGTTTTTTATCTCAATGCCCGCCCGCACATCGTACTTGATCGTACTTGTAACGTCAATTTGCCGAGTACGCGTTTGATGGAAGCATGTATGAGTAAGGCAATAATGAACTCGACCTTAACATTCAAAGCTAAGGTTCATTTTAAGAATTTGAACACATATACAAAATTTCTGCTTGTTTGCGTGCAAAGAGACTACAAAAAGAAAAACTGGACTGCTCTGTGCGAATGTACACTGTTTTCTTATGTTTTAAGTAATTCTAATATCTATCTACTTATGTTATACAGCACAAAGTATGAGTAGGTAGCTCTAGCTAACTTTCCGTAGTAGCTAGTGAGTGCTTTCACGCAAATGCAGAAACTCATACTCATATACTCGTGGAGCTAGTATTTGGAACGCGTATTTACATGTACTCGAACTAGTAAGACTTAGTACGTACATTTACGAGTACGACACACCTCTACTGGCTTCGCTTCGGTCGAAGCCTCGTGCCGGCGCAGCGCCGCCCGCGCCCCGCAGCCCGCGCCCGGCCGCCGCTGGTGCAGATCACGTGCCTTGCGCGTGAACAATGCCCGTTTTATTACAGATTTAAATAAATGACTTATTATGTTATTATTATTATTATATATAAATACTTAATAATATAATGGTGTTTGCAGGCGAGGTGGGGCTGGTAGTGCAGTTTCTTGGCACCGACACCGCGGAGGTACGCGGCACGGCGCCGCAACGCGTGGCGTCGTGCCTGGCGGTGCTGGACGCGTTGCTGGTGATGCCTCCCGCCGCCGCCGTGGCAGCCAGCATGGTGGTAGCCGACGTGCGGCGCCATAAAGCCGCCGCAGCCGCTGCCCCGTCCGGCTTCGTGGAAGTCGTCGCCAACATCCTTGGCATCAAGGACCCTACTAAAGGTCGGTTCTAGATCATTTCGGTGTTTTACTGTGGTAAAAGGTATGGGTTATCTTAATAACGATCGAAAATGAGAATTTCAAGTATTATTCGTTTGTATGATTAAGACACTTAATACACACGGACGTGCCGAACCACCCAAGTCAAAATAGATATTTTTCTGGCTTTCCACGTTCTGTTTATAGAGCTGATCGCGGTCTTAGCCATTCCGTTACGGCGTATTGCCTTTTTGTTGCATTGGTCTATGGTACCCCAAACAAATACAACGGTGTTCAATTTGTTGATGAAACTTCTAAATTGTTGATGATTAACTCACCTATATTTAACTCAAGGAGTTTTTGTTAAATTTTATTTGGTTGGAAAATCGCATCTACCACGCTACACTATGACGTCGATATCTGCATATTTTGAGCAAATAGGTCGTGTTTGGTATCGTTTTCGTATAAACCAAGGACAAGAAATTAATTTCTGGAACAACATTTTCACTCGTTGCAAAAATAGAAAAATAATAATAAAATCTTTTTTACAAAATCTATGTTTACAATTAAACCACAAGGTAATGCTTTTAAAAAAAAATCTCCAGCAATTAGCTAATGATCCTGAGGGTTACTATTATTGATAGCAGAGATAGTATCAATGACGGATTGTACACGCGTCGGTATCATAGAGTTTTGAGGAATATAAATGACGGCAATGTGTAAATCACCGGTAGAACCTAATTATTATGTAACGCTATAAATGACGGCAATATGTAAATCACCGGTAGAACCTAATTATGTGTAACGCTATAGTGACCCATACACATTCACGGCCATCGCATTCCCATTCAGGCCTAGCTCGGGCTTGTAATTGCGATTTACATAGTAACATAACTCCTCCTTCCAAGGCACCTCTCTCTCTCTCTACGAAATACACTATAAGTAGTATCACAATGCTCAGAGTCCAATATGCCATCACATAGCCACGTTTCTGTAATCAGTACGATGTCGTGGTTAAATAATAACAAATTATTATAAAAATCGTTAGTTTTAGTCCTCAATCCTCTCACGTTCTGATAAAGTAAAGTCAATTCTTTAGTTGTGTTAGCCATCATTAAAATATAAAAAAACGGTAAATAGAGCTGCCAGCTAATGAGACCAAATATTGAAATTAATTTTAAATAATAAAAAGTGTTTTCATCTTCATTTACATCCTTCGCGCTACAACATAAGTGACTACACAATATTAATTTAAGACTTATTTTAAATATTCTTAACTCTATTTGATAGTATACTGTAAACTAAGGTACTATACATATACCTAGGCATTAATTTAATTATTATAAAGCAAAGTACGTGAACTAAATTCATTTAAATTAGTGTCTCAATAAATATATTATTGTACAATAAATATGTTATTATAAAGGTAATATTATTTTGTAATGTAGCAACAAATTGTAATATAAAGTCAAATTTTTAAGGTATAATGGTGTCGAACTATAATATATATAGCGACCGAACAGCTTAACAGTTTTAACAATTATTTAAATAGTTGAGATAAATGTGTGTGCATGCGTATGTGTGTATGTATATAGTTGAGGTAAATGTGTATGTATGTGTGTATGTATCGTGTGTGTATGATGTGTGTTTTGTTTATAGTAGTTTGCAGCATAACAATAAAGTTTTAGTAATATTTAAGTTACAATTAGAATTATAACCTAAAATATATAAATTATTAATCACATAGTGAGATAGGTTATGATGACATATAATGCAATTGAGAGAATAGTTTACGCAATTTTTATCAGGTCCGCCGGGCGAGGTTATGGGTAAAATAACATAATTCAACGATAAAAAAAACAACAACACCTAGCGGCTTTTACGCGAACTTGTATTTTCCAAATAGGTACAACTACACCTCCACCACGTTTGGCTAGCCCTCTACCAAACACCCTGTATATTGGGACATATGTCGTGCGTTAGTCTGCAAGTGTCGTGTTTGAGAGTTAGTCTGCAAGTGTTGTGATTGAGTGTAAATCTGCAAGTGTTGTGATTGAGTGTTAGTCTGCAATTGTCATGATTGAGTGTTAGTCTGCGAGATTGAGTTTTTATCTGCATGTATCGTGATTGTGTGTGTGTGTGCTTGTGTGTTTTATGGAATTTCTGTTGTGGTATTGTTAGATTTGTTTTGGTAAGTATTTGTCTTCCTTATGTTGCTTCGGGATATGAGTTACTCATATCCTGTTTTAAGAAGCCAACTTTTTATTATTTTCCTACACTTCCATCGTGTGGTACCTATAATGCCCAGCGATCCATCTAAGGTTTGGTATATTTGTGCGCATTTGTATACGAATGATCTCTGAGCAAACAACGTCTTCACACGAGAAATGGTAAATTTGTTACGACGTGAAGACTCGTTGTTCACAGGCAGTTTTTGATACTATTTTGTGGTGTTTTTGGACAACAGCGAGAACATAAAGTTTTCTTACTCTCAGATGTTGTGTGTCCGCGTAAAGTTTCAAAAACGCCTCTCCGCGCGACACAATTTTATTGTAAAGTGCTCAAAATTTCGTAATATCTTGCATATACCTACTTCTTCATAGGTATTAAACAATACGAGAAATACCATGCAACCGTTCCTGAATTTGATAGGCTGCACCTATATTGGCTGGGTTCCATCTCTCTATCTACTCGTATCCAGCCAGCATAATAGATCTCAATTTTGTAAAATTTTACAACTGGCTTCCCTGACATAATTCTTGAATCATAACTGTGTGGTGTTGCCGGACGCCTAGTTCAGACTGAACCTCCAACAGAGAGTAGCTTATGCAGTCGACTGCGTATAAGCTGATTCTGGAAGGTTGATGGCAGGCAACGCCTTACAGTCCACGAAACACATTATGTCCGGCGATGCGCTTGCTGCGGTCTCGATAGCTTTACACGCAAACTACCAACTTGTAGTAATAACCTCCCGAGTAATGGACTTGAATATTAGACTTCTCTAGGAAAATATAGAGTCCTGTCTAATAGGAGTTATTGCCGGGGTACTTCAAGGGACGGTTCTTTCGTTGTGTTATTAACGATTCACTTTATATTCATTATAGAAATAAACGTCAGAAATCGCTTAAAGCGATAAGACCGCCCATTGTACTACCTCATATAACTGTATTATTTTAAGTTCTACAATTTTACTTTTATTTGGTGTGCAAATAAGAATTATTGTATTGTATTGTCTATAATATTGATACAGTCTCTGACCGAAGCATTGGTAACTAAGTAATGAATAAGGAAACATTTACGATCAAAGGCGCTATTATACAAACTGAATTAACTGAGATGTCGTTACAATACATGACATGTCGCGTCAAGTTTTTACGGTACAAGATTGCGATGTGAGACTTGACATTTTTGTATATTTTGTATTTAATAGGATTTTTCGGTAAGCATTAGACCACTATCTCACCTGCTGGAAAGCGATGATACGACCGAAGATGCAGCATGCTTGCCTAGAAAGCTAGAATATACCGATTCCCTACTCCTAGATTTTACCGTTCAACTATGACGCGAGCAATAGGTAAGTACTTTATTTTAACCATAAGGATGAGAAATGTAGAAGCAAAACGCTTCGAGTTATCTAGAAGTATATCAGCCATAAATTTGAAGCGTTTCGCTTCTACGCTTATCAGCCGAACAGCGAATGAGTAGAGCTCATTGCTGCTTCTTTGTTCCCTGAACGGTACAATGTGAGCGTCTTCAAAGTTCTTCTAGAGTGAATAGGAACCTTCTAGGCAAGCATGTTCCATCAGGTGAGATAGTGGCCTATCCATCATTAAAAATATATATGTATACGTATTATATGATAGCTTGATTTGATGTTAAAAGGAATATGAAGGAATTAACTAATTGAATTCTTGCGCACATTCTTTTAAAATTTTACCAATAGAGTACCGATAGGCTTGCAGTCTTACGGTCGGTGATAAAGACTTGTGCGGCGAACGAGGTCGCGATCAGTGGCTTCCATCCGATAAGAATGTCCGACGCCTGCGATATTTAATGCAATTACGGGCGTGTCCTTGCAGTGTCGCAGTCGGCCAGCCTGTCGGAGCTGGGCGTGGACTCGCTGACGAGCACTGAGATCAAACAAATTCTGGAGAGGATGCATAACGTCGTTCTCACAGCACAACAAATCCGCGAGCTCACGCTCGGCAAGCTGCGCGTCCTCGCAGCCCACGCCGTCGCCGCCACCAGCGCCCGCATATAAGAGCAAGCCGCCTCGGGAGTCGTCCATTAATCATGTGATGTTTATAGCAACTTTTTAACCCCCCCTTCCCCTATGGTGATACGTGGTGAGGTTGTAGACTACACTAAACACGCATTATTGACACTAAACACGCATTATTGACGAGAACTACTGATCAGATCTTGATCAAATTTAAATGGGACCAATTGGAAACCAACATCTATCATACAAAACTCGCTGATTCGCGCTGATTTTAATGATATTTTTTTTATTTGAAAGCTTGTGCCTTCCAAGTGGCACCATTTGAATTTGTTCAAGATCTGATCACTTGTTTTCGAGTTATTGTCAATAAGGCGTATTTAATACGTTAAATCTGATCAAAGTTCTGAAGATAAAGCGGTGAAGTCGGTTTATTTTTAGCTTTGCTTGCGTTTAATTAATTTTTTTTTTGTGCGTGTGTTACCTCATAACTTCATTCCACGTGAACCGATTTTGATTTTTTTTTGTGAAGTCTGTAGATAAATTCACGTGATATCTCACTACAGCACCCCTCCCCCCTAGTGATATTTCGTGATTTTTTCGAACCCTCCCCCTCCCTTTTCGAGCCTCACGTGATTATTGGACGACCCCTTGCCTGCAAAATTGTCGACTAGTATACGTAATATAATAAACTATGTAGGACCTTACATATATATAATACAATATATTGTGTATCTATATTTACTTCTATTTATTTATTTTCCATCAAGCCTTTCAAACAATTATTGCCAACAAATAAAATTATTTCAACAAAGAATGTAGTAATTAGTCAAAGTAGGAAGTGTATATAGTGTCATAATCAACGTTACTGAAGGCACAGCGCAAGGCTCTGTCTTAGGGCCACTTCACTACCTGGCTTACGTCAATGATATTAATAATGTCATCAAATACTGTACTGTATACCAGTTTGCAGATGACATGTTTGATAGCAGCTGATAGAGACGTCACTAAAGCGCAAGCGCAAATTCAATCCGACTTTACCGAAATATGTAAATGGTCTCATGATGCCGGCTTAGTATTGAATGCAGACAGGACTAAGTTCATACACGTACACTCTAGTCACAATTTCTGTAAAAACCGGCCAAGTGCGAGATCTACTCGCGCACGAAGGGTTCCGTACCATTATCTATAAAAAGCGCAAAAAAAACATGTCTGTTGTATGGGACCCCCTTAGGTATTTGTAATTAATAATTAATTAATGTAAAATAATTAATTAATGTAAAATATATAAATTTTTTGGTATCTTAAATTAGAATTTTTTTCATATAATACTATATACAAATTAAAGTTTTAATTGTAAAATAAAAACAACTTTTTACCGAAGATGTGCACTACCATATCAAAATATCCTCGATACACCCAGGTTAACTGGAAGAAAATGCTTTGTAGCATTAAGTTCGCCTATGTACCTACAGTTTTTTTTTGGGTATGCAGATGACAGCACGGTTGTAGAGAGTTACGTTTCCGACGGACGAGCTAGTGGAGCACAAATCCAGTCCCAAAGAGAGTCAATGGTTGAGCGTCTAAACTTGTCCTTAAAGGCAGTCTCCGATTGGGGCGACGCCAACCTGGTCAAGTTTAACGCCACCAAGACACAGGCGTGTTTATTCTCCGCTAAACGGAGTAAATTTGAACTTACTCCAACTTTCCGAAATGTATCCCTACCAGTAACTGACCATCTCGAGTTACTCGGTATGACTCTAACTTCAAAGCTCAATTTTGGTACTTTCATCGAGTCAAAAGCCCAACTAGCTGCAAAAAAGCTGGGAATCCTTGCAAAGGTGAGACGATACTTCACACCGGGACAGTTGCTCAATTTGTATCAAGCACAAGTCCGATCATGTATGGAGTACTGTTCTCATCTTTGGGACGGTTCAGCTAAGTACCAGCTTGAGGCTCTTGACACCATTGAGCGTAGAGCCAAGAGACTTATTGGTAGCGAGCAGCTGACTAATTCAAAGCTTCAGAACTTGGGTCATCGCCGCATGGTAGCCAGTCTCTCGGTTTTTTATCGGATACATTTCGGAGAGTGTGCTAAGGAACTGTACGATCTAGTTCCCCCATCCCCGTTCTATCATCGGACAAGTAGACAAGCTGCTAAGCGACACCGCTATATGGTGGACATTCCACAAATGCGCACTAAGCGTTTTGCCTCCACATTCATTGTGCGAACCGCAAAGGAATGGAACTCCTTACCCGAGTCGGTGTTTCCTGATGAGTACAATATGGGAGTCCTCAAGTCACGAGTGAATAGGTATCTTCTAGGCAAACTTGCTCATCGTCGACCACATCGTCGCTTACCATCAGGTGAGATAGTGGTCAAAAGTTTGCCTATCACGAATAAAAAATAAAAAAAAATACAAAATACTGTTTGTGCAATAAAGAATTTTCTATCTATCTATCTATTTTTAAAGTCAATATATAACTAAATATTCTGTGAATATTTCAAGCGTCTACCTGTTGCCGTTATCAATTTAGATAAAAACGAGCAAAAAGTCACGTTTGTTGTATGGGAGCCCCTTTAAATATTTATTTTATTCTGTTTTTTAGTATTTGTTGTTATAGTGGCAACAGAAATACATCATCTGTGAAAATTTCAACTGTCTAACTATCACGGTTAATGAAATACAGCCTGGGGACAGACTGACTGACAGCGGAGGACAAGACCCTATTACTAAACGTCGATGTTGTCGTCGGGGGCGGCAACGGCTCGTGTTGGCTTCGCCCATAGAAGCTTCACCGGTCTGTAAATTATCATAGTCTACGTGCTGAGCCACGTGCGTACGGCCGTGCACACATACAAGCCGCGTTTGGTACCACTGTATGAAGATAACATACTTATTTATTTTTGTACTATGCTACCGCCCACCAACAGGCAGGCGGCATAGGCGAACCGCGCCGCGGCCCGCGGTGACGGGAGGCACGGCGCGGCGGCGCCTAGCTTGTGGCTGGTTCGCGCGCAATCCGCAGCGTGATCCGCGATGCGATCCGCCTTTGCCGCAATTGCAGTGTGCTAAGAGCTTTAGCAAGCAAATTCTCCAGACAGACGTCAACGTCACAATATTTAGGTAAACGTCATACGTCATATCTTTCAATCGTGAGGTACGTCATCTCAGTCACCTTCGCGTACTAGTTGTAGATCGTACCTACATAAAAACTGTAAAAAAAACGTTCTATGTCCTCGTTTGGGAAGTCAGCCGTGACCGTCAAGACGAACAGTTATCATTTTGGTAAAACGAACAATCTGAAGCACAATGCCTAGGCGTGTGCGCGGCTAGCGCGAGCGGGATGAGGCACCTCGGCGGGTCGGCGCGCACGGTCCGGCTCGGCTGAGGCCATGTCGATCGAGTACGTGCCGGTGAGTGAGGGTGAGCACGACGAGCCCATCGAACTGCCCGCCGAGGAGGATGGCTCGCTGCTGCTCAGTACAGTGGCCGCACAGTTCGCGGGTGCCTCGGGGCTCAAGTACCGCGCCGGCGGCGGCCGCCTGCGCGGGCTGCGGCTCGTGGACGACCGCCTGGCGCCTCCGCCGGAGGGCTGGGCCGCGCACCGCTACTGGTGCGCCTTCCCCCGCGCAGCAGCCGCCGCCGCGCCGCGCGCGCGACCTTCCGACCTCATCGTGCTGGGACTACCATGGAAGACGGGTGAAGACGCCGTCCGCGAGTACTTCGGCACGTTCGGGGAGCTAGCCATGGTGCAAGTGAAGCGCGATGCCAAGACGGGCCTGTCTAAGGGGTTCGGGTTCGTCAAGTTCGCCGAGTACGCGGCGCAGCTGCTAGCGCTGGGGCGGCGGCACATGATCGACGGGCGCTGGTGTGACGTACGCATCCCGCACGGCAAGGCGGGCGGCGCGGCGCCGCACCGCAAGGTGTTCGTGGGCCGCTGCACCGAGAGCCTCTCGGCAGACGATCTGCGCGACTACTTCGCCTCCTTCGGCCAGGTGACGGACGTGTTCGTGCCGCGCCCATTCCGTGCCTTCAGTTTCGTCACGTTCCTGGACCCGGAGGTGGCGCAGTCGCTTTGTGGCCAGGACCACATCATCAAAGGCGTGTCAGTGAACATCTCGACGGCGTCGCCTAAGCGCGAGCGCGAGCGCGGCTGCGAGGCGGGCCCGCGCTCGCAGCTTGTGGCGGGCTGGGGGCTAGTGGCAGGCGATGGGCCCCGTGTCTACAACTGGCCTGCAGACGCATGCCACCAGCCGCACCTCCTACACCAGGACTCTAAGCCCTACCTCAAGTACGAATGATGCCTTGTATATAACTATGGAGTATCCAATACCTTTGTTGATCAATATCAAATTTTATATGAAACTAAATGTGTAAATAAATATATTATTATATATTATAGTGTGAGGTTATATGAGTTTATTATTATTGTATACCAAGTGTTATACATCTATGACCTGTTTTATTTGAACATGGACCACTATAAGATAAGATTTATACAAACACTAGCGATCCGCCCCGGCTTCGCCCGGGTGTGATAAATGAAGAACCGCTTGATGGATTTTGTGCAAACTTTACATAAACCATCTACTAAATAGTCCGAACAAAGCCTAAACATTTGGTTTGGATAGGTGAGCCCGTTCTTTAGTTATAAAATCACAACGAAAAGTGGCATTGATTTTTATATATATCTACTACTATATACTGTATATATAAAAGAAAGTCGTGTTAGTTACACTATTTATAACTCAAGAATGGCTAAACCGATTTGGCTGAAAATTGGTGGGGAGGTAGCTTAGAACCAGGAGACGGACATAGGATACTTTTTAGGAACGTCACATTTTTTTATCGGTGTATAAAAATCATTTTTTTATACGTCACTCGGATTTGGTAAAGTACTAGGCAAACATAAACATGGAGGAGGTAATAATACAGTCACGTGGCATTGTAGCGCATGCCGGGTATGGCTTTCTAAACATGCACATTCATTGACTGTTAGGCGGAACGAAGGTCGCCGGGACAGCTAGTAGAAGATAGAAGACTAGCTGACCAGACAGACGTTGTCCTGACACAGCTCATAACATTGCTGAGCACTGGAGCATCTATGCAAGACAAAGCTGTGGAGCTTAAATGATTCCTTTGCTAGCATGTTTATTTATTATGTAGTTGATATACAAATGCACACCAAACAAATTGTCTCCACAATGAGACCGCTAAGACATGGAATTCCTTGCCAGAGTCTGTATTTCCCTTTTAGTATAATGAGGGAATCATGACGTAACAGGTATCTTCTAGGCAAGCATTTTCCATCGTTCATCGCATCATCACTTACCATCAGGTGAGATAGAGGTCAAAATGTTTGCCCAAAATGAAAAAAAAAATTGCCTCTGGTGTTCATTACACCTGATTATGACAATTTATGCCTTTATTGGCATTGGGCCATAGATTTACAAAACATAATGCCATTGAGAGCATCTGAAGCAGGGGGGGTAAACTTCTGTTGTACAAGTAGCGGCAAAAATGATTAAAATCTGTTTGGTCTAGTTTAATCCAAAAACTTCCTTCCGGGCATTTAGTAGTATTGCTATATAAAAATAAAGTGCTTTATTTGAATGTGACACTTTCTCTTTACAAGTCCCGTTTGTCCCATCAATCTCAGATGTCAAAAATGTCAGTTTGAAAACTACATCAAACAAATTCAATTTTGATATGAATAATTCTAATTTTATTTATTTACCTAAAGCACTCGTTTTAATATATATACAGTGAAGTGATTTCTTGTAGAAGTGGTGAGATAGAGACTTATAAATTCTTAATTTCATGAAAGCTAACTATGAGGCTTACAAGTATGGTGCCAGATCACAAAACATGAAGTGATAAACTTTAACATCCTCAACGAGCGACTGCATCATGATTTCATTAAATTGGAGATCTACACATCTACTCCTACGAAAATGCTTTGCCAAAGTCGTTGATTAAACATGAAAAATCACCACCCACCAATGATTGGCCTTACTTGCCGTGCCCTGGCCGCAGAATACTTACTCAAGATTTCAAAACTATGAAACCTAAGGAATCCTAACTGGAGCGCAATGTGTTAACGAATATATTTAGCGGCATTACTGGAATGGATAACGTTAATTTGATGTTTTGTGCGTATTGTTTTAAATAGTACTTGTATACTTAAGAAATTAAAGTACATACATAACACTTATAAATATTAAGTTATATTATTGAATCTATTCATACTTTGTTTTTTAGCAGACGAGACGGGGAGTTAAGTGCATGTGCTCATTCATGGGGCAACATGGGGGAGATTTAGTAAGCTTTTTAGTGACTGATATAAAGACAAAATAGTAATAATTAAACTGTTAGTACTTCATTCCCTTTGTAGGCGTGAATAGTAGTGAAGATTTACAAGGATTTAAAAGCACATGGTGGGAAATGAGAAAAATAATGTTTATAGTCACGTTCATATAAACCCTTATATAAAGAAAATTCCAAATTCCCGCATTTTTAAATTCAAAAGTGGTAGGGTTGTCTATCGGGCTTATAAGGTGTCTGACCATTGTCAAACCTTGTTTTTGTATACAGTAAGTAAGCTACTGTAGTGTGTAATCTTGAGGAATTCTGTGCTTTAGTGCCTTGGGTCTTGTTCTTCTTGCATTAAGTACATTCATAATTTTATATTTACTTAAATTATTTTAACACATTAGGCGGCTTTAGGCAAAGCTTTACATATTATGTGAGAATTTTAAGTAATAAATTTAATATTAGAGACTTTCGCTTCTCTCAGTCAATTCATCTTTACACAATATCTATCATGGACTTTTTTAATGCAATCTATACTAATATGGGAGCTAAAAACCACCTTTTGCTCCAAGTCAACCTCACCTGCCCGCGGTATATCCTGCTGTTTAACGAACGAGGCTCTGACGACCGACAGATGGCGGTATAACCATCCCAAAAACAGGCGTAGCAAAATGTCCCAGACGGGAGACGGGCAGCAGCGTCACCGTGCGAGTAGCTACGCCCCCCCTGCGATCGCCAACCCGCATGCCCAGCGTGGCGATTATGGGCAAAACCCCCTTTATGATTGGCACAACAAAAAACAGGCCCCCAGTCCCCGGCGGCTCCGCTATTCCTGGCCATGGTAGCAGCCACGGTAACGGCGGAGCAAGGGGTGCGAAGAATCCCCGGCAGACGCACGGCTACCATTCTCAACGACGACGACTGGCCCTGGTAACACATAACGTATGCACTATGAGGACTGACGAAAAGATTTTCGAGCTGGAAGAGGAAATGAGTAGGTTACGTTGGGATATTATGGGATTATGCGAAGTCCGTAGAGAGGGTGAGGACACGATAACCCTGAAGTCCGGTAACCTACTCTACTACCGGGAGGGCGACATACAGTTGCAAGGTGGTGTCGGGTTTCTCGTCCACAAGTCCCTTATTAACAACATTCTGACCATCGACAGTGTTTCGAGTAGGGTGGTATACTTAATACTCAGAATATCTGAGAGATATTCGCTGAAGGTCATTCAGGTATACGCACCGACCTCGGCACACCCAGATGAAGAGGTAGAGACTATGTATGAGGACATTAGTAGAGCCATACATACCTCCAAAACCTATTTCAATGTTGTTATGGGGGACTTCAATGCGAAGCTGGGCAAGAGGAGCGAGGAAGAGTTGAGAATGGGGCAATTTGGATATGGGCAACGGAACCCTAGAGGACAGAGGCTGGCCGACTTTCTGGAGAAAGAAGGACTCTTTATGATGAACTCTTTCTTCCAGAAACCGCCTCACAGGAAATGGACCTGGTTAAGTCCCGATGGTTCTACGAGAAATGAGATAGACTTCATTCTGACCTCCAAGAAACGAATATTCAATGATGTCTCTGTGATTCACAGGGTGAAAACCGGTAGTGACCACCGAATGGTAAGAGGCATATTGGATATCAATGTTAAACTTGAGAGGTCCCGTTTGATGAAGTCTACACTCCGACCTACTCGCGCACATATCCAAAACCCCGAAAAATTTCAACTCGAGCTTACTAATCGCTTCGCTTGCCTAGAGAATTTAGCTTCGGTGGACGAGATGAGTGACGGTTTAGTAGAAACTGTCCAAAAGGTGGGTTCTAAGTATTTTAGACCTCGCCGTACAGACAGACCTCAAAAGCTCTCTAGCCTCACTTTGCACCTCATGGAGAAACGACGCTCGTTATCATTGCAGTCTTCCGATGATGCTAAGTCGTATGTGCAGCTCAATAAACAGATCTCGAAATCCATGCGGCACGACATCCGCTCCTTTAATACCAAAAGTATTAAGGAGACGATAGAGCGGAATCTAGGCTCCAAAGTGTTCGCAAGAGATTTGTCTATTGGGCAAAGCCGGTTGACAAAACTGAAGAGAGAAGATGGCAGTGTAGCGTCGACCAAACCAGAGGTGTTGAGGGAGGTTGAGAGTTTCTATGGACAGCTTTACACTTCCGTCGCTAAACCCGTTACCAGCTCGGCCAAAGACCCAAGAGCCAAGCTGACCCGACACTATACCGAAGATATCCCGGACATCAGCCTATATGAGATTAGGATGGCCCTGAAACAGCTGAAAGACAACAAGGCGCCGGGTGATGATGGAATCACATCTGAGCTTTTGAGAGCGGGTGGAATACCGGTACTCAAAGTCCTCCAAAAGCTCTTCAATTCCGCGTTACTCGGAGGTACTACGCCAGAAGCATGGAACAGAGGCGTGGTGGTGCTGTTCTTCAAGAAAGGTGATAATACTTTGCTGAAGAACTACAGACCCATCACGCTTCTGAGCCATGTTTATAAGCTGTTTTCGAGGGTCATCACGAACCGTCTCAGTCGTAGGTTTGATGACTTTCAGCCTCCCGAACAAGCCGGTTTCCGAAAAGGCTATAGTACCATAGACCACATACATACGCTGCGGCAAGTAATACAAAAGACTGAGGAGTATAACTTGCCATTATGCTTAGCGTTTGTGGACTATGAGAAAGCCTTCGATTCGATCGAAACGTGGGCGGTGCTTGAGTCTCTCCAGCGATGCCATATTGACTATCGGTATATCGAAGTGCTGAAGTGTTTGTACAATAACGCCACCATGTCGGTCCGAGTACAGGAACAGAGTTCGAGGGCGATTCCACTACAAAGAGGCGTGAGACAGGGAGACGTCATTTCTCCGAAACTGTTCACTGCCGCGTTGGAAGATGCCTTCAAACTTCTGGAGTGGAAAGGGCTCGGCATCAATATCAACGGCGAGTACATCACTCACCTTCGATTTGCCGACGATATCGTGGTCATGGCAGAATCGATGGAAGATCTCAGCACAATGCTCGAAGGCCTCAATCGAGTTTCCCAACGGGTGGGCCTCAACATGAACATGGACAAGACGAAGATTATGTCGAACGTCCATGTTGTGCCCACTCCAGTATCACTTGGGAACTCGATGCTCGAAGTTGTTGACAAGTACGTTTACCTAGGACAAACGGTCCAACTAGGTAGGTCCAACTTCGAGAAAGAGGTCAATCGTCGAATCCAACTCGGCTGGGCAGCGTTCGGGAAACTTCGCAACGTCTTTTCGTCCAGTATACCTCAATGCCTCAAGACGAAAGTCTTTGACCAGTGTGTGTTACCAGTGATGACTTATGGTACTGTAACGTGGCCTCTTACTGTGGGCCTTATAAATAAGCTCAAAGTCACACAACGAGCTATGGAAAGGGCTATGCTCGGGGTTTCTCTTCGAGATCGAATCAGGAATGAGGAGATCCGTAGACGAACGAAAGTCACCGACATAGCCCGGCGGGTTAGCAAGTTGAAGTGGCAATGGGCAGGGCACATAGTACGTAGAACGGATGGCCGATGGGGCCGAAAAGTTCTAGAATGGAGGCCACGGACTGGCAAGCGCAGTGTCGGAAGACCGCCCACAAGGTGGACGGACGACATAGAGAAGGTCGCAGGAAGACGCTGGATGCAGGCCGCTAACAACCGTTCATTTTGGAGATCTTTGGGGGAGGCCTATATCCAGCAGTGGACTTCTTGCGGCTGAGATGATGATGATGATGATACTAATATTATAGAGTTAAATTTTGTTTGTAAAATGTAAACTCTGAAACTACTGATGTGATTCTGAAAATTATTTCTTTAAAATACTGTACCGCTATTCGAAACCTTTATAAATATGAGAATGACGCGTTGTCTTCTGTCTCATGGCGGTATACATTATATATATAATCTCCCTACCTCCATATAGCAACTATTATTGTCTCACTCTATCACCTGGGCAGCACTTGCTGTGGCGACCGAATTAGCTCATTAGCATCTGAACTTCAGTCTCATGCGGTTTGGTGAGTTTCTTCAAATTTTTATACAGAATTTAATTTTAGAGACACTTTACCTCTGCTTTAAGTAAATAATAACTGGCTAGCTCTAAATAACATTCAAGATGAAGGCATCAGTTTGTGCACCTGACGATATCATGAGGACGATGACGTAACCGCTATTGCTAATAAAAATAATAAGGGAACAATTTCCCTGAGTTATAAGACATCAATAAAAGAAAAGTCCTAGTCTCAAAGACTCCACTTGCATATCTTGATAAAATAAAACAAATGCAACGGTTTGAAACGGACAATTGGTCCGATGTTAGTTCAAAAGAAATATCGTTCCACCTCCCCGGTTCAATTGATTTCGAAGCAAATGATTAACTTAAATAATACGACTTACCATACGACATTTAATCATTTAGAGCACACAGAGCGTGGCTGTTCAGCTATTTCACAGGCTCTTATTTAACAAAATGAGGTGTTTGAGCAAGGATTTAGATGCTTGTTTGCATGGATGATTTCTAAATCTAACTCGGACGAAGTAATGGAACTAACAAACATCCAAGACAAAGTAACTGAAATTTTCTGACGGAGATTTTTTTATCTATATCAAACGTGTACGGAGCACATTAACTTGCTTAATAATAATTATGATCTTCCCACTCGCGCGTGTGTCGGTCGCGGCGTATCAAAGTGCACTCGCCTAGTAGGTAGATCATAATTATTATTAAGCAAGTTAATGTGCTCCGTACAAAACGATATCTTACAAATGACTTGTGATCATCGAGCAGATTTAGTACACCAAAGACGAAAGTAAGTTTAATGTAAATTCACTGAAGAGGCAATAAGAAAAATTCCACCCCCATGTACCAACTTGTTTCAAAAACATGAACTTTCCGGTCTAAACGATCGAAAAATGGGGGTACTAATGTGTTTTGACCGTGCAAGTCGGAGCGTGAATTCCGTGCAAAGAAAACACAGTCATCTCGAGAAGAACCTGGCAAGAAATTCGGCGGCGCATTTTTTTTTTCATTCATTTTTTTTTAAAACATTCTTAATTTCTAATACATAATTTTTTTTACCTAGGTGTTATTATGGTAGTCGCTTAGAAAGAGCCTGTGCAGTTTGCCTCCATGCATCCTTGTCATTAATATAGTCTGTAGTCTTATAATAAGCTTTCTTAATTAATGCCCGTTTTATTACAGATTTGAACTTTCCCAGTGGTAATTCAGTTACGATTTTAGGAATTCTACTGTAAAATCTAACCCCATTTGCCATAAAAGATTTATTCGTTTTGCTTAATCTAAATGCGCGCACTGTAATTTTATGCTTATATCTAGTATTAAGATTGTGTGCGTCGCTTCTTAATTTATATTTACTAATATTTTTGTGAACATGCATAATATTTTCAAAGATGTAAAGCGAAGGCATGGTAAGTATGCCTGTTTCTTTAAAGAATTCCCTGAGAGATTCGCGTGGACCCATATCATATATTGCACGAACCGCTCTCTTTTGTAGAATAAAAATAGTTTCAACATCGGCAGCAGATCCCCATAGCAAGATTCCGTAACTCATCAAACTATGAAAATATGCAAAGTAAACCAGCCTTGCCGTCGCTACATCAGTCAGTTGTTTAATTTTACGGATCGCAAAAGCAGCGGAACTCAAGCGACCTGCAAGCACATCAATATGAGGACCCCACTGCAGTTTTGAGTCCATAGTCAGACCTAAGAAAACAGTTTTCTTTACAAGATCTAATTTGTTGTTTTCAAGTGTTACAGTTGCATCTACCAAAGGAACATTAGGAAGGGAAAACTTGATACACTTGGTTTTGCTAGCATTTAACAATAGGTTATTAGCAGCAAACCATTTCGAGACTAGATCTAATTCATAATTTTCTTCATTTAATTCTACGTCTTTCCTATTTGTTTTAAAAATAAATGACGTGTCATCAGCAAACAAGACAATATCTAATGCTAGCGAAGTTGTCATATAAGGTAAATCATTAATATACACTAAAAATAGGAAGGGTCCCAATATTGAACCTTGAGGCACGCCAATTTTAACTGTAGACCCGTCAGATGTCACACCATTAACGCCTATTTTTTGTTGCCTACCCGATAAATATGAATCTAACAAATCAAGAGCAGTCCCACGTATACCGTAATGGTTTAATTTGCTAATAAGCGTTTTATAGTCCACGCAGTCGAACGCTTTGGAGAGGTCACAAAATACCCCAATTGCATCCTGTGATCCCTCCCAACACTCCCTGACACTAACTTAGCACCGGCATCTATTGTTGATCGACATTTGGTAAATCCGAATTGGTGATCATGTAATATTTTATGTTCATTAAAGTGGGAGAGTAGCTGTTCTAGGATATTTTATTTCAAATATTTTACTGAGGGCAGGTAATACAGAAACTGGTCTATAGTTAGAGGGAGTATGTTTACAACCCGATTTGAAAATTGGAGTAATTTTGCTGTGTTTCATGAGATCAGGAAATACTCCTCGATCCACCGAGAGATCGAATACAACGACAAGGTAAGGCGTAATAGTATCTAGTATGGAACCAATAACTTTAACTGAAATACCCCACAAATCTTCAGTGTTTTTTATAGTTATCCTTTTGAATGCCTTTTTTATGGTATTAGCCGTTATGTGACGGAAACAACAATTTTGAATTTCTTGTGTGAAGTTTTGTTGCAATAGTTTTGCAGCTAATTCGGGAGATGAGTCTAGGGATTTTGTTGCTTCAAGGGGAATTTTTGTAAAAAAAGTATTAAATTAATTGGCTACGTCAGTTTTGTTAGAAATTACTCTATTCCCAATTTTTTGACTGTAATCACATTCTCTATTTTTATTTTTACCAGTTTCTGTGTTAATAATATTCCAGACCGATTTTATTTTATTATTAGATTTGGAGACTTTATCACTTATGAATTTGGATTTGGCCTGTAAGCAAACGCGTTTAAAAATTTTCGAATAATTAGTAACATACTTGTGAAAATGTACATTAGACGTGAGAGATTTTTTATAGAAAAGCACGTACATGAAATCTCTACTTTTCCGTATACCATTAGTAGCCCAAAAATTAAATTGTAATTTAGTGTTCACTTTTATTAATTTTTTGGGGCATATTTTATTAAATTCATTACAAATGATCGAGTTCAGCATTTGGTTGACATTATTTGGGTCATCAAGTGGAAAACTGGTAAGGGATAGTTTTAAATCAACATTTTCGTTAAGTTTACTCAACTAAGGTTATTACTTTAGCTACAAAATCCTTGGATAAACCAGAACTAAAAGTAATAGTAAAGTGGCATACGAACATATATAAATGAAATATGTAATTATTTTAAAATTCGATACATTTTAAAATCTTTGACAACATCATTTGTATTCTATAAGTCGTCTGATAACATAACTGAGACATTTCATCGGGGTGATGATCAAATAGATTCTTTAGAATTTATTCTCTCACTCACCCGGATGGTATGCCTCAGCTTCAGTTTTAAAAATAACTCTTTTAATTTAATTTATCGCACTTTATCGCCCATACACTAACACTAGTTAATAAGTTTCTTTTTATAGTTAGTTACGTGTTTACTAACCCATGGACTGTAAGTTGTCTCAATAAAGAAATTTGAATTTGAATTTGAATAAGGTTTTTCACCCAGTACTTAGAACTACCCACTACTTTGGATGTAAAGGCGAAATTCAAAGTATTCGAGACACCGCGATTTTCGTTTCATCTTCCGCCACGGTTTGCGCGTGGCTCCTATTTTTATTATTATTTGAGACTGGCAAACCTTTGACCACTATTGCGCCTGAATGTTAAGTGACGACGTGGTCAACGATGGAGTACTTTTGGATGATAGACGATCTATAAATAGAAATATGCCTACGCAAGGCATACAGAATCATATAGCATTACTGCACAATGCTTCCTACAATGTGACTCCTTCCCAAGATAGAATTGCTGCTTTACAACAAGCTGGTCCTATACCATTACTTGGTTATCAGCCCTTCCAAGGCTATGACACGTATAGAAACAGAAAACAACTCGCGCAAGATTTTCGTTCCGGCAGTAGAAACCGACGATCGAGGCCAGCAGACCTGTCAACAAACAGATGGTTTTACGCAAATACAGCCTCAAGAGGGCAGCATAGAGGCAAAAGATATGGACATTTATTTTCAAGCGGGACAACTAGTAAATTATGTGCGTGTGTGGCAAGATCTCGGGGCAAATCAAACCTTGTTGAATGTGATTAAAGGGTAGCGCATACCCTTTATAAACTAACCACCACTACATCTACCAGACCTCCAGCATTATCTATTTCAAACCCCAAAGTCAATAGAATGACAAAAACTATAACTCAGTTAATAAAAATGAATACAATTTAGTTACTGGTGCCTGCCCCAAATACGCCATGTTTAGTATCAAGGATGTTTCACGTCCCAAAATCAGACGGCTTGTTTCGCCCAATTATCAACCTGAAAAACTTAAACAAGTATGTTTATCCGGGCAAATTCAAACTAATAAATATGAACAAAATCCCAAGTTTTACACAAAAAACTGACTGGTTGGGAAAATTAGACCTCTCAAATGCGTATTTTCATTTGCCAGTTGTCCAAGTAGTGGAGAGCCGTAAGATTTATACCTCGGAATCCAGGGCCAGTCAATGAATCTTTATATAAACTTTGGAAATGTCTTTATAATAGTACTAGCTGACCCGCCCGGCGTTGCCCGGGTAAACAAAAGCTTACATATAAACGCTTTCTCACTCACAGCCTCACTGTAAAAGTACTATAAGTTGTGTCGTAGGGCCGTAAACAATTAACACCACACACACAACATTCATGTCATACCCAGAACCAGAAATATAAACTGCCCGTGGGGAATAAACTTTTGTTATTGTGTTCCCACCGAGATTCGAACCCGCTGCTTTAAAGACGAACGCGCACTCATCTACGCCAGTGGGTAGTTCAAAGTTCAAAGATTCCCCACTCTGCGTCGCCCGGTTAAAAAAATTACATATAAACAGTTCCACATTCACAGCCCCACACTAAGTTCAGTGACTTGTAGCGTGGGGCCGTAAACATCCAAGATTCACAACATATTAAAAACCAGGAACACAAATTTCCCGTAGGGAGAAAACTTCTGTTACCACCGCGAATCGATCCCGCTGCTTTGAAGGCAAACGCGTACCCATTTACGCGAGTAGATAGTTCAAAAGATGACCCGCCCGGCGTCGCCCGGTTAAAAAATATGCAAAGAAACACACTTCCACATTCACAGCCCCACCCTAAGTTCAATGACTTGTATCGGGGGCCGTAAACATCCAAGATTAACAAAGTATTCACAACATACTCAAAACCAGGAACACAAATTTCTCGTGGAAAGAAATTTTCTAGGTAAATTACCACCGGTAATCGAACCCGCTGCTTTGAAGGCGAACGCGCACCCATCTACGCCAGCGAGCAATTCAAAGTTCAGGAACGACCCGCCCGGCGTCGGCCGGGTAGTAAATATTAAAAAACATACCCATAAACGCTTTCACATTCACAACCCCACACTAAGTTCAATGACTTGTATCAAGGGGCAGTAAACATCCAAGATTCACACAACATTCACAACATACTCAAAACCAGAAACACAAATTCCCGTGGGAAAACACCTGTGTTCCCACCGGGCATCAAACCCGGTGCTTTAAAGGCAAACGCCCACCTAACTACGCTAGCGGGCAGTTCAAAGTTTAATGGTAAGACTAAACAAAAAAAAACAGTCGAATTTATATCCTCCTTCTTATGTTAGTCGGTTCAAAATAGACGTATGCCGGATTACGCAGTAACTGTTCCATTCTGTGATCCACCGTTTTCACCCTCAAATAAACTTAACGATTTCTCCTAGACTATAGGTCCAAATTATGTGCAGTAAAGAGCAAATTACATCTACCTGAACTACGTAAGCCGATGAAATAGGTTTTTTTGATAAGGATTAATATAAAATACTTAAAAAAAGCCAACGAAATAGATGCCGCTATTTTTTAATGTGCAGGAATTCGTAGTACGTGGCGGTACATTTCTGACCCGTCCCGTTCACGGGCGGGCTCCCGTGAAACTAATTTCACGATTTCTCATAGACTATTTATGCAAATCATATGCAGTAAAAAGCAAAATGTATTTACATGAACTACGTAAGACGATGAAATAGTTTATTTTGATAAGGATTAGTACTGAATGTCTCAAAAAGCCAACTAAACATAGGCCGCTTTTTTTTCAGATTTTTAACAAAGAAAAGTATTTTTTCTGAGCTATACATACATGTTAGATATATGCTGTCGCGGACTTTTTTGTAAAACTCATGAAGGCCAACATTTTTGCTGTACATTGTATTCACCTATGTCTAACTGTTTAGTCAGCGTACGCCGATAAAGCGGAAAGTTAGCAAATTTTTCTCCGACTCGTCTTACGAATATTATTATTTCGAACTGATAACTAACTTCTATCCCGACAAAACATAGCCTATGACACTCAGTGATAGTGTAGCTATCTATTGGTGAAAGAATTTTCAGAATCGGATCAGTAGTTTCAGAGATTACCTTTAACATACAAACAAACAAACAAACAAACAAACTTTACCTCTTTATAATATTAGTATAGATAAAGAAAAATGTTTAAAAAAAATTTGTGCGATCTCAAATTTTTTTTTTATTATAAATATTTATATATTTTTCGGAGTTTTCCTTTATTTATATTAGTTTAAATTTTTCTCTTAAATGGAGAACTGTTAGAAACTTGATCTTGGATTTCAAGGGACTGCCGGTATAAAGATGAGGGGTGGGGAGGGGACTAGAGGGGACAACAGCAGCTGTTGGGTGTTGTTGACGCGAAAATTTGCTAACTTTCGGCTATATCGGCGTACGCTGACTAAATAGTCAGACATAGGTGAATACAAAGTATGGCAAACATTTTGGCCTTCATGAATTTTACAAAAAAGTCCGCGACAGCATATATCTAACATGTATATTTAGTTAAAAAAAAATACTTTTCTTTGTTAAAATTCTGAAAAAAGCGGCCTGTCTTTAGTTGGCTTTTTCATCGTTTTAAGTAGTTCATGTAGATACAATTTGCTTTTTACTGCATATGATTTGGATAAATAGTCTATGAGAAATCGTTTAATTCTTTTTACGGAAAAACGAACGGGTCAGAAATTCATCAAAACGTACTACGAATACAGAAATCGGTATGTTTATTTGAGGGTGAAAACGGTGTATCGCAGAAGATGTTGTGTGAATCTTGGATGTTTACGGCCCCACGATACAAGTCATTGAACTTAGTGTGGGGTTGTGAATGTAAAGGGTTTATAGGTATGTTTTTAATATTTTCTACCCGGCCGACGGGCCTTTTTGAACTTTGAACTGCTCGCTGGCGTAGATGGGCGCGCGTTCATCTTCAAAGCAGCGGGTTCGATTCCCGGTGGTAATTTACCTAGAAGATTTCTCCTTACGGGAATGCAATTTGTGAGTGGAGCAAAAATAATAAAATGGAGTTCAATCCCACTAAATGTAATGTCATGACATTTGGCCGAATGAGGCACCCCATCCATTTTGTCTATTCAATTAACGGCCAAAGCATAAACAGAAGTATTACCATTAAGGATTTGGGGGTCACTTTCGATCGAAAACTCACATTTCACGAACATATTAGTACGCTGGCAAAAGAGTCTTTCAGACGACTGGGCTTTGTTCTTAGAAATGCTCGAGACATTCAGCAAGATAGTGTGGTTCGTCTCTTGTATAGTGCACTAGTGAGGACTAAACTCGAGACTAGCGCTTGCGTGTGGAACCCACATGAAACTACGTACGCGCTACTACTTGAAAAGGTCCAAAAGGCCTTCCTGAGGTACCTGTATAAAAGAATTTATGGCTACTATCCTTTTATGTATCCCACTAAATTTCTTTTAGGTTGCTTGGGGTACAATTCTTTAGAGGTAAGGCGAATAAATGACCAGCTAACATTAGCGTGTAAGGTATTTCGGGGCAAGATAGACTCAGTCGAACTCAGCAATGAGTTATGTCGGTTCTTTACCCCGGACAACTATAGGAGAAACAGAAGGCACAAATTATTCTCTGTAGCACGGTGTCGGACTGTGGCACGTGCCAATTCGCCCTTGCCACGCATTCTCTCTTCACTTAACGCTCTCATGTCAGCCAAACCTGAGATTGACCTGTTTGTGGACAGGTGGCTGGACATACTCAAAGTGTGTCTACAATTTTGTGAGGAGACTGTTTCATAGTAATTATATGTGATTTATATATATGTGATTATGTGACTTATTGTATTGTATAAATTAATGTATATGTTTGCTGATATATTTGTTTTTTATTATTTTTTTTTATTCTCAATGTGACTATTTAATAATTTGATTATCCATTTTGACATTTGTATACAGGACGAACTTCTGATTTGACATTGTATAATTTTCTTATTTTATTTTTTAATTTTATTTTTTTAATTAATTTAAGTTGTATAATTTTATTGTCATTGTTAGATTCTATTTTATTTGTATTTAATTGTATTAATTTGATTTCGATAATGTAATTGGTGTTTGCCGTTTTAATTGAAATAAATAAATAAATTGAATTGAATTGAAATTGAAATTGAATTTGTGCTCCTGGTTTTGAGTATGTTGTGAATGTTGTCTGAATCTTGGATGTTTACGGCCCCACGATACAAGTCATTGAACTTAGTGTGGTTATGAATTTGGAACTGTTTGTTTATATTTTTGTAACCGGGCGACGCAGGGTGGGTAATCTCTGAACTTTGAACTACCACTGGCGTAGACGGGTGCGCGTTCGTCCTTAAAGCAGCGGGTTCGAATCTCGGTGGGAACACAATAACACAAGCTTTTTCCCCTCGGAATTCACGAAACTCCTTATGATGTCATAAAACTTCAATAAGACTTAAATCGTCTAGACCAGTATTGCTTAATAAATAAACTAGATCTTAATCCAACCAAATGCTCTGTCGTTACATATTCTCGGAAAAATTCAACTGTTTTACCAACCTACACATTAAAAAATCAAATCCTTGTGATTAGCCCAGTCATTCGGGACCTTGGAGTTATTCATGATACTAAACTTATCTTCGATGATCATATTGATAAAATTGTAACTAGAGCCTCCAAGTCACTAGGATTTGTTATGAGAACGTGTGCATCATTCACAAAAGTAAAAACTTTCAAAATATTGTATTGTACGTATGTCCGTAGTATCTTAGAATATGCCTCACAAATTTGGAACCGTCATTATGACAAGTATACTGCTCGAATTGAACAGATCCAAAAAAAGGTTATTAAATAGGTACCTATGTTACCGTACGAAAATTCCATACAAATCGAATAACTATCTAAAACTATGTAAAAAATTCCACTTTCTTCCCCAAGTTAATAGAAGGGAAATTACAGATATTACACTTCTTCTAAAGATTTCCTCTAGCCTTATAGACTGTCCCGAATTATTAGGTAAAATTGATCTAGTCCCACCTTACAAACCAATGAGGTTTAATCCTTTACTGAATGTACCCTCAGTTAATACAAATTACAGACAAAACTCATATTTATGGCGAGCGAGCAGAAATTTCAATAAACTTTGTAAGCGCCTAGATTTAGATCTATTCCATACTAGTATAGCGTCGGCTAGACGGCTGTTGAGCAGTGACTTTTTCGATAACTAAGCCATATAGACAAGCATAGCCATATATTACATTTTACAGTTACATTATACCTAACTATTTATTTGTTTAACTGTGTTCGTAGCTGTTCATTAGCTTGATTTGTATTATTTATACGTTTTCTAACCGTGAGGACCTTTAATTGGCTCATTGTATTATGCTTAACCTGTAAGTTGTTAGATTTATAAGCTGTTGGTCTTCCTCAATATAAATTAAATTAAATAAAGAAACGAGGGCGGGACCAAATCGCAACTTCTCATGCTAACATAAAAGATTTATAAAATTCTAACCAAATTTGCAATTTACCTTCAACGTATATAACCGGCCGATAAAATATAAAATCGATTGATTTATCATATCAACGATTGTCACGTCAAGACATCAATAGCGGAATGGCATCTTCTCAACAACCTTACTTCAAAAATATTTGCTATGTGGGGGATCCCAAAAGTAGACCTTTTTGTTTTAAAAACCGCCCACGTATTATCTATGTAACTTTTGATCGAACAGACAAAATGCAATATTTTACGACGCACTAAGTCAAACTTGGAACTACACATTGGCATGGATATTCCCACCACTCTTTTTTGATTGGTCGAGTACTGGCACACCTAAATCAGGCAATCGGTCTCTTTATGCTTGTGGTCCCAAAATGGGAAAAAGCATATTGGCGCCCGGACCTCAGATGCAGAGCTGTAACAACTCCACAGTGAATTACACCACTCCAACGGGAGCAGATGTTGCAAGATTTCCTATTGACTTTCATCAAAAGCATGATTTGGCCTACAGCACCATATGCCTACACAAGTCAGTGGTATCAACTTTATGTAACCTAGAGAAAATTGGTTCTTTAAGTATACTCATTCACTCGTGTTAGTCTATAGCTATCATTAAAAAACTTTAACCTGAGAAATTTCCTATATGGAATGTTGACAATTTATCAACTTGGATTACAGGGACATTTCAACCAAATGTATCTTTTTATGAGTTTTCAAGAAGGACTGCTTGTATTCTTCTTTGCTCTAGTCGGATTGTGCATTACCTCATTCTATTATGCATTGATGATAAACACTGTAATATACGATTCCAAAACCTTATGACCATTTGTTTGGTTCCAAGACCGATAACGCTGACTATATCTGGGTGGCATCTTACACAAAATTTGCAAACGCAACCGTTAGATCCGGTGATAAGTCTAATAACATTATCAAAATCAAGACGTAAAAACACACAATATAATAACTTGTTTCTAACAATATGTGGCCCACGTAAACCAGCCTCGAGAACTTGTATTGGTTCATGGATAAAATCATTATTTAAAGATGCTCAGATGCTGATATTCAGCAGTTTTTTTTAAGAATTGGATGATAAACTATCCATCACATGATATATTGGCGAGAGGAAACTGGCGCTCGCAAAACACTTTGCAAAATTTTATAGAAGAGATTTTTTTGATTGTGAAAAGAAAGAGGAGTGTCAACGTTGTTTACAGCCATTTGATTGTAACCTCAGTTTATGACTCTGGTACTTATTTATTTTTTTAATATAACATAGGATCTATCATGATCATATCCATGATTTACTGATTTTGTGTAATATTTGTTATTATGACAATAATGACGGAGAAAATGAACAAATATTTTTGGTTTGGTTTAATACTACTTACTGCATTTAATTTCATAATGCTCATCTCTCTATGTAGGAATCTATTTTGATAAAACTAAACAGTCCTGAATTGATAAGTATATTACTACTGATAAATCACTATTGATTGCATTTTCTTTGTTTATACAGGACTTGTTATATAGAAACATACATAAACATAACTTTTGGTTAAATGACTGCTCTTATGTGTTTGAATGTTAGGAACATAATTAATTATTATACGCTATCTTGCAATAAAATTAAATACCATTAATATACTATGTATTTTCAGGATTTCACAACAGGACAAATATTTCTTTAACAACTGACTTGATCAAAACACCTACACATCTTATGGTTAAATAAGTGATACGCCTGAGTAACTAAACTTCACTAAGTAATATTTTTACATAGAAGTAAGCTTTTATCTACCTAAGGTACCTGTATTAATCGTTTTGATAACAATTCATTGTACATTGAAATAGCACTTTTTTTATTCATAGAATTTTAGATTGGCGTCCTATAAAACCAAATCACCAGGCAATAACAGACATGTCTCATATTTATAAAGGTTTCAAATAGCGCTACAGTGTTTGAATGACGGCGTTTTACCTACCAATAAAACGCATATTAAAATACGTACCCTATTCGAAACCTTACATTTTAATAACTGCCTGGTTAAATAACTATAATTATCAATATGAGACTCAATGAGCTAATTAATTCCGCACAGCGAGTGCTGCACTGGTGACATAGTGAGACAACAATAGTTGCTGTATGGAGGTAGGTAGATTATATATATGTATAGGGGAGATGTAGGTAATGAGGATCACTTAAGCAAGAATTGAAATAAATAAAAATGTATTAATCAACTGCTTATTGCTAGGCTTTTATAATAAACTTTACTTATTTAACTTTCAATTGAGATCAACTTTAATCACGTTGGCTAATCAATTTTGGAATAATAAAGATTTAAAAAAATATTAGGTTTGATCACCATTGTCGACATCGGTTGGCAATGGTGATCAACATGTAGACAATCGTGATCACCACATTTCGAGCAGAGTAGAGCAGTACAGCCGGCATGAGCCCAAAGATAACATATTTCGTTGTCTCTTCCGAATTCCCCACATACAAGACACGTGTTACCTGCCCCATCTGCATCGTCATCTTCATCATCCTGGAATAACTCGTCCGTGTTCACGTCTGACCTCGAAATATCATTCGATACCTTCAAAATTGTCTTCTTAACTTTCCTAACCCCTTCCTTTTGCGGCTTGCTTATCTTTACCACTTCTTTTCTCTCACTTTTCTCATCTTTAACCTTTCATTTGATTTCTTTTTCGAACAAATCGTCTTTAATCGGTGCTGAAGTCAAAATCGCTCCATGATGTTTTTCTCTTCCTTCTCTTTTCTTGAAATTAGGTGCTTTCACAGGATGGATGCATTTGGATGAAATTTTGGATACTTGATGGTGATAAAGTTAGGTAATGTAGGCAATGGGGGTCACCATGTAGGCAATTGTGGTCACTGCGATGTTGTGACTCCGATTACCTACATGGGCGAAAATTTAAAAAAACGGACCCTGACGAGAAAGTTGAGAATATAATAGCAATCTAAGTTTTAATTAGCAAAGTAAAATGTTACAATTACGACATATCACAAGTACAGAAATAAAGATTTAGTAATTTAAGACTTACACTCGGTTTTATCTACTCGTAAAATTACATCAAAATGGCGCTAAATCTTCTTACGTCCATTACTCTCCAGCGCGTCACGTGAACTGAGTGAGCGACCGACCACGCACGGGAATGATGTGAAGCTAGCGCGTAGTTATGTTGGAATCAGTTGGTTGCGTTCGGTTTTTGTTATTCAGTGGTGATCACCATTGCCCACTGACTACGATTACCTACATCTCCCCTACCTACCGCCACGAGACAGAAGACAACGCGTCATTCTCATATTTATAAATGTTTCGAATAGGCGTCGACGCCGTCACTAAATGTCAATATATTTTTGGGGTAAAAGTTAGGTTCAGTCGGAAATAACAATATTAGCAAGCCAAGTCAGAGAAGAATTTGCTAATCGGCCGCTTTATCGGCATAAACTGACTAAACAGTTTGACATAACTAAGGCGACAATGGTGGACTTCATTAGTTTTATAAAAAAAGTCCGCAACTGCATGATTATATCTAGCATGTATATTTAGCCCAAAAAATTTCTTTAATTTGTTAAAAATCTGAAAAAATAGCGGCATCTGTTTTGTTGGCTTTTTGACACATTCAATATTAATCTTTATTAAAATAAACTACTTTATCGTCTTACGTAGTTCATGTAGATTCAATTTGCCCCTTGCTTCATATAATTCAGACAAAGAGTCTAGGAGAAATCGTTAGATGAGTTTTAGCCACACTTACTCTCTCTCTGGGTCACAGATTGAGTAACAATTACTGCGTAATCCGGCACATTACGTGTGTAAGACCGTCTGAACGTCAGACGTTTTGAACTGCTATAACTGTAAGTACCTAATAAGTCTAATCTAATCTTTGAACCTTCAAAGCACTTGGTTCAATTCCCGGTGGGAACACAAGTTTTCCCCCCGCGGGAAAGCCACGCATATTTTCTGTGGAATATATACGTAAATTACGACATATTCTGGGATATACCTGGATTACACGGGCTTCGTAGCGAATGTTTCGTACAAATGATTAGTACTAATAAATATTGTGTAAACGTACTAATTATAGTGCTTAGTATTAACGAAAGTGTCAGTTCAAGTAAATAGAACCTAGTTCAAGTAAGTACCCCTACCACAGTTTACTAAGCACTTGTTGTCATTGCTCACCGTTTAAACAGCCCGACGAGTGTGTGGTGACAAGTTAGTAACACGTGTCGAGTCTTGTTTTTATAGGTTATTTTGTTTACAAGTGAGCAAAATCAGATAAATAATAGTTTAAAAAAACTAAAAAACACGCTTTAAATAAAATTCAACTAAAAAATAGAAAATAAATTTTAATAAATTTAAATTGAAAATAGTGTAAAAAAATATATATTTTATTGTAAAAAAAAAAGCGTGTAAAGTCACTAATATAAAGCGTGTAAAATAGACATAACGATATACATTTTATAGAGTTACGTTATAATTAGGAGTTAGCTTTCAAGTCCATCTATATTTAAGTAGCAAAACTATGTAAGAAAATAATAAAGTGGAAACTAAACTAGTTTAAAGCGAGACTAGCGCTTCCTAGTACTGAATAGAAAATGTAGGTCAAGCACCAGATTGCTATTGAAACTAGTAGTAAACACAGATTGTATAGATGGCGCAAATGTAAAGAACGAATGTAATGTTTTATTTGTATTTTGATCTCTTTGTTTTAGAAATGGCGGTATTCGATTTATTCATTTTGCTTTATCTTAGTGTATTGTCTTCGGTCCTCGATAGATCTACAAGTTTGAATGAAATCTGGCCGTTTAAAGTGGGTCATATCGCGTCTAAATGAGTCAGTTACAAACATACATACAAACACACATACAAGTGAAGTTAATATAAAGCGTGTAAAAAAAAATGCTAAATTATGGCGCCGGAAAGGTAGGCATCCGAAACTACTTTAAAATGTATCCAGGAATTCAAAACTTATGAATGTCTGTCTTGTCCACAAACGTTTATCTTGTTGTAGTTCTTCGATTATGGTTTTGATAATATAATATTAGAATAGTGTTTAAATACACTGCGTAAAATGAGGCAGCGGATGCGGTCCATTTCCAACGAATGTCGAGTGACTTCTACTAATTAGATGTAATACATGTCATCAATTACTTATCAATTTTCGAAGCCGATGTAATCCAGGCAATAGGTAGGTAAGTACAATCCATTTGAAAAGGGTCGAGAAGTAACATAAGAGTGAGGGTTTATCTCTTTCTGTACATAATATGTATCTACTTCTGTATTTTTAAATTACATTTATTAATAAAAGGTATTCCTTGAGTTCATTCTATACGCAAATATGTGTATATATATATATATATATATACCTTTACCTACATATATTTGTTTACTTAATAGTCTGATTTCTCTCATGACTCACTCCATCCACCCGCTTAAGGTCGGTGCGTGCAGCGCAGGAACGCCCGTGTCGCAGTGGTCGATTTAACTCAAAACCGTAGCGCACGTCGCGTCGTCGTGCAGTATCGTGGTCCGCCACACAGCCACCCGGCCACAGTGGTCGACTCGAGACAGTAGCGCACGTCGTGCAGTTTTGTGGTCCGTCACACAGCCGCTGGCCACAGTGGTCGATTCAAAACAGAAGCGCAAGTCGTGCAGTATTGTGGTCCGCCACACAGCTGCCCGGCCACAGTGGTCAACTCAAGACAGTAGCGCACGTCGTGCAGTATTGTGGTCCACGACACAGCCGCTGGCCGCACTGGTCGACTCAAAGCAGTAGCGCACGTTGTGCAGTATTGTGGTCCGCCATACAGCCGCGCAGCCGCAGTGGTCAACTCTAGGTACACGAAACCGTAGCGCACATCGTGCAGTGTTGTGGTCCGTCACACAGCCGCCGGCTGCAGTGGTCGACTCTACTTGACACAGCATGCGGTGTTGTGGACAGCGGCGTCAGCGGAGGTACTTCGCCGCCCAGTCCACGCGCGACGCGCCACTACCGACAGCAGCCGCTTCTGAAACCAGCAGTGGGCGATGGTCATGGTGACCTTTTCAATTACAAGATGTAAATAAAATAATGATACCTACGTAAGTATCAACTTTAAATGTATAGCCGTTTTTAAGACGTTGAACCCGCGGCACAACAGGTCACAGCAGGTCTAAAAACGGCAACTGTTGTCCCAGGATTATGTTAAATTACATTTTAGATTATTTCATCATACCTAGTTTACTTTATATTTGTAAATTTAGAAAGAAAAACTAAAAGACAACCAACAATGTTAGCTGTAGGGTATCATTGAATACCTATCCCACACACCAGCAAATTTTTATTCATAAAAAAAAGTTAATGCAAAAAGTTTAATCAAGCAGACATTACAAAACATGTTATGTATGCATTTGTAAGGCTTAGATATTTATAAAAGACTAGCTGACCCGGCAAACGTTGTTTTGCCATATACATTATTTCTAGGAAATATTTTATTAGTTCCATAAAAAAATAAGGGTTGATTGTAGAAGGGTGAAAATTAAGGGTTGTATGTATTTTTCAATTCTAAATCATAAAAAAATAAAATAAAAAAATGTTGTCCAAAAATATAAAAAAAAATGTTAAGGGTGAAGTTATCACTTAGGGGTATGAAAAATATATAGTAGCCGATTCTCAGACAGGACTGAATATGCATATAAAATTTGGTAAAAATCAGTAAAGCCGTTTCGGAGGAGTTAGGTAACTAACATTGTCACACGAGAATTTTATATATAAGACAAGCTGTACCTGGCATGCGTTGTAATGCCACGTCGCGCGTCGGTACCTTGTTTAAGGGCTAAACTTGTTTCTGTCACCTCCCCATAAAGGCTTCGCCATAAAGTACGCTCTTGGCTAGAACGGATGCCGATTTTGTTATTATTTAACAAAATAACACAGTCGGTGTCATACCCTGTGGCGTTCATGTATATTTACAGGGCACACCATCAACTCTGAATATTCCCACTCGGTGTTTACAACACAACTGAACCGCCAGCCTCACAGATCGGACCGCACAGACCCTCGGGTCCGGAGACGCAAAGCAGAGGCGTTAAATTCAAAGGTGCAATGTTCACTCACCCCGATGTGTGGAAAGCGGAAGCGCACGGAACAGAGATGTGTCGATACGGGAGCCCGCGACGTACCGCGCCGCGCCGAGGTAGGCGTGCGCGGCAGACGAGGCGTGCGCGGTGGGCGCCAGCGCCGCCGCCGGGGCTGCGGCCGGCGGCGCCACGCTGCGCCCGCCACCGCCGCCGCCGCCCGCCACGCGCCGTAACCCCGCTGCTGCCGCTACCCCGCCGGAATGTACCACCTCTCCGCTGCAGAATCACACGCATTTTACTCCTTATCGCAAATAATGAACTCCCTATTCGTATAAAAAAATATACACTGTAAGTGGTTTAGTAACACGGGGTTGTGTGTATCCATTAGGCCTTGGACTCGACCACAGTGGGTAGTGCAATGCTCACTCACCCCGATGTGGGGCGGCAGTGGTAGCGACTAAGAATATTGTCGCGGAAAAAATAATATACTCTATAGCCACCGCTGTCGCCCCGCTGTCCGCTGTTCGTCGAGGACACGGCCTCAGGAACCGTCTGCCAGAGAAAAAAATAGGTAGAAAAAGCAATTTTTTATCATTAAAACAATATTGGCAATGAACTGTAATGGGCAAGCACGACGCTTACCATCAGGCGAGTGACTTCCACGTTCAGGCACTCGATAATCATGAAAAAATAGTCATTGTATTTTCGACGACCTTTCTGTAGCGCACGGTTAATGTAACCGATGTCGCATGGCTGATTGTCTGGTTGTTCGATGATAAAAGGCGGAATTATATCATGCAATTCCGTGGCACACTCTCCGAAATGTATCCTATAAAAGACCGATAGACTTGATATTGCGACTCTGCGACGATGTTTTAGGCTTTGAAACTTCGCATCAGTCAGTTCTTTGCAGTTTATTAGTCTCTTAGCTCTGCGTTCGATAGTCTCAAGTGTCTCAAGCTGGTACTTCGCAGAGCCATCCCAAAGATGAGAGCAGTATCTTATTCCATACTCTGACGTACCTCTATCCAGTAAAGCTCGCCCCCGGTTTGGGGCCGAATGTGATAGCGCGGTAGCGCTTCGTCCAAAACGTCACCCTGAGGATGTGCACAGGAGCCGGTCGTTACGTTCGCAATGACGTCATCGCCCGGGACGTGAAGATCGAGACAGTGGGGGAGTTCGTGGTCCGGATGGCGCGCGGCATGTTCGACCGCGCCGACAATGGGCCACACCCCCACATCCACAACATTGCGCCGCTGCACGCCCGACCGCCGGACGTAACGACCTGGCGTGCACTCCCACGCGACGTCGTCCCCAAGGGTGACGACGAAGACGAGGGAGCAAGAGACGGTAAGGACTGATGACCGAAGATAGGAATGGAAGACTCAGTAAGGAGCCCAAGCCAAGACAGGCAAGGAGCTCCCGCCAAGATTACCCGAGGGTTTTAGCCCTCGGCGCTCAGTCGTGGTAAGAGTGTCAGAACACTGGGACCACTACCTGACGCCAAGACAGGCGCAGAAGAAAGACTGACGTGACGCGGTAGCGCAAAAAAATGAGACCTACACTGCTTGGGCTGATGCTAGAATTCGCAAGGCTAAGGACATACGTGAAAAGATAAAAGCCTTTAACAAAGCTAAAAAAAAAAAAAGCTGCCAAGTCCTGCAAAAAGGTACTTAAAAAGGCTCGTTTTGACCATATTAGCCGAATAGCGGCCAGACCCACTTCTTATACCGCAAGGAGTAAAGCATTCTGGTCCCTGGCTAAGTCGGTTGAAGCGAACTTCTGCCGTCCCTCACTGCCTCAACCGCTGAAGCCAGATGACTCATTGGCTCACACCGCTAAGGAGAAGGCAAACTTGTTTGCTTCACTCTTTGCGGAATCTTCTCGTCTAGATGCTGGTAACGCTACACCGAATTTATCCGTCTGCGAGTCATCCATGTCGGAAATCCGCATTCGACAGATCGATGCTCGTGGAGCGCTACGTAAGGCGTGAACGTGACGTTAACGTGAACAAGGCCAGTGGACCTGATGGCATACCAGCTATAGTTCTGAGGACCTGTGCGCCTGAGTTGACTCCGATCCTTACACGCCTCTTCCGCCTCTCTTTGGAGGCTGGACAAGTGCCGAAAGCATGGAAGTTTGCCAACGTACAACCTGTACCGAAAAAGGGAAGTCGTGCCGACCCTGCTGGCCCATCTCAATCACGTCCATTCTCTGTAAGACAATGGAACGTGTACTGAACAAAAAGCGAATACGCAGGGTTGTCACTATCTCTGAGTTTTATAGGAGATTCAAATGCCTTCTTTAGCCGAATACGGCTAGAGTAGGCATATGAATCTCCTACGGGCCCCGATTTGACATACTTCTCTGTTTCTACTATGATAATATTTCTGCGTATTGTACGGATACATGGCAAACAGGTGCAAGCGCATGTCCATCCCAGCTACTCTGGTATACAGAGAGAACAGCCGGATAGGGTGGGGTTTAATAATTTTACTTACCCGAGTATATCAGCAAAACGATCACGCAAAACTGTTTGAGACTGGATGAACGGCAGCGCGTGCAACACTACCGGCGTGGGGCTGGGCGCTTGCGCAGCGCTGCCCACCGCTGCCGGCGCCGGCGCCTCCGAGCCGCTTCTGTAGTGCGAGGCCGCCAGCTCCACGCCGCTTCTATAACAGACACAGAATTTTTCTGCTGCTAATCAGCCATAACTTTGAATTTGAAGTCATTCATCACAATTTACCTCCTCGCGCGAGACGCCGGCGGCGGCATCGCTAGAGCTGCGCCGACCGCGAAGTACGGGAACCTAGAAAAGTAATACATATGAATGATCGATGTTGTCGGCGGGAGGAAGCGGCCTTCGCGCGGCGCGGCCGTGGGCTCGGGGACGGCAGGAGCACTCACCGAAGCGCTTGCGGTGCTGTGGGGCGGTCCTGCGGCGCGAACCGCAGCAGCGCCTGCAGCAGGGCCAGCGCGGGCGGCGAGGCGGGCGGCACGGCGCGCGCCAGCGGCACGCCTCCGCCGCCCGGGAAGCGGAACCGAAGCGCCGCCGCCAGCGCGTAGCCCTCGGGCCAGTGCGCGGGGTCGGGTGCGCCCAGAACCCCGCAGATGCGATGCAACTGGTCGATCTCCGAGCTGCCCGGGAACAGCGGCCGGCCGGTATAAAGTTCGGCTGCGATGCAGCCGAGCGCCCACAAGTCGATGGGCGCGCCGTAACGCGTGTCGTGCAGCAGCACCTCGGGCGCGCGGTACCAGCGTGTCGACACGTAGTCCGTGTAGGGCGGGCGCGAGCGCACCTCGCGCGCCAGCCCCAGGTCTGCAATTTTCACCAGCTCGGGCCCGCTGCACAGCAGGTTCTCGGGCTTGAGGTCGCGGTGGAAAAAACCGTGGCGGTGCATATGCGCTAGACCCTGCAGCACCTGGTACGCGATGTTTCGTAGCACCGGCTCGGGGAAGGGCCGCTCGGCGTCGCGCAGCAGCTGATACAGGTTGCCGCGCATGTACTCGAATACGAAGTACAGCGTATCGTTCTCGCGGATCACCTCGCGCAGCTTCACGATGTTAGGGTGGTTGAGCTTCTTGAGCGACTTGACCTCCCGCAGGTTCATGGCCTCGTCCCACGAATAGTACTTGCGCTTCATGCGCTTGATGGCCACCTTCTCGCCGGAGTCACGGCGCTGCGCGAGCGCCACGGAGCCGTACGTGCCGTCGCCGAGCTGCTGCAGCACCACATACCGATTCATGTCGCCGCCCCGCCCCGTCCCGCGCCCTCCCGTGGCCTTACGATCTCTTCTGCACCATTGCGTAGACAATTATTTACCTCCTTTTTTTAAGGTAATGAGGTATAGTTATGTACATAGTTTATGTTTGCAGTCGTCTCTCTGACTAACTTTGTTGTGAATAAAGTGTTATTTGTACAATACCGCATAAACCTGTAAACATTGTTTTGGCTAAAGAGACTAACTACACGTATTTTTTCTCCTTCTAAATAGATCGTTAATCCTATTTCATTGTCCTTCCGCCCGTCTGTCTGTTAAGAGTTTTATAGCTTCAAGCTTATTAAAATTATTACTTAAAATGTTCACACAATATGTAAAAACTATGGCCTAAAATGGTTCGACGGACTGACGAACAAAATACTGAACACCCGAATTAAATTAGAGACCTCGCTTCGCTCCGGTATCGTTGTAAAGAACTTTGTAAATTAAATTAACAATTTAGTGGGACAGCGATGATGCCGTTTTTAGGTGATTCTATTTTGTCCCCGGCATCTATCTAAACGTAAAGTACATAGTAAGTAACTTCAATTGGTCAATGACGTAGGTCGTCCCGCGCACCTCCCGAGTAAATCACATCATCTGAACAATTTGAGCAGACGATCTATAAATAGTTAAATAATCAAACACAAACACGGAGCAGTTGAACACATATTCCTGAGCAAGCAAAGTCATCAAGTACATGTACGCATGAATATAACAAACGCATTAAACGACCACTATTTTGTGTATATAAAAATATTTAAGTAGATAACCAATGCAAAAGCTTGGTTAATAAGTACAATGTAAGATAATTTGGCTTCAAAAAAATACCTAATCTAATAAAAACAAACAGCAGTTGAAATATGTATACAGAATACTATTACTCCTGGTTTAGAGAAGAAACTATTTTAGTGAGCAGGTAGGTAAATAGTTTTCAATGTTATTACATTCTCGACACTTTCGTTGTCATGGATACCTACCCCTAAAATTTAGTGAGTACATTATCTAAGGCTAGCCCATAGAACCATTATTTTTTTGTATTATCTTTGTCATTCTATTTCTACGGGCCTTTTGCCTATATTTTCTAAAACTAAACTAAAACTATAACATATACAGCGAAGACCTAAGTAACCTAGAAAAAGCATATAGGTAACTCAAGTGCCCACTATATGAATACGCCACAGAATACGCCTGCAGTAGGTACCATAAATTGTACGTAAGTACTTTATAGTACCACGGCATGGAACTAACGAGCTACACCCAACAAGCCAAGGCGAACCGTACACGTACGGTCATAATCAAGATTTAAGTACTTAGTTATACCAACAGTTTTAATGCAAAAGTGAAAAAAATTGCTTGTCTATTTTATATTATTTTGCAAAATAATGTGAATCTTCAAACGTTAATACTCATTAACACTTGAAGAATCTAATTTTTACCGACTTCCCAAAAAAGGAGGAGGTACTCAAGTCGACTGTATTTTTTTTTATGTGTGTTTTCTTATTACTTCTCTCTATGTGAGCCGATTTCGAAAACTTTTTTTTAGTTCGAAATATTAGATTACTAATTGTTTTTCTAATTGGTCCCATTAAAATTTGATCAAGATCTGATCAGTAGTTCTTGAAATATCGTCAATAATGCATATTTTGTGGACTACTTTGACGATGTTCTCGTTTAACCGACTTCAAAAGTTACCTCATAACTTATTTCGTTGTGAGCCGATTTTGATGATTCTTTTTTTATTTGAACGCTGGTGCTTTTCATGTGGTCCCATAGAAATATGATCAAGATCTGATCTCTAGTTATTATATCCGGCTCGAAGGACCAAAAATTAGGTAGTTGTAGTAGTTGATTGAGTAACAAACACGTGTAAGTCCAATCGTTGTTTTATTGAGTGCAATAGTTATTCGCGCGGTGTCGCGATGAGCACTGACTCGGATCCACGTTAACTGCTGACCCGCGGGAACGTGTGTTTTGTACGGTTAGCATAAACCGTACAGAGTTATAGTCAATAATGCGTGTTTAATACATTAAATATGATCAAGGTTCCGAAGATAAAGCGGTGTAGTCGGTTTTTTTAAGCTTTGCTTGCGTTTAATTATTTTGCCTTTGAGTACTTATAAAGGTTAGATTAAATTAGTGAAATAGTTCAAGTGTAGAGAAATCGTACAAAATTGAAATGGTAATTGAACTGGAAACATTCTACTTCATAATACTGACAAGAGTTAGTAAAGTTTCTACCACTTTACTATGGCATGACTAGACTATGACTGACTACTTGACTTTGACTGTGACTTGTGACTAGGACTAGAAGTCCTAGTTATGAAATATAGAATTTGTTAATTATTGTTTAATATTTCGACTGAAGGACTATGCATCCATAGTCATGAAATAATGAAAAAGAAAAACAATACTGACACGTGACATGATAACAAAGTTTAGTTTGCTGTTTAGCCGCGTACTTCGTTATGGTAACAAAACTACGCTGGAAAATCCTTGGCCGCAAAATAGAAAAAATTGCGCAGCGAAGTAATGGTAGATTTTATCTTAGTATGTGAACGTGCACGAGTGAAGGCACATCATATAAAGTCTAAATCGTGACTTTCATTTTCACTACAAAACTCCATTCGAAGTTCTAGTAAAGTTTCTATTCTACCACTAAGCTTTATTACTTGACTATGACTGGAACATGACTATTTTATTTAACTGTAACTAGTGACAAGGGCTAGATTTATGAGCATGTCATAACATTTTTTTTTTCTTATTGAAAATGAAAATAAATTGTTCTAGCTAAGTAGAAAAAAATATTTTTAAGTATGTAATATAAGTAAATTAATATGAGTATTTCATAAAAATTATTTATTTTTTCTGATTGAAAAAGAAAATAAATTGTTCTAGCTAATTAGAAAAACAAATATTTTATTGCTTGACACTAGCTAAATGTACATAGCTTGCGAAGCCGAAACTTAAAAAAAATAAACTGATGTCGGATTGACCTTTTTCTACCTTATATTTGTATACATAGAGTACTTTGATTGTTTGTATACTCTTTGCCTGTGTAGAATCTTATTTATAAACGGAGTGATTACATTACCTTTGCTTATTTATCTAATTTTATGGGATGGAGTAATAATATTCTGTATATGGGATTGACACAAAACTCAAAAACTCCCTCCCCAACTCTCCTCTCTCGGTGTAGGAAGTAATAGCATTCTGTGCGTAACTTTTATTCTGGGATTTCTGGGCACAAAACCCGTGAGAGACGATCAGTGAAATCAAGCGAAGCCGGTCCGAAAATGATAGGATATGTTTCGCAGATATGAGTGGCGTTTTATCGCGAAGTAGAGTGAGCTCCGAACAGCTAGATCTTCTGTTGTCGTTTATGGAAGAGCACCCCGACTTCGCGGCTGGTAAGCTCTCGGTGTACTCGCGGTTCACGTCCAGCAAACTGTGGCGACTGCTAGCCGAGCGGCTCAACGCGGCGGCAGGCGACTGTGGCGGCGCGCTTAAATCCCCCGACAAGTGGTGCCGGGTGAGTACCGCGAGCCCTTGAGTTACCCTACCGCTAAATGCCAAGTGCCATCCGCTCATTGTGCCCTTGATGCTTGTTGCAGTACTGGGCCGACATCAAGTACAAAGCGCGCAAGAAGGCGGCCGCCGCGGGCGCTCTCGGGGACCTTTCATCAGCAGAGGAACGTGTACACAACATCTTCAGCGCCAACGCCCGGGACTGTGAGTTCCACCATTCCTACTGATTGACCTACTGTCGCATGACTTTATAGACTCAATTATTAATTAACTGGAATCACTTACAAATGATTTTTACAGTGATTGCCATTGCAGTGAGTGTAACAACTCAATAAATCATTGTCAATATTGTACAAGAATACCATTATTCATATTAATATTTTACAATCTATAATAGTAACAAACAGGTATTTTCAAAAGTACAGTTCTTTATAGATCCTGTAGGGCACAATATCATCACTTCGTTCATCAGCTCTAGATTAGAAGATGTTCCCAATTTTGCCTTTTATTGATGTATGGCAAGATAGCAAGTTGACAATTGATATTGTGTGCTACAGGCTGGTTTCTACGACTAGGTGACCGTCCGTCCTGACGTCAGAATGAACGGTCACCTTTAAATCTTTTGTTTCTTCTAAAAAATTATGGAAGTAATTGTCTGAGGATAGGAAGCAATAGGGAAGCAATTCCTGGGCATAAATGCAACATTAAATACCCGCCTAGTGACCGTTCATTCTGATGCACACAACTATTTAAGTTACACAAAACTAAACAATTTTTTTCAGTTTAACTCAAACATAATAAAAAACCATGTTCTATCTAACTTACAAATAAGTTTAATGTTTTATTACTGATTACATTATTTTGATAATTATCAGTACCCGGATGAAAAAGGTTTGCTCGGCTGAAAACACGGATAAAACGACGTTTTCTAAAATTGAAACCTAGCTAGATCGATTTATCGCCCCTGAAAATCTGTGCATACAAAATTTCATGAATATCGTTGGAGCCGTTTCTGAGATCCTGATTACACACAAATAATAATATATACACAAGAATTGATCGTTTAAAGGTATAGTAATCGCAAAACATCTAGTCCGATCTGAAGTTGCACCATGGCGGCCCGCGTCGGTACAGTCAAGTGCAGGGGGCCTCGCTGATACCCAATTTTTGTTTCTGCGCAGGTATACGCGCCGTGTTCAGATCGGACTAGATGTTTTGTACTCACTATATTAGATATCCAGGATTTTCGCATTGGCGTCACAGTCACCAGGTGATTACAAACAGGTCACATGTTTATAAAGATTTCAAATAGCAGTACAGTGTTTTAATCATGGAATTTTACCTACCAATACAGAGCATATTAAAATACTTACCCTGTTCAAAACCTTACAGTCTAAAACTGCCCGGTTATAAAAGGTAAATAATACAAATATTAAACCAAATGAGGAATATTGACGCTTATATGGCGAAGGTGCTGCCAGGTGACATAACAGTGACTTTACTATCACGTAGACGTATATAGTAAGTAGAAGATAGATTGTGTATACCCCTACAGGACAGAAGACAACACATTATTCTCATATTTATATAGGTTTCAAATAGGGAAAGTATTTTAATATGCGTTTTAAAACGCCTAAAATAAATGTATAATATGTATAATCCTGACTGCAAAAATCAAGTTACAAAAGGTATGCCTCCATGACCAGTAGGTCCGTATGCAAACTATAACTGTATACTATTTAAATGGATGCCCAAAACACACCATTTATATGAATAAATGGTGTGTTTTTACTGTGAATTAACTCGGCAGTATCAACGTTCGGAACATTGACAGTGGAATATCCACGGGATGACATGTTCCAGCGTGCGGCGGTGCGGCCGACGAGGAGGAGCGCAAGCACACGCCGCTGGAGGACGACATGTGCTCGGAGACGTCGGGCGGCGCGGGCGCGGGCGGGGGCGGGGGCGGGCCCGCGGGGGCGGAGGCGCCGCGCCTCGCCACCGAGGAGCTGCTGGCCGAGGCCGCCATGCGCAGCGCGCTCGCCGCCGAGAAACAGGCTGAGGCCGTGGCGCAGGTCACTACAATACATACTCTTTGCACTGTACTTATCATATCATGCCCGTTTTATAACGACGTTTGCTCATTTTTGCTCATCTCAAGTTAACTTAGGTGGTTCAGCACTTGTCCATCCGTCCGTCTGTCAGAGGCATTAGCGTCTAAACCATACAAGTGAATAACTTCAAGTTCTCACAGAATATGTAATGGCCCAAAGCCAGAAATGGCAATTAAAATTATATAAATGAAAATATTAAGGGGGCTCCGGGCGATTACGTGTGCCTGTACACGAAATATTTTTTATATTTTTATCTACCCTGATAATTAATTTTTATTGCGTTTCAACAAGCAAAGATAAAAAAAAACTGTTTTGGCTGGACCGATTTCTGTCGCCCCTCCATTGCTGAAACCTGATGGTGCACTGGCCCATACTGCTAAAGAAAAAGCGGATTTGTTCGCTAGCCTCTTCCCATAATCTTCGAGTTTAGAAGAACAGGCGAAAAGACTCCGATATGCGAAACATTTGTCGGAAATTCGCATACGACAAACCGAAATTCGAAAAATATTCCTAATTCTAAATATGAACAAAGCCAGTGGTTCTGACATTCCTTCCTTGGTGCTTAAAACATGTAGGTTTGAACTTGCTCCTGTTTTAAAAAACGCATGTTTAGACTCTCCTTAAAAACTGAAAATGTGCCGAAATTATGGAAGCTAGCTAACGTACATCCCGTGCCAAAAAAAAGGTAGTCGTGCCGATCCTGCCAACTATTGGCCAATCTCAGTCACGTCCATACTCAAGACAACAAGAATAAGCTATGGAACATTCAAATGTTAACATGAAGCAGCTAAGAAAATACCAAGCAACGATAAAAAAATTATATCCTGTGATAAAGCAGAAAAGGCGTGAAATTTATTGTAAACGTAAAATCCACATATGGAAATTAAGTTTTGGCTCTGCAATCTATTTGCATTCAGCCAGTGTCAAGTAATAAATAATGTTCAACCACTGGACATTTTCTGAATTGGACATTCTGCGACTAAACGAAATTTGGTAGGTATTTAGCCAGTTCTAGTCGCCAGTAACAGTCAAATTCAAGTAAAAGAATCATGGTCCAGACATAGTCAAGTCATGATCTAGTAAAGTTTTAGAAACTTTACTAGAACTTCTATTTTGGAGCGAAGGCGCAAATAAGATTTTCAACTTTGTATGATGTGCACGTTCACGAACTATAAATTAGTTAATATAATAATCCATCATTATTACACACTAGTCCCACACAAAGTTGTAACACAATGACTTGTGCCGTGGGGCCGTAAACACCAAAACTACACGCATAACTTTCACATCACACCAGATACATACAATTCTCATCAAAAAATCGAAACACCCCTGAAGTTTGGTTTTGAATGAGTCTTATGATTATTCAGGCGGAATTTAGATAAAAAGAGGTTTCCATTAAAAAATAGTCCGCTAGCAGTTTAGGCTACACAATCATACCAGGATCTGGTAGACATCAAGTCACGTCTGAACGAGATGACCGGTATGTTGTGTCAGTTCCTCTAAGAAATAGTTGATTTAACTCTATTCAACTGCAGCAGCGGTTCCGTGTGCTTCGAGAATTGACTGTGAGCGATTCTACCATTAGAAGACTGGCGGAGCGTGTCTAATGGCCCAAAATTGTCGGTAGACCACTGAAGAGCGCGCCTTAACTTTGCACGTAAGCACTTAAATTGATCATACCTTCAATGAAGCAAAGTTCTCTTTTCTGACGAATGTAACTCATAAGAAGAAGGATTTAAAGTAGTAAATAGTTTTGTTTAGCCGGTAACACTTATAAACGGTATAACTTATCTTTGAACATAAAAACTGCCCCCTGTCGTAGTTGGTTGGCGTTCGCCTTTAAAGCACCTGGTTTGATTCTCGGTGGGAACACAAGTTTTCTCCCCACGGGAAATTTGTTCTGGGTATGATGTGAACGTTGTATGTGTGGTGTTAATGTTTACGATTTTTTTTAATGGTTGAGCGTCTAAACTTGTCCTTAAAGGCAGTCTCCGATTGGGGTGATGCGAACCTGGTCAACTTCAACGCCTTCAAAACACAGGCGTGTTTATTCTCCACTAAAAGGAGTCCTTTCGAACAGACTCCAACTTTTCGAGATATATCCATACCAGTAACTGACCATCTTGAGTTACTTGTTATATCTTTAATTTCAAAGCTTAATTTTGGAGTTTATATTGAGTCGAAAGCCCAACTAGCCGCCAAAAAGCTGGGAATCCTTGCAAAGGTGAGACGGTACTTCACTCCAGAACGATTACTCGACCTGTACCAAGCGCAGATGTGTTCATGTATCGAGTACTCATCTTTGGGACAGTTCAGCTAAGTACCAGCTCGAGGCTCTAGTTATTGGTATACTCCCAACGGCCACCACTAAAACAGGCACCAGTGGTGGCCGTTAGATCAGTGCATTATTTACAGTACCGATGTTTTTGTGAATAAACTATTATTATTATTTTGTCTCAACGGCCATCAGTGGCGGATGTTGGAACATTCCAAATATTTGTCTCAACGGCCACCACTAAACTGCCACCACTGGGGGTCGTTAGGATTAATATTATTTATTGTGTCAACTGCCCCTGCCATTGGGGGCAATTACAGTCAGACCAATCGAGTTCGAATGTAGGTGGACCGTATTACATTGAGCGAAGAGCCAAGAAGAGACTTATTAACAGCAACCAGTTGACTAAATGCAAAACTTCAGAGCTTCGGGCATCAGGGTTGACATTCCACATATACGGACGAAGCGTTTTGCTTCCACATTCATTATGCGAACCGCTAAGGAATGGAACTCCTTACCTGAGTGTGTTTCCAATATGGGAGTCTTAAGTTGCGAGTGAATAGGCATCTTCTAGGCAAACGTGGTCCATCGTCGACCGCATCATCGCTTACCAGTAATGAATAAAAACGGCCCCGCGACACTAGTCATAGAACTTTGTATGGGGCTATGAGTGTGAAAGCGTTTATTTTTTTACCCGGGCGACGCCTAGCGGGTCAGCTAGTTTCTGATAAGTATGTTGTAGTATCAGGAAGTTTTTAGTTTTTGTAGATTTTTTGATACAAAACTATCATATTTTCGAGTAACTTTGTTTTCGTTCAGCTGTTGCTGTTAAATTGATCGGCGTGTGGGAAGCCAGGAAGGTCAGCTGGCTAATAATAAAAATACAATGACAGGCACTGATTTACTATGGTTTTGTAATTACTAAACAATAATACTTATACTTAAATTAACACTTATGATTAATGTTCTTAGCTATGTATGATGGCAATCAGTGCAGCCGTTTCCGAGACAGGTCGTCGAGGGCATTGCCAAAATGTTTACTTAGGCAACTTATTACTAATAGGGATTAGTACTTGCAAAGGGGTTGGGCATATAACTTGGCGGCTAACCATGCATTGTCATCCAAATTAAGCTTGTTTTGTAAATCAGTTGCATGATTCCACCCGGACAAACATGCATACATTGCAAGTTAAATAAAAGCTTGTAAAAATAACTTCAAAATGCCCCCTTTTTATTGCGAGAACCACCTCGCATTTCAAATATATCTATTTTCGGCTGTGTAAACGTTAACAGTTAAGGGGGCGTTGTTGCTTCAGATACGAGGTTGTTTCCTCATACAAACAGGTTGTAACGTAACGGTCGCCACTTCGCCGGCTAATTAAATTTTTTTTGTGATAATACAACAAGTTAACAATATTGCTATCGAATAGCTCGATCCATCTTTTTTTTATAACTTGAATATTTATGTTGATTTAGTTCCGGTTGTACTCACGTTATTTTTTATTTAATCGAGAAACTCGACCGGTGTTCGAGCGATATAGACGCTCATCCTCGGGAGCATGCGCTGTAGCGGCAACGAGAGCCTGGCGCGTATTGTAAGACGAGGTCTCGGAATAAATAAATACTCATTATTAGCTCGATGTCTAACTTGGGCCTTATAGAATTTTAGTTCGAGGAAATATAGGCAATTGGCCCGTAGATAATAAATGTACCATGTGAAAAGGAAATACATAATTAAACGTTGCTTGCGATTATGTATTTTCTTTCGGCTTTAAACAATCGACTTTACCGCTTTATCTTCTTTATATTGCATTCGCATTATTGACGATAACTCAAAAAAAAGAGATCAGATCTTGATCAAATTTCAATGAGACCACATGAAAAACACCAGCTTTCAAATAAAATAATAATCATCAAAACCGGTTCACAACTAAAGAAGTTATGAGGTATCTTTGAAGTCGGTCAAAAGAACATCGTCAATGTAGTCCACAGAATACGCATACTCAAGAACTACTGATCAGATCTTGGTCAAATTTATATGGAACCAATTGGAAAGAAAAATCTTTCAAACTAAAAAAAATTGTAAGTCGGTAAAAAATAAGTGAGTTGTCGTCTAATTTTGTCTAAATGGAAAATTGGGAATGGTATCCAACATAGCATACATTAAATATTTTTTTTAAGAAATAAATAGCGATCGTAAGATTCTATTTTTTTTTAGAATGATTAAAGTAGTTTGTATGTAGTCCGTCGTAAAATATGTTACCTGTATTACCTGAATTAATTTTAACTTACTAAATCCGTATGGTCTTTTTGAAACTAATTTTGTCTTTTCCACCTGATAACTCTGTATATAGCCATAGACGGACTGATCGATTTATTAAAAAAGTGACACTACAAAATGACGGCTTTAGTTCCAGCTTATCTTCAAGACACAAATAATTTTTAATTGATTTCAAACTGCGCTCCTATAGTCGCCATTGAAAGAAGAAGTTAAGTTAATATCTTTAAGACACAACCGGGTATTTTAAATGTACGATAAATACAAGATAATCAATATTATCAAAAGACCACGAGAAAACTAACAAAGATGTACTACTGGCCAGCGTTTTATGGCTATTTACTTTGGAATGGCCAGTCCACCAATCGACTCTCGAGTATATCAACACACTTTTGTTTTTTTTACGCTAAGTAGACAAACATTTGACCACTATCTGTAGGTTAATAAAAGCTTGAACAAGCTTTAAGTTAAACAACTCGAACCACGAAAATAAAGTTTTTTGTGATCCCATATTGTTCCGAAAGATAACTTTCAATGACAGATGTCGAGGCTTTCCATGTTATCACACGCCTTACGAGTATATCCCTATTGCGATGTCCTTAGGATTTCCATAACGACCGCGATCCTCATCAGGTACAAAAGTAACCAGGATAACATAAAAAAATGCCCAACCACCATCGGGGCGCGGTCGGCACAAGGTCTAGACAGCGTTCGGTCGTTCGACGGTAAAAGACCGACAAACCGACGGGCTCGGGTCCTCTACCGATCGCGAAGCCGAGAGGCTCGTGCCCTCTCGGCTTCGCGATCGGTAGACTCGAGCCGGTACACCCGGCCATCCTATACGATTGAACTCGGGCGCGACGCAAAACTCTATGACGCCTCTGACGGGTCGTCTTTCCGCCCGCAGGCCGTGGAGCTTCTGCGCGAGCTGGTGACCATAATGCGAGAGCGCGGCGCCGCACCGCCGCACGCCGACCACCTAGCGCCGCTGCACCACCACCGCCTCTAGCCAGCGCCCGGCGGGCTGCACCACCGCCGTGTCCAACTAGCGCAGGCTGGCCGGCGGGGCTGCACCACCGCCGTGTCAACTAGCGCAGGCCGGCCAGCGCGGCGGCGCGCGCGTAGGTCTCGTCGGCGCGCAGGCGGGCGCGCGCGGCGCCGTGGCGCAGCACGTCGCGCAGCAGCGCCGGGCGCGCGCGCAGGTCCGCGTACCGCGCGCGCAACGGCGCCAAGTGCGCGCACAGCGCCTCCGCCACCACGCGCTTGTACTGCGCCGTGGTCAGCCCGTCCGCCTCCTCCACGGCCTCCTCCGGCGCCTTGTCGGCCGCCAGGCAGTGCAGCAGCACCAGGTTGGCCACGCCCGGCCGCGCCTCCGGCTCGTACGTCACGCGGGCCGTGCAGTCGGTCACCGCCTTTCGGATCTTGAGCCGGATCTCGTCGTCCGAGTCGGCGAGCAGGATGCGCGACCTGGGGTCCGGGTCCGACTTCGACATCTTCCGCGTCGGGTCGCGCAGGCTCAGCAGGCGGTCGCCGCCGTCGTCTGCAAGCAGAGAGCGCGTGAGCGGGCGCGGCGCGGCGCGGGGCGGGGCGGGGGCTCTGCGTACCGGCGAGCAGCGCGCGCGGCACGGGGAAGGCGGGCCCGTGGCGCGCCACGAAGGCGCGCGCGAGCTGCGCCGCCAGCTGCAGGTGCTGCAGCTGGTCGCGGCCCACGGGCACGTGCGTGCCGGCGTGCAGCAGCACGTCGGCCGCCTGCAGCACGGGGTACAGCAGCACGCCCAGCGGCACGGCGCCGTCGCGCGCCCGCGCCGCGCGCGACCGGTACTGCGGCAGCTGCTGCAGGCGCGCCTGCGTGCCCACGCACGTCAGCAGCCAGCACAGCTCGGCGTGCCGCGGCACGGCGCTCTGCGCGAACAGCGTGCAGCGCGCCGGGTCCGCGCCCGCCGCCAGCAGCAGCGCCGCCGTGTCCAGCACGTGCGCGCGCAGCGCCGCCGCCTCCTGCCGCCACACGCCACGCGTTACCGGACTCTCATATACTATATAATAATATGACGGGGAAATGGACGTACCCGGCCGGTATTGCGGGGTATTTTAAACTTAAGTAAAATAAATTTTTATATCGCATTCGGCCGGCTTTTATTTATAGGACTTATAGGCATATAGGACTTCGAGGCTCGCAATCGTACAGCCGAGGGCGCGAGCGGGAGACGGTGCGTAGCTGGCGCGCGGTGAACGGATGCGAGCGGGCAGACGGTATGTCCCAGGCACGCAGTGAGCGTATGCGAGAGGGCAGACGGTGCGTAGCTAGTACGCGGTGAGCGGGACTAACGGGTCTACGATTCGTACCTGGCTCGCTGTGAGCGAGTGCAGGTCGGCGACGAAAAGTGTGAGGTCCTCGCCGCTGTCTTGCAGGCGCACGCAGCGCCGCACGGCGCCGAAGTAGTTGCCGACGTGCATGGCGCCCGTGGGCTGCACGCCCGACACCACGCGCCGCGGCCACGCCTCCGCGCCCGCCTCCGCCTCCTCGCCCGCCGCTACCTGCATACGACGAGACTATCGATCGTCCCCCCTCGAGCGATATGAATAGGCAAACCCAGCATACATAAAAATAACAAGTGACTGTTAGTTATAATAAATTATAGTCATTACGATCTGATGTTGGGACCGCCGAAAGAGCTGGAGAGCTAGTTTCTATGCTCAGTTTTTATTATGGTTATGTTGTGTCCTTAGACACTTCCGTAATTTCAAAGTGGAATATTTCATGAGTTTAACATGAACTTTAAAGAAATACGGGTAACCGGTACGGGTACGGATGACGTCCATTGGGATGAAAAATTCGCATAATGAACAAAATTTGTGGGAAAAGAAGTGAAGCCCTCTTAGTGGAAACATTGATGATATACTTGGCAGCCCCCCAAAACATGCACACACATAAACCTGTTATTAAATCCATATTTGATCCAGTATTTTTTTTTCAATCTAGTAAAACCACTGACTGTATTTGAAGTTATTCACTTGTTTGGTTTTGATGCTAAATACCTCATACATGACGGATGGTTTCACAAAGTGCTCAATGGACCAAGTCAATTTAGAGATCTGATCAGAGAATTCCTCCGATTTTTGTAGTTTTCGTGTCATGATTATTGAAAGTTTTATTTGAGAATTTCGGCCGGAACAGTTAAAAGACTTTTTTCGTGGGGTATTTTATGTTTGAGGTATATGGTCCTATTTAATTGTACTTCCTGGCATAAAATAATAGCTTCCTAACAGTAAAGCAAGTTACAAAAATTATAATTGAAAGGGAAGAATTTATGTTTCAGAGAGACAATGTTGACTGTTCAACATCAAATGGATATCTTTAAAAAATCTATAAAAAGACCCTTAGCTCGCATGATAACACTAAAACAATACCGACTACTTTATAGGTTATTATTTGCTGAAATCGGTCTTCAATAATATTGGGGTAAAAATTCCCAGTTAGTAATTTGATACAGGAAAATGTATAATTGCCTGTTTCGTCATATCAAGGACTAATTGAGATAGGAAAGCAACGCTTTCACACTCACAACACACAATAAGTTCGATGACTGGTGTTGTGGATGCCGAAAACCTATACATCACAATGGAACCCAAAACACAAACTTCCCTCAGGGAGAAACCTTGTTCCACTGGGAATCGAACCTCATACCCGCTACAATTATATGCAGCTAATCCAGCTTAAAACATGAACTAGAGGTTATCTTTCACATACAATCAACTGACCTTATCACTAAAGCTTCGGCAAAACGATTTTCGATTGAGGTTCTGCAAACACATCTTGCAGTGGACTAAGTTACGTTTAATAAATTTCATTTTAATATACGATCCTTGATTTTATATTCCATTTATATTATAATGATTACAGCCGCGATAAACGGAGTATTACATTATCTTTGGCAGTGATTACATTATCCTTTTTTTTTTTTTTAGTTAGATTGGCTTCGCATTCTTGTGCATTTAGCCAGTGTCAAGTAATATATTTCAAGTGTATTTCATATAAAAAGTTCTAGTCACAAGTCACAGTCAAATTCAAGTACAAGACTCAAGGTCCAGTCATAGATATAGCCATCTACTGACTGGACCTTGACTCTTGTTCTTGAATTTGACTGTGAATTTTAAAGTGGTAGAAACTTTACTAGAACTTTTATTGGAGTTATGGAGCGAAGGCGAAAATCACGTTTTTCATCTTAGGCTTTTAAGCTTACGACACACAGAGGTGGGAAAGTGGTCGCGACCCGGGACGGGATTTTTTGTAATACTCGAATTTGTTTGCAACCTGACATTATATCAATCCGGCGCGGTGCAATCTCTGCCGCGGCACAATCGCTACGACAAACAGGAGATCGCGCCGCGGTCGGACGTGGGACGGGCGGCGGTCGCTGGCGCTCTATTCTTCGGCTCAGAATACAGAAAGAACTTCTACGGTTCTTAATACAAGCTGTCACACAGACTCAGAGCAAACCGGTCGTTCGTTATGTACCTATTATTTTAAATTGCACGTCCGAAAGGTGTAACTGTTGAAACCTAACAATATTTTTGTAAGATCTTTATACACAGTTTTTGGCAATAAACATTTTGTGATTTGTGATAAGGCGGTGTGACCACAGAAAGCATAGATTAATTACATAATAAGATCATAGCACAGAGTACTTTGTATATACAGTTTCATGTAGAGAGTAATAGTATTCTGTGTTCATAGATAAATAATCGAGTAGGTAATTAAACGGGAGTGATTACATTCAGTAGTACTCTCTGTGGTCTGTGCATTCAATTCAACACTCTGTGGTCTGTGATTACATTATCTTTGGGCCTTTGGGAGTAATATGAACAAAAAGCCACAAAATAAAAATTTATGGAATTGAATTAAATTACATAAAATTAATTATTAATTTATTAATCGTTTCCTTGAAAATATCAGTAAGTAATAGTGTCTTTTTTGTTGTTTGGTTAATAATTTTAGGTTTCCAGAGGATTCAAGTAGATATTTAAGTAATAGAAAGGTACTTATAAAAAATAAATAAAGATTCTGTCCGGATTCTGCGGCTTCGAATGTTGTGTGTCTTACCGACGGGTTTGCGCGTATAGTAAACTAGTCGTTCGCGCCGAACTGAGATCTCGCGCCTGCATTTTGCCCAAACAAAACACTTGAGGTAAATTCCATACAACATAATAAATACATTCATCAACTTCTTTTATAAATCATTTAAATGTAACTAGATTATGTATAGATATTAGTGCTAGTTAATATTGTAGATCTAGTTATGGGAAGAGCGCTGTATGCTGAAACACCGGCGATGAGCCTAGTTCGGCAGCAGATACTCTACAACGATATTGCTAACTTAGCCTTTAAGAATACTATCGTGAAATATTGTACATTCTTTGGCAATAAAGATTTATTTATTAAAGATTTATTTATTTAATTACTTATAACTTTTTTCTTTATAATAATTGTTTGATTTATGTATTTGTTGTCCATGTACACGGATATAACGGATATTATATCTAAGTTTCAGCTTTAAATGTGAAGCCGTTTTTGAGATAGACCCTTGGACAAAATAGGTCTAAAAACAGTGAATTTGCCTCTAACAAACAAGATGCCTCTGAAAGACGGACGGACATACGGTCATACGGACAAAGTGCCAAATCACCAAGTCAAGTTAGAGTTCTCGCTTCACTCAATCATTAAATGGCCGGGTCTGCTGAGTGTCATCGAGGACAACTAAAAGGGATTTTGAGAACTACTATCTTAAATCTCTCTAATACTGGTAGCACAAAAAAAGGTAACAGAAACATAAATTAATCACAGAAATTGATAACAGAATTAATCAATTCAATTCAATTTATTCATTAACAATTATTACATCGTTTCTGAATTATAAATATAAATTTCATTAGCAAAAATTTATAAATAACTACAGTACAAACATAATTTAAAAACAACTTTCTAACCAATTATGCATTACATCATGATACATTTATAATAGGTACATACAATGTCAATTCTTAAAATAATGTCAATAAATAGTAAAACTTAACAAACAACAATATTGGATTAGCAAAATAAATACCAAATTAGTACATTACATTCTGGTTTTGTGTCAAAAGAAAAATAAATATTATTCAGCTATTTATTCCAGTCTATCATAATATTAATTCAAAATAAATAATCACTAGAACTTTAAAATTTCAACTATGTTATTGATGAAATTGTCAACTGAATAAAAGCATCCCTGTAGCAAAAGTTTCTTTTTGTTGAAATATATTTAAACTGTCAATTGATTTCAACTCCATTGGCAAACTATTAAATAATTTCACAGCCTGGTACCTAGAAACATGTTTGGCAATGTTAAGTCTTGGTAAAAAGTCAAATTGCATGTCTTTTCTACTAGTCTGACTTTTTTTTGGTGAACTGTTTCGTATTTGTCTCGAAATTGAATAACGTCTGTGAGAAGAACCATAACATACAGACTAGGAACTGTTAGGATGCAAAGATCCCTAAAATATTCTTTGCAAGATTCCCACGGTGGTATGCGCACAATGGTACATATAGCTTGCTTTTGTAAAATGAATGCCCTTTTTATGTTGTAATCGTAGCTATAACCCCAGCATCGAATACTGTACCTCAACTTTGATTCTACTAGCGCAAAATAGACTAACTTGAGTTGTTTGATGCTCACTTCGTCACGTAGACTTCTTAATGCGTAACACGCTGAGCTAATATAATTATCAAGTGCATCCAATTCATTTTTCCAATTCAGATATTGGTCCATGTGTACCCCCAGAAACTTGACACAGTCTACCACGGCAATTTTACTACCATTATGCTGACTCTATATCTATATCTATATCTGAATCTATCTATATATATATATATATCTATATATATAAAAGAAAGTCGTGTTAGTTACTCCACCTATAACTCAAGAACGGCTGAACCGATTTCGCTGAAAATTGGCAGGGAGGTAGTTTAGAGCCAGGAGAAGGACATGGGATACTTTTTAAGAACATACATTTCATTAAATTTTTTTTTTACATTTCGACATGCTTTCCATTTTCTATTACGTCACTCGGATTTGGTAAAGTACTAGGCAAACATAAACATGAAGGTTGTAATAATATAGTCACGTGACATTGTAACGCATGCCGGGTATGGCTTCCTAAATATGCACATTCATTGACTGTTAGGCGGAACGAAGGTCGCCGGGACAGCTAGTTATATATAAAAGAAAGTCGTGTTAGTTACACTATTTATAACTCTAGAACGGCTGAACCGATTTGGCAGAGAATTGGTGAAGAGGGAGCTTAGACCCAGGAGACGGACATAGAATACTTTTTAGGAACTTCACATGTTAGTTCTTTTTTTTAAATTGGTGTATAAAAATTGTTTTCTCATATGTCACTCAGATTTGGTAAAGTACTAGGCAAACATAACAATGAAGGAGGTAATAATATAGTCACGTGGCATTGTATGCCGGGCATGGCTTCCTAGATATACAGCCTGTGGGCCACAATCCGTCCATCATAGGATTCTTATGTGTGTCAAATGTTATCCATCTAAGGTAGAAGCACCTATTTCCGGTAGTGTTCTAGTACCCGGTAATGGTTCGTTTTTGGCATTATTGCAAGTTACTACCAATTACAAATAAAATTTTGTAAATGACAATACATTCTTGGCATAATTTTCTATAATTTTAGTGACAAAACTAATTGAAAAGTGGTCACACCTTGGTCCTTTATTTTTGGTTTGTTTCATCAATGATTTAGCTACAAACATCAAATGTCCATTCAAAGTTTATGCTGATGATTTAAAACGTTATATGCCTATTAAAAAACCAGATGACATCATAGTATATCAAACCAAAATTGATAAGATTTTTTGATGGTGCACAAAAGATTTTGTTTAAGGAATTTTGTACCGCCGCGCGCAGTCTAGTAATTAGGATCATTTACTCGATGGCGTTATTAATATAAGCTGTTTATGTTTCTTAATTTAGTTCCATTTGTACTAACTAGATGGCGTTAGCATGCAAGTTAGATCGCGGTATCGTTTCGTTTCGTGAAATGGGGTACTAAAAGATGCAGTGCTTGTATATTTGTCTTCGGGTTGTATTTCAATAAAAAGAGTACTACCATTGGCCATCTTTAATTTGTACCACTGTGTATATATTTTGGTCCTTCGAGCCGGATTCAGTAGTCTGCGGATCTCAGACTACTCGCACCTACGGACAGAGGGACGCTGTTCGGGTGAGCGGAGCGGAAGCAGTCGGGAGACAGCAAAGCGGGAGCTGTCGGGAGACGGAGCGGTTGAGGCTTGCGACGGAGCGAGCGGAGCAAGCAGTCATCGGACGGCCGTGCAGGGACATCAGCTGTCAGGCTGACAGCACGAAGCGGCGACTGGAAGTCCGAAACGGAAACTGCGCGATACGGAGCGGGAGGAGCCACGCAGGTGACGTCAACAGTCCACGGAAACGGTCAAGTGTGAGTCAAATCAAACTGTGAGTACGCACTTCAAAGTACTTAGGGAAAATTATTGTTTGGAATTTGGACCTTAAACGTTAGCAATATAAAACTTGAAAGTTTGTCTCCAAAGCTTAGGACTTAGAATAATTCTATGTATTTGGTATAAACGGGGAACCTATGCCCGAATTTTCTAAGTCGTAAAATTTCAAACACTTGTAAAATTTTCGGGAACATAATTATACTCGGTTGTTTGAATAAGTCCTAATTTGTCAAACACTTGTGAATTTTTTTGTACTTTTGAACTTAGAGAACTTTTGATCAATGTAATCTTAGTATAATTTACTTGGCAATTATCATTTATCATGCAGAAATATATTTTTTTGCAAAGGGATGTGCAGGAGAAAATTGCAAAGGCTCATATCAACTTTAAAAAGTCCCCAAAAGACCGGCTAGCTTGCGAGCAGTATATACAAGCTAGACTTGAAGCATTGGAAACATTGTGGGAACGTTTTAAAGGGGTACATGAAGACATTATTAACAGCATAGAAGTTTGGTCTGAATATGAGTCGAGCGATTATGCAAAAAACAGAATGTATGAAAGTACTGAAGACTCTTACATTTATTATAAAACGGATATTTTGAGATTTTCGCCTCAGCTGGTTTCAAAATCAATTGAACGTGGCAGTGGAAATGGCAGCACGTCAGTTTTAAAGCTACCGAAAATAACGATTCCTACCTTTTCAGGAAGGTATGAAGAGTGGGTAACGTTTCGGGACATGTTCGTCTCATTAATCCACTCCAATCCTTCTTTAGATGACGTGCAACGCCTGCACTATCTCAAGGGTAATCTGAGTGGTGAAGCTGAGCAGCTGATACGGCAGCTTCCTATCACTGCGGATAATTATAAAGAATGTTGGAGCCAGCTGGAGGCCAGGTATAACAATGTGAATTACCTTGCCAATTGCATTTTAAAGCGCCTAATACATCAAAAGGGAGCGACAAAAGAGTCTTCGGTATTTATTAAAGAGTTGGTAGATACTTCATCAGATTGTCTACACGCTCTTAAAAATATCGGCATAGATATAAGATCATGGGACATAATTGTCATTTATATTGTGGCTAATAAACTAGACGCGGAAACCCGTAAGCATTGGGAATTGAAGGTTGCTGAGGGAAATTCGAATGAGTTACCTACGTTTTCTAAATTTCGGGAATTTTTAGAGAGCAGGTTCAAAGCGCTTGAGTTCATTGAACCTGATCAAAGGCCTAAACATTCAACTCTCATTACCACCAAATCGCAAAGGGTCTTACATGTTACTAATATCAAATGTGAATTCTGCAACGAAGACCATAAGACGTACACATGTAAAGGGTTTATTAACGAAAGTGTAGAGAAACGACGCGAGTTTGTTGCCAATCGACGATTATGTTATAACTGTTTGGGTAACAATCACTCGGCAAGGTTCTGTCCGAGTAAAATTGGTTGTAGGGTGTGTAAGGGTAAACATCACTCGATTCTCCATATCAACGGCATGAAGAGTAGTAGGTCATATCAAGGTAACACTGGTACTTCGACATCCGGGGCATGTTTGGTCGGTTCATCCGCTGGAACGTCAGCGGCTTTCTCGGAATCGGTTGAAGCGGCGCCAGTGATCTCATGTTTTGGTCAAGCCCCAGTCATGAAACAGGTCATTTTGGCAACGGCCGTGGTTTTAGCGAGGGCAAAAAGTGGACAAAACTATTACATACGAGCATTATTGGATCAAGGCTCACAGGCCTCATTTGTTACGGAATCGACGGTCCAATATTTAGGTACAAAGAAAATCCCTGTCAAGGGAATAATATCAGGATTGGAGGGAAATCATAGTACAGTGTCAAAACACATGGTTGAACTGAGTATTCAGTCTAGGATAGACAAGTCCATCGTTGTCAAAGTACAAGCTTATGTACTTAAATCCATTACCACATTGCTTCCAAACTGCAAGGTGGAAAGGCTGGATTGGTTAGACAAAGATATGTGTTTAGCAGATCCTCAGTATCACACTCCAAGCAAAATCGACGTGTTATTAGGGGCAGATATCTACGGAGAAATATTACAAAACGGAATAAGAAAGGGCCCAAGGGGATATCCTTTGGCTCAAGCGACATCATTAGGTTGGATACTATCTGGCACATACAAAGGACTAAAAGCATCATCAGCTCAGGTAGTGACGATGCATACGTGTGTTGAAGACAATGAAGCGTTAAAAAGGTTTTGGGAAATTGAAGCTGAGCCAAAACCTATCATGAAGATGATGTCTGAAGAAAAAACTCGCTGCGAAAAATTCTTTGCTGAAACAACCAAGCGTGATTCAGAATGTAGGTATGTAGTAAAACTTCCCTTTAAATCCGAAAGACCGGAATGTGTTGACAGAGACTCCAGAACAATAGCGACAAAACGATTAAATGGACAACAAGTACGACTTCAGAAGAATAAAAATTTAATGGATAAATATAAAAGTGTAATAGAAGAATATTTACACTTAGGGTTTATGGAGAAGGTCCCTGAAAGGGAAAGGGATAATAGAATGGCAGTGTACTTACCCCATCACGCGGTTATCAGGAACGATAAAGATACTACAAAGGTCAGGATAGTATACGATGCGTCCTGTAAATACAAAAACGGAGTATCTTTGAACGATACATTAATGGTGGGACCGACGCTACAACCGGGACTAAGACACTTATTGATGCGCTGGAGACAGTACCCTATATGCATATCGGCGAATATAGTTAAAATGTATTGTCAAGTCAAGGTAGCAGAAGAAGATACGAACTTTCAGAGACTGTTGTGGAAGAAGGACGATGACACAAGGGCTGAAGACTATAGGTTACTTAGAGTGACTTTTGGGACAGCTTCAGCTCCGTACTTAGCGGTGAAGAGTCTGCAGCAAATAGCACAAGATGAAGGAGCTAGTTTTCCCACAGCATCTGAAAGAGTAATGAAAGACTTTTATATGGATGATCTGCTTACTGGGTGCAACACGGTACAAGAGGGAATGGTCATTTATAAGGAAATTAATGAATTGTTAAAATGCGGCGGATTGGAATTACAAAAATGGATGAGTAATAGCGACCAATTACTACCAGCAATCAGAGAGACGGCAGTAATCAAAGATGAAGACATCCATGAAAAATTGAAGTATAAAACGGACAAAGTAGTCAAACTTCTTGGACTTACCTGGAATAGACGAACCGATGAATTTTGGTACTCCGTAACTCAGCCTCCAGAACCTGGACCTGTATCGAAAAGGAAAATTATATTGCATATAGCACGGTTGTACGACCCGCTAGGATGGGCGACGCCTTGTGTCATAGTATCAAAAATATTAATTCAAAGACTCTGGATAGGTGGAATAGGATGGGATGATGAAGTCACGGGAAAACTACGAATAATAGAAGATTGGAACACTTACCGTAATGGATTGTCCGTTTTGAAGAAAATCAACTTATCTCGATGGTTAGGCACGAATAGGAACGATACACCAAACTCCGGCGGCCTTTGGGAGGTAGGTGTCAAATCTGTAAAGTTTCATTTGAAAAGAGTTGTTGGAGAGACTACACGAGAGACTTCACTAACACGACCAGATTGCGAAGATGGCAGTTAACGCAAAAAATGATGCAGAACTTTCGGCGAAGATGGTCGCAAGAGTACCTCACAAAATCCTCTCCATCGTTATAAATGGGCCTTTCAAAATCCGGAACCGGAAATCGGAGATATCGTCTTAGTTAAAGAAGACAACTTACCGCCATGTAGATGGTTGCTTGGTCGAGTGATTGCTAAACACGCAGGGTCTGATGGCGTTACTCGTGTTGTTTCTTTGCGTACAAAAATTATTGCCAAATCAAGCGGCCAACATCAAAACTTTGTATGTTGCCATTAGCAAATAAACCCTAGGAACGGTCTTCCTAGTTTAAACTTAAGTTATAGAAGTTTTAAAGGTTTTTATGTGTTTTAAGATGCGGTTTGTTTTAGTTTAAGTAATGCAATTTTCATTTGTTAGCTTCGGTTGTATATTGTGTTGTGTTACTTATAATATTGTAAGCCTTTCACCTAGGTCAACATCAGGACTGATTTTATTGAGTTTATGATATTTCACGGTGGGCGGCTATACCTACATTTTCTTTGGGATTAAGGTCAAATTTAATTTGCCCTTGGTGGGCGGTATGTTTAAGGAATTTTGTACCGCCGCGCGCAGTCTAGTAATTAGGATCATTTACTCGATGGCGTTATTAATATAAGCTGTTTATGTTTCTTAATTTAGTTCCATTTGTACTAACTAGATGGCGTTAGCATGCAAGTTAGATCGCGGTATCGTTTCGTTTCGTGAAATGGGGTACTAAAAGATGCAGTGCTTGTATATTTGTCTTCGGGTTGTATTTCAATAAAAAGAGTACTACCATTGGCCATCTTTAATTTGTACCACTGTGTACAGATTTAATGATTTTAAATATTGATAAATGTCTACATATAAAATTTTCAAAAAAAGAAATCCTCCTATGTCTATTTAAACATTAAACAACACACCCCATTACTGATGTTACAAATATTAGAGACCTGGGAGTTACAATAGACAGCGGCCATACATTTTCGACTTTATATTGACAATATTCTCACGTTTTTTACTTATTTTGTAAGAAGGCTATTTGGTTTTCCAAATAAATAAAAAATATAGCAAAAAAAGCGTTGCAGTTATCGGGCTTTATATCCAGACAAATGAAATGTTTTAAGGACCCCACAGTCATAATCCCCTCGTATAACTGCCTCGTAAGAAGCGTTTTGGAGTATAATAGCCAAATTTGGTACCTACTTATGAAAATATACAAGGTAAGTCTACACCAAATTTCATCAAGATCTGGTAGGGGTTGCATTTGCCCAGCATCAATAGCAGTTGTATTTTGTGTACGAGCCGAAAATCACACTGCACTCATTCGGTTCACGCGGATGGTGCGCGGGAGACGCGCCTCCCGTGGATCGGGGCCCGCGTTCGGCGATGGACGCCGGCTAGGGCGAACGAAAAGCGTAGATATCGTTCGTGAAAGCTCCATCGGACCGAAGCACATCACCATGTAGACACTCGGCCATATCACGAAACGGTCGTACGTTTGTCGATCGAATCTTTTCCGCGATGCCGCAGCGCTCGAATACAATATGATGCACGATACCGGCGTGACAAACGCTCTTCACTTCAGGGCCGTTCGCGCACAAAGTCGGAACGCGCGGCATGATCTCACCCGCGGCGGCAGCGGCGCGCGCGGCGGGCGCGGGCGGCGCGGCGCGCATGCTCGCGTGGCGCGTGCACGCGTACGGCGGCGTGGCCGACCTGCGCCTGGAGGCGGCGCGCGTGCCGCCGCTGCGCGCGCCCGACGACCTGCTGGTGCGCGTGCGCGCCGCCAGCGTCAACCCCATCGACGTCGCCATGACGGGTGAGCGCCGCCGCCGCCGCCGCCGCCGGTCGCGCCCGGCGGCGGCGGCGGCTGACCGCTCCGCCCGCTCGTTGCAGGCGGGTACGGCGCGCGCGCACTCAACGCCCTGCGGGCGCTGGAGGCGGGCGCGGGCGGCGTGGAGCTGCCGCTGGTGTGCGGCCGCGACTTCGTGGGCACGGTGGAGCGCGCCGGGCCGGCGGCGCGGCTGCGGCGCGGCGCGCGCGTGTGGGGCGTGCTGCCGCCGCACCGGCCCGGCGCGCACGCGCACTACGCGCTCGTGCGGGACCGCTGGGTGAGCGCCCCCCCGGCCGCGGCCGCCCCCGCCCCGGGCGGAGCGGCGGCCCGCTGTAACCGGTGTGTCGGCAGGCGGGGCCGGCGCCCGCGGCGCTGGACGACGCGGCGTGCGGCGGCGCGCCCTACGCCGCGCTGACGGCGTGCGCGGCGCTGCGGGCGGCGGGCGCGGGCGCGGGCGGGGGCGGGCGGCGCGCGGCGCGCGTGCTGGTGCTGGGGCTGGGCGGCGTGGGGCAGGCGGCCGTGCAGCTGCTGGCGGCGCGCGGCGTGGCGGCGGCCGTGTCGTGCGGCGCGGCGCAGCTGGAGACGGCGCTGGCGCTGGGCGCGGCGGCGGCGCTGGACCGGCGCGCCGGCGACCACGCGGCGCGGGTGGCGGCGGGCGGGCCGTACGCCGCCGTGCTGGACTGCGCCGGGCTGGGCGCGGCGGGGGCCGGCGGCTGGCCCGCGGCGCGCTACGTGACGCTGACGTCGCCCGTGCTGCGCGAGACGGACGCGCGCGGGCTGGCGGCGGGCGCGGCGGCGGCGGCCGGGGCGCTGCTGGCGCAGAACTGGGGCGCGGCCACGGGCGCGGGCGCGCCGGCCGTGCGGTGGGCGTTCTTCTCGCCGAGCGCCGCCGACCTGGACGACGTGCGGCGGCTGGCCGAGCGCGGCCGGGTGAGTAGTCTCCGGGCGGCGACATGTGTGGGTGACGGCGCGGCGTGCGTGTGTACATGTGTGGGTCCCGTTGCAGTTGTCGGTGTGCGTGTGTACATGTGTGGGTCCCGTTGCAGTTGTCGGTGTGCGTGTGTACATGTGTGGGTCCCGTTGCAGTTGTCGGTGTGCGTGTGTACATGTGTGGGTCCCGTTGCAGTTGTCGGTGTGCGTGTGTACATGTGTGGGTCCCGTTGCAGTTGTCGGTGTGCGTGTGTACATGTGTGGGTCCCGTTGCAGTTGTCGGTGTGCGTGTGTACATGTGTGGGTCCCGTTGCAGTTCTCGGTGTGCGTGGAGCGCGTGTTCCCGTGGTGGGAGGGGAGCGCGGCGTACGAGCGCATGGCGGCGGGCGGCGCACGCGGCAAGCTGGTGCTGGACTGGACGGCAGAGCGACCACCGGCGGACTAGCCTCCGAGACGATGTTACCGACTCACTGTACTCTATAGAAGTTACGCATTAATGTTAGTTACTCTTAAGATAAAACTAGCGTAATATTTAATAAACTATTTTCTACAATTGTAGCTAAAATGCTATTTTTTTATCATTGATCTCGTGAACGAGTTGATTCTGGCCAAAAGACTGTCTTCTTGCAATATATTTCATAATTAAATACTTATTACTCGGCACATTACAGCTTTATTGAATTGGCACATTCCGTACCTACATTAGATCCAGGAACGAAACGCATTTTTTGTGTGCTGTTGTGCCATCTAGTTTTTCACCAAGGAACTTTTTGTTGCTGCTTACATTACATTGACTTGGGAAAATATACTAAATTGAACACCAAAAATAACGCGCATGTTACACCTACTACTCAATAGAAAAACAGTCTGACGATGTTGGGAAATCAAATTTGGCGAACCCTCATTAACCACTCCAGGACGACGGCAAAGAGATGTCGCTCAAAACTGTAAAAATACCTGCATCGTAACTAGACGTGTTTTTCACCGCTCGCCAAATAGTGTCACAAAAGTCCTACAATTATCAAGATAGTTCCATGAGGAGTTTAAAATTTCTTCAATAAAGACCGGAGCTTCCACGGACGTAAGAAATATTATTAGCAATTTACATTTTCACAGCTGAAATCAACATTTAAATTTGCCTATTTCTACTTTTTGGAATCACGTAAAGTTTTCGGAATACCGCCACAAATAAAAAACTTGACACCGTTTCGTGACAGCCGACAATGACATTACGATATCTACTTTGACATCACAATCAGTATCAAAGCTCCGTTCCACTAAAGACCAAACAATCGCAGGGGATATACAAAACAATCAACATGAATAAGTGCGAAGCGTGTGAGAATTCTATTAAATCAACTGAATTAAAGAGCTGTAAGTCCTGCCGCGGGAACTACCACCATCAATGCCTGGGCATTTCAACCGAAAATTTTTCGAAAGAATCCAAGCAATCCAGGGCGAATTGGAAGTGCCCGCAGTGCAAGAGCAAGGAAAAAAAGGGGGATAACACGAACACCCCCGTTAGAGCCCAACCACAAGATCCTTCTGGGGATGACTCGTTAAAGGTGACGGAGGAAATGAAATCTTACTTTGATATGAAATTCCAAGAGGCTACCACCAAGATCTCCAAAGAAATCCAGTTAAAAATAAACAAAGAGAGTAAGGAAACAAACTCTACAATTCAATGTTTGGCAGATGGACTGCAGCATATGAGTAACCAGTTTGACGATCTAAAAAAGCTTTTCGAGGAACAATCGTGCCAAATTACCACCCTAAAGGAAGAAAACACTGCTCTCAGAGATGTAAATTCTGACTTAAAAACTAAGTTTACTGACATGAGTTCCCGGCTATCTACGATGGAGCAACAGTGCAGGGAAAATAATTTGGAAATCCACTGTGTCCCCGAGGTCAAGACTGAGAATGTATTGACCATAGTAAAACAAATTAGCAAAGCAGTGGCATTCAGCCTAGGAGAAAATGATCTCTTGACAGCACATCGGGTGGCTAAAGTAAACAATGATTCTCCCAGGCCACGCGCCATTGTTGTAAAGCTTGCTACACCTCTTATAAGAGATAACTTCCTTGCTAGTGTCCGCATGTTCAATAGGGCTCATGATCAAGACAAGCTCAACACTAAGTACCTAGGGATGTCCGGAGATAAGAGTCCCATATTCGTCTCTGAACATCTCTCACCAGCAAACAAACAGTTGCATGCAGCAACGCGAGCTACAGCTGCTGAGAAGAATTATCAGTTTGTCTGGATTCGAAATGGACGCATTTTCGTTCGAAAAGACATCAAATCGAAGTCTATTCTGGTTAGAGACATGGAATTCATAAAATCTTTATAATACGAGTAGGACGGCACAAAGAACACCTTAGAAATTTATTACCAAAATGTTCGAGGTCTGCGAACTAAAACTCATCAATTATACATAAATACACTTAATCAAAACTATGACATATTGGTCCTGACTGAAACGTGGTTAAACGACTCCGTATTTGATAGAGAGATTTTAGATATCCGTTACAACGTATTTAGGCGAGACCGCAGTGATGTTTCTTTAAATAAAAAAGATGGAGGTGGGGTATTAATTGCAATTTCAAAAAAAATTGATGTACTGCGTAAACCCAAATGGGAGTCAGCGTGTGAAAATTTATGGTTGAATTTAAAACTACAGGATGGTTCAAATATTATGGACCTAAATTTTTGTGTTTTGTACTTACCACCTCCAATAAAACTAGACTCTCTGGAATCTATTTTAAATAATATAACACACGTAATTAGTAATGAGGTAAGAACCAACTCACAAACGATTATAATTGGAGACTTCAACATGTCTAGTATAAGTTGGCAACATGATGAAAAAACAAATTCCTTGATTCCGCAATCAGGTACATGTTCTCTTAATGCTCTTTTTCTGGACACTTTGACCTTTAATAATCTTGTTCAACATAATAGCGTTGCTAATATGAATAAACGTATTCTTGATTTAGTTCTTTGTACTCAGAATGGAAATGCGGTGTCTGTAACTGAAAACCATACTCCTTTAGTAGTCCAGGATCCGCATCACCCTGCTCTACATATAACAGTCGGAGTAGGTAAGTTCAAAGCTCTTAAACAAAACCACTTTACAAAAATTTATAAATATTACAAGTCAGATTACAAAAAGATAAATGAAAGCCTTGCTGAAATAGATTGGTCGACGGTTCTTGATGCAAACAATTCAGTTAACGAGTTATGGTTGATAGATTCTATGATTTTTTAATCCCAATTGTAAATGGAAATACTCCATTGCGTCAACCCAAAAATGAGCGCTATCCTGTATGGTTTTCAATTCCTCTCATTAAATGTATGAATGAAAAGGCCAAATATCATCGAAAATACAAGCTATATGGCAACCTCCAGGATAAATTAGCTTTTGTAGATGCCCGTAAAAGGTGCGATAAACTACTTACTGAGTGCTTCTCCAGTTTCAAAAGTAACACAACCAAAACTCTGAAGAAAAATCCGAAACATATTTGGCGATACGTAAATAGCATAAAGGGAAACGTAAATAGCATGGGTACTAAAATAGCAATAGGTGGCCAAGATATATGTGATTTATTTTCTGAGCATTTCAATTCAGTTTACCATTCATCTGTACCTTTGCAATCTGTTTCTCATAGTCATGATATGGCGTACAACATGCCTAATGTTATCCCTCTCCACAACATTTCTATTGATGAGGAAGAGATATTGAAGGCACTTCTTTCGCTTGACCCAAACAAGGGTGCGGGTCCTGATTTACTCCCTTCAATTGTTCTAAGACACTGTGCGTCACAGTTGTCAAAGCCTTTGTCTATAATATTTCATAAATCCCTAACTTCCGGAGTATTCCCAACGAAATGGAAAAAGGCCCATATAACCCCAATATACAAAAAAGGAGATCAATCCAAAATAGAAAATTATCGACCCATTTCAATTCTTTCTGGAATTGGTAAATTGCTTGAGTCATTAATGGTGAAAAAAATACACTGGCACGTATCTCAATTGCTCCATTCTAGTCAACACGGCTTTATAACGAAAAAATCTACAGCTACTAACCTTATTAACTATGTTAATGATGTCGCCGAAGTTTTGGATAGAGGTGGTGAAACTCATGCAATATATACAGATTTCAGCAAAGCATTTGACTTAGTTAATCACAATATGTTGCTAGAAAAGCTATGTAGACTTGGGATCCATGGAACACTTTTGCGATGGTTCGAATCATATCTCAAAAATAGATCTCAACTAGTGATAGTAAAAGGTTTTAAGTCTGCGCAGATAGGAGTGCCGTCAGGAGTTCCTCAAGGATCGCATTTGGGCCCTCTGCTTTTTCTGATCTTTATCAACGATCTGCCTAATGTTTTACAATCTAAAGCAAAACTGTTTGCAGACGATTTAAAATTATACCGAGAAGTTAGAAATCAAAAAGATGTTGATGATCTTCAGGCAGATATGGACAGTGTAAGCCGTTGGTGTGAAAACAATTGTATGGTCTTGAATGCTTCCAAATGTTTCACCATAAAATTTACTCGTAAACGCAATCCACACCCAGCAAATTATAGCATTAATGCGGTCACATTGAAGGAAGTCTCAACAATTCGTGATTTGGGGATCATTGTAGATTCTAAACTTAACTTTAATCAACACATCGACAGCATAGTCAAAAGAGCTAGTAAAATGTGTGGTTTTATAGTGAGACAGGGCAAAGCTTTTCAAAGTGTTGAGCTATCCATTCTACTTTTTAACAGTCTCGTTCGAAGCATACTGGAGTATTGTAGTGTAGTGTGGAACCCCGGCTACCAGATTCACTCAGAGAGAATCGAAAGAGTACTAAAGCGCTTTATGTACCATTTGACCTACATGGACTTCAACTGTAAAGTTTTACGCTCCTTTCGTTCTAGGCTAAAACACTATAAAGTCATGTCGCTGCACAAACGTCGAAAACAGGCGGATATTATAATGTTGTTTAAAATTTTAAATGGGTTAGTTGTCTGTCCAGATATATTAGACAAAATAAAGCTGAGGGTACCTCGCTCAGGTAGTAAATTAATACGGAGACGAACTTTTTCTTTACCAGTAAGCAGGACCAACTTGTTAAAACATTCGCCTTTGCATCGTATGTGCGAAAGTTATGATGATGAAAATATCCGCAACAATTTTGATATATTTAATAATTGTTCACTGGCCTCAATAAAATATAATTTAAAAAAATTGATTGCTAACACACATTTATGTAATTCTATATAACTATGCTATGTAATAAACTAAAACAAACTATACTATGTAATGGATGAACTTAAGTTTCTGATAAAATAGATGTAATTACTGATATTTAGCTAATAGTAGCAGTAGGTATAATTGAGATTTTTAAGTTTATGATATAATAGATGTAATTACTGATATTTAGCTGTTAATTTGTTAAAATAAGTCTAGTTTATGTATTATAGTAGCAGTAGGTATAATTAAGATTTGAGCATGTTAGGTTCACATATTTAGGCTTTAAAGTAGCAAAGAAAATTACGTTTAAATTATCACTATGTACATATTTTAATTACTTTTATAGCTGTTCTGTGAACTTGAAATAAAAAAAAAAAAAAAAAAAAAAAAAAAAAAACTGAAACCGAACACCTCCTTATCAAACATCTATACCTATAATAAAATTGTAATTGGCCGATGTCTAACATTATTTAGAATCTTTGTCCGTCTGCACTGAGATTTCACACTCACAGCTACACACTAAAAGTACTATAAGTTGTGTCGTGTGGCCGTACACATTAACACCACAAACACAAAATTCTCGTCATACCCAGAACCAGAAACACAAACTTCCTGTGGGGAAAAAGCTAATGTTCCCACCGAAATCAAAATCAAATCCTGGATTAAAAAATATACGCATAAACACTTCCACATTCACAGCCCCACACTTAGTTCAATGACTTGTATCGTGGGACCGTAAACATCCAAGATTCACATAACATTCACAACATACTCAAAACCAGGAAAACAAATTTCCCGTGGGGAGAAATCTAGGTAAATTACCACCGGGAATCAAACTCGCTGCTTTGAAGGCGAACGTGCACCCATCTACGCCAGCGAGCAGTTCAAAGTTCATAAACGACCCACCCGGCGTCGCGTCGGCCGGGTAGAAAATATTAAAAAAAATATATCCATAAACGCTTTCACATCCACAGCCCCACACTAAGTTCAATGACTTGTATCGTGGGGCCGTAAACATCCAAGATTCACAACATACTCAAAACCAAAAACGCAAATTTCCCGTGGGGAAAACACCTACGTTCCCGCCGGAAATCAAACCCGATGCTTAAAGGTAAAAGCCCACCTAGCTACGTCATCGGTCAGCTCAAATTTCAATGATAAGTTATAACTGACTACACAAAAAAAAAACAGTAAACAATTTATATAAATTCGACTGTTTTTTTTGTAAATAATAGATTGGACTGTTTTTTTTTACTTACATGAAAAGGAGGATATAATATCCTCCTTATGTAAGTCGGTTCAAAACGTACCGGATTACGCAGTAACTGTTACTCATTTTTTGACCCACAGTTTTCACCCTCAAATAAATTTAACGATTTCTTCTACTCAAATTATATGCAGTAAAGGGAAAATGTTATCTACGTGAACTAAGTAAGGCGATGAAATAGTATTTTTTGATAAGGATTAATATTAAATGCCTAAAAGCTGTTTTTTCTGAGCTAAATATACATGTTAGATTTATGCTGTCGCGGACTTTTTTGTAAAACTCATCAAGGCCAATATATGTATTATGCTGTATAGGCAAGTATTTGACCACTATCTCACCTGATGGAAAGTGAAGATGTGGCCGAAGATGTGACATGCTTGCCTAGAAGATACCTATTCACTCTAGACTTGAACACACCCAGATTGTACCGTTCAGGAAACAGACGCAGGCAATGAGTTCCACTCCCTCGCTGTACGGATGATAAACGCAGAAGAAGAAAGAACGCTTCGAGCGAACCGGAGTTGACAGTTTGTCTTGTTGTTAGGTGGTAAAAAGCATAGAAAAGGATATTCTCTACCGTAAAAAGGGCATGGGGGTTTCTTTTTTTTTAAATACTCTTATATGACTAATACAGGAATTGTATTCACTTAGCTATATCTATATTATGTAATCGCCAGAAAACGCTTGTGCAGTTTGCCTCCATGCATCGTTGTCATTAAAGTAGTCATTCGTTATACAGCTTTCTTAATTAATGCCCGTTTTATTACTGATTTAAACTTTCCCAGTGGTAATTCAGTTACAGTTTTAGAAATGTTATTGTAAAATGTAACCCCATTCGCCGTAAGAGATTTATTCGTTTTCCTTAATCTAAATGCGCGCACCGCAACTTTATGGTTGTATCTTATTTTAAAATTGTTCGCGTCGCTTCTTATTTTATATTGATGTATATTTTTGCAAACTTGTATAATATTTCAAAGATGTAAAACGATGGCCTGGTAAATAGGTATGCCTGTTTCTTTAAATAATTCCTTGAGAGATTCTCACGAACCTATGTCGTAGATGGAATCACAGGTAAAATTTACATGCAAAAACGTTTTGTTTACGTTAAGTTTGTGTGTAACTGTGTTAGTACTACTACTAACACAGTTACAGAAGCGTGAAGAGAAAACAAACATATGTATCTACCTACGTAGATACATATGTTTGTTTTCTCTTCACGCTAGAACGGCTGAAAGAAAGAAAGAAAATACATTTATTTGACATCAAAGTAACTTAATATTAAAAACAAAAATACCTATATTCAATCCTACTAATATTATAAATCCGAAAGTTTGTGTGTAAGTGTGTAAGTATGTTTGTTCCCTCTTCACGCTTTAACGGCTGAACGGATTTGGATGAAATTTGGAATGTACATAGCTTATACTTAGGATTAACACATAGGCTACTTTTAAACTTGATAATAGCGGGCGAAGCCGCGGGGTACGGCTAGTAATTTATATGCCAAAAGGTTTAACTGGGCAATTATGTCGAGTTAGAAAAGAACTCGACGTTGGTTTTCAGCTAAACCTTGCGGGTAGTACAAAACTTTATTAACAATATAAAAGGTACCTAAATCAAAATTATTTCAATAATATACGCTACGATATAATATATTATAGTATACTAATATATAAGTAGTCAATATTTTTTTATAAACAAAAATACATACAACATACAGAACATAATTATAATAAGTAGTAAAAAAAAATAAATAATAAGAGGTAAACATTACATTTAAGCTAATGAATATACAGGGGGGTAATAGTAAGGCTACGATTTTTGTACTATCTCAATTGTTGGTAAGCGATATATTATATTGGTAGTGATAGTGAGTTGGAACAAAGGAATTTAAATAGCTTATACTAAGGATTAACACATAGGCTACTTTTTACCCGACTGTGAGACGCAAAGGAGGGTATTGTGTTTATCAGCCTATGTATGTATTTAGGTTTGTTCCTTTGTGGCTTACTAGAATACAAACGCATGGGCCGATTTTGGTGATTGTTACGTCAATCGATTTATCTTAATTGTGTGAGTGATACTGTCGTGACTTTATTAATTTGATGTGATTTATACTAACTAATAAAAGAAGTTAAATTGTTATTTTAGTTTGTTGGCAGATATTATAGATACGTGGTTGACCGGAAGGGCTGTCAACCAATCACGAGGTGCCTTCTAGTTGATGGCAGCACCGTTCAGCGCGTGATTGGACGAGGACTCTGCCTATCGCAGGCAGCTGTCGGCCAATCATAGCAGACTTCGGGTTGACATTTTCTGTGGAAAAAGGCGGAAATGGGCGACCAGTCTCGTTGTGGCAGCCAAAGGAATAAGACGTCTGATCAGGAGTGTAGTCAGTTATAATCAAGCGTAATGTAACAAGTGTAATGTGAAATTGTATGTAGCTGGAAAGATCCAATTAAACAAGTGTACAAAGTGTCTTGTTATCATTTACATCATATCAGCAGCGGGATAGAACCGAGGTATGTAAATTTACCTTTTCTTTTTATGATCATGCCCACGTTTTGTATAATTTGACAAGTGATTTTTCTTTTTCTATATCCACGAAAATTTATTTGTATCTCTGAAATAGTGAGATTTAGTGACCATGACTAATCGGTGTGAATTCTAGTTTATATGATAACGATCACTGAAATTTTTGACATAATTTACGCCTTATTAAGCTTGAGTTTAAATGAAATGATAACCTACCGACAAATATATTTTACTATAATATTAAGTTGGATTTTTGATAGATTTTAATTTTGTTTTGAAGCATGGGTCGGTCGAAATGATTTTGAGACTATCCACCCGCGCTAGTTCATTTGATAACTGTATTTTTGCCGAGTTCGATTTTTAAAGAAGACGTGTACCTACTACCCTCTGATATAAGTGTTTGATACTACCGATGATGATAAGAATAATTATTTGTAACAATGTAAGAGATACTTTTAATTTGTGAGATCAGACTTACGAATATATATGAAACATAATTCATGTTCAAATGTTACCACATTATTTGATTGCATAAAAATCAAAGTAGAAACGGTAACGCAAAAATAGTTATGTCTAGAAAAAAAAAGCCTGTTAAAAAGCAATGATTCATAAGCCAGTCAGTCAAGTGTTCGTAAAGCTATTTTATTCTAAAATTTCTGTATATTATTATGGTCATAATATTATTCCTTACTACATATAGATGCGTACATTGTACATATTAAACAACTATTCTTATAATTTATATAAAAATGAGGAGATTGGTATAAGAAGTTAGTAAATTTTGCACGCCATTTTGGACGACATGAAAATACAAATCTCTTATGTAGTTACGACAGAGGAAGAATGTTCATCATGACATGAAATGACATGTGCGAAATAGGGACCGACAGTAATCATCTCGGTTAAACATGAGACAGCAAAGCGACGTATGGTTATGTATGCCATACTGAGTGACATATGGTTATGTGTACCATACTGAGTGACTTATGGTTATGTGTGCCATACTGAGGTACTTATGGTTATGTGTGCCATACCGAGGGACTTATGGTTATGTGTGCCTTACTGAGGGACTTATGGTTATGTGTACCTTACTGACTGAATTATGGTTATGTGTGCCATACTGAATGACTTATGGTTATGTGTGCCATACTGACTGAATTATGGTTATGTGTGCCATACTGATTAGCTTATGGTTGATTGCCATATCGAAAGGTAGTGATCATGTGTGCCTTACTGATTACCTCATGGCTATATATGCCATATTGAAGGACAAGGTTAAGTGCTCAATTATAATAATAACTTATTAAATTATTGCCGTTTAATTATGAATAACTTTAGGCCCAGTGTGCCGCTGTCTGCCAAGTGATAACCTGTAAAGTAAATTCTTGGTAAGAATTAAAATGGGATACTACCACGAATTTTAAAATGATATTGTTTATTATTTAATTCTCAAAGCCAGTATCCGAGCTGATCGTCTTTATTATAATAGCAATAAATAAATAAAAAGAATATTGCTATATTTTGTTGAAGTTGATAAGAATTAGAGAGTGAATGCAATTTTAAGCAATTAAACTTTTGTTCCGACAAATAAGTATTTTTTATTTAGTAAATTAATAAAATGAAGTGTTCACATCTGTGCTAACGGTTACTTCATTCATAATGACTGTATTGATCATAAGATTATTAACTAATATTTATTTTGTTTTCCATGAGGAAATGAGCTTCAATGATCCTGAAAACCCTGATACTAAATACAAGCAGAGTTGAGGACGATAGCGGGTATGAAAGCTGTGTACAAACTGGATGAACCATGGAGAACATAGATGTAAAGGGATAACTGATGGAGCCAAATGAGATTCCTTTTTTACATTCCGTTACTGCATTAATTTTAAATTTTATTGACTATGTATGCTATCAATTATTTTAAAATGTGGCTACCCACCCACGTGGGTTAGTATATTGCTTAGTTTTGGGCACTTATCGCATAAATAGTGAAAAGGCTGTATTTATAACTAGTTTTTCATACAAGTCTGTAAAGAAATTGGTATTCTTGCATACTTGTGTATTTTTTGAAAATGTAATGCGAGTTCGCAAGATTATCAATGTATATCATTTGGGAATTGATGTACTTATATAGTTTTAATACTAGACGTAGGTATAATATAGCGGTGTGCGCGTTTAGATTGAGTGGAACGGAAAGGTCATTTATGGCAGATTGAGTATTATTGCAGAAATCCTAGGGTTATGAATGAACTACCAGCGTGAAGATTTATATCAGTGGTAAAAGGTGTGTTAATTTGGTAGGCTCGTTGTAGGGTCGATGATTATATATGTGGCGTGTATGCGCGGGGGCAAACTGCGCGAGCGCTTTGTGGTGGCCGTGAGGTATAGATTAAGGAATGTATTATGTTTATTGGTTGTATATAAATTGTTGGAAAAAATAGAGAGGAAGATGTATTATGTATTATCTAATGAGTTACTACCGTGTCCTTCACGAGATGACTGTGAATTTGCGAAATTGGTTATTAGTCATTGCCTTTTCGTGGGTGATTCTGCGGGATGTGTGTGTGTGGAGTGAGTGAACAACGTTGATGTTAATTAAGTTAAATTAATGTAATTCCGACGTTGAGACCAACAACAATAGTTCATGGCGCCATTTACACAAACAAAAAAATAACATATGTCAATTATCCGACAATCAGACTCACATTACAGTTTTTACCAACGTTAACATATTCACGGAAGTTATATGTAATAATATAGTATTCATTATTTCCATAATTTAAAATCAATGTGACTTCCACACTATGCGGATCTGTGTTGTGGAAGAAAGCCACTTTTGCTATACATAGTTTACGTATTTTTACACAAGAACAATAAATATAGATTGAAGCTTTAGTAAATAGGCAGAAATACTAAAGAATATTACAGATATGTACCACTGTACCAAATTTTATAATCGCAGCACGATTGTATTTTTAATAGACTCGTTTTGAACTAGTCAATTGCCACGAAATGAGATCTCGCGCCGATATTTTGCCTAAGGAAGAAAAATTTGAGGATAATTATTTATGGATTTCTTCTTGATAGCAGTTGTTAGATTTTTATATTTCTCATTAAATTGGATGATGTAACGGATAGTATGTGCAGGTTTCAGCTTTGAATGTCAGACCGTTAGATACCGGGACGGAGTGGGTCTAAAAACGGTGACAGATGTCCGACCAAATTGTTGTTTTCTAACATGGGTTTATTTTTAAATGGTTTCGTATTCTTCTTGCAAGGTTCTTTTCAACGATAAACCACACACAGACATATGGACAGAGTGCTGGGTCACCCGAGTCAACAGGGAGATCTCGCTTCAATCAGTCAATGATTCATTAATAGACGGTATTTTCTGGACGTGAAAGGTACCACTATATAAAGACCAGAGACTTACCAATAGGACGTTTATTTATTTTATCTTTCAAATGTATATATGATAGGCAATACAAATTGTAACAATTGTGCTTATGCACACCTTTGTCAAAAAAAATCTGACAGTATTACACTAATACTGAATTCAAAAATTAACCTCACGTACCCAATTTTCGATTAGAAAAAGTAAATTTGGAAACAGTGCACACTTTAATATTTGTTAATAAATGAGCAGATTGTGCAACTTAATTACCGGTACTTAATTTAATAAATCTAAAATGCTAATTCCTTTATGCAACCTACACTAAGTTGAAGATTACATAAATGAGAAGACTCCTAATTGTCGTTCTGAAAATAATTAAAGCACAGTTCACATTGGATGATGTAATATTCTGTGTGAAAGAACAAATTTGTAAATTTGTGTTCTTGTGTCCTGTGGGTGAACCCTTAAGTACAATTTTCAAATTCATGTGGAATTATTCTATTAATGGATTATAATTAATAGCGTAAAATTAAAATTGTATTGTTAATTAGACTAGTAAATAATAATGTTAATTTCTTCTTGGGGTGGAGTTCGTCTATTTAGGTTGGCGGTATGTTGCTTTACTCTACAGTTAAGTCTTGGTTGTCATTTACCGTTTCACTTGATGAAGATGTTTAATTGGCATTGGATTTTAAGAGCTCTTCAATATTTAATCGTCATCTCTTTGTTGATGAACCGTTAAGACCTATAACGGAATTTGATAAACTCGAATTTTGGTTGGCATAATAGAATTTTGGTAGCTAAATGATCGTTTTGACTTGTACTTTGAGTAATAATAGATTAACTTGATGAAAACTCCAATGTCCTGCAACAGACAAAAATATTACTTAACCCATCGAGTTATGGATCTTTTATGAGATAATTAAATTTTGGCAAAGTTGAATAATTAATGCTTCAACTATGGTAGTGCTTGTTTCATCGAAAGTGTTACGTTATAAGACATCATTTATTGAAAGACTCTTTAATTCAGCCTTTGGAATCGAGATCTTTTACTACATAACGTACGATGATGCTTACAAATAAGCTAAATTATTTGATGAGTAAATTATATTGTTCTGGTCGTCTTTACACAACATCGAAAAAGAAAATTTACTATTATTAATATATTAAGGACGTTTGAAAGCATCTATGTAAAGTAAATGTATATTAATTAATTATATAATTATAAAAAAAATGTATTACAGTGCTAAATTGATACTATAATTATCCGTAAGTAACGTAAACGTAAAGTACAATATTGTAATAATACTGATATAAAAAAATACTAATTTGATATTAATGATAATTTATTTATGTAGCGTCGGCTATACGATACTTGTGCTGTGACTTTTCAATAATTATGCCTATAGTTTATAGATAATAAGTAGTCTAGTTTCAATTTAAATAATAACTTGGTTAATTAGTCGTAACTGGTAATAAGTTTGACTTCTATTATTAATATTTTTTCCTACAAAATGGACCTGCAATTGTATTATACTAAACATTAAAATTAAAAGACTTGTAAGCTGTTAGTCTTCCTTAGCAATAAATTAAATGAAAACCAAATGTGTAATGTATAATAACCGAATGTCGTGATTATAATTAGATAACGTGTGTTAAGATATCTGTTACTGAGTATGAAATGAGAATAGGATGCTAAAATAAATCTTGTGCAAAAAAAGTTGTAGCAAGTTCTCGTGTATCACAACTAATTAATAATTTTATTAAATTAGATAAAAATAAACAATAATATTATTGCGTAAAAGTTTCAACATTTTATTGTGTTAAAGAACTAGGTAGACATTTATATTTGATAGCTAACAGTGATTAACTTTTTTTAGAACTTGTTTAATTTCGATGTATTATATGACTAACTTATCACTGCAACAAAGGTAAATTGACTGCTTATAAAGTTGTGCGTCGGGAGACTGCACAATGTCGGATGGCCGAATGTCGTGACTTTATTAACCCGGCGTGAGTAAGGTTCAAATTTGTAACACCGAGCGTAAGGTTGGGTTTTTTGAACCCGACATGGTTACTGAAGCAAATCTATTAGTTTATTATTTATTACGAACTTTTATTAAATATTATGTTTATTTAGTCTACTTTTTATATATTAGTAAGTAAAATTTTTAAATTAAACAATTATTTTAAGTTATTTAGCTTTTTTAATTATAATCAACATTTTTGGTACATATTTTTCATTAAAGCCTTTAATTGACCTCTTTTCATTTTAAACTAAATAAACTTAATGAAAACTTGAACATTTTCATAGGTTTATCTATGATGAATTGAATAAGAATAGGTTTCATCTTATATAACTAGTCAGACCTATGTTATTTATCTTGAGATCGTGCGCATTCTTCACATGTGAATATGGAGTGTTCCATGCATGTGTTTTGTTTTGCGAACCTTTTTAGATGAGTATATTGCACATCACCTGATTGGACTGGGTATCTTATTAGGGAGTTCCTCTGAAATAGTCCACAAATGTAGCTTTCACAGCTTCTTGTACTTATATAGTCAACTTCTATCTCACTATCCAAATCTCCCGATGAGTCCGCCTCAACACTATTTCAGAGTTCCAATAATTTTCTTTGATTCCCTTAATACGACATGTTGAATGTTTAGTCCGAAATTATAATCATAAACTAAAATAAAGTAAAAAAGAGTAAAATTGTACGTGTTCAAATTAGTAACACCGAGCGCTAGGTGGGTCAAACTCACCCGCCGACCACTTTGACACCGTCTAACTTCCGCACCGCGCGACGGCTGACTAAGCGGTGTCACTCAACGCTTCCTTACCTACCCCTGCGCAGCTACTCAAACGCACAGCTTCATTCAGCGCACCAAATTCAAAATATCGACGAACATCAGATACCTCGGGTGTATTACACCCAACCTTACGCTCGCCGGGTTAATTTGATGTGATTTATACTAACTAATAAAAGAAGTTAAATTGTTATTTTAGTTTGTTGGCAGATATTATAGATACGTGGTTGACCGGAAGGGCTGTCAACCAATCACGAGGTGCCTTCTAGTTGATGGCAGCACCGTTCAGCGCGTGATTGGACGAGGACTCTGCCTATCGCAGGCAGCTGTCGGCCAATCATAGCAGACTTCGGTTTGACATTTTCTGTGGAAAAAGGCGGAAATGGGCGACCAGTCTCGTTGTGGCAGCCAAAGGAATAAGACGTCTGATCAGGAGTGTAGTCAGTTATAATCAAGCGTAATGTAACAAGTGTAATGTGAAATTGTATGTAGCTGGAAAGATCCAATTAAACAAGTGTACAAAGTGTCTTGTTATCATTTACATCAATACTAAAGACATTATAGCAAAGATAATATAACCATCATGATAGTGACCAACATTCAGAATTGTGAAAAATAAAAAATTGAACTGTGCTAAGTGGGACATCATTGAATATTTAATGAATGATCATCTTTAGGTTTCTTTTATCATTTTTAGGGTTCCGTACCCAAAGAGTAAAACGGGATGCTATTTCTAGGAATCCGCTGTCCGTCCGTCTGTCCATCTGTCACCAGCCTGATGATCTCATGAACCGCGACAGTTAGACTGTTGAAATTTTCACAGATGGTGTATTTATGTTGCCGCTAAAACAACAAATACTAAAAAATAGAATAAAAATTACATTTAAGAGGGCTCACATACAACAAACGTGATTTTTTTGGCTCGTTTTTGTTCGATATTGATAACGGCAACAGGTACCTAGACGTTTGAAATATTCACAGAATATTTAGTTCTGTATTTACTTTAAAAATAAATAATTAAATAAAAATATAACAAATATTTAAGGGGGGCTCGCATACAACAAACTTATTGTTTTCCCGTTTTTATAGATAATGGTACGGAACCCTTTGTGCCGAGTCCGACTCGCACTTGGCCGATTTTATTTAATTAATTTTGAACTACCGTTTAGGATCTACAACGATTTTTTAGGTTCAAATTTAGGTAACCAATAAACGTTGGGGTAAACATGTTCTTGAGTGGAGATCGCGAATTAACAAACGTATGTAGTACAGGACGCCCTTAGGCTCGGTGGAGCGACGATCTTCGCAAGGTGGATGGCGAAATCTGGATGAGAGAAGCCGAGGATCGTGCTCAGTGGCGTACAATTGGAGAGGCCTATGTCCAGCAGTGGACTGTCATATGATAGTCTGATGTTTGTGATGATAATTCCGCATTAAAATGTATGGTAGGTTTTGTTTTTTGCAGTGGGGTTATTGGTTAATTAATTTTACCGTATATAAACATTAATTTTTGAAGTGCCAAGACTGCTAAAATTGTCCTAAAACCTTTAGGATGTTTTAGGCGTAAATCAAAGAAAACGGAATAATTGAAATAATATTAAAGAAAAAAAAAATTCAAAATCGCATTTATATATACAAATTGTGTTCTCTTTATTTTATGAAATTGGTAATATGCGTAGCTTATACCTACCTACCTATACAGGAATGACACATAGGTTTCTGTTTAACTAAATGTACGCGAGCGAAGCCGCAGGGGGCTGCTAGGCATCAATATTATAATATGAACTACACTCGTGCAAATAGCTGCAACGGTGTAGAACTATTTACCGACTTCCCAAAAAAGGAGGAGGTACTCAAATAGACAGTATTTTTTTTATTTTTTTTTATTTGTGTTACCTCATAACTTCTCTCCACGTGAGCCGATTTCGAAATTTTTTTTTTAGTTTGAAAGATGTTGCTTTCTAATTAGTCCCATTTAAATTTGATCAAGATCTGATCAGTAGTTCTTGAAATATTGTTAATAATGCCTATTCTGTGGACTACATTGACGATGTTCTCGTTATTAACCGACTCAAAGCTATAGTTGCATAATAGCTTCTTCCTTTGTGCGCCGATTTTGATGATTATTTTTTTATTTGAAAGCTGGTGCTTACCATGTAGTCCTATTAACATTTGGTCAAGATCTGACCACTAGTTTATGAGTTATTGTCAATGCGTGTTTAATACTTTAAATCTGATCAAGGTTCCGAAGATAAATCGGTGAAGTCGGTTTTTTAAGCTTTGCTTGCGTTTAATTATTTTGATGGCGTGTTGTTGGTGCTAAAATTGCTTAAACATTTCCATTGTTTAAAGAATTTACCCCCACCTGTGAAAAATACGGCACTTATATAGTAACTTGTTTTTCCGATGTACATCGATGACTTCAATACATATTATAAGACAGTTTTTTTTTCTTTGTTCTATGTATCGAGATCTCTGATACTTTTAAACGGCAAGATGCATAATTCCGCGTTTACATTCAGCCATTGCCGTTGCCGCTTGCGCTGCCGTACATATTTCCTCAAATATTGCTCTGGCAAGGTCAACAGAAATGAGTGATTACATGGCCGCTTCATATGTATTTTCAATTCGACTCTCGACAATGGACAACGTGAAAAATGGCGCAGCGTCGGCGCTCTGCCTTAGAAGTTTAATTAATTATATAAATGTTTAAAAAGAACAGAGTTCAAAAGAGACGTCGCATCGTCGTCAGAGGAGATGGTGGATGATAGCAATTCATCGTAATAGAATTATATTTCTTTTAAGATAATTAAAGCTTTTGAATCTTATATGACTGATATAGTAGCAAAATATTAACAATGCTCTTTGTGCAATGGATCCTATATAATTCGTTCATTTGAAAAAAGTTCCAAAAACATCAGAATTGTTTCATTAGTCTATTCCACTGGCATGATGAAGATGGCTCGTGACGTGACACGCCAGTCTCGTTCATGCGTTCGCTTCCGACTGAACGAGAGAGCTATATTATGTAAACACACGTTGCCGCTCTTTGATGTCCGCAAGAAAAACCGCCAAATTGGGGATAGCCGGGCAACGTCAACGGCAACGTCAAAGGCAAGTTTATTCCCCATGTCCCCGCTCGTTGCCGCGGCATAGGCTAAATGTATACGCGGTATAAGGTTCTCGTTGCTGACTACCTGCCTGACTCTACTGTGAACACCTAACCACAAATTACAGCTCAATCCAGAGTGTGTAATAAAAGTTAAATCCTCTAAATTTAATAAATCGATGTCTATTCTAAGAGATTTAGTACATTAACATCAAGAAAAGTTCTACAACTCTACAAGACTCTACTTTGAGTAATATAAGTATGAACAAACCTTACAATCTAATTAAATTGAAATAACTCAAAACCACATGATTACTATCAGAGGGTACTTGTAGTACGAGTTAAGGGGATCGTATGTAAACATTGGGATTTGTTTCTTTTCCAGTAGTATATGTATGGTAACAAACAAGTAACAAACGAAACAAACTGATTTTGCTAACGATCAAAACTCGTACTACTATAACGATCAGATAATAATTATTGAGTGAACTAGTTCAAAATAGTACTCGGATCTACCTATCGACTGATCTTCCTCCAAACCCGGGTGAACTAAGGCCACATCCATCTACATAATATAGTGTTAATTACCAGATTCTATATAAGCTGGTCGGCCTTAGAATATAATTTCAAATTGTAATAGGACAGATCTTGTACAGTTAATATTTAGGTACCTACAAATAAGTTTGTTGGCAAGTACTTTCCAGATCGATAATGGTAAACAATAGAACAGCAAATATTACCCACCGCCCCGCAGTGAGCGGTTCGTTATCTGTTCCCGGACGAAGCACGGTTCGGGCACTCGGGTTCGGGGTCGCGCGGGCTGCACGCCGCGACCGCGACGCACGCGTGGGGCGGGCGGGCCTCGCGTGTTGGGCTGTTGGCAGCGGAGGGCGGGCGGCACCGCACCGCTGCCGCACGGCGCCGCAGCGTGCTCGGAACACGCCGCCGCGCCGCCGCCGGCTCCCATTGGCCGCGTGCACGTGGCCTGATCGAGTCGCACCATGGCAACGGCCTCGTCCCGCGCGCGCGCCCCTCGCGCCGCAATTAGATACCGTGCATGTAGTCGCCTCTCCGCGACTCTGACTCACAGTCGCCTGTAGCCTGTAGGTAGCCGGTAGACTGGCAGACGTTTCCGCGACGCGAACCACGCCGCCGCTTGTCCGCGAACTGACGCGCGCCGGTCGATAATCACCGAGTGACCACTAGTGAGGAGCCCACTCCTGACGCTCTATCCACCTCGGGACCCGGGACCAGGATCAAACTCTACCACGGCAGCGTGTAGCGCCGCAATCAACGACTGCTATATTTTTTTATTGACCGTAATGTGAGTTCCTTACGATGATGCGATTCATTTTTTCATCTAGTTTAATTCGCTGCTGGCAATAAGTAGATAGTTAATTAATTAATTATTAACTGTAGGAAGTTAGATAAAAGCATTGATTATTACTATTTTATTTGTTATATTTCAAGCATCCACTATGCTATAAGAATTCTAAAAATGGACTTAACGTAAATAAATTAATATTATAAATGAGAAAGTTTGTGTGTGTGTGAACGTTTGTTACCACGTATATCCGTAACGAATAAACCGATTTTGATGAAGTTTGGAATGTAGATAGTCTAGGTTCCGGAATAAAACATAGGCTACGTTTTAACTTTACTAACGCGGGCGAAGCCGCGGGGCACAGCTAGTAATTCATAAATAATTTGTTTACTTAGATATTTTTTAGAAATCACTTGCATGATTGATTTTTACGTAATAAAAACCACTGTGTAGAGTACCTGCCAACCTACGTAAACAAATACATACGTACATAAAATAGGAAGTTATAATTATTTGTTTTATTTTAATATTACTTGTACAATAATGTGGATTATGCCTCGGACAACAGCTATAGTAAAACATAAATTCGTTCTTCGTTACTTGTTATATTTTATTTTTATGTTTTTTATTTATATAGTAAAAACATAATAATATATTATACATGTATAATATATTATTATGTGTTTACTACTCTTACTTTTATTAAATTTTTGGCTTTGGGCCTCTATACATTTTGTGGTAAATTTTGAAGTAACTAGGCTTCTAAACAAGTTTTTAAGTAGGTACCTGGACTTAAAAAACTTGATGCTAAAAACTACTCTCTGAATAAAGTTAAGACAAACAATGTTGGATCGATGTTTGGGTACTTAGATGGTAATTCTATTACCATCTGCCCATTCATGTTATGACAAAAATATAACTGATACTTTATGAATTTATTTTCGTTGCAAAAAGATTTACAAAAATATAGTAGTTATGGCAGTAGTATAAAAATATTAGTACGTACTCATAATTAATTCAATTCAATTCAAAATTACAAGTATTTACAGTCATAAATACTAAGCAAATAAAAACACATAAGTCGGAACTTCCTTGCGCTATATTACGTTGTACCTATATATTAAATATTTAATATACAATTTATTGTATATTTCATAAATTAATTAAATAACTTAACAATATTTTTAAGTAATTAAATTAACAATAAGTATTATTAGCTAATATTACAGTTAAAGTTACGAACATAAACATTTTATTATTAATCTATTCTAATACCTTTAAACAAGCAATCCTTGTATATATGTACATATTTATATAATCTGAATCTCGGAAACGACTCCAACGATTTTCATGAAATTTTGTACGCAGGGGGTTTCGGGGGCGATAAATCGATCTAGCTAGGTTTTATTTTTAGAAAACGTCGTTTATCCGTGTTTTCAGCCGAGCACAGCTCGGTCATCCAGGTACCTACTACTTAATTAAATTGAATAAGTAACTGCGTATCTTCCATCGCTGTTTAAGCCGAGTGTTTTCTGGACCTCATATGTCGAATCATTTCTTCAGATAATGTAGCAAGTGTCTGGAGTGCATAGAGAATAGAACAGAGCCTCATTTTCTGTCCTTCACGGTAACGTTCGATAAGATTTTATAGTACTTAGTTCCAACAACCCTAAAGCCGGCTGATTCAGGTCTTCTGTTACAGAATAAATAGTAGCTAGTTAGTGCCTTCTAATAAGTAGTTGTACACCTGAAACTTGAACAAATTCATCCATACCATATAGGTTTCAGCGTTCAGGTGCTTGATGCCGACGGAGCTTTAGAAAATGCTTACAAAGATAGAGGTATCCTTATCCTTACTATTATTATAAATGCGAAAGTAACTCTGTCTGTCTGTCTGTTACGCTTTCACGCTAAAACTACTGAACCGATTTAAACGAAATTTAGTACCTGAGAAAGGACGTAGGCTACTTTTAACCGCGAATTCTGGCTGGTCCGGGACTTACGCGGGCAAAGCCGCGGGGCGCAGCTAGTATATTCCTATATTCTTAAATTTACTAAATTAGTTACATGTTGATTTTTAATTCCATAACATTGGCCATTGTAGGCAGAAATAAAGGAGTAAATAAAGGCGATCTAGAAAGAAGATGTAATTACCTGTAGAAGTTCCCCCTGGTAAACCGACTACAAAGAAGGATGAATTAACTACAAGTGCAGCGATCGCGTTTTCTCTTGCAATTTTCGTAAGATGAGCTAATTTAATTCGTTAGCAATTTGATCTCTCAAATCGAACCTAACTAAAGATAACTCGATGATCACAATCATTTGTCAAACACTATAATAATATGATCATTTCAATTTGTAGTCGAACCTCATTGGTATATAATGTGATAAGATAAAGCTACAGGTTGTTGAAAACGAAGAAGACACGTGTAAAGTCAGTTTTTGTCTCGTTCAAAACAAACAAGAAAAATATAAGTAATAATAAGTACATATGAAAAAAAGCTTAGCATAGAGAGCCCAAAAAGTTAAGTGAATTTTAGGTACACTTAGTCAACATAGGCGCTGGCAATATAAGGTATATGTATATATATTTACAACGCTTTGCAGGGTTAAATAGAAGTTTTTTGTTTTTTTATTCTATATAGCCAAACTTTTGACCACCATGTCACCTGATGTTAATAATAGTCATTCATAGTGAGTTCATTTTCCTTTCAATGGTTCTCAATATCAAAATCGATTATTAATATGTAATAGATGTGTAATATAATATGATTGTAGTGGCAATGCGGCCGCATTTTAGGAACGATATCTACTGGCAAGTTTCAGTGGTCTTTTAGAATACGTTTTTCATATTCAGTATTTATATATTCAATATTACTTTAGTTCATAGAAACTTAATTTACTATTTTTGCATGAATAAAAAATATATTAACTACAAAGAAAAATAAAAAAAGATATTAATAGTATATTCATCCAGAAATAGCTATGTGTGACTGAATGACTACTTACTGAAACATCATAAATTATTAGATATTTACTAAAAATCTAAATTTGAAGTTTTGATAAAAATATATAGGTACAAATTGTTTTTAGTGCGATCATTACCTAAACTAAATATATATAAGTACTTAACGGGAAAAAAAATGGCACTAGTAAAATAATTTGGAGCAGTACATATTTAAATATATTTTACGAACTATTGTATTATTTGCGTAAAATGTGTGCTTTCCGCTGAAGCAATTATAAAAACTATGTTTAACTTCAGAAAGCTAAGTGAAAAGTAAAAATAATAAACATAATTATATATATGTATTAAAACTTACATTTATGTAGAAAATAACCATCTATTTATAAATAAATTTGATATTGATTAGTTCTGTATTACAATAATTACAGTATCTAAGTAAACATGAAGTTTTGAAATTCTAGGCCTGGCAAATGTGTCTCAAAATCTTGAGTATGTTTTTGGGGAAAATCATAAAATAATTCAAATGAAATAGAAAAAATATCAAAACAGAACGTAAAAGTATATAGGTATAATATGTATTTTGAATATATTTCTAACGCAATATATCAGCTTACTAGCTCCAAACGGTGGTCCTATTTTGTAAAAGTATATAGGTATAATATGTATTTTGAATATATTTCTAACGCAATATATCAGCTTACTAGCTCCAAACGGTGGTCCTATTTTGAAGCCGTTTTCTGGTGCTAAAATTGCTATAACTAGAAACCTAAAACATTTCTAATGTTTAAAACAAATAAAAAAATATGTTTCTATATAAAAAAAAATCAACAAGTACCTCACAATTCAAAATAATAGGTATGATACATATAATTGATGATAACTGATAATTATTTTAACTCATGACATGTCAGTTGTAACCGATAAGTTTGACAAGTGGCCGAATGTTATCCGAAGCGCAAATTGGGCAGTATAGGTAATAATAATATGATAATAATGATGTATGTCGGTATAATATCGCTCGGCGCTGTTGTGGCACTGCCCGTGGCGATGCCGCGCGGCGGAGCGACCCGCCATCACTCGCACTCTCCGTGGCCTTGTCGGAGTTCGGTCAGATGACCGGTTTACTAAACTGCTAGCCAGTTTAGATTTGCTCGCGGAATTATAGCTTCCTGATTTATTTATACTCAAAAATACATACAACATATCTATAACCGGATCACGTCGACTTGTTAGGATGCGGTTTGAACATCGATAGCGAAAACGGCCATGATCATGAAACGATTGTTATAGGTAGGTACGCTCATAGTTTAGTATCGCATGGCACAATTTACCTACAATTAAGTATAGGTATACATACACCTACGTCTCCGCGCGCGTGCTTGTTTAGTACAATCATTAGTCGTTTTATTCTTACCTGTTCGTTGTCTGAAAACTTATTATTTTTTAAATATACGTACATACTAACCGACTTCCACCACCTGAACACACATAGGTGCTTAGATATACTAGTCGTCCGCCCGAACTGAGACTTCGCGCCTACATTTTGCCAAGTAGTAATTATAGCAATACATTCTAATGAGTCAGGACTACATATAATCGGGACATAGCGACTTTAACATTCGGGACCCATTATTGGGAAGATTTGAGCCGGTCTGTATTTTTCCTCTCAGTTGTTATTTAAAGTTCACTTAGTTCGTAGTCAGGTGTTTTGATTTATTGAATTTAATTAACTAGACCTATGTGTTTATATAAGAACCGTAACAGCTTTGTAAATTTCTTAAATGTAAGTGAGGTTGCTTGGAACATATCGTTACATTATTTAAATCCTAAATGGTCATTCCAAATGAAAAATTATAAGAGAAACCTTAAGATGATTTTACAAAACAATTATACTATTCAAACCCCAGTTAACACGCTCGTTCGCTGAATTACTTTTTTAATTTTTCATAATATGGCGTGTAATTGTCGCCGTATTGAATACTGATTATTGCCATTTCTTTAGTGACGCTAAGATTAAGAAATCGATTGACGTAAGAATAATCAAAGTGAGCCTACGTGTTTGGTCTCTAGAGCGCTTCAAAAAACATAAGTACATACATATTACAATATACTTATTTAATAAAAATAAAAAATATAAATTCTTTCTAATTTTCTATACGAACAAAATTGTTCCACTGAATAATATTGTAGTGACATTTACTGTAGATACTTTTATATAACCATTTTGTTAACACAGTTTGCAATAATATTGATTCTGATTCTGATTCTGTCATACGCTGATATACACAGTACCCACCTTTGCGTCGCGCAGTCAGGTAAATGAACACTAAAGTATAAAAGTGATGATTGGTTAGATATTTTAGGGCCCACTGGACTATGTTATATCTCTTTGGATCAAAACATTATGTAACCTGTTCCACGTTAAGTAGGTACACCGGGCACAAAACCTCCTCCGTTTCGGGAGTCGTAAACATTTTTATATGTATGTGCAATTATAATAGCTCATTTCATTATGTTTTAAATTAGTACTTTACGTGATTTACCTCATACGTCAATGGCGCTGGCGATGGCGATGTGGGTTCGTATAATAGGTAGATATATATTTATAGGTGCGCTGCGCGAATATTTGTCAACGTTTTATTAATATCCGTTCAGCTGGTTTTATGATTGGGCAAATAAAAAGAATATTTAGTACTTGATTCAAATGCGTACGTTAAATCCATATTTCACAAATGATACCTACTTAAATAGAAACATTATAATAATTAAAAAAAAATTTAAGATCCTTGCCATATGTGTGAGCAGGTGTCTGCCGCCACTCGAGTGTGGATGGAGCTATGCTCCGCGGCTTCGCCCGCAATTATAAAATTGAAAAGTGGCCTGTGTTTTGGTCCTGGGTATAAGCTGTGTACATTCCAAATTTTATCCTAATCCGTTCAGCCGTTACAGCGTGAAGAGAGGTCTACACTTTCACACTAACACATGTACACACTTGCAATCAAACTTTCGGGTGCATTATATTAGTGTGATAAGATTCTACACCTACAACATATTTTAACATTTATATAGGTTACATTGTAGTAAGTGCCTCAACACAGGGTATCCTAGTGTGGGAACTAGAGAGCTAATTGTTTTGTTCGACAGCATTATCTTATATTTTGACGTGGTAACGTCTTATAAATCGAAGAACACCGGCTGCACGCACGAAAAAGTGTCACGTTCCGCCTGAGCCTGAGCGTGTAAGTGAGAGCGCGGAACAAGCGATAGAGAGGCACGATCGAACTAGACGTTATCACGTAAAATTATCGTCCGCAAACCGGCTTTACAGACAACCATTATGTGTATTTATTATATTTAAGTAATACGTTGTTGTAAGTGCGCATTTATTATGTTAAATAAATATAATTTGAATTTGAACTAAAACCCCTAGAACTGAACTCTAGAACATGTCTGTAGGCCGTAGGTTATTGAGAAATATAATGTCCCCGTTCCAAAGTAAAGCCGCGGGGCACAGCTAGTTCGGTAATCACATGTAAGATGGTGTAGGCAAATGATTCCTCGCAACTCTGTTTGCCCACCTGCAAGCTATAAGGTAGCTGCGTTGCGAGGAACCGTCATGCGTCATACTACATTTTAACTGCCTACTCGCACATTACTATTCACATTTCCATGTTTTACTTACTCTTCCCTACCTTTACCTATATCTTAGGGTTCCGTAATCCAAAGGGTAAAACGGGACTCTATCTCTCCAAAAACATTACTCTCCTTCTGACGCAGTCGACTAATAAGTAAGTAATGCAGTAGTAAGTTAATATAATAGTAAATAGTAAGTCAACATTCGATGATGTGAGTAATATAATCACCAACGAATTTTGAACGCATATAATCTAGTAAGTAGGTACCTATAAAGTACATAACTATGCGTGTCAATAATAGTTTTTTTTTGTTTTCCAAGGTAAACAATTTTACTGTAAAATCTTATCTGCCATCTTATCGGAATAATTTAGGTAGGTATTCTACAAAAGCTCTTGTATCTAAAGTACAATCATTAAAACGGTGGCCACAAAACACAACATTATGTGACATTATCGACGGCGTGCATGACGTCATCGTCAGCGTAGTTTGAGATTCGGTTGATAGATAGGCCGTGGCCGGACAGGAAAACAATAGGATAAATATGGCAATAAATTGGTTTCTGTAATACGGCTTACTAAATAAGTTCGGGAAGCAATAAGTACCCACTTATAACTCAATGACACTCTTGAACTTACACCGAGACTTTAATGTCACCTAGACGCCGAGTGCGTGCCACGGTGCCACTGCCACATCTAGACGCCGAGTGCGTGCCACGGTGCCACTGCCACATCTAGACGCCGAGTGCGTGCCACGGTGCCACTGCCACATCTAGACGCCGAGTGCGTGAATGATTGAAATGAGTGATGAAAATGATTATTGTTGTGTATTCGTAGAAGTCTCGGACACTGCAGATGGTATGAGTGACGCTTACCATCAGCAAACTACTTGCTTGTCCCCTCTCATAGAATTATTGAACAATGTTTTTCCCTGTCTTTCATGGAAGAGTTATGTTTTTTGCGCGTATCTTGTATGTTTGTTTGTAAACTTTTTCGTTTTTTTTTAAATTTAATTAGTACAATGATACAGCCTCCAGGCACACAAAAACTAAATTGTTTGTGAGAAGGGTATAAGTAAAGTTCAAAGTAGAGTAGATACAAAGTAGTGTAATTACGTAAAATATGTTTTATTCCTAAATAAGGGCGCTTGTTTGGTATTAAACAATATTCCGCTCGGAAGTTACAAATGTTCGTAAAAATAGTGGTACTTAGAGTATTTTGTAATGCTGAGCTAGCTAGCCAACATAACCTGCTCTACCAATGTATCGTTGTAGTGCCTATTCTGCGGTAGTAGCAGGCAGGAAAATTCGTCGCCATGCCCCAAATAATGTCGGGTAACTGTCGTCGACCTCATCACTTACGTAAGTACAAGTGATGAAGTCGTAGTAGATAGTGCTCAAAAGCTAGCCTGTCTGATGTCAAAAGTAGAGGTACTTCTATATATTTTTTTGGGATCAGCTGTTCCCGCACTTGTGTCGCAGATAACGGAAACATTAATAATTTAGTAAACAAAACATTTTTCCTTGGTGAAGGAAACAATGCTTCTCTAATAGAAATCGAACCCGGTACCAGTGACGTAGAAGTCCGGAGTCTAAATCTTTGAGCTGTCTGTTGATTGTAATGTCATTTCGAAGATGTGATGATAATGTGAGGCTCGCCGCCGCCGGCGGTGTAATTGGCACACAAAGGCACCATTGTGAGCGGCCGCGGCCGGGAGCGACGCTCTACGTGCGCCCGCGTCCCGCGCCCCGGAGCACCCTCCGCCTGCTCTGCGGTCTGCGACGACATACACGTATACGCATGGGCCTAAGCCTGCGCCGCCGCCATCACCTCACTGAAACTCGCATTGCATCGGCGCTTGTGCGTGTGCGCGGCGTATCGAGCATGGAGTGGGTGACACCGGCGCGTGATCCGCAGCGTGCCTGCCGATGTAAGCGTATGATATCAGCGGGTGTCGCGCACTCCTGACCCGCAAGTTCCATACGCACGCACGCGGGTCTCGCGCAGATAAGAGCACGGCGAGGTCGAAGCGGACGCGAGATGTGCATTAGAATATTACTATATGTGGTGCGGTGCGCAATGGGTACCGGCGTAGGCGGCGTGCCCGGGCCGGTGCAGCTTTAGCGGCGCTGCGCCGGGTCCAGCACCGCCGTCCGAGGCGGAAGAGCGCGGCGACCTTGTCCGCCCTTGCGGGGCGATAACACGAGCTCGGCCGGGGTCTCGTGGAAACGTGAAGCCCGGGGCGCGACCCCGCTATCGCCCCTTTTAACCGCGAGACGATGGGGCGGCGCCTCACACTGTTCGCGCACTCCTTGCGCACTCCACGTATCCGCGCGATCGGAACCAGTATCTCCCAGTGCAGGTGAGGCGGGTCCGCCTTGTGGAGACGCCGCTGCCGATGCCGCCCGCAGCCCCAGAGCCGAGCCGGCTAACGCGCGCTCTTGTTGCAGATAGCCGTGCAGCATGCCGAGCGCGGTGAACGGGTCGGAGGCGGCCGGCGCCGGCGCCGACGATGTGGTGCTCACGGGCCTGTCGGGCCGCCTGCCCGAGTCCGACAACATCGAGGAGTTCGCGCAGCAACTGTTTGACGGCGTCGACCTCGTCACGGCCGACGACCGCCGCTGGACTCCAGGTAGGTCCTCTCTACTAATTTACCCTCCGATCGATTCTAATCAATTATCTAATTTGATAGTATGATCGATGTGGATGTTAAATCATTTTGGTTTTTAAAACGCTTTAAAAAGTGTAAATTATAATGCTTTTTTTTGCATTGCCTGGACCTTGTATCTTATAATGATAGTATTTTTTATTGCACATACCTACGTAATACTACTCATCCACGAGCGCCGCAAATCAAACATCTAAAGACCTCCGATGTCATTCCCGTATGACATCATTCCGAAGAGCTGCACTGATTTTAAACAAAACTAAGCTAAGGTCAGTCATATTTATGACCTCAAAATGTATTAAAATTAATATCGAACATAATATAATAAAGATATTTACAGAAAAATCATTAATTCCTTAACAAATATAAATAAAAGACACAATATTTTAGAAAATATGCTTTGACTTCTACGTAGGTACCTATTTACAAAAACAGATATAGGTATGTAGATAATTTTTAATGTTTATTTTATATTCAAAAATTTTACTTTCCACATTCGTCCACTTTAGCACTTACCATCAGATGAGATAATGGTTAAATGAATAGAAATGCTAGCCTATTAGAGATTATAAATAAAGAGATGTATTTGTGTACACAGTTGGTGGTTTTAATAGTTACAGTAACTACATTACGATACGATTGCTATAAACAATCCCTCGAGTTCCGTCCTGCATATGGTCAGTAAAAAATAATGACGGCTTGAAGAACTCTTAAATTTTGTTTATAGTGTTATGGACCGGACGATATGTGAGCCCTCATATACTTATTTGTATGTTGTGCTAGCTAAATGCTTGCCAATAGATCATAAAAAAGCTAAAGTTAGCCTTCCTTACCAGTAAAATATGTGTGAAAGTAAAACGTAACAGTTATAGAATTATCACGTCGCGTCGTACGTTGTTTTCGAGCTTGAACTGCCAGTTGGCTAAGTTGGGTGAGCGTTCGTCTTCTAAGCAGGGGTATCGGGTTCGATTCCCGGCGGGATCACAAGTTTTCTCTCCAAGGAAGATTTGTGTTTCTGGTTCTGGTTGTGATTGTGTGTGTGATGTGAATGTTTCCGGCACGGTGAGTGTGAAAGCGTTTATGTTTTATGTTCTATCCGTAAAATTAAAAATATGTTTGTACAAAACATTAAGTTGATAATCTGAATCTATTCTCGTATTGAATAAACATACACCTTTTGGATAATATCATAGGTATTATATCATATAATATTGTAATTATATGATATAATATGATATTATCCAAAAGGTGTAACATGGGAACCTTACCTTAATAAGCAGGTGTAAAGTCTATAACAAAACAACAAATAATAAAAATGGGCCAAGTGTTAGTCGGGCAGGCTATCATGTGATCTTACGAAACTTTTGGTATGCGAGACCTAAGTTATAGTCACACTTTAGCTACGGCTAAAAATAACGTAATTTAAGTAGACTATCCACATCACCACAAGTCATGTCCTTTACTTTCCTCAAGTATACGGTGAATTGTTACGTCTTGACCTCAATAAGTACAGCGTTTCAGGAATAGCACATCCTACCGCCTACTTCACAATCCTGCATAACCTGATATAAAATAACATATTATGTTTGACTGTTTCACGACACTAGTTATCAAACTTAGTGTGTAATGTGGTGTGAAAACGTTTATTTTTATTATATACCTTTATATTGTGAGATATTATATACCTTGTAAACCTCTGACACTTATTTGCCACCTTTTCAAAGTAGAGGATATATTATTATCTCTACGATCACTGCGACGAACACGAAGTAGTTTTTTATGCTATTACACTATGATGACTTATTATTGATTACGTTAATACATTGACAAAAATAATGTTTAATTCAAAGAAACATTTTATTTCTTCACAAAATATACATTTCAATATGCGAGCAGTTTCGAGCAATTTAAAATGCGGCCATTTTAAAAGAAAGTTTATCAATCATGGACATCAAAAATGTACGAACTGATGTTACAAATCGGTCTAGCTTGTGTTTAGCTATTTTGAATTTCCAATGCTTTTTTATCACTTATTAGTAATCAAATAAGAAAATTATATTATAAATATAGTTAAATAGATATCAAGGTGCAAATAAATAATAATTAACCTACATTTAAATCACATGCATCCTGTAATGAATTTGTACTATTTTGTATTGATTAGGTACCTGATGACAGGACATAATGAGGACGTGCGGCGGTTCATTCAAATACCTACCTGTTAGATAAAGTTAGGACGACTACACATAGCAATCCGAGCCTACGTAATATAGTATTATGTTTGCAAACATGATAAGTGGTACCTAATAGGAAAACGTTTACAAATGTACAAACAAACGGTCTGAGTACTTACTTTATTCATCAGTCACTTACAACTTACTTAGTGGACAATATATAAGGCAAAATGGCTGAACTGATTAATGAATATAATATGATACATCATAATAATTGTATAAATCCGGTAGTCTGTGTTTGTTTGTGTTAATACTTAAATATAACACTTAATAATTATTAATATATCTCTTTTATCTATATCTGTAATCATATTATAAAGAGGAAAGATTTGTATTTTTGTATATAACGAATAAACTTAAAAACTACTGAACCGATTTCAAAAAATCTGCCGTTAGAAAGCTACATTATCACTGAGTAACGTAGGCTATATTTATTACTAGAAAAACATTAGGGATCCTTAGAAATGCCTACTAAAACCAACTCAAGGTGTAAAAACCTATCCAACTATTGTAGTTATGTCACTATAACTACTTTATACATTTTAAAAATTGATAGAAATGCCGATCAAAATCAGACCATGTTATCCTACTAATATTATAAATCCGAAAGTTTGTGTGTAAGTATGTTTGTTCCCTCTTCACGCTTTAACGGCTGAACGGATTTGGATGAAATTTGGAATGTACATAGATTATACCTAGGATTAACACATAGGCTACTTTTTAACTTGATAATAGCGGGCGAAGCCGCGGGGCACGGCTAGTATATTATAAATCCGAAAGTTTGTGTGAATGTTTGTTTTCTCTTCATGCTGTAACGGCTAAACGGATTTTAACGAAATATGGAATGTACATAGCTTATACCTAGGATTAACACGTAGGCTACTTTTTAAGTTGATAAATGCGGATGAAGCCGCGAAGCACGGCTTGTATTTTTATTTACTTATAAATATATCTCTTGACTTATACATTTCTATAATCACAAATGTATGCCATAGGTACCTACTAACGTCCATTGTCTATAAAATCTAAGAATAGATATAATGATAATATTTAATATATACAGCAAAAAACTAGTAAACGTATACCTAGGTTATTTTTTATCTGATATAATATACATATATTAAATATGGCGAATCCCCGGCAGAATAGTTAGCTATTATAATATAATGTATCAACCCTATTCACTTTTAATAATAATATCATTGTTTTAGGCACATTTATTTACAGCATAAGTATTATTGAGATGAAATTTAAAAACATATTGTAATTTGGCACATTACTTAAGTAAGAACTAAACACTGACTATACGTAAAGACATAATTATTATTACAAAATAACGAGTGGCTAATATGTTTGAAAGCACAGCAAAATATAAAGCGTATTCAAGAAATAATAGAAATTGTCAGAAATTTCATAGACGATATCCATCTTATTCATAAAAAGGTAAAATGTTCGATAAACCAATTAAAATATGTTTATCTTATTCATTTGTTAACTATCTTAATCAGACAAAACATATTATAACTGTGGAAGATTTATCAAAAGTTTTATATCATTACGAATAATGGAGTTTGTTTTTAGGGCTAACTATTATAAATTTGACGGATCAGTAACCACTCAAATTATCATCACATTTTTTTAATACTCGTGTCTCTGTAGGTACATGTTTGTGCTATTAATTATAATGATGTATGTATATAACTACGTGATACCTAATATTACGTAGAGTCAATATTAGCATTGATCGCGTTAGACCGCACTTTGTCTTACCTGCGTCATCGTCAGAGAGATACTCGATGTAGTGTGAAAACCATTGACCTTCACCTAATATACAATGCGGAAGATGTTATAAAGAGCCAACCTACCCCGGGCCAGGCCCGGGCTCCACACCACCCACGGCAGGATATATAATCACAATTCACAACACGCTCGTTTCATTATCTAGGTACTCATCTCCTTACGAGCCTTTCCCATTGTTGATTGGAAAATCAATTACAAATAATTACTTCACATAACGAACAATAAAAGTAATGAATATTAATAATTATTCTGATCATCTATCGTACGAGTTCGACCTCGGCCTCGGCGAGCCGCAGCCGCAGCCACAGCCGCAGCCGCGAGCCATGTGCTAAACAAGCTCCTCTCCTGTAAACACGGACGCGGATCTTCACGTTTTATTTCGCGCAAAACAACGTAATATCACATTTGCCATATCCGTTGCCACTTCGCACCAAACCACGAACGAAACCGAAAGTATCACTACCGGCCCCCACTCCCCCACTCCCCCCCCCCCCGCCACTCCACCTCTCAACACTTTACCTTCAAATTTTAGCTCTATTTTTGTTAAAAAATAATCACTTCATTTTAACTGGTATTCATTTAAAAATGTGAATGAGGTTTGTAATTATTATTCTGCAAAGATCAAAACATGAATCAGAACAGAATGTGATAAAATTTAATCTTTATATAAATATTAAGTAGGTAATTAAACAACTAAATACAGCAATTTCAAATCTCAAGGAATTCGCATGTTTTATTCGACGCACTAAAAGGTTGCCCGCGATATCAATGTTTTTTTTCCGTTTACGATTTGTATCGATGATGTAACTATTTCAGGAAACGCCACGTGTTCATTACAAGTCACCGAAGTGTCATGAATAAGGATAAGGATCGCGCATGACACACACACAAACAGACATTCATCTTGTATATTTACAAGTACATTTTGATGCAAATTGAAACACTTTTTATACAAATAGTACACCCCGAACTGAGACCTCACCCCAACATTTTGCCGAGCTATAATATTAATATTCATTGTTTATATAATTTTTTTCGTATGATTAGGAATGTCTCAATATTTTATTTTTTGTTTAATAGTTTAGTTAAATTTATTTATGAACAGATATTACACGCGTAATTTTCATCTTTAAATATGTAGCCGTTGTTGAGATAGGACCCGGGACAAATTAGGTCTGTGTGAACAGTGACTTTAATGCCATACAAAATTATTTGCCGTCATAGAATTAAAAAAATCAGTTTCCTTACCTACTGCCAGGACAATAATAATTAAACGCAAGCAAAGCTTAAAAAAACCGACTTCAACGCTTATACTTTAGTTTTGGCTGGATCAATTTCGATAAAATTTATATGGGACCACCTTTGAATTGTAACCTTCCAAATAAAAAAAAAAACATCAAAATCGATTCATAACTGGCGGAGATATCGCGTAACATAAATACAAAAAAAATATACAGTCGAATTGATAACCTTTTTTGAAGTCGGTTGAAAAGTTATCAACATAACTTTTATTAACCGGAAAGCTATCTCTCCTATATTACGTGTATGGATGCTCCTTTTATATTTTCACTAGTCGTGCCCCGCTGCTTCGCCCGCTATTATCAAGTTAAAAAGTAGCCTATATGTTAATCCTAGGTATAAGCTATGTACATTCCAAATTCTATCCAAATCCGTTCAGCCGTTAAAGCGTGAAGAGGGAACAAACATACTTACACACTTACGCACAAACTTTCGGATTTTAATATTAGTAGGATTTAAGTATATCGTATTACTTGCCATTTTTGGCTTTGAGTCACAGCTTTACAATATTTTCTTGGAAACTTTGAAGTAATTTTTTTTTAAGGTAGGCAAATTTTTGACCGCTATCTCACCTGATGGTAAGCGACGATGTGGTCGGCGATGGAGCAAGCTTGCCTACCTAGTATACAGTAGTACCTAGTATACAGTGCCTGTATATCGTATTCAAGATATTTATTGACAAGTACTAAATTACTAATATGAAATGAAATGGAGTATTGTGAAGATAGCAGGAGGGGGGGCGCGGGTGGAAGGGAGAGGTCAGGCTATGTATCGATCAGTGCGCGCCCTAGACCTAGCCTGCCGCACGCCCACTGTCTAGCTAGTGCTACGCAGGGAGCCATCACCACCTAAAGAGTAGGATGTTCCCTGGGATAACAATCCTGTTCAAATATCATTGAGTACCTACATATCAGTCATCGACGTAAGGTGGCTAGCCTATCGGTATTCTATCGCTTACATTTCGGAGAGTGTGCACTCGAATTACATCAGTTGATTCCCCCTTGCCCTTTCTATAATCGGACCGCAAGACGAACTGAGCAACGGCATCCATTTATGGTTGACATACCTCATGTCCGCTCGAAGCGTTTTGCTTCTACATTTATCATCCGTGCAGCGAAAGAGTGGAACTCGCTGCCCGCGTCTTTTTTCTCTGAACAGTGTAATCTGGGAGTCTTCAAGTCTAGAGTGAATAGGTATCTTCTAGGTAAGCATGCTTCATCTTCGGCCGCATCATCACTTTCCATCAGGTGTGATAGCGGCCAAATGCTTGCCTATCTGACATAAAAAAAAACAGTATTACAAATATGTACATAGTAGGTATTGAACTAGGTCTTGAACTAGCTAATCAGGAAATAGATAGGAAAAGTGGTTTGTAAATAGGAATTTGTATATAATACTGTGGAGAGATAGTCTATTCTAAACTAACGCTCAATACACCAATATTATACCAACAAATGAGTAACAATTCAGAGTGAACTTTGGCTTAACAACTGTAGCCTTGTTGCTCCAGCTACAACTGAGAAGTATAATTTGACAATAACATTAATATTGTCTTTACCAAACACAACCAAGTTTCATCGAACTCACGCTCAAATTAAAACTCAAAATGTTTATGCGGATGGCCTCCAAAGACACTCATGAAAGTTAATGACTCTGACTGCTACATTCCAAAATTACACTCATCTCTAAAGAACCTGGCTAAAATTCGGAGACATTTTTACAAGTAGGTAAATTAAAATATTATATATTTTTAATATATAATATTTTAATTTTAATGTGGCACCCATAAACGTAAATATTTTCTATTTTTTCCTGCTCGTATCGTATGGGGTATCGTTGATAAGAATGTCGCAAGAAAAGAACGAAAGGAGCAGGAAAAATAATTAAACGCAAGCAAAGCTTAAAAAAACCGACTTCACCGATTTATCTTCGGAACCTTTCAGATTTAATGTATTAAACTCGCATTGACAATGGTACCGATTCTGTTGTCCAGAATTAGATTAAACTAGCCTAAAATTAGTTTTACAATACAATACAATACAATACAAAACACTTTATTGCACCAAATAAAATTACATAAAAAACAATCATAATATTTATATCTAAGTACAATGGGCGGACTTATCGCTAAAAGCTATCTCTTCCAGTCAACCTTTGGATGGAAAAAGAGAAAAACAATATATAAGAACGTAGGTCGGTGTTAGTCCTGCTTTAGTCCAAAACCTATTCAGAAAATGCAAGATGAGACTAAAATTAAGTTTGACAGGACTAAGTTAGTTTAGTTACTCTATTTAGTGAAATTTACCAAATTCTTATTCTGATGTACATGTTTTACGTCAAATTAAGACTAAAAATAGAAATTTTAAACTCAAATTAGTCTGTATGAAAAAGGTCTGGATTATTTTTAATATGATCTTATACTTGAAAGAATAACACGTGCAATTAATGAAGCAAATACTGACCTACAAAGTCTATAATGGAGGAATATGTGATTGCGGCTCTTGTGAATACAATTCAATTTGGTTGCTGTCAAAATCAATTTTAGTCCAGTCATTTCAACTTTTAAATTAAGTTCAACGTAAAATCAGAATAGCGTTTAGGTATTCTTTGACTAAAATTAGTTTATTTTTAGTTTAGTTAAGGTTAGTTCTGTGCTCAACAGAATTAGCACCAATAACTCATAAACTAATGATCAGATCTTGACCAAATGTAAATGGACTACATGATAAGCACCAGCTTTTAAATAAAAAAATAATCATCAAAATCGGCGCACAAAGAAAGAAGCTATGAGGTAACTTTTGAGTCGGTTTTAAAATGAGAACATCGTCAATATAGTCCACAGAATACGCATTATTGAGGATAACTCAAAAACTACTCGTCAGATCTTGATCAAATTTAAATGGGACCAATTGGAAAGGAACAACAATCTAACAAAAAAAATATTCAAAATCGGTTCACGTGGAACGAAGTTATGAGGTAACATACATTAAAAAAATATATAGTCAACTCGAGTATCTCCTCCTTTTTTGTGAAGTCGGTAATAAAATAGAAAATATTTTCTAACGTGTATGGGTGCCATCTCAAACTAGGTAACTTATTTTAAGTTATTTTGATCCGAGGTCTATTTATATAATTAAAAGCAAGCAAAGCTTAAAAAAACCGACTTCACCGCTTTATCTTTGGAACCTTGATTAGATTTAATGTATTAAACACGCATTATTGACTATAACTCAAAAACTAGAAATCAGATCTTGATCAAATTTCAATGGGACCAGTTTTCAAATAAAAATATAATCATCGAAATCGGCTCACAACGAAAGAAGTTATGAGGTAACTTTTGAAGTCGGTTAAACGAGAACATCGTCAAAGTAGTCCACAAAATAGGCATTATTGACAATATTTCAAGAAATACTGATCAGATCTTGATCAAATTTAAATGGGTCCAATTAGAAAGCAACATCTTTCAAACTAAAAAAAAAATTCGAAATCGACTCACGAGGAGAGTTATGAGGTAACACACATAAAAATACAGTCGACTTGAGTACCTCCTCCTTTTTTAGGAAGTGGATAAAAAACGGTTGCACATATAAAGCTGAAACTTTCAAACGTATATATCCGTCATGTCCTGTACTTATGTACTATTTTTTTTTTATTCTAGATAGGCAAACGTTTGACCGCCATCTCACCTGATGGTAAGTGACGATGCGGTCGACGATGGAGCACGTTTGCCTAGAAGATGTCTATTCACTCGTGACTTAAAGACTCCCATATTGTATTTATCAGGAAACACAGACTCAGGAAAGGAATTCCACTCCTTTGCAGTCCGCATAATGAATGTGGAGGCAAAACGCTTCGCCTGCATTTGTGGAATATCTACCATATAGCGTTGTCGCTTAAAAGACTGTTTCGATGTCCGATAATAGAATGGGGATGGGGGAATTAGATTACTAAGACAACAATACATTAATTAAACGCAAGCAAAGCTTAAAAAACCGACTTCACCGCTTTGTCATCGGAAACTCGCTCAGATTTAATGTATAAACACGCATTATGACTATAACTCAAAAACTAGAGATCAGACCTTGATCAAATTTAAACTTTGGTGATTGTGTGATTTTTTTCTTGAACAATGGGAGTACATAAAAAAAAAACCAGCTTTCAAATAAAAAAAGAATCATCAAAATCGGCTCACAACGAAAGAAGTTATGAGGTCATTTTTGAAGTCGGGTAAACGAGAACATCAAAGTACGCATTATTCGTCACAAAATAGGCATTATTGACAATATTTCAAGAACTACTGATCAGATCTTGATCAAATTTGAATGGAACCAATTAGAAAGCAACATTTTTCAAACTAAAAAAAAAATTTTGAAATCGGCTTACGTGGAGAGAAGTTATGAGGTAACACACATAAAAAAACAAAAAAACAGTAGACTTGAGTACCTCCTCCTTTTTTGGGAAGTCGGTAAAAATCAACCATTTACCTGCTATTAAAAATAAGTTTTAAACAATTAACTTCAAAGATTTTTTCCTATTAGCAAAATGTGGGCGCGAGATCTCAGTTCGGAGCGAACTACTCGTATTATAGTGTGCGTTGGTCGTGGTCCTAGACGCGGCAGCACCCCGGCATGGCGCGAGCGCGGACGGAATCTGCTCCATCGCGGAAGTGCCGGATACGTATCTGATGTAATGTCAATTGTATTTATTGCCGCCGCGCGGTTGTTTGCGCACAAAATGCGCAGATCGCGTGTGCCGGCGCAGCACCCCGCGCCCGCGCCCGCGCCCGCGTCTCTCATCGTATCGTTGCATCATTTTCGCGATATACTTTTCACCTCATAACAATCAGTTGCCCCCGGTTCCATCTCAGTGTCACAGGTACCTAACCTACATCTCAGTGTCACTAGGTACCTAATCTACATCTCAGTATCACTAGGTACCTAATCTACATCGATTGACAGTTCTTTATACCCAGTTAAGATAAGACGCTCAGATATAGGTAGGTACGCTGGTTAATGTGCTCGTACATACCGGAGCGTGGGTGGGCCGGTGATTCGAACTAATTCGATCAATGATACTAGGCGTTGCACGTTGTTGGTAACCGGAGAAGGTACGAGTGTAGTTACTATAGTGAGGCTGTAGTCAAGATTCGGCTGCGGCAGTGATTCCACCGTTAGTCTGCGTCGACCGAGACAGACACAGCACATGGGCTGTGAAGGTGACGTCACATGTGGCGTGATGCTCGCCATTCGTGACGTCACCGACGCGCCACAGAATACTCCACAGTGCGTCGAGTGTGACGCACCACTCGGCACACATTCTCGCGCGACATTAGAGGACCACTTTAATTCGCCGAAATAAACATTGCCTAATCTGACGCCTCTATTAATAGCGAGCTACTCGTAGCTCCACTAAGAAAACGTGAATGGAAATTTAGCGACCCGCTCCTTAGCTCGCAGTCCACATTGACCACATTCCTGCTGTTATTTAACGTTTTGATTACGATAATAAATTATATAATGCATTATTAAATTAAAATTATTATGGCCACAACATCTCGCGGGCAGGTCCCACACGAATGAGGTTGCGGCATACGGAGTACTAATTACTGTTTTTTATTCATGAGTCTGTACTGTAGTGCTTGAAGCAAACATACGGAATACGTAGTCCTGTAGAAAAAATCAGCAGTGAATAGAAAATAATAGTTATTTATTATCATAACTGTGTACAGAGCTTGCCCGAATTTCGATAAAACGTATAAAACAAATATAATAATTTAAGTTAAACAGAAAACAAACTTAGTAATTTTTCAAAGTATACCAAAAGTTTAATTATTAGATGATAAGTATTCCTTTAAATCGTAAAAGCATTTACCTATATAGCACCAATTTATTATTATATTTTATATATTCATACTTTTTAATGATTTTATATCCAACGGCAAATGATTGTATATCTTAACAGCGGTAAAGTGTTGAAATATGTTTGATGTGTATAGCATGATGATACTCGTTGGTGTACAGACTGTACTCGGCGGTAAATAATGCACAAGTACCGCGCCGAAGTCTTGGAAGCCGAAACTAGCCGATCATCTCCCTGTCTAGCTCGACTCGACGTGCTTTATTTACCGGGTACTGTAAGGTCGGCCACGGATTTTGTTTTAAAATCCGTGGGTCTGGCCCTACCACACCACGTAGGCCATGACGTGTTCACGTATGAGTTATCGTGGGATCAGGAGATATTCAATTTGAATAAAACATCTATTGTTTGGTATATTAATAACGCAAATTATACTTAATTACTTCCGGGTTTATAAATAATATATACTTTGAGTAGGTATGTAAGTACCTCAAATCCAAATACGGCATTGTGGTAGTAAAATCGTAATATTTATGCAATTTTATGACCACGAAAAGTAAATATGTACGTTCATTTTATTATTGAAGTATCTATCCCTAAAAGTATGAGTTTTACTATAAAATGGCGTGTAGGTAATACATCTTGCTAGGAATTATATATATATATATACAACCTGTAACAAAAAGGTGTAGTAATACTTGGTGGTGTGTATGTGTATCGTGCCAGGAATCGTCTGCCAGAAAACGAAAGTCAAAATCGGACATAATTTTTACCGTACAAAAATTTAAAATTATATTTTTTAAATACTTTTGCCAACTCTACAGTTTCATGTGAGGCAATCGGGGATATTTTTTCCGTACAAAAATTAAAAAATATTTTTACCCAACCCTACGATTACATCTGAGGCGTGTGCTTGACCTTTGTTATGGCCACCACTGTCAGACGTCTGAGTCCAAAGGCTATGTGGTGTAGAACGGTAGCTGATGAAATAGGGTTGCAAATGACATAATTTTTTAGAAACTTTAATTCATCATAACTCAATATTAATGGTGTTGCCGCGAATGCAGAAGTTCCTGTTAGACTCCATACATGTAGCTAGATATTATGTGACTTGAGTATTACTACACCTTTCTGTTGCACATTGTATATTGGGTTCACTAAACTGGACGATACACATACAGTATTGGACAAGCACGTAAAATATATGATTTATATTAAGTACAGTGTACGGCCTTCTAGAAGTGAACACTGCTTGCATAATTAACAAATTAACGGAGTGAGATTTTGTGAATTAATCTATAATTTAATTGACTAATAATAATTGATTTGAAAGTAACCGTATCATTTGGTTTGTTAATCACTTCATGAAACCTGATGAAACTTAACTATGGTGCTAATAATAGCGTACACTCAAAAGTAAGGACAATACAAGCGCTACGTCAACGTTCGGTACTACTCGGTCAACGTTCTTCAAAAAGAGTGGTGAGGTAACGCGTCGGTGTACGTGTTTACAGGTCTGCACGGGCTACCGGAGCGCAACGGCAAGCTGAAGGACCTGGCGCATTTCGACGCGACGTTCTTCGGCGTGCATGCCAAACAGGCGCACCTCATGGACCCGCAGCTGCGGCTACTGCTGGAGCTGACGCACGAGGTGATCGTGGACGCCGGCATCAGCCCCGCCGAGCTGCGCGGCTCGCGCACCGGCGTCTACGTCGGCGTCTCCAACTCCGAGACCGAGGAGCTGTGGACCGCCGACCCCGACAAGATCAACGGCTACGCGCTCACGGGCTGCTGCCGCGCCATGTTCCCCAACCGCATCTCGTACACGTTCGACCTGAAGGGCCCCTCGTACGCCGTGGACACGGCCTGCTCGAGCTCCATGTTCGCGCTCACGCAGGCGTACACGGCCATCCGCGCCGGCCACTGCGACGCGGCCGTCGTGGCCGGCTGCAACCTGTGCCTCAAGCCGGCCAACTCGCTCAACTTCCACCGGCTCAGCATGCTGTCGCCCGAGGGCCGGTGCGCCGCGTTCGACGCGTCGGGGCGCGGCTACGTGCGCTCCGAGGCGGCCGTGGCCGTGCTGCTGCAGCGGCGGGGCGCCGCGCGCCGCGTGTACGCCACCGTGCGCGGGGCGCGCATGAACACGGACGGCGCCAAGGTGCAGGGCATCACCTTCCCGTCCGGCGACGTGCAGCGCGCGCTCGCGCAGGAGACCTTCGCGGAGGCGCGCCTGCGCCCCGCCGACGTCGTGTACGTCGAGGCGCACGGCACCGGCACCAAGGTGAGCGCCCCCGCCCTCGACCCGCCCGCGCCGCGGCCCCGCCCGCCCTCGCTGACCGCGTGCGTGTTGCAGGTGGGCGACCCGCAGGAGGTGAACGCGATCGCGGAGCTGTTCTGCGCGGGCCGGCCGGCCGATCGGCCCCTGCTGCTGGGCTCGGTCAAGTCCAACATGGGCCACTCGGAGCCGGCGTCGGGCCTCTGCTCCATCGCCAAGGTGGTGGTGGCCATGGAAAACGGCGTCATCCCCGCCAACTTGCACTACAAGACGCCCAATCCTGACATCCCCGCGCTCAGCGACGGAAGAATAAAGGTAGATAAAGACACGTTTTGTATTTTTTTTTATCTATTTGGTTCACAAATTGAATGCAACACTTAATTTTAGATAAGTAAACAACATATAACATAAATTGCAAGCAGTGTCCATTCTGGTACAGTGAAGTTTAGAATTGTTTAATCTTGACTATAATTATAGGATAGGATTTTAAAGGTTTGCATTTTTTTTTTGGTATATGCCAGTTGATATAAAAATCTTTTTTGTATGCGATGACTTATAACATGTTTTTTTTTTTTTTTTTTTTTTTTTTTATTTGTGACAGGCCAGTGTTTGACCACTATCTCACCCGATGGTAAGTGACGATGTGATCGAAGCTGGTAAACACACTAGACCTGGAATACGCAGGCTCTCAAGGATAACTGCCGGAACACCGTATTTGGCTTGGCGGCAGACTTTCAACTTGATGGTGGTAAGCTACTTTGGTAGCAAGCCAGGCGAGCAACTCACAAAATGCTCTACCACCTCTCAAATGTCACCTGATTAGCACCACCCGGGGACCACGTGTAGGGAGTCAGACTTAAGGGGTATCCTCCTACGGACGTGGGTGACTCATGTTTTGTCGTATGCGCTCTATCCTGTTCCTTTATACTGTTACTGTGCTCAGCGTAAATTTAGCTTTTATATGTATCCAAGACGCTTCTTACGACAGTTATATAAGGTGTTTATTCTGACTGTGGGGTCCTTAAAACATTTAATTTGTCTGGATATAAAGCCCAATAACTGCGACGCTTTTTTTGCTATATTGTCAATATGAAGTCGAAAATTTAGGGCGGTGTCTATTGTAACTCCGAGGTCTCTAATATTTGTAACTTCAGTAAGGGATGTGATGTTTAATGTATAAATAGACATAAGAGGATTTCTTTTTTTAAGAAAATTTTTATATGTAGACACTTATAAATACTTAAGTGTCACTTTATATATTTTCTGCACAAACAAAATAAACTTATCAATTTCAGTTTTAAATACTATGATGTCATCTCGGTTTTTAATCCTATTTAATATTATAAATCCGAAAGTTTATGTGTGTGTGAATGTTTGTTACCACGTATATCCGTAACTACTAAGCCCATTTCAATGAAATTTGGAATGTAGGTGGCTTATACTCTGGATTAAAACATAGGCTACTTTTATCATGATCATCATCATCAGCGGGCGAAGCCGCAGGGATCAACTAGTAGGCATATACAGTTTTAAGTCATCGGCATTTAATTTGAATGGACATGTGATGTTTGTAGCTAAATTATAGTTGAAACAAACACCGGGTCTTTAATTTTTCTAGTAAATTATCTCAGCAAAGAACCCGTGTTACTGATTTTATTGCCCATTACTGATTTTTTAAGAAGTAGGTTATCATTTAGTTCAATGGTCTCACTAAAATCGGTGTAAACGTCATGAATTTCCTCGCCTGCATCTAGAGCTTGAGAAATATCGTTCACAAACCAGATTGATTCCTATAAATCTTGACATTACTAATAATTTTTAAACATGTATAATATTTTCGAAGATGTAAAGGCATACTACCGTGCCTTCAGCAAGGTAAGTATGCGTATTTCTTTATAGAATTTCTCATGATATTCGCTCGCAGAAAATATGGGTATATTTTCTACAATATGTTCTAAAGCAGTAAATTAAGCGTAACCTTTTACTCATTATTTATTTTTAAATCGTAAAGAACAATCTCAAATCGTTCTCGACAAACTTACAAATAAAACAATCACCCGGTGTGCAAACCGTATAAGATTCATACTACCCAAAGAAATGTGAATAAATAGCGTAACATTTTTTAAAACTTATCGTAACATATGAGCGCGGTGCCTGCAGGTAGTTGACGCGAACACGCCGTGGGAGGGCGGGCTGGTGGCGGTGAACTCGTTTGGGTTCGGCGGCGCCAACGCGCACGTGATCCTAGAGTCGGAGCGCGGCGCGCGGGCGGCGGGCGCGCGCTACGCCGTGCCGCGGCTCGTGCTCGCCTCGGGCCGCACGGAGGAGGCGGCGCGCGAGATGCTGGCCGCCGCGCGCGCCGCGCCCGCCGACGCCGAGCTGCACGCGCTGCTGGACGCCGTGCACGCGCACAACATCCCCGGGCACGCGCACCGCGGGTACGCGCTGCTCACCGAACCGCCCACCGAGGAGATACTCGTGAGTTCCCCGTTCGCCTACTCGCTCGCTTTGTGAAAGATCGTTCCTTCGAGTCGGCGTCCGATGTCTCATGTGACGGTGCGCCTCTGCAGGAAACGGAGAGCGGCGAGGCGCGGCCGGTCTGGTTCGTGTTCTCGGGCATGGGGTCGCAGTGGGCGGGCATGGCGCGCGCGCTGATGGAGCTGCCGACGTTCGCGGCGTCCGTGGCGCGCTCGGCCGACGCGGTGCGGCCGCACGGCGTGGACCTCGTGCACGTGCTCACGGAGGCGCCGGACTCCGCCTTCGACGACGTCGTCAACTCCTTCGTTTCCATCGCGGCCGTGCAGGTGGCGCTCGTCGACGTGCTGCGCGACCTCGGCGTGCGGCCCGACGGCATCGTGGGCCACTCCGTCGGCGAGATCGGTGGGTAGGGGCACCGCGCGGGCGGCGGTTACCGGCGGGCGCGGCGAGTACATGTGTCGTGTCCGTGTCGCAGGGTGCGCGTACGCGGACGAGACGCTGACGGGCGCGCAGGCCGTGCTGGCGGCGTACTGGCGCGGGCGCAGCATCGTGGACGCGGCGCTGGCGCCGGGCGCCATGGCGGCCGTGGGGCTGTCGTGGGAGGAGTGCACGCGACGCTGCCCCGCGGACGTGGCGCCGGCGTGCCACAACGCCGCCGACTCGGTGACGGTGTCGGGCCCGGTGCCGTCCGTGGAGGCGTTCGTGGCGGAGCTGGCGGCGGAGGGCGTGTTCGCGCGCCGCGTCAACTCGTCGGGCGTGGCGTTCCACAGTCGCTACATCGCGGCGGCGGCGCCGCAGCTGCGCCGCTCGCTCGAGCGCGTCATCCCGCACCCCAAGCCGCGCTCCGAGCGCTGGATCTCCTCCTCTCTACCCAAGGACCAGTGGGACTCTGACATCGGTGAGATTCATATACTATTAGCTCCTGCATATTTATATTTTTACGTAGCAAAATATAAGAGTATAAAATATACATATGCATGCCGTCACGCAAATCCGACGCACGTAGGTGATGAGGTCGAGACTCGTCACAGAACGCAGTCGCGCACTAGCGAGCAAATTAGCCGAAGTATAAGGCGATGATCGTAAATAATTTGGGTGCAGCCAAGCTGAGCGACGCCAGCTACCACGTGAACAACCTGCTGTCGCCGGTGCGGTTCGCGGAGGCGCTGGCGCACGTGCCGGAGCGCGCGCTGCTGGTGGAGGTGGCGCCGCACGCGCTGCTGCAGGCCGTGCTGAAGCGCGCGCGCCCGGCGCCGCTCGCCGCGCACGTGCCGCTCGTGCGGCGCGACAGTGCCGCGCCGCTGCACCACCTGCTGTGCGCCGTGGGCCGCTTGTACGCCGCCGGCGCGCAGCCGCGCCCCGCGCGTCTGTACCCGCGCGTGCCGTGGCCCGTGTCGCGCGGCACGCCGCCGCTGGCTCCGCGCGTGCGCTGGGACCACTCCACCGAGTGGGCCGTGGCCCACTACGGTGGCGCGCCGCGCTCCGGCGAGAACGTCATCGAGGTGGACCTCTCGCGCGCCGACGACGCCTTCATCGACGGCCACAACATCGACGGCCGCGTGCTCTTCCCCGCCACTGGCTACCTGGTCAGTCGCTCCCGCTTTTGGAGTCGTTAACTTTCTCGAGTGCCTTTGTGGGGCCCGTGTGAGTAAACGAATTTGTGGTTGTTTTTATTCTCGATTCGAAATTGAACTCGCGGCCTCGTTCCGTTCGCAGACGCTGGTGTGGCGCACGATGGCCAAGCTGCACAACAAGAAGCTCGAGGAGACCGCCGTCGTGCTGGAGAATGTGCAGTTCCGGCGCGCCACGATAGTGTCGCGCGACGCGCCCGTGCGCTTCCTCATCAACGTGCTCGAGGGCACGGGCGAGTTCGACGTGTGCGAGGGCGGCTCCGTGGCCGTCACCGGCACCGTGCGGCTGGCGGCCGAGCGCGCGCTCGAGCGCCTCGCGCTGGACGAGCCCGAGGCGGCCGAGGCGCCCGCCGACCCCGGCCTGCTGCCGCTCGACTCGGACGACGTCTACAAGGAGCTGCGCCTGCGCGGCTACAACTACGGCGGCGTGTTCCGCGGCATTCGCGCGTCCGACGCGCGTGGCACCGCCGGCGACCTCGCCTGGGACGGCAACTGGATCCCCTTCATGGACACGATGCTGCAGTTCGGCATCATCGGCGTGGACACGCGCGAGCTGTACCTGCCCACGCGGCTGCAGCGCGCGCACATCGACCCCGCGGCGCAGCCGGCGCCCGGCGAGCCGGTGCGCGTGCGCATGCACCGAGACCTCGACGTCATCGTGGCCGGCGGCGTCGAGCTGCGCGGCGTCAAGACGAGCCTCGCGCCGCGCCGCGCCAACGCGCAGGCGTCGCCCAAGCTCGAGACGTACGCCTTCGTGCCCTACGAGAGCGCGGCGCCGGCGCGCGCGGGCGCGGCCGACGACGCGGCACGCGCGCGCCGCGACGCACTCGCCGCCAGCCTGCAGCTCGTGCTCGAGAACGCGGGCACGCTGCGCCTCAAGCTGTGCGAGGCGGCGCTGGACCGCGCGCCCGAGGCGCTGCTGGCGCCGCACGCGCTGGCCGCGCTCGACGCCGAGCCGCAGGTGCGCGTGGACGCCTCGCTTGCCGCCGGCGCCGCCGCCGCCGCCTACCAGGCGCTGCAGGATCAGGGCGTCAAGGTGAGCCCTCCTTCCGCCCGCCGCGACTACCCGCGCCGTCCGCCCCGAGTGACCGTCGCCGATCGCTTCCCCGCAGGTGAGCAACAGGGACGCGCGCACCGGGCCGCCGGACGCCGAGTGCCACGTGGTGCTGGCGGCGGACGTGGTGGCGCGGCACGGCGCCGGCGTGTTATCGCAGCTGGTGGCGGCGCTGGCGCCCGGCGGCATGCTGCTGCTGGAGGAGCCGCTGCGCGCGCTGGACGAGGCGGACGCGCGCGAGGCGCTGCGGCGCGCCGGCCTGCACGTGGTGTCGCGCCAGGTGGCCGCCAGCTGCGAGTACGTGCTGCTGCGCGCGCCGCCCGCGCTGCCGCCCGCCGCCACCGCCACCGTCATCGACATCACGGACGACGTCTCCTTCGGCTGGGTGGACGAGCTCCGCTCGGCGCTCGCGCGCGCCGAGGCCGAGGACGTGCGCGTGTACGCGGTGACGCGCGCGCAGGGCTGCGGCGCGCTCGGGCTGGCCACGTGCCTGCGCGCCGAGCCCGGCGGCCGCGCGCTGCGCGTGTACTACCTGCCGGACGCCGCGGAGCCGTTCTCGCCGACGGCGGCCGCGTACGCGCCGCGCGTGCGGCTGGACCTGGCCGTGAACGTGCTGCGCGCCGGCGTGTGGGGCTCCTACCGCCACCTGGAGCTGGGCGGCGCGGGCGGCGAGGCGCTGCTGCAGGTGGAGCACGCGTACGTGAACACGCTGACGCGCGGCGACCTGTCCTCGCTGCGCTGGATCGAGTCGGAGCTGCGCTGGGCGCGCGCGCGCCCGCTGCCGCCGCGCACGGACCTGTGCCGCGTGTACTGCGCGCCGCTCAACTTCCGCGACATCATGCTCGCCACCGGCAAGCTGCCGCCGGACGCGCTGCCGGGCGACCTCGCCGGCCAGGAGTGCATCCTGGGGCTCGAGTTCAGCGGCCGCTCGTCGAGCGGGAAGCGCGTGATGGGCATGGTGGCCGCCAAGGGGCTCGCCACCACCGTGCTCGCCGACGAGGGCTTCCTGTGGGAGGTGCCGGCGGAGTGGTCGCTGGAGGAGGCGGCCACGGTGCCGGTCGCGTACGCCACGGCGTACTACGCGCTGGCGGTGCGCGGCCGCATGCGGCGCGGCGAGGCCGTGCTCGTGCACGCGGGCACGGGCGGCGTGGGGCAGGCGGCCATCGCCATCGCGCTGCACGCCGGCTGCACGGTCTACACCACGGTGGGCACGGCCGACAAGCGCGCGTTCCTGCGCGAGCGGTTCCCGGCGCTGCCGCCCGAGAACGTGGGTAACTCGCGCGACACGTCGTTCGAGCAGCTCGTGCTGCGGCGCACGCGCGGCCGCGGCGTCGACCTCGTGCTAAACTCGCTGGCGGCCGACAAGCTGCTGGCGTCCGTGCGCTGCCTGGCGGTGGGCGGCCGCTTCCTGGAGATCGGCAAGCTGGACCTGTCCAACAACACGCCGCTCGGCATGGCCGTGTTCCTCAAGAACACGACGTTCCACGGCATCCTGCTGGACGCGCTGTTCGACGCGCGCGGCGACCACCCCGAGAAGGCGGCCGTGGTGCGCTGCGTCACCGAGGGCATCGCCGCCGGCGCCGTGCGCCCGCTGCCCGCCACCGTCTACTCCGACCAGCAGCTGGAGCAGGCGTTCAGGTGAGCGCCGCACGCCGCCCCGGCTCCCCTCTCCCCCGCTCCCGGCGTGGGCCGCCTAGTGACGCGTGTCCCGTGCGCAGGTACATGGCGACGGGGCGCCACATCGGCAAGGTGGTGCTGCGCGTGCGCGCGGAGGAGGCGCGCGGCGCGGCGCCGGCGCCCGCGCGGCTGCTGCCCGCCGTGCCGCGCACCTACCTGCACCCCGGCAAGAGCTACGTCCTCGTCGGTGAGACATAACATCTAATTTTTTAAGATTTTCATTTTGAGCATTTTTAAACGACGAAACGTACTCCTACCCTATTGAACAACTATCCAACAACATGCATCGCAACTTAACAAACCCCTTTCAACGATATTTAGTAAAAAAAAAAAAAAAAAAAAAAGTCTCTTTGTTTCGGACAAGACAGGCAAAAATTTTAATAACATAGATCTAATCTATCCATCTTTTCAATAGCCTTGGACGAAGTATACTGGAATTCTGTAGCGTGGGGTGGAATCCATGCTACCGCATACATTCGGCTAGGATCGAATTTTATTTAGATTTACGCGTTAGATCACTATAATGTTAGGTGTAGCCCCTCCACAAACGTCGTACATTAACTAATATTATTATGTTATATAAAATTGTGAATGGTTTGGTTGATTGTCCTGACATGTCGAAAAATTAAATTAAGTGTTCCTCGTCCCGGAAGTAAACTGAAAGACACAGCGACATTTATATTTTTATTATTAAATACGCTCAAGCAATCTCCTTTGCATAGAATGTGTGAAAGGTATAATAGTGATAATATTAAGCGTGAGTTCGATATTTTTTATAGGACCACTCATGTCAGTGAAATCGCTTTTCAGAGGAAATATTTAACTGAGCTAATTGCATAAGATAACCCTGACTTGTCCATATTTTGTTTCTATAGTTTAGTGTATAAAATTCAAATTACATTACAGAATTCATCAACCCTAATTCTTGAAATGAAATGCATTTATTTGCTTCAAGTGTAGGTATAAACAAATGTAAGGTTAAGTGTATCAATATAGTTCACACACTTGGTCATAATAGTGACATGCAAATATTGATTTGGCAAAGTTCATGGCAATGTTCATGGCAAAGTTCAAGGCCGGTTATAGTTAATATGCGATAAATTCGAGGACTGTAGCCACTTTATTCTAGTTTGCTTAAGTAGAAATTATAATACGCATCAAGCTAGAGATAAGACTTCAATGAGTGACGCAGAATTCTTATAGCAACCGTCATATAGATGACTGTATTGTAAATGCATGCGACAATTTTTATACGAGATATGTGGATACATTTGAAAGTTTTTGGGTGTGTGAGTGTGACTATGTTTCACGTATTATGATCTGTGTAACTGTACAGCTTAGTGTTCTTTTTTCTTTTATTTAGTATGGGCAAACGTTTCCACTAGGTATCTCGCCTTATGGTAAGCGACTCAGAAATCTAAATTCCTTGGCACTCTCTACGAAATGCTCTCTATCCGATATAATTAAACGCAAGCAAAGCTTAAAAAAAACCGACTTCACCGCTTTATCTTCGGAACTTTGATCAGATTAGATGTACTAAACACGCATTTGACGATATTTCAAGAACTACTGATCAGATCTTGATCAAAATTCAATGGGACCACATGAAAAGCAACAGCTTTCAAATAAAAAAATAATCATTAAAATCAACGAAAGAAGTTATAAGGTTACTTTTGAAGTCGGTTAAAAACGAGAACATCGCCAATGTAGTCCATAGAATATGCATTTTTGACGATATTTCAAGAACTACTGATCAGATTGTAATTTTTAAACTTTCGCGATTCGAACACATCTTCTCGAGACCATGGCCAATGCAACTTGGCCGAACGTCGAGGTAAATAAAAATAGTTTTTTAGCGCGATTAAGTCCCGAGATATTACCTAAACACTTACTGATCAGATCTTGATCAAATTTGAACAATTGGAAAGCAACATCTTTCAAACTAAAAAAAATTTGAAAATCGGTTCACGTGGAAAGAAGTTATGAAGAAACACACATAAAAAAAAATCAATCGACTTGAGTACCTCCTTTTTTGGGTCGTCGTTTAATAAGTCGGTAAAAAAATAATTTATAGTGAAAAAAAATTGTTCGTATGACGCAGGCGGCCTCGGCGGGTTCGGTCTCGAGCTGGCGCAGTGGCTGGTGACGCGCGGCGCCACCAAGCTCGTGCTGAACTCGCGGTCCGGCGTGCGCACCGGGTACCAGGCGTGGTGCGTGCGGCGCTGGCGCGGCGCCGGCGTGGCGGTCACCGTGAGCACGGCGGACGCGGCGGCGCCGGGCGGCGCGCGCGCGCTGCTGCGGGCGGCCGCCGAGCTGGGGCCCGTGGGCGGCGTGTTCAACCTGGCCGCCGTGCTGCGCGACGCCTTCCTCGACAAGCAGACGCCGCAGGACTTCCGGCTCGTCGCCCGGCCCAAGATCGACGGTCGGTACGACGCTCCCCCGCGCTCCCGGAGGACCGTCGGCCGACGGGGATGATCATTGTTCCGTTTGCGGTTGCAGCGACGAAAGCCTTGGACGAGGCGACTCGCGAACTGGCGCCCGAGCTGGAGTACTTCGTGGTGTTCTCGTCGGTGTCGTGCGGGCGCGGCAACCCCGGCCAGAGCAACTACGGGCTCGCCAACTCCGCCATGGAGCGCCTCGTGGAGCGCCGCCAGGCCGACGGGCTGCCCGGCCTCGCCGTGCAGTGGGGCGCCATCGGTGAGACTTCCCGGTCGCACTTTCACAACTGAACGTTGGCTAAACTCGCAATAACCCAAATAGACCACGAGCCCACGGCACCGTCTTTACCTTTTGAAGACATTTAACACAATGTGGTAAAAGTACTAGAAATAGCAAAAACCCGGCAGATACCTTATTTCTTTAAATATTGATGCAGTACTGATTAATTCTCGAGGCCGGGATGAGGTAAGGCCCACTGAAGAAGTACTGAATATCAGCTTCAGTTCCTGTATCGTGAGTCGTAGTCCTCGAGATGTAATTCGGTCGTGTGGCGGCAGGCGAGGTGGGGCTGGTCGTGGACACGATGGGCGGCGACAGCGCGGTGGTGGGCGGCACGGTGCCGCAGCGCATCGCGTCGTGCATGGAGGCGCTGGGCACGCTGCTGGCGCGGCCGCACGCCGTGGCCGCCAGCATGGTGCTGGCCGACAAGCGCCGCGCCGCCGCCGCGCCCACCACGGACCTGCTGCACGCCGTCGCCAACATCCTCGGCATCAAGGATCCCTCCAAAGGTACCGCCCTCCTGTTGCTCCGCCTCCACGTGCGATCGTATGTATAATAATATGTAAAATAATCCAGCAGAAGACCGTGCCGCGGAAAACTCATGTAGTTTTGTACTTAGACCTCTAACATTTTGGTAGTACAATCATATCGTCCTTTTATTCGTATGTGCGTCGCTGCCTCGAGTCGGTCTCTTTTTCCAGTTGTCGTGTGAAGGTTTCTTTTACGAAACCGACCACTCATTAACACGAGCAGTTTTAGGTCAATATTTGCCTAGCTTGATAAAATTAAAGAGGTTAATATATCCCGATATTTGGCTTTAAGTCGGCACTAATAAGTAGAGTTTACTCCTCGGGTTCACCGCCGCCGTCGCACGTCGAGGCGGAGCGGTCGACTTAAAGTCGTCGTTTTGCCGCAGTATCGGAGTCGGCTAACCTAGCGGAGCTGGGCATGGACTCGCTGATGGGCGCCGAGATCAAGCAGACGCTGGAGCGCGGCTACGACGTGGTGCTCGCCGTGCAGGAGATCCGCGCGCTCACGTTCGGCAAGCTGCGCGCGCTCGCGGGCGGCGACGAGCCCGGCGCCGCGCCCGCGCCCGCGTCCGCGCCCGCGCCCGCGCCCGCCGCGCCCGCAGCCGCGCCCTCCGACCTCGTGCAGCTGGGCCTCATGGGCGAGCTCATTCCCAAGCAGGTCGTGGTGAAGCTGCCGAGCGACGCGCCCGCCGATCCTAAAGCGAAACCGATCTTCATGGTCAGTATAGATGACTACTTAAAACACGAAATTTTTCGTACAAATCTCTTTTTTCGCGACGTTGATCCTTCGCCCCCCGTCACACGTGAATTTTAGACTCCCCTATTCCTACCGGGAAACACGAACTCGAGCGAGGAGCTCCACTCCTTCGCGGTACGCACGATTAAAGTGGAAGCGAAACGCTTCTTGCGCATCGCTGGAATATCTACCGGAAGTCGACGTCGCCCGCCCGACGTCCAGTCCTCCGATGGCAGAAAGGGGACGCGGGAATCGCGCAATTCAGGGGCACAGTCGCCGAAATGTATCCTAAAAGACGGACAGAATCGCAACGTCACAAGACGCTCAACGAAGGTTTATATTAAAGATTTATTGATCTTTGAAAGCTGTACACAATTTCAAGTGTTAACTAATTCCTAAAAATACTTTGCTTATTATTGTAAGTCACTGTCAAAATTAAATTAAATCTTTCTTTAGATATTTAACACTATCGTTTGTGCATGCTGTGTTCACTGTACCAGAATGGATACTGTTTACAATTTATATAATATGTTTGTTTACCTATCTAAGGTTAAGTGTTGCATTCAATTTGTGAACCAAATAAATAAAAAAAAAAAAAAAAAAATTTAGTTGTTCGTTTTTAGTAGTATAGAATAGAGTTTAACAGAGCGTGCGGGGACACTTGCAGGTGCACCCGATCGAGGGCGTGGTGGACGCGCTGCGCGTGGTGGCGCGCGGCGTGCGCGGCGCCGTGTACGGGCTGCAGAGCGCGGGCGCGGCGCCGCTGCACTCCATGGCGGCGCTGGCCGCCTTCTACGTGGCGCAGGTGCGCGCGCTGCAGCCCAGCGCGCCCTACACGCTGCTGGGCTACTCCTTCGGCGCCGGCGTCGCCTTCGAGATGGCGCTGCAGCTCGAGCAGGTAGCCCGCCCGCGCTGCATGTTTGTCGACCTTGTCCCCGCGGACGTTGCCTTCGTCCGCTATGTCCGTTCGTCCCTTTGTCACGGACACCCGGGAGCAAAATTAACCCAACGCGAAGAAGGGTAACGTGTGGATCGGCTCATTATGTATGTAGGTATGTTTGTTCCTTTGTGGCGCTCTAGAATCTACGACGATCGATTTGTCTTATTCTTGTGAGTGTCACTAATGACGTGACGATAATCGAGATTCAATATGGCGACGACCAGACGCCACATCGTGAAAGATAATAAAATATAGTCTGCTAACTTTGTTAAGTGAGGAGTCATTGAATATGTTATTATAAATCTTGTTTAGGTTTCTCGTTCGTTAAGAAACATTCTCATAGATATTTGTACCTAAGTATGTTTTTTAATGGATGACTTATATTTTCGAGTCTTATTTGTTGAGATACAATCTCTAAACAAATAAGACTCGAAAATCTAATTCTTGTAATTGTGGATTCAATAGGAGCCTCCAAAGGAGATGTTTCATTTTGGGCCAGCACTATGTACCATACATGGAAAAATTAATGCATTATTTTTAAAATACTAATAAATTTTCTTAAAAATGCAATTAAATTAATCTGCAGAAGATTACAGCAGTATCCTCAAATTATTATTTAGTGAGTTGTTAACTCTATTTTTGGGGCAGTCATGACAAGAAGATAATGAATGTCACTGTTCTCAGTTTCAATCGAGTAACATATTCTATAGTCCTATTATAATTATAAAGAAACCCAAATATTTAAGAATTGGTATGTTGTTTAAAATAAATGATCATTGACAATGAATGACACGTCAAAATTACAGTTCAATATTATCGCAATCCGCTATTTGTAACTGTGTTCTATTGCTATCGATGTACCAAGATATTTTAAATTTATATACATTAAAACAAAATAAAAGTAAACAAAATAAACATTTAAAAACGGTTACTATATTGTATAGCTATATGTATATATATATGGTACATGGTGCTGGCCCAGGCTCCTTCAATTTTGAAACATCTTCTTTTGTAAAGTACGTGCAGAAAATAGTCTCAGGTTCGGAGTTCGGCCTACTTCCGAATATAGTTTAGCGACTGCATGCCGATACAGTTTCCGATTATATAGTTTAGAAACTATAATCGGAAACTGTATCTCCGAATAGTTTCAAAAGAACATTAATTTTTTTTCGGAATTAATATGTCGGACCCGTCGTTCACGTCACTGTGCTCCGACGGCCGTCGTTTAAGTTCAGGAAATAATTAATTATAAACACTTTTTTATTACTTATATTCATATTCATCTGTACCTTCTCTCCATTACTCACCCATTAGCTGACTTTGTACTAGAAGTAGAATTAGTAACTTAAGTTACCGGGCATATTTTATAAATAATTTTTAATTTGTTTTAACTGCGCTCCTACCTATACGCGATATTGGCAGAATTATGGTGCGACAGCCCTATAGTCGCCATTTAAAGAAGAAGTTGAAGTTGATATTATACGTCAATATATGTAAGTATAAAAGGTATATATTTTAAATGTAACGCCTTTTTGAAGATCGAACCGGGGACAAAATAGTTCTAAATCGAACCTCAACAGACGAAAAGAAACGATCGAAAGGTATTAATAATGGTGGTGTCGTCAGGCGGGGTGCGCGGTGAGGCTGGTGCTGGTGGACGGGTCCCCGGCGTACCTGAGCACGCACACGACGCGCGGCGTCAACAAGCGCGCGGCGCGGTCGGCCGCCACGGACGAGGCGGACGCGCTCGCGTTCTTCGCGCAGCAGCTCGCCGAGCTGGAGCCCGCGCGCGTGGCCGCCGAGCTGGAGCGGCTGGCGAGCTGGGAGGCGCGGCTGGAGCGCACCGTGGAGCTGCTGGCCGGCGCCGGGCCGCACGCGCGCGCCGACCTGGCCGCCGCCGCCGCCGCCTTCTACCGCAAGCTGGTGGCGGCCGACACGTACCGGCCCGTGCGGCCGCTGCGCGCGCCCGTCACGCTGTTCACGGCGCGCGACAACTACGTCACGCTGGGCGAGGACTACGGGCTGCGCGCCGTGTGCGCCGGGCCGCTGGTCACGCGCCAGCTGGCGGCCACGCACCGCTCCATCCTCGCGGGCGAGCCGGCCGCCGCCATCGCGCGCCACGTGTCCGACCTGCTGGCGCAGTAGCCCGCGTGCGACCGTGCGTGTGGAGCGAGCTCGGCTCGCGCCTGTGATACGCGACATTCCGTAGTGAGAGCCCGCGCCGCCGCCGCCCGCCGCCCGCGGGCCCGGCGGCGTCGGGCCGTCTAGTTCTAGTTAGTTAGTTCCTGTGTACGGTTGTTGTGGTAATTTATTTGTTGTATATTTGACTCGGCGGCAGCGCTCTGTGATTATATAAGTGCATTGTTTTTTTTATTTTCATTCCATTTCTGTCGTAAGTTAAGTCGAATTTATGCAGGTAACTATGTCAACCAAGCTAACGGATTGATCTGATACAGAATGCTTCAAAAGCTGCCTTTGTATGTACGTTTCGTACGTGAAAGTACTTTTAGTACGTTTTCAAATATTATTTGAATACTTGAATGTTCCGAGTTGACATGCGAACGATTTTTGACGTATTTTACCAATAAGGTAAATTTAAATACCTGTGGACCCTATAAAATAATGATTAGTGTACCTATCTATCTGATACAATGGTGTTTGTTTTAATGTTAATAAATCAAACTTTAGAATATTAGGAAATACAAAGGTATATATAATACACACTAGGTTAGAGTAGATATATTTTTGCATTTGATGTTAAAATTTTCTATTATTTATATGAGTAAATGCTACTACAAAAATATGTCTACCTTTTTTCTACCCAATTAACAAACACTGCCAAATGTCATCCTGTATTCCTGTCCCTACGAACATCGTCCAGAGTTTTTGGAACGAAAGTTCCTTATAGCGCTGTCCGAGGCATCTAGCATCTAAACCATATACGCGAATGTCTTCAAATCCTCAAAGAATATGTAAAACTACGGTCAAAGCCAGAAATTACATATAAAATTATATGAATGAAAAAACATTAAGGGGGCTCCCATACATGTAAGGGGGGAGCAATATTTTTTTAATTTTTTATCTACCCTTGTCGAGTATCGTTGAAAAGGGCTTGACAAGTAGAGTACGAAACCGGTTTTAAAAATCTATGTTGAAAAATAACGATTTAGTAGGTCACCAAAGTCACTGTTTTTAGACCTATTTTGTCCTGGGGTCAATCTCAAAAACGGCATTTTTTTGTTTTTTTTTTATGTTTGATAGGCTAGCATTTGACCACTATCTCACCTGATGGAAAGCGATGATGTGGCCGAAGATGTAGCATGCCTGCCTAGAAGATACCTATTCACTCTTGTCTTGAAGACTGCCAGATTATAATCTGGCAGCCTTCAAGACAAGAGTGAATTTTGTTTCCTGAGCGGTATACCGCTCAGGAAACAAAGACGCGGGCAATGAGTTCCACTCCCTCGCAGTACGGATGATAAACGTAGAAGCGTAACGCTTCGAGCGAGCTGGAGGTATGTCAACCATGAATGGATGACGTTTGACTGTTTGTCTTGTTGTTAGATGGTAAAATGGGCTTGGGGGAATCGACTCGTATAATTCCTGCGCACACTCTCCGAAATGCAAACGATAGAAAACCGATAGGCTCGCTACCTTACGCCGATGACTGAGACTCAACAGTTTAGTCGCAACCAGCTTATCATCACCAATAAGTCTTTTGGCTCGGCGGTCAATGGATTCCAGAGCTTCAAGCTGGTACTTGGCAGACCCATCCCAAAGGTGGCCACAATACTCCATACATGATCGGACTTGTGCTTGGTACAGATTTAAAAGCTGCCCCGGTGAGAAGTACTGCCTGACCTTAGCGAGGATGCCAAGTTTTTTGGATGCCAGTTGGGCTCTGGATTCGATGTAGGTACCGAAATTGAGAATGACCCGGATGGAACGAAGTTCAATTTCCTTCTAGCCCCCTTTCGCAACGCGCGATAAGGAACTTTCGTTCCAAAATTAAAAGAAACAAGCAAAAACCAACATTACGCGGTGTTCCCAGGCGGTCACCCATCCAAGTACTGACCGCGCCCGACGTTGCTTAACTTCGGTGATCGGACGAGAACGTGGTATAGCTTACAACTATAGCAAAAAGTGTCGTTACATCTTTTGGTCTAATTTTTTCCGTCTAGCCCCCTTTCGCAACGCGCGATAAGGAACTTTCGTTCCAAAAAGTAATGAAAATTGGACTGGATATTCAAAATAATAATTAAACTAGCACGGCGAAAATGTCCACCCGGAGCTCATGACGTCAGTGGTCAGTCGCGAACAAATGTAAACAAAACGTGCGAGTCAGAAAGCAAACGTGAGTAAAAGACGCGTCACACCAGGCGCGGGCATGCCCAGCACTGCGCTGCACTGCACTGCACCACAGCGCGTGTAGTGTAACTTCACGTTACTAACTTGTCCCTTGTGGCACTGCGCCGTGAGCAGCCGGCGCATGCGCACGTGTTCTGTATTCGCGCCGCCGCGCCGTTTTGTGCGCACTCGCATACGCGAGCGCACAACTCCCGTGATTAAAAGATTTAATTTATCTTCTGCGAGATACACTCTCCGTACATATTATAGGTACTAACTAATTAACCGGACCCGGTACACACTCATCAGTGCTAATCTTTAATTGGTCCAAATGTATCGCGAGTGCTGCGATGTGCGATTGTTTTGAGCGACTGATTAATTAATTGCAGTGCGACTAATGAGGGGCCGATTACTTTTGAAGAAAATTGAATAGTGCTGCATAAAAGTGAGTTTTTAGTGATATTGTTTAAATTTAAATTATTATAACAACTAAATCTGCGTGATATACTTATATGTATCTGTAATTTTTAAACTTTCGCGATTCGAACACATAGTTTAGTTAATATCTCGGGACTTAATCGCGCTAAAAAGAGCTTGAGTCTTCTCGAGGCCATGGCCAATGCAACTTGGCCGAAACGTCGAGGTAAATAAAAATAGTTTTTAGCGCGATTAAGTCCCGAGATATTACCTAAACTATTATATGTATCTGTTCCAATCATACATTACCAGACTAATCAATTAAATTGGTGACAGCATCCTCCGTTGATTTGCCGATACGAAAGCAATATATAGATAGGTAGATAAATCCTTTATTTGCACACCAAAAAAGAAGACTCACAGAAATCTTAAATTTAACGTAGGAGCACAAAGGTTTTTTCCAGGCAACCAAAGAGAGATAACAATATTACAAACAAGGACGGTGGTGTACCTCAACACTTATTGATATTTATAAATGTACTTACACATACTTATTAATATTATAAACATAATATACCTACAAAAACCTACATAAATAATAACTATATATTATGAACATACACAAACTAATATATAATATACATATATATGACTTATAAAGGACATTCATAGCTTTAACTTAATTGAGATATTGTTTTTTTATTTATTTATTTATGCACACATGTAAAAATTACAATAACACTTACATTGTAATTATTTACATGCACCCTGCATAGCAAGAGCATACACAGTGTAAAACATTCAAATCCTTAATCTTAAACTTAACTAAGTATTATTAATAATTGATTATGAATGAATTAGCCGGAAATTTACATCAAATGTGTTGAATATTGTAACACTATATTTATCGTGAGATAGTAACGTTATGTTCTTCAACAAACTCTTTACGGTATAGTAATATTGATTTATTGTTAGTTTAATATTGGTTATTTGCTAGTAGAATATTTACTTCCAAGTATTTTATGTTCTCTATCCTCACCTTTTTTGGTCACTTATGCCGCCGAGGGGAGGTGGCTATTGAGCGACTTGTGGTTCAGGGAAAGGTTGAGGGTACCAGCCCACGAGGAAGATCGCCTATGAGGTGGACTGACCAGATAAAAGCGGCAGTAAATGGCTCATCATCACTACACGAATGCACGAGGAAGGCGGCCATCAGAGAAGAGCGGCGGCGTGTTGTCAAGCTTGCCACCAACACCTGAAGTGATGACCACGACCACTCTGTCAAGAGTGATACCGACAAAGAAGAAGATTTTATGTTCACATTTTTTTTTTAAATTCAGCTTAGGCAAACTTTGTTCGATGTGTTCGACGATGGAGCAAGCTTGCCTAGAAGATACCTGATTCACTCGTGACTTGAAGACTCCCATATTGTACTCATCAGGAAACAACGACTCAGGCAAGGAGTTCCATACCTTTGCAGTTCGCACAATGAATGTGGAAGCGAAACGCTTCGTGCGCATTTGTGGAATGTCTACCATATAGCGGTGTCGCTTAGCAGTTTTTCTTCCTGTCCGATGATAGAACGGGGATGGGGGAACAAGATCGTGCAGTTCCTTAGCACACTCTCCGAAATGAATCCGATAAAAAACCGAGAGACTAACTGCCATGCGGCGACGACCCAAGCTCTGAAGCTTTGAATTCGTCAGCTGCTCGCAACCAATGAGCCTCATGGCTCTACGCTCAATGGAGTCAAGAGCCTCAAGCTGGTACTTAGCTGAACCTTCCCAATGATGTGAACAGTACTCCATACATGAACGGACTTGTGCTTGATACAAATTGAGGAACTGTAATTTTAGAAAAAAATATAAGAAGCGATTTATTGATTATGAGTATGAGTATGGGTCTAACAATATATTTTTTAAAATGTAAACGCTTTCACACTCTCCATGTGACGGCAGTGTTGTTATTTTTTAATTATTTTGTTGTAACTTCCACTTTAGTAAACCTATCAAAAAATACCTGAATACTTACGTAACTTGTCGTATACCTTCAGTAGTAGGCGACTAAATACCTGCGTGGAAGTGGTAAAATATCGTATGAGCTTGGTTACATATCAGGTGTATATGCAATGGAAGCGCCGCTTGCTAGTAGATCACTTGGCCATGCTAGAGCATGTCATCATCCGCGTCTCGGTCAAAACGCAGCCGCCGCGACGACGACCACGCCGCCGCTGCCGCCATTCTCGCTCTGGCATTTACTACCACAATTAAATGTATCACTTTACCACCGCTATAGGCCGCGCCAACTGCCGTGATTTTCTTTTTTCAGATAGCACGCAGACGGACCTTACTTTATTGCTGACGGCAATCCAACTCCTATTTATAATAAAATGTATTTTAACTACTCTAGAATGGAGTTTAGTATTTTATTTCCCTGTATAAAACGAATTATTTTTTATTATTGTGCTCTGTTTGCTATTTCTCGGCATTAAAACATAAAGAATTAAATAGGTACTTATTCTGATGAACAGTAGCTATCCGCGCCTCAACGTCGGTACTCGTGACCTAAACCACAGTCTCAACTTGCAAGCTGCCCGGCTTCATTTCGACCGCAACTTAGTCGCTGTTGAGTGACGAAAGTTGTTGATGACATGTCAGATTCCTTCACATAATCGATTGCCGACCGCCTGAAGCTTTCTGTGCTACGCTGTTTCTAAATGTATTCACAACCGAGCATTGAGTTAGAGGTCTCTTTGTGTCGCGAGACGGAAACATTGACATATTTAACCACGGAGCCAGGAACAAAAACTTCTTTTAGTAAGGAAAATAAAGTTCCTGGCCAGGAATATAATAAAAGGCGAAGTTTACAGCTGAACGGCAAAATAAAATATTCATAACATTTAATAAATTGTTTTCCTATTATGAGATATGTAGGTAGGTAGTCAAACTGGGAGGAACCGTGGTAATGTTTTTAAAAAGACAAAATATTAATTAAACTTTAGAATTAATTTTAATATGTCTGATTCTTAAGACGACTAAATACAGAATGACTTAACCTAGAGCTTAGAACATACGAGGAGCCATATCCGCCTGTATGCATTCCTGCATTATCAGTTCGCGAAACGCCGACGTGTCATCGCGACAGTGCGTAGGCGGGGATCAGGCGATGCCACCCGTGAGATGCTTAGATAGCTAAAAAGGCTGGCCGATTAGTAGGTGCGGATGATATAACTCCTCCCTCCGTAAGTTCGAGATTATCCGAGGGATGAGGATTATCTCGAGTTTTCCTCAATAAACATATTTTACGTATTTTATCCTTACATGCTAACAATAGAACACACATAATTATGATTACATAAAACACTATGTTTCCTATACTAACACTTTTATCACTAAAAACACTTATAACGCGGGACACAGCACTACCACATCCTTACGCGAGTAGGTTGCCTAGCAACGAACCGCTCGCGCATGGCTGCGCGCATGCGCGGCTGTTTCAACTCACGCGCGCCGCGCCACTCGCTTCCTCAGTCCGCCTTGAGCTAGGTAAGCGTGCGCACGTCGCTCCCACCGCGATCCTCCGCGACTCGCACCCTTCCGTGTTAAACTGGCGCCACAACTAGAGGCCGAATCCCGTGTTCTACTACGTTGACGAAGCACGGAGAAGTCTAGAAATTGCACTGTATTGCTACGAGAATGCTTACTAGAATGGAAGCACAGCGGAAACGACAGCAAGAAGGACGAGGGGAACAAGAGGACGACGCGATGCCAACGGGTGATGGCGACCGCACCAGTGACATCGACCGCGCCGCTGACGAGACGGTGATCGACGGCGCGAGCGCGAGAGCGATCCAGTCACCGGCGTCCCACATCCCGACGGAGCAGTTTCTATCCACGCTCATGGACTCGATCACGCGCGCGCAGGCGGAGGCGAACAGAAATCTCATCACTTCACTACTGAATCCGGCCGCCGCCGCCGGCGACTTCAGAACGTCGAGCCCGATCGCCACGCATTTATCATCGTCGAGCACGGCCAGCAGCGCCGCCGCCGGTGGTAATTTCTGCAAATGCACGGCGCGGTTCGACGGGTCAGCACACGACGGCGAGGCGTTGGAGGCGTTCCTGGACGCAGTAGAGGTATTTAAAGAGTGCGCGGTTGTTAGCGACGAACACGCACTCCGAGGTCTACCCATGTTGTTAGAAGGAGAGGCGGCGATTTGGTGGAGAGGCGTCAAGTCATCCGTAACGTCGTGGACCGACGCCGTCGCACGGCTGCGTGCTATCTACGGCGTGACGCAACCGGCGCACAAAATCTTTCGAAAAATTTTCGCCGCGGAACAACAGGACAATGACCGCGCAGAAACGTTTTTGTGTCGTATTAGGGCCTTACTGGCGAAGTTACCGTATACGTTACCGGAGATCGCGCAAATAGACATTTGTTACGGGCTTTTACATCGTCGCGTAAAGAAACGTGTACCACGAGAAAATATAAATAGCCTTGATAAATTATTGTGCAGCGCGCGAAACGCGGAGGATGCAATAAAGGAAGCGGGCAAGTTACCAAAGATTAATATAACAAGTACGAATAGTTCTAACCTAAGTTCAAAATTATCCACTACCATTGTAAAATCCCCTACTATTAGTGCGAGCGTACCGATTACTAAAACTCGAACTCGATGTTCTTATTGCAGAATTTTTGGTCACTCGGTAGAAGAATGCCGTAATAAGGAGAAAGTAGAGTCTCGTAGGTTGCATGCTTCTGACTCGAGTAAGGATGCTGGTAGTTCACATAATGAGTTAAGATGTTACGGTTGCGGGAAATCGGGTGTAGTAAGATCAAAGTGTGATGTTTGTAAATTGAAGAGCGATAAGAAGGTGGCCGATTTTAATAGCGCTGTTACGTGGGTGGGTACACACTGTAGTGCTTCGCATCCGTTGGTTAATATAAATATTATGGGTCGTAGCGGCGTGGCAATAATCGATACTGGGGCTACTCATTGCATCGCCAGCCCGATGCTATACGAAATTTTAGTGAAATCGGGAGTAGAGTTTCGGGACACGCAGCGGCTGGTACGGTTAGCTGATGGGTCTAGCGCAACAAGGAAATTGTTAACGGCCGAAATACCAGTTGAGATAGAAGACCGAAAGTTATCAGTTGATTTTTTAGTATTACCTGGTGACGATACTAGAACACTCCTAGGCGTAGAGTTCCTGTCTAGAGCCGGCATGGTGTTAGACGTCGGTAGAGGTAAGTGGTCATTCGCAAACCACCCCGAACACCAATACGATTTTATTCGCGAATATACGATGACCCCAAATGCTACAGAGTTAAGGCGAGCCGAATCTTTAGATCTTTCATTGCGTGATGATGAAGGAACAAAGTTGACCACAGAGCAGAGATGCTCTCTCAATGACTTCATTAACCGAAGGTCAGCGCAATTCGCACATGATGGGCCTGCCACTGAGTTTGCTACACACCAAATCAAGGTAAGTCCAGATCAGGAACCGATAGCTTCTCCGCCTTATAGAATGTCCCAAAACAGGAAAGAAGCCCTGAAGAAGGAACTAGAGAAACTCCTCCGTGACGAAGTCATTGAGGAATGCGAGTCGCCTTGGGCTTCCAACGTCGTACTCGTGACGAAAAAAGACGGGAGTTTAAGACTTTGCATCGACTACAGGAAGCTCAATGCAGTGACAGAACCGGACCGATATCCTCTCCCACGCATTGAGGATATACTCCACGCAGCCAAAAGTAGTGAGTACATGTCCACTTTTGATCTTCGAGCAGGCTACCACCAGGTTAATGTCTGTCCCGAGGACCGGGACAAGACAGCGTTCACCAGTCCACTGGGAACATATAGGTTCAAGCGGATGCCGATGGGTTTGAGAAATTCGGGAGCTACGTTCCAGAGACTCATCGACAGGTTCAGGTCTAACCTAAGAGGAGTAGAACTACTAGCTTACCTTGATGACCTGGTCCTGCTGTCTCCGGGACCCTTCAGCAGACACCTGACCGACTTAGAAGCAGTCTTTGATCGCCTGGCGATGTTCCAGCTAAGGGTGAACAGGGAAAAAAGCCATTTTGCTCGCGATTCTGTGAAGTTTTTAGGCCACGTCATCGCTCCGGGAGGTATCCAGGTGGACCCCGACAAGACTACAGCGATTGCAGGTATGGCTATTCCACAGAATGTGAAACAACTAAAATGTTTCCTACAAACGTCTAGTTGGTTTAGACGTTTTATCCCAAATTACGGAGACGTTGCGAAACCCCTCACGCATTTACTTAAGAAAGAAAGTGCTTGGCGGTGGGACAGCGAGCAACAAACGTCTTACGATCGGATTAAAACTCTCCTCGTATCTGCTCCAATCTTACGACAAGCAGACGATACGAAACCTTTCATCATCTGCACCGACAGCAGCGGATATTGCTTGGGGGCCGTTCTCATGCAGGGGGAGGGCACCGATGAGAGACCGATTGAATACGCGAGCCGACTTCTCACCGGCGCCGAACGGAACTACTCGACGACGGAGCGAGAGGCACTTGCCGTCGTTTGGGCTGTAGGTAAGTTCCGCGGCTACATAGAGGGAGCTAAAATAGTAATCAGGACAGACCATCAGCCTTTGCGATGGCTAATGAGTCAGAGGTGTCCGAGCGGGAGACTAGCTCGATGGGCTCTGACATTACAGGAGTTTGACTTGAACATAGAATATACTCCGGGACGATCTAACGCCGTCACAGATACGCTTTCGAGACCAATTTGTTCACAAGATCCTGACTGCAACGTTGGTCTCGCAATCGTCGACATGCCGAGACGGAGCAGTGGTGACATTAGAGAAAACCAACGTAAGGACCCAGAGGTATGTAAAATCATCGAAGACCTAGAAGCTGAGGAACCTTCTAGGGGGAGATCTTGGTCCGACCGAGGATACACAATGTCCGACGGCGTACTCTACAGGTACAGTCTGGAGACCGATGAAGGTGAGGAGGCATGTCTAGTGGTGCCTGAACAGGAGCGACAGATGATCATGACGGAATTCCACGACGCGCCCACAGCTGGTCACTTTGGAGTGGAGCGGACGTTGAACCGTATCCGTGCGCGATATTTCTGGCCCGGCATGCGCACCTTTGTAACGAATTACATCAGAGGATGTGTCCCCTGTCAGCGTTATAAAGCTGATAATAGGAAGCCGGCAGGACTGCTACAGACACCCGCCGTGTCCCGGCGATTTGAAGTAGTTTCGGTGGACCTGTTCGGACCTCTTGCAGAAACGCCGCGGAAGAACAGGTGGGTTCTCATCGTAGAAGACGTTTGTTCACGGTGGGTGGAGCTTTTCCCTTTAGAAAGCGCTACCAGCGCCGAATGTGCCCAAAAGTTGACAAACGAAGTTTTTCTCAGGTACGGCGTGCCCCGCCGCCTTATTAGCGACAACGGCGTTCAGTTCGTCAGCGAGGTGATGCAGCAGGTTTGTCATACGCTGGGAATCACCCAATCACTCACACCTTTTTACCACCCTGAGGCTAATCCGATCGAGAGGAAGGATAGAGACCTCAAGCCTCAATTGGCGATACTTGTTGGTCAAGATCACTCCACATGGGATTTGCACCTCGCAGCGGTAAGGTTCGCTATGAACTCCGCTTTCACTGCTAGTACAGGATTCACACCAGCTTACCTCACCTTTGGGAGAGAGTTACGAGCTCCGTCCGATTCAGCAACTGATATGAGAGGCATAGTGGAGAACGATAACTTCGTACCAGGTATTACCCCTTATCTAAAAAGAATAGCGATGACACTGGACGAGGCCAGAGAAACACACGAGAAGGCGCAGGAAGTCCAGAAACTGAACGCAGATAAGAGAAGGAGATCACCACCGCAATATAAAGTAGGTAATCTCGTTCTTCTCAAGACGCAAGGGCTAAACGATACAAGCCGCGGCCAGTCGACGAAGTTTATCCCACGCCGCGACGGTCCATATAGAATAGCAGAAACAGTAAGCCCAACCACCTATAGGTTAGAGAGCACACCGAACGGAGAGGATATAGGCAAATATCATGTGTCAAACCTAACTCCTTTCGTCGGCCCAATTGAGCCTCCGGTCAGGCAGAAACGTAAGCGTGGTCGACCCCGCAGGTATATTACCGAATTATAGCCCAACCGCGAGGGCGCATAGTAGGGCTATAGGGGGAGGATATAACGCGGGACACAGCACTACCACATCCTTACGCGAGTAGGTTGCCTAGCAACGAACCGCTCGCGCATGGCTGCGCGCATGCGCGGCTGTTTCAACTCACGCGCGCCGCGCCACTCGCTTCCTCAGTCCGCCTTGAGCTAGGTAAGCGTGCGCACGTCGCTCCCACCGCGATCCTCCGCGACTCGCACCCTTCCGTGTTAAACACTTTCATTTTCTTTATCAATAAAATGTCCACTTCCACTTTTCTGCAATAAGTAATTTAACGCCTGGATGTCGCCGAGCTCGATACCGTTGAGGTTTACTGGTTTCTGGGTATTCGATAAATTGGTTATAATTTTGGGCAAGCTTATAACTGGAAACTGTGTGTAGGTTACATCTTTTCCTTGAATTTGATGCTTTTTCAGAGTGATTTCCTTTATTTGTACTCGACAGTCATCATCCATTGACAACAGGTATGTCCCACAGATGCTCTCCTGTGTTATATCATTTTCGCAGTATTTGGTAAGTAGAGTATCCGTCTTCGCGTAGACTATCCAGCGATTGGGCTGAATGAGGTCAACCTTGACGTCATCGATGGTAACGGGAACTGGATGGCAACTTAAGATGTTTGTGGAAAATCTCATAAGGTCCGTAATACAGCTGTCTTCAACCATTGGCGATATGTCGTTCTCGTAGCACAGGAAACGAGCGTCGTCGATCTCGCGGCATGGCTGGGAGAGCGGCTTGGTCTTTAAACCTTTCACAAGGAGGTAAGGATATTTAGGTAGGATAAGGGAAGTAAGGCCGTTATTGCTATTATACATAGGTAAAGGAATCATTTTATAATAATTATAGATTTCATTTTTAATTAAAGGGATATGCATAATGAATTTTATCTGATTTTGTTTTATGTATGCTTTTAGCTCTATACACTACTCTATCTTAAGGATATTTTCTATATTTACTGGATACACAAATTTTTCAGTTTTTTCTATTTCTAGCAATAATGTTATCAGTTCGTTAGTGTCTACAACTGACTGGTGTAATAACTTAATTCTAGAAAAAGCAAAAACGTACCCACCATTTCAGCGACAATAGTCATTTTCTGAGCCATTCTATCTTGTTTAGTTTTTAGTTCATACATTAACTTTTCGTACTTAACGGCGTCGTAATCATCTTGTCTGTTAAATACTCATAAAGGTACTTTGTTTTTCGGACGTGTTCCTTAACTAACTGTTGAGTGAATTGTTTATTAAACTCTACATGAAATGCGTTATTTGATTCGGTGTGTCCAAAAACAACTTCAAATGGCGTAAGGCCCGTAGCAGAATGAATCGTGTGGTTATAGGACATTACTGCATATGTCATAACAGACGCAGCGTCCGTAATCTTGCGTTCGTACTTTGCTATTCTATATATTTCTATGAGTGTCGAATGAAACCTTTCGACTATTCCCATAGAGTTCGGGTTATGCGGGGTACTGATATGTAATTCAATCTTATAAAAGGACAACATTTCTTTAATTAACGTATTGTTGAACTCTACACCGGGGTCGGAACTAACCCTTACAGGAACTCCGTATAGCGAGAAGTACTTAAGCAATGCTCTTACTACTTCCGGGGTAGATTTAGTGCTAATCTCGATTGCTTGGCCTAGTTTGCTGAAGGCATCTACTATTGTAAGATAGTATTTTCCTTCAATTGAAAACGTGTCAATAAACAATTCCTGAAACGGCCAGGTTTGTGTCTGAGAAAGTTGAAGTTCTGGTTTTAATGGTTTTCGTTCATACTTCATTCTTTTACATATCTCACAAGCATTTATAACACTCGCAACTACTTGTTCCATGTTATTCCAGTAAAAGTTACGCTTAAGATGTACTAGTGTTTCTTTGATGCCTCTATGACAGTTCTTTCCTTGATGGTATTTTATCACAACGTCTCGCTGCTCGTTCTCGTCTTCTACGTGAACAACCCTTTTAGTACATTCGTAAAACTTGATCGTTCCCTTCTGAAATAATGAGATAGTAACTTCGGAAAATAGTTTACGGTGCTTTTCATCTTCGAAATAAAAGAAGTATTTTATTTTTGGTCTAATATATTCTTTCAGGAACTTTTTCACTAGGTTTGGGCTGTCTACAGGTAAGTGTATTTCTAGTACTTTTTGTTTAGCTTTAGATAGATCTTTAACTGATAACTCGTTTCTGTTCCAGGTAAACACAAGGACCTGATTCGGCTTGGTATCTATAGCCTCCTGTAATATAGGTATGCCGTCTGTGTCTAGATCGCGGGCTGAATGTATCGTGCCTATACTGTCATTACTTGGAGCTTCAGATGCAGTAGCGGTACTGCTGTTTACGGATGGAATAGAGTACGGGGATCGTCTACCATTGTCAGGCAATGATGGGATGCTTCTAGTTGCCTCTGAATCTGATGAGATTAATATTGGAGATGGCGTTCGTTCTTGGGTAACTTTACGCTGGAGTTTATGTTCCTTTTTATCTAAATTAACTTTCATCGAAACGTCATCATTTTCGCCTAAAGCATTAACTTTAATACGTGATAATGCGTCCGCGTTGCAATTCTGCTTTCCGTTTTTGTATACAATGTTATAATCAAATTCTTCTAAACGCAGTTTCCATCTTGTTAATTTACTATTTGGCTCTTTTATAGAATTGAGCCAGGCAAGCGGCCTATGATCCGTATAAATCGTGAACTTTTTGCCATACAAATACGGCCTAAAATGCTTTGTAGCCCACACAATAGCTAAAAGTTCTTTTTCTATCGTGCTGTACCGGGACTCAGCGTCGTTTAAGGTACGACTTGCGTAAGCTATAGGCCTATCGCTGCCAACAGGGCCTTGCGAAAGGACAGCGCCGAGCGCATAGTTCGAAGCATCTGTCGTAAGGACAAATGGCTTGGAAAAATCGGGGAACTGTAAAAGCGGGGCATTTGTTAATAGCTCTTTACATTTTTCAAAGGCATCGATGTATTCCTGTTTCGTATAATCTATTTTATTTTTCTTTTTGAGGCATGAGGTTAATGGCTGTGTCAGTTTAGCGAAATCCTTGATAAATTTACGGTAGTAGCCTACAAGACCAAGGAAACTTTTGATTTCCGTTGCTGTTCGCGGTAATGGGAAATTAATAACAGCTTTTATTTTATCGTCATTAGGCATGAGACCATTTTTGGTGATTGTATGGCCCAAATACAGGACCTCCTTTCTTAGGAACTCACATTTATCTAGAGTTACTTTTAAGTTAGTTTCCCGGAGTCTATCAAAAATATTGCGGAGTTTATCAACGTGTTCCTGTAAACTATTTGAATATATTATGATATCGTCAAGATACACAAGGCAGTGTATTCCTTGAAGACCTCGTAATACATTATCCATAGCTCTTTGGAACGTTGCAGGAGCTGTCTTTAACCCGAAGGGCATTCTTTTGAATTCAAAGTGTCCGGCTTGAGTCGTAAACGCGGTCTTGGCTCTATCCGTCTCATTTACTTCGATTTGGTGGTACCCAGATGCAAGATCCAGAGTACTAAAATATTGGGATTTACCTAACTTATCAAAAAGGTCGGTTATATTAGGCAACGGGTACTTGTCGTCAACAGTTATCTCATTCAGGCGGCGATAGTCGATTACCATCCTAAACTTTCTTTCTCCAGATGCGTCTAACTTCTTGGGGACCAGATGGACAGGTGCGCTCCAAGGTGAGTGAGAATTTTGTATAACGTTGTCTTCTAACAATTTATCTACTTGTCTTTGTATCTCTTCGTTTTGACAAGGTGGGTGTCTGTATGGTCGGATATAAATTGGGTCTTCGTTCGCGGTTCTAATGTTGTGTTTTACCTGGTTCGTAAATGAAAGTGGCAGTTTATCGCTATAAAATATGTCACGATATTCAAAACAAAGTTTGGTTATAGCATCGCGTTCCTCTTTGTTCATGTGTTCTGTACGGATTTTATTCAAATTTTCTTTCAAAACATCGTCTATTATACAGTCATCTTTCGCGACGTTTACCTGACATTCACTGCTTTTAAATACTGTTACTTCGAATGGTGCTGTAAAAGTTATGGTACTTCCGGTGTCTGAAATGTTTTGTATGATGGTGTCAGCAAAGAAATTGTCACAGCGGACAAGAGCAGAAGGCATACGCACTCCGTCTCTAAATTGAACAAAATCTATGATTGCGTCTCCGTGTTGTAAGTTTGTGGGAACTCGAACTCTTGTTTCAGATCGCGGCGGAATATTAACTTCGTATGGAGGGTTGTAGATTATGGGAATTGACGCGTTGTGTGTTTGTAAGACTTGGTTGCTCATGTCTATATTAGCGGCTAACCTTTTTAGTAAGTCGGATCCGATTAAACCGTCGTATCGTCCATCTACGTCATAGACGTAAAATTTATGGAAAAGCATGCTTTTAAATGTTTTTAACAATGGGATATATATAACTTCGTTGTGCATACTCTGCGCATGTGTACTAACGACTGTAAAAGGTTCGTAGTATTTGCGGTCGCTGAAAAACTCATTTACTTTAGCGGGACTGATAAACGATCGGCTACTTCCGGTATCTATTAGAAACTTTGAATTGATTTCCGGAATCTGTATGTGGGGTAATTTTAAAATACTGTCGCAATAATTCAAGTGTATTATGTCGTTGGGTTGTCCGAGGCTGTTTCCTGAAAATTTTCATGATCCTGGCTCGCGGGCTCTGTGACGACATAGCTATCTACATGACAATCTTCGGTAGGTCGTTCATTTTCGTCATACAATTCGTAAACATAACCGTCGTTATAGCTCATATCAGGTGTATATTCCTGATATTCACAGGGCTCTTCCATATAGTAGAGATCATTTGCTATCATATTTTGCCTAACCGGGGCAGTGCGCATAGATACATCGGTATCCTGAAACCTAGGCGCTTGTTGCTGATGTGATAATTTTTGAAATTGAGGTTGGTTCGGTATGCCGAACTTAAAACCTTGCTGTTGGGGAATGCCATATCTAAATCCGCCATGTTGGAAAGGCGCGCGCGGTTGTTGGAACGGTGTTTGTCCAAAATTACGCTGAAATTGTGACTGAAACTGTGGTCTGAATTGATTTTGAGGCGAAACAAATCTATTTGGTTGTTGCGAAAACTGTGGTTTAAATCCATGGTTTTGAGGAATGCCAAATTTGAAATTATTGTTTTGGGGAATCCCGAATTTAAAGTTGGTGTTAGTGGACGCCGAATTAAATGGGGGCTTCATAAAACCTTGAGCCATTGGTAGTGGTCTTAACGCATTTTGTGTGCTAAGTGGTGGTGCCGAATTTGGTTTATTTGTTTTATTTTTGGAGTTATACTGAAACTGAAAGTTTACCTCTTCAGTTACAATGCTTAAGGCCTTTTCAAGATCTGAACAACCTTTTAAACGGACAATACGTATTAAGTCTTCCGGTAAATTATAGAGAAATATGTTCAAAGCTGTGTTGTTATATATTATCATTTTAGCTGCTTTAATTCCTTCATCGACAAGTCGGTTAACTTTAGCAAATAAAGCGCTTCTAATATTTTGTATTCTTTGACAGAACTGAATGTAAGACTCGCCGTGTTTAAGTTTTAAAGTTTCTAGCTCTATTGCTATACATTCTTCAGAACGCGGGTCGCCGAAATGTTGTGTAAGTAAATCTTTTAATTGTTCCCATGTTGAGATGCTAGGGTTGTCGCTTAGCAACGACGCGGCTCTACCTAAGAGTTTACTGCTAATAGCATGGAAAAGGTACAATTCTTGAGCTCTATTACCCTCGATTCTACTACCACTAAGCACAAATTCAGATTTAGAAATGAAGAGATTTAACAATTTTTCATCTCCGTCATATTTAGGAATTATACAAAGAATTTCTTTCGGAATTGGCTGAATTTTCTCTTCTCCCATTTTTCTAATTAATACACAATATAACACACAATAGAATATTTAAACACACAATAAAATACACAAAATCACTTATTTCTACAGAACTTAATAGCTAACACGATATATTTACCTATTTTAGTGCAAATAATATCACTTATTTCTTACAGGAAGTAAACACTATATATTTGCTAATCTAGGCAAATAAAATTACTTATTTCTAAAAAAACTTCAATAGTTAACACTTATATATGTTTATTTAAGTGCAAACAAAATCAGATAAATTGCACAATGCAATACGCCTAACAATTTAGTTTAGGACTTAATTTGGAAAAGACTGGGAATATGAGAATCGGGAAGTGAAAAGGTTTACTCACCAGCCGCTCGATCCCATGTCCTCCTGATTCTGCTTAGCCGTCCACGCACGGTGTCCCAAGGGAGACGAATTTATATTAGGTTCTGGATTCCGTGTTTCCTCGAAAAACTACTCGCAGACCGATGTAGGGGCTCGCGGTAATAGCTTAGAAGGAAAACTTCGAAACATCCACAAGGCTGCGCCAGTCAAACTGGGAGGAACCGTGGTAATGTTTTTAAAAAGACAAAATATTAATTAAACTTTAGAATTAATTTTAATATGTCTGATTCTTAAGACGACTAAATACAGAATGACTTAACCTAGAGCTTAGAACATACGAGGAGCCATATCCGCCTGTATGCATTCCTGCATTATCAGTTCGCGAAACGCCGACGTGTCATCGCGACAGTGCGTAGGCGGGGATCAGGCGATGCCACCCGTGAGATGCTTAGATAGCTAAAAAGGCTGGCCGATTAGTAGGTGCGGATGATATAACTAGGTAGGTACCGTATTACCATTACAATCTAAATTGAAATGAAATAACATGAAATTGGCCAAAGAGTTATCTTAATTTAACTAAGATGGCTAGAGTCATCATTATGCAACTAAGAATGTGCCAATTGACACTTTTCTTATTGTCTCTATTAAGGGGCAGACGCTTTGTTCGTGTGTACGGTTTCGCCTTTTATAGTATTCCGATTATAGCCGTGTGGTCGTGCTGTGGTCGAGCAGCTGGAAGGCTTCGACGTTCACATGTTAGTGAAGTCTATGTTGGTGAGTTTCGGCGTAATTTTTAATCACTTTGTCAACGAACTCTATATTGATATCCCGATGACAATATTTTTTTCTTACACACCACTACGTGTAATTAATGTAAGCCACAGCGGAATAATTCTCTTGGCGTGAATATAATGATAAAGCACCAAACGTAAAACGAGCGAGTATCGTGGGAAAGCCAGCGAGGATGCGGCGAATATATCACAGAATTACATTAATTATGCAATTACGGCGCGCGTGGGGCGTGTGACGCGTGCCCGGAGCCGCCCTTAGAGCGCGTCCTCTGGTTATATATAATATCCCTGGCGCTGCACTGGCGCCGCGCCGGGACCAGGACGAGATTTCATTTTACTTTTTAAGCCTAGAAAGTACGCTTTTAGTTTAGCATTCTAGGTACTACTCGTAGTCTTACCATGCACATTTTGATTCCCGTGAGTGCCGGCGCGCCTGCGAACGAACGCCGCCCTCCACGCTGCGCCGCGCCGGTGCACGTTGGATCCCGGCCTGATCCGATTACATAGAGACTGTTGTTTCACTTCTTTTGTCTCATCTTATCAAACTGGTTTCTCGGCTTGGTTAATGAATAATTCCTATACTTGACTTATTTAGCATTAAGCATTCCGCAGGTGGTGATTTTTGTTGTATTTGTCAGATCACAATATATATGGTATTGTGACCTGAGAAACATACAATACTCATAGATATACTATAAATGTAGTTGCTCTGGTAACAACAATGCTATATTGCATACGTAGTAGTATATTGCGGCTAAGTTGATACCTTGTTAGAAACAGTATGATGTTGATGACACGCTTCTGTGACTTGTGCGATGGATATGGAGGCCCGCTCTCGTTACCTCGCAGCAGAATAAAAGGCGCGCGACGCGGCGCTGCGGCTCTCCGCAAAAACTATAACACGGAACACGGTGACAAGACTGTCCACTCGACAAGCGACAATTATTGTGATCGACGCCGCGGGACGTCACATATAGTATCGCACGAAAACCAATCTAGTTCCTATACCTAATACTTTCACAGACGGTCTATCGTAGTTGAAAATGTATGTAGCCAATTAATTTATAAGACATCATATTCTATTTGAAAACGAATGCTCGGTTTGTGAGAAGGTAAGAAACGTGTAGGTCGTGCACATGTTGGATCACAGGAGGTCGATGTGACATGTATACAGTATAGATTGACCTTAAAAAAGGGTAATCTGGTCCCCATTTCATTACCTCTAACTAAATAGTATACATATAGAAACAGAAAGTATATTATGTTTATCTATAGTTGAGACACAGAGTGATTTTACGCAGCCAGTATTGCACGCACCGTATTGCACACCCTGATATTATTTAGTCCTTAGTACATGAGAAAAACAGTAGAAAGCGGAAAATATAGAAAAATTTGACAAGAAAGGACAAAATAAGTGCGTAGTTAGACTGTAGAATGTAATTAGTTCCAGTTCGTCGTACAGCGGGTGTCGAAGTATCGACTTGTTGGATATGGCACTTCACACGCTACTTTCCACGGTGCGCAATAGTGCGCATGCGCAGTGGGAACTTTCCTTGTGCTGTTATTACCGGGAAGGTAGCGCGCCTGCTCTCGGTGCGGTGCGGTTAACTGTGCTCATCCGCGGATGTTGCAATGTATGCCACCTCACATCCAACAGAGTCATTAAAATCACTCCGCGTGAGTAATGCAAAAACTTTAAATTGTCATGGAGATGACAAACTTAGAAGAAGAATATACCTCATTTTTAATATTGTTAACGAATCCGCTATTCTACACTATACTACCCTGATGCAGCCGACCCATAGCCATGGTTTTTGGACATTGAATTTGAACTTGAATTCCGGTTTTTCTCGATGTTTTTCTATACCATTATTAAAGTCATCACAAATATTAACTAGTACGTTATTTTACTGAACTTGGTCAGTTGAGCTCTCGTAGCCCAAAATCCCAACACAAAAAACGTTGAGATAGAATACATTTTAAACAATTCTTCGTTTGTAAGAAGAGCGAATTTGATTAGGTTATATGCTACACGGCACTCGATCTGTAATCTGTCGAACTTCAATGTGGGGTCGTATGACAACTAAGACTACCGCTATAAAGCTTCAACATTCTGCCAATCATATCGGACGAATTAAAACTAGACGCCACTCTCCCTAGAAACTCAAAGTTATAAGAATGAATAGCGATATGGTTATTTTTCTAGTATATTTAATTATCCATTTTAGTATATGCATACATTTATCACAACTATACATCCTCATTTTGTATAGTTGTGGTAGAGAATATTAATAATGGATTTTGTACGATGGAATGAGAAGCATTATATTTTGTACTTACATACCTATCTACGAACGTTAAACATCTTTTGAGTTCCTTAACGTATGGACTGGTAGTATTACTCGTGATTACATTCCAGTAGCAATGGTTTATTCTGTTTCCCATTTATGCTTTAAATTTGTTTGTATGTTCCAAACTAGCCAAGAAAAAATAAACATAATTTTGATACAATAACAAACTCATAGCACACTAAAATAACAGGTACCATGTTCCAGACAATGTTCGCCGACAGCCCATGGACGGAGGCGGGACGGCCTTTTCTGGAAGAGTCATTGTTTTTGTGCGTCGCGTGTCGCTGCGGACTTCGCGAGGAGCGACCGCTTCGTGAACTCAATGATCTAGATACACGTAAAAAAATAGTTCCGCGACATAGCCGGGCGGCGCGGCCGGCGGCGCGCGGCTCGGTGCTGGTAAACGGCCAACAAGTTCGATGAGATTAAGCCGACCGAGACTGACATTTAGCCGCGCGGTACAGATAACGACGTGTAAACGGCCGATTTATGCCAATGTGCAAGGGCACGCGGACCCGTTGTTATCTCACCTTCGCAAAAACCTGGTGACATTCCGCGGCAGGCCTCTTCCCCCTTCTGTGGGGCCTCCGACGATGGCGCGCGGCGGCGAGCGTCACGCCGCGTTGGTGAGATACAAGTACAATCACAAAGAGAAGCAAATTGGACGATTGAACTCGAGCTTGATGATCGTATCCAATTGGGGCGATGCCAATTTGGTTCAGTTCAATGCGTCCAAAACACAGGCGTGCCTCTTTTCTGCCAAACGATAAAAAGTTCCCCACCTTTTCATCTGTCTTCGATCTTCCAAGATGTGCCAATACCATTAGCTTAGAGATCAGCTAGCCACTAAGAAACTAGGTATCCTCGCAAAGGCTCACACATGGGCAGCTTCTCAATTTGTATCAAGGTCAAGTCCGATCGTGTATGGAGTGCTGCGGCCACCTGTGGGATGGATCCGCTTAGTACCAGCAATGAATCTATTGACCGGCAAGCTAAAATACTCATTGGCAAAATGCAAAGTCTCGGTTACACCGACGTTAGGTAGCAGGCCTGTTATAAGTATTCTAGCGCTTACATTTTGGACAGTGTGCGCAGGAATAACATGAGTTAATTAACCCATACCGCTTTTTACAGTTTTTCTTGTTGTTACGTGAACAATAAGACAAACGTCTTCCATTTATGGTTGACATACCTCCAGTTCGCTCGAAGCGCTTCGCTTCTATATTTATCATCCGTACAGCGTAGGAGTGAAACTCATTGCCTGCGTCTCTGTTCCGCGAACGGTACAATCTAGGTGTTTTCAAGTCTAGAGTGAACAGGTATTTTCTGGGCAAGCATGTTACATCTTCGGCCGCATCTTCTCTTTCCATCAGGTAAGATAATCTATAGTAATAGTCAAACGCTTGTCCATCCAGCATAAAAAAAGCGGCGGCTTCACTGGCGAGAAGTCGCCCGATGCCATCTCGCCACATGACAGGCACATGCATAATGATAATAATAGTTACCTCAACTACGTCGCACCCTGCGCGGCTTTTATGAACGTGTCGAAATGCGTCAAGTCACTTCGTGTAATGATGCGGTTTGTTTACGGATTGTTAATCGGCGCCGCCACTAACTAGAAGCGTGGTAAGATATGTGAGGTCGACAGTCGGCAGGTAGGCGTAGGTAGCAGGTGGCGGCGGCGGCGGCGGTGGCAGCGGCGCGCGTGGCGGCGCGATGCCGCGGCATGCTGCTGCCGGACCAGACGTACGAGGCGGCGGCGGCGGCGGCGGGCCGCCCCCGCCCCCGCGCCCCCGCCCGCAGCCCGGCGCCGCCCGCACCGCATGCGCCTCTGCACGCGCTGCTGCGCGCGCACCGCGTGCGCCCGGACTTCTTCTGCGCGAACCGTCCGCGCCGACACCGCGACCAACGCAGGTTCAACACACATTCACTTACTTAACTCACACTAAACTCTAATATAGAATATTTTATCGCCAAAATATCGATTGTAATAAATTAATTTAGGTCTCGATTTTGAAATCGTAAAAAGTTAGCAAAAAAAAAATTCTTGCTTTTTATATTTAAATTTGATTATTAGGTTGGCTGTGGTAATTTTGATGCATGTAAGTGTGTCTGTAAATAAATATTGGTGTAGCTATAATTATATCATTTTTTCGACTTTTTTTGTTTTTTTTTTTTATGTTGAATAGGCAAGCATTTGACCACTATCTCACCTGATGGAAAGTGATGATGCGGCCGAAGGTGTGACATGCTTGCCTAGAAGATACCTATTCACTCGAGACTTGAAGACTCCCAGATTATACCGTTCGGGGAACAAAGACGCAGGCCATGAGTTCCACTCCTTTACTGTACGGATGATGAATGTAGAAGCAAAACGCTTTGAGTGAACTGGAGGTATGTCGACCATAAATGGATGACGTTTAATAGTTTGTCTTGTTGTTAGATGGTAAAAAGGGCATGGGGGAATTAAGTCATGTAATTCCTGTGCACACTCTCCAAAATGTAAGCGATAGAATACCGATAAGCCAAAAAAGGAGGAGGTACTCAAGTCGACTGTATTTTTTTTTATGTGTGTTACCTCATAACTTCTCTCCACGTGAGGCGATTTTGAAATTTTTTTTTAGTTTGAATGATGTTGCTTTCTAATTGGTCCCATTCAAATTTGATCAAGATCTGATCAGTAGTTCTTGAAATATCGTCAATAATGCCTATTTTGTGGACTACTTTGACGATGTTCTCGTTTACCCGACTTCAAAAGTTACCACATAACTTCTTTCGTTGTGAGCCGATTTTGATGATTCTTTTTTATTTGAAAGCTGGTGCTTTTCATGTTGAAATTTGATCAAAATCTGATCTCTAGTTTTTTAGTTATAGTCAATAATGCGTGTTTAATACATTAAATCTGATCAAGGTTCCAAAGATAAAGCGGTGAAGTAGGGTTTATTAAGCTTTGCTTGCGTTTAATTTTCATTATTTAATTGCATTACATTTAATGTCATTCTTACTTCAGTATTAGTTTATAAAAATGATGGTTATGGTTTAACATCATATGATAGAGTAACTTGTATATAATGCTGCGTGCGCTTGTGTCGCGTTGACCAGCTCCGTTGTGTTCGCAGGAGCGTCGCGAGCGCCGACCAAGCGCCGCGCACGCCCGCCCGCCCGCGCCGACATCAACACAATGGTGAGTGCTTACATACTGTTTTGTTTGCTATCTATGTTCATACAGCATTATTACGTAGTGATAGCTAGAGAATTCTTTAAGTGTTAGCTTCGAAGATACGTGTGTAACCTGATACCCACTGTTATTTATTCCGAGAGCTTACGCCCCGCGCAGGCAAACACCGTCACGGCCGTACTTTTCCTCTATTTGTGTCTGTCCAACAGGTCGCGTCGAGTCGGCTCCTTTGTGCCCGCGTCACTCGATGTTGACTCTAATCACGGATATAACACGTTGACTCGACAGTTAACGCTTCAATAACAAACGGAATTAGAAAGTGTTCATTAAAAAATATGACCGCCATAAGTATCTCCGGAATCTATAAACTAGATAGCGAATATTGGCTACTATGTAGTAAGTACGCCATATTATATGCGCAAAGTAGTTAAAAATGTGCAGTATTCACTACAAATTAAACGTCCACGCTGTCAAACAACCGTTCGCTGTGTATCATAGTAGAAAACTATGGGAGTACATTTTATTTGAATAGGCACTAAGAAGTTTCCTATTAGCAGCATTGAGAGCCGCACCAGGGGGCGCGGGCGCGGGCGCGGCCGCCGCCGTGAAAGCGCCTCGCGGGATTTATAGCGCGGCGTGTGACACCACGCTCGCGAGACCCGAGAGCGCGCGGCGGCGCGGGCGGTAGACAATGAGCGTGAGGTGTTATCGCCTGCGCTTAATTGGCGCTATCTATCCGAGCAGCGTCGGCCCGGGCGCCGCGTGCCGCCGGACACTATTGTTACTTTGTCACGGACCCGCCTCGGATATGACATCACTAGCGCTAACAAAAGAATAAAAGTATGAAATATGCAGGAAAAAGAGTGAAATATAGAGAAAATGCACACTATCATAATATGACTATTACCTACTTAGATATTTATTTTATTTGAACTGCCCGTTGGCTTAGTTGGTTGAGCGTTCGCCTTCTAAGCAGAGGTATCGGGTTCGATTTTCGGCGGGAACACAAGTTTTCTCCCCAAGGAAAATTTGTGTTTCTGATTCTGATTATGTGTGTGTGGATGTGAATGTTTCCGGCGCCCACGACACAAGGCAAGACATTTAATTTGTGCAAGTTACGTGTGAAGTAAATTAATATTAATTACTAATTACAATTTATTAGGGCCCGCTAGCGTAGTGCACGTCCGCCTTCGATACAAGCAGCGAGTATTGGATTCGATGTGATTGTGTGTGCAAAGAAATTGTCCGGCACTCATAATACATCGAGCTTTGTATGGGGCTGTGAGTGTGAAAGCGTTTATTATATTATTCGTAGTCATACGGTGCCTTCGCCGTGATGGGGTGAAAAATTTAAAATAATCAAAAATGCAAAGTTGACCAAAAAGGGCTGTATATACTTAAGTGCTTAATGCATGAACATAATCAATTAACTATACGTTTATGCTATGTTTTTACATTTAATCTTACAGTATTACTCTCATCATTACAAAATCTCTAATAAAAACTCACTACAAATGAAACCCAAATAAAGCTTACAGAATACCTTCTCGTACATCGACGCTAACCACCGTATACCCATGAATAGAAATGACGCATTGTTTCGGCAAGACTGGCACGACGCGACGTATAAATGCGCCCTGATAAAAACCAGAAAGACTGCTATGAAAAATAAATACGGGCACTTAAAACTGAGAGTAAAATTGCATCGAGCGCGATATCGTGACAGCCGTGCGGCAACGCCCGACGCGGCTGCGGCAGATAACCGCATGGCACTATACGACAATGCGACGACGCCGCGCCACGGCCGCCGCTCTTCTTTCCTTACACATTCACATCATAGCCAGAACCAGAAACACAAATTTCCCGTTGGGAGAAAACTTGTATTCCCACCGGGATTTTAACCCGATGCTTTGAAGGAGAACGTGCACCCATTTATGCCAGCGGGCAGTTCTAAATTCAAAGACGACCCGCCCGGCGTCGCTTAGTTAAAGATGACTATACAAAACTTACACATTCAAAGCCCCACACTAAGTTCTATGACTTGTGTCGTGGTCGATAAGCATTCACATCAAACACACAACATTCACACCAAACCCAGGACCAAAAACACAATTTTCCCGTGCGGAGAAAACTTGTGATCCCACTGGGACGTATATGTGTGAACTCTGTATACAACTTTAACAAAAAGGGGTAGTAATACTTGGTGGTGTGTATGTGTATCGTGCCAGGAATCATCTGCCAGAAAACGAAAGTCGAAATCGGACAAAAAAAATACGTACAAAATAAAAAAATATATTTTTAAAATACTTTTGACAACCCTACAGTTATATGTGCGGCCATCGGAGATAATTGTTTCGTAAAAAATTTTAAAAAAAAAATTCCCATCCCTACGATTACATCTGTGGCGCGTGACCTGGACCTTTACATAGCATTTTATAGCATAGATCAGAATCAGAATCAGGATAGTCTTTATTGTATAACTGTGTAAACAAGGTGTAAAAAAACATGTTTGGTATTGGTAACAACAGTCTGCCCATTTCGGGCGTACAATATTTGAAATGCGCTATCAATATTTGAAATACAAAAACATTTGACATTATAAAATTTGATTTTGCGATTGTGATGGAGTAGTACCTATTCTGTGATTGTGATGCTTCTATTTTTTGTTTTTTTTTTGGTAAATTATATTTTGTGAAATGAAATAAGATTTTAGTACGTAGTAGATAAACTTTATTTTGTATTTTACTATAAATTAATAAGCATATATTACATTAAACTAAAAACTAAATTTAAATTAAACAAAAAAACTATAATTAGATATAATAAATATGTATAAAACTTAATCTAATAGACCGCTACCAATAGGCAAAGTACCCAAAATGCTGGCAGCATTGCCACGTTGAATGGCAATACTCAATCTCTGTCCAAAATATTTGCCAGCATTTTGGTCACGAGTTAATTAATTAATAACGTAGTAGATTAATTGAATGTATAAAGATTTGCACGCCTGCAAAGGCAGAGTAAGAGGAAAATGAATAATTACGCTATCATCTGTTGTATAAACTTACTTTTGCAAATAAACAATTATTATTATTATTATTTGTTATGGCCACTACTATCAGACGTCTAGGTCCAAAAGCTATGTGACGTAGAACTGTACCTGATGAAATAGGGTTGCAAATGACATAATTTTTTAGGAGCGATTCTTAAAATTTCTATTTTTGTTTGGTAGATTATATTTCAGAGGTAATCCCATATAAATTTTTATCAAAATCGATCAAGCGAAAACCAAAATTTAAGCTGTGAAGTCGGTAGCTTTGCTTACGTTTAAATTTTAAATTAAATAATTTTAACTATTTTTCGGCTTTGGGCTATAGCTTTAAATATTGTATGAAAATTTGAGGTAAAAACTTAGAAGTTATTAGCTCTTACCCTCAGACAGACGGACAAAGTACGTTCAGCACTGTACGAAGCGAGGTCTCTAATTAGAGACTGTGTGAGTGGGTGTTCAACCCAAGTCTCTACTTAGAGACCTCGCATCGCACGGTTAACAAGTAACAATAATAAAACGTGCACCTGTGATTTGAGATTGGCGTGTGTGACAAATCAAAGTATTGCGTGTCGTTGTCTTGTTACTGAAGAGCCGACGCTGTAACTGTCTTGGACCGATCAAGTTTAGATCGAAATATTGGAAATGATTCAGTGTAACAAGGTGACCGCGGCGGAAAGTCACTGATCCGACATCCAGAACGCGGACACGGGTGAATTGTAACCGACTACACAATAAATAGCGGACGAAAATAAAATGTACTAGTTTGACGTGAGCCTTACAAAAGACAAAATCACCACGGTCTGCGGCTCCGCGCATCCTTTTGCGCTGCGTGTGCAACTGTGCAGTGTCGCGCGGCTTTCGTCTCTATCTACTGACGTCTGTACTAATTATGAAATGACAGGTCAGTTTTTCCATCTATTAACGCCAACAATTATGATTTACGGTTACTCTTAATTGTGACGTACCTTTTTTCCTAGTTTCCTAATATGCAATTCCTCAGTTGAACTGGAATTTTAAAAAGTCGTGCTTACTTTGTTCTCACTTTGTATTTACCTAATCTTTATACCGTTTCAAAATGTATTTAGTGATAATGATAATAGTATTGTTTAATTCGTACCAAAAGGGTGTAAGCGCGGAGTGTAATATTATATAGGTGTAGGTACGCGTATATATGTTAAGTTTGTCCTTAACTTTGTAAATACTAATGTCAGCAGCCATCAGCTTTAGGAAACTTATTAAACAGTATTATTTAACAGTATTACATCAGTGTTTGTGTTTCTGATATTATGTTAATTTTACTGATAAACAATTGCATTAATTTAATTTACCTACTTAGGTTTTATTAGCAGTATCTAACACCTACATTTACCTAGTTAGGTAAGAATCTAACATTCTCGTAATTCATGAACAGCAGTGACCTCTCGTCACATGTTAGTTCAATAATTCCGTAGCAAATAATCAAAGGATAAAAAAAACGTGAGCAGATATTTTTTTTTATTTTTATTTTTTCAGTTGTCGATTCTAAACCACCCCTTGCAGGATTGTGCACTACTTACCAATTTTTTTTTCACAATTCTCTTTTGCACTATGAACTATATATTGCGCAATACGGTATTATTATAGTAAACGTCGTTTTGAACTGCCTCTGGCGTAGTTGGGTGCGCAGCCGCCTTCTAAGTAGCGAGTATCGGGTTCGTTCCCCGGTAGAAACACTAGTAAGTATTCACCCCAAGAGGAATTTGTGTTGATAATACTGGGTGTGATTGTATGTGTGATGTAAATGTAAATGTTAATGCCACGATACAAGTCATTGATTTAGAGTGGGGCTGTGAGTGTCTAAATGTAATGCAAATCTAGTAAAATATACCGAAAAAAAAATGTTTATTTCCTTTAATAATAGTATTTAAAATTATTGTAGTTGTAGTATTTAAAAATATTTATAATTGCAATTTATTGTGTAATATTTAAATGGACGATCTGAGACACTGATACTGCAGCCAGTTGTCCACACGTTCGCGTCGCACTCATATCGAACGCGCGACAAAATCCTGCAGCATTGTAAGTTCTATAATAAAATCGGCCAAGTCTGAGTTCAACTCCGTCGAACTCGCATACCGAGAGTTACGTACCTTTGAACAAGGCGCTAGTCCCACTCGCACGATCACACTGTAAGACTCTATGTGGGATATCGTTGAAAAGAACTGCAAGTAGAATACGAAAACTTTTATATAAAAATCTATGTTGAAATTAACAAATTTGTAAGCCAACGAAATCATTTTAGAACTATTTTGTCCCATAGAAATTAGCTATTTGGAAAAATGTAGGTAGTTGTGAGGTCTTAGCTAAGAGCGAACTACTAGTACTGTAAAAAATATAGATTTATATGTAAATGTATAATATATAAAATCATAGAACAATACTTACTAGTTTTTGAAAATAAGTCATAAACCCTTTTGAGTCGTAATTTCTTTTCAATTTATTTATTTAATATAGCACTGCCACATCATACATATTAAAATTTAACTTAAAATTAACAACAAAGGAACAACAAAGGATTTTCCGATATGCATGACAATTTCGGCGTGCCTAGCATTTGCCAAATGTACTATGTAATACAAAAAGCAAGAAATAATAAAATAATGAAAATAAAATAGAAGGAATACTTAAAATTATTAACAATACAATAAATTACATTTACTTAGGGTCAAATTTACATTGTGATTGCGACATATATCTCAAAATGTTGAGCTTAAATACTGTAAGAGAATTGCTGAAAATATCAAGGTAACTTAAAAATTGTGTCCAGTGGCGCTGCCTGCCGGTATTTCTTGGAACAGCTTGCGCGCGCAGTGCGCTTGCGTGGCGCCGCGCGTCAAGTACAAGATATTACGCCTACTCCTCACTAGGCAGGCTACACTCTACTACACTCCTTCGCTTGTCGCTAGAGGGCGCTGCATGTCATATTGGACATTTACGTTTTTCATAAAATTAGAAGATGATAATGAGGTAGTTCCCATGATGGTGTTACTGACAGTGCCATCCAGCACTTAAGTGAAATAAAGGTTGGCAACCACCTTATACAGTGTGGATTTTTTGAGATGAGATTATTACTTACTAATCTAGTCATGGCCAGGATGAAGATTATACATAGACTTCATAATCCACCAGTTTCTATGGTTTTCAGTTTCATCATAAAATGAATGATCGAAACATTTCTATTTGATCCAGCTGTCTTTAGTCCAAACATTTTCCGACAGTCTGACATTTTGTGAGACGAAAGTATATTAATAATAAAATATAATTAATTAAATATTACATGTTAATCCTAATTGTATTGTATGATAATCGTTTTAAGTGATTTTTATTTGTTTTATTTTAAGCCGATTTATGTGTTTTTGTTGTTGACACTGATTTATTTATATTTATATTATATGTGTCTTAATATATCGATTTTTTTTCATTATATTCATTTTTAATAATGTTATCTTTTTACTGTTGTTTATTATTTTAATTGGTATGTTTGTATTAATAAATACATCAATAAATATTGATTATATAAATTTTCATCATTAAAATCACGAAGTTATGAGAAAATTTAGACCATTATACGTGTATCATGTTATATGTTGTTGCAAATACTGCTCAAGACGATGAAACCCACTCGTGACCACGGCCGATGCAACACTACCGTATCGTCGATGTTAGTCAAAATAATGTTATTTAAAAAATAAAAGGGCCAAAAAAACCCACAATTCGCGAAAGTAAAAAAAATACTATAATATACCACAGCCAGATTTATCAATAATATTGTAATGTAATTCCTCTCGTTCAAGGCAAATGGAATCAAATCATTTATTGATTAGAATGTAGGTTAATATAAAAGTCCCTATACAATCTACCTCTTTCAGAGGTGTGGAATATTAAAAGAATAAATTAAACTTATAACATTTAAAAATATATACATTTTAAAGATTTTAAGATAAATTAAACATTATTATGCAACTTGTTGTAAATTACAATTAGCAATGAGTTATTATTATGATGGGAGCGCGTTGAAGTCTAATGTATGTGAGTTGCGTGCTGTAGCGCGTAGCTCTGCGTAGCTTCGAGCGCCCGCGCCCTAAACTAAACACATCAACGCGCGTCGCGGCATAAATCAAACCATCGTCAGTAGTGTGTTCACCATCCTCGATCTCAATTATCACTCATCATCACGTGAAATTGTAGCCAAACGTGGTATATCAGAGACAAAAAAGATCGGTAGATATCGAGTCACATTTATAACGCTATATATCTAATGATAGATATGCAGCATATATAATGATAGATATGAAACTTTGCGTGAACTTTATATTTTATTTACTTCTCCGTTCGTTTGAGGCCCATCTGTTTTCTAATTATTAAAATATTCTAGTTATGAATGTTTATTTGTTATAATTCGTTTTGAATAAAATCCATTGCGCAAATTATGGTATGATCTTTATTTGAAAAAAATTAAATTATCTTAGACAATATATTATAGCTGGTTTGAGTTTCAAAACTATCGGTAGTGTTATTCATTATTATTGTTTACTAACCGGCTGGGCTAGTCGGAAAATCCGACAAAACCGCCTCGAGTCCCAGCCGACTAGTAAACAATAATAATTATAACTGGTTTAAAACTGTCATCATCTTGTGTCAATATTATTAGTTTTATACTTAAAGGTATTTCAAATTAATGGTTTATTTACACTTTAGATGAACGTTAACGTTATGCAAGTGTTAGAGCCCGTTCCCATGAGCGTGACGCGGGCGGCGCGGGGCGTCACGCGGCGCGGCGGACAGATAGAGACACGCAGATTTAAATAATTAATTGCCACTACATTCACATTACACGTGCGAGTGTTGGCGCAGCGAGCGGGAGGAATGTGGCCCTTTTACAACTCGTACTAAATTCACCTGTCAGGTGCGTCCGTCGCAGTGAAGCGTCCAGTTTTGGATCGCGAGTCGATACCCCCCAGGCGAGGCACCCTGGAACCGCCGCCTCTGCCCGCGCAGGCACCGCACTCTCTAGCGACCGACGATGACGTTCACAGCTTCGAGAAGCTACTAATCCTATCCTATTGATCCTACTAATAATATAAATCCGAAAGTTTGTGTGTAAGTGTGTGTGCAAGTGCGTAAGTGTGTAAGTATGTTTGTTCACTCTTCACGCTTTAACCGCTAAACGGATTTGGATGAAATTTAGAATGTACATAGCTTATACCTAGGATTAACACATAGGCTACTTTTTAACTTGATAATAGCGGGCGAAGCCGCGAGGCACGTCTAGTAATATAAAGTTAACTCAAACTCTCAACAGAAGAATTTTGACTTTGAAATGTAGGATTAGGTATCTAATTATTTGAACAACAAGGCTACGTTGTTATATGAATTATAGCTGCGTCTATTTGTAACTAAACATGCCGTTACTAGGCTAGAGAACAATAATTTGTGTCGTTATTTGGTAACAAAATATAATTAGTTATTTTGCCTGGGACAACACAATGAACAGGCCTGGTGGACCACGTGAGGCACCGGACTCCGCTGCGTGTTCATGGGATACGGTCGGCTTTGTGACCGGCAGAGGGCTAACTTATTGTTATCATGAAAACTCCAATCACAAATACCAACTACCCAATTATAATAGAAAATAAATAGTCCAATTATAAAACTATACAAAGCAGCCGTTAACAAACAGCGTCTACGAGAAATTGGGTAAAACGCGTTGAAGGGAAGACGGCGCGGCGCGGCGCGGGGGCAGTCAGTTGGCGCATAGCTTTCGGCGCGAGCTTACAAATAAATAAACCAGTTCTGCCCCCGCCCCCGCACCGCACTTTCTGCCCCTCTCTTCTCGCGCAGCTTCCCAGCAACCTGCGACCTCTTATAATGCTCGTTTAATGCACCGAATCAACTTACTTTCGGTAAGTTCACGCACGGCACAAACACCGCTCATATATCCAATTTCGAACGATGAAATAATATGAAGTTTGATGATCGTTGGAAGAATGAAAATCAAATTGATAGTCACACACGCCCAATTTGCAGATTATTTTAATTATTTCAAATGAGAATAATACCGATACATTGTGTAAGGAAGTTTGTACAGATGATAAATCTCAAATGTATATAAATAAGTAGATGTTTTTCGAAAGAATTATCCTAATGCACAGGAAATAAATAGCATAATCCAATTGAAAAGTAGGTATCGCTCGTGCCAGAGTGCAGAGTGGTGGCTGGTCGGTGTAGAGAGGGGCGGTCGGTGTAGAGAGGGCGGGCGCGGGGCGGGCGGCGGGTGACAGTTAGCGAAGAGACGCGCGCGCGATCGGTCGCCGCATTGCGCTAAGAGCGGCGCGGCCGCGGTATGTGATGCGAGCGCGCCGCCCGCCATGGCCACGCTCGGCCTCTCCAAGGTGTTCATCCTCGATAAATACTTCACCGAGCTGCAGAAGTTCTGGGAGACGGAGAAGAAGCTGCAAGGTGAGGGGCGCCACAGCACTGCGCCTGCGTCGCCTGGCCGCGGACTGTGATCATTATTACTTTTTGTGTTGTGTTCGGCGTTCGAAAGCTCCGCTTCGTATTCGTGTGCCTGTGTGCGTTTAATGGCGTATTCGTAGGCTCTTAGAGGATCCGGCTTTTAGGCCTCGCGCCCATTTGAGGCTCGCTTGTTTTTTGTTTTGTTTGTTGTTATGTTGGGGTGGAGGAGCACGATGTGACTCATTGCACATACACTGTCATATTATTATTCATACATGATGACATTGTTGTATGAACTATCTTTATATGTGATAAAATTGAGATAGATAGCGGCCTAATTTAAACTTTATTAAAACTTTCGTGTTTCTAATCACTGAGATTGCACACATAACTTAACAAATATGTGGCCACAACAATCAAGAAAATCTAGAAACTTTTTATACCAAACGTATGTAGCTGATGACATTTAAGACACTGAGAACTATTCTGAAAGCATATTTCAAAAGAGAATGTTGTCCATTGTCGTAATTCATGGATCATGGGAGATTTTAAAGTTTGACAAAGCTTCAAAACCAACGTTTATATTTTTCGAAAACTTAAAAGTCATATAAACTTAGACTCTGTATGCTTACTTCTTTATGAGTATTCTAAAATGTTCGAGTCCGGCGCGATGCAGACAAGCGTAAATAACCTAACCCACTTCTATCTGCGAAGCGGCGCACGCGCCAATCTCGCTAATGTCTCTACTGCACTGCAACATTAACTTTTTGCGCACGTTAGAATGTTAATCGAAGCCCGCGGAAGCTTCCATCAAGATTCCCATGTTTATGGCGTGCCCCGACATGCTGTACTCTTGAGTCATCGCTCGAGCGAGACATTCCAGTCGAGCCTGCCGCAGACTCTAGTGAACAATAATTAATAATCTCAAAGAAAATAACAAGCTATCAACAATGCAAGGTTACAAATGACGTGAGAGCAGTGAATAATCACTACTAAATCTCGTGTTTTTATAAGGGTTTTTTGCCCTTTTCAAAAAGCAGGTACCTGCCTCAGGTGCTCGGATCCCAGATATAATTTAAATCTATCTTATTTGTTACCAGCTCACGACACGAAGTCCTTACAACTTATAGACATTTAAATATTTAAAATATTAAATCTTGCTTTGCTTGCTATTTAGGCCAGACATTCAAATCAGCATTGAGCACATCGCAGTTTTCCGGTTAGAATGAGATCTTGCATCCCCTTCAACATGTAAAAAAATCATCTCATTCTAGACGTACAATTATTTTAAGTTTATAATATCGGAAGTACATCGACAGTAATATTTTTTAAACTAAAAACTGCATCGTAACTTATTTTGTATATCACTACTTTCGGCTCTACCGGCTCTATAAAATACAACATTACGCAAATCGGCCTGCAAATATCGAGGTATGCATACTCATTTGTTTAGTGCTTCAAATACACTATGTAAATAATTAAACGCAAGCAAAGCTTAAAAAAACCGACTTCACCGCACCAGCTTTCAAATAAAAAAAAAAACATCAAAATCGGCTCACAACGAAAGAAGTTATGAGGTAACTTTTGAAGTCGGGTAAACGAGAACATCGTCAAAGTAGTGCATAAAATAGGCATTATTGACGATATTTCAAGAACTACTGATCAGATCTTGATAAAATTTTAATGGGACCAATTAGAAAGCAACATCTTTCAAACTAAAAAAAAAATTTCGAAATCAGCTCACATGGAGAGAAGATATGAGGTAAAACAAATAAAAAAAAAATTACATTCGACTTGAGTACCTCCTCCTTTTTTGGGAAGTCTGTAAAAAACAGACGAGACGCTACAAATAAATAACATCCTTCTTTTTTTAAGTAGCCAAAACAATAATCGTTGCGATGGTGTCAAATACCTTAGCGCTATTATTTTTCTAACATTGGCCATATAGTTAGTAAAAAATATGGCTACACAGCATCAAAGTAGGCAGCTCCTACGCCATTGCAGCTCAGAATCTCCGGAAGTTCCGCATAAGTAAAAACATATATATTATACTAGTCGTTTGCTCCGAACAGAGATCTCGCGTCTAATTTTGTTTAATAAAGAAAATCTTTTGAGGTTAATTGCTTATTTTTATTTATATAATAATAGTTTGATTTGTGTATTTGCTGTTCAAGTATAGGATGTAACAAGATATTATAAGGAAGTGTTTAGTGTATACTTAATAAGGAGTTTAGATAGACAGTAATGAGTGAAAGAAAAATTATATCTAAATACTGGTAAACACGATGTACAACGCAAAGCAAAACAACTAAAATAATCTTCAAAGAAATTATCGTGCAGTGTTCTATAATTTGGAAAAAAATATTTTATTTAAATTTAAAATAATTCAGAGAAGATTTAGAAGAAGCGTAAAAAACTCGCTTCAATAAATTATCATATCTGTATAGCAATCATATCTGCATTGTGTACCTTATTATTTGTAAAAAATCTTTCATTCTATGAAATAAGTTTTCAATTAAGAAAGAAAAACAATTATTTCGACAAGTATTATATATTCGAGCAAAGTAAATATAATTACATTTAAACACTCATTAACTTATCTTAGTATGCCGAATAGGTATGCCTCAGCACAAAAGTCGAGCATAAGTAATCGACACTGATTTCCAGGCAAACCCGCAATTTTTTTATACAAAAATAAACAAAATAATATATTTACATACTTAAATAAAACTATAATGTATGTTTAGAGGTATAAAATATTATACTTGTTATATACATATTTATAACAAACAAAATAAAATATGAATGCAGATAAAAATTAAAAGAACTCTACCAAATAGACTTGTTCATTTTTGATAATAACGTTTGACTTTCGGAGTTTTTAATGCATTGTAACAATTAGGTAGCCTCAGGCAGTGCGTTATAAATTGGGTAATGGTAAGTAGTAACCTTGTCCCCCTTGTGACTTTGATAAACCAACATATCCTATTGATATGCAATTTGCAAAACCATTACTACCTACTTACTAACATGGTCGACCATAGAGTAGATATATAATCGTAATGTCGTAGTAATTAACTTTTTTTTTAATTCAATTTGGGTAACGTCTTTAAAAACAAAATTACACTACTATGGTGAATACTGGGTTCTGTTTGTTACACTGTTTGGGTACTTTCTCATGTGATTATAATAAAGATATTATTCTCTAGTATCTTTGATATGTTTCGTACTTTCTATTTGCGCAGCTAAATACATGATTATGTCAACTCTTTCATTGTGAATTAAGAAATACTTCTTCGGTAATATAGTTGTTGTCAAAGGAGTATACATTGAAATAAAATTGCTGCGACATAAAGTGTCGAAGTAAATATTTAAACGCAAACAAATCTTAAAAAAAAACTTCACCGCTTTATCTTCGGAATCTTAATCAGATTAATTGTATTAAACACGCTTTATTGACGATAACTCAAAAACTACTGATCAGATATTGATCAAATTTAAATGATTGGATGAGTACTTTCTTTTGTTTAATTGAAAAAAAATGTGGCATGTCTGTTAAGTTTTTATGACAGTTTTATTTAAGTATACCGTTTAATTACATATTCCATATTTTGTATTATATAGATTATAAAAGAACTTATCTAAATAGCTTAATAAAAATACTTTACATACATAGGTGTGCTCAGTACGACATTGACGACGTTCGATACCACAAACAACGTCCATGTTATGATACCTAGTAAGGTATTGTGTTTAAGTGAGCGGTCAGTTTTTATGAAACTCAATTGTTATGAATGTTTATTGTAAATGCAAAGTGCATCTGTGTTGGTGTGGGCGCGGGACAGGGGAAGGATGCGGGGGGAGGGGGCGGGAGATAACGGCATGTAATAGATAGGTGAGGCAAGGAAACAGCGGCGGGCGGCGGGGAAAGGGACACAGCCTCTTGCCGCATTCAGATACCTTTGTGTTCGATAAACGAATCTATGGCAGCTTACTAGTACCTCTACCTCAATCTTGCAAAGAACTCTTAATTGCTAAAACATTATAAATACAATACAACAATATAGATCTTTAATATTATGTGCTGATGAAAATAATACTTACAAGTAGCTTATTCTTACTCGACATATACGCCTTATTTTTTGTAATGTTGTAAACGAGGCAGAACATGTGTAGCTTCCGATAGAAATGTCCGCGCGGAAACAGGTCAAATAGGCGTGTTCAGACCACATCGACTCCATAACAGGCGCATGTGGTTATAGCTCAGCGGCATTCCTGTGGGTAAAGGTCTGCATCAAAATATTGGAAATATACATTTAGTACCACCTACTAACATAAATAAGATCGAATTACAAATACTTAAAACAACTTTTAATCATAAAAATCTTTACATATCTTCATTGCTTAGTAAAAGTCAAGATAAATGTTTTTTTTTCAAAGAACTATATATGTCAGATATAGGCTAACAGCTAAACTGATACAAGTTTGGCAAGAGAGGGAAAGGAATGCGGGCAGTGAAGGTGCCCCTAAAACCTGCCACGTACCTAAACATATCCTACCCCGCGATTCCAAAATGCAGCTTGAGTTCCTCTCTGTAATACGATAAACCGGCATCGGCACCAGCACGGCGGCGAACCCGTGGAATGCTAAAGTGGAAATAACATTTTCAAATCTTTATTTCCAAAACATGTCCAATATTTAACGATAGTGTACCTAATTTGACTGGATATACATATAGGCAAAAAGCCTGCCGCGTGTTTTTCATGTTTGTGTTACATTATAAATAATATAAATATAAATATTTATTCGCCTTATAACAGTGGTTAACAACCGCATTAAGAAATAAGTTTTATTTAAAAATGATAGACAAAGATGCGGTTTCTTGCCTTTGTAAATTCGCAAATCTACGGTCATATCGAGAAGGACTCTCAAGTTGACTGAATATTTGCGAATCTGGCAGCGGTCATTAACTTTCATGAGTGCTTCTATAGGGCTTATGTGAATTAACTAATTTGAATTTTGAGCAAGTCACTAAGTTACTTAAACTAAAAAAAAATACTACTATAAGTCAAATAACAATGATTAATTAACAAATCCGTCCAGCCGTTGAGGAGGAGTTCGTTCACATACGTATATATGAACTACGTAGTGTACAAAATAATGTTATATATATAAAGATGAATAGAATGTATGGGTTTGTTTATGTTGGTCCCATAAACATCTTTCAACCTTAAGAGTGGGTACAGCAAATAAGAACTGAGTTGTTTCACTCATCTGATGTGTTCAAAAGAAAAGTGAAAATGTATTTACTGAACAAGCGTGCTCCCCCTTAGACACCATCATCACTTTCCATCTGGTATGTTTGTAGCCAAACCTTTGATTAATCAGATATTTAAAAAAAAATGATTTTGCTTTGGCCCATAATCTCGACTAGAGTCCGGGCTATAGAGACGCCCATCCTGGGCAGTTTGCTAGGCAGCAGCATTGAGTCCTAGACGTATACTCTGACCACCAATGTGGTCCCACCTGTTTACTAGTATAGTAATATAATAATTCACTATTTCTTTCTTTATTAAAAGCCAAACATAAGAAGTCATATTTAAACAAATTAAAAAAGTCAAATTAAAACAATGAATATATAACTAACCATAAATAACTATAACAACAATTACGTTTGAAATGAGCCCACAACATTCCATCTTAGACATGAATCTGACGTGTGGAAGCTGTGGAGGGCGGTGACTCTATAATTTCGTTTTGTGCTGTGTACCGTTATGTGCGATAGTTTTTGCCTCCGATCGGATAGATCTATCTCCACGACGTTTTATGAAGAGTTAATGTACAAAAGATTTAATGATATAAGTATGATGAAAAACGTTCGAATAACAGCGCTTAAAGTTCCCAGCCCCTGTATATCCCAGTTTTACTATTGAAGAAAGTTTGACCACTATCTCACCTGATGGTAAGCGGCGATGCGGTCGACGATGGTAAATGGTAAAGATGTGTAAGTGAAAAGTGGAAAAACTGATCCATAGTCAGAGTTTAGTGTGAAAATGTAGTCCAGGCATTGTTGACTTGGGACTTCATATAGGGTTTCTTGGAACAATGCAAGATTTATGCTCTAACTTTTTAATTAAAATAAGGTCAGGTAAATTAGAAGACAACATATTTATATTCATTTATCCAGACAAGTCGGCGAGAAAGAGAAATATTACTATTGATATTTGCACTATTATGAATAAAAACAAATGTGATTCATAATAAAATCACATAGGTATTAAAAATAATAAATTCATAGGTATTAAATAAAAACAAAAATAGATTATATTATTACATTTTACGACAATTACACGTTTATTTTAGTTACACGTAGAGTTAACATCTCCATGCCTATGAATCTATTAGCTATGTATAATTGTTTTTTTATGAAAATAACGCGCACGCGCGTCGGAGACGAAGAAAAAAGCAGAAGTCGTAATCTTCCAAGAAAAGACATCAACGCGCTCCTACTACATCGTCGCACTAAACATAAACTTTACGTTACCAAAAGGTAACGTTCTTTGCTGGCACTTAATCTAAAAGGTTTACTCGCAGAACGTCCTATTCGCATTTGGTCACGCAGTCGAAAAATGTCCTATTCGCAGAATGTCCCATTCTAAAATCGTCCCATTCGCAAGACGTTCCATTCTCAAACGGTCCTATTCGCAGTACGTCCCATTCTCAAACCGTCCCATTCGCAAAATGTCCCACTCATACATCACATTAATAAATGCCTGTGTTTTGTTGTGTAAAAATCGTTGTACAGATATATTCCGATAAATAACGGTAACCTTTATGTACACTTTTTTTATGCGGTGTTATTTTATTAAATTAAATTGAATATAGCGTACTTGTCGAAAATATACCTGTTCACTCTAGACTTTACTCTCAAATTATACCGTTCCCACAAAGATGCCCGTAGAGAGTTTCACTCCTTAGCTGTACAGATGATAAATGTAATTTACGAACGACTACCCCAAGGACCATTATCCCAACACTTCGTTGTATCTGAGTATAGCTTTGGATCACTGACATGTGATTGACAAGCCGCCTACGTTACTTTTACATGTGAGACATAAAGAATTTTTTTATTGTACATATGTATATCGTTTTAATTATACATAGATGAGGTAGCAATAAAATAATATTAACTTAAACAAACACACCGGCAAAGTTCACCCACAATTATTAACACGGACACTTCTGTAAAGATTGACATTATGACTAAATGAGTAAAACAGTCGCACATATGGGTCACGTTAAATCAGTAAGGAGCCGAGACGTGAAGTTCAACATACAATATTATATATACTTAAGCTTATGCCAGCAGGGTGGTTATCACACATGCGGTTTTTTATTATTTTTTTCAAGGACCTTTATTAAACAATATGACGGTCCTATTGTATATTCTTACAGTAGAGTTAACAAGATAATGCTTACTCATGGAATTATAAAAATACATTAAATTAACTTAAGCTGACCCACAAAACAATACAGCTCCTGAGCCGCCTGAGACGATGGATGGGACATTGTTAAAAACTACATAAATTCCTCATTACTACGTTTTAAGCTATTGCATAGCTTCTATCGCGGGCCTTGAGCGTGGAGACCGAATCCAGAAATTCCGTAACGAAAATAACCTAACCCCCCACTCCGACCGGCACAGCGGTGAATCTTTTTAGTTTTGCCATCTATCGATGAATAGCAGAACTTTTAATGACTTTTTTGAAATATCACGCTTGTCTCTTTAGTTCAGCAACTCGCCTCTAGGTGGCAGGAAAAAAAATACTGCATAAATAAAATAATAAAAAAAATATAATTGCATAAGTTGATAAAAAATGCTATGCAATAGCTTTACCGCGGCAGTCCCCGAGTGCCACACGTCTTTTTTTTTGTTTTACTTTGGTGTGTCTGCAGGCATATATATATATATATAATTTTCTGGAAATCATCGTGACTTATCATCAGGTAGTGGCCATACCTTGTTTTTTTCTTGTCTTGAATATCACGACGGAAGACGCCTCGATTCAAATGATAACAATTAACTCTTAAAGATTTTTTTAATACTTTAAACTAATTTCACTCAAATTTCTGTGACAATCAGCTCGCGGAATCATGTAAGCGGCAAAGATATATGATATTTGAACCTGAATTACAACATACATACGAACGTTACAAGTTAAATAAAAGCTAGTAAAAAATAAAAGGTTTTTCACCTTCGCACAGCTTGTCCATAACCAGTAGACGAGACATGCCTCGGGCCGGTCGTAAGAAAGTGCTCGTTACAGATTAAATCCCGCGTGCCATTCGCTATGTTTTGCGCTAACGCGTGATGTGACGCGATTATTGCGTGCCTCAGTCGTGCTTCTCGCCAGATTACAAACAGCCATACATTTACCATAACCACAGCAGCTAACTGACAGACAGCCGGAAACACTCGGAAGAGACCAAAATATTACATCACTCAGATTACGCTGTAAAAAAAATGCTGTTTATCCTATCCTCTAGCTCGAGAATTGCCTCATTATACATAATATGTACTAAGACATAACAAAATATTTTACCTCTTTCTACGTATTCATTGTTGAGAACTAATTAAAACCAGTTTCCCAAGTATTTCAGTGCTTTTTGCGTGTTTGATCAATTGTAAACATGAATAATTTGGTAAAATTAATTCTATACCATCGATTAATGAAATTGTGACTTGAAAGAAAGAAAGAAAGAAAATAATTTATTTGTGACTTAGCTAACAATAAAAATACTATTATAAAATATACATATAAATGAAAGTCACAAATCGGCCCCAACTCAGCATAATGCTGGCAGATGACCAGCGCTGATCTTCCGTTGGAGCCGTTCGGTGGAATCACGGCATAAACATACACACAATACGCGAACACAACGATAAACAACTAAACTAAACTAAACACATTTTACAAATAATACAAATATAACATATAGGTACCAGTTTCTAAACTTCTACCAATCTATATTGCACTCGTATCATGTTTTAGTGTTTCCTCATGTTTCTGATGTGCAATAATAAATGTTTTCAGTTTAAGTCTAAAACTGTTGACATTATGCAGGTTCCTCACCTTGCTTCTGTTCCGTCATTATAAACTACAATGATTGATGAATTCCATGATGAAAATGTATACAAATCTACATAGCAGTTCAATTAAAAGGTTACTAAAATACCTACCATGCACAACATTCAAATTCTCTATGCAATGAGTTTCTTTCAGATTTGATTGTATAAAAGTACCAAATAATAAAAGTATAACGCCAGTTTGTTAGTAACATTCTAATATAAATTAAACATTTAATATATGGCCCTGGACTCCAATCCTTGATCCCGTGGTCCTTGATGCAGAAGATAATCACGTTGGGGAAAAATTTTATAATATAGGCCTGTATTGTGATAAAGTGCTATAATTCCAAGTCGTTTTTTTGGGTACCTACCGATATTTTTTCCTTTTCCATTCTCGATGAACTCGTAACTCGTATTTATATCTTCTATATTTATTTTTCAGAATGATTTCATAATAATGTCTCTTTTGCGTTTTACAATGAAATCTTCATATTTACTTTTTATAATTCATAATTTCATTTCACAATCGAATCTTTATATTTTCTTTATGTAATTCATATCTTTATTTCACAATGAAATCTTCATGTTTTGTTTATAAATATCTTCATTCATACTATTTTCTACTTGTTTCTTCATATTCTATTATTTTCACATAAAAATAATCTTCACTTTATAATTTTTTTTTTCTTTTATAATAACTCTTATTTTTTTATCCCTCAAAACATTTTCTGAAATGTTCTTTCTTTTGATGCAGTAATTTTATTTTTCCTAGATTATTTATTAATATTTTATTATCCAACTTCAATATTTTCAAAAGTTAATTTATTCCTATTGGATTATTTATTAGTTTTCTGCTTTTTGATATAGAATGTTTCCGCTGGTCAGCGATAATGAACACTAAATCAGCAATCGATCAGTGCCGCTGCCGTCGTTGTGGCTAATTGCCATCTAATTGATAATTTAATTAGCAATGTTTAATACCGCGGGAGCGCTTTACTCTTTTGATTATCTTTAGAGATTTCGCAAGCTTAGCTTTTCTAAATTGAAAACCACTCAATTAGTAAATTTAACATTATACGGGACTGCTTGTATAGCAAATATTCAGGCAATTGTACACTGTACAGACATCATGTTTGTTCATTGATTCTTGAATGGAATCCGTAGGCACTTACCAACTCTAACGTTTAATTTTACACCTTCAGTCAAATTAGCGAAACGTTCCGTGGAGAAATCGGCATAATTTATAACCAGCCGGCAAATCGGCATAATATATTTTCATAAATATATAGTTTCTCATGTCTATAATATGTAAGTAAACGAATCCAACTAAATAATGACGGAGTATCCTACTTAATTATAATTCTAGAAAATTTGCCTGTTATTATGGTTTGTTTTTGAAAATTCGTAGGTTTTAAGTAAACTTATGTTTCACATTCACATATCTGAGATCTGAGACGCGGCGTTGACGCACGTGAGGCGGGTTGTGCCGCACGGCGCGCGCTCCGGCGCATCGCGTGAATGAGCGCCTCCAAGGGATATAATGTTACATTTCTGCACCTTCCATAAATGTAGTGCTGTAATAGACATACAGATTAACATTCATGAGCAAGTGGAGCGGCGCAAGCGCATGGCGTCGAAAGTAAGAGCTCTAGGCATTCCGCGCACGTGCGTATCGCTCGTCTCCGTTGTCGCACCAGCTTTTTTACAACACACCCGCTACTCACTACGCGCTAGGTTCGCAACTCATTCACAATATCGGCCTGCGCACGCACGACTCGCAAACAATGTTGGAAAGCCGCTCTCGGGTTTTTGTAGACTGATTCGATGCACAAATCGAACATTTAGCTGATTGAACATTTGATCGACTTTCTAGTAAATATTGATATATTTGTCGTTGGAGTTTGATTCGTCAACTAACCTAAATTCTTGAATGGTGAATTGATATGAACTAAGACTTTAAGCGCATGTCGCATTGACAAACATACAGACAAAGTGGTCAATCGCCCAAGTTAACTCGGACTCTGCTTCATACAATTACATGATATATCATACAGTATTGTAGAGTTGGTGCATCTGGGTGGAGTGAGCGGGCGGTCGCACGCGGCGTCACGCTTGTGCAACTGAGGCACAGCCCCGCACAGCTCGCTGATGTCTCGTCGTCTGGCGTGTGTATCATGCGTATGTTAAAGGGAGATATTTAATGCTAAAATCGTATGTGGTTAACTTTGAGGACCAGAAATGAAATTATTATTAGTAACATTATAAATGTAGTTAAATTTGGTTAAAATCGATATAAAAATGTAAGTCAGGAAAATGTGTTTCTCGGCCGAAGTATTCATAAAAGCCACACATTTTCTATTTCTCTCCACACTTGTCACTTGATGCTTGTTGTACATGCCCACATAATAATATCATGTAATAATATCATGTAGTACAAGCGAAGAAGATAAAATGAAACATAGGTAAAGCAGCTATATTCTTTAATAGGGCTTCTAAATTGGAATATCGCTAGTTCATGTTATAAATGGTCCGTTCACCGTTACATTCGGGTAGAAATGTGGCGAGGCTTGGAATTTCCTTTCAATGTATCATAAAATATAAACCGGTACCCTATCCATAAGTTTATAACTGCGGCCGGGCGCGGGCGGCCCTAAGTGCGCCGGTTTTCGATTAATTGGCCTATTGCCGCACTTCCCTCCACACCGGCATCGCGGCACCTCGACCGTCGCGCCTCGACCCACCAGACTCCGAACCTAACGCACATATTCTAACAGTGTTAGTCTGCAGGGATGCATGGCACTCATTCCACAGAACCATCCGATAGCCAAGCGTTTGACCACTACCTCATCTGTTTGTAAATAATGAATTAATCATCGCGCGAGACCTAAAATTGGACTGACTCTCAAGAATATCGGAACACCATTTGGTGTTTGACGACTGTACTACTGTACAGTGCCGGAGATTTTTTGTAGCGTACATAATACTTTTTGCAGCGGTAGCTGGCTTGCTGCTTGATATTTTACCTAAAAAGGTACCGTACCTAAAATATCAAGCAGCAAGCCAGCTACCACTGCAAAAACAACACGTAAACCGATTTTGTTCTTTTTTTTGTTTGAAAGATGCTTTCCAAATGGTCTCATTTAAATTTGATAAAGATCTGATCAGTAGTTCTTGCAATATCTTCAATAATGCGTGTTTAGTACATCTGATCTGATCAAAGTTCCGAAGATGATGCGGTGAAGTCGTTTTTTTTTTAAACTTTGCTTGCATTTAATTATACTTCGATGTTATGAAAGCTCAAGCACGTCGTAGGATTAACACCGCGACCACCCGATCTGAGGCTCGGAACACTTCCCTTACTACATATTTGATTAAAAAAATCAAAAGAGAACATAGAGCCTAAAACATGGCACGGTTGGTTGATTAATAGTGTTGCTTATGGAAAATGAATTATATTATAAAATAGTCATTTTACAGATATTACTAATATAATTAATCGATTTCGATACAATTTATATGGGACTACCTCGGAAGTATAATCTACCAAAAATAAAAATCATCAAATCTTAACTTTCGCCCAATGCTATTAAACATTTACAAAAGGGACGACCTACATACGTACATGCAAATATCGTTTTTTTGCTAATATAAATGAGCCATGCATAACAAAATGAAATGGCTCCCCGATCACCCGCATGTGTCAAATGACCTTGCAGCGCTTTCTGTGTCCAGTTGAATTACTGAAATATGTTTACCGTGAGTCGGTGCACTCGTTGGGCGCGCGGCGCGGGCTGGCCACTGTTACATTATCTGCGGCGCAGTGAAAGGGCGCGGCTAGGCCATAGTACAAACAAAAGAAGTATGCTATCTTCAAAGAGTAGTACCAAACGCGGAATGTATATGTGCACGCCCGTACGCACGTGCCTCAGCACGCACGCTATGATAACTTACAGAGCCCGACCTAGCCGGCAAAGCAAACACGAGACGGGGCCGCGCTTGCGATCGTCGTCGTCGTTTCGCAGTGTTCGCGCTATTCGCATAGAAATAATTATAAAAATATATTACATTTTGTTACCAAATAGGTATCTCATAACTAGTCAAAGTTCATATACCTAGTTATAGTGTAACCTACTTTACGTGTATGTATTCAATTTAATAGCTAGGAGTTTTTTTTGTAATTTGAAATGATAATAAAAAAAAATTGTTCGAAGTTTTTACTTCTCCAAGTACATTTTATAAATTGGTCGATCATCACTTGTAAACTTGTAAAGCCTACTTCTTAGCTATGATAGTTTTCCTTTTAACATCGTTATATATACTACTACCGTGATTTCTTAGTCAATATATTATACATATTGCATATGGCAAGAGAAATGCCAAATTACAGCTTTCATGCCAAATTACAGTTTTCATGCAAATTCAATCGTATCCATAGGTACCTACTTGTTGTTTTGTTATAATATACATTTTACATGGGTACCTATAAAACTTAGAGATAGTGACAACCCTGCGGATTCGGCTAGAGTAGGCATTTGAATCTCCTACGTTCCTCGAGATGACATTCTTCTATGTTTTTACTATGGCTAGGTCGGCGCGGGCGCTGGGGCTGCGCGCCGACCGGTTGTGCGCCCCGGCCCCCGCCCGCGCCCCGCCTGCCTCCATACACAGCCTTTTATACTTACTATCAGGTGATCATTCCGCTTCCAAGTTCAAACAAACATCGTTCAGAACATTTAAGGCAACTTGCTGTCTCTATTTTTACCTACCTTTTCACTAATTGCTAATTAAGACTAGGCTGCGCTTCAGTGGGAGAACGTTTGTTAACGCAGGCGATCATAGGGCGCATTCAGTGTAGCGATTTAATTTAGTTGCAGTGATTTTGTTTAAATAAATAATAAACTAATAAATATTCTTGAGAATGAGCTTTTATGGTTTAGACGCTAGATGCCTATGACAGACGGATGAAGGGACGGACAAAATGCTGAACCACCCCTGTCAACTTAAAGATCTCGCTTCGCTCGGTCTATTACCTGTACTTTAATAAACAAACAAAACAAACAAACGTAATCACACTCACACCCCCACACTAAGTTCAAAGACTTGTATCGTGGGTGCCGGAAACATTCACATCACACACACACACATTACACCCAGAACCAGAAGCACAAATATCCCTTGGGAAGGAATTTGTGCTCCTGCCGGGAATCGAACCCAGGACCCACAGCGCAGAGGGCGAACACCTGTCCACTGCGCCAACTGGGTCGTCTAAATAGAACTAAATAACACGCCTTTGTCAAATAGGTGTGATACTAATGAACCATAACTTGAGGAATATACCGTATTCGTGTCATCAGATCAGATCGATGGCACCTACCAAGTTATTGTATTGTCATTCGCAATAGGTAAAAGATACAAGACATTTTAGAAGAAGTTCATTAAATCGCTACGACAATTAGAAATGACATACATACAAGTGAAGCTATATAACATAATTGTATACTAATATAAACGCAGGACCGATTTACCAATACATTGATATCGGGTCAGTGCTCACAAGCGTCCACGGAACATAGGCGACAAAACAAAATATAAGCGATAATCAACTAAGGTTAAAAACTTTGTAGGGAGAAAATAATGCGCCCGTCGCTTTGGTCGGCCCGAAGCTGCGTACTCCGATACATTGTTGCAACCTAAAGTAAGCGGAGTAATTAATAGGAATTAGACATAAATTCGTTTTCGTTAAGTTTGAGTTAGACCAGAGGTTCATTTGTTTATAGGTCGAAGGCAGTGCTTTAAAGAACTGGCGAATTCGAGTGAAATTCCGTTTAAGTTGGAGCAACAGTTAACATTTCGGGTATGTGTTGCAGACGCATCGTCGTCGAACGAGGCGGTGCACCTACAGCGGCGGCTGCTGAGCCTGAGCTCGGAGCTGGTGACTCTCCGCAACCACCTGCACGTGGGCGCTCCCGGCGCTGCGCCCGCGCCCTCGTCCACGCCCGCGCCCTCGTCCGCGCCCGCGCCGGCGCCCGTGTCCGCGTCCGCGTCCGCGCCCGCGCCGCAGCCCGCTGTGCCACCGCGCGCACCGCACTTGCTGCCGGCGCAGGCGCCGTCCCAGCCGTCGCACCACCACCCGCTGCCTCCGCCGCCAGGTAGTACTCGTCAACATTATACTCCACACCACAGGCACTACATACAGCTCAATGTTCTTTAGGCCAATATGAACAAAATGTACCTACTGCTATGACGATAATAGGTGAGCCTTATAATAGCATTAATTGATAACCTAAGATAAATAAAGTGTTATTGTTAACAGCGATCTTTACCAGAGAACACTATGTTATGGGAGGAAATTAGCTAACTACTATTTAATTAATTATTATTTAGCGTATTTAAATATACATGTGTACCTACCTCGAATACTGTTTATGTCGTACGCCCTAGTTTTGTTCCCCGAACGGTATGATCTGGGAGTCTTCAAGTCAACAGTGAAAAGGAATAATCACTTTGCATCAGGTGAGATTTTGGTCAAATGATTGCCTGTCGAGTATATAAAAAAACCTAACAAAAGTTTGCTAAATTAAAAATAATGACATCAGTCCAGTAAAACTACGAATTATCCAAACAAAATTTTCAACAATTCCAAAAGCACATAGATTATAGATTTAGTTAATATTATTTATTTATTTATTCTTTTGCACAATACATATGTACACGGAGGACTTAATGCTAATACAGCATTTTCTGCCAGTCAACCGAGAAAGTGCAGAAAAATTCATGGTAGTGCAGTATAAGGGCTATTATAAATACTATAGACATGAAAAACTATACATTGAGAAAGAAATTGGCAGGTCATGAATTAATGCGATTCCGCCTTAGAACGTTTCGCTAATTTGATTGGGGTACATATTTCAGAGACGCGATGGCGCAGCAGCGGAGCACCGAGCGTGAGTGCGGGTGCGGGCGTGGGTGCGAGCGTGGGTGCGGGCGCGGCTACGGGCACGGGTGCCGCGACGGGCGCGCCTGCGGACGTGGACGACCTCATCCACCTGCGCGGCCCGCTCACTGAGGACGCCGTAGTGCGTGCGCTGCAGGCTCGCTTTTACCAACACAAATTCTATGTACGTACTTACCTACTACCTACCACACGTCTCATCACTGTCAATAATCTACCTAATAACGTTACCATCTTGTGCTGTTGAACCGTTCGCTGGCGTAGTTGTTACGTGTCTGCCATCTACTCTAAGGGTGCTCGATTACCGGTGGAAACAATTTTTCATATTAATAAATTTATATTGTAAATTTTTACTTATTTATATTTTTTTCTGTTTGTAATTGCTGTACCCATGATATGAGGACACAACTGGTAAAAAAGTACCCATACTTTAAAGATCCAAGAAATATAAACAAATAATTCATGGCTTCAATTCGAGTATACCTATTATCATGGCTGTTCTTACCACAGAAGAGGGAACATTTTCTCTCTTCTTCTGTGGTTCTTACATATACCGTTAGATCCGAAAACGCAGGACACCTCGCAGATGATTCACAGGCGACGCGACGTGTGTGAATGTGTACTAGGTAAAAAGATGGTCCCAAATTTGCCGCCCTTAAAATCTGCCGCTCTAGGCTCCAGCCTACTCAGCCTGCTGATAAATCCGCCACTGCAAGCTTATCAGTATTCTACCGTTTGCATTTTGGAGAGTGTGCGCAGGTATTACATGGTTTAATTCCCCCTTGCCCCCTCTACCACCTAACAACAAGACAGACTATCAAACGTCATCCTTATATGGTTGACGTACCTCCGGTTCGCTCGAAGCGTTTTGCTTCTACGTTTATCATCCGTACAGCGAGGGAGTGGAACTCATTGCCTGCGTCTTTGTTTTCCGAACAGTACAATCTGGGTGTCCTCAAGTCTAGAGTGAATAGGTATCTTCTAGGCAAGCATGTCACATCTTCGGCCGTATCTTTATTTTCCATCAGGTGAGATAGTGGCCAATGCTTGCCTATATATCATAAAAAAGAACATTATTTAAGCAATATGTTGTCGTGGTTGCAGACGATGGTCGGCCCCATCCTGGTGGCCGTGAACGCGTACACGGACACGTGCAACGCGCTCACGCTGACGGCGGCGCGCGCGCAGCGGCCGGAGCTGGCGCGCCTCGTGCACCACGCCGTGCGCCACCAGGCCGACTCCGGCTACCCGCAGGCTATCATCCTCTCAGGTCAGTCCTACGTGCACATACACGTGCTGTGCTGACGCCGCCGAAGGCTACTGTTCACCCCTAGATACAAAGGAATAGAAACAAGGGAATCGTGCAACTCTGTGCCCGAAATTTAATCAGATAAAACATTGACAGACTCGCTATCCTCTTACGATATCCTATAATCTTTGAATGCTTGCATCATTGTCAGTCGGTTATCGTTAATGAGTTTCTCATTGGCACAAACCGGCATCTAGTTAGGACCATCCGAGAGCTTGAAGATAAGAACAACTCTCTCCATACACAGGGCTGACTGTGAAGTACCTTACTGAACGGTGATTTGACCTTTATTAGCTTTTTAGCGGCCAGTTGAGCTTTACAGTTTTATAGATAATACGAATTGAGATTTAGATAAGATTTGGAGAGAGATTTAGATATGGAGTATACGTCATGGTACTAACTACGTAAATCAAGTTACTGGTTCATATCGACTCCGAATAAACACTCTCGTATCGGCCCGATCGGAAACCGCCTTTACGGACAAGTTCAAAAGCTCCTCGGGACCGATTGCGGTGTCCCCACAACCGTGCTCTCCTCCGTAAAAACGTGCTATGTATTTATAACATTTGTTATTGAATACTGCCAAGCCGCGGGGCACGCTAAAGTGTAATTAACCGTCGCAGGCGTGTCCGGTTCCGGCAAGACGTACGCGTCGATGGTGCTGCTGCGGCGGCTGTTCGACGTGGCGGGCGGCGGGCCCGAGACCGACGCCTTCAAGCACCTCGCCGCCGCCTTCACCGTGCTGCGCGCGCTCGGCACCGCCGCCACGCCCGCCAACTCCAACTCCAGCCGCATCGTGAGCATCCGCCCCCCGCGACCCGTCCACACCTCCCCCCCCTCCCCCCGCCCCGCGCTCGCTCACCGGCCGCTTCCTGCGCAGGGCCACTTCATCGAGGTGCAGGTGACGGACGGCGCGCTGTACCGCACCAAGATCCATTGCTACTTCCTGGAGCAGACGCGCGTGGTGCGGCCGCCGGCCGGCGAGCGCAACTACCACATCTTCTACCACATGCTGGCGGGGCTGGGCGCCGAGGAGCGCGCGCAGCTGCACCTGGACGGGTACTCCGCGCAGGAGCTGCGCTACCTGGCGGCGGGCGCGCCGCGCCGCGCCGAGCCCGAGGACGCGGCGCGCTTCCACGCGTGGAAGACGTGCCTCGTCATCCTCGGCATCCCGTTCCTGGACGTGGTGCGCGTGCTGGCGGCCGTGCTGCTGCTCGGCAACGTGCAGTTCTGCGCGGGCGCGGGCGGCGGCGCGGAGCCGGCGGCCGAGGCGGAGCTGGCGGCGGCGGCGGCGCTGCTGGGCGTGCCGGCGCCGGCGCTGCTGCGCGGGCTGGCCACGCGCGCGGCGCGCTCGGGCGCCCGCGCCGCCGCCCGCGCGCCCGCCTCGCCCGCCGCCGCGGCCGCCGCGCGCGACGCGCTGGCCAAGGCGCTCTACTGCCGCACCGTGGCCACCATCGTGCGCCGCGCCAACTCGCTCAAGCGGCTCGGCTCCACGCTCGGCACGCTCTCCTCCGACTCCAACGAGTCCGTTCATAATCAGGTCTGTCATCTCGTTTTTCGTTAGTGATCGCATTATACTTCTTACGTTACGAACGCTGAAAATCGAGTAGGTGGAGGAGTAGTAGGTATATAGGTATCTTCTAGGTGAGCATGCTTCATCTTCGGCCGCATGGTTACTTTCCATCAGGTGAGATAGCGGTGAGGGCTCACCTATCTGTCATAAAAAAAATAGTGGTTATAGTCTTTGTCGATGTCAGAAACTTATGTAAAATGGTCTACAGCTGAACGATTCAATTTATGGGCAGCCCGCGTAGATATCATTGCATTGGATGTAACCAGAATTCTGACCCCGTTTCCAGGTCACTTGTCTAAATCAAGAATCTAATCCCTCGTATAAATGTTGGGAACGAGGTTTCGTGTTCGGTGTAACCGCTGGGCGGGCGATGTGATACGAGCGGTGCGGTGCGTTGCAGGACGCGGCGTCGTCGCGGCGCACGTCGTCGGGCGCGTCGGGCGCGGGCGGGGGCGGGGGCGGGGCGCGGGGGCGGGCGGGCGCGCGCGGCATGGCGGCGCTCAACGACGCCGTGCGGCACGCCACCGACGGGTTCGTGGGCATCCTCGACATGTTCGGGTTCGAGGACGCGGCGCCGTCGCGCCTCGAGCAGCTGTGCGCCAACCTGTGCGCCGAGACCATGCAGCACTTCTACAACACGCACGTGTTCAAGTCGTCCGCCGAGTCGTGCCGCGAGGAGGGCGTCCGCGGCGCGCCCGAGCTGGACTACGTGGACAACGTGCCGTGCATCGACCTCGTGTCCAGCCTGCGCGGCGGCCTGCTGGCGGCGCTGGACGCCGAGTGCGCCGCCGGCGGCTCGCCCGACCAGTACGTGGCCCGCATCCGCCACGCGCACCGGTACGTACGCACGGGGCCGGCCCGACGGGTGTCGCCCTCGAAGCGGTTTCGGTTCGGGGCGAATCCACACTCGGGTACTTATGTAAAGTCCAGCCCGATGGACTACCATATTCAGTTTCGCTTATACAACTTGTAGCAAAAAGGTGCGTATGAGTATCATGCCAGGAATCGTCTCCCAGAGAACGAAAGTCGAAATCGGACATAATTTTTACTACACCTTTCTGTTACACATTGTACAGTGCTATACCATGTCGTCAGTTTCGATTCGTGTAAAAATTTAAATGTACATCGAGCGGGCTAATCACGAAAGCGACGATCGATCGGGACCGTTTCCGTCGCAGGGGGCACCCGCGGCTGGCGGAGGCGCGGCCGCCGCACCCGCGCCGGTTCGCCGTGCGGCACTACGCCGGCGAGGTGGCGTACGACGCCGCCGACTTCCTGGAGGCCAACCGCGACGCCGTGCCCGACGAGCTGCTGGCGGCCTTCGAGGCGCGCGCCTGCGAGTTCGGCTTCGCCACGCACCTGTTCGGCGCCGAGCTGAAGGCGCGCGCGGCCGGCGGCGGCGCGGGCGAGGGCGGCCACTTCCGCGCGTCGCCGACGGCGGCGCCCGACTCCACGTTCACGCAGGACTTCCACACGCGGCTGGACAACCTGCTGCGCACGCTGGTGCACGCGCGCCCGCACTTCGTGCGCTGCCTGCGCGCCAACGCCACCGAGACGCCGATGCTTTTCGAGCGCGCCACCGTCGCCAAACAGGTGAGGCGCGCCTAGCCAGCTATCGCAAAGACATCGACGGGCGCATATAAATATTAATCAGATCGATGTATCTCGCGAAGAGCTCGGTATACGGTCGATTTTAGTAAGCGAGTAATTATCTCGGGGATGGGCCTTTTTGTGACAATTTTCCATGTCGGTTTCAGGTGCGAGCGCTCCAGATCTTGGAGACGACGCAGCTGATGGCGAGCGGGTACCCGCACCGCATGCGGTTCCGCGCGTTCGGCACGCGGTACCGCGCGCTGTGGGGCCGCGGGCGCGGGCGCGGCGGCGGCGGCGGCGCGGGCGAGGAGAGCGGCGCGGCGTGCGCGGGCGTGCTGCGCGCCGTGCAGGCGGCGGCGGCGCCCCCCGCGCCCGCCTCGCCCGCCGCCGTCGCCTGGGCGCTCGGCAAGCGGCACGTCTTCCTCAGCGAGGGGATGCGACAGGTGCGGTTACACCATACGATGGATTTAGGAGGACTGACATTATTTTTTTTATCTATGATAGGCGAACGTTTTTAAAGAAAAGTAATTAAAATATGTACATAGTAATAATTTAAATGTAATTTTCTTTGCTACTTCGCAGCCGTTATATGTGAATATAACACGCTCAAAGATTTTGTAATAAGTATCTTAATTATACTTACCTGCTGCTACTGTACTACATAAACTAGAACTTATTTTAACAAATTAACAGCTAAGTATCTGTAATTACACCTATTAAAACACAAACGAAAATAGTGTTTTTTACTATGACTATATATTATTATGATTACATAGAAGAGTTAACAATCTAGGTTTTTTAATAATAATGCAGGAGGTACACACAATATATTGACTTTTAATATTAACATTTGGCAATTATTTCGCTCGATGGAAGGTCTACGTCATAGCGAAGGCTCGGTTTCCTTTCGACGAAGGTTACGCGGACGTCGAAAAAGTAAGAGGACGTAGTTAGGTTAAGTTCGTTCGTTGCATTCCCTTGCGACCGGACTCGAACCGGAATCTACAACGCCCGGTCACTCAAGAAGACATCGCCAAAGAACCTACGTGTCGTATAGAAAAACGGAAAAGGGGGCGACGAACCACGTCTCGCTACGGGCACTCGTATTTAGCTAGTTTCGAGTCATCACATACGGCGGTCGTCGTTGTATGCGCAGGTGCTGGAGCGCATGCGGCGGTCGCGGCGCGCGGCGGCGGCGGAGTGCATCCAGGCGGCGTGGCGGCGGGCGCGCCTGCGGCCCCGGCCCGCGCCCGCGCCGCGCCCGCGCCCCGCGCCCATCGCGGGCACGCCGCCGCCCGACCCGCCCGACAAGTGCGACCCGGCGCTCGTCAAGCGCACGTGCTCCCTGTTCGGCCTCGACCTGGTGAGTCCGCGCCGCCGGCCCGCCGAGGCGCCGCGGTGGTCGCCCTCGGGCGGGTCGCTGACGGCGTGTGGTTGTGCGCAGGAGCGGCCGCCGCCGCTGCCGCCGTCGCGCGCCTACACGGTGGCGGGCGGCGTGAAGCTCGGCTACCCGCAGCAGCGCGCCGTGACGGCGGAGTGGGCGGCCGAGGGCGCCGGCGGAGCGCGCCTGCGGCCCGGGGACCTCGTGCTGGTGGTGGGCGCCGCGCGCCGCGGACACGTCGCCGTGCAGGTACCGCCCCATACGTCCACCCCCGTGCCCTCTGCCGCTCTCACAGTGGGAGGGGGAGGCACCTCTTCCTCGCGTACATTCTTTTGTTCCGCCTGTTGTTTTATTTTAACATAAGCTGAAAATCTTTTTAAAACGGGTTTCGATCTGTTATCGAGGTGCGATGGGCCTCCCTACTCTAATCTATTTAATAAGAGTCATTAACATTCATGAACTCTTTTATCTTCTAGTGCCGCTCCAGTTATTGAAAGTTGGCAGTCAGCTTTTTTAACTTTTCTTTGTCCAGAGCTAGTCTGAACAGCTGTTCTACAGTCTTAATATTAGTCCACTCCCGGATGTTTCGGAGCCAGAACATCATGCGTCTTCCGATCTTTCTTTTGCCAGGTATTTTGCCCATCATTTTGGTTTGTAACAGTTAGTATTTATTTTTACGCAAAATGTGTCCGAGGTATGCGACTTTTCGTCGTTTTATAGTCCGAATAACTTCCAATTTCTTACCCATGCGCTCTAAAACTTTGGTATTGAATATATACTTTATCCGTCCAACCGATGCGAAGCATACGACGATATGACCACATCTCAAAAGCTTCCACTTTTAACGAAGCTGTCAAAAATCAAAATCGTTTATTCACATGGGCCCCAAAGAGGCACTCATGAAAGTTAATGAATCTATTGCCAGATTCGGAAAATTACAGCCATCTCGAGAAGAACCTGGCAAGAAACTCGGCGGCGCATTTTTTTTCATTCATTTTTTTTTTTTAAACATTCCTTATTTCTAATACATAATTTTCTTAACCTAGGTGTTATTATGGTCGCTAGAAAGAGCCTGTGCAGTTTGCCTCCATGCATCCTTGTCATTAATATAGTCTGTAGTCTTATAATAAGCTTTCTTAATTAATGCCCGCTTTATTACAGATTTGAACTTTCCCAGTGGTAATTCAGTTACGATTTTAGGAATTCTATTGTAAAATCTAATCCCATTTGCCATAAAAGATTTATTCGTTTTGCTTAATCTAAATGCGCGCACTGTAATTTTATGCTTATATCTAGTATTAAGATTGTGTGCGTCGCTTCTTAATTTATATTTACTAATATTTTTGCGAACATGCATAATATTTTCAAAGATGTAAAGCGAAGGCATGGTAAGTATGCCTGTTTCTTTAAAGAATTCCCTGAGAGATTCGCGTGGACCCATATCATATATTGCACGAACCGCTCTCTTTTGTAGAATAAAAATAGTTTCAACATCGGCAGCAGATCCCCATAGCAAGATTCCGTAACTCATCAAACTATGTAAATATGCAAAGTAAACCAACCTTGCCGTCGCTACATCAGTCAGTTGTCTAATTTTACGGATCGCAAAAGCAGCGGAACTCAAGCGACCTCCAAGCACATCAATATGAGGACCCCACTGCAGTTTTGAGTCCATAGTCAGACCTAAGAAAACAGTTTTATTTACAAGATCTAATTTGTTGTTTTCAAGTGTTACATTTGCATCTACCAAAGGAACATTAGGAAGGGAAAACTTGATACACTTGGTTTTGCTAGCATTTAACAATAGGTTATTAGCAGCAAACCATTTCGAGACTAGATCTAATTCATAATTTACTTCATTTAATTCTACGTCTTTCCTATTTGTTTTAAAAATAAGTGACGTGTCATCAGCAAACAAGACAATATCTAATGCTAGCGAAGTTGTCATATAAGGTAAATCATTAATATACACTAAAAATAGGAAGGGTCCCAATATTGAACCTTGAGGCACGCCAATTTTAACTGTAGACCCGTCAGATGTCACACCATTAACGCCTACTTTTTGTTGCCTACCCGATAAATACGAATCTAACAAATCAAGAGCAGTCCCACGTATACCGTAATGTTTTAATTTGCTAATAAGCGTTTTATGGTCCACGCAGTCGAACGCTTTGGAGAGGTCACAAAATACCCCAAGGTCACAAAATACTCCAAACTGTTCTTATGTGTTGCAACCTGTATATGTTAACCTGTATCCTCTGATTATTTCCTACTGTCTTAAATTTCGTATCCGTAGCCCCACTACGGCCTCTATGGGCACTGGCAAATAAATCAAAACCTACACCACCCACGAGGTATTCCCGGAGGAAGGTTAACGATGTCATTCGGCAAGAGGCACAAATAACGAAACATTAAAATCGTTAATTAGTTTTTTTTATGCAAAATAGGTAGTTAAACCGGACAAACAAACGAATTATATCGGAAGGTCCCCCCCGCTTATTATACCGGAGGTCCACCGCTCGATCACCAACGAGTGTTTTTACCCTCGATACCAGTCTTCGACCGTAGCGCGGGGCCAGGGACGGGAACGTGTTCGTATCAGTTACCATCGTCGGAGCCTCCGAACGCCGTTGCAACGGTCCAAACGGTGTCCGTAACCGTGCGTGTTGTCGCAGGTGTGCGGGCGCACCGTGTGCGTGCCGCACGCGGTGCTGGCGCCGCCGCGCGCGCCTCCCGCGCCGCCCGCGCCGCGCGCGCCGCCGCCGCCCGCGCCGCCGCACGCGCCCTCCGCGCTCGCCTGACGCGCCGAGACACCATCACGACGAATATTACCCTCCTCTGTTCCATCCCCGTCCGAGACGAACTGAAGCAGTATTACGCGTGCCATGTTTAGCGTCTGGAAAGGGTACCTCGGTTCGTCTCGGCCTGTGAGAATGTGTGGTTGTTGTAGTTTTTCCGCGGAGCCCACCGGGCCCCATATTCCGGTACCTCCGTCCCGGAACAGGAAATACTTCCTGAGCTCGGGGTGCGGAGGACCTCACTCGCCCGAAGTGGGTAGCGTTATAGATGTAGGTGGACAGATTTTTTTTTTGAATTTGGCAATGCCGTTATGAGATTTAAAGATCAGGAAGGAAATATAATCGCATGAAGCGAGATTTGAATCCGCGTTCCCGTTCAACTCCAGCGTCATGTTTTCGACGTGTCCTTAATATTTCGGGTTGGAACGTTAAACTAAAATTATTTATTTCTTACTCTATATACCTATTTGGTGTATAATCGCGTTCGCAAATGACATTTCATTTTATGCCCGATAGGCAAGAATTTGACCACAATCTCACCTGATGGAAAATGATGATGCGGCCTAGGATGTAGCATACTTCCCTAGAATACCATTAGACTATTGACTTAAAGACTCCCAGATTTTACCTATTATCTCCTTCTACCGGATGCGTCCACGCTAACGTCTTCGATTTCGAGGCCCGTTCTTTTATTTTTCCTTCCTAATAACTGAACCTATCACATAGCAAGAAGAAAACCATCGTAGTCAAAACCGAACCTGAATAAGCCATAATATATTCAGAGAGCTATCTCTGTCAACGGTGCCTTATATCGTCCGTGTAAATAGTAGCGTGGTAAATACTACGTACGGCACTAGGCTGCTAGTGTCGCAGACTAGAGGTACGTTGAATATACCATTAAACTTATTATCGTCGAACTTATACAATAAAATAAGACATATACTGATAATATCATTAGTAGAACACATCGCATAATTCCACAAAGTATTTAGTATTTGTACACACATACAATGCTTTAAAAAAAATGGTTTTGGTAACTTAATAAGGTACTTTACAAGAAGCAGAATAAAACTTTTCAATAGGCAAGTTCGCAGACGTAATGCGTGGGTCTCTCGAATCTTGATGAGTTTGACGATTACGGGGGACTATGTTATTCACGGCTTGACGGCTGACGCCCGACCGCTCTCAAATTTGGATCATTCTTTCTTGACTTTAGGAGTTTAGTTCAGAGATAAAGTTTTTGGTATTGATTTAGCAGCAAGTGCGTGTGTACAAACGCTACCTATGTACATATATATCCCAAAATGCAATGCAAGGAGTGCATACATCCCGCCACGAGGTTAGTGCCAACAACGGTGCTAATGCAGATCGACTAATGCTCTACGTAGAAATAAGAAGACACAGTATTCTGTCACTTGCCAAGATTTTTTTGTAGTTACTTATTTAAAAATAAATCGAGAATAGCAACTTAGCATATCTATAGTTTTTATTATATCGGTTCTATTTATTGCAGACAATATTATTTTTGTATATTAATGTACCATGAAATGTATTAAAATCAGACTTGATAAAAGACCAAAAATCGTTTTGATATCGCGCGCCGCCAACACGAGCCTGACTGTGAACGTACCTAATGTTGTAGCTGTACTAATGATATGGATATTAATAAAAGGTTACTTTGAAGTAAACGCACACCCCCTCGGCCCTCGGGCACACATGTATAGTAAAGCGGCACAATTAATTATCGACTATGTAATTTAGAGTAACCTCATATAATATGTTAATTAGAGTAAGTTTGAGAATAAATAAAAGCATATTTTAAAATACTCACATCTTTTATTTTGCATTAATAAATTGTACACAAAATATGTGGCATCTGGAATGTGGAGCGAAATCCGGAAAAGTGCGGAAATGTGTGAAGCGTGCGTCACAACAACAACTCCGTACACACGACACGTGGCACACGACATATCGCACCAATATGAACAACAACAGCCCTGACGCGCTTTCTAGAATTTCTGTGCCCCAGCGAGAGCTATCACTGCAGAAGGACAGGAGCTACTTGGTAAGAAACCATTTTAAACAACTTCATCAAAATTTGGGTAAGCAATTAAGTTCATCGGCTAAATCGTGATCATGAATGACTGAATGCGAATACCGAATGTTTATAAGTCGGACAGGGGCCAGCGAGGTTGCGACTCCCGCTATTGGCCCTACACAAACATGCTCTTTACAGATATTGAAACACGCGAATTTCACAAACTTATTCTCAGGATCTCATCCCGTATCTCATCAATCCCGAGTAAATTTTCCGAACTTCCATTCCCAGCGGTATTTAAAGTAGGGCCTTAAAAGCCGCGAGTTTCACTGATGACTTTGGAAGCATATTTCATTTCATATTATATCTGCATAATATAATAATAGATCAGTGAAGCGCGACAAGTACTTCGATTTAGCCAATGGAACTATTACATAAAGTAGTGTGTTCGTGTGCGTGTGAGTAGCGACCCGTCAGTCAGCAGAGGGCGCATTATCTATGAACACATTCAGCAGAGGGCGAATTATCTATGAACTTCAGCAGAGAGCGCATTATCTATGAACACATTCAGCAGAGAGCGCATTATCTGTGAACACATTCAGCAGAGGGCGCATTATCTATGAACACATTCAGCAGAGGGCGCATTATCTATAAACATATTCAGCAGAGGGCGCATTATCTGTGAACACATTTAACAGAGGGCGCATTATCTGTGAACACATTCAGCAGAGGGCGCATTATCTGTGAACACATTCAGCAGAGGGCGCATTATCTATAAACATATTCAGCAGAGGGCGCATTATCTGTGAACACATTCAACAGAGGGCGCATTATCTGTGAACACATTCAGCAGAGGGCGCATTATCTATAAACATATTCAGCAGAGGGCGCATTATCTGTGAACACATTCAACAGAGGGCGCATTATCTGTGAACACATTCAGCAGAGGGCGCATTATCTATAAACATATTCAGCAGAGGGCGCATTATCTGTGAACACATTCAACAGAGGGCGCATTATCTGTGAACACATTCAGCAGAGGGCGCATTATCTGTGAACACATTCAGATGAAGTAAACGCTAGATTTAAATCGTAACATTGGCAGTGGATAGATTATAAAGTATTAACATATTAACTAGCTACACTATAAGTAATTAATGATTATTCTCAAAACGAACAGCGGACCCGGCCCGAGGCGCGCGAGGCCGCCCATACTCGCCGGCTCGCGCGCCTCGCCCGAGGCAAACCGCCATATTATCTAAATACGATTCGAAAGAAAGCGATACATGCTAACGTTTAATATCTGTAACTCGATCTAACGCACCAAAAAGGTGCAGAGATCTCCGCCCCTCGGCCACTCCGAGGAACGGTCATTTGTGAATAAACCATCTAAATCTACGTTAACGACTATCTATTCGCTAATTCTCTCCGACGCTAACGATTATATCGAAATATTCAAAAGTGTAACGATAGATGCGTAAATATCAATAAACTGCGAAAAATCGACAACAAGAACATCGAAGCGAGGTCCCTCGGTTGAACAATTAACGATATATTATGCTTCGTTGAGTTATCACATCGCGGCGCGACTAAACATTACGATATCGTCCTCCACTATACTACGACTTCATTCGAATAGCCTTCGTCGATACAAAAATACGTCGATCGCAAAATAAACACATTTGATACAACACGTCGACATCGACAGCAAGAAGCTTCGCAATAGATATAAGAAGGATCTCACAGATACAGAGGTAGATATAGACATACTATAAGACACATCGAGAACGCTCGATTCTCTAATAAAAATTTGGCAACACTCGAGTATACTCAAAGATACAATAATATAACATACATAAATGCGTTACTTACAATAATACTTGAACATCAACGAGCACATACATATTTAATATGCAGTTAATATAAATGCGATATAGATATATTTCAATATAATTAGCCAAACAGTGCGGCCGGTACTTGTGACGTCGCGCGCTGCGCCTCTAGCGCCAGCGGTGTCTCTACCTCACTCGTTCTACCATCTACTCGGACTTGTGACGTCACGCGCTGCGCCTCTAGCGCCAGCGGTGTCTCTACCTCACTCGTTCTACCATCTACTCGGACTTGTGACGTCGCGCGCTGCGCCTCTAGCGCCAGCGGTGTCTCTACCTCACTCGTTCTACCATCTACTCGGACTTGTGACGTCACGCGCTGCGCCTCTAGCGCCAGCGGTGTCTCTACCTCACTCGTTCTACCATCTACTCGGACTTGTGACGTCGCGCGCTGCGCCTCTAGCGCCAGCGGTGTCTCTACCTCACTCGTTCTACCATCTACTCGGACTTGTGACGTCACGCGCTGCGCCTCTAGCGCCAGCGGTGTCTCTACCTCACTCGTTCTACCATCTACTCGGACTTGTGACGTCGCGCGCTGCGCCTCTAGCGCCAGCGGTGTCTCTACCTCACTCGTTCTACCATCTACTCGGACTTGTGACGTCACGCGCTGCGCCTCTAGCGCCAGCGGTGTCTCTACCTCACTCGTTCTACCATCTACTCGGACTTGTGACGTCACGCGCTGCGCCTCTAGCGCCAGCGGTGTCTCTACCTCACTCGTTCTACCATCTACTCGGACTTGTGACGTCGCGCGCTGCGCCTCTAGCGCCAGCGGTGTCTCTACCTCACTCGTTCTACCATCTACTCGGACTTGTGACGTCACGCGCTGCGCCTCTAGCGCCAGCGGTGTCTCTACCTCACTCGTTCTACCATCTACTCGGACTTGTGACGTCACGCGCTGCGCCTCTAGCGCCAGCGGTGTCTCTACCTCACTCGTTCTACCATCTACTCGGACTTGTGACGTCACGCGCTGCGCCTCTAGCGCCAGCGGTGTCTCTACCTCACTCGTTCTACCATCTACTCGGACTTGTGACGTCACGCGCTGCGCCTCTAGCGCCAGCGGTGTCTCTACCTCACTCGTTCTACCATCTACTCGGACTTGTGACGTCACGCGCTGCGCCTCTAGCGCCAGCGGTGTCTCTACCTCACTCGTTCTACCATCTACTCGGACTTGTGACGTCACGCGCTGCGCCTCTAGCGCCAGCGGTGTCTCTACCTCACTCGTTCTACCATCTACTCGGACTTGTGACGTCACGCGCAGCGCCTCTAGCGCCAGCGGTGTCTCTACCTCACTCGTTCTACCATCTACTCGGACTTGTGACGTCACGCGCAGCGCCTCTAGCGCCAGCGGTGTCTCTACCTCACTCGTTCTACCATCTATTCGGAACAAATACGGACGTTATAATCTCACCAACCATGGGTAAAGCATACGAATGTCCGGGTGTGCGTGCAACTCGCAGCAGTAGAAAACTAATTAATTACTATGTGTATTGGCGCCGAATTTCGGCCCTTTGATATATTAGTGTGCGTCCAGCTCGCATTACGACAAGCGAAATTGTTAGACCTTCACCTGTTTTGTACGCTGCATTCCATCCGTATTTTTTTCATGTCGGTGCCTATCTATTAATTTTGCCTTTCTTAACTTTCATTACACGATCAAAAAAAGAAAACAAATGTATAATAGTTCTGAATTGCCATTGGGTGGAACTGAGATTCATTCAAACTTAACTACGGCAGGGTAAATTTTTTTGTGTCTATACTACAATTCAACGATATCTAAAACGGTAGGTTTCTATTACATTTTTGTATTACAAGTTACCCAATAATAAGACCGGCGCGCGGCGGTTCGACCATTAAATATAACGACGCGGCAAACATCCCGCCATACAACCCTTACGTTAACCACTCAAAAGTTTGCAGTGTATTGTGTTCTTACAAATCTACGGAAAAAATGCCTCTCGACCGTCGCACCAACTTACGATTAAACAATTAGAGGTAGGGACAAGTACCGCTAGAGGCGTTGTGCGGGATTCAATACAATTACAAATAACAGACACAGAGTAATCGGTCGAGTTGTATATGACATACAGTCCTGTAGTACCGTCCGGAGTATTCCACGACCCGTGTAGTGTAGTAGGCCTCGCGACTGCGTCTCCGGCCGCTCGGGATCAGATCACGCGGCACTCGAGATTACTTATACTTATACTAACAGATAATTGTAAAAACATCCAAAACTTACATGTATTTCAGACGGGGGGAGGCACACCCCGCCCCCACAAACACGAAACTAGACACATATCGCGAGAAACTTAAATAATTTCGGTTTCATATACATATTTTGAAACATGCATTTTGTAACGTACGTAGAGACGCAGTTTATTCCGTACTAAACTGCGCCAAACGGACTTCCATCGAACGCTCGTTTTCTGATTACAAGAATTTTTGTGTTCCGTTCCATATATATAGAAAGTTTCTAGCGACAGACAAGCGAACCGACATACTCGAACGATGATCTAATGCCCACGAGAACGCCACAAATTCGGAACATTATTATTTACCGGTCCCCATCGTCCATATTTTTATTTAGCACGAACACAAAAGGCACAAAATTCCACGCTCACCTCGTTCGACTCTAACAGTACGCCGGGATCGAAGCCGAAGGCGCCGACATCGCACAAATTATTCGATCACTAATATAATTTTCGGTCGTTTCGGCGGCCGAGGCGCGGGCTTCCCCGCGAAAGACTCCCACAATGGAGGAAACCGTAACAAACATTGGAGGCGGCGGCGGCGGCGGCGGCGGCGGCGGCGGCGGCGGCGCTAGTCGCGCGCGATGGGCGTGCTGCAGGCGGCAGAGGGCGCGCGCCGCTCGAGCGGCGAGTCGGCCCGCGGCCCCGCTCCCGCCTCCGCCTCCGCTCCCGCCTCCGCCTCCGCCCCCGTGTCCGCGTCCGCGCTCGCGCACAGCGCGGTGAACACCTTGCTGGCGGCCACCTCGCGCACGCAGCGCCGCTGCTCCGCTGGAAATTAAACGGGACGATAATTATCCAAATGTTTGTTGTAATTATACTGAGTTGACGCTATAATGAACCAGTTTTTTGGGAGCGTCCGAGTCGATACTATTGTTTATGTGCAGAATGTGACTAGAGTTACGACCCGATTGCGTGAATGGGCTCAACGAGTAACCTATCTTTATATAGCGATATAGCCTATCGAGCATTTGACCACTATCCCATCTGATAAAAAATGATAATGCGGCCGAATATGTAGCATAGTTGCCGAAACTGGTATATTTTATATGCATATATATATTTTGTACGCATATTCCTTGGCTTGAATTTTTTAAATTTATCCTAGATTATACCGTATTATGTTAGCTATTAGAGAACTCGTTTCAAAGGGTAAAAACGGGACCCTATTCCTGAGACTTCGCTGTCCGTCCGTCCGTCCGTCTGTCACCAGGCTGTATCTCAAGAACGGTGATAGCTAGACAGTTGAAATTTTCACAGATGATGTATTTCTATTGCCGCTATAACAAAAATACTAAAAATAAAATAAAATAAATATTTAAGAGGGCTCCCATACAACAAACTTGATTTTTTATAGATAATGGTACGGACCCTTCGTACGCGAGTCCGACTCGCACTTGGCCGGTTTTATTATTTAATTTATTCTATATCTATGATTGGAGACCTTTAATTAACTCTTTGTTATATACTAAAATTGCCATATTATATTACAATAGTCGTTAGTGTTCCTACAAATATAAAATAAAAAATAAATAAAATAAAAATAGGACAAGAAAAGTTATCTCATAACCAGCGGACGATATAATACGCTCGATTTCCTGCCAGCCGATGCCCGCTGCAAAGTTTTAGCGCCGTTTTACTTAATTTCATAAAAAGATAAGAAAACATAATGGGTTCAATCTCAGTCGAGTACAACTGACTTTATCCCAGATTGGAATACACGACAACTCAGACGATTACATACGATAGTTTAATCATAATCCTATATTTATTGGATTAGGGCTCGACCTCGACGACGAGAATAAAAGGCTTAGCTATTAATGTGCTTGCATTATTACTTTTGTAAAGCCCTGATTTTCAAATGTTGAAATATGCTTAGTATACCATTTGCATGCAATGTAAAAAAGTGTGTTATTTATATGATCTTGCTATTTTTGATATATTATCTTTACTAACCGCTTTGCTACTTCAGGTTTTTTTTAATCTATACATATAAGCAGACATTTAACCGCTATGTCACTTCGATCGAAGATGTATGTCTAGAAGATACCTATTCACTCTAAGACTTGAAAACTCCTAGATTATAGGTACCGTCCGCGGACCAAAGACGCAGACAATTAGTTCTACTCCTTCGCTGTACGAATATTGGTAGAAGCAAAACGCTTCGAACGACCTGGAGGTTATGTGAACCATAAATATGACGTTTGGCATTTTGTCTTGTTGTTTGATGGTAAAAAGGTCTTGTGGAAATTAACGCCAGTAATTCTTGCGCAATATCCGAAATAGTATCAGCCTTTCGAATATAATTGATTTAAACTGAATAAGGTTTGTTTTGTAAGTGCTCTGCAGACTGCAAATACCGCACCATAACGGTGTTATTGGACCGACAGCCATTAAATAAAATGTACCTATCGTATGCCCTAAATAGCATTACATTATCAGATGACGCTTATTAGTAACATGTTTATGTATGTTACATGAATCGCTAGCCTAGAATAAATCTAAGTCACTGTTCCATTTTTAGTTTTTAAAGTGACGGCTCGAGTGATGTTGTCTGTACCTGAATGCTTGCCTATCGACCATAAAAAAATAAGGAATTACTGGACGGGGCTCGCGCAGTGTAAGTACACGAAGATAGTATAATTTGTTGTTGTAGTACAAGAGCAGAGCGGCAGTGGGCTGATATACGTGGCTGACATCACGGTGTCAGCCATCATTACAAAATATTCAATTCAAAACCAGACGCGCAATCAACGGATTTTTCATCGGCACTTGAACATTGAATCTGTACAAGAAGACTATTTTTACGGCGACCGGTCGATACTCAGATGTGCCAATAAAATGTAATGGACGGGGAAGGTTAGATTATAACTCGATAAACGTTCCAGCAAGGGTTAATATGGGGGCTTCGCTATAGCGTTAAATATTATTTGTATCACTATACAATATTAATACGTCTGATTAAGTCTATGATACTGCTGTCAGCTACATTTTAAGCGAAACAATTGTTTCTTACAGTGAACAAATGTATTTATATGTTCAAATAAATGTATTTGTATGAAGAAAGTGCCATTACTTACATCAATTTAGGTGGATTCTCTAGGTAACTTTGATGAGTGCCTCTTTGGGGCCTATGTGAATAAACGATCTTGAATTTAGTTTTTTTAGGTAAATCAGAGTTGATGGTAACAATTACAAGTAAACGTCGGTCAAGGAACTCCAAGTGGTGTGTGTGCGGAAGTTTCCGGGCGCTTAGCGACGCGGCGAGTCGTGTTGCAAACACCCACACTATTATAACCCTCTAACTAAGAGATCAAAGTTGTAGTAAAGTATTTTGTAGTGGTAGGACTCTTTTGCAGAGTCCGCCTTGGGCAGTACCACACCATTGCTAGACATTCAACCAACGCCAAGCAGTAATGTGCAAACATTATTGTATTCTAGATTGAATGGCAATGTTTCCAGTGTAATTACAGGGCTTAAAGAAGTTTAGCACCTAATGTCTCGGGCTGAAGAGCGCAGTGCTTTGCCGCACAAAATTTTGACCTATACAAGTTTAAAACTTTGTGCGGCACTGAACTTGAATGGACAGTGTGACGCTTACCAGGCGTGCGATTTACTCGTCTCCTGTCTCAATTATAAAAAAATAACACTTTATATAAGTGTGTAAACAGGTTAATCCTAAGGTCTATGCCATAGAGTCGAGCAATATCGTTGCTGTTTTTGTTAAGGAGTGTGCTGCCCCGAAATGCGTAATTAGTAAAAAAAAAACCGTTACCAGTTGACCACCAGTAACGCACGGTTGGAGCGTAGTATCCCAGCATTATATCCAGCTCTATTTATTTACTATTTTCTATAAAACAGTATATATGGCTTAAGGCTTTAAAGTAGCAAAGATAATTACGTTTAAATTATCACTATGTACATATTTTAATTACTTTTATAGATGTTCAGTGAAATTGAAAAAAAAAGAAAATTAAAAAAAACTCAGCATAGTTTAAAACGTGCATTTTTCACGACGTCGCGTCGTATTGCCTATTGTATATACCTACGTATGTACGCTACCAGGACTATAGTCTGCAACATAAAACGTAACAGGCACTGCACTTGACAATGCTCTACAATGTACATCATGATGTACCCACTCCGTTCACATTGGCGCAAGAAAAGTTGCTTTGTAATTAATTACGTGTCGATTCATAGAGAAGCGTGGCGAACATTTGCATTGGCCAAAACAAATATACATAATGAAATATGGGAGGAAACAGGAAAATTATGCTCTTGCCGTGTGAGTGTAAAAGCGTTTATGTTTATGAGTATTCCTCGTAGCCCGCGCGTAGCCGCCTACGAACGTTCAATCGTGATGTATCACAGTTTTCACATAATAATATATTCGTCTACATATTGAGTCCGTGCCATTCCCGTGACGACTTGTACCAACCTCGTCCACCTCGTAATATACTAAGTGTTTTTTTTTTAAATCGGCCTGAATGGGTCGTTCCGAAACTAGAAATAGCGAAAAATGGTTGAACGACTATCTAATATGCTTATGATTATATAAAAAATCTATTAAATAATAGTAGAATGAGTGAAACAAATATCTGTTAACATATAAGTGTAACAAATATCTGTTATTAATAAATGACTATGACTATGAAAAGACTCATTGTGATTGGTAACGATAGGCTAGTCGAGTCCAATGTGCAGTCTAGGTCACCGACGTAGGTCGCAAGCCTATTGGCCTATATTGCCCTATATAGAACACATTTTGGAGAGTGTGTGCAGGAATGACACGAGTTATTTTTTCCCCGAGCGGTATAATCTGTATGTCTTCAAGTTAAGACTGAATAGGTATCATCCAGGCAATATAACGTATGTAATCATAACAATATATTATTACATATGTAATCCTATTTTGGCTATACCATTAGAATATTTTTATTACCTATGTATATTTTGTAAACGCTCTTGGATTATAAAAATAAAAAAGCATGCTACATCTTCCGCTGCATCATCACTTTCCATCAGGTGAGATTGTGGCAAATGCTTTCCTATCGGACATATAAAAAGATGTATGTATATATATAGGTATTGTGGCTCACCGATGATGTTGTGCAGGTTGTCGATGACCACCTCCGTGTTGTAGGTGGCGTCCACGGCGCGCTGCACGAACGCCGTCCACGTGCTCAGCTCCGCCTCCTGCAACGCGCCCCACGGACGTTACTTACATCGTACACATATTATGTGACATGCGTGCTCAAAATTCAAATACATTTATATATCTAGTCAAGCTTGGGCTGCTTGGCGTTACCATATAGTGGAATCTCAACTTTGGCAATTATTTCATAAACATAAAAAAAAAGACGTGTGGCACTCGGAGACTGCCGCGGTAAAGCTATTGCATAGCATTTTTTATCAACTTATGCAATTATTATTATTTATTTATTTTATTTATGCAGTATTTATTTTCCTGCCACCTAGAGGCGAGTTGCTGAACTAAAGAGACAAGCGTGATATTTCAAAAAAGTCATTAAAAGTTCTGCTATTCATCGATAGATGGCAAAACTAACAAGTATAACCGCTGTGCCGGTCGGAGTGGGGGGTGTTAGGTTATTTTCGTTACGGAATTTCTGGATTCGGTCTCCACGCTCAAGGCCCGCGATAGAAGCTATGCAATAGCTTAAAAACATTAAAATCACATAATATGGTGTACATGATAAATTAACCCATAGGCTCCCGAACTAGTGGATAGCACTGTAAAATGTAGCGTAGTCAGAGTTCATGTCCTCTAACATTTTTGAAGTAAAACTTTTTATCTTCTTTGAATTGCCCGTTGGCTTAGTTGGGTGAAAGTTCGCCTTCTAAGGGTTCGATTCCCGGCGGGAACGCAAGTTTTCTCTTCAAGTCTTAATGTCAAATCTCGATATTTTAACCGACTTCAAAAAAAGAGAATGTTCTCAAGACATGCTAATTAAAAAAAAATTGGTAACTCGTTTCAGATTGATTCCATATATATAAATTTAGTTCAAATCGGTTTAGTTTTTTGGTTTTAAAATCAAAACAACTGCAACAACAATTAAATCATCCAAGTAAACGTAATTTTTCACTTATTAGTGTATAGACTTTTTGTGTTTTTTGAAGTAGGTTAAATTTTATTTTTTAAGTTTGATATGTTTGTGAGTACCACAGTAAAAACCGTAATATAAATCATACATTTTCATAATTGAATGGTCTGAAATATTGCGGTACCTAATCATAGCGTTAAATGTGCGTCGGCGGATACCGATCCCGCGGCGATATCTTCCGCCCCCGGCCGACACCCGAACCCGACACATGTCCGGCGACAGCGGATCATGTAGCCCCGGCGATACCCCGGGGGCTCGCCTCGCCTTGAGGTGCGAAAGATCGATACCTTTCCACTTTTTTTTCTCGAACGCCCGTCACGACGCTCCATTGTCTTTTTGTTGGTTTCGACGACTCGTACGAGGTTCTTTTCCTACCGAAACCTGGTCCTATTCGTAGCGCAAGTCTACATTATACACCATTAATCAGATTCGTTACGGTCGGTGTTTCGTTTCGCTGGCCGTTCCGGTGAAGTACGGATATTACAACGAAAAAGTGGCATGTCGGTAACCTAGTGAAACAGATCGCGGCGATTGAGCGATCAGTTGGCGGGCGAGCTCCCTGTACCCGACACTTCCTCGTGGCGGCACGCGGTATAAATAGAGATGATGGCGGTCACGGTCGCGGCCGCGGTCGCTGCACTATTTTAGACAAACCGAGAGCGAGCGGTGCCCACGCGCGCCCTCGCGCCTCGCCTGCCGCTTCACCGCAGTGACGACTGCCTGCTCCCGGCGCTGGAACCGCAACCTACCATGCGAAACTTTTGCATAAACTGCCTATACCTACACACCTGAAATGTTCATGCATTGCCAGGCATGAGGCAAGGAAATTGACGACTATTTGCACGGAAATACAGGAGGATAAACAAACAATTTTTATTTGAAAATTCGCAATTCAAGAATATATAAACAGGATGTCCGTCGATAAAACGGGTGATCTAATACCTGCTATGAATATATTCATGTCATCATCATAAATAACAGGAACATCCCGGGCACTTTCCGAAAGCACAGCATATTGACGGGCGTCTTGTAGATACTAATTAGATCATCCAACTAGCAAACAAGAACTTGTCAGCCAAAGCGCGAAGTGTTTCGAGATCCCGTAAAAACATTTGAGCGCTTTTATTCTCTATACATTTCGCAAGCGTATGTAAACAAATGAGGCGGCTACTCTACTATCATTACCTAATTGTAAGGCGCTGCGTAAAGCAAGTCATACGCGGCGGTGATCAAGCGGCAGATATAGCGGTGACGCGATCCCGGGTCAAGAGAGCGACCCTGACCTCTCTTTTCTGGTCCTAATTCCCACAGGACACCAACTAATTACTTAGATTGTGCCGCCTAGATAGAGCCATGAGATATGATGGTCGCCCCCGCATGGTGCGATCATAGCCATTCGTGATGCTGTGTGATGCATAGCTTCACTTCAACATTGATGGTCACATAAGGTCGAATTCTACAGCACCGTTGCCGAATTTTCGAGCTCTTTGACGGATGATCTCAGTATTCAAGAGTCCTGTAAAAGGTAAATCGTGAACCGGACGCGCATACACTTTGTCCCACTTTCCCCTCGGTCCAAGGCAGATGAATGAATGGGCGTGCGGTTCGATTGTTGTCTGCTCGCAACATATCGGACGCCCGCCATACCAGTTTTATGTGGGTCACCCCTGAACCTTGAAGTCTTGCAACTTTGAAACATTAATCAGAATGGAACCATTACATGATAATATTCCTAAACTTAGACGTACGAGTACGTATGCCTAACGACTTTATGATGAAGGAAGTTGAAAACTTATTAAAAAAGCTTACGGTGGTGATTTCCTAAGCGTTATCTAACCATAAATGTGGAAATAAGGATACGACACTAACTGAACGAAGCTAAACTTTATATCAATCGGACATAATATCAAGTAAACATAACACAAACGCTTTCACACTCTAAGTATTATGACTTGTGACGTCGGTGCCGAAAACATGCACATCACACACACAATCACAGCTAGAACCAGAAACACAAATTTTCTTTTGTGAGAAAACTTGTGTTCCCGCCTAGAATCGGACCCTATAACTTTACAACTAGGCCAAAAGGCAATTCAAATAAGTAATAACCTAATAAGTAATAATAATATTGTTTCCTAATTATTTCAACACGGGGAATTAAATTATATCAATAGTGAATTTAAAAATCCGGTTATTCCTCCATATGTCAGTCAAATACCTAACAAAATATTAGAGTCACGATTTACAATTCAGCAGTTTATATACCAAATGTGTACTGTGCAGTGTGAAGTTCCGGCATTGGCATATAAGATTTGGCCTTTCGAGATTCGAAACCGTTTATGTGACTGTGGGAGCTAAGGTACATCAGCTCGATACTAAACAAAAGGCAGCATTACTATAAAATAATAAAACAATAGTACTAGACTATTGAGCAAGAAATAAAAATAGATAAGTACTTGATTTGTCTCTGGGCAGTCTAACGACTTATAATAAAATATACTAGTCGTTCTCCCCGAACTGAGATGTCACGCCTACATTTTGTAAAAATCTAAAACTTTAAAACTTAACTTTTTTCCAAAATATATTTGTTTTATTTGTATACTTGCTGTTGCATTAGAGGATATAACGGATATAACATGCAAGTTTCGGCTTTAAATATGTAGCCGTTTTTTAGATAGACCGCGGGACAGAATAGGTCTAAGATCAGTGACTTTGATGTCCTAGCAAATTGTTATCTTCCAACATATATTTCTTTTTAAAAACGTTTACGTACTCTACTTGAGAGACAAAATTTTCAACGATAGTGGGTATCGTAAAGGCAGGAAAAAATAATTTTATTCCCACTTCCGTGTATAAAGGTAACTTCTTAAAATTTTCATTTATATAATTTAAATTGCCATTTCACTTTGGGTCATAGCTTTACGTAGTATTCTTTACGAATTACAAAGTATTCGCCTGTATGGTTTAGACACTAAATGCCTCTGATAGAGGGACGAGCGGACGGACAGATAAAGTGATGAACAACCCAAGTTAACTTAAGAGATCTCGCTTCACTCGATCAATTATTTATTTATGTCATGAAAAATTCGTATGTAGGTGGCAATCAAATAAAAAAAAACAATGTTCGTGATAGATTGGAGCCCCACCTACCTACAGCCAACCCGCGAAGGTAACTAATGATAATGATAGTTATTTCAAAATATGTTTTATTATCATTGCCGCCGGCATAGCCAGGGTCAATTTAAAATCTTAAGAATTGGGTCATATTTATACGATGAGACTGTTGTGTTAAAAATAATAATTCAAAAAGCTTTGTAATTTGCTCACCTAGGTCCACGCCGACCTTTATCTACACGTAAATATAACCGGCGCGACGCGACGCGACGCCGACACGGGTTACTTAGCACGGTATACAAAGCTTTGAACCACAAAATCGCTAGCTTCAGTATGGCCCCTAAAGATGTAAGTACCTCCAAAATAACCTTCATGCTTCTATCTCTTTTATCGTGACAAAATATAAATCCTTTTTATTTTGTGATAGCGTGTTGCGGCGGCTTAAACATTTGAGGTTTCGTCGTCTTTATTCGCAAAGAGGTCAATGATTTATCAAGTGGCTAATTTTCGCAGCAAGCGGTGATTAATTGAGTTCTCGGAACTGCTGCGAAGACGACCGCAGAAGAGAATGATCGTAAACGAGCGTTCTACTTTCTTTGTGTAAGTGAACTTTATTAGCTGCGACGGATCGTTCCTGCGAACAATCATAATGGTCAATAATGAGGAGGTTGGTTTCAAAATAACCGCTTTCAGGATGCGTAAGCTTGTGCAAAGCGGTTGCGAATCGAGTGGTCGTGTGTCGCGGTGATGGAGCGTGGCTAACGGTAACTGATTGCAGTTTTCTCGGCGATTAGATGACGACGCGTCGCGCTTCGTGTGACTTTCCCTAATGCTTAGATTCAACGACACCCAGACACACGACATCAGCTGAATTATACCATTTTACAGCCGCTTTGGCGAAATTGCTGGAAAGTTACTGTCTGTTGCTTGAGATTACGGTGAGGTTTTCGTAGCACAATAAATTTGACACAATTCACACCTACATAGAAAAAGATACAAAAATAATATGTTTTATTTATGTGATAGATTGTAAGCACGCTACACATATTATGTGAAATGAAATGTATTTAAACCTTTGCCTATCACAGATAAAAAAAATAAGGATATTTACTAAAACCGGTTCAAAAAAGACTTTTTCTCTATATCTCGCCAGGTCTCAAGTCTTGTCTACATTGTTATTCAGTTCACAGATTGTGGCCTATGGTTTAGCCCGCGTTAACAGGAACAAAATCCAAATTCAATACAAATCCAGCCGTTAGATGTACCCTGTTCCACTCTATCTCGCCATCCGTTGATGTATTTGATTCCTCTTTTTATTCCACTCTAATCCTGACAAACGTAATAGGTCCATTGCTTCTATATTCCTCTCTTTATCCATTACTGCGGTGAATTAAATTCCACTGCTTTTTCGAGCCGTGGAAGAGCTCAAGCTTCCGGTGCAGTTAACGTTAGTAATTAAATTCAAGGTGGTAGGACATACACTTACACACAACATTACATCCCAGAACCAGAGGTACGAATATTGTACCTTGCCTGAACTTCCGCCAGCTGCAAAGGTCGTGTCGTCTCCATCACTTTATCCGCAATAGCCGATAAGTGCTCTAAATCTTTCACTTCACTGACGGCTAGCACACTACGCCCTGTAGAGGGTAGATTACCTTGCCACATAATGCGTAGTCTCGTCCGATATCTTCTTGCGAGCCAATTCCCTCATACGACGGACAAGCTGAGACGGTTATTGGTCCACCAACTTCATCTCACTCAAAAGTTCGCTTTACAATTAATGAACCATAGTCGCGGTTGATCGACCCAAAATTCCGGAATCCTTGATGTCACGGAAACAACAGCTACTTCCGCTCCGTTACGTCCTGATGCTGTTGGTGCCCACTGCAATGGCTGCCTTGCTGTGAAGTCATTTTGCAATATATCCGTTGTCGGGAATGCAATAAAAATCTTCAAAGATGCAGTGTTCAGATCGACATAGAAGTCACTACTTTGTCTTATTTGGTCTTATCCTTATAAGGCGCTGGAGTATTGCAGACCATTAAACGAATATATAATCTTTGTGACACGTCTGTTTATTCCTTTGGTTATTACAATACTAAAGTGTCATAGGCATATAGTTAAGGAAATTGTGCTTCTACTAGTATTCAAAGGTATGGTAAGTCTACAGATTGAACCCTTACACCAACAGGACAGTCAATACAAGGTAACAAAACTATCCCGAAATGATAAGTTGAAATGTTTTAGGTATTTCATTTGTTAGCACAATTACTAATATTCGTTTCAAGCGTATTAACAGTAGATTTATTAATCGCTGAAAGAAGCAAATCCAACATTGAGTGACTACTATGAAACTGCTCCGACGGTAGCGAAATACTACACAATAAAATCGATATAGCGCTTATCGCTATCGGATCACAAATCTCGAGTGGTCACGACGACGGCGATATAGCTCATTGTCAACATGCAAGCGCCGTAATGCAATTGTCCGCCCACTCTTTTCTTATCTACCGTTACCATACAGATATGACAACCTCTCTGCATGGAGCATTAGAAACTTGTCCTTGCAGGGATTATGGAACCGGTCGTGGTGGCGGTAAGGGCCGCGGACATGCGGTAAAAGCAGTCGGTTGCTCAACCGACGGACTACTTTCAAAACAACTATCGCAACTGCACCACAAATCCCACCTTTTGTTTTAAATAGACCCGCTGCTCCGTGTGAGGGCTCCGGGGTCCGGGTATCGAATCACAGTTAATCATTATGACATTGTCTGGGCAAGACCCGGGCAATATTGCGCAGGTCACGGGTCCCACCACTTATTACTTGCACTAATCAAACTCAGACGTCCGAGCTCCGAGCTGCATTTAAATCGGACTTCTACGCGCGGAGAAAAAAACGCAGTTCCAATTGCATATGTTAAGGAACTGTTCCTTACAGTAAAGATATTTTAATGATAAAGTCAAAATTATATACAATCTGATATACAAATAATAAATGTAATTCACGCTCAATGTTGGGGCTTATAACAAATTTGATTACGTTACCTGCATTCAATGCAAACGATATGCAACGATATGTTCTCAGTAACAACAACAGCAACCAATAATACTATACCGTATTTATTTGGCAATTACAGAAATGCACCGACTTCTGAGCGTATAAATTTACTTTGATCTGACATTATGCTGAGAACATGGTTCAGCATGTAAGTGGGCGGGCTCTACCCGGGCGCCAGGCGGTGCGGGCTCGCGTCCTGCGCTTTCACTCTCATTACCGCCATCCGCTGCCATTAGAAAGCGATTCCGATTATATGCAAATCCCGATACAGCCACTTACACCCATTGTCTCACCAACACTCATTGTTACGTTTTTTCGGTGCGTTTCACGCCTCCATGCGTCGAAAAACACGCGAGGACCTAATCCGCGTCACGCGTCTCTCGCACAAAGAGATATTAATATCGAGTAACGGTGAAAGTATTCACAAAGCGGTTTAATGTATGGCTCTCCAAGCTACCGCGGACAATGCCTCGTTATGGTATTCACGGTTTTCAAATTAAAATGCTATTGTCAATGCGGCACGTCAGGTGTCTGCGAATGGAGGTCGCCAAACGACTGATAACCCAATTTTATTGTTTTATCATACGCACGCGCTCCCTCGTATTGTTATTTTGCGAGTATTTACAAGATAAGTCCAAACTGACGACGACGGTGCAGTCCAATAATCCCTTGATAATATTGAAAACAAATTGCTTAAACAACAATTCTTCAGGTCAACGATTCCTTCGCCGTGAGAATAAGATGATATTAACAAAGTGCTTGGTAGCATTATACCAAATGCCACCAAGAAACATGAATCATTAAGTTGACTTCGAAAGAAAATTATATTTATGGTAAAGTGATATTCACTAATAGGCAGAGGCTTCTCAATGATGTTTGTAGCAAATTGCGGGTGGTGGTCAAAGGCACCGGCGGCACCGGTGTCTAATAGAGATTGTCAGAAGCTTCGGTCAACTGACCAGTCCGGCAACCCGCGACACATGGTTTAATTGGAACTACAACACAATATAAACTTTCGTGATTTACCCATATACTGTTGCAATAGATAACGAGCCTTTATATCTAAGTAAATAAAAAGGCCCAACCCCTTTATTATACTTGCTGCAGTCAAACGAAAGCTACTACGTACCAGATTCAATAAGAGGATACCGATTATACGATACAATAATTAAACGCAAGCAAAGCTTAAAAAAAACCGACTTCACCGCTTTATCTTCGGAAGTTTGATCAGATTAGATGTACTAGACACGCATTATTGACGATATTTCAAGAACTACTGATAAGATCTTGATCATATTTTAATGGTACCACATAAAAAGCAACGGCTTTCAAATAAAAAAAAAATCATCAAAATCGGCCCACAACGAAAGAAGTTATGAGGTAACTTTTGAAGTCGGTTGAAAACGAGAACATCTTCAATGTAGTCCACAGATTACGCATTATTGACGATATTTCAAGAACTACTGATCCGATCTTGATCAAATTGCAACATCTTTTGGAAAGCAACATCTTTCAAACTAAAAAAAAAATTCTAAATCGGTTCACGTGGAAAGATGTTGAAGTAAGAAACATAAAAAAATAATACAGTCGACTTGAGTATCTCCTCCTTTTTTGGGAAGTCGGTAAAAAAGTGTATTAGTTGCTATTTGATTGAGAATGTTTATATCCTAATCTAAATGCATCTTAGAATAATATATCAATAAAAGCGTCGGATTATGAATTCAAAGCCACGCAACAGGGGTATCGACCTGATGAAGGTGTTTTGATAGTGATAATTATAGTGATTCATCACTCATTGCAATTAGCTATTTCAGCAATCAATTAATGCACGTTGATTCATCAGTCGTGTTCGAGCAGGGGAGACCACACGCAACAACAAAGGGTGGGAAGGGTCGACGACACGTTCGCCGGCCTGGCACTTGGCACCCGCCAGCGGCTGGCTAGATCCTTGGCTCGCGACGAAGTAAACCCTGCTAATTGCATCATAAGCCGCTCTCTCAAGAACATTTCAGTCTTTGTTTAAAGAGGCTGTCTGGTCGGAAGCCAAAACTCAAAAGAAATCACACAACTCCTTTAAATGATTCATATATTTTCGTCTACGAAAGTCAAATTAATTCCTCGTTCTCATTTGAATATTAGGCAGCTCTACTATGAATAGTTAATCGAAGAATTATTCGAAAGCTTCTAATATTCAGTACCAATTCTGCGTAAAGAGATCTCTCATGAAATACGATACGCGTTATTGACTAGTCCGTTAACCGCGATACGCCGCGATCAACTTACAAAACGTCAGCGTCCATGCGTGAAATGTTATCTCACACAACAGCCGCGAGCGCGACAGCGGGACATGTTCCGCCGCTGCCGCCTATCAAAGGAAAATCTTTACTTTTTGCGCGCTGCGGTTACGAATCAATCTCGTGCGATCTGCGCCGTCATCCACATAACGGTGCCTCTCGAGTTTATACGAGGATCAAGCTATACAACAAATAGAAAATGATAGGCGTGAGCCTTTTCTTTACTTTCATTTATCATGTGTGGTCCGAGCTGTCAGTGTGAATTTTTTTTTTTCATCAAACTAAGCAATCTTTTGACCACCATATCACCTGATGGTAAGCGAATATGTGGTCGACGATGGATCAAGCCTCCCTAGAAAATTCCTATTCACTTGCGACTTGAAGACTTCCATATTCTACTCATCAGGTAACAAGCAAGGAGTTCCATTCCTTTGCGGTTCGCACAATGAATGTGAAAGCAAAACGCACTATTAGGTCGAAGATACAAATCCTAGAAGAACACAGTAGGCCTAGAATGGGATTGGCCTGAATAATAGCTGCCGAAATGTACACGCTTACATGTAAAATATAATGTGGCCATCAGTCACTTAACCCGGCAAGGCATATTACACCTATTACGGTTACAAAAAGTGTTAGATCTTAATCAGATAATGCGTGTGACCCGGCATGCGGCAGATCAACGCATTAGGGTCATAATTGGTGTCGCGCGGCATCGCTCATCGCACAGTGTCCAATTGGATAATGTCGCGTAATTGCTGGTTCATGTGTGATTTCACCGCCGCCGTGACATCCATCAGCGTCGGGCGTCACCGCTAGACTGCTTAATTAACTTTATGACACCTCGTAATCCTGATAGTTATGGAGGAAGCAGTGTGCAAAAGGCAGTAAAGACGATAATCTCTGCGCTCGAGTGACTATATCGACGCGCGAGAAGTATCGCGAGCATTATGTCATCGGCGGAGAGAGGGTGAAATGGAAATCGAATCCATGGTTTACCATGGGTACCGTACTCAGCAAACTTTCACTTAATGATTCCAAACCACAACTCTACGTTGATCGGAAAACATTACAGCTCTGCAACAATGTACCACAGGTGATTTTATAAATGTGCTGTTCGACATCGATAGTGACAACATGAAGCAATTTAGCGGATTGCCTTTGTATTGACCTTTTCAGTTTGTAAGATTTATAAACCTTGTCGAAACGGGAGCCATGATTCACGAATTAGCGATTGATGATCAGCAATCAGACAAAGGCTGTGAGTGGCCACGAAGCGACAGGTCGTCACCTGGCAGCGGTCAAGTACACCACGTTCCGGGTGCACAAGGGTCAGCCGCCGCGGATGCACGCATCGCACGCGATTAACGATTTCACACCTCGTAGTCGTGACTGCTAACATCAATGACTTTGTTGTTAAATGTACTAAAACAACACTAAGATGTGATGGGAATTTGATATGAAACTATAACTACATTAACTATTGAACTGCTCATTGGATTAGTTAGGTAAGCGTTCGCCTAATCAGATTCGATTCCCGTTGGGAACTATCTGGTTCTGGTTGTAATTGTGTGTGTGAGGTGAATGTTTCCGGTATGTCGTGGGTCACAAGTCAACGAACTTAGTGTGGGGCTGTGAATGTGAAAGCGTTTATGTTCATTAACGAAAAACCATCAATCTTAAAGATTACACTCGTAGCTTGACCCTTTGCATCCTCATATTCATGATCATCCATTACTAAATGTGTTAATGGTTCAATTACCAAGGCAGCTCATGAAATTGTCTGCTTGAGCCCATCAACCGCTAGCTAATAAAACCGAAACGCGATCAAATCAGACTATCGGAAAGCAATAAGAGTTTCCGAGTGACCTCCTTATCTCGTCAAACAAATAAGCTCAGAATTTAGTCCGCCGCGGGGACGGTACTCTACACACCTGGTAAAGCACTGGCTGTAAAATAAGACGAGTTAAATAATCCGCAGCATAACGAGCAAACTTTGGATGCGTCAGGGTACGGCTGAGCACCAACAAACGCTTTAATTAAATAATAATGAGCAATATCATATTTTTTTAAAACCCAAACCCCGATCTCGTTCGGTCTTTAGAATGAAATATGTTATGGGACTAACTAAACACTATACGCTCAAAAATAAATCACCATCAAAATCGGCAAACGCCGGAGATAATACAAAGGTAACATACGTGAAAAAAGCAATAAAGCAATTTTCGGTCGAACTAAATTTCTTTTCTGGTAGTTGGTTAAAATAGCACAAAATAATTAATTTTAATATCTATAGCTATAGTAAAATCACCTGGAATTGGCCGTGAAAAAGAGTTTTCACGGCAAATAGCGTAATGAGGGTCGTCAACCGCACAAACCGGGCCAACAAACCGGACCGCGGCCTTTAACAACAAGTAATCGTAATGACTCCTATAATTAATCATTACGAATTGCCGCCGCCGCGCCAACCGCCCAGCTTACCGTTTGCCGTTATGCAGTGAGGATTAACATCTTATTTAACTTGCTTCAAGATTTGAAGTTCGCGGAGAGAACTAACGCTTCTCCACAAACGCACATTAAACTGACCTATAATCATAACATAAACGCTTTTAAACTCAGTACCACACTAAAACTAGCCTAACTTAAAAATAATATATATGTAAATATAGTTAATTTAAGCTACGCTAGCCAAGTAAGTAATTCGCCCGATCGTACGTTTTACGCCTATATACAACATCTGCAGTGCCACAGAGGTCCCGAGTAGCAATACAGTCTAGTATGTCAAAATAATGAAAACTACGTATTATATGTATATATAACACGTAGTTTACATTATGTATAAGCCCTAAAACAGGGCAGATATAGTTACATATTGATAACATTTTGTAACCTTTTTCTTAACAAATAATATTTGAATTTGAAAAAAAAACACGTTTTATATCTCATTAACTATGAAACCTATACCTACATTAATTAATGTTCATTTCTTCTAATATATATCAATAATATACAGATTCAATCCATACAAGTGCCGTAAACTGCATGAAAATGAGGTAGCTAGGCTAATCTTCCTGGACTCAATCACTGCCCGAGTATAAAGTTACAGTATTTAATAAGAGGGGGGGGGGGGGGCGTCACATACAAATAATGGAATCCTTACAAACATTGACTTGACGTGCCTTGGGGTAATTCGTAAGGTTGTGGTTAGGTGTAGTTCAATTACGAACTCCAAGCAATACAAGCGGTGTACATGAAATAGGAAACTAGTCAAAGGCGCAGAACAAGGGTTGCCAGTAGAGTCAATAACACGCGATTGGTCGTGAGGAACCTTCACATTTGGGCATCGAATGGACCGAGCGAGCGTGCTTCGTTCGTTTACATTGGCGGAGTAACAGTGCTGCGTGACGAACGGTCAAGGATCAAGGGCAACACTCTTTACACTAACATTTTACACTCTACCCAGTCTTAACGGAAATATGGTTCCGTATTTTTTGTAAAATGTTTGTGTAAATTTACTGAAATTGACTTGGGTGACGTCACAACCTGAAGTTTCTCTTAAAAAAAAATTGTTACCTAAATAGGCAGATCTACATAATGTTGCGCTCTTTGCTGAATAAAATAAAATCTACCAGAGCCTACCATTTCACATCTAAATAAATAATAGGTAGCACTCTATTTTGAATAAGGCTGAATGAATCTAATCAAAATCACAAACAAACAAGTACTGTGAATAATTGGCTCAATTCTCGATCGGAATATTTGAGATAACTGCGGCAATGAGCACGGAATGGAGTTATGTCGCTAATGGAGTTCAATTAGGGCCTACCCAAATATTCACGGCGACTCCATCGAGGCTTTGTGATTTATTAGTTAGCGAATACCGGAATATCAGCACTAGGTTTGCAGTATTACGGAATGTCAGGTGTTCGAATACACCTAATTGGGAATAATACCACAACACTACATTTTCTATGTCAAATAATAAAAGACATGCGTGCACCCCTAACCGGGACAAACTTGTTTGAGTTGCTCGAAGTCAAATGAAGCTCGCAGTCCTCCTAAAGCACTTCGTTACATTGTACAAAAACAATAGCTTATGAAGCATACATTCTTGAACAATTTACTTTCATTTATTTAAATGATGTGATAATGACCATGTTTTCTGCTTGTCTGAAACTGCTTAAACTAAAAATTACCGAAACATTGATAAAGCGGTAACGATAACAAAGTTGAAGTTAATGACTTTCATTATAAGGTTGTAGAGATGAATGGAAACCGGTTTGTCCAAAATTCATTAACATACGGTAGCTAAGTCAAGTAATTACGACTTAGTTCAAGAACCATTACACAACAATGAGACTAAGCGCAAACATAGTCGGCAGACAGACTTCAACGGCCAAGGGATATATCACCGAAGACTCTCGAAAGTCCGGTCATGAACGGCCTTGGACGGCATGGAAACGAGAACTCCAATTACCCATTCATTTATTCATTCCTTCATTTGCATATACGTTGGACTGGAAACCCCTAACTATTTGTATAAACAACATCATTTATCTAATATTTAAAAGACAAACCTGTTTGATTCGAGCTGTGAGCACGATTTATTCTGCAGAATGAATGTTTGCTCGACGAATAATAAATGGTTTCCATCACATTACTGTTCAGTACCGACTCCGACCTTGCCGGATGGTTCTCCACTCTAATATTCGCGCTCATGTAAAATGCATGAAGGGACCAACAGGTGCCCTGGCCTCGGGAAAAACAATTTCTCTCGTAAGAAAGGACGAGTATTTCGGAAAACATAGATAATAATATTTTCGTTAAATTCTATATGTAGGCTAACATCTGATCTCCTCTTTGATGTCAATATTTTTATAACAGGAATAGGAAAGAATTAATAATCTAAATGATATGTAGAAATCAGTTTTATTAACGAACGATGAAACATAGCACATCGCAACATCCTGGCCTGCGCGAGCGGAAGTCGCAAACTGTCGCGAAACATGGAAATGCAATATAATGTTCGAAATGATGATGTCGCAAGTATTCCTGGCGAGACAGGACTTGGCCCGTGCGTAACAGACACGCATAAAACGTCTATAAAATAATATGACGAAAAAGAAGACGCGACGAATTAATCATACTAACATTTTAACTACTTAAACCGATTCGAATATAGTTGAATAAGATGTTTAAATTTACTTTCTGAAAATTGAGACTGTCTGCCAATACGATTTTGTCTCAGATAACCTTTTCGCACCTAAATCTGTGCTTTATAATTGCCCGGATATGAACCAAAATTAAATAATTACGATAATAGGCATGTCAAGTTTTCAGTTTTTGTACGTACACAATGATCAATCGTAATTACACCGAGCCCTTGGTTCACTGCGGAAGTATTTTGGGTGTTCTCACAGAACACAGAAATGACAAAGCAAAATGTGGCAAACACCTAAAACTCTGACACAAACTTTGTACCTACGTATCTTACCTCCTATAAGAAGGTCAAATATAATTAAATGTAAGGATTTGCATTTACTTTGTATCAGCTGTAAGTAAATAATCAGAATTGCGAGTACGAAAGGAGTTGGACAGTTTCCCTTTTTCGAAGATGAAGCCAATTTAAGCCAACCCTAGTATTATGTAGATATAAGTACTGTTTACTGCGGCTACGTAATTTTGATTTAGTTAATAGATGAGTTAAGTGGAAATTCATTCTCTCTTCTGAAGATAAAAACTTAATAGGTCTTAATTTTATTATACAAGAGGCATTCTGCATACTATTTATAGTCACGTAATTATATTTTCACAACAATGTGAGTCAAGGGTATCGCGCCTGAAGATCATCCAAGAAGTAAGACGGACAAAGGCGCAGCACGCCCGTGTCTAACGTGCTTACCCTTGCAGCGCTCAATGGTGGGAACCTCACACAACAGCACCTTCTGAAACCGACGAGCGGCCGTCCTTTTAAACAATACGTATACTTGCATACATTACCAAGTGTTGCGCAAATGTAGGCATTTAGATCGAGTCCGAGACAATACTGCGAGTATTACAATGAGAGATGTTCTCACAAACGTTTGATGAAGAACTCCTTTGCGAAATAGTCAAAGTACGGCCTCACTTGCTCTTCTCACGCACCCGTGAACAAATGTGCGAGCGAGAATGTTTACAGCAAGCGAAACTAGGTTACGTGCGGTCTACCGAGCTCTCCTTGTGCTGTACACCTAGGTTACAGTTGGTTATAGGACTCCATTACTCCGTTTTCACCTGTGTTTTGACTATACGACACTATAGATTATACCGACGCGAAAAAAGATTTATTTTGTTTAGAAACTCAAATTCTTTATTAGACCCCCATAACTTTTACATTACTATTGGTGTATGAATATAGTTTTCTCTATGTTTATTTCTATGTAATTATACTAGCATGTGTTTGGTAATCGCATGCACTGCGAGCTTACAACACCGGCACCGATGCAATAACGATTGTAAGGAGCTACACGAGCTACCGCCATTGTTTCCGATAACGAGTTGGAGCGTTGCACTTATTGCATTCGCTACATATCTTACTTACGCTTACCGCATGAACGAGTTAGTATGGGGAATCAAAGTCAAAACATGTATGCAAAATTATATGTAAAATGACCATTTTCACTTTAGAATCAACGTATCAACATTCACAGGAGCGTGAATAAAATTATTGATATCGATGAGCTATGTTTCCCAGAACCTGATGACCGGCGAAATCGATCCGCGGAATTGTGTAGAACACGAACGTGATTCAAGTGAGGTGATTGATTAGTTATTGTCACGTGCTTTTACTTTCTATTAATATTCATGCAGAGTGTACGATTAATGTATTCTGTGCTTTTTAGGGTTCCTTACCTCGAAATGAAAAATATAACCCACATAGGATGTATTTGTTTTCTGTCTGTCTATCTGTTAAAACTTCTTTGGACAAGTGGAGGTAACAAATTGAAATTTATGGCAAATACTAAGGTCAATTGCGAAAATTACGCCATAATGTTGTATAGGGTAGCCTACTCGCCCAGCCTCGACTAGTAATATCGTTTCTTGGCGACAGATTTTTTGTGAAGGTGGTACACAATTAATGTATTCCAGTAAAGTGGCTATGTTGGATTTTTTCACGATATCGATACTTTCATGTAATCATTTAGTTCTAGCCAGTAAACTTATATACATATTTCGCCAATATCTATGGTTAACATCACGCACTAAATCGATAGAAAGGTATTTCATAATATATGTGTTCTAATAGCCGCGAACCATATACCGCCCACGCGCGTGGGGAGCGGGCGGCCGGAAACACTTGATCACACATTGGTTGGAAGTTGGAACCGCTGTTTGCGGAGTTGCGATACTGAACAAACTTTACCTACTTCCTCATTATAGAGCCGTATGTATTGAGTACCTTGCCCATACGAACGGATCAAATCAAATCAAAACTAACTAGTTCAATTGCAACTCATATGTCTAATCACACTAGTTTTACTACTATCTCACCTGTTAATAAGTGATGATGTCTTCGAAGGTGAGGCTTTACAGCGCTAGTGTCTGATCATATAGTATTGTAATTGTGTGTGTGTGTGTGTGTGTGTGGTGTGTGGAGGAGTGGTGAGTTTGGACGGTATGACGGTGGGTGTGTGTAGGCATGGTATAGGGGAGTATGATGGAGGTGTGTGGAAGGTATGACGGCGCGGCGGCGTGAGTGCGTGTAGGCATGTCGTGTGTGGGGGCGTGGAGTTGTTGCGTGTGTGCGTTGCACTGACCATTTTGGCGAGCATGGCGTCCATCTGCGGCTGGTGCGTGGCGGCGAGCAGCGTGCGGATGCGCGCGGCGTTGGCCACGCACTGCGCCATGCGGCGCTGCAGCGCACCCGCCTGCCGCGCCAGCGCGCCGCTCAGCGGCACGTCCGCGCCCCCCGCGCCCCCCCCGCCCCCCGCGCCGCGCACCACCGACTCCAGCACGTGCGCGTGCGACGACACGTACTCCAGGCAGCGCCGCACCTCCCCCGCCTCGCGCCGCTGACGCTCTGCACACAAACAGAATATATTTGTTTATAATCAACCCAATAAAAAACATGAGACAAATGCTTTTTATTTGGCTGCAATCAGCATAATGCCCCACCATAGCAGTGCGCTGATTTTCAGCACTGACCCGATTCCGAAATGAGTAGTTGCCGATGTACAAAACGAAAACCATCACTGAAACTAACTTTATTTGAACTGGCCATTGACTTATTTAGGTGATTTTTCGCCTTTTAAGCATGGGTATCGGGTTTGATTCAAACACAAGTTTTCTCCTCGGAAAAATTGTGTTTCTGGTTCATATTGTGTGTGTGATCTGAATGTTTCCAGCAACCACAACACAAGTCATCCAACTTAGAGTAGGGCTGTGAGTGGGAAAACATTTATATATATTATACTAGCGATCCGCCCCGGCTTCGCCCGGGTGTGATAAATGAAGACCTGCTCGACCGATTTTGTGCAAACTTCACATAAACCATCTACTAAATAGTCCGAACAAAGCCTAAACATTTGGTTTGGATAGGTGAGCCCGTTCTTGAGTTATAAAATAACAACGAAAAGTGGCATTGATTTTTATATATACAGATATATATATTAATAAACTTTTAATTAAATTTAAACAATATCCTACTAATATTATAAATCCAAAGTTTGAGTGTAAGTATGTTACTACTGGCCCAATGTTGATTATATTTAAATAGGCCACATGTGAAGCACCAGCTTTCAAATAAAGAAAGAATCATCAAAATTTATTCAAATACAGACAAATTGAGAATCACTTCCTTTTTTTGAAGTAGTATCTATCCTAATAAAATTATAAATCCGAAAGTTTGTGTGTAAGTGAAAGAATGTTTGTTCCCTCTTCACGCTTTAACGGCTGAACGGATTTGAATGAAATTTGGAATGTACATAGCTTATACCTAGGATTACCACATAGGCTACTTTTTGACTTGATAATAGCGGGCGAATCCACTGGGCTCGGCTAGTAATTAATAAATTGGTAATCATAATAAATTAACATCTGAAAAATATAATCTCTGCAATATTCTCTAATACAATTTTTTTAAATATATTGTACTAAGATAATATTGAAAAAATATTATATACTCGCTGCACCTCGCAGTTTTACCCACCTAACTCCCGGAAACAGATTTTTCTACTGCTTGAGTTGAGACTGTCTTGTATTTTGACAATTTGTTATTTTATTTATCATTCATAGTAGGAATATCTTTCCATTTAATTTGAGGTAACATAATATTTTTTTATTTACTGACTTAAAAAATAATCCAATAGGGTGTGTAATTTTTTGTACTTGTTACCTCAGAACTTCATCATTTATAAACTACTTTAAAAAATCACTTTTTTAATTGAAATGTTACTTTCAGATTGATCCTATAGAAATTTCATCAAAATCACTTCAATAGTTTGGTTTTTATATAAAATAATTAGAAAAATATGTCATCCAAGTAATTTAAATAACATATAATTTTGCTTTCCTGTGACTTTTCAGTCGTGTTTAAGGTGGTGTGTTAAATGTTAATAATCAGTACAAACGACAATCCTGGATCCACCACTATCAATACTAATAGGTGTAACTCATATTAATTTTATTTAGATAATTTAATAATCAATGTACTAAAGACCACAAAAGGGGATTGATGTCATAGTAGCAATAGAAGCGGGTTTTTAGTTTAGAAAAATATCTTTGTGATACAAATAAATTAACATTTATATGCTATTATTTATTGTTATGGTAGGTACATGCATATTGATAATGTAGTTAGTAAGTAGGCAGACCAACATGTTACAAAGAGTCGCACAAGCTTGAATAGATAACCAAGAATAGGAATTTAGTTGAGGAGATATAGACCAATAGGAAAAAATTTTTTTTAGTAGTATTAATCACAGTAGTTTCAAATCGTTTTCAAAATCCAAGTAAAACATAAATATTTTACATGGTTTGTATTTTGTTGGTACATAACACTGCGATATTATTGCAAAGCATACTTCAATGTTGTTTGTACGTAAGTTTAAAATATATTTAATGAGTTAAAGTATTTAATTAACCTACTGAAAACGATGGCAAATATAAAAACGCGCCAAAGATTCAGTTGGAAATACAAGGTTACTAACCATGAAAATCGTATATTTTCTGCGTCCTCCGCAAATATTTCTCCTCTTGGAGCTGCCGGTCATCTTGCGCCTGCCGCTCGCGTGCCTCCAGAAGCTCCAGGAATGAGGATAACAGAGATTTCCTCTCCGTAGAGTTCGTAACGGTTTCTTGCATTTTAATAACTAAAAACTCAACAATCTACCAGAATAAAAAACAGAAACCTATAAAGCTTGTTGAAACGCTTTAATTTATAATAATTTCCATTGTAAAACTCAGACAAATAATCCGAAATTGTAAAATTAATCGTACTCAAATTCAAAAAACACAACCACCTCCGACGTCTTCTCACTGACATCTACTCAAACTACTGACAGACAAAGAGAATATAATCCAAATAAACTCCGCTATCAACAAAGTGATTATCCGTAGGTTTGTTTCCTATCTCGATGGTGATGATAAATTATCTTTGTCAGCTGAAAAAGATTGCTTAATGAGGCAAACATTTTCTTACAACCGATTTTAGTCTTGAGGCGGCGATATGTAGTGCCTTACCACTAAAGGCATCATCTCTTTTGTTTTAAGGGCATAGATTACACATTTGCGCCGGACAAAACCTCTGTGACGTTATTATTGACTTGAAGACAACATAAGTCAGATTAACTAAATAAAGCCGTTAGCATAAAGGAACTTCAAATTGTTAGGTCTTTCAAAAGTACCACATATAAATGTTAATAATTAAGAACTTTGTACACAGTTGAACAATAAATACGATTCTATTCTATTCTATTCTACCTCACCAATCTCGCCAGAACTAGCACATAGAATTGGCGGTGATCAAAATGCTGGTACTTATTTGGCTCAACGTATTAGCATTGCAATTCAGAGATGCAATGCCGCCAGCATGATGGGAACGTTAATCACTGGCAGTGGGCTTGAGCACTTGAGTTACCTATAAGCTCGATGTCTTGTAGGTAACTTAGGTCTTTGCTCTATATAGTTTTAGTTTAGACATAGGAAATAAAGGCAATTAAACCGTAGTTAGAAGCCAGCTGTAAAAAAAAAAAATCTCTTTACTTAAAATTCCCTAATACAAAAGTATTAACCGGAATAAACGTATATTACCTAATGTTTGTCTACTATATATTTCAGTTGATTTTGTAAACGAAAACAACGCAATGACGTTTGAAAATTGAAGTGATATTTTTTATCTGTGTTAAATGTCAAATATACTTGTCAAGGGAAGAAAGCGGCACTCGGTCTAAAAGTTTGTGGTGAATTGTGTAGATTTTGTTTAGTTTCTTCAACAAATACAATAAGAAATGGCTCGTGAAAGTAGCGCCGGTTTCGACAGACACATTACTATCTTCTCGCCTGAAGGAAGACTTTATCAAGTTGGTGAGTGTTATAAAATTTACCGGTGTGAACAAACTGTAACCCCTTCAAGAAAGATATTTTTCTTACATATTCTCCAAATTAAACTATTATAATGGAAGATAATTCTATAGTAACGTTGTTTTTCATATGTATTATGTGGTTTCGAGTTTAATACTCACGGATTATGTTTTATGGCCAAACATCGAAAGCACCAATTGCAACCAAAATAATGTTAAGTCATGCTATTTCTCAGAGTAGGTGTAGTAGCTTTAAGACCCATCTTCGTGTCACTATTCCACATTATATGTATTTTGGGGGTAGTATTTTGAAGCTTCAGTATGAAATGTCCAGAGTATGCGTTGAAAGCGATCAACCAAGGCGGTCTGACGTCGGTGGCGCTGCGCGGCGTGGACGCAGCCGTGGTGGCGGCGCAGCGCAAGGTGCCCGACCGCCTGCTGGACCCCGCCTCCGTCACGCACCTGTTCCGCCTCACCAACCGCATCGGCTGCGTCATGACTGGCATGATTGGTGAGACTACTAATTAATCAACATGATTTGATTTAATACCATACCTAAAGTTACTGAATATCACTAACTTGTTTTCACATATATTAAAACTCAATGTAACCGCAATTTGTTCTATTATCATGAATGGATAATTTAAAAACAAAAAACTATTGAAACAGAAACAATAGAAAAATGAAATTTTAAACTAAAGTGAGGATAAGTCCTTAATCAAGTCTTTATTTCATTCAAAAACACATGTTATAACAATTTAAAATACAGAGTATGATGCAACATGCAGAAAAAAACACCCACCTCTAGAAACATCAGTTGACTTAATTACATTAAATAAACAGGTAGAACAGAAATTAAATTAAAGAAGTTAAAAGACAATCAGGAAGTCCACCAAATTAACATTTGGATATTATTATTATTTTTTATTCTCGATAGGCAAGTATTTCACCACTATCTCACCTGATGGAAAGTGACAATGTGTATTTTTCCGTGGCTGCATATCTCTTCCCAACATCTAAACTTATTTTGATTTAGTTTTTTTTGTTCCAAAGGTGACTTGATCAAGAGTGTTCTTAGCTATGTTTGTTAAAAATTGGTGCAGCCGTTTCATGGGGGGTTTTTATAAAATAATAACTTTGGTATAATAACATTTTAATAATAACAAATCAGTTGTGTCCAAACCTACGACAGACAGCTCTTCATTAGAAGTTGATGCCGTTTTATGCTTGCACACGCCTTTACAATAATTATGTGTTATTAACTATGGACTGGGGGATGGATGATATTGGGTTGACAATAACTGTGACTAATGCGAGTAAAAACTTAAGAGTATTGCATTGTATATTTGATGGTTTATAAAATATCTGGATTATAGCATGAGACTACGGCACCTGCCAATTCCGCCTCATTTAAAAATATGTAGGCAGGTGATGACTTGCCACCCACTGAACGAGCTCCCCATAAGGGCCGCCTGCATTGGCAACAAAAGGAGCAACGTTGGTGTGGATGGCTAAAGGGTGTTGAGAGGTGTTGCACAGTGAAACAGTGAAGCAGTTTACGGGAGAGATCTATGTTATAATGCTTGGTTAAAATCTTATATGTCTCTATTAGGTTGCACCTTTGTCTGCGCTGTTCCAAGGTTGTTAAACCAAGTGTGATATGTGAATGTTTCCGGCACCCACGCCACAAGTCATCGTAACTTATTGTGGGACTGTATAAAATAATGTGTTTGTGTGGTTTGCAGCGGACAGCAAGTCGCAGGTGCAGCGCGCGCGGTACGAGGCTGCCAACTGGCAGTACAAGTACGGCACCGAGATACCCGTGCACGTGCTGTGCCGCCGCGTGGCCGACATCTCGCAGGTGTACACGCAGAACGCGGAGATGCGCCCGCTCGGCTGCAGTCAGTACACTTGTCGCCCCTCTACTTACACTCCACCTGTAAACATCGCTCACTAGCAGCAAACAATGTCTCATTATAGAGCAGTTATTAAATATGCAAAACGATACATTGAATTAATCCTCATGCATATGATCTTGATAGTTTTAAATTTGGTGAACTAGTAAGATCCTATATCATTTCAAGCAATAGTTAATGTACTGTATTTTACAGCGTAACCATACTATAAGTATCTTATCAGTTTTACGCGATTGTGCGATCTAAATCATGATGCTTGCTTTTGGTTTGCATTTTGATCGCAGCACACATGTATTTCATATATACCATAAATTCTGTTTATACAAACATTACTGAAGCACAAGAGTTCAATTAATTCGAGCATCGCCTTATGCATCATCACTAACCATCAGGTAAGATAGTAGTCAAATGAAAAGAGTAAACAAGGACCCTTATATTAAGTCAGTTCTTTGAGGTGGTACATTTCGGAACAACTACAGTCCACAGAAATTTATTGCAAATATATGATGGCTTCACAATAAATGTAATATGTACAGATGAGGTGACAGGAAAAAAATTTAAGCAATATTCAGTCATTGACAACCTTCCTTTTTTTTGTAAGTATACTAAAAAGTTGGATGTCTGAAGTCCTGGACCGACAGCTGAATTTGGAATGCATTTGAACTGCCAGTTGCCTTAGTTGGGTGATTGAGTGTTCTGCCTTGTAAGCAGGGGTATTTGGGTTCGATTCCCAGCGAGAACACGAGTTATCTCCCCAAGAAAATATGCGTTTCTGGTTCTGGTTGCGATTGTGTGTGTTATGTGAATGTTCCGATACCCACGACACAAGTCATCGAACTTAGTGTGGGGCTGTGAGTATGAAGTGTATGTGTATTGTACATTCCGGCGGGTCTAAGCTGACATCCCATCTGGAGATAAGGAGTTGGGAGTGTCATCAGATGTATGGATTGTCTCGACCTATGTATGTTTGTGTGTCGGTTGCAGGCATGATGCTGGTGGCGGCGGACGAGGAGACGGGCCCGTGCGTGTACAAGACGGACCCGTCGGGCTACTACTGCTCCTACAAGGCGGCCGCCGCCGGAGCCAAGGCCACCGACGCCAACGCGTACCTAGAGAAGAAGGTCCGTGTTCTGTGTACTACCTGCCAGGAGCTTGCTTCTCTACAATACTAATATAATTATACTACTTTCGCATTTGTGATGCTTGAAGAGCTGCGATTATGCAGCATGAGATTGTCTATTGTGAAGTTTTTATGAATGATTCATGGATAGACACGATCGTGCAGTATGCATGTCAACTTCCTAGTCAACAGATGTTTGTACGCTACTTGTATCCCTACTTTCCTACTTATATTATAAATGCGAAACCTAAACCGCTGAACCGATTTTGATGAAATTTGGTACAGAGATAGACTAGAGCTTGGGAAAGGACGAAGGCTATATATTTAATTTTTATTCTGAAATCTATCGTGCCTATTATTCATTGTGTTAGTTAGCTGCTAATCTGGTCGGAGTATGTTCCCCACAAAAATGCTCGTGATTAATAGCAGGTTAGTACCGGGCATATAATATTAAACGACAATAGTCGGAAGAAAACGCTCCGAACACCTGCGGCATTGCCCGTGGGGCGCCACTAAACGAATCTAAACGCGCGCGTCGCGACTTGTAATCGGAACTTGGTCAGAGCATTTTCTTCCGACAAAAATACTCGAGTCGGTGCCGGGAAACCGGCAATTATAATTATAAAAGATTGATACAGTGAAGAAGTCTTGCAGTGCACAAAAAAAGCTTGTTTTTAAAAGAGTTTTTAACTATTATTTACTCACCCAGTCAGGCTATGTAGGGCAACACCAAACAAAGTTTCGTTAAATAATCTCGTAGCTAATAGTATAAATAAGTAAAAATCTATCACTATTTACTAACCATTATCGGGTCGTGTCTGTCGAAGCCATAATCCCATGCTGGGTGCGTACCGTCTTCGACGCGGTCATCGTTAATTTCCAATTAGTGAGATATAGGTCAAAGGCTAGCCTATCGAATGTAAAAAAATGTCAATAGCAAGTGAGGTGTATAACGTTGCATGTGGCAGCTGAAGAAGCGTTCGGAGCTGAGTGCAGACGAGGCGGTGCAGCTCGCCATCTCGTGCCTGTCGCAGGTGCTGTGTGTGGACTTCAAGTCCAGCGAGATCGAGGTCGGGCTCGTCTCGCGAGCTCAGCCGGACTTCACGTGAGTACTCACACACATACCGGGCGCAATAGGGAAAATGTACGCATTGTCTGCGTCTTTGTTCCCTGAACGATACAATGTAGGTGTCTTCAAATTTAGAGTGAATAGGTACCTTCTAGGCAAGCATGTTTCATCTTTGGCCGCACTGTCACTTTCCGTCAGGTGAGATGCGGTCAAATGCTTGCCTATCCAGTATAAAAAAGAAATTATATTCCATCGATTATTGTTAAGTTTACTTTAATATTTTGTTTATAATAAAATGTACTTCTTAAAAACATTACATCAAAATCAATACAATAATGCGAGCATGATCGAACAATTTTAAATGCGGCTATTTCGACCTTTTTTTTTGTTTTATTAAACAGGTTCTCTTTCAAATGTGTATGGACTATGTATGTCTCATTCGTGCGTACACTCGTTTAACTTGAAACCTGCTGCTGATCGGCGTAGTGGGAGAACGAAGGATATACGGACGGAACGGACCTCGTTCTGTACGTCAACGCTATATATTAATTCTGTGCCACCATCTCACTCGATGGAAAGTGACAATGCATCGAGGATGATGCATGCCTACCTGGAACACATTTTCACTCTGGACAGGCAAACAAAGACGCGGGCAAAGTAATCCACTGAAGTCCACAGCCTGATGTGTCTCACTGCTGAACGCAGGCCTCCTCAGGTGGTACACCCCGCGCTCTAGTAGAGGGTACTTGTTACACCACACGCTCTAGTAGAGGGTACTTGTTAAACCTCGCGCCCTAAAGTCGAGTGCGTTCCGCCGTCTCTTTTAATAAAGTGTGCTTTATTTCCAGGGTGCTGTCAGAGAGCGAGATCGACAGACATCTGACGGCCATCGCGGAGAAAGATTGAATCTAATAAATAATGTATTTACTTAATTTTTTAATAAATATTTCTCGGTTCCACCTTTTGGCAAATTATTTTTTAATGATAGTTATGAATAGACTAATTCTGAAGCTTTTACTAAAAGAAGGATACCAAATTGAGGAGAAAAGCCTTCGTTAAGAACCCGTATACATTTTTATGTCTTTCTCGCTCGCACGATTCACTGATTTTGAGATAAAGAACTGACGGTGTGAGTTATTGTAAATATTGTCAATATAATCCCTAAATAATAATATCACGGATCTTATAAACTGATATTCGTTTACTTAGCTTTTGGATTGACGGAGAAAATCGATGTCAAATTGATTTTATATTTTTTTCACTCTTTCTTCGTCTAATTAATAGGTATTTAAACGAAAATTAATTTAAAGTATCCGTTACATAATTATTTAGTAAAGTTATTGACAACATTTTCCATAACTCGCTCCATAATTTTTATTTCTCAAAATGAATGAGTTGTGCGAGCGAGACAGACATAAAAATGTATACGGGTTCTTAAGCGTCCGCATCAAGTCCGCACAGTTCCGCATCAAACGCATCGTACATAATACGGATTGAAGTATTGTTTGTACAGGAAGTCGTACAAGCGCGTCCCAGGTCCGCATCGGTCGGAGCGCACGTGCCGTACTAGGCACCTGGGTAATGCCGACGCCGCCTTGGAGCATATTGTACAATACGCAAAATGTACACGCCACTCAAAATACGCGACGTCATTGCACGGCGAGCCAACTCTTCCGAAGCGTGCCGATGCGATGGCGTCATACGGATTGCCGTATATACTGTCCTTTATTTTTTTTACTGATAGGCTAACCACTACCGTTTTACCACTATCTCATCATGTTAAATGACGATGGAGTGTTATTCACTCTCGTCTTGAAGACTCCAAGATTGTACATATCTGGAAACACTATACTCTGGCAAAGATTTTCACTCCTTTACTTCTTTCGTCTTCTGCCAACTAACAAGGATATTACCCGAGTCCCTATAATGTACGACCAATAATGCACGGCTTGATATTGGCCAATAATTCGAAACCAGTATTCCGAATTGGCTTCTAATTATCAGATTGTGCAATGCGGTCCGTACATTATTCGATGTGAAATAACAACACGGACCGATTTTGCACAGCAGATAATACGCAGCCAGGAAAACAGAATGTACATGATGATCCAGTAATTTCAAAAGGGCAAGGACCTTCCACCCATTTTTTTTCTTTTAATAACTCAGTTTTGAGCGTTTCGCCGGCCGCTGCCGGGATACGCTCGCTTCGCCCGCTCGACTCGCGCTTTGTTTTGTCGCAGTTGAAACCTAACCTAACCTAGACTTGCAGCCACTTTTATAAAGACCACAGAGAAGCATATGTTTTTAATGTTCTTAGGTTAGCACTATTTACTAGTCTGTACCAACTCTTCCTAGGGATCGCATAGAGAGTATATGTTTGTCTATGGTTGGCTTCCAATTATTGGCTGTGCAATACTGGCCGTACGATATCGACACGGAGTGATTTTACACAGCCAGTATTGCACACCCTAATATTTCTAAGCCATGTACATTAATTATTGGCTGTGCAATACTGGCCGTACATTATCGACACAGTATGATTTTACGCAGCCAGTAGTATTAGAAAAGACATAAGAGAACAAAATAAAAGTCTTATACAGTCAGCTCTAGATAATGCTATATCCCTGAAAAAAGCCAAGCAAGGAATGGAGCCAGGACGATCTTCTATAACTAGTCTTAAAGACGACAAGGGTGTGAAGCGAGGTGATAAGGATAAAATAATTCAAATAACTACTAACTTTTATAAATCTTTGTATTCCCACGACTCGATTTCCCAACAGACAGACACGTCATATTCACGCTCGGAAAATATCAGCAATATGAAGTACAATAGATCACCAGGTGACAACGATATCACCACCGAATATCTTAAATTTGGGGAATCCGTCCTACTCCCACACATAACAAATCTTTTTATATATTAGATACCGGTCAATTTCCTCAAAATTTCTGCCACTCTAACATCATCCTTCTTCATAAGAAAGGTGATAAATCTGACATAGGCAACTTAGGCCTATAAGTCTCGTCTCACATCTATATAAAACCTTCATAAAAGTAATCGAAAGTAGAATATCGAAATTATTAGATAAGCATCAACCTTCAGAACAAGCAGGATTCCGTCGTGGGCTCTCTACCACAGACCACCTTCACTCAATTAATCAAATTTTTGAAAAACATCTAGAATATAACCTCCCTTTATATTTAGCTTTTGTTGATTATTCCAAAGCGTTTGACAGTGTAGGACACTCTGCAATGTTCGACGCACTCAAAAACCAAGAAATAGACGACACTTATATCAAAATCCTTAGAAACGTTTACCATATTGGTACCGCAGCAATAAAACTACACACTACTGGACCTTCTTTCAACATCAGAAAAGGAGTGAAACAGGGTGACCCACTGTCTCCTAAATTGTTCAACGCCGTATTAGAAGAATGCTTCAAAAAATTTGTCCCCAGCTGGAAGGAAAGGGGTATCATCGTTGGGGAAAAAGGTTAACAAACCTACGATTCGCCGACGATATAGTCCTTTTTTCATCCTCAGCCTCCGAGTTGCGATCTATGCTCGAAGACCTGAGCAGGGTCAGCCTTGAGGTTGGACTTCAAATGAACATGCTAAAAACCAAACTAATGACTAATAGCACACAACGCAAGATACGTGTTGAGGATGTGGAGGTTGAATATGTCCATGAGTACATATACTTGGGCCAAATTGTCTCTTTCCAGGCGAGACAAGATATAGAGATTGCTTGACGAATCAATAACGCCTGGAAGAGCTTTTGGTCCTTGAAGCACTTAATGAAAGGTACTCTTCCAATATCTTTGAAGAGAAAGCTCATGGATATGTGTATACTTCCCATCCTTACTTACGGTGCACAAACATGGTCTTTGACATGTGATCAGAGGTCTGCCCTAGAGGTTTGTCAGCGAGCTATGGAGCGCAGTATTCTTGGCGTAAAGCTCACAGATCGCATTCGTAATACCATACTGCGCTCTAAAACCCAAATCACTGACGTGACACATAAGGCAGGTATGCTGAAGTGGGACTGGGCTGGACACGTCAGTCGTATGCCGGACGAACTATGGGCCAAAACAATAACTATATGGACCCCACAAAACAAACGACGCCGCGGCAGACCCAAAAGGAGGTGGCAAGACGACCTTGACTTATATTTGAAGGAATGGTTTTCCGTAGCACAAGATCGCAAGCAGTGGAGAGAGGGTAGGGAGGCCTTTGCCCTGCAGTGGGACACCGTAGGCTCATAATAATAAGTATTGCACACCCTGATATTTCTAAGCCATGTACATTAATTATTGGCTGTGCAATACTGGCCGTACAATATCGACACGGAGTGATTTTACGCAGCCAGTATTGCACACCCTGATATTTCTAAGCCATGTACATTAATTATTGGCTGTACGTTATTGGCCGTACATTATCGATACGGACCGATTTTGTACAGGCAATAATTGGCAACTCGGGAATGCAGAGGCTGATATTTCGAGATCCATGTACACATGTATTATCACGGTTTGCATTATTGGCTGTACAAAATCGGGTCGTACATTATCGTCTCCACTGGAAAGACACAAGTCCAGTGTGGAAAGACACAAGTCCAGTCACAAACCACTGCAGAATATTGGAAAAAGCGACTACTATTATTCCAGAAGCATTCAAGGGAACTGATCGAACAATTACTACACATCTTGATAGTAAAAAGTATAAATTACTGTCTGAAGACAGTGCTCCATCAACCCAATCCTCTGGAAAAATTTACACGGATGGAGCCAAAAACAAACACGGTGTAGGTTGCGGCTATCATTCGCCGGAACTTGGACTATTGAAATCAACATCTCTGAACAAGACCACTACAGTCTTTCAAGCAGAAGCAACGGGCTTACTACTCGCTGCTAAGGAAATATTACAAATAGCTGAACGCAGACAAGAGGTTACAGCCCTCGAGTTTATCACTGATAGTGCAGCTATTATATATGCGCTCAGAAGACCCACCACAAGGTCAAAGGTAGTAGCGGAATGTCGCAAGACACTACAGACACTCTCAGACAAGTTTGATGTAGAGGTAAAATGGATCAAAAGCCATAGTGCATGTCCAGGGAACACTAAGGCAGATAATCTAGCTAAAGAAGGAGCAAGGAAGCCAGTAACTGACGGCGTGGCGGAGCTCTGCCAACCATCTACAATGGAAGTAAGAGAGCTACTACGCCGTCATACAGAAAAAGAACACAAAAAACTGTGGGACAAGAGAACGGACTGCAAACACACAAAAGCCGCCTTTCCGTCTCTAAACAGGAAAATTAAAAAACAACTTGTTAAAGTTACAACGTCAAGATCTTCGTCAAATGGTAGGCCTTATAACAGGTCACTGTAACCTCAACTACCACCTACACAAAATAGGAGTCACAGATAGCCCTTTGTGTAGGGGATGTATGGAGGAAAACGAAACCGTAGAACACGTAATAGCTCAGTGTGCTGTCACTGAAGAAATTAGAGTCAACACTGGAATGCTAGAGCAACATTCCACAAAACATAAAGACTCACCTAAAGACTCACAGAATTCAAATACAAATATAACAACTTCACCACTGGAACAGTTATGCCAGCACCCAAAAACCACACTCCGTTATTTTAAGGAGCTGGGGTGGATGGGGTAGTTCCTGGCAGGGGGAAATGCACAATACACCCCAAGCGGGACGTCAGTGCAGGCCTTAACCCCCCCCATATTGAATAAGAATAAGAATCGTCTCCACTAACAAATAAATTTTATTATGAAAAATATCTTTTTGAATATTTTGTAATGAAAATAAAAATAAATAAATATGACATTAAATACTTAAAATAAAACATATCGATCCAGCTATAAACCGGATTGTTATGCCCTTACGGGGTACACATATATTGAGATAGTATACAAAATATAGATTTATAAGAACTATGTAACATATATGATTCAATAAACGATTGAATATGAATCCGATTGAAACGTTCAGTTCGATGCGGTACTGTGAACGGTTAGCTAATAGCTTACCATGATTTTTGTACAGTTAGAGGCTTTGTATTTTCACTTCTTTGTCTTGGCTGGCATCTTAGTTTTAGTGTGTTCTTAGAAATAATTTAAATTAACACGACTACTAAATGTGAAACAGTAAGTATGTCTACGTGTGTTAGGTTTTGGTGGGAGTGCAGTGAACATGTTTTTACCCGACTGCGTATGTTAGTTCTTTTGTGGCTTTATAGAGACCAAACGTGTAGTCCGATTTTGATTATTCTTACGTCTATCGATTTGTATTATAATTTTGTGAGAGTTACTAAAACACGACAGTACCTCCATTAAGATACAATTCGTATTAAGTAGATTAGCCGGGTTAGATAAGATCAATGAGATGCAGTTCTCGGGAAGTACAGCATTAAATAATAAAAACAAAATATACACTAATAAGAGCATTCTGCAGTTTCCGTATCAAAAGGAAACCGACTTTATTCCGTAAGTAACATGAGTTTCACTACAAAAATGTCCTTCTAATTTTTTGTTTACTGTCAATTTTGCCAAGCATGCGAACGCAGTCGAAGCATCGCCCGCTTGCCGCATAGCATCACCTACGTCAACAGGCGGACGGTGTCGTTAAATATGGCGGGCATCTCGGGGACGCGGGCGAGGAAGTCCTGCAGGCGGCAGCAGAACACGAGGCCGTTGAGCGGGCGCTCGTAGTTGCGGTGCCGCTGCAGCTCGGCCAGCCAGCCCAGCGTGCCGCACGCACTCTCGCAGAACACGGAGGAGCGGATCTCGCTCACCGTCACGAACGGGTCGTTCAGCACCACCAGCGCCACGGCGCGGGCCTCGTCGCGCGCCGCCACCACCGTCCAGATGTACCGCGGCATCGGGAACCGCCCCCCGCTCCTCAGGTACACCTCGGGGCGCGGCGACGCGGCGCCGAGCGCGAGCACGCCGTGCGTGCCGACGTACACGTCGAGCGCGCGCGCGGCGTCGCGGCGCAGCAGCGCGGCCACGTCGGCGTGCAGCAGGCGCAGGTTGCCGCGCGCCACGCTGCGCCACGCGCCGACCTTGTTGGACGCGAACTCCGCCGCGCGCGCGTGTCGCGCCGAGAAGTAGCTCGCGCTCAGCAGCCGCGCCGCCGTCGGCGCCTGGTCGGCGAACGTGAACCGCTCGTGCTTGAACATCTCGCGCAGGCGGCGCGCGAGGCTCGCGTCGTCGCCGTACAGCCGCTCGGCGTCGAGGCGCGTGCGCGCGTCGAACATTTCGTTGAAGTTGCCGAGCAGGCTGAGCGGCGCGGCGGCGTCCGAGTGCGGCGGCAGGCGCAGCGGCGCGTTGGACGCGTGCAGGCGCACGGCCAGCGCGCGGTCCGCGTCGTAGCACAGCGTGGCCAGGTGCCGCGCGCCGCCCGCCTGCCGCGCCACGTACGCGCGGCCCTGCAGCGGCGGCCCGCAGTGCTCCACCTGCGCCGCGCCGGACCAAATTAACGACTCGGTATTCTCGATCGAGAGCTCGGTAGCCCGGTATCGGGTGAACAAAAAAATCTTTTAATAAACGGACGTAAATAAATAGGTATGATCCTAAATACCCCGATACGCGTTTGATTCGCGCGGACGTGCAACGGATGCGCCGCTGCACGGGAGGTACCCGCTCCCGCGTCCCCGCTAACCGCGGGCGGGATGTCGCAGGCCGACCGGAGCCCCGGTACCGGAGCGTAATGGTAAAGTAGGTAACGGTAGGGGGTAAAGTGAGGCGGTACGCACGTGATGCTGCACGTCCTCGAGCACGCTCTGCTGGCAGCCGAGGTCGAGCAGGGGGCGCAGCGCGCGGTCGTGTGCGACGCGGTACCGGCCGGCGTCGCACGACACGGCCAGCGTGTCGTGCTGCGGGTAGGCGAGGAACCTGCCGCCGCCGCACGCCAGCTGCAGCGCGGCGCCGTGCGGCACGCGCAGCACGGCCCCGCCCCCCGCGAGCCCCTCCCCCTCCACCGCCGGCATGTTGTCGGGCACGCACTCCGCGCACTCCAGCTCGATCACGCACGCCGGCGCTGCAACGTTCACCCGAATCGTTGTATCGGTAATTACTTACTATTTTATAAGCCGATTTTTTTATACCCTTATAGTACTATACTAAATCTAACGATGAATATCCGATACCGTAGGCTTACTAGGTAGGTTGTTGTATCATCCACGCGCAATAATTAGCGACATATTTTATGTTAATTACGGCACTGGCATTATCTTAATAGGTAACTTACAATAGTTACGATACTCTTCGACCGCCGTTAACTGAGTTAAAATAATATAGCCTCTGCGTTAATGCGACTGAGCTACCTATGTTAATTCCAAATTTGACCGAAAATCGTTGAACAGTTTGCAGCGTGATGAAGCAACAAAGACGTTTTTTTTGCTTTTGCTGTTAATACATAGTAAGTTGGAAAATCGAAGGTTTAGAAGTCAAAGAATAGGTAGCCAGCTACAATTTTAGAACCAAAGATTGTCGTAGTCTGTATTAATAAGGTTTATGCTTTGCTCACTAAGAGTGCCCGGAGGGACATCTTTCTTCTGTTATTTTAAATTGTGAACCATAAGCGTAGAAAGCTACTAAATTCTATCGATACTTACGTTCAGAAAACTCCGCCACTTGAAAATACAGCACCACAATAACAAAGCTCATAGTGCGCGACATGATGACGACGCGAACGGGAGCGCACTGATAGTGTGGACCTGCGGAGGTCTCCTGCCCTCGTGACTCCAGATAACGTATTCCAGATAAGTTTCAGAAGGACGCAATAACAACATTTTTTTTTCAGTTCAATGTCCCTTGACATCTTACACTTCGTATTCACTTCTAAGAAGTAAAAAAAAAGAACTTCATAATTAACTATGTTTGTATTACATTAAAACTACGCCATCCACACGTGGGAAGTGGTTTCATTAGTCATGGTAGGTCCTATACCACAATCGATTTTGAGTTTAGTAAGTTAGGAATAGGGTTTGAAATTAAAGACGTCGAATTTACGATAGGTCGTTTATTATGAACATAATATACAATGCCGATGTTTATTTTATAAAAGCAAGTAAAAACCGACGAGACACATACACCGTACGATAAAATAGTAATTTATTTAACCATCAACGTACACCATTAAGAATAACTATAGAGTATATACTTATATTACCTATGTCGCCGTTGCAGCTCCCGCTAAATAAGCGCCTACTCGTTCATATCTTAATCTTAAGAAGATTGTTAGTTAACTACCCGATTTAGGAAGAGCTACAACAGACCCACTGCCTTCAACAATGGTCCTAGTTAGAAATGGATTCCTATTTACGAAAAAACTAATATTGAAGCGCGCACGTCGCCACCCTGGCAGTTAGTGACTAGCAATGTAACGAGCGGCAGGTCGGCGCGCGGTCGGCACTCGGCCATTCTGCCGCGGCGCCGTCCTCGTACACGACGTATACGTAGTTGTGACCGACTAATAAATGCCTCGTTTGGAGCGAGCGACGGCCACGCTACGCAGGCGCATAAAGCTTCTATTGTTTTCGATATGTTATGCGCAGACACCGAGCCCACCGTGCAATGGGAAAACAATTAATATCGTTACCCCTAAATTAAGTAAACATTGCAATTAGCATGTAAATAAATATAAGATATGCAAATACGACAGCCATTAAAATTCAGCTAAACAATAAATGAGTGAACACAAACAATAACACATCCGACTAAGATAACGATTTAATTAGATTATTATATTCGCGCGAGTTCTAATGAGAAAGTTAGTTTTTAAAATGTATATCAAATTTGCTAACATTGTCTTAGAAAATATTATGTTAAAATTCGTGCACAAAAGAAACGCAAGTGATCTGAGAATACAAATTCACCTGTTTAAGAAACAGGCTGGTATCGGTGTGAAATTGATAGTTATGACACAAACAGCCAAAATAACGTCGCGTGATACAAATGTAAAGCAAAGCACCTGGTCCTATATTATAAAACGTCTACATTTGATAAAAGTAAAACTTAACATAACTAAAGGATTAATTAGTGAACTGTGTGAATACAAAACGAACGTTAATTGACTAAGATAAATTATTGTATGTAGATACATATTGTTGCGTTAATGTTTTATTGCACTTAAGTATTTATCAGACTTTATTTGTCGATCCTTATTAATCCATCGGCCAACACCTCTCTCGATCGAAAATTGCCGTTCTTAATCTTTTCATACATAATTACAGTGACATTATAATTACTCATAAAACATTTATAATATTATTAATTTCTGCAGACTATAACGGCCTTCTTTCGAATATAATATGTATATTGTTTTTGGTGCCTCGATCACAATTTACGAAAAACCTTAATAAATACTTTCCTAGTTTCTCCGTGCGTGCGTAAAACAAGTTTGCAAATGCATATAAACTAGTAATCAAAACAAAGTTTTATAATAAACCGAGTATTTTGCGCAAGATTTACACGTCGAGAAGTAAAAAATACAAATTGGATTGTTACGTAAATACAATGTATCATTTTCGTATCATAAGCACGACACGGATCAAATGCTTTGTAATATGTTCATCGGCAAACGGGAACCGTCGCCTTTCGACAAGAACCGTCCATAACGATGACATTAGTCCCACAATAACAACAATGTCCACGGTTAATTATATATTTCCTTAATAACTAACTCGGAGAATAGATCGCGTCGTCGAGTCGCCACAAATACCTAAACCGAAAGATAAGTTAATTTTCATAGTTTTTTCCCTCCTTATACATCGTATGCACTCCTTATTACTCATATGTTACTGAATTTCTCGGTCTCACGGACTAGAGCGTAATAACGCAAATATCTGTGTCCTTTAATTTACGAGTCAGTTCTCTTAAAATATGTGCCCTAGTACATTGAATCACTGTTAAGCTCGAACTACATGAGACGCAGTTTTCCGAGTAGACTCAACTGTCTCGCGCACTTACGGCGCACGATGTAATGAGCCATCTCGCTTTGAATGAAAGATATTCGACTCCTATATAAGCGAGAAAGCATAATATTCGAGCGCCGTGATTCAAAAATGATTACCGGGAAAAATATCGGCCCATGCAGTAGCCACAGCCTCGCTTTACTTTTTTAATTTGACACACAATACAAGGTCGAAGGCGTTCAGACAATATTGTTCACATTTAAGTTCGTTTCACGTTCTGGGAACAAGCGTAATCTGAACTTTTAAGTTTATTTTTATTTATTTATTTAATAGTTTAGCACAAAACAGTGTACAAGGAATAGCTTAATGCTATGAAGCATTATCTACCAGCTTTCCTAGTTTATATATAATTTCGTTCGACAAACATCATTAAGAAAGCCGCAGACCATCAAGTAATTTCACATACCCGCGAAGTTCGTCAAATAGTTGGATCCTTCGATAGACTTCTAGAATTTTAAGCGGGAGCTTATCGAGACCGAGGGGGGCGGGTAGAGTAGGAGGGGCCAGGTGGAGTGGGGAAGGGCCGGGGAGGGGCGCGGGGTGGCCTACGTGCTGCAGCAGGCGCGGGCGGGCGGCGCGCGCGAGGGCCGGCGCTCGACGGCGATGCGCGCGTGGTCGGCGTCGGCCTCGCGCCCCGCCGTCTTGTCGAGGATGGCCTCCGCCAGCTCCGAGAACGCGCGCTCGATGTTGATGTTGGCCTTCGCCGACGTCTCCATGAATCGGATGCCGTGCTCGCGTGCTATCTGCCGTGCACAACATACACTTATATGATCGATTGTAAAGAGGTTTTAATGAAAAAAATCATAAAAATTATTCTAATTATCGAACCTGCCCAACATTTCACGAGAATCGGTTGAGAAATGCGACATGTAGAGGAAAACAACTAGAAATCTGGAGATCTGGACATACGAAAGTAATTTTGCCCAAGTTGAGATGGAGACGCTTCGCGCTCGTTCGGTCATTAAAAAGATGTTTCTCGACTGAAATGAAGTATTGTTAAGACCTCACGTTTAACCACCAATCTTATCAACTTATCCACTCGGGCGACACCGGGAGGGTTAGCTAATATTTAATATTCGAACCTGCCTAGTGAAACGTAAATATTTATAGCAAGATAGTTAGCAGAAGTACTCCGAGTCACGATATACGCAGTCCGTTAAAATTGGTGTAATTACTGTATCTACGATCGTTATCGCATTTACACGAACTTTCGGCGAATACCTAACGAACTTACCATACCTTACATCAGGCATGAAACAATCTCAATGTCAATTGTGTAGTCTTACGATTTTAATTGGTTTTTTTCACCTTATTTTTCCTAAATTTTGAGAAATAATTTTTTATGACTTTGGTAAACAACAAAACTCGAAGCATGAGGATATGCAGTACAGTAAGATTTAACCATAGAGTAGGTAATCATTTCGCAGTGATTGCCAAGTTCAAAACACACAACACTTGTCTCTTTTTAGAATCACACTTTTTAAGCCATTTTTAGATTATTTATTTACATTACATATCATAACTTTAAGTAGGCATTACAGTTTTCCCAAATCACCCCCTCAAGTAGCCACTAATACAAATTAAACAGAATCTTATAATAGATTTAGTAAAATTAAAAAAAGTTCTTATTAAGGAGTGGAAATCATTGCCCTCATTTTTTTTTCCTCAAATGGTATAATCTGGGAGTCTTCAAGTCCAAGAGTGGATAAGTGCTTTCTAGGCTAGCATGCTACATCTTCGGCCACATCATCACATTCCATCAGGTGAGATTGTGGTCAAATGTTTGCCTATCGGACATACACAACATAAACACAAGCCAAGCTTCAAAAAACAGACTACTCCACTTCATTTTTGGAATTTAAATCAGATTAAATATATTAAACACGCATTATTGACGATAACTCAAAAACTACTGATCAGATGTTAATCAAATTTAAATGGGACCAATCGAAAAGCAACAGCTTTCAAACAAATAAAAATATTTCAATATCGGTTCATGTGGAAATAAGTTATGTGTTAGTTATAACACATAAAAAAAATACTATTAAATTGAATACCTCCTCCTTTTTTGTGAAGCCGGTAAAAAATAAACATTCTAAAGTAAAATAACACATAATTAAAATACTTAAATGCTTTTAAAATCTAAGGGAAGCCTAGAGCCTAGTGTTGAAACAAAAATCTGGTAAGCAAGTCATACAGAGAACAGGTATTCATACTACATTACATACTTTCCAACAGTAGACATAGTGACCAAGTATATATCATGTATAAAAGAAAAATTCTACTCACTGCCTCTCCTCGCTCCTTGCTGACCACTCTCTTCTCCTCCATGTCACACTTGTTGCCCAGGATCATTTTTTCCACATCTTCATTGGCATGCTGGAATAACAAGGAGCTCAATAACATAGCAAAAAAGTAACTTAATGAAATTTGTGTTTAAATTTTAAATGTGATTTGGAAGAAAATTGGACATAGCTTATACCTAGGATTAACACATAGGCTACTAACCTAACCTAACTAACAGAGAGAAGCCGCGGGTCACAGCTAGTTAAAAATAATTTGTAAAAGTTACACAATATTTGTTTAACATTAATTTTGTAAGCCTTTTAACCGATCACTACAAGCTCAACTACCACCCTAACAAGATAGGTGTCACGGATAGCCTTCTGTGTAGGGGATGCATGGAGGAAAAAGAAACCATACAAAAAGTAATAGCTTAGTGCGCTGTCACTAAATAAATTAGAGACACCACTGGAATGGTCGACCAACATTTCACTCAAATGCAACAGCTTCACCACTGGATAAGTAATGCCAGCACCCTATAACCACACTTCATTATTTTAAGAAGTAGTTTCTGGCAGGGGATTGCACAATACATCCAGTGGGACATCAGTGCAGGCCTTACTGCCCCAACATTAAATATAATGAAATATAACTATTTTATGTACTCTCATACTGTCAATACAGAATTGTTAACTTACTTACTAAGCAAACAACTAAAATAAAATGAAATAGTTTCAGGAAACATAGCAAAATAAGATAACATGGGTGATTAGTTCACATGCTTTTTTTTTTAAAACATACAACTACAACAAAATAATAAAGTCAATTGGTCTATATTAATATTGAAATCATCTTCTTTAACAATATTACAATTTAAAACATTGGTTTAGTCATAAAATTATATTTAAAATAAACTCATTTCACAGCATGTCAATCTTTACAATCAAGAAAAACTAGCAAAAACATAAATCATGAGACAGTATTATTATAATTTGTAAGTTGTTTGTATGAGACTACAAAATATACCTTCAATACAAGTTACAATAATTTGAATCATCAGGATGCTCTTTATAGGACTGTAGATGTTGACTCATGCACACCCACTTCACAGGAGCAATCTCAAAGATCAGCTTTGTGTAGGGCACAATTAGCACACAATTAGTACGCACCTCGTCTATATTTCGTAACCACTTGACGATGTCGTCGAAGGTCTTTTCGTTGGTGATGTCGTAGACCAGCATGATGCCCATGGCACCGCGGTAGTACGACGTAGTAATGGTGTGGAACCGCTCCTGCCCCGCCGTGTCCCAGATCTGCAGCTTGATCTTCTTACCGCGGAGCTCCACAGTCTTAATTTTGAAGTCGATGCCTACAACATACACCAGACTTGTTAACGCAAAAGACTCACCTTACCTGCTGCCCACCGTTACTAAAATCATTTTTAATAAATTAATATCGCACAAACCAGGTCGTCTCTCATTGCAAGGATTAAACGAAGATAAAAATCACATATACAAAGGTGGTTCCTACCGATTGTAGATATAAACGTCGTTGTGAAATGATTGTCTGAGAATCTGAACAATATGCATGTCTTTCCGACGCCCGAGTCACCGATGAGTAGTAGTTTGAACAGTAAGTCGTAGGTTTTCTTGGCCATTTTAATTAAATTACGTTATATTTGTGTAGCAGAAAAAATTACAATTCCAACCAAAATCACCCGACGATTGGTTTCTCTGAAAAGTGTGACAGATTGATTTGTCATTTTGCTTCAAACCATAGAAAATAATATTTTTCTAACGTCAAACTTTACCAAAACCACAGAATAGCTCGAACCATGCGAAATTATCGTCATGTCATTCTATTTCCATCGATGGTTATCACTAAAAAATTTTTTGCCTTTGGTTTAAATGTTTGGTAGTTTTCTTACTAGGTACTTTAGTAGAGATCTGTCTGGCAAAGCTAACTCTGCAGTGACCATTGAGAAGTTTTGCCGCGTAAGTAAAAAAATGTCAATGTTGATTTTGAATAATTTTCCAAAACCTGTGATTTTTCGAGTTTTAATGCGTAATAATACTGGATTATTTACCGTTAATACTTAGTAAGTAAGTAAATGTGCATAAGTGTAGGCAAATCATATAAAGTTGAAGAACGTGATTTTCGCCTTCGCTCCAAAACTCCAACAGAAGTTCTAGTAAAGTTTCTTCTTCTTTACTAGGGCATGACTTGACTATGCCTGGACCTTGACTGTTTTACTTGACTTTGTCTGTGACTTGTGTCTAGGACTTTTAATAATACACTTGGAATATATTAACACTTGACACTGGCTAAATGCATAAGATTGCGAACCCAAAATTAAAAGAAAAAAATTATAATAAGTACATATCCGTTAAATCCTGTACATTGAAAAATAATAATTTAAGTAAAATTATTAGCATTTATTCTTTTTTATATTAAAAGTACTAGTCACAAGATAAGATTAGAAAAGGAATTAATGAATATCAATTTTACAAGCTTTTACTTATTTAATAAGAAAATACCAAAATCTCGGACTCAACTAATGGTAATGGTAGACTCTGGTAGATTCTGGTAGAAAAAAAAAGAAAGCAAAAAAAAAACAAATATTATAAAATGGCCGCTGAGATGCGCGCGTTTATTGATCGCTCAGTTCTCTCTTCAGTATTTGTTCATATTGATAGATATAACTAAATGGGATAAAAATCATTACTGTATTTAGGAAGCTGGGAGCAGAGCAGGGACATTTAATTCTTAATCTAATGTGAATTAAGGTGTTGTATCATTGCAAAGTTTAGTTTAATAACAAAATGCATCGCCGTGGCGGGAAACGTATCCGGATGGATGATCCACCTCCGGAATACGTGAATCCCATGACCCCGGCGACGCCGATGACCGATTACGGTGGGCAGTCAGTACATGAGCCCGAGACGCCCAGCTACTCCGGATTTAATGTCGCCGCGGTGGTCAACTCTACGGCTATCGAGCCGCCGAGGGAAGAAGCGGAGGAGTCTCATCATGAGGACGAGGAGAACAGAACCCCGTCACCGACGCCAACCAAGAGGGTGACCCGGAGTCGCGGGCGTAGAGGGGACGGCGGCTACCCGGGGCGCTTGGCGGAGTCGCCGCCACCACCGCCACTGCGCAGGCGCGGTCGCGGTGGACGCGGGCGTGGCCGCGGCCGCGGTGCCGCTCTGCCGCCCGCACTCTCGCCGCCGCCCGTGCTGTTGCCGGGGGACGACGAGAACAGCCTCTACAACATACTCAGATTTAACAAGACTGCCATTAATGTAAGTTTTAGAGTAGTTCTTTCTATGTCTTACAGGCCTTTCACACAAAGAGATTGGCATCAAATTAAACCTCCACATGAACAACTAGAATCAATTGTTTTTAATGTCACCATAAATCATTGAGCGAGCGAAGCGAGATTTCAAAGTTGGCTTGACTGGTTCAGCACTTCTCGTCTGCGTCTGTCCGTCCATCCATCTATTCACCCTTAAGAGGCATGCAGCGTCTAAACCATACAAGCAAATAATTTCTTATTCTCAGAGAATATGTACAGCTATGGCCCAAAGCTAGATATATCAAAATGATATAGATAAAATTATTAAGGAGGCACCCATACACGTCAGAGACTAGTAAAATGTTATTTAATTTTCTCTGCCTATCGTTATAAAGAAGTGGACTGGTAGAGTATTAAACCGTTTTCTTTTTTTAATTATGTTGGGAAAAAACAATTTGGTAAGTATTATATACTCACAATAACGCATAATTAACTCGTCACAGAAACTCTAGGCTAGGTAGCCATTTGCGGACTGCTTTTTCTAACTACCCTCTCATTGGTAGATACATAACATGCCTTTCCCCTAAGACACTTCACTATCACCATCTAACACTTAAATTTGTCCAATACATTTTACACAGTTCTTATTAACACTTCTAATAACTTAATTATACATTAAAACTTGAGTCTATTGTCTTATTTACTATGGGTATATCATTAACTACTTCTTTTATGTACTTTATTTATTCTTCATCAGTAACATCTTCTTCATCTTCTATGCTATGTTCTCTTCCAGCTCTCATTTTCTTGGACGTAGATGATGGTGGTGTTAATGATAGAGCTCGTTTATTCCTTACAACAATGTCTTGTGGCCCTGATACTCCAATTATATCAGCCCATTTATTTGGTGATGGTTTAACAACTTCATCTTCATCATCACTGTCATTTATACGTGTCTCTGGTAATTTCTCTTTTTTGCGTAGCAACGGAGTCATAATGGATTTTCTTTATCCATTATGACTCCGTTGCTATGCATTTGATTTATATGTCGCAGTAACACTTTCCCATTCCATCGCACCAAATATCTGCACACCCGCACTCTCCTTTCCACTATGCCCTGCAACCACCGAGGTCCTTTGCCATAGTTTCTCACATCCACCTGCTGGCCAATACTGAAGACACGTACTTTAGTATTTTGATTCTTTTCATCTGCATTCATTTCTTTTGGTTTATATGACAATGTCACTGTCTTTAGACCTATTTTTATCTAAAAAATGGCTTTACATTTTAAGCTGATACTTACAGTCTTACATATTATATCTGTTATATCCTATATGTAAACAAGAAATTATTTAGAAATCAAACAGTTATTATTAAAAACAAAAGTTATTATGAAGGCGCGAGATCTCAGTTTGGTGAGAACTGAGATCTAGTATTTAGTGATTAAGAATAGAAAATAAAAATTTTTCACTAATTAATACAAATGTCTAAATTTATTTACTAAGATTTATTTTCACATTAACAGCAAGTCGTAGACTTGTGGATAGAAGAGTACAAAACGAATCGTGAGGTGGCACTGGTGCAGCTCATGCAGTTCTTCATCAACTCATCCGGGTGCCGGGGGAAGATCTCCCCAGACATGGCACAGATTGACCACACTCTCATCATCAAGAAGATGACTCAGGAGTTTGATGAGGTAATTAGTGATTAATAATTCCTTTTCATTAGATATTGTGTTTATTAATATATGCGAGCATTTGACACCTGATGGAAAATTATTTGTTTAATCTCTAAGTACAGAGGTGTGGTCTGACAGACACTTTGAGAGTTTGAGTTAAACCTATCTTAGCATTATTCGGATTATCCCACACTTCTCAATATGATTAGTTGAATCGATGCAATTGCTTGTAACTCAAATGATAGAACAGGGATGAACAATGGTGAATTCCATTTTACATGAACATTATATGAGTTAAATAAATGTAAAATGCGAGTTAGACATTATTCATCCCTGTTCTAACCCATTTCTGGTATTTCATCCATCCATGTTATTTGAAACTACTAGGTAAGCGGTTCCAATGATTCAGCTCGGGAATCAATACTGGCACTGTCTTAATTATTCTATTGGAAGATACTTTTTATACTTATAGGTTATAAGTCCACCAAGACGGAGGTAGGCACATTAAAATCCTAAAGTTTTATGTAATTCACAGGAAAGCGGCGAATATCCGTTGATCATGACCGGCCAGACTTGGAAGAAGTTCAAGGCCAGCTTTTGCGAGTTCATCCAGACCCTGGTTAAGATGTGCCAGTACTCCATCATATACGATCAGTATCTGATGGACAACATAATATCACTGCTTACGGGGCTGTCCGATTCACAAGTCAGGGCTTTCAGGCACACCGCAACATTGGCAGGTAGATTGTCGTTATAATTTTGGAAATGTTGTCTTATTGCAAGAGGATCGAGATATGAGAATAATAAGTTGTTTCCTGGAGTATTTTGGAGTAAATTTTTTTTCACTTATAGTAATGAAGTTGATGAGTGCGCTGGTGGACGTGGCGCTGCTGACGAGCGTGAACTGTGACAACTGTCTCCGGCAGTACGAGGCGGAGAGGCTTAAGGCGCGGGACAAGCGCGCCTCTGAGCGCCTCGAGGTGCTGGTGGCCAAGCGCCAGGAGCTCGAAGAGAATATGGAAGAGATCAAGAATATGCTTTCCTACATGTTCAAGTCTGTTTTCGTGCACAGATACAGGTCAGTGCCGATTAAGTGAGCTCCCATGCTAATCAAGTGAGAAGGTGACTTCCTTCTACTTTGTAAAATATACCAATTATTACCACTTAGACAATCAGCTGTTTTAGCATCACTGTGTGAGCATGATTCTGTTAGATAGAAAAATATCTGTTAGTTAATTTTAGTTGTATCCACAGAGACACATTGCCTGAAATACGATCAATAACAATGTCGGAGATCGGCAGCTGGATGGAGAAGTTTCCAGGTCACTTCCTCGATGATTTGTACCTGAAATACATTGGATGGACTTTGCATGATAAAGTAAGTTGACTGGTGAAGTAAATGCACTGCTTGTTGCAGTATCAAGTGTGTAACAAATTAATAGACATGATGCTTTTATGATCTTGGACGTACTTAAAATTTTGTGAGTCAGATGTTATAAGTAAACATTACTTGAATACTCTGTTTTCTATTCTAACAAGATAAATTGAAGGTTTGCAACTTTTTGAAATGCGAAACCCGAAATAAATATGAATGTGTGATACACAATTATAAATCAAAAAGCATGACTGCAAAAAAATTTAATCTAATGCAGAATGTAGTGAATTAGTGACTCTCTATTTTTACTAATTATACACTAGCTGACTCGCCCGGCGTCATTCGGGTATTAAAACATAAAATCATACACATAGCGCTTTCACAATCACAGCCCCACACAAAGTTCAATGGCTTATGTTGTGGGCCATAAACACCAATACCACACACAACATTCACATCACACCTAGAACCAGAAACACAAACTTCCCGTGGGTAGAATACTTGTGCCCCACCGAGAATCTAAGCCGCTGCTTTTAAAACGAATACGCACCTTACTATGCCAGTGGCCAGTCCAAAATTCAAAGATGACCTTCCCATCGTCGCGCATCGCCCGGGTAGAAAAACATACACTTAAACGCTTCCACACTCACAGACCCACACTAAGTTCAATGATTGGCTTAAAAAAAAACAGTCAAATTTAGATCCTTCCTGTCCAAGTTGTTTCATAACTTATACGATCTTACACATATAATGTAAAAACATAAAAAACATTCATATTAACGCTTTCACACTCACATCCCCACATTAAGTTCAATGTTTTGTGTTGTGGATCCGTAAACATTTACATTACACACACAATTTCAAGCTAAGAGTGTATATGTTCTAGGCAGGCATGCTACATCTTCGGCCGCATCATCGCTTTCTATCAAGTGATATAGAGGTCAAATGCTTGCCTATCGAGCAAATAAAAAAATACATGCACATCAAACCTAGAACCAGAAACCAAAATTTCCCGTGGGGAGTAAACTTGTGTTCCCATCGGAAATTGAATCCACGTGTGCTTTGTAGGAGATCTTATATGCATAATGTGTAGGATAAGTCCTGCCGTAAAACTAACCCATTTTCTTTAACTATTTGTCCAAATTATATGCAGTAAAGGGCAAATTATATCTATATGAACTACATAACATTATAAAATAGTATATTTTGATAAGGAAGATAAATATTATACTGAATGTCTCAAAAAAACACCAACTAAATACAGGCTGCTTTTTTTTCTGATTTTTAACAAAGAAAATATTTTTCTGGGCGATATAGTATACATATGCTGTCGCTCACTTTTTTGTAAAACTCATGAAAGTCAATATTTTTGCCATACATTGTATTCACTTAGGTCTAACGGTTCAGTTAGCATACGCCAATAAAGCGGCCAATTGTTAATTTTTCTCCCACTTACGAATATTGTTATTTCGAACTGAAAACTAACATTCATCTCGATAAAACATAGCCTATGACACTCAGGGATAGTGTAGCTGTCTATTAGTGAAAGAATTTATTGAATCGGATCAGTGGTTTCAGAGATTACCTTTTACAAACAAACAAACAAACTTTACCTCTTTACAATATTAGTATAGATGGATAAACAATAAATATTTTTCTATTCTATTATAAAGATTAGGTAGCAAGGACTGCATATTTATGAGGCATTCCACCTGGTCATAGAACAAGGAACTGAAACTGCTTAAGGTAGCATCTTTACCCTCCTCACGAAAACAGTGATTTAAAGCATTCTCGTTTGTTCGTTTAGTAGTCGCTATGGGTACCGCAACCGTTTGTAAAGTAATATTGTGTCGGCAGGTGGGGGAGGTGCGGCTGCGCTGCCTGCAAGCGCTGCACCCGCTGTACAAGTGCGACGAGCTGAAGAGCAAGCTGGAGCTGTTCACCTCCAAGTTCAAGGACCGCATCGTCTCCATGTCGCTGGACAAGGAGACCGAGGTGGCAGTGCACGCCGTGCGCCTCGTCATCGCCATACTCAAGTGAGCCGGGAGGACGGGAACGCCGATATCGCGACGGATTCCCCAGAAAATCCGGGGAAAATTTAACATAAAATAAACATAAACGCTTTCACATTCATGGCTTCGCACTAAGTTCAATGACTAGCGGCGTGGGCGCCGGAAACATTCACATCTCCCGCATATTCACAACCAGAACCGGAAACACAAATTATCCTCGAGGGGAAAACTGGGGTTTCAGGCGGGAGTCGGAACCCCGCTCGGAAGGCGAACGCCACTCAATTAAGCCGACGAGCAGTTCAATTTAAACGCCTATATCGCGACGGACTCCCCAAAGAACCCAGGGAACAATTTAAATCTTGCGATTCCCGGGACTTCATCGGGCAGATCTAGGGGAGCACAAACGGACACACGGGCAGATCCATTATCGAGGGTAAATTAAACTTCATGTTTATTTGACGACCCAGTTGGCGCAGGGGACGGGTCTCCTTTCTCTGCGATGTGGGTCCCGGGTTCGATTCCCGGCAGGAGCACAAATTCCTGCCCAAGGGATATTCGTACTTCCGGTTCCGGGTGTATTTGTGCGTGTGATGTGAACGTTTCCGGCACGCACGATACAAGTCTTCAAACTCAGGGTGGGGCCGAGAGGGTGGATGCGTTCGTTTGTTTCCTTTATTATTTGGGAGAATATTGCACCGGACGGGCCCCAAATATAATAATAGTTCGAAACGTTCGACCGCCCCCGGCGTATAAACATTATTAAATAGGGTCAGAACTAGGAATCTTTCGATTTCGGGGAACATACTTTTAAAATAGCTTATCAATATCAGAGGAGATTCGATTACAGAGTTTTCTCTCAGGATGCACCCCGACGTGCTGACGGACAAGGACTGCGAGAACGTGTACGAGCTGGTGTACTCGTCGTGGCGCGGCGTGGCGGCGGCGGCGGGCGAGTTCCTCAACGTGCGGTTGTTCCAGCCGCCCGCCGCGCCGCCGCCGCCCGCGCGCTCGCGCCGCGGCAAGCAGCGCCTGCCCAACACGCCGCTCGTGCGCGACCTCGTGCAGTTCTTCATCGAGTCCGAGGTGAGCCCTCCCGACCTGCCGCCCCGAGCCCGGGCCCAGCTAACCTATCGGTGTTCTGTGGGATTCGAGCGTGACCCCCGGGCTCCGTGTACGTGTCCGGTGGTGTAGTGGAGTGGCTTGGTGTTGCAGCTGCACGAGCACGGCGCGTACCTGGTGGACTCGTTGATCGAGTCCAACCCCATGATGAAGGACTGGGAGTGCATGACCGACCTGCTGCTCGAGGAGCCCGGGCCCGGCGAGGAGGCGCTCGACAACCGACAGGTACGAACTACGTTACCTCAATATGTATTGCCAAAATGGTACACAAATTAACTTAAATTTAATTACACCCTTGAAATTTGCCAGTCTGGAGAAAAATTTTGACATTGAGTCTCAAACTAAGCTTGAGGTCTGTATCTTGAAACTTGGGTGTGATACTTACACACACACACACACACACACACACACACACACGCACACACATGCACATTCCCTACTCTTACTCACTGTTGCACACCAATATATTATATCATTTGACGTAATGTAGTCTATGTAGTATCTATATAAGTATACATAAAAAAATTGCTATAAATGTGTATGTCCTACCAGTAACTTAGAATAATGTATAAAAAGGGTAAAAGTACCTATATATTTGTTAGTTATCTACATGTTTAGTTAGTTATTTCATAATAATGAGTGGAGACTTGTAATTAACTTTTTGTTGTATTTAAGTTATGATATCAACTATCGTAAAATAATGTAGCAATTTAATAATCCTTCCCAAAGAAAAATAATGAATATAAAAATAAATAGAGTACAGTAATAATAAGAAGGCCTTTAGTTGCACTCATTTTGCTAACAATTTAAACTTTAACATTAAAAAAACCTACTTCATCGATTTATTGATTTTATTTATATAGCATTAGCCATGCTAGGCAGAACTATAGTGATAAATTTAGAAAGGAAAAATTATCGCTTGAGGCGGGATTTGAACCCGCGGCCATAGGGTCTCATGCCCTATTGCTCTAACCGCTGAGCTACTCAACTTAATAATAAGGAAAGGTTAATTTCGTCGCTTCAGGCGGGGCTTGAGTAGCTCAGCGATTAGATCAATAGGGCATGAGACCCTATGGCCGCGGGTTCAAATCCCGCCTCAAGCGATAATTTTTCCTTTCTAAATTTATCACTACTCATCGATTTATCTTCGGAATCATTGAATACTGAGAGTTTTCGTATGGGATCAACTTGCTCACTATAAATGATACCTAGATTTATACTTAAGTTCATTAGGGTTCCGATGTTTATATCGTAAACTGTTATGCTAATGTAAACAAACTATTGTAGATAATTTAGATTGATTAGTTGCGCACTATTGTATACTCGGAATAAGCTAGCTTTGTTATTATTTACTTAATTGTCTGTATAATTATGTATGTAAAGTAAACTGTCATACAGTCGTCTTATTTAAAAGTTTCCATTTAAGGAAACTGTCAATCAATTACTAATACAAATTTCGGTCTAATCAAATTCGGTCAAAATCTAACACAAATATTGTAGTCACAATCATCACATCGACTAAACGTAACTGTACGTTTACTTATGGATTAAAAAATCACATGTTATTGTAGCACTTTGTAGCTAATAGCTAGCTTAAAAAGCCTGCGCCGGGAACAAGAAGCAGTCGTCGCCGTCGCTCCGAGAGCCGACGTTGCGATAGTGGGTCATGGCTGGTGGGAATGGTCCCAGCTTTCACACCAGCCATGATCCACGCTCGCCGCGCCCGGTGACGTCACGCCGCGCCCGGTGACGTCACGCCGCGCCCGGTGACGTCACGCGAGCCGCCCGCGACCACGCCGCGTTACAACGTGCCGCCGTGCATTACCGTGTAACTGAACAAATACATGTTTATTTATAACTTAGAAAACTAAGAAGAATGAATGCCCGAAAACCGAACATATTTTCTACTTTTGACATGCCCAAGCTATTAATTGTATTTTGACCATGCATTTCACATTGAAATGTATACCTTGGTTTGTTTACACGATATAATAATAATTCGATATTGCTAATGATGTGTTCATCATTCACTTGCACATAATATGTATTAACTATACAATTAAATTCAATTTTTTGCACATTTCTATGGTAACGCGACCACGATTTTGTCAAATATTTATTTTAAGTATACTTTTACTAATTTCTTTTTCTAATTTACATGTCGAGTCAACGGCAAACAGAACTTAATATACAATACTACAATCAGTGTAATAATCTAATTTAACTTTACCAAACATTAAAGATCGTCTAAACCATCTGTAGCCTTTTTATAATTTAACTAGGACTCGATTACATAAATATATTCGAATACATCAATATCATTTCGTTTCATACTGTCATATATTATATAGCTATCTATATAATATGTGACAGTATGAAACGAAATGATATTGAAGTATTCGAATATATTTACAGGCAGGCGAGCGTGTTCCAGCTTCGGCCGCTTCGTCACTTTCCATCAGGTGAGGTAGAGGTGTAATGCTTGCCTATCTAACATAAAAAAATATGGTCCATCTGCACTCGTAGTTTTTACATGCAACGGGACGTATAGCTATTTAAAAATAATCTAGGTAAAATAACCGAATCGGAGTTACGTAAAGTGATACACTGTCACACGTTCGATTGGACCACAATAGGCTGAGAATATTATATTTTTAAGCAATGACATATACATGTTATAAAGTCCAGTCCAATGTTATAAAGTGTACCGTATAGTCGAGAGTGTATGCGTCGGCAGTAACGTGTGGTCCCGCAGGAGTCGTCGCTGATCGAGCTGATGGTGTGCTGCGTGCGGCAGGCGTCCACCGGCGAGCCGCCCGTGGGCCGCGGCGCCACCAGGAAGCACCACCTGCTGTCCAAGGAGCAGGCCAAGGTACGCCGACCCACCCGCCACGGGTGGGAAGCGGGCACTTGAAGCAAATCTTATTTTTATTTTCCATGGTATTAAAGCGATCTCTCGTGCTAGATAGGTGGGCGTGCCCATCGGGTGAAATAGATGTGCATCTTAAACCCGAGGTAAAAAAAATTAAACGCAAGCAAAGCTTAAAAAAACCGAATTCAACGCTTATTTTTTGTTTTTTTTGATTTTCTCAAATAGCGCTAAATCAATTTCGGTAATATTTATATGGGATCACCTCTGAAGTATGATCTACCGAACAAAAAAAGGATCATCTTCGGTAATATTTATATGGGATCACCTCTGAAGTATGATCTACCGAACAAAAAAAGGATCATCAAAATCGATTCAGACATCAGTGATCGTTCGATTTCCGCTGAGATCAGTTGTGTGCCTCGCGTCCGCGAATGGTTACCAACGGAGTAATCTGCTAACGCATCACAACAAACAGTCGCGTCGATACGTGCTCATCAGTGCTTCCGCGATGGCCTAGTTTTTATGACGCAAGGCTATGCTATGACGACGTGTGAATATTATTGTTAAGGCGAAGTACATTTACTTTGATAATGAATTCGAAATACGACGAATCGCCGGGAAAAGGCAAAATAACATTGAAAACAGAAACTGAACATCTGTTGTACAAACGATTCTGCGAAGAAAGAGATGAGCGAGAAAAACTGTTAAGTCTCATCAGTGACCAACAGAACCAAATAGAAATCCTCCAGCAGCATCTCAAATGTCTGGCGGAAACTACTTCTACAAAAACTGTCCCCGCGGTGATGGATGAAACTTCTGCCGATCGTGAATTTAGCACGGACGAAGAAGATTTAGCTCGTGAAACAGAGTGGATTCGTCAAAAATCGAGGAAAAAAAGGAAATTGAACACCTCACCAGTTCAGGATGAATCCAGCAATGAAGATGATCGAAAACACCAACAAAAAAGTAAGAAAACTCTTTTACCTCCACCTATAATAGTAGACGGCATAAAAGATTACCAAAGCTTCTATGACTTTTTGTCAGATAAGCAACCTGATAACTCGTTTACCATTAAAATGATGAACAGTGATACAATAAAAGTAAACACCACTGACGAAGAGTCGTATCGAGCAATTACTAAAGCCCTTAAGGTCAATAATTGCCTATGGCACTCCTACGAAAATAAACAAGACAGGCCAATAAGAGTAATGGCCAAAAAATTGTTTTCAACGTGCAAGCCTGAAAGGATTTTGGAAGATCTTAAGGGTAAAGGTTACAAAATTATCGAAGCAGTCAACAAATTGAGTTGGAGAACTAAAGAGCCTCTGAATATGTTCATGTTGACCTTTGAAAATAGTGAGGAAATAAGTAAAATATATAATATTAAAACCATTCTGGGATGCGCAGTGGATGTACAAGGAATTAAATCAACTAAACTGGTCCCCCAGTGCAAGAGATGTCAGGCCTATGGACATACCCAAAAGTACTGCTCTAAAGAACCGAGGTGTGTTAAATGTACAGGAAAACATTTAACAAAGGACTGCAAAAAACCAGCAGACGAAAAACCAAAATGCATTCACTGTGGAGCCCCGCATCCGGCAAACTACAGAGGGTGCATGATAGCGAAGGAGATACAGGCTATTCGAAACAAAACATTAAAAAAGCCTAGTTTAGTACGACAACGTAAAACAACTGCTCAAAGTCAAGATGTACCTACTAACATCGATAAAACTAGTGGAACAAAACTCTATACTACCAACAAAAATCAATCTTACGCTCAAGCTGCTTCGAAAGGTACAGTAAAATCTCTCAGGGATTCTAATCTAGGTGTATCAACTGAGAAAAAGTTAGATGACATCTTAAGAATGATGATGTCCTTTGATGAAAGGCTCAAGAAAATTGAAAGTAGCGCAAAAACAGCTACCCTTAAGCTAATAAAATGAATAAGTCTCTTAAAATCATGGCATGGAATTCAAACGGATTACTAAACCATCAAAGTGAATTACAAGTAATCTTAGAAACAGAAAATGTTGACGTGTGTCTCATATCTGAAACACACTTCACTAAACAATCTTATATCAAGTTCAAAGGCTACAAAGTTTATCATGCCTTACATCCAGACAATAGTGCGAGAGGCGGTAGTGCTGTCATAGTTAAAGAATATATTGAACACCATGAAGTGACTAAAGTCGAAGAAAAAGAGGCACAAGCAGTAGCAATTTGTCTCAAAACAAAGCAGTACAGTTTAACAGTATCAGCTATATACTGCCCACCTCGATATATGCTAAAAATGGACTATTATATGAGCTTACTAAAACGTTTTGGTAACCGATTCGTTTTAGGAGGAGATTTCAACGCCAAACATACCTACTGGGGCTCTCGACTATCTACAACTAAGGGAAAAGAACTACTAAGTGCAATCAAACTAATGAATTGTGATGCCACATCTACTGGAGCGCCTACTTACTGGCCAACAGATCCACATAAAGTCCCTGACCTCATAGACTTCTTTGTATATAAAAATGTGTCACCTAGCTACATGAGAACATATCAGAGTTATGATCTGAATTCAGACCACTCCCCAATATACCTAGAAATAAATGAACACATCATGTATAAAGAAAAACCTCTAACACTGGTTAGTAAATTAACAGATTGGGATAGTTTTAAGACTGATTTAGATATTCATATGAACCTGCAAGCGCCACTTAAGACACCTGAACAATTAAACAACGAAATAGAACATTTTTGCCAACTTATTCAACAAACAGCTTGGAATAATACACCAACTGTACATAAGAAGACGTGTAACACATACCCAGCTAAAATAAAACAACTTGTTAGTGAAAAGAGAAAACAAAGAAAAACATGGCATCGATCAAGATGTCCTGAAGATAAAAGAAAGCTCAATGAACTTACGAAAAGGCTAAAAATATATATCCAGCAATTCAACGATGATTCTACCAATAAGTACCTTCAAAAGCTAACCTGTGATCGCAGTAGCAACTACTCACTGTGGAAAGCTACTAAGAACTTAAAAAAGCCAATTTCCCATGTTCCACCCCTCAAATGCGATAATGGAATATGGGCAATCAATAATGATCAAAAAGCTAAAAGGTTTGCTGAACATTTAGAAAACATTTTTCAGCCAAATCATTGTGAAATCAATGAATCTTTAAGATTGCATGATACTGACCCCGTCATACCTCAAGAAAATAGTATAAAACTCGTTACACCAAGAGAAGTCGCACGTGAAATTAAATACAGTATAAGTCAACGAAAAGCTCCAGGGTATGATTTGATATCAGGAGAAATACTACACAATTTCACAAGAAAAGCCTTAGTAAAGTTAACTACAATTATTAATGCTGCTTTAAGGTTAAAATATGTCCCAGACTTATGGAAAGTTGCGGAGGTAATCATGATAGTTAAACCTGGAAAACCACCTCATGAAACATCATCTTATAGGCCTATCTCTTTGCTTCCTATAATGTCAAAATTGTTTGAAAAGCTACTACTAAAGAGGCTGAAGCCTATAATAGAAAGCAAAAATCTGATCCCAGAGCATCAGTTTGGATTTCGTGAAAAGCATTCAACTATAGACCAAGTACACAGAATAACGAATACAATAGAAAATGCTATCGAAAAAAAATGCGTATGCTCCACTGTTTTTCTAGATGTGGCACAAGCTTTTGATAAAGTTTGGCATGAGGGCCTTATACAGAAACTCAAAAATAAATTGCCTAAGCAGTTCGCAGATATCCTGGAATCCTATATCTCAAATAGAGTATTCAGAATTAGACATGAAGATGCATACTCTGAGATAAAGGAAATTAAAGCTGGAGTACCACAAGGAAGTGTATTAGGTCCGGTCCTGTACCTATTATACACATGTGATATCCCTAAACTCGAAAATAACACCATTGCAACCTTTGCTGATGATACCGCTATTATGGGGGTAGGCAAAACCCACAAAGAAGCTACTGAAAAGGTTCAAATGGCTGTAAATGAAGTCTATACCTGGACTAAGAAATGGAGGATAAAGCTTAACGAGTCTAAATCAATTCACATTGACTTTACCAACAAAATACCACAATACTGTCCAGTGTACATCAATGGTAAAATCATTCCTTATGAGAATACAGCCAAATACCTCGGTATGACGCTTGACGCAAAGCTTCGCTGGAAGGCACACGTCAAGAAGAAAAAAGAGGAATTAGAAATTCGATATCGGAACATGCATTGGCTGCTTGGGCGAGAGTCAAAGCTGTCAACCCAGAACAAAATATTAATATACAAACAAGTCCTGATGCCCGTGTGGACTTATGGTATACAGCTTTGGGGCTGTACTAAACCGAGCAATATTTCAATCATTCAACGCTTCCAGAATAAGGTATTACGAGGCATTGTGAATGCACCTTGGTACATCCGAAATGACGATCTCCACCAGGACCTCAACATCGAGTTCGTTAACAAAATCATAAAAAAATACGCAGAAGCTCATGAATACAAACTTCACCATCATGTGAACGTCGAGGCCATCCAGCTCCTCGATCACACGTATATAGTGAGACGACTCAAAAGAACAAAACCGTTTGAACTTGTTTAGTGTTAGTGTATTAGTGTAATGTAGTGTTTTATAAGTGCTGCTCAAAAAGAACACATGAACCAAAGTGTCTTCGCCTTAATAGAGACAATAAGAAAAGTGTTAATGGACACATTCTTGGATATTTAAAATCTAGCAGAATAAGTTAAATTTAAGTTACTTATTAGCATAATCTTGGCTAGATTGTAACAAAAATAGGGAACACACCATCGTGACCTATAATAGTAAAAAAAAAAAAAAAAAAACTAAATCGATTCATAATTGGCGGAATGATTGCGTAACATACATACAAAAGAATACACACTAGAGAACCTCATCCTTTTTTGAAGTCGATTAAAAATAATAGTTTTTTCTTACAAAGGTCATTTAACTTAAAGCGCTTCGTGCTTCCGTAAATGCGTCGTATGTGTAATAATGATTATAAGTTCTAAACATGACGGCGATCGCCGTCGTCGGCGCAGTTTTACTACGTTTCTTTGACATCACCGGACATCGGCTGTTACATTTTCACTAACAAATACCGTGTGGGAGTGTTAAACAAATGATGAGTACAATATGGGAGTCTTCAAGTCACGAGTGAATAGGTATCTTCTAGGCAAGCTTGCTCCATCGTCGACCACATCGTCGCTTACCTTCAGGTGAGATAGTGGTCAAAAGTTTGCCTATCACGAATAAAAAAAAAAAAACAGAATTATTTATTTAACAGAGCTACGGAGCTAGTTTACATGCTAACAGTTGTAAACTAGCATAACAGCAAACAGCGGCGGCGACGCCGACTGATGATGACAGCGGTACTGTGACTCAGACACAGTACCGCTGCGCCGAAACTGCGCCGACGGCGGTCGCCGTATCATTGTATCGTTTGCGAAACACACGTAGTCGAGGAGGTCTTTCACGCGCGTGTTTTGTTCAAGCGGTGGTCGGTAACGGCATGCGTTTCCTCGTGGTAGGCGAGAGTCCGCCCGGGGCATGTCCATGCCATTGCCAGACATTCAACCGCCAAGCGGGAGCGGGCAAACGTTACTGTACTCCGGATCGAAATTCTATTTAACGTGTAATGTATCAATCAGGGTGCCGAACCCAGTACTTTGCCGAGATTTTGACCAAGTTCGAAAGTCCGGGTGGCACTGAACCGTAACGGGCTCGCGGGCTCGCTCGTTAGATCGTCATCAGCCGTCGATGTGCAGGTGGTGAGCGACGACCGCGCCAAGATGACGGCGCACTTCATCGGCACGCTGCCCGCGCTGCTCGACAAGTTCGGCGCCGACCCGGAGAAGCTCACCAACCTCGTGTCCATCCCGCAGTACATGGACCTCGAGCTCTACACCACGCAGCGCCAGGAGGCCGTCAGTATACTGCCCTCACACACACCTCCGCCTCGCTTGTGTCTCTGGGCCGGGGTCGGCGACCTGCGGCTCTTTGGATGCGAAGCTGTGGCTCTTTAGTTCCATTCGCAAATATTATTTATTAAAAAAATCATTTAAAAAAACGTTCTCGATTGATTAACGAGGATTAGGTACCGTTTCTATCGAGCCATTAATAGGCCGCCAAAGGTAGCAAAAAAGTACATTTACAGTTGAAACGAGTAAATAACGGGATGATTAGGTAGGTAAAATGCGTGTGTAGCGTTTTCTATACGATACTTAGTACGGTAGGTATTATTGTTGGCATTGTTGCAAAAAAGAAATTATGGCTCTATAAAACTTTTAAATTATGTAAATTGTAATTTTTGACTCCTCCTACTCAAAAGGTTGCCGACCCCTGTTCTAGGCGAGTAGCTCCGGCTTCCATCGGGTGAAATAGTAGTCGAATGCTAACCTATCTATCATAAAAAAATAAATCCCTGCGACGTTAGGTTACCTGTTCCTGTTTTTGTAAGGCGTTACTTCCCCTCGCCCCCGCCCGGCCGGCTCCGAGTTAACCGTGGGCTAGATGTGGTTTGTTTCTTGGAGCCAATTTTCACCGTCTACCGCCCTATTGTACACCATGAGTAAACCTATCGTTTCCTCCTGGCCGGTTGTTGTGTTGCCGTAAGATGCGGGTGGAACCGGGCCGGAAAGCTGAAACGCTTTCGTGTTCGAAGCGTTTTGCTTCCACATTCATTATGCAAACCGCAAAGGAATGGAACTCTACCCGAGTCCGTGTTTCCTGATAACAATATAGGAGTCTTGAAATCGCGAGTGAAGATTTCGATTATCGTCACTTACCATCAGGTGATGGAGGAACGTTTGTCTTTTTTGTTTAAAAAAAAGTTAAAGCACGTCCAATTGTCGTCAATGAACGTATAGCGGCGGTCCACCTACATATATTTTTTAAAGCGCTAAAAGTAATAGGTGTAGCGACACGTGTGTATCTGTGTGCGTGTGTGTGTACAGAACCTGAGCCTCCTGCTGAGCAAGGTGCGCGACATAGTGTGCGTGCAGACGGAGGCGGAGGTGGTGGAGACGTGCGCGCGCACGCTTGAGGCGGTTTGCTCGGAGCAGGCGGCCGTGTACAGCCGCTGCAACGTGGCGCGCGCCACCGTCACCGACATGTGTGTCAACCGGTACAAGGAGGCCATCGACGAGTACCGCTCGCTCATCGAGGGGGTCAGTGCCACGCTACACTACACTACACTACACTACACTACACTACACTACTGGAAACGTTTGCTCACAATTCATATTTAACTATAACTATTTACTAACAGCCGTTTTTTACGGGCATTTCATTAAACCATGAAAAACCACAAGTACCTTGCGTTGCAGCCATCGTTTAATGTAGGGTGGACCATGAATTCGTTAACATTTAAATTTGGGCAGAGAGATTGGTCCCTCTAGCTCGGTACAATTTCTGTACTCGCTTAGAAGAATGCCAAAGTCGATGCAGTGGACATTTTGATGATATTCTTTTTTAAATGTAAATTGCATTTTTTTTAAATAATAATAATAATAATAATAATCATTTATTTCAGTATTAGGTACACCATATCACATATTACATATCAAAAATCAAAATAAATTAAATTAAAATGTCATCAATATAAAAATAATAATAATAATCACACAATACAAACAATTCAGCATGTCCAGACTAAACTAATACAAAATCATAAAGAAAGAAATAAATACATTAAAAACATTATAACTTTTCTCCCATTACTACCTTTACCCACTTATTTTGAATAGGACAATCTGCCTTATCTGCTATCATTTTCAGGATACTGTTGCGACTAACTCGCATACGCTGTCGTAGTGAGACGACTTTCTTACGGATGACCGCATGAAAGTCGTCCGTGTGCGCCTCAGCGAACATCAACGATGCGCTGCACCAGCGAGGCAGTCGCATCAGTACCCTGAAAATGTCATTGTACTGGACGCGCAGGATGCCGGCAGCCCGACGAGTATGATTTACCCACAAGCTGCTCGAGTAGAAGGACTGGCAGTACGCCTTAAACAATGTAACTTTAACTTCTCTCGAGCAGCGAGCAAACCGGCGTGCAATCATGTTTCCCCGGACTGCCAGCGCCCTGCGCTCCCTTTCTATATCCTCGTCATCATTGAGGTTTTCGGTGACGACATGCCCCAAGTACTTAAACTTAGTCACCATCTGCAGAGCCACCCCATTTAGCAAAATCGGCGGCACATGAAGCGGTTTTATATTCCCACTTTTAAAAACGATCACTTCGCTCTTCTTTGAGTTATATTTAAGCCCATGCTCCGCCGCATATGCCTCACAGATACTGAGTAATTTCTGAACTGATCCCACTGACGGGCCCAGCAACACCATGTCATCAGCATAACTGATATTATTAACAGTGACACCATCAATAATACATCCCGCATGTGTGCTGCTAAGTTCGCCAATGAGATCATTTACATACAAGTTGAACAGCAGAGGAGAGGTTATCCCCCCTTGCCTCACGCCGCACTCCATGCCATATGCATCAGACAGCGTACCCGCCCATCTAACACGATTCTGCTGACTTTCGTACCAACTTTTTAAAAGAAAAACAACCTCAGACGGCACACCCGCATCCTGCAACTTTCTCCAAAGCCTTCCATACAGAACGGTATCGAAAGCTCTGGAGAGGTCGAGGAAACAAGCATAAATTGGCGTCTTCCTATCAGTGTAATACCTGACAGCCTGCTTAAGACACAAGATCGCACTCTCCGTTGAAAGTCCAGCCCGAAAACCGAACTGCGCATCATGCAGTTCAACGTTTTGCAGCATTGTGTCATTAAGCAAGCTGTCAAGAACTTTTGCCAGTATGGTCGCCAGAGAAATCGGGCGATAATTGTTCCTATCTGATGCATCCCCGGTCTTACATTTAATAATGGGCACCACCACCGTCTTGGTCAGTTCTTTTGGTAGGTAACCATGGCATAAACATAAATTGTAAAACATGGAGAGCACGCGCGGCAGGTGCACCCCAGCATACTTGAGATGCTCGATGCTGAGACTGTCATGACCCGGACACTTTCCTTTTTGCATGGATCCAATGATCTTTCTTACACGCTTAGCTGAAAAATTCACAGTTCTACCGGTCTCGACATTCTCAGCATCGAGCAGTTCACACGATGGCAGGTTTAACCCCGGCGAAACCCTAAAATGCTCCTTGAAAATGTTAGCGATCATTTTGTGATCACTAACACCGTCCATAGTCGCAGGGAGGCCAGGCTTAATATTCATTTTACTCGTGCCTTTCCAAAACTTTTTAAAATCTTTGGCGGTATGATGTGAGGCAAGAGAATCCATTTTTATCTGCTCTTGGTTATCTTTGCACCATTTAAGCTTAACTTTAAACTTCTTCCTACTCTCGCACATTTCAGTGTATATACGGCCATAAATTGGCTTACCGGCAGAGACCCACGCCAAAAATTTTAGTCTAGCCTCCCTGTGAAGTGGAGCTACGTGCTTGTTCCATCCGGCAACATACCCACCTCTCCTCCGTGCAGCAACACGTTTACAGGATTCTGAAGCAGCTTCTAACAGAATGTCAACTATATTGGAGTACATATTATCTAAGATATCCCTATGCTCAATATTCGGACACCTTCCGTCACAACATAGCGAGAGCTCATTCGGGAAGTCAACATGTTTCAAACGGGAGTGACAAAGCTGCTGATACATGTTAATTTGATCCACTGTACGTTCTCCCCATGTAACTCTTCCTACATTGGGCAGTTCCTCTGCATGTTTCAAATCTATCCTAGCATGTACACAACCTAGGTCGCACTCAATGAAAAGCGGGAGATGGTCAGACCACACCGCGTCCAGTTTTACCCAGATGCGTTTTATAGACTGCACTGAGGCTTGAGTAACAACACAGTGGTCTAACCAACTCACGCTTCCATATACATCACTGACAAAGGTAAAAGTGTCCGAGTCTGCGCCTAAAACATTTAAATCCGCCCAGACCCAGCTCTCATCCTCACAGAATTCCGCCAGTTTTCCGCCAAAACGGGCTCCAGGATGCGCATTAAAATCGCCTAAGATATATATGGCATCCGCACTACTATTTTCATCTATTATGGAACTAATTCTACCCAAACATTGCGTGAACTCTGCTAAATTGTCGCTGGAATCCGTCGGCATGTATACATTAAATATTAAGATGTACCTATTAGCTATTCTTGCCTTAATAGCTTGCAAACGCACATCGTCACAGTCCACTACAGACACCGACTCGAAATCACTTTTTCTCCATAGCAGGGCTACACCACCATGGGGGCGACCCCGCAGCACACCCGCAGAAGTATCTACTGCTGATGTCCCCGTACAGGAAAAGTCATCATCAACTGTATTAAGCAAGGGCAGGTCATGGGGCAATAAGCAGTGCTCTTGTATCGCTATCACACTTGCCTGCTTACATAGCGATTTAATGTCGCTCAGAGAGCTCTTAAAAGATCTGCAGTTAAATGTCACAAAGTTCATATAAGGCGTACTATCCATACTAAGACTTAGTGAGCTGCCTCTCATCGCTATGCACATTATTATGCACATTATTGGCCTGATTCCTGTCATTATAATTGACAAACCTCCTAAACGAAATTCCGCTCGGCCAGAAGCTGTCGTCAAGAAAAGTTTGTATCCTCTCCTTTGTCACAAAAATCTTAAAAGCATTGTATTCCCTTCTCTGCTTCATCTTGATTTTAATAGGCGAGACCTGCTCCTGCGTTTTAGAGTAAATGTAGTCTGTAATGTCCTTAACAGTGGTATCTCGATGCACATTTGTAATAAAAAGTGGTGTTTTCACATTCGCTGCCTTAAATTTACTATTATGTTCGGTGCTCGCCTTACCTTTGTTTGCTACAAACCTATTTCTTAGCCTCTTTCTCTGCACGGTCTCCCACTTTTTATCCAGTGGCGGTTCATGCCATAAACCCTTCCTATTACCGACATCCGAAAAAGTAGGCTTTTTATTTGTACATAAATCATTCTGCACTATGTCTCTTGAAAGCTTAGTCTCCGATTTAGAATAGGATGAAACCTCCGTCGCGGTATCGGTACCATTCGAGCTCCCTATAGCATCGCGTGACGTCATCGGCTCCGCAATAATAAGCTTTGTAGTGGAGATCGCTCGACAACAATGCACAAGCGCAGGCGGTGGGGAGCACGCAGGTGCCGGGCTGGGCGCGGGCGGCGGCGAGGCGCCCGCAGCGGTCGGCTCGCCGTCAGTCACGCCACTCGCTGCCTGGCCGTGGCCCGCGGCGGAAGTCTCGTTCTCTCTAGTTAGCTGCTGCTCTGCGGTACTCGACGCGCCATGTTGCTCGCTCCCACATGTAGCTAGCTGCGCGGACGGCGTCGTCGAAAGCAACACACTCGAATTGTGGACTGATTCGTCGTTCACGATCACATGTGAGGTCGGCTCAGTCGCAGAATCATACAGTGATAATGCCATCGGACCACTGTTCATCAAGTTAACCCCGCGAGCGCGAGTGTTCACGTAGTGAAATGTATCAACTTGGCTGTTAATCGGAGTGTTGATCAAGGAGTCATACTTATAGGAGTGCACTTTAGCTTCCGAAGCCTGTAATTGCTCTTTAGTTGCATAGGTATCTTTGATGTGTTCTATTTCCGACTTCAAAACAACGATATTTTTCAATAATGCAGTAACATCACAGTGATCAAACGTCACGGGGGGTAGTCTATGAAGTTCTTTCGCCACAAAAATAGGTATCTTTTCGGGGTCTAGACTCTTAAGCACTGTAATAATATCTTCTAAGTCTCTTTGAATCTTCCCTTCCGCTTTATTCCGCCTTTTTATTTTTCTAATATCCGTACTCACAGCATCAAATAACAGGTTCTTCGAATTTTCAACTTCTGCCACATTAAAAGACGAAATGCAAATACGCATTAGACTTTCTTGGTCAATCACATCCATTTTATTTACGATATATGCAAGTATTTCATCGATAACTACGTTGCAGCTATGACATTTTACAATTCGCGACGTCATGTTATGCGACATATTTGCGGCGAGCCTATAGCCATCTTCCGTCTCCATCATCAGACCATCTCTATGGTAGAGATTGATATTGAATTGGTAGAGATTAAAGATACAGGAAAACTAATAATTCCAATATAAAAAAAATGCCTTCGTTTTACATCTTTGAAAAATTATACATGTTAGCAAAAATATTGATAAATATAAATTAAGAAGCGACGCACACAATCTTAATGCTAGATACAAGCATAAAACAGCTGTGTGCGCATTTAAATGGGATGTGAGTGTGAATGCGTTTGTTAAATCTTTTATGACAAATGGGGGTTAGATTTTGCAATAAAATTCCTAAAATTGTAACTACTAATTAACCACTGGAAAAATTTTAAGAGGTTAAAATGTTTAAAAAATTAATAAATGAAAAAAAGCGCTACGGAGTTTAATCCCAGTTCTTCTCAGATGGCTGTAATTTTGCGATTCTGGCATTCGAATAATTAACTTTCATGAATACCTTTTTGGGGCCCATGTGAATAAACGATTTAGATTTTGAAAGAATAAGCTATCTCGTAAATATATATATATTTCAATATACCTATTGTGCAGGGCGAGACGCCGGACGCGGACGAGGTGTTCAACGTGACCAACTCCTTGCGCAAGGTGTCCATCATGTACACCTGCCACGACCTCAACGATACCAACATCTGGGACTTGCTGTTCGAGGACCTGCCCAAGTGCCTCGCGCAAAATGAAACGCAGATGCCGCCGCAGGTACACTACACTACACTACACTACACTACATGTACACCTGCCACGACCTCGACGTTACCAACAGTTTTCTTGATTAGAACTATTTTAAACTTAATTAATATTTCAAAGGGACTATTTTTAGGGAAAAAGAAGGAAGTATTATTCATGAATCGTTTACGATTCCAAACATTTCAATGACTCCAACGTTGTTTTTTGGAAAGAATTATATTAGAATATTAGAAATGAGCATTTTAACGTTTTTGAGATAATCTTTCTCGCCCGGAATATCGTAAAGTCGGACGGTTGTACCGCGGAGATTAATATATAAATATACCCGAATGTCGCCGGGCGGGCGGGCCGACTATCGGCCGACGGGGTTTAGATCACCTTCAAATTTAATAATTATTAACCCGGCGAATCACCGCGACTGCGGGACGGCTCGATATCGATCATATGTTAATCGTCGGCGGCGCGAACCGCGATTAACGGACGGAGGTTATTTTCGGTGCAAATTTTCCCACTTCCCCTGGGCAGACCAAAATATCCGGTATCGGGTAGTGCGATAGTAGTGTGTGTGCGTGCGCAGGCGCTGGTGTACGTGGTGCGCTGCCTGTTCTACTCGCTGCTGTGGTCGCTGCACGCGCTGGAGGAGCGCGGCGGGGGCGCGGGCGCGGGCGGCGGCGGCGCGGCCGAGCTGCGGGCGCGCCTGCACAGCTACACGCAGCACTGCCGCGACATCATGCTGCACGGCGGCACGCACGACCTCAAGGAGGAGGTACCCCTACCTTTTCATCTCGAGCGGCCGCCGTTTGACCGCTATCTCCTTTTAGGGCGGACGATGATGTGGTCGACGAAATGAGTGGGTGCTTTGGAGGCGAGCGTTCCCGATCTTCGGCCGCAACGTCGCTTTCCATCGGGTGAGATAGCGGTCGAACGCTCGCCTCCCCGGCATAAAAGAACCCCCTCCTCCCTATATTTTTTCAGCGAGGGTAGCTCGGGCGGTAGCCTAGGCGAGCGTGCTCCATCCGCGGATTCCTCGTGATCTTCCTACGTAGGTGTCGCCGCGCCGAAGGAGGTGTGGTTCCGCGTCTTGTAATTTGTTGTAGGTGTCCCGATCCGGTTAGCTTCCCGGTTCCCTGTGGTACATCGATTCGATATATATCGACGTTTATACGATAAATATGATAGGCCGAGCGGCACCAAAAAGTTCGACTCAAAATTTACGTCGAATCTTAAACCTCAAACCGAGCGGGCGGGATAAACGGATATCCTCCCAATATTTAAGTCCGAATGTGCGGGTGTAAGCGAGGGAATATATTTTTTCCCTCCTCACGCTTCAATGGGTGAACGAATTCGGATGAAATTTGGGTCGTTTCGATCGATAGGATCGACCCAGGCAAATTTTTATCGGACCAATAGCGGGCGAAGCCGCGGGGCACGGCTAGTAAGCTAATGATAGGAGCGTGAACAACAAGGCGGCGAGTGTAGAGTGCGTTGTGTGCAGGCGTACACGTCGCTGTGCGACCTGCTGATATTCTTCGCGGAGCAGCTGGCGCGGCACGGCGCGCTGCGGGACCTGGTGCTGGAGCCCGAGCCGGCGCTGCTGGACCTGCTCAACGACTTCATACAGGAGTACGTGTTCGTGCACCACAACTACGGTACGGCCACTGCTACTGCTACACCACTACTTCATAACGTTAACTGTAAACTAAATAGTACTTATTGACGACTCCGATTTGCAGAAGACGACACAATTTTGCACGGAAAGTTTGTAACGATCGATGATACCCTACGTCCCACAAAGTAACGAACACCCTAGTCGTATATCTTTTGAATCGGCTACATATTACACTAAACATCCCGACTCAGTATAGGTAGCCGGCCCCCGAGTCCATATATAGTCGAACCGTCCCATGCGAATACTTCGCATGGGACGGTTTTATCCCTATCGTATGTGAGCGGGTTGTCCCTCGTTTGTAACAGATTTTTTATCTATAGGAGTCTAGGGTAGCCGTATCCGGCGATCGTTACTTACTTGTGCGCCATTATTTAATATTTGCTTCCTATTGCTACGTGTCTGTGAATTAAAACATGTGAAAATATCAGCACACACTATATGGTTATGCTGCCAAGGAAAAGATACAATTTCGATATTAACCGCAAATATTTAAATTTCAAAATTTTCTAATAATTCTAATTACTTACTGTTATATCAAGTTCACAATTTTATTATACATCAAATAATATGTTTCATAACCCTAGTCACATTATCCTTATCTTCCAGGTCCCTCGATCGCTAGTTATCCGAGACCAAGTTTACATGACTAATTTTTAACAAGCGTTTAGAAAACTAAATTTGTTTATTTCTTACTTTACTTTTATACATTTTACTCATGTACTCTCGGCGGCGGAGACATCTTCTTCCCAACTTTAAAAACTGTACAACTCTCTCCAAATGATACGAATAATAGCTTTCGTTCGTTCAACATTCGATTACAATCGGGGAGAGAAGACTCAAAGAGGATGTCTCCAAAAACGTCGTATAACTAATGTGTTGTAAATAAAATACGAAGCGCAAAGTGAAGGTCGGGGTGTATGTGGATTGTGGGTGGGTTCCGTGCACAGCCCGGGCAGTTTTACAAATTGGGTTTAATTATACGTACACAACGTAGAATTCGGGTGCGGTGCACACTATGTTGCGGACTGGGACCCGTAGTGGTCGCGGGGCGGGACGGCACGTCGCCAGACGCCCTTCCTTCTAATACCCTCTCCCCTAGTCGAAGAATACCTCCCGTTGCCTCATTCATTCCAGTGAGAAAAAATATGCATTATTAATTGCGTCTACAATAGGAGGATAACCCGACCTCGCGCCTGGCGGGAGACGATTTATATCAAAAGTAAAAAATCGAATATGAGACTTTAGGCGGTCGCCGTCGCCCCAGATCGTTACCTCGCGGTGACGAGTCGCGGCCCCCGGCCCCCGCGCCTCGCCCTCCGACGTGCTGGCAGCACTTGTATCATTTGTATTCTGGAAATATCTTATTTATGATTGTTCGTTAACAAACTAAAAGCCACCAGGCCGGCTACGCAACCTTGAAAAAATATATAATCGTAACCTCGGAGTGCCTGCGATATCAATATATGGCGCGGCCGTTTATACGACGAGTGCCGCGACGCGTAGGTCTTTTTCCGTATCCGGGCACAAAAAGTTCAAAACCGAGCCTCCGGTACGGAGACAGATAATAAAAATAGAGATATAATTATTTTCATCCTTTAACGCGCGCGGCATCGAACGCACGGGGCGCTCGACAAGTTGTATAATTACGATCCCGAGGCGGACGCTCTTAACGATGGAGTCGAATTCGGAGCTATCTAAATGAAGCCTGTAGTTAGAACGAGCGCCGGGAGGCCGGCGGGCGGGCAGATCGTCTGCGATAACGGAGTGGTTGTTTGGTTGCATGTTCGCTCGGCGCGCGGCTGCTGCGTGGGACGCCGGTAAGCTGTTGTCCGCACTCGGTTGTTAGTAGAGCCGCCGGCGCGTTTTACCTTAGTAATGTACCCGCCGCCGCCGCGCGCCGCATGGAGACTCCGGAGGTGCGGGGCCGAGGGGATCGTTCCTCTTCACATTCATTACATATTAAGCGTTAAGCGTTGAATGTTCGCGGCCTTTCCGCGATCGCGACGTCGATCGGTCCCCGAATGTCATATTAGCACATGGAATGCTTTTCCAAAGTGAGCTTTTGCTAATATAGTTGGAGTGTGCGAGGACGTGCCGTCGGTTGCCGCACCTCCGCCGGAGCGGTCCCGGCGACGATAATGCATATTTTGTCTCGATGCGACGCGCGACATCACTTAACATTACTAAGGGAAAATTTGTCGCGCCCGCTTCGGGCGATCCGATACCGCCGCGACGATGCGCGCCTTCCGCGTGGATCGTGTCTCCCGACCTCTGTCGATCTTGTATCTTACATTTATATATTCAGTATTACTTAATCGACGTTAATCTATGTCAAAATAATTCGTCGAACGCTTCGATCGAAAGCGATTTAGAATGAATCGAATCGTTCGCCATTCGAATAATTTTCCCGGTGACGACTCGCAAGAAAAAACGTATTTTTAAAACGACGCGGTATCGGATCGTTCCATCCATATTAACACACTTGAGAACTTGATTTTGAGCATGATCTGTGTATTCGATTTTGGTTGCGTTCTTTAATATTTTCGTGGCTGGCATCGCATCAGTTTTTTTATGATTTCGGTGACGGTGGCCCTCTCTGCTTTAACGGTCGTTCGGCTTGCACTAAGTTTCCTCCGGTTCCCGCCACTAACGGCCGGCCGGCACGCTCCGCCGCGCTTGTTCCGGTAGAGTTAGTCGCCGCGCATGACTCGCTCGCGGCTCGGCGCGCACGGACCGCCACGCGCGACCGTTGCGCGGCGACCGCGACATCTCATCTCCCGTGGTGGACCCCGGACGCTATCTATCTCGCGACTCGAGGACCGATAAACGCCTCCCGAAGACATGAGGATCGGTGTAACATCCGTAAAATAACGGGTGGAGTTAAAGTTCCGAATGCGGGGCTCGGACGGGGACGGGATAGTTAGCGTCGGGAGGCGGGGGCATCACGGGGGAGCAGCGAGGCGGCCGCTGACGGCGCTGACGGTCACGTGTTGCAGACGGTCAAGACGAGAGACGCATCGAGGAGCTGCACAAGCGGCGGAACTTCCTCGCCGCCTACTGCAAGCTCATCGTGTACAACGTGGCGCCCATCCGCCGCGCCGCAGACGTCTTCAAGCACTACATCAAGGTGAGCCGGTCTCGACCCGTCCCACTCACCGTTTACAAACTAAATACATTCATTTATGATACGGATCGACTCCCGATCTAGGGTCGACTCTCGCGACCTAGATTTCGGGGACGTCCGATCCCTATCACCCGGCGAGTTCACGGAAGGTCACGGCGCTCCCCACCGCGAGATCTAGGTCGCAAGAGTCGGCCCTAAATCGGCAGTCGAGCCGTATCGATCATAAATCGTAACGCGTCAAACTTACGAAAACCTCACCCTGCTACTCTCTATCTTCCCACTCGTCTTATTTTAAATACCCGACCGCTAAAATTTGAACATCCACATGTGGTAGAATTTATACTTCCGGTTGTTACGAGAATCGTATCGCCCGAAGATAGTCGCGAACAGGAGCGGAATATAACGGAGTGTCACACGTTGCAGTGCTACAACGACTACGGCGACATCATCAAGGCCACGCTGAGCAAGGCGCGCGAGATCAACAAGTTGAACTGCGCGCTCACCATGGAGCTGGCCATGCAGGCCTTGTTCGCGGACCTGGCGCGCCGCCAGCCCGCCGGGCCCGACCTCAGCGAGCTCAAGGTACCTGCACTGCCGGCTGCACTGGCACGTCACTCCCCACCGATGAGCGACACTAATCGTGACATATTATCGATAGGGAATTTGCATCAGATTTAAATATAAGACCGAGTGCAGATTTTGAAGTTATACTCGTTTTGGTGCGTTTGAGAACGATGACGAGAGTGATTTTTACGATGCGCGCGCGCACCGACACCAGTGGTTCCGTTCCTGAAAAAGATGGACACAGGAACAGAAGTTCGATCTGATTTTTTTTATAGGACAGCTGACTATCTTTCTTACGAATCTTTGTAGGACCAATGGTTAGAGAAAAAAAAAATTTTTGATTAAAAAAAACACATTACATTTTTTTTTTCGAGTAAGATCAAATCGGCTGGATCGTTTCGCTTCTAACATGTCATAGTACATATTAATAAGGACCCAGATAAAAATAAAATCTAAAATCCACCGACCGCCTTGTGATACACTAGAGGTCAAACATAACTATTATTTTTATGCCTATTTCTAGAAAAGTAAAAAAAAATTTTTTTTGTTGTTTATATAAATTTATTTTTTTACCGACACCATAACGCGAACGATCGAGCGAAAGCATAGAAAATGTTTTGAACGTTAAGTAACGTCGCGCGGCAGGAGCTGGCGAAGCGTTTCTCGGTGATGTTCGGGCTGGACGCCGTGAAGAACCGCGAGGCGCTGACGGCGCTGCACCGCGCCGGCATCGCGTTCGCGGCGCTGGAGCAGGCGCCGCCCGCGCCGCCGCCGCACCTGCACTTCCTGGAGCCGCTGGCAGAGTTCTCCAACAAGCTGCTGCGCCAGGACAAGCGCGCCGTGCTCAAGGTAACCCGCCGCCTATCCAACTACCCGATTCTACTTAGAGCTTAAGCAGGGGGGGGGGGGGGAAACAACTCTATATAACAAATATAACAAATCTATTACAATTTGGCAAATCATTGATAAAAATAAGAAAAAGTAATGGTCCTAAGTATGACCCTTGAAGTACACCTGAAGGCACTCCTCTCATGACCGAAATGTAACCTTTGATTACTACTAGCTGAGACCGATATTTCAGATAGGATTCGAACCAGCGCAACAAAAATCCGTGAATATACGAGCACGAGTCTATCGAGTTTGTATAGAAAAGATTGTGATCAACCAAATCAAAAACCTTGCTAAAATCGCTAAAAATGGCATGAGTTTCGCCGCCTTTGTCAAGTACTTCCAAGACATCATTAACGTAACCAATGAGGTTGGTAGTAGTCAACCTTTTTGGCATAAAGCCATTTTGATCTGTATTCAGCATTTGTGTTACATGCCAATGTATTTTTTTAACTACTAACGCTTCCATCAATTTACCCCAGCACCAGAAAGAATGAACTAGGCCTATAATTAACAATTTGAGACGCATCTCCATTTTTATGTATAGGAGTTATATGTCCTTTTTTCTATTATCTTGAGAATATTCCGGAACAAAGAGATTTATTAAATATGGCGGGTACCGAATTTGGACCTGTATATAGTGAACTAGCCGTGACCCGCGGCTACGCTCGCGTTAATTAAGTTAAAAAGTAGTAATCCTGAGTATATGTACATAAGAAATTTGAGCCAAATCTGTTTATCGTTATAGCGTGAAGAAAAAACAAACATACTTACACACTTCGGATTTCTTATATTACACGGATTTCTAATATTAGTGTGATTATAATATAGTTAACTTCGCGTTACAGTAGTTATTTTTAATTTACTGTAATTAAACTACTGTACCGTGATTCGAAACCCAATTATACATGAGAGTAGCGTACTTGACTTCCTCCGAAATTGCCGTGCTACGATTGGTCCGCCCGATCCGTTCGTCCAATCACCGTCGACTCCGCCCTTTCCGTTTCCCGTCAACGTCACCCGTCACCCCAGGTGGTGCGCTGAGCGCGATATAGCTTCATTGGCGTTTGGATTTTCATCCGGAGCGGTCGTAAGGTCGTACCAACACTTTACGAACTGCATCGTGCTTGTGAAATACTTACTTATTATAATTTTAAGGGTAAATATTTCAATAACGGGTAAGCTGAAGCTCATAACGAATTCTATTACATTGTATATACAAATTGTACCTACTTATTGGTAATTGTTATATTATAAGTAAGAATTATTAATATCTAATAAATTTCTTTTTAACGGTGTTACCGTTCGTTTTAGATATTTAAAATGGATAATAATACAGGTCTAGCCCCAACGTTGGATTGCAGGAACGAGACGTTTGCGCATTAAATCTAGTACTGATTCTTTATAAAGCATTAGCAAATAACTAATTTGCAGATTACCAGTGACAAATAAGGATACAAAACACAGGAATGAGGAACATAAAAAGTGAGTTATTTTAATTATTTTACAAATAGCGGAAAACAAATCCCGGTTGAACGGTAACAATTAAAGTTACCACAAGTGAATCATCCTACTTACCCCTCGGGATCCAAACATTATGGTAATATACGGAAGAAGAGGGCAGCTTCACTTAATTATTACCAAACCTCACGAGCAATAATTTAGTTTTTTCTTTAAAAACTACAACATGCAGCCTCACGCTCCACACCTAACCTGGTTTGAGTAGCGCGCTACTTTACACAGAAACTTTTTATTTTCCTTCCAGTTTATAATATTCGTTCCACAGAGAACATCGAGCGCAACGATAATTTTTTTTTTTTTTTTTTTTTTTGTAAATACGAATACTAGCAAGGTAAGATATATATAAATATAAAGCCAGTATTTAATATCGACGAACATATTCGAAAATAATTGAAAGTGTAACCATTGGCTTAAAAAGCTAGGGGTGTTACTACCATCTTTATGGCCGAATGGAAAGTATTTCTCGAAACTCGAAACGCTTCTAGTCTTTTACGGTTAACAACCAACAAAATGACTAACTTATAACCTGCAACTTGTAAACTGTATCTTATATTAAGGATGAGGAAGTAACCAACAAAGAAAACTATGTACAAGCCCTACAAAAGGCCCAATTCCCCCTACTCCCATCGGGATAGGAGAGGGAAGTATTCACATTGAATGTCTGAAGATTTCATGCTGAACAAATATTCTGACTAAAGAATGCTCGGGGCTACGCCCTACATTCTAAACATTCATAACTGTCTCTCGTGTACAGCTGTTACTATCAAAAGGAATTATTTACTTTAATGGATATTTTATGCTGAACTAATATTCTGACTAAAGAATGCTCGGGGCTCCGCCCTACATTCTGAACATTCATAACTGTCTCTCGTGTACAGTTGTTACAATCAAAAGGAATTATTCACATTTATGGACTGAAGCCGATGCCAGATGGGCTGGTCCTATCAAATCCGCACCACACTCGACAACAAAGTGCAAAATTATATACACGCATCTGAGAATATGAACAAGTGGCACAACATTGTCAGAGACAGTGATCCGCGGAGGGGGTTACGACCCTTGGCACTGAGGATATCAACGCAGAGAGAAGTCGGATCGAAGATGAATGGACGCAAAGAGATGACGGACTGAGATGGATGGACGCAAAGAGAAGACGGACTGAAAATGGATGGACGCAGAACAAAATACTATGATGAGAATGCTTGGGGCTCCACCCTTCATTCTAAATATTCATAACTGGCTCTCGTATGCTGTTCTAACTACATCGAGAAAAAATATTCACATTTGCTGACTAAAGACGCTATGCTGAACTAATAGCTGATCGGAGAATGCTTGGGGCTCCATCCTACATTCTAAAACTGTATAACTGTCTCATGTACATGAGACGTGCTTACTATTGTGACGAATTATTCATATTTATTGACTGAACGTTGCATTCTGTATAAAAACACTAATTGGAGATTGCCCGGGCACCGCCCTATATTATAAACATAAACTCTTTCGTATACAGCTCTTGCAATCGAGATTAATCATTGACGTTTATTGACGGATCGTTTCACGCTGAACCACAATACTGATTAGAGAATGCTCGGGGCCCGCCCTACATCTTACACATGAATTGGTCTCCGGTATACAGTTCTTACTATCGAGATTAATTATTCACGGTTATTGATGGAACATTTTACGTTGAACCAAAATACTGATTGCAAAATTCTCGGAGCTTCGCTATTCTAAACTTTCTTAATTGTCTCTCGTACTATTTTTATCATCGAGATGGTTGTCAATTTGCGAATCTGGTAATTAACTACTCATTGGAGAATGTTTAGGGTTCGTCTGCCCTATGTATTATATCTACTGGCTATTGCATACTACTCTTCCTATCGATATGGCTGTAAGCTTGCGAATCTGACGCATAAACACTAACTTAATAATACTAATCGGCCCGTGTGAATGAAATCGTGAATTAAAAGCCACGATTACACTTGTTGAGCAACTGCAAAATAAGTACACTCCACTCCAATCACTTGGCAGGAAAGTCGAAAGTTTCTTGGGATAATTCTATGCTTGACTCCACTTGCTGGTAAAAGCACACGGAGATGATTATGCAAAATCATGTTACATCATATTTCTAGCCAGTCCGCACCATCAATGTCATCAATTTCATTATGACCGAAAGGCAACGGAACTATAAGACTTCAAGTTTTCTATAGCATTAACAAGTATTAGCATCTGCGATTCACATTGAGCCATCAAGGTTCCCTTGAGTTCAATTACTGCGACACTTTGTTTAACAGAACCCACTAGCACTGCAAAAGGTACGTCACAAAACATTTGACCTGAGCCTGCTCTCAAACTCTTTGAGAGGTAAACTAACAAAAATGTATAAATTGGAATATAAGGCGAAACAAAGAAATTTGATAAAACTTTAGAAGCAATTACAGACAAGGTTGGACCAAAATCGACACAGCTTTCTTGCTTGTCGCTTGGCTTTTAATGTCAAGGTTTTTGGAGACCGTCTAATGACATCCAACATAACTTTACCACTGTCGTTTTATGACATACAAGAATGGTGAATAACTTCACAGGCCCTCTTAACTCAGTTGAAAAATCACATTAACCGGTCACTATACTCATAACCTTGACGGCAACTCGGTTGAAAACGGAACCCTACCCCATATGGACTCGTGGTTTAGCCCTGGCAATCGATTATGATATCAAAAGGTGGACAAGGTTCGTGTGCTATTTAATCTTAGGAAAACGCTGTTTTCTAAGAGCATTACTAGACTATAAACTTCTACTACTTGAATGAAGTCCTAAGCCCGAGCTGTTTCGGCAAATCAGAATTATACTACGATAACAAGAGAATGACAAAACCTATTGAAATGGACAAATATACGTGCAGAATATACTTTGCAACTTCAACACAGCATTATAAAACCGACCGTGATTCTCGTGATAGTTCACGACGAAAACGTCATTAGGTCTATTTATTACAATATAGATGCAGACCATTTGTCACGTCCGTGGCGCATAATTGTAACTGCAGGCTAACTTCGGTAATAGCAATGATGAATTTTTAACTTGATCTCTCTTGAACTAGAGCACTGGATTCTCTGATCACTCGCAATCAGAGACCTTCAAGTTTTTGTAGAGAAATGTACTGGAAGATTTGAGATACCTATGAACTATGTATATTTTTTATTTCACAAATTTATCACCTTCTTATTTTAATTTGTGATGGAGTAACCTTACCTTCCCTTGTTGGCTGGAGTATTGTCGTGGCGCGTTGGCATAACTACTTCAGTGGGATATTGTGTAACAAACATGATTGTGTTGCGATTGGTTTGCGATATGTTTAAGTTTGATGCTATGCCAACAATCGGCAACATAAATTATCGCAATAAAGTAAGCTAGACTAGCATACACTCGTGAAATAATTGTGTCAGTATAGTAATGAACTGCCTAATCAAATCGATATTGTTATTTGGCCCACCTACGTTTACAAATAAAACCATACATATAGTTTTACAACACATACCATGACCGCAGACTGTATTGTATTGTATACATAGAATGACTGTTGTATCATTAGCATCATGAAGTGCGTAAATAAATCATCCTCTTGACTATATATTGGCTCAAGGAAACTGGGATATTATAGAACACAACGTGAGAAATCGCACCCTCTAATTTGTCACCAAATTCACATGAAGCCTAGAATGAACCTCGAACTAAAATAAATATATATTAAAGCTATTTTTATCAGTGGAATTTACTAAAACCATTACGATATTAAGATAATTATGATGAACACATATATAAATACCTACTCATTAATAATAGAAATACAGTGTTCTGGGCATATTGTATCATTTGTTCTTGATACCAAAAGTTATAACTTCTCTTAGTATGACAAAAATTATATACAGATCACATTGGCGTCCCCGTCACCACCAGGCGAAAACAAACACGTCTCTCATGTATAATTGGGTTTCGAATCACGGTACAGTAGTTAAATAGTGATGTTTTACCTGCAATTAAAACATTTATTAAACATACTTACCTGATTCGAAACCCAATAGTTTCTAATTCTGCCTGGTGTCATAACATGAGAAATCCAATGAAGCTATATCGCGCTCAGCGCACCACCTGGGGTGACGGGTGACGTTGACGGGAAACGGAAAGGGCGGAGTCGACGGTGATTGGACGAACGGATCGGGCGGACCAATCGTAGCACGGCAATTTCGGAGGAAGTCAAGTACGCTACTCTCATGTATAATTGGGTTTCGAATCAGGTAAGTATGTTTAATAAATGTTTTAATTGCAGGTAAAACATCACTATTAATTTTTAAATTACTTCTAAGGTAAAATTTTCATCACTTTCACTTCATCCCCCATTGCACGACCTTAATGTAGAAGTTCTATTTCCGAGATGCATATTATTAGGCATTATTTGCGCTTAGACTATTGACGTAGCGCCAGATATGTTTGGGGACCCGCGAGCCCGTCGCGAATCAGGCACCGTTCGAACGTAGCGAGACCGCGTATTTATCAGAGGGACGTGTACGTACACATAAACAGGCAGGGGTGTCGTGTTGCAGTTCCTCGACACGCGCATCACGCACAGCGTGCAGTGGGGCGAGGAGTGGGCGCCGCTCACGGCCTACCGCGGGTCGCTGCTCACCGACGCACCCGACGAGCCACGCCCGCCGCACCCGCGCAAGCACTACACGCGCCGCACCCGTGAGTACTGCCACACTAGCACTACACGCGCCGCACCCGTGAGTACTGCCACACTAGCACTACACGCGCCGCACCCGTGAGTACTGCCACACTAGCACTACACGCGCCGCACCCGTGAGTACTGCCACACTAGCACTACACGCGCCGCACCCGTGAGTACTGCCACACTAGCACTACACGCGCCGCACCCGTGACTACTGCCACACTAGCACTACACGCGCCGCACCCGTGACTACTGCCACACTAGCACTACACGCGCCGCACCCGTGACTACTGCCACACTAGCACTACACGCGCCGCACCCGTGAGTACTGCCACACTAGCACTACACGCGCCGCACCCGTGAGTACTGCCACACTAGCACTACACGCGCCGCACCCGTGACTACTGCCACACTAGCACTACACGCGCCGCACCCGTGACTACTGCCACACTAGCACTACACGCGCCGCACCCGTGACTACTGCCACACTAGCACTACACGCGCCGCACCCGTGAGTACTGCCACACTAGCACTACACGCGCCACACCCGTGAGTACTGCCACACTAGCACTACACGCGCCGCACCCGTGAGTACTGCCACACTAGCACTACACGCGCCGCACCCGTGAGTACTGCCACACTAGCACTACACGCGCCGCACCCGTGAGTACTGCCACACTAGCACTACACGCGCCGCACCCGTGAGTACTGCCACACTAGCACTACACGCGCCGCACCCGTGACTACTGCCACACTAGCACTACACGCGCCGCACCCGTGAGTACTGCCACACTAGCACTACACGCGCCGCACCCGTGAGTACTGCCACACTAGCACTACACGCGCCGCACCCGTGACTACTGCCACACTAGCACTACACGCGCCGCACCCGTGAGTACTGCCACACTAGCACTACACGCGCCGCACCCGTGAGTACTGCCACACTAGCACTACACGCGCCGCACCCGTGACTACTGCCACACTAGCACTACACGCGCCGCACCCGTGACTACTGCCACACTAGTACTACACGCGCCGCACCCGTGACTACGCCACACAAGCCTACACGCGCCGCACCCGTGACTACTGCCACACAAGGCACCACATCGTGCACAGCGAGGAGTGGCCACCGATACCCAATGGGGGTAAAACTGACACAGGCTTCGGCCAATCCTTCCCACTGGGACCCGATACCCGGAGACTTCAAAGCTTATCTTTGGCATCGTCGGGTCGACCCTGATAGCGAGACGGCCGCTCGCTCCCAATAAGTATCTTGAATTTGTGCTCGTTTTGTTTTTTTGTGCTGCGGCACGCGTTTACACGAGATGAGCGATTGCGTTACATCGTGGTGGTCACACATACACCTATCACAGCTATCTCGAACCGCAGACCCTGTAATCGTATGTGAGTGTTTATTCTTGATCGTAGATCTCGATAATCGCAGCCCTTAAATGGAAATAGAAAAACGAATTGCAAATAGAAAGACATTTTTTATTACGTCTTCCAAAATACCTTCGTTCAACTGGTAGTTAACCCTGTTACCAGCTAAAACGTTTCTGCATAAATCGTAATTGTTTCTTCGTTCTTCGCGCAATGATGTAATTGTAAATGTACCGTAGAATGTAAAGGTGCGTTTTCCTGTGCGCAGGCGCGGGCGGCGGCGCGGCGGAGGACGAGGAGGCGGACGAGAACCCGGAGTCGGAGGGCGAGCAGCCCGGGTGAGCCGCCACACTGGCCGTAGCCGACTAGTACTGTTACTTTACTGTTCTCTCTCCTTACTGTTTATACCCGCATGTCATCGACAACCGAAGTTTAGACACCGCTTTTCAGTTACTTACTCAAAATTCACTATATCAAAACGGTAATTATGATATTCAGAAACAGTTATTCAGACACTCAAACTTCAAAATGTCAAAACGGTATGTCTGATATTCAGAAAACTATATTTAAACTATCAAACTTATTATCTCAAATCAGTATGTCTGATATTCAGACACTCAAACTTCACAGTATGAAAACAGAAAGTCTGATATTCAGACACTCAAACTTCACAATATGAAAACATTAAGTCTGATATTCTGCCAATCAAACTTAACAATATGAAAACAGTAAGTCTGATATTCTGCCAATCAAACTTAACAATATGAGACGGTAAGTCTGATTTTAAGAAACCGTTTTTGAATCTATACTCAAACTTACCAGTAGAGTTTTTGACGTGAGCTCTGTATACGGAGTCTCATTTCGAATTTAAGCTCAGATTAGCTCATGTCAAAACATGACATTGAAAATTTTAAGTATAGAAACCATCTGTCAAGTAGACTTAGAGAGGAAGTTATCTGCAGCATTTAGATTTATTTGTGAAGTAAAAAATATAGCATTCCTTATCCATCGCTATAGTTGCGGTTAATGATATTTTAATACGAATGGTGATTATAGAGGCTGAATCATATCTGATTTCTTAAGACTTTTAAGAATTAACTGGAGCACCTACAGTATCGACAAATACTTAGTGATTAGTAGATACTGTGAATGACTGCGAGGTATATACAGTAAGAACAGTAACTGTTGTATTTGTATTGTAAGTTTACAATCATATCTATGAAATATTGGGCCTTATTATTATATAAGTATGTTTATGTGATTAAGATTAATAATTGTGTAAGTATTTCATTATGTATTTATATAATGTTGAGTAGTGTAGTTTAAACTAGTAAATATTGTACACAGTAAATGCAGAGACGGTCATGTACATAAATAATTAATGAACACTTTGGATGCGGACTATTTTGTAAAAGTAATCAGACTGAAATTCGTCATGTATTATTGTGTATGAGAAGGGTGTAAAGGAATGTACGTTGTTATTGCGGATATTATGGAATTTGACAATATGAGTATATTTTTATTAAACATGATTTAATATACGCAAGTATTTTATTTATTACATTAATTATTTATATTTTCACGCACGATGATAGAAGTATTAACAGGCTAATATGATGATGTACTGTTTGATTACATATTTTTCTTGTAAAGATTAATTAGTTATTAGATTTCTCCTGATAGTAGGCGATGTTTTGGTCGCCGGTCGTGGTTTTACTAACACTTGTTTGAAATCAATAATTGAGTCGCAATGTATTGAGATTATTTAAAGATCCATTGTTAGGCATTTGGCTATTCAGACACCTGAATTATCTCTGAGACATCCTTACAAACTGACACCTGATTCTAACAAGTGGAGATATGTCATCTTTAGAAAATTAATTTATTGTAAAACAGTACTGCCAGTTACTTGAAAAGTTACCTTTTCCGTACCTACATCCTCGACATCTAATAACAAATATTTTTCTATTTTAAGAAAGTGATGATGCAGCCAACGATGGGAAATGGTTGCCTAGAAGATACCTATTCACTCGAGACTTGAAGACTCCCAGATTATACCGTTCGGGGAACAAAGACGCAGGCAATGAGTTCCACTCCTTCGCTGTACAGATGATGAACGAAGAAGCGAAACGCTTCGAGCAAATTGGAGTTATGTCGACCATAAATGGATGACGTTTGATAGTTTGTCTTGTTTTAAGATGATAAAAAGGGCATGGTGGAATTAACTCATGTAATTCCTGAGCACACTCTCCAAAATGTAAGCGATAGAATTCCTTACGTCGTCGGTGACCGAGACTTTGCAATTTGGACTCAACTAGCATCAACTAGCTTACTATCGCCAATGAGTATTTTCGCCCGCCGGTCAATAGATTCAAGAGCCTCTAGCTGGTACTTAGCCGATGACAGTTACCGATTTCTTCTAGGGTAAAATAAAGCCTGCCACATTACATAACATCTGGGGGTCAACTATTTTGTTAGACAAAAGTATGTATTTACTTTTACGATAAGTTATATAAATTATCCTACGCATATTTGGTAAAACATTTATATTCTGTACTTTGGAATGGCTTCGCTAGATATAAACTTGAGGCACTTGAGCGAAGAGCCAAGAGAATCAATAATAAAGAACAGCTGACTGATAATAGGCTTCAGAGCCTAGGACATCTTCGAGAGTATCTCTGTATTCGGCTACATTTCGGAGAGAGTGACATGCATTCCTCTATTCTGTTACTCCTCAGGACCACTAGTAGGACTGCATTGTTGCATTTTTTTTTTATTCTCGATACACAAGCATTTGACCGCTATCTCACCTGATGGAAAGTGTTGATGCGGCCGAAGATGTAGCATACTTGCCTAGAAGATACCTATTCACTCTTGACTTGAAGACTCCCAGATTATACCGTTCGGGGAACAAAGACGCGGGCAATTAATTCCACTCCTTCGCAGTACGGATGACAAATGTAGAAGCAAAACGCTTCGAGCGAACCGGAGGTATGGCAACCATAAATGGATGACGTATATGGTACACGTACACTTATAGTATATGGTAGATATTCCTCAAATGCGCACGAAGCGATTCATAAAACATAAACATTTTTATACTCACAGCCGTGGGGCTGCTAACCCTGCTTAGAAGGCGAACGCCACCCAACCAAGCAGATCAAATTCATTCCAAAAGATTCGCCACGTTCAATATGCGCACTGCAAACGAGTGGAATTCCTTGCCAGCGCCTGTTCCCAGATAAATACAATCTTGGTATCTTCAAGTCGAGAGTAAATAGGATCTTCTATGAAAAAGTTTTGAAGAAAGAAGTAATAAGAAAAAGTAATGACAGGAAAACAATTAACATTACGATAATTGTATATTACATGTGAGAGTCTTTAATATCGTAATTAATACAATTATGTTTTTGGTTATACATGTTTTTGGTACGAAATTAAAAATATAATGAAGATGCCAAAGATGGGAAATTCAAGTAAGTACCTATATTAATGTAAACGTAGCTTTGTAGCTTATTGCTTAGTTTTCGTTATTTAGTAGTTTAGATAGCATGACATACTAAACTATATCATTATTTTTATTTGCTCCCTTATGGTTGTGTGATCTTTTAAGTGTATGTTTATTTATGTAATATTCGAGTAATATTATTTTGTAGTGTAATTAGATGCTAGTCGTGGATTTTGTCAATAATACTTAAGATACGAATATAAATATAATCGTAGCCGGTAGAAGATGTGACGTGCTCCTCGGGGAGATACAGAATACACTCGGGCATAATACGGGGGCGACCGAGCAACAAACAAAGTGGGGTCTTACAAGTTTGATATTTTTATTTTAAAATGTTTTTTTTTTCTCGTAACGTGAGATGATATTCATGTTAGTTAAGCTTATTTTATTCTATAATATACTTATTTAGACGCCGATGTATGCTCCGAGCGGTTAGAACGATCGAATGCGTTTTTTTTTGTTTATTTGCCGGTTTTTGCCAAAACATAGATAAAATCTCCGGGGCCGTTTTCAAAAAAATAACGTTAGAAGATTAATTGTTATTTTTATTGCTAACGCTCGCGTTATATCCGAAGTTACATTAACGAAAGTTCTCGCAACTTCTTACGTATAATGGTGTCGTATCGTGCAGGCGGCGCGGGCGCGGGCGCGGGCGCGTGCCGCGGCGCGGCGCGGCGGCGCGGCTGGCGGTGTCGCGGCGCCGCGCCGCCCTGCCGCGACGCCGCGCTCCCCCTTCCCCCCGCCCATCCCCCTCGCCCTCTATCCACGACACGGAGTCCTGCCGCTCCGACTCCGACGCGGCCGCGCCGCCGTCGACCGGCTCCGACATCGAAACTACGCCGAGTTCCGCGAGAATCGAGGCTGCGAGCGGGCCGAGTGCCGCGCGGCAGCTGCGAACGCCGCCGCGGACCAAACGGAAGGCTTCGGCTTCGGACTCCGACGTGGCCGCGCCGCCCGCGCGCCGCCTGCGGCTCTCCTCGAACGGTTCTACCTCCACGTCCGGGGGGAACGAGCCGGCCGGCGGGGGAGGGGGGGACCCCGCCGCCGACGGACGACGAACCACCTCCCCCGGGTAACTAATTCATTACACTATGAATAATATTATAAATTCGAAAGTTTGGGTTAGTTAAAGTTTTTAAAAAAATATCAGATAGGTAAGCTTATTTGACCACTATCTCAGCTGATGGATGATGCGGCCTAAGATATGACATTCTTTGCCTAGAAGGTACCTATTCACTCTTGATTTGAAGACTCCCATAGATTATACCCCTCGGAGAACAATGACGTATTCTGACGACTCATTGCCTATGAGTTTCACTCCTTCGCCGTACGGATGATGAACGTAAAAGCAAAACGCTTCGAGCGAACTGGAGGTATGTCAACCATAAATGGATGACGTTTGACAGTTTGTCTGGTTGTTAGATAGTAAAAGAGGCATGGTGGAATTAACTCGTGTAATTCTTGCGCACGCTCTGCAATAAATATATACCATAACAATACCGATAGACTTGCGACCATACGTCTGTGACCGACAATGCAATCCGGACTAAATTAGCTTATTATCTTATTATTTATTATTAGTCTTTTTGCTTGTTGGTCAATAGACTCAGGACCCTTAAGATGGTACTTAGCGGATCCATCCCAAAACTGGTAATACTACTCCATACGCGATCGGACTTGCGCTTGATATAGGTTGAGAAGCTGGCGAGGTGTGAAGTACTGCCGGACCTTAGCGAGGATACCCAGCTTCTTAGCGGTCAGTTGAGCTCTGACTGCAATGTAAGTGCCAAAGTTAAATTTATACGATAAGGTAACGTCAAGAAGCTCGAGTTTATTTGCTATCAGTATTGATACATCTTGGAAGGTTGTAGATAGGCCGAACAGACTCCGTTTGGCGGAGAAGGGACACGCTTGTGTTTTGGACGCATTAAATCGAACCAAATTATCATCGCCCCAATCAGACACTGCAAAAAAACTCGAATTCAAACGCCCAATCGTTTCTCTCTTAAAGATTGGACTTTACCACGCCAGCTCGTGCATTGGATATATATCTCTCGACAACGGTGCTATCGTCTGCGTACCCAAAGATACCGGGCCTAAGCAGATCGTTAACGTGTACCAAAAACAGCGTTGCCAAAAGAACCGACCCTTGAGGTACACCGGCATTCATTACCATTAGATCGGACGAGCAGCCGTCAACGACAACTCGAATCGATCGTACGTCAAGAAATCCGAGATCCAAGCACATAAACCGGGAGGTAAACCACGAGGTGGAACCTTGCGAATAAGGCTTTCGTGCCATACCCTGTCAAAGGCCTTGAAGATATTAAGAGATACCGCAATCTCTTCGCCGTATTTTTCCAAGATCTCACTCCATATGTGAGTGGCATATGCAAGAAGGTTTCATGTTGACCGGTTCTGGCTAAACCCATATTGCCGGTCACTCAGAAGGTAATTTGCTTCAAGATAGCTTAGATGTTATTAACCTAGCCTAGCCTAAGTAATCCTCGTGTGCATCTGACCCTATTCGTTTGTCGAACGTAACCGATCGGAAATCGGGCATGCGATCGTTTGTGAGCATGTCGCTGACCAATTACGGAAGTGCCATAATGTTTAAAATGTTCGTACTAAATTCAAATTCTTGCCTTAGGATGATCTTTATAAATATCCTGACTTCATCGGAGAATATTACTTGTCCTTCGATGAGGGCTCCGTAGAGTGAAGTCTCGGTCACAGAAGTCAGGTTTAAAGAATTCTCAATAAGACTAAATAGCCATTAATTTGATGAACAAAGAAAAAAAAATGTGATTGTTGTTCCGCTCAATTTGTAAATAGATATGTACCCACTAGGTTATTGCATTAGTTCGTGTGTGTGGCAGGTCATCGAGGTCGGGCAGCCCGGCGGGCGCGGGCGTGGTCATCGCGGCCGACGTGCATCGCGGCGCCGCGGGGTGAGCCGCGCTCGCGTTAGTCTCCCTACTCTATACACTACCTGTAATGTAGTCTGCCCTACTCTATACACTACCTGTAATGTAGTCTGCCCTACTCTATACACTACCTGTAATGTAGTCTGCCCTACTCTATACACTACCTGTAATGTAGTCTGCCCTACTCTATACACTACCTGTAATGTAGTCTGCCCTACTCTATACACTACCTGTAATGTAGTCGGCCCTACTCCATACACTACCTGTAATGTAGTCTGCCCTACTCTATACACTACTTGTAATGTAGTCTGCCCTACTCTATACACTACCTGTAATGTAGTCTGGTAACGCCAAGGAGCTCCAGTTTGTTTGCTATCGGTATTGACATCTCATATATTTGACATCTTGGAATGTCGAAGATAGGTCGAACTGTCTCCGTTTGGCGGAGAAGAGACCCGCCTGAGTTTGGACGCATTGAATCGTACCAAGTTGGCATCGCTCAATTCGGACACCGCCAACAAGATCTAATTTAAACTCTCAATCATTGTCTCTTCTTAGAGATTTGACTTGTTAACTTAAGTAATAACATACTAGCTGTGCTCCGTGGCTTCGCCCGCTATTTTCAAGTTAAAAAGTAGCTTATGTGTTAATCCTAGGTATAAGCTATGTACATTCTAAATCGAAATACGTTCAGCCGTTATAGCGTGAAGAGGGAACAAACATACTTACACACAAACTTCGGATTTATAATATTAGTAGTATATCCCCATTTTATTCTATGATTTGTTGCCATATTGTAGGTCATGATCCCTTTGCTGTAGAAGTTTTGGAACTACTAATAAAAAAATGCTACTGTTTGTTTTGAAAGTCATCTCTTGATCATCTCAGATCTCTTCACACTACCTAAATAATTCTGAAGAGACCACAAGAAAAGTGTTTGTGGCGAAACCCTTTTCTGTTGAGCTTGGCCGCCCTTTGACCACGATCTTGTCATGATCTTTCATCACCATCAACCGCTTTTTAATGATCCGCTTTTCATCACCGTCAACCTCTTTAAAATGGTTCGGTTTCATTACGTTTCAATAGAGAATTGCAAATTAATCCTCTAGGTTAATTAGGTTTCATTCAGTGAGCTCGTGTGACACCCAAATATCGTCCTTTTTTGTAAACCCAGACTTTCAAATAGGTCAAAATTCAGGTATGTCGTAACTACTAATATGACGATCTCGTTCTATTTTCTGAAAATTCCCAGACTAAAAAGTCTTAAACTAACTTATTGATACATACAGAATACGAAGAGAATTTTTCCCGACCAATTTTTTTTATGAAGCTTTATAAAGTGATGCTCGACTAAATAATTCGATACGATATTATCCAAGTAACTTCGGTTTACATTTGCTGCGCTCGATTTTTTTGATTCCTCACAGTTTGACATGCTTTTTGATATTGTGCTTTCTGTTTGTTCACCGGTTTACTTGTGAATAAAATAAATGCAAACAAGAAGATTTTGAAAGTTACGACTCGGACGATTAAATTTCACTACTTTTTTAAAACTTAAATTGCTTTTATCTTTTCAATCTCTGCTAATATCCATTATTTCGCGCTAAGTACACTACCTCATAGGTGGCGAGGAAACGTGTGCATATTATGACGAACTTTTACAACTTTTTGAATCGTTATATCTCTAAAACGGTGGCTCGTAGAAAAAAAAGTATTAATTAATTTTTTGTAGATAATTTTATGATCTACAATTTTTGTTTGATATATTTTTATGATAAAACTTACCGTTTTGCTGAAAATCGTGAAAAACTCATTTTTTTACCTTTGACCTTAAATATTTTTTTTTCCTTAAAGGGGAAAGATGGGGAACTTTCAAATTTTGTTTTTAATGATATTTTATACAATCTTACCGATTTTTAGCTTGGTGGGAATTTAGGTTACTTTACTCTTATTTTTTGGTCTAATTTGACCGGACTATATAGGCAGCAGCTAGTAGGACACAGGCTAGATGTGTGAAGTGGGATACGTTCTTGTACTACTAAGTTGTTTGTGCATCCCAAAGTGTTAAATGCGTAGGCAGGATTTAAACTGTAATCTATTTTCGAATTAAAAAATATTTGCGCGTAGTAAAATACAAATATTGTTATTGCAGGAGTAGCGGCAGCCGTGACATGTCGCTGGCCAGTGACGTCATTAGGTGGCAGGCTAACTAGCGCTCCGCCCGCCGTGTTGTCTCAACTTTGACGCACTCCAGCCGTCTCTACGTTATTAGCACATATTTTCGAGCAAATGTTCAATACCTTGTGTTAATATTTTTCTATTACGAGAATACTTGGTAATATTTTGAATTGTGAAATTTTGTCTGTTTTGATTTTTGCTAAATGCAAATATTGTTTCGTTCGTTGATTTGTTCACGCCTTAGAAAGAGTTGAGAACTTAAGCCACTTCTACGAATTTGGATTGTTATGTGCTGCCATTTTTTGTAGATGATTTTGTATTTACGAGTCGTAAACTGTTTTCTGTTATTTGATTATTATAAGTTAGTTTATTTTTCGTGATATATTTTTCTAAAACTTTTATGTCATACTTTACCCTATTAAACGTGTTGATTAAAATTCCGGTGTATTATTTTATATAGGTAGGTGTAATAGATAATTATTTAGGTATGACGTGTGGTGAGCCGGTATCACAATAAACATGCATTGCTATCTTATTTACGCTTATGACGGTACTGAACTTATAAGAACTTGCGATAATGACAGGTTTTTTTTTTCAATGTATGACTTTTTTTTTTTTTTTTCTTAATTTTTTTAATTTGTGACAGGCTAGTCTTTGACCACTATCTCACCTGATGGTAAGTGACGATGTGTTCGAAGCTGGTAAACACACTAGACCTGGAATACGCAGGCTCTCAAGGATAACTGCCGGAACACCGTATTTGGCTTGGCGGCAGACTTTCAACTTGATGGTGGTAAGCTACTTTGGTAGCAAGCCAGGCGAGCAACTCACAAAATGCTCTACCACCTCTCAAATGTCACCTGATTAGCACCACCCGGGGACCACGTGTAGGGAGTCAGACTTAAGGGGTATCCTCCTACGGACGTGGGTGACTCAGCCACTGACTATTAACATATTTTTTTTAACCGGTTTAGTACTATACTTATCAAGCTATTTTCAAAGTACGGATACCCCACAAGAAAAGATTAATAATAAAAAAATATCTTCTCTCCACTACCATACATGTAGTATGGGATTATTATTGTATATAATTTATATAATTTTAAATGTAATTTCTGGCTTTCGTTTTCGGCCGTAGATTTACATTTTCTATGATAATTTGAAGTCATTCGCTTATATGGTTTAGACGCTAGATGCCTCTGACAGACAAACGAACGGACAGACGGACAAAGTACTGAACGACCAATACAACTTGGAAAGTCCGTAACAGCATTTATCTAGAATGTATATTTAGCTCAGAAAAAATACTATATATGTAAAAAATAAAAAAAAGCGTCCAGTGTTGGGTTGGCTTTTTGAGATATTCAGTATTCATCCTTGCCAAAATTATATTATTTCATCGTCTTACGTAGTTCATGTAAATACAATTTGCATTAATAATTATTGCAGATAATTTGGATAAAAAGAGGATTTAAATTTGACTTGTTCGAATGTTATTTTGTTCAGCCGGTCATAACATATGTTTGAACTGCTCGCTATCGTAGTTGGGTGCGCGTTCGCTTTTAATCAGCAGGTTTGTACCCGGTGAGAACACAAGTTTTCACCCCACGGGACTTTTAGAAGCGCTTAGGTGTATGTTTTTTTACCCGGGCGACGCCAGCCGGGTCAGCTAGGTATTTCCTAGCTATTTCCTAAAACTAAATAAATACTCGTACTATGTTTATACCTATACTGTATCTATTTTTTTTTCTATGTAGCTTATCTGAATCTGAATTATTTATTTGTTTAAAATGTAGGTTAGTAATTTTGAAATGGTTAGTACCGACACTGTATAAAATTTTCGAAAAAATATATCACTTTATAAGTCATTTAATAATTATACATTATTAAATTAAAATTCTATATTATAATTTCAAAACTTAGGTATTACATGGCAATTTATATCAAGTTAAAAAGTATCATATGTCCTAGATATAAGCTATGTACATTTCAAGTTTCAATTAAATCCTTTCAGCCATTACAGTGTGAAGAGAAAACAAAAATACTTACACATTTACACACAAACCTTAAGATTTGCAAAAATAGTGTGATATTAAAATTAACAATCCAGTGCCCTGATAGTCTTTAAAATATATTTATATTTATTATATTTTAAGAATTCTGTAATTAAATTAAAACATTTTTCTAATAATAATATTTTCAGTTTTATTATTAGTGTATTGGGCGGCATTGCTTTGATCATTAGGTAGGGCGTTATTACTCAACATTACTCTTATCGTATATCGCCTCCTTTTAAGACCGGTACGATTCGTGCAGATTTCCACACTGCCACTGGTGGAAATGCTCCTTCCCGTAAACACATGTTATATATACGTTGTAGGGGGAATATAAAGTAGAGTAAGTGGATTTAAGGAACAACGGTGGCATATTGTCTAAGCCTGGCCCCTTCGTCACGTCTAACGATCGTTGTTCCCTGAAAACTGCATCAGATGAAAATTTTATAGGCTTGTGTTTTAACACCGCCCAAAAAAGTACCTATTTTACTATCAAAAAAATTCTAAACTGTTATCGAAATGGATAAATGGTCACCAAATCACGTTGGATAAATGGTCACCAAATTACGTTTCCTAAAATATTATGAAATAAATCAATTTTTTCGTATTATAAATATTTTTGTATTAATTATTTAAAAAAATAACCTTAGCCTACTGTTATCCGATTCGGTTCTGTCACAGAATGTTTATTTTAGAAAACGTAATTTGGTGACCATTTATCCATTTTGGTAACCGTTTAGAATTTTTGGTGGCCGTCTAAATTATACCCATTTGTATATTGCTTATTATATTGGAGTCTTGATTGGTGTCAGCAATGTCAGATACTTCATAGTCCCCCGTAATACTAGAGGATTGAAATACAGATTTAAAGAAGGAAGAGAAAAGGATGTCTCATCAGGATCTTTAGCTATAAGGTTTAGGTATGACATCCTGTTAGTGTCTTGCCTATTTGTCAGATTATTTATATACCTACGTCCAGAAACATTTAATATTTGTATGTATAATTGTATACTATCTTCGTCGGAACACATGTACTTTTTGTAACCATTTGTGTGCTTTTACATTGCTAAATCTCTCTCTGAACATAGCAAATACCTGATAGTCGGATATATTTTGATACTTTTTCCATTTAAACCAGGATTTATTTTTATTTACAATTATATGGATCAAGGCGGGTGAGAACGATTTTATACGCTTAGTCGGTACATTTGTTTTTATAGTGGAGTAAAGATTTTCGTAAAATGCTGCAACTGCCCTTTCAGCGTTATTATTAAGAAAAAATCCATCCCAGTCAGTTTCAAGGATGTCATTATTTATTATGGTGTAGCCAGCTTTTTTATAATTAAATTCTATTCAAATTTTCGAGACAATAGGTCTGATAAAGCTTTAAATGGTACAAAAGTTATAAAAGGGGGGATTCTTATCAGGTGTAACTAGTGACTGAGGAGCAGGGGCTGACAAACAATCTGAAATGTTGCTAATAAATAAGTCTAGTATTCTACCCTTCACATTGTGATATTTATTTTTTTGAAGCCATTTATCATAACTAAAAAGTTAATTAAGTTTTTATTCGATAGATTTTAGTGACTACACATTACAGGCTTTAAGTATGTGCTGTGGTCTTGTCATTCCATTAAAGGTAAATTATAGTCACCCACTATGAGAAAGTTACTTATGTTACTAAGAAGAAGCATATTTGTTAAGATATCAAAATGTTCCATTTATACATCCGAACTCAAGCTCGGTGGCATATGTGCAGCGCTACAAGATAAATGATGTGTGCGTATTTCAATACTTACGTGATCTACCAACGGAAAAGGAGCAACAGGTGTCGGAGAGGTGCGGGAGGCGGATCTAGGAGTGGATGGATCTAGAAGTATACCAGTATTAAAAGAGAGGATGCCTGCAACCGAAGCCCTGACTCCCATACAGAAACTGCTAGAAGATAAGCACGCTCTAAGAAGCTGGGACACGTATCTAAAAGACGTTTCCGTGCTAGTTCACAGAGCAGCCGATAGCAGCCATAGCAGCCCTATATGTGAGGATAAGCTCATTGGAAACTCGATATTTGGGCATGCTATCTTCTAGACTCTTCTGGCCTCAGCCACGTTTGTTATTTCTATAGAACCCAAAATTTATGAAAGTATTTGAGTATTTATCGACTAATTTATATGTACTTGAAATGAGAACAAGAAACCGATAATGTCAGGATACACTATTATACTTAGTGTACATACTACTTGGAGAATGGACGCTCGCCGTGTGCCGCTGTGGAAGCCTGTATCAGTAAATAACGCTACAAGTATTGCGAGCGATTCTCCAAAGGTTTCGAGTCGAAACGTAGTTCCTTACACACGAACTATAAATGAATATTTAGTTTGAGTTCTTTTTTATGTAGTATCAGGGTATCCCGGGTAGAAGTAAAGCGCGGGGCGGGGCGCTGGTGCGCCGCCCCCGACACGCCCGCTGCGCGCGCGCCGCCACTGCAAGCCCCGCTCACATTATCACACCTCACCTCCAACCCAACAATGACATCCCTAAAATATTAATACAACACAATACAGTACAAAAACTACTTTATTGACACCAAAAGATAAATACAATTCACAGATATACTTATAAAGATAGGTACAATGGTCTTATCGCTAAGAGCGATCTCTTCAAGACAACCTTTGGATGGAAATATAACCGAAAAGACAATGTAGGGAGGTGGTGCGATAAAATGAATGCAATAAATTCTAAAATAATAGAAATACATTGTTTAAACTACATAAACAATACATACCAATAATAATATCAGAATATATTTACATAAAATAAATAAATAATTACATATAAGTACCTATAATACATATTTTCGTTCATTTTACAGATTCGGCAAACAGATAAAGGTAATATGCATTGCGACAAATAATAATAAGATTAAGGCAAGTCATATAGGAAGATTGAACAAGTATTTAAAAAGTAATCAGGGTTATATTTGGGTACTTATAGGCATGAGTATACTGTTAAAACGGAGTGATTACATTATCTTTAGATAGTGCTACCAAATCAGATATAAATACTGACAGGGCTGTAAGACAATGTCACTATTTATGTCCTTACAATGTATGTTTATGCAGAAACCTATCACAACGATAACTAACGCTTGAAAACTGCCTTTGCAGCCCGATTGGAATGCGATTCAAAATAATAAAACGATAGCGAAAACCGATACATTATTCGTAGAAATTCACTTAAAGATTTGATTACTAAGAGAGAAATACAATGAGGCTCAGACAAGCTACCATGATTGAATTGAATGCCTAAATTATGTTGTTGTGCCTACAACTATACCTTTAGGCACGGCCATTTTGCGGCGAACAAGAAACCAATCACGGGTAACTAGGGAGTGGTAAACAAGACTATGTACATAGTAGAAATATATCTAATATGCTATGTAGGTCAATGAAATGGAGGGCGCGGGTCGGCGCGCCGTTGGCCTTGAACTTCCGCGAAAACCCCTTTCTTCTATGTCAATATATTGACGACCCAGTTGGCGCAGTGGACAGGTGCCCGCCCTCTGCGCCGTGGGTCCTGGGTTCGATTCCCGGCAGGAGCAAATATTCCTTCCCAAGGGATATTTGTGCTTCTGGTTCTGGGTGTAATGGGTGTGTGATGTGAATGTTTCCGGCGCCCACGATACAAGTCTTTGAACTTAGTGTGGGGCTGTGAGTGTGAATGCGTTTGTTTGTTTGTTTGTTAATATGTATATTGAAGTACAGACAAGTTCCAAAAGAGCTCATAATCTCTTATAATGGATAAAGTCAAAATAAGGGTATGGCTTTATATGCATCCGACAATCTTTGAACATCGAGTTGTGACTAAAAAATATTGACATAGCTAGATAAAATTAAGTTTGTGTAGTATTTAAAATATTTTTGACATTATTTACATTTTTCTCTGCTTTGCATAACATTAGGGGAGACCGGGTATGGTTGTCTCACGGGTTGGTTGTCACAGTCACCATAACAGAAAAACGAACGATCGAATGAGTCTATTGAACGGCGCCGCAGGAGCGAGTGAGCAACACCTCCCTCCCTACCTCACGCCAGTTTGCTTCAACAAGGCGTATAGGTGACACGTACGATTATTTTTTTCGCACAGTAAAAGTAAATTTTTGTGCTTCTGTGCCGAGCCTCGTAAATATACGTAAATTCTTTATAGTAATAACTTTTCCATGCATCTGATGATGATACATTTGTATTCTATACTATCGTAATATTGTTTTTCAGATATCTATTAATTGAAATTTGTTACGGAGGTTATATTTCTAAAACGTGTTCTGGGGCAGGTTGTCTCAAGTTTTCGGGGGCTGGTTGTCACATGTAACAACCTTTAGACAAAGTTTAATTTCATAAGATTAAAGATTTTAAATCAAATATATGTCGTAGGATATTGATTGATTCAAATAATAAAAAGAAACTACAAAGTAAATGTTTGTTACCTACCAGAATTATATGATTGTTTAGATATTGTTAAATGTTAGGTTAGGCTAGTCGCAGAAAGCAAGTTTAGTTATTTTTTTTATATTCTGAGTACAAATAAAATGTAAAAGATTGTTTTCTTTAATAAAACTCATTCTTTTTGTTTAAATAAGTGTTTCTTTTTATAAAGTTTACGTAATTTAATATGTGACTAATTACCCTATACACTGTGACAACCATCCCTGATCCGGGGTTAGAAGTCACACTTCTCTTTTTCACAAAAATATAAAATAATTTCTCAACAGATAATCTTAGAGAAAAAGACATTTACTTTTTTAAATTAACAATAATTACACTTTTTATTAGTATACAAATGACATTGCTAAGTTTTTCACTTTGGTAGTTAAAAGGAAATAAAAAAAGTGTGACTTCCAACCTCGGTCTCCCCTACCGACCTATCTCGTTGTTCCCACACTATTTTTTTTCACACAATTATTATTGTACCATGTTTTATTAATATATTTCATTTCGTATGAAACAATTATTATAAAGAAAAAAAGTTATAAGCAATTAACCTCAACAGCTTTTCTTTATTAGGAAAAATGCAGGCGTTAGATCTCCGTTCGGGGCGAACGTCTACTTATAATATAATTACCTCTCCTATGGTCTCACATGACATTGGCGAAATTGTGGTGGCGTTACCACAGAAAGCCACAAAATTATAATTAGCTGTGCTAAACGATTTAAAAGTTCCAGAGAACAAACACAAACTTTCGGATTTATAATTTTAGTGTGATACTTTAGTATTTATGAATTATCTGCATAAGCACGTTCTGCAAGATTATATTTTTGCTAGTATAACGATTTCTATCACTGTGATATCTCAGACCACAAACATTAAAAAAAGCATGCGTGAGTTAAGAATATACTGGACACATTTTAAAATAATCGTCGATACAGGATACACATGACAAACATTTATTCATAATAAACTATCACTTAAGTTAAAAACAAGATATTTAAGTTTTATGACAACTATAATAGGGCATTTATTTTAATCATCTATTTTCAGGCAAACCAATCCATGTGGATCACATATATACATATCCTACATATACTTAGATACACGCGAGACATGGGAGGCGTATAGCAACTCCTCATCAGTAATTCAATACAACTAAATTATTTCTTGGAACCTTGTCTAGCTCAGCAGGTAATAAATAATTGTAGGTATGTTATTTACTATCTACTGCGTAGTACCCCTGAGGTGCCCGTGATTGGCCAACATTTGGCTCAAATATTTACAGATAACGTGGTTGTACCAATTTTATAAAATATACAGAGTATCTCTACATATTCGTAGCAGATTATGGCCAATTTCACTCGTTTGGAAAACGCGACAAAAATTTTGATTTGCTTAAATATCAGATAACATTGTGCGATGGAAATAACTTTAGCCATATTTTTAAACTTTTTTTTTACTTAAATATAAAAATACTTTGTTATCGTAATATGTAACTTTAATTACATTAAACTAAAAACTAAATTAAAATTAAACAAAAAAACTATAATTAGATAGAAATATGTACAAAACTTAATCTAATAGACCGCTACCAATAGGCAAAGTACCCAAAATTTCAAAATGGCAGCATTGCCACGTTGAATGGCAATACTCAATCTCTGTCCAAAATATTTGCCAGCATTTTGGTCACGAGTTGCTTCGACCAAACGCTTTGTTAATTCATTGTAGAATGTATGTGCTCCCGGTCCCCACGGTCCCAACGTCTCAACCCCAAAAGGCACAAATATATAACCACTATCAAGATTACTATATTTGCGCCTTTTGAGAGTCTCTGCTGATTCAGCCGCAACACCAGCCTTATTTTTAGTTCCAGAAAGATGAGACGGTGCTAGGGTGTCTACGCAAGTTGCATCCCAAACCAAAGGCCGTCCCATCTTCCATGGAATCAGGGTCATTCCGTCAGGCCTTTTACCGTCATCCCGTGCTAGACCATTTGGTTCCAAAATAGCCGCACAGTTGGCGGTGGTAAGAGCCCGACGTATGATATCATTAAGACTCGCGTGGCGGGGAATACGTCCTGCACTCCTAGAGCAAGCAGTACCGCACTGACAGCGGTGTGGAGCACAACACGATGCGCCTAATCGAAGTGATGCTGCGATACGGAAAGCCGATGAATCCAGTAGCGTTCCCGTATTTGGCGATGGGAGAGCCTGTAGCCACAGACCTGATTCCCACTCCGAACTTGCAAGAAGACGGGCACAATCTGCGGAACTTAAGCACGTTTGAAATAAATGATTCCGTACTTTGTCGCAGAGCGGCCCGTCCCAAAGCTTCTGAGAAGACAGATTTTCTGGGAAATCAGTGCCTGAACAGGCTACCAACCACGCTTTCTTGGCCTCGTCTATAAAAGATATTTTTGTATTAAATGGTAGAGCTACTTGTAATATGTTATTAGTCAATTTTGGAGTACTGTGTATTGATGACAAGAAAGCGGGAAGGGCGACTCCCGAAATTGATCGAATGCCAAGGCCTCCTAAACGCACTGGCAGTGAAGCTTGCAACCACACCCTCTCGTCTAAATTCATATTCAAAATAGATGCCAATGTGTTTTTGACAATGTTGTCTAAATTTTGAATAATATGTTCATGTTTCCATAGCTGGCAACACCGTAAAGTATATGTAAATTTTGGGCCAAAAAGACAGTATTTGAGTATCGTGAAGGCCATATGAGTATTAATTTTTAGTAGACGATCTGGACTCTGTTTAAAATTTTGAATTTTTTCTTCAAAAAATGAAGGGAATGATTCGTTAGGAATAGGGGAGCCCAATAACTGAAGGGATTGTTTGTTAATAATTTGAATATTTGGAGCTAACGAGTAAAATTTTTGAATTACTTGGTCTCTTTCTGTATATTTTTCGGAAACATAAAGTTCACATTTTGAATTTAGTTCTAAGCCAATTTTTTGGAATTCGTCTATGAGAAGACGAAGATCTTCAAAAACAGTATTTACATCGCCACCAAAAGTCCCATCGTCCAAATACCAAACATTAACTTTGGAGCGAAGTTGTTGGATAATGGGATGTACAGAGAGACCAAAGACTGCTGGACTCAATGGGTCTCCTTAATTACGTAATATGTACATATTACTTGGCAATTGTGGTACTCAAACTCCGTCTACGCAGAGTTAACCTATTCTATAGTGTTCTACCAAGGAGAGCTGTTGCGTTATTAGTACCAGTCCAGACCTCAATATAGGCAAGTAAGTATTTATTTATTTATTTAATAGTTTAGCACAAAACAGTGTACAAGGAATAGCTTAATGCTATGAAGCATTATCTACCAGCTTTCCTGGGCGTGTAAGAAAAGTAGCTAGAAACGAGGAAAAAGAACGGTGCGTTCTGGCAATCTTCAAGTCTAAAGTGAATAGGTATCTTCTAAGCAAGCATGCTGCATTTTCGGCCGCATCGTCACCTTTCATCAGGTGAGATAGAGGTCAAATACTTGCCAGCGTAAAAAAAACGCTAAATGTGTAAGTGCCACACGCGCATAAATATCTGCAGTACCACCCCAAACTTTGAAAAACAAAGTTACACGTGGGACGGCAATGCGCTCCTCGCCGACAGAGACCTAACGTTTAATCTATTTATATAAAAATCAATGTCACTTTTCGTTGTAATTGTATAACTCAAGAACGGGCTCACCTATCCAAACCAAATGTTTAGGCTTTGTTCGGACTATTTAGTACATGGTTTATGTGAAGCTTGCACAAAATCGGCCGAGCGGTTCTTCATTTATCACACCAGGGCGAAGCCGGGGCGGATCTAGTCCCGGGTCGATCACAAACGCCTACTTTGAAACAGTGTAGAAGCTACTCTCATATAAATAAACTCAATTTTTTAGGTTCAATTGAGAGCATAGATTGGGAAGAGGTAGGCATGCGAAATCCATCACACGAGAGGTTAACAATGGCCATAATAGATATAATCCGAAACAAATATGAAGTTTGTTTTCCACTGCGTCGCGTACCATGTAAAAAAATTGACGATTCATGGATAACATCTGACATGAATAATTTTAGACTGTTCCTATTTGACATACTTGAATTTAATCATAAGTTAGCTAAGAATGACATGTTAATACAATTTATAAGTGACATGAATAATAAATATGACGAGTTGTTGAACAATGAAAGGTCTCGACATTATACAACTTTAATGAAAACGAGCCAAAAACACTCACAAAACAATGTGGAAAATAGTCAATGACGAGAGGGGGCAACACAACTCTTGCTACCTCGATTTTACGGATATTGTTAAAAGCTCAGATGGCGAACCCTTCAGGTGTAAACGCGACGTGGTTAATGCCATGAATGCAAGGTTTATAGGAGCCGCAGCAGCGTGCGGGGTGCCGCCGGCGGACGTCGCGGGAGTCGAACGCGCGCTGCGCGAGACATACGCGCCCGCCGACTGCTCCCTGCGACTGCGCCCGACTACACCGAACGAGGTTTACCGCATCATCACAGCGCGTATCCCACCCAAACCTGATCGCTGGACCTATTTCTCCAGTTCTAGCGAGCTTATTTAATAAGTTTATTAAAAACGGTACATATCCCAATCCACTTAAACTAAGCAAAGTTCCCCTTTGTTTAAGGGAAAGGGAAAGCGAGAAAACATTGACGGATATCGACCTGTTTCTATCATCCCCGCTATAGCCAAAATTTTCGAGAACGGTTTGAGCTCCCGGTCGGTGACTTATTAAACGTCGATAAATCGCTCGACCGTATCGCTGACTCGTGAAGTGATCCGCATTGTTTTACACGCTAGAGAGAATAAAAATCACGTAGCATTATCTGTGATTTGTCCCGCGCGTTCGATGTGGCGGATCATAAAGTCCTTGAACGTAAAATGCGACACTATGGAATCAACAACAATCCGCTCAAAATGCTAATTGACCTGCTGCGTCATCGATCCCAAATTATTGTGGGCGATTGTGGACGCGAATCGTCGGACCCGCTAACCTCGGACATGGGTGTCGCGCAGGGATCGGTAGTGTCTAATATTTTGTTTTCATTGCTTATGAATGATCTTCCCATTGCTGTTAACAGCGCAGAGATCTTCATGTATGCAGATGACGTCGCAGCAGTGGTGTCCGCGAAGACAGTCGAACTATTGAAGAAAAGACTGAATGAGACAGCATCCCAATTAGTAAGGTGGTTTAGTCAGAATGGGCTTGTGCTAAATCTGTCGAAAACTCACTTCATGCATATAAACCTCTCTGGTCGCACACTACACCCACTTAATGTCTTCGCGGATTGCACTAAAATATAACAATCCGATAGTACTACTTTTCTCGGTTTTGAGATAGACAGCGGCCTAACCTGGGAGTCGCACATCCATAAATTGTGTGGAAAGTTAGGTGGAGCGTGCTTCGCACTCGGCCGACTGTCTCGTCTCTTGCCGAGGGAGGTGGTGCGGTCGTGTTATTTCGCCACCGTCCATTCCCTCCTGCAGTATGGTGCGGAACTGTGGGCTCGCGCTGCCGACTGGGAGAGAGCCTTCCGGTTACAGAAGCGTGCGGTTCGTGCTATTGTGAGGATCCCACAGGATGCCTCCGCCAGACCGCACTTTACTTCATTGGGTATTCTCACATTGCCGTGCATACTGAGTATGCAAGTAGCGGTCTTTGCGAGGCAGTCTTTGGGTACATACACTAAAATAGGTGAAACCTACACATATGGTACACGCAGGAAGGGTCAATTGGCTGGAGTAACACGATCCCTCGCCAAGTCGGACAGGTTGACGTACGTCATGGGACCCGTTGTGTACAATTCGTTGCCTACCTCTCGAGATCACGCAGTCTACTAGCATGGGGTTGTTCAAACTAAAGTTAAAACGATGGCTAATTGACCAAGCTTTCTACACCTTCAATGAATTTGTAGAATTAAAGATTATAATGTAGCAAGTACTAATTAATTTAATGTAATAATATATGACAATTTATTTTATTTTAATTATTCTTAAATTCACATTGTGAGATATTTTTTTTATTTTTATTATTAATGTACTACTGTATCTACGTATAATTAATTTTTGATGTATATATATAATATGAATAAATGAATATGAATAGGATCGCTAATATTTTATATAAAAATATCTCAGGTTCAATATTCTGGTTGGAACTGGATTGTAACATGAAAGCGTGACGCTTACCACTAGGCGAACGACTTGCTCGTATCGTCCATCAGTTGAATAAAAAAACCAAGTATCACACGGCTGTGAAAGCCGGCATGACGCATCCGCCCAGCCACGATGCTACGTTGACTCATCCTGACTCATAATAATATCAAATCTACACTTCGTGTTTCCTTCAAAAGTATAATCAGAGGTAATCTTGCCGAAAGCTGGCTGATTAAAAATATTACTGTATTTGTATATAATTTTGAATAGTAACCGTTATCACTTTTGTAAAGAAATTAAAAGAAGTGAGCCTACTACAAAAATGTTTACCAAAGGAAGGAACTAATTACCAAGCCGTATCTTGTAAAGGAAAAAACGATGTTACATTACGGAAAAAAATCTAACAAAAAAACCTGACACCAGAACAACTATGTGTTAATCCTAGGTATAAGCTTTGTATATTCCAAATTTCATCCAAATCCGTTCAGCCGTTAAAGCGTCAAGAGGAACCAATATATTTACACACTTACACACAAACTTTCGGATTTATAATATTAGTAGGATCAAGGTCTCTACAATTAACCTGCGGCATACCTACTCAATCATAATAATTTGATAAAAACGCTTACTAAAACTACAAGTTAATTACTATATTATAAGGTATAGAAAAACAAATATATTAGGCATTTCATAACAAACTTTAATCAAATCTGCCTTATACAGGCAATGTCACTGATCAACAGTGAAACGTCTTTAACTTACAATAAATCACAACAAATAAGTCTTCTGCGGCCTACAACTAACAACTTACACTAGAACGTGTCACTACCTGACAACGGTCACTTGACACATACAATCACTGGTTTCTATAACAGTTCCATTACTATACACTTTAATGAACACAAAACGCATCCAGAGGGGAGGCCGCGCCGGCGAGGCCTCCTTGCGCTCACTCAATAAATTAAATAAATTATCTACACTAGGACATATAATAAATAAGCTACTCAGAAATTCAGCCTTAGCCAATAAATAAATAAGTAGAGCAATCTTCTAGGAACTTAGGTGGGTTTCAGCGGGTGTAGCTGTCGGAGCGCTCAATTCATTGAATCCTTGATGGCCGTCGTGCTCAGCAAGACCATGCACGAGTAGCCCACGGAGACGCAGACAGGTTTCAGCGAGTGAAGGTGCAGGATCGCTCAATCCATTGGATCCTTGATGGCCTCCGTGCTCGGACGGACCATGCACGAGCAGCCCACGGAGACACGGTAGGGTACGGGCTCGGGGTTGTCATCGTAAAACACTTGTATGGTGTCCTTCACCTCCACGCATTCCGTGATGAAGCTGCCGTGATGGTGCTTGCAGCATGCATGCGCTGTTTGATGCTGCCGGCACACGGGGCTCGGCGTCTCGTCGCACGTTAATATCTTTATCCGACGCGGGATGCGGTTCTTTTTGTAGTCAGTATCAATTTTTATAGGACACACGACGCTTTTGGATGCATCTGCCAGATCGAGGGTTATATTCTTGTTGTAGGAGGGTGGCGCCGTCGCCGCTGGCACTGCACAGGTTAACACCACCGCACATAACAGGTACGAGTTTATCATCGACATATTTTTTTGGAGTCGGTATAAGAGCACAGAAAGGAAGCGTGCGTTACTCGTGGGTTCGCTCGTGAATGGAGTGAAGGTGCTTGATGCTGGCTGTTTATATATTCGATTTCTCGAATTCAAAATTTCCTTCGCGAGGAGCGTTATTCATTATGCCGTTTGCCGCCAGTGGCGCTTCGGCCGCCGCCGCACAAACTCGTGCCGCCAGCCCGCAGAGCGCACGTGTCCGCGCGCCGCGTATTATGCTCGAACGCGAGCATTACATAGTTAAATCAGAACTGAACGTGACGACGACTAGTGAAGTTCCGTTGGATTAACATTGCTGTGACTGGTTTGGTGTTGTGATGAACCTGACAACCTTTTGGATTATGGATTTGTAAACTTCGTTGTTTGTAACTAACAATTTTGGGTAGATAAATAGTTGTCGGTGATATTTATCGTAAAAATATAGTTAGTAAATTGTAACGGTTAATGTTATATTGTTATTTGTTTTATCTGTTTATTTGACCGTGACCTCAATCTCTGTTGACGTTATTCGCGGCGGACTGTTGGGTGGCCAATGATAGCGCTTTCGTAGCTCTTGCATAGGGATTGGCCGTCAAATAGCCAATGGACATCCTTACAATTTGTGCGTAGTGCTCATTTATACATAATTTATTAACCCTTAGCACCGCTGTAAATTTTGAATACCTACATAAAGGTTTTTTATGCTCTATAGGCAAGCATTTGACTACTATCTTAACTGATGGAAACTGGTAATGCGGCCGATGAAGTAGCATGTATGCCTAGAAGATACCTATACACACAAGCCTAGATATTACTAATTTAATTATGTCCAAATAAAATAGGTTTCATCGCAAAACTGATAAAAATCCAATAACATAATCATTTTTAAATCTCTGACATGCTATTGTTTAGTCACTAGCACACCTCACATACAGAATACTACTTTAATTGATAAATCGGCATCAAACCAAAAATATGATTAAAAAAAAATACAAAACAAGTAGAAAAAACACCATTAAATTGTGCAAAAGTGCTACGAGTGTGCTACGGCGTAGCGATTGATATTGTCGAAAGGAAGACTTTAATGCGTCCGTCGTCACGGAGCTACAACCTCTCTCGTTGCGGTCGCGTCGTCATTTTACTTGCAAGAAATGTGATAGCGCGTTTTTACGATTTAATTACGTTTAGATGTAAGCGCAAAAGGAAATACTAAAATAAGCAAATTCAATTCAATTCAATTCATTTATTTCAGATAATCAATCCATATTTTAAAAGAATTCTATTACAAATATATAATAATAACAATTTATAGTAATACATTAATTAAATGTCTAATAAGAAATAAAATAATAATAATATTTGATTGAGTATTAATAAAACATGCGAAATTAAATATAAATGTCAAATAAAATAAAATAAAAATTAAATGTCAAATAAAATAAAAATAAAATAAAATTAAATGTATGAAGGACCGCTGGCGTGCAGCTGCGTCCACCTCTTTAACATCGGCGAGTCCCACCGCTCAGACAATACGCTAAGGATACCGTTCGGACTGCCACGTACACGCCCTAATATTGAGGCGCACCTTTTTCTCATGATGGCTGGGAAATCATCCACTCGCGCCTCAGCAAACATGGCGGACGCGCTACAAAAGCGTGGCAACCCCAACAATATCCTAAACGCATTATTATACTGAATGTTTAATACTTTGTACGCCCGTTTTGTAAAGTTAGCCCAGAGGCTGCACGTGTAGAAGGTCTGGCAGTATGCCTTGAATAATGTTACCTTAACTTGTTTAGAACAGCGTGCAAACCTGCGTGCCAGCATGTTACAGCGGACGGACAGGGCCCTGCGTTCCCTCTCAATGTCCTCATTGTCACAGAGGTCATCGGTCACCCAGTGACCCAGATACTTAAATGAACTGACCCTATTCAAACGCGTGCCGCACAGAGTTACATGTGGGACATGAGAGTAGCTTTTGTTGCCCGCCTTAAACATCATGAACTCACTCTTCTTCGCGTTGTATCTGAGCCCATGAGCTTCCGCATATGATTGACAGCAAAGCATATGCAAATTACCATAAGTAAAAAAAACTTTATACCATATAAAAACTCTTTATTGACACCAAATGTCAAATACAGCAAACAGATAAACTTATTAAAATAGATACAATGATCGGTCTTTTTACTGAGAGCGATATCTTCCAGAAAACTTTTGAATGGAAATATTAACGAAATAAAAACTTGCGATATTTATATGCCGGTGGCTTATAATGCGCTCATAGGTAACTTAGAGGCATAGATGTATATAGTTGAAATGTAGTTTTAGGAAATATAGGCGATTGGCCTATAGAAAACTTAAATAAACTTTGAAGAAAACTAAAATTAATTTTTAATAGGTATCCGTAAAAAAACAAGTATCCATTTTCCTGTTTCCGGTCGTACTGTGTTATGCCGGTGTATACCGTTTGTAAAGGGCATGGGGTGTGAAGTGTGACGCACATTGCACGTAGGACAAAGTCCTCTGCAAGTCTACTGAAATACATATGTTTCATTGATTGAATGAGGTCTCTTAATTGACTTAAGTGAATAAAGACTTTGTGCGCCCGTCCGTCAGAGGCATGTAACGTCTAATAGCCAAACAAGGGAATAACTTTAGATTCTCACAAAATATATAAAGCTTGGCCAAAACATATTAAGGGGGCACCCATACAAAGATCCGGGGGGCAAATTTTTCTTCTGCTCGTGTAACGATTTAAAAAATAACAAAATGGTAAGTCACTGTGCTTAGACCTAATTGTCCCATACGGGGTCATCTAAAAATATTTATAATAGTGCAAATGTCGTATAGACCCCACAGACTCTCGTGCCAACGACGCGAACATGTAACCAGTACAAAGTTTGTATATGTTTGCTACATGCGCTATGCTGCAGAAGTAATCACGGGCGGTGGGTTACCACCCCCGGTAACTTCTGCGTGGGTTCTATGACTGATGTGTTTGTTCACTTTACTAAATATTGTTTAAATTCTGTCGTTTTGAACATTTCTTTATAGTTCACTATATATTTTATAACGTTAAATAACATTCAGTGTAGATTGTATAATATTATTGTAAATAATTATTAATCAGCATAATGTAACAATATGGCTTGCTGAGGTCTCCTGTAATTGAAGTAACACAAATTGTAAAATAAACCTAATAGTGTTATTTTGTGTAATGTTTATGTAGTACATAGTATTATACATGCATCAATTAGTAATTTAATGTCACATAATTTTATAGGATGTTGCGGTTTTCCTGTAACGAAAGAAGCATTTGTAAATTTATTATTAATAATATACTAAGAACTAATAACATTAATTATATAGCCATATAAACGTGGTATTTATTTTATCATATATGTACAGATGCACGTAACATACTTTATTGATAAATTTGTTTGTTTTCACGGTAGGAAAAAATGCAAATCAATTAATTTGGCAATTGTATTTATAGGCTTATATTCTAATTAACGATAAAAATATATTAAATTGCCAGTGCCAGTACGTATTAAGATCGTTTTGTTCATTTTGTTGTTAAAACTGATTTTCGGTCGGACGTAAGTCGTTATATTAATACTTGATAAGGTATTATAAGATTAAGTTACTGGAGTGATCATTTGTAGAATGTTATATATTAGGAATAAAAACTACGTAATGTTCGCATATTACCGACAGAACGATTGTCGTAACCGTTGTAATAGTTCAACTGCAGTTGTTTGATTTTTATACTAGCCGATAGTATGCTAATTTAATACATGTTACGTCATTACTACTTACCCTATGCATCTGACCTCATTCGATTACAGATGCACTTGGTGAGTGAGGCTTTTGTCTCACCCAAGTCTTAAAGACAAGGGACATATAAAATAATATAGACATTTTAGTTTGTAGCAATTTTTATTGATTTATACTAATTGTCATCTAGTGTCCAAGCTATTCGACTATATTAAAACTCGATATACCACATGTATAGACGATCTGGTCTGTAAAATATTATACCCACAGATGAATAGCTAAAAACGATATTATTTACATTTCAGTTTTATTCATGTATTTCTTTGAATAACATTTTATACCTAAAAAAAATGTGTAGTCGTTCACTTTGTAAACTGATTATAAATAAATAGATTTGTTTTGTATCGTCTTAATCTTATTTTTCTGATGAGTTGACTTAATACTTCTCAAACTATTGTTTCAGGAAGCTTAAAGTTACATTGATTGTTTGTGGTTGGTAGCGACTTTATTAAAACTCTGTAAAAATGTAATAAATGTAAAGAAAAATGATTATAATTATTTTTCGACGAGGCATTAAGTAAGGATAAGGTATTTTAAAATTATGTAATTGTTGTTTAACTTAATAATACACTTATAAAAGCTGTTCACAAACAAATCTGTAACATGTATTACTAGACGATTATTCATGATCGGTATTGTCTTTTATATCAATACTCATAAAATATATGCATATCATCATAAGTGTAAATAAATATTAATAAAAAACATACTGCGTATTATGCGTACACCAAAATGCGAAATAAAGTTATGCCAATAATTTTCAGTCAAACAATTTGAATATAGATATTTCTGTGTATAAATATATAATATTTTATGCTCATATACAGAAACAAAAAAAAATTAAAATAATAATTAATAATAGTACTTTATATAAATTGGCAAGCGCAGTGTCGGAAGACCGCCCACAAGGAGGACGGACGACATAATGAAGGTCGCAGGAAGACGCTGGATGCAGGCCGCTAACAACCGTTCTTTTTGGAGATCTTTTGGGGAGGCCTATATCCAGCAGTGGACCTCTTGTGGTTGAGATGATGATGATGATGATGATATACAGAAACTATGTTCCCATAGTATCTTGTTGCTTTTATCTTACTTTTATTAGCAATTCGTTTTGTTATAGTTTATTAATATAGTGGGTATGTAGGCAATACAAATGTTACCTATCTTTATTAATGAGATGTAGAGCATTGCAGCTGTAACGGAGAGTTAGGGACTCAGCAAGTGCTGATTTTCAGATCCTAACCTTTTTATGAACTTTTACTTATATAATGATACTAGTAAACACTAGCATTATTACACTACCCTAAACATATTATATTGTACTTTTTATTTAATTTCTTATTTAATTATTTAAACCTGTGATTTGTTAATAAATTATTTTTACTATATATTATTTGTATCATTTAAATCCTTATTAATTGAATCTAATACTATAAGAATCTTTGTCCTGACATACTGATTCACTGACTGACTGACTTAGAGACAACGCACAGCATAAACCGCTGATCGTAGAAAAAATTGACAATGAAGATATAACTGACTCTTTAAAAATCGCAAACGTCTTTAATAATTATTTTGTTGACAAAAATATGCCGATTGCAGATGCTAAAACGTAGATGTAATGTAATGTAACCTAGATGTAAAAAAATTACTGCAAACATTAAACAATGAGCAAATCCTACATTTATGGCGCCATGTTTACCAAACGACGTTGAATTTATAATTAAAATGTTTAAAAGTACTAGTAGTGTTGGACACGACGATATTTCAACCAAAATAATGAAGTGCGTCAATAACATACATATCTCCCCATATAAACTATTTAATTCACCTAAGTCTTTCAAATGGTATTTTAACAACATTCCTGAAAACAGGCATTGTTTAACCTTTATTTTTAAAAAATAATAAAGAACAATTTATCAATATAAACACAAGACAATTTTATCAATATTTTTAAAGATATTTGAGAAATATATTTACGTCAAAATTAACAAATATTTAGAAAAAAAGATGTAATCTATTTAGAACAAAAAGGATTACGCAAAAATAAAACTAAAACATGGCCATTTATGATATTATAAAAAGAGTTCTTGAAAAGGTTGAAAAACCTTCGCCCATTTTTGTCAATACTTTGTGATATGACATAAGCCTTTGACTGTGTAGATAACGAAATTTTATGTAATAAGCTGGAAGCTTACGGGATACGTGGTAATATATTAGCTCTAATTAAGTTATACCTATCAGCGAACAAGTAGTAGTAGTGAACAAGTCAGAAAACAAGTAACTCAAATTAATAAAGTGAACTTATAAACTAAACGGGAGGAATTCGTCACATCCGATGTGCGTGATATTGTATATGGCGTTTCTCAAGGAAGTATCTTAGGCCTTCTCTTATTAATAATATAATTATGTTAATGACATCCCGAATTCTACAACCCATCGTATGACTTTATTTGCAGACGATAGTACAGTAACTATTTCTAGTAATCATGACAATACAATACGAAACTGACATTAACAATTCTTTGACATCAATAATATTTTGGCTAAATAATAATTATTTGAAAATAAATTTGACTAAAACCAATATCATACATTTTAACCAAAGATCTCAGACTTAAGATTAGATCAGATTTATGAAAATTACGTTATTAACGAAGTCGATAATACCAAATTTCTTGGTCTAGTTATGGACAAAAAAATAAACTGGAAAAAGCAGATTGAAGAAGTTTGTAAAAAAAAGTAGCTCTGCATATGCTCTTCATAGACTGACTGCAACTCTAGGCATTGAAGAGGGATTATGGGATGGTAGAGTCAATCCTCAGACACGGAATAATATTTTAAGGTAATGTTTTGTTGGAGTTCAATTCTGTATAGGACCTAAAATTCTCGATGAATTTCCTGTTTGCATAAAAAATTAAATATAAATCCGTTTAAAGCAACACTTAAGAAACTTCTTGTTAAAATTATTTTTATAATGTAAATGACTTTTTAATACCAATGATTTATTGCATTGACATTTCTTTGTGTATTTAACATTTTTATTATTTAACGTTATACATTTATTTTACATCATTAATAGGCCATCAGTAAATAGGTAAAATAGCCACTAAAATAATAAAAATTTATTCAAAAACCTATATAAATCAATTTCTATATAAATTTTTGAATACATTTTTGTTATTTTAGTGGCTGAGTAGAGCTTGATCTTAAATTGATCTTAAATTTGTACGCTATTTTAGGCAAAAAGTAACAGCCAGAAATCATTTTAATATCGTTTTGCATGCATGTTTGTGTATGTATTTAACTCATGTTTTGAACAAATAAACTAGTCGTTCGCGAACTGACATCTCGCGCCTATATTTTGCCTATTGAAAAACTATTGAGGTTACTTGCTTAAAACTTTTTTTTATAAAATAATTGTTTAATTTCTGTATTTGTTGTTTAAGTACAGGATATAACGGATATTAAAGTTTCAGTGTGAAGCTGTTTTTGAGATAGACCCCGGGCCCGGGTAAAAATATGTCTAAAAACGTGACTTTGGTCTTTTCATTTATATAATTTTAAAAGTCATTTCTGGCTTTGGGCTACGGTCCTAAAAACGGCGGGTTACGGTTTTATATATTATATGAGAATTTGTAGTCATTCGCTTATATGGTTTAGATGCTAGATGACAGACGGACGGACGGACAAAGTGCTGAACGACCCAATCAACTTATATTGTTACTTCGCTCGATCAATGATAATAATAGTAGTTCACCCGATCTTTCCCATCTTTCCCTAAATACGTATAATATAATTAAATAAAAAAAATATTAAAGGGACACCAGTCCCCATACAATTTTCTTTTATTTAATTTTAATTGCTATTTTTGGCTTTAAACAATAACTTTACATATCTCTATCTGAAAATACAAGTTATTTTCTTTTATGGATTAGTTAGACATATGTGACAGATATAATGTAGGACACACGGACGGACGGATGGACGGATAAAGTGCTGAACCACCCAAGTTAACTTAGAGACCTCGCTTTCCTCAGCCAATTAATTAACTATTCCTCTTGGCTCCATCATCAGATCAGCTCGATGGTACTCAAGTTATTGTATTGTCTTGCGAATCTCTCATATTTAAATACATATAAGTATATACGACACATGTATGTTAAATCGTTTCCGCACTTTCTCACATAATTACATGCACGTGATGTTAACGTATGTAAAAACCGTCTGCCAAAAACATATTTGGAACTGCTAAATACAAAGGAAGGCACTTATCTCAAATTTTTCCTTTTTTGTCTTATTTGAGACTGGGTTTGCTATTATTCTTTATCAGATATGACGAAGACAATGCAATTAGCAGGTCAACTGGTCTAGCACTGGCACCACTTGTCATCAAGATTACCGTTTTTATGAGTCAGCTCGTGGGTTTCCCTTCCAACTCCAGGCACGCGTCATCCGTGATTTATAACTAGTCTAGGTAGTAAACTAGTCAAAATCTTTCAAACCTAAACCACTTAAACGCTACGTATACGCCAAAATCTTACCTAACCTAACGTAGTAATATATTTGCTTTTTATATCAATTAAAATATAACTATAGTACTATATATTATGTGACCCAACTACCTCCTACTCTGTTTGTGCCCAGGATAGACAGTAAATAGTGACAGTGACAGTATTATTTATTCTGTCTCTGGAGTAAGGTTTATCTAGCAAGACCTAATAGCAGATGAAGCAGTGGATGCCGTCGTTTATTTAACTAAAAGTACCTACAACACAATTAACTCTCAAAAAGGTGAGATGATAGAAGTTCATGTAAGAGGTAGGTCAAGAGCTAGAGACTAGGTCTTATAATACGAGACTTCAAGTTAGTTAGTCATACATTTTTGTTTTAACCAAATTTCAAGGGTTGACCCGCTTTCAAATTTTTTTTTAAGTGATCAACAGTGAGCGTGAGCTCTTCACGAAATCTGAGGATCAGTCTTAACGATCAGTGAGCTCTTAAACGGCGTAAGCATTCAAAATTTGACAAAGATTTTATATTTGAGCCGTTTAGGGTTGAGATGGTGTTGCTAAAAGCGTTTTAAACCTTCGAAGATTTGTCTAAGAGACTGATTGATTCGGCACGTGACCAAAATGCTGGATTGTATTCGGAGCAGAGGATAAGCCTTGCAATTCTGCGCAGCTGCATTACAGCCAGAATTTTGGGCACTTTGCCGAACATTAAAGAAGATCGTCTATAACATCTTTGACTTAATTTTGCATATATGGACGTTTTTATGATTTTTCCTACATGTTATGTAGTAAGTTATTATGTAGCTATAAATGGAGACTTGTATTGAACTCATTAGTAAATTAAATCTTGATTTAATAATTCGTTTTACATTAGATAATTTTATGATTTGTAGTTTTTTAATTTTTGGCATATATCACTCATATTATAGATTCTATAAAATAAGATTAGAAAAGTGGGATTAAAACAAATAGTACTCAAAATTTTTTTTACTTATAATTAAAAAAAAAACTTAAAAACTATTAAAAAAAAAAACTATTTCATATGATGAAATAGGTAAGCACCACTATTATATTAGTTTTACCCAATACCAATGGCAAATATTATAATGGCAACATAAACGTGTTATTAAACACTTCCCGTATATAAAAGTACAATATTACGTTATTATGCAAATAGGTGAGGCTACTCTACCAGTTCACTAGGTTCACGAGCGGCGGCCTACTAGCTAGTACATTATCTGTGGCAGCGAGGTGGTGCGGGGAGTCGATGTCCTCGCAAGTGAGACGACCTTGCAGGCACGCGGCTCTCTCGAGGCTTCTTAAAACTGATCTCATTATTTTTAAAACTACTATACTTCTCCTTACACTTCTTTTTCCTGAGATTTCCCCATGGTTATTATTTGCAGTAGTTGGTAACGTTCATGTCTTAGTTTAACATGTTGCTTATTTCATTAGTTAGATACAATAATTGTCGGATATTCAACACGTTACCAAAAAGTCTCGTTGACCCTTTACTAAGTCTTAGTGCCTTAAAGCATAAAATACAGAAGCGTGTCTGCTTCTTAGTTATTCTCCTTATTCTCATTCATAAAGTTGTGCGTCTTAGGGGCTCGCACTGTCGTGAATTTAATTTGTTACAAGCTCTAAAAGCAACTAAAAGCCGAATACTTCCAACTTCCTCATATAGATATCAAGAGCGAACCGCAGAGACATCGGATGTGTTTCCTTAATAGTTTCTCGTTTAACATTCCGTGCATCATGAGTGTAGGTGTAGGTAGGATTTCCCAAAATAACACAATGTTGGCGTGTGCTGACTAAATACATTGTGAGAAAAAGGAGCTTAATCAAAAACTGTAGAAACCCCAAAATGTTTCGAAGAAAATTACATATTCGAAAACTATTTGTGCCTTGATTTTTTTAATATTTTTAAAGTACTTAGTTACCTGTTATTATACATTCAACCAGTATCAATGTGGATCACATTGAAAACTAGCCGCTCTAAAATCCTAGTTGTTTTTTATTTATTATTTGAAGGGCTTTGTCGTAAGAATAATATTAGTATGCTACAGACAATTCGTACATACAACATAAACGTTTTGCTCCTAAATCTTAGTTGTCATGACCCCTTACTTATTGAACTATACTAATTACGTTACAGATGACCTACGAAAGTAAGCTGTTAAATATCGTACAATTTACTTTGTTACCATTACAATATAAAGAGTAGTATTTAAATTATACAACAACACAGCCTGCCGCAGTCAGTTAGCACGCTTTGGGTTTCTCCGTTTTTTATGGCAAGAGAAGTCGTCGTGAGTCGGCGCGCAAAGCTAATAATTGCGCGCGCGCGCCTCGCGTCTCAACAGCACGCGAATTTAATAAGCTCATTATCTTTATAATCTGTGGTGTGATTATCTGACCTGCGGCGAGGCTGGGTTTACCGCTGTCAGCGGCACGCGCGCGCGTTCACTCCGAGGAAAACGATTTTATGATAATGGAAAACGTACTGACGCGTTTGGCTTTTTTGAGTTTTTTCGAATTTATTACGTCACTGGGTTCAGTTGGAACTTTAACTTGTAAGGAAAACTAGAGCCGCAGCAACGAGGAGTTTACCTACTATGTAAGTTTTTAAGCTGCCATGGTCACTTTCACTGTAAATGTTTGTATCAATAACGGGATATTTACCATGTATTTCGTTAGTTTTGAGTTTCCAAAATTTCGGAACTGTTGCAAGCATCAATCACGGAGTAACTGGAGTAGCGCGGGTGGATGAGAGATATCTAAAACTCAAATCAAACGAATTACATGGTAAATATCCCGATATTGTTACAAACATTTATAGAGGAGTATACTGTCGGTTAAATATCAATTTGGAAAGCACTGAAGATAATAAGTAGGTACAGAACTAGCGGTACTTGCGTTTAGATTAAGCGATACGAATAAATCTTTTATGGCAAATGGGGTTAGATTTTAGAATAAAATTCCTAAAATTGTGGCTAGGAAAGTTGAAATCTGTAAAAAAACGAGGCCGAGCGAGCGCGAAGCGTGAGCGAAGTATCTCCGTTACAGCTTAAACAAATTGCTTTTCCTATGTCCAGATTTCTGGTTGTTCTCCTCTACAAGTCACATTTTTCGAAATTTTTGCTAGTGAAAATTCTCGTGAAAATTTGTGGGCAGATTAGATAATTATATTTTTTTTTTCTCGATTCAGTTTTTGGAAATATTTCAAAATGGCGGATATATACGTGTTGAATATGTAAAAAAAAACATGTTTCAGCCAGGTCACGAGGTCTTCAACTCACAGAGCCACTAGTATATATATATATACATACATATACAGGTGTATTGGTCATTTTAAAAAAATATGAAAATATGTGCCGCCGAGTTTTTTTCCAGGATCTTCTCGAGATGACTGTAATTTTGCGGATCTGGCAGTATAGTTATCAATTTTCATTAGTGCCTTTTTAATAAATGGTTTTTAATTTGAACTAAAAATTGTTTTTTTTTTTATTCAGTATCAACATTTTGAAAATACTCCGACTACTCAGCTTACACGACACAAGTCATCTAATTTAGTAACACTCATAGCCCCGAGAGTGAGCGTCAATTACTATACAATAAACTGTCATACAATTTCGCAAATAAAAATAAAATACTTAAATCCCCAAGGAAAATTTGTGTTTCTGGTTCTGGTTGTGATTGTGTGTGTGATTTAAATGTTTCAGGCACCCACGACACAAGTCATGGAATTTTATGTGGGGCTGTAAGTGTGAAAGCGTATATGTTTATGTTATATAAATAAGTACCTACGTATTTGCATTTACTGAAGCCATAGCTCTATTTCTCGGTGGATAATAAAAACTCATCCAAAAATACATTAGCATACACACGTGTGTATAAACACTAAAATCATAGAATTATGTTATTTATTATTTTTCCTAGAACATTTGCTTTCCAGGTGGTTTAGAGTTCGAAGATTTTTTTAATATTTGGGATAGGCAAACGTTTGACTATAAAAAAATATAATAATTACTCTTACCTACTCACTCCTTACCCATTTTATCAAGATAAATTAGTGACTTTACCTACGTCCTTTACGAAGTTCTACAGTATGTAAGTTTTTTTTTCCATATAATTTTACTCAAACCCGTTAAATTATTCTAGAATAGCTATTGTGTATATATATCTGTATTCCGAAATGGGACCATTTCGTATACAGAACATTTCAACCAAATTCATACGAAATTTTAAATATACCTCATACATAAAATGCACAAACATTCAAACACTCCAAAACTTTCGCATTTATAACAATTCCCCTTATCGCTTTTATAAAGTAGTCGGAACCACTAGCAACATTATATTTTACAAACATATGAATAAAATTGCAACTGTTTGTCTATAAGTAGATAATTTTGTAGTTTCACATAATTGTGGCCGTCTGATTTATACGAGCACACCTGTGTTCAGTCAATTTATTTATTTTTGTTAAATTTTTAGTTGGATTCTAATCGAAATGAGTTCTTTGAATTGGTGTGAGCTATATGGGATTATAGCTCGTAGGTGAGCCACACCAGGCGGTTACTTGCACAGGTGTATTTTAGGCACTACCAAAGTACACGTGGTTTCTCGAAAGTGAGTCACTCACATTCTAGACCTAGCGTGTTTACCACCGGAGACCACATCATTAATCTTACAATATTGAATATTCTGAGTAATTTACAAATAGGTTTCAACTGCAGGGGTATTGGATTGGATTCCCGGCGGGAACACAAGTTTTCTCCTCAAGGAACTTGTGTTTCTGGTTCTGGTTGTGATTGTGTGTGCCCCCGACACAAGTCACCGAAATTTGTGTGGGGCTGTGAGTGTGAAAGCGTTTATCTTTATGTTTTTAAAAAGGTGAGATAATGGTTAAACGCAAGTCTATTAGATATATCAAAACAGCTCGAAGTAACGATGTTCGTACCAAGCGTTTCGTCGCAATAGTTATTAATTGTCATTTATAATGAAATCACCACTTTAATATTATATATTTTCCTTCCCGAGAAACATTTGTGCTTCTGGTTCTGGGTGTGATTGTGTATGTGATGTAAATGTGTCCGGCACCCACAACCAGTCTTTGAACTTAGTGAAGGGCTGAGAGAGTAAATGCGTTTGTGTAAAAAAAAAAGCATATAGTACTTAAGTTTTTTGAGGTATTTTACATACCATATAATGGATAAATACTTTCGAGATGGATATGACATTAAAATGCTCCTAAATATCATTACATATTTTTTATACATGTGGTGCTTGCAGCTTGTGGTGTGGCATTGTGGGCAGCCTGCTGGTCTAATATGGATGTCTCGAATGGTTTTGTCGACTCGTTTACTCGTGTAAAACCGGTATATATCTCTACCAAAGCTAACATGGATGCACAAAAATATGGACTAACCAAGTCCAAAAGTTAAGAAATTTACTTCTTCGGCTGCATCGTCACTTTCCATGAGATAGTGGTCAAATGCTTGCCTAATTAGCATAAAAAAAAACCTGTGGTATATTTCTCTACATACCCTAACATGACGACACTCTATGACGACATTTTGTCGAATTTTAACGTTGAGACATTTATATTATCATCTTAGTTTAACACGTGAAAAGGTGACGAGAAACTGGTTCTCTCCAGCGGAAGGACATAAAATAACAATCCAACGTTCGAAGAAATATAAATTAATATCTATGCTTGCACAACAAGTAAATAGCAAATTAACTCATTAAAACTAGGATTCTTTATGTAGTTATCATCTATATATACATATATGGATGTTGAACAATAACATAAGTTAAAACACGATATAAGAATAAAATATATGTATATTGTTAGCGCAGTGGACAGGTATCCGCCCTCTGTGCCGTGGGTACTGGGTTCGATTCCCGGCAGGAGCACAAATTCCTTTCCAAGGGATATTTGTGCTTCTGGTTCTGGGTGTAATGTGTGTGTGATGTGAATGTTTCCGGCACCCACGATACAAATATTTGAACTTAGTGTGGGGCTGTGAGTGTGAATGCGTTTGTTTTGTTTGTATATAGATTTAGGAAATATAGCAATAGGCCCGTAAATACATTTGAATTGAAAAAACATGTATTACCGCATAACTTCGTTCCACGTGAACCGATTGTGAAACTTTTTTTTTGTTTGAAAGATGTTGCTTTCCAATTGGTCCCATTTAAATTTGATCAGTAAGTAGTTCTTGAAATATCTTCAATAATGCGTGTTTAGTACATCTAATCTGATCAAAGTTCCGAAGATAAAGCGGTGAAGTCGGTTTTTTTAAGCTTTGCTTGCATTTAATTATTGTGAAGTTGATAACAAAATAATATGATAAATTATCAATTTCAGTAAAACATAAACATAGGGCTATTTAGTTTCATTTCCATAAATTAAATTACGTTGTAGAATGTTTTATAATTTTCATTAAGAAATGAAGCATTTGTACACTTAAAATGTCATAAACAAAAAGTATTATTTGATTTTATTTATATAGCATCAGCCATGCTAGGCAGAACTATAGTGATAAATTTACGTCCCCGTAAGACGTTAATAATAATGAAAAGGTTAATTTCGTCGCTTCAGACGGGGCTTGAGTAGCTCAGCGATTAGAGCAATAGGGCATGAGACCCTATGGCCGCGGGTTCAAATCCCGCCTCAAGCGATAATTTTTCCTTTCTAAATTTATCAAAGTGTATTATAAAGTGTAATATATATATTAAATTATTAATAAGAATTTAAACAAGTCAATGTAACTGGTTTAAATAAAAAAATTCAAAAAACCCGCTGCGAAAAATGTGAACTTAATTTTTTTTTCTTCATTTCGATACTCTACTTTACGTATTTATATTTCGCGCCAAAAAACCGACATTTTGTTTTTTCTTACCTACGCCTCTCTGAGGACTCTTGGGGTTTTAAAACGAATACAACGATAACTTAACCGTTGAAATCCATCCAGCCGTTTAAAAAATTAATTTACCAATATACATGCATACAAGATACGCGCGTAAAACATAACACTTTCTTGGCAGTCGGTTAAAAAGTTTCGGAAAATTTCTAATTGAGTACAATAGTAATTTTTTATTTAGCTTTAGTAGTAGGTTTGACATTCGCGCAGTTGCGGAAGGCTATAGATAATTTAAACCGGAATTTTGTTGAAGGTGAAGTTTTGAACAACAATATACTATTACGTGTATGTATCATCATTTCCGAAAAATAGATTTATTTGGGAATCCAAATTTAGTCATGCTTCCATTGAAGGATGCGGTACCTGCCACCGACAGGTTCCATAAGTTTCCAATATCTCTGTTCTTCTGATCGCGATCCTCTTTTACTGATTCATCCTGGTTTTATCATCACGGGTTTATTGTCACAGTTAGCATTTTATTTTTAAATTACTCAAATTTATTTAATGATATATGATACTAGCCGGGGCTACGTACGGGTGTAATTTAGAGAATAAAATAAAGGTGAAAATGTGAATTTATTGCCTCTGAATATAGATTTTTTTTATTTATACAACTGTTTAATGACAGAAATGGTTACTATGAGTCAACCGTAACAGATAGAGATATGCCATTGCATCGTAGAGTTTTCTTTAGGATGTTAGAAGAACTATAATTCTTTAGATCATAATTTTTATGTATCTCTTAAATTTTAGCCTACGCAAGCCATGTAAATTTATTATTCGGCGACTTGGTTCAAAATATTGGTTTTTCTCCTTACATATACACTTAATTAGGTTTACTTATATATATGTATAAACTTTTTGTAATAAATTTTCAAACTGATGGTGGAAACCGCATCAAAATCTGTTGCGTGGTTTAAGAGGAGTTAGCATAAACAGACAGACTGACGCGGCATGCGACTTTATACGTGTATAGATTAGAATTGTTACTTTTGTACGAGGGGCTGTGAGTGTGAATGCGTTTTTTAAATAGCATATCCAACAAGCGGCAATTGAATAATGTCCAGCTACGGTCTTGCTGTCACTAATAGATGACAAGACCTGAATCACTGTAGATTACCAGACGGTACTTCTTACTGAGTGGTTACATCACTGGACAATATAATTATGCTAAGTGAGTTTTGGAAGATATGTCGTGTCTCTACTACTCCATCATATTTATATCGTATTTGTGGCATAATAAAACTACATCAAAATCCTTTTATACGTTTGGGAGCAAATCAAAACTGATTATCAATTCAAAATCAAGACTGAATAGGTATCGTAGACGCAAGCGTGTTCCATTGTCGATCGCATCATCATTTTAACTACTTCAGGTCAATCAGGTGATAAAACATTAACGTTTTCACGCTCACAGTCCTACACTGATCGAAGACTCGTGTCGTGGGTACCGAAAGTTTTCACATCATACACACAATCACAACGAGAACCACAAACACAAATTTCCTCTGGTTATCCCAAAGGTAATTTGTGTTTCTGGTTTCTCCAAACTTGTGTTCTGGGAATCGACTTGCTGCAATTGAAGAAAATCGCAAAACCAAAAAATCGAAAATCCAAAAACCCAACTACGTTTATCATCCGCACTGTGTTTATCTCCGAACGATATATTATCTGGGAGTCTTCAAGTCAATCCTATTCACATCTTCTTGGCGCGCATGCTACATTCAGATGCATCATCACTTTCCATCTGGTAAGATAGTGGTCGTCAAATAATGCCTATAGAGCATTGGAAGAATTCGAAGACATCCTTAGACATCCTTGTCGACATTTTCACTGACCTTGCTTTGTCTGTTGTAGTTAATAAGTAGGTCTAATTTCTTGATAACATATTGTGGGTACTAAATACCTCCATCACTGTAAGTAGAGATATTAGTATCATCAGATTACTCTAGTCTATACTTGTATTAAAAATAGCTCAACCGAATGGACTGGACAATTATATCTAAAATTCAGAAGTTATCAATTTTGAATATAATTTTTAGGGCGCGAGCAATGCGAGCTCGAAAATGTTAGTACATAATTAGTGAATAACCAAATGTATCGAACATTTGTTGAATGATTCTAAAGTACAGTGTTAATGCTTATTTATAAAAACCATTAAACTTCAAGGCACAAAAATAGCATAATATTCCTGGGTGATAGATATTATGTGTATTTTAAATTTCATCTAAATCGGTTCTGCCGTTTGAGCGTGAAGATAGAACACACATGCTTACACATATAAACACAAACTTTCGCATTTATAGTATAAGTGTGAAGTGTGATAGAGCTTCTCGAACGATAATGGGGCCACTCGGTCATTACCGAGATCGCAACATAGGATGTTACTTAATGTTACACCACGGACGCAAGTGCGTCAATCGGTTCCTTTCACTCACCGGTAGCGCAGCTCGCGCCGCATGCCGACAGATGTCCAAGCGAGGCAGCACTGGAGATAGCTTTCTTTCGGCCTTGACCGCCGCTGACTCACGATAAAACGAACGGTCGCGGATATATAGCACTTCTTAATTCTAACGGAATTTGTAAAATGCCCAAAGGATTGCATCAACATCGTGATATTGTTTCACTTACATTTTTATACGCATGCCATATACATTCACCATGGTGGCACAGAATCCTGCTATTAATATTACATACTTATTTTGAATAATCCCATAACCCAATGAGGTAATATGATATTCAATGGACCTTCAATGTTGATATTTATAACTATAATAGTTCGTCCCGTACTGAGTTCTTGTGCTTTCGTTTTGCCTAATAGAGATAAACTTTTGAGGCTCACAACATTTTTTTTATATAGGTTGTTTTTTTGTATTTATTGTAAAATGATGATATGATGGATATTATAAGCAAGTTTGTCTATACAGCATGAGAAAAGTAGTCGTTACTGTCATAGGCCTCGGGACAAATGAGGTCTAAAAACAGTAACATCGATATGTTCCACTACAGTGTTGTAATCTCGCACGTCATGTTTAGTGGTATGAAATCAAAATATTGGTAATTCAAGACCTAGTTTGTAAGCAAATAAGCTTAGACAAATTCTGCGAAATAGATTAGGTGGCCCGGGGTCGCGAGAAACATAATTGATGTTATGTGAAGTAACATCTCCTGTGTCAACGGATGAAGGAGCTTTGTTATACGAGTAGTGTGTCTTTGCTTGCTACGCGGATTTGTATCGATTCCTGGGAGTAGCACAATTTGCCGTGGAAAACCTTTGTTATATAGTACATGCAAAACATAATATATATTAGCGTTTTATTGACAGTTTGAATTCAAGATTCAGTTTTGGATGATTGAATGAATTTGGATGCATTGTAATAGTACATCAATATTTCTATCAATAATAAGGTATCTATAACACACATTCATAGTTATATATATACTTAGGAAACAATATTATATATACAAAATAATAAATATGTAATACCATATGCTCTTCAATGTACAATTACGGGATGTAACATTTTATGAATGTCCCAAGAAATATAACCCCGTATTTTTATGAATTCCTGAGTCTTTTTGTCTCACAGAAGGTATTAAATGTAGAGTATTGACCTCGAGGATACAGCCTGTCTTCGTCTTGGGCGGCTTAAGCTCCTCGCTTCAACTCGTTCCGCTTGGGTCCAATTTGCCGCCGCTCGTACATTAAGACACTGCGGCCTTTAGTATGGGATGCAACTTGTGTCGATACTTTGGCTCCGTCACACCTTCCTAAAACACAGAATGGGGTTGGCGTCGCGGCAACTTCGGCAGAGCACCGCAAACGGCGAAAATATGGAAACCTTGGCAGTGGTTACATATTTGAGACGTTTGATGTTGAGACACTGGGTCCGTGGGGACCGGGAGCTCATTCTATTTTCAAAATTCTATCAGATCGCCTGGTTAAAGAGACGCGTGATCAAAATGCTGGCTCTTATTTGGTTCAACGTATTAGCATTGCATTTCAGAGAGCAGCCAGAGAGAGAGCCAGCATGATGGGAACGCTACCCACTGGTAGTGGGCTTGAGCACTTGAGTTACCTATAAGCTCGATGTCTTGTAGGTAGCTTAGTTCTTTGCTGTACATAGTTTTAGTTTCATTTTAGGAAATATAGGCAATTGGCCCATAGATTATAGAATTTTTGCATTAAAAAAAAAAAACACTGCTCTATCCTATCTGTCCATTCTGTTTGTGAATAATCTACTATTATAGGGTTGAAATATTATGCAAGTGTTCAACATATCAGATTTTTTATTTATAAGATGAGTCACACCCGCAGATCTCAGAAACTAGGTGGTCACACCATACACGAGCTTTTTTAAATTACTTAACTATGTAACCACCCATCACGAGTTCTTGACGTGTTAATACCATTCGATAGTCATCGCATTGGAATACGACCACAGTATACGACATTTTAACTATGACACAACCCGTATGATATGACACAATCTGTATGAAATGACTTATTTTTAATTTCTTAAGCGGTCACGGAGGAGATATACGAGTATACGTAGGGCCGTGCTGAGTTAGCTGTTTAGCCGAAAATAACGAAGGTACAATCACAGAGTACTTTGTATATACATAGTGCAACGTCATAAGTGACGACACAATGCGTCAATTCTACGTCAGCGACGCGACATATATTCTATGACCTCCAACACGTAGTTTTAGCTCGTCTCTACCTACGCCGCGCCCGCGCCCGACGTGCCTTCGCAATATTTTCTCGAACTGGATTTTTCTACGAAGGCGCACCTTATCAAAATGTGGAATAAGTACTATTATCGTCGTCATAGGTATTATTTGTAATATTTGTGCCGTGTTTCGTATTTTAACTGCAATTTTGTAACGCATTGTTTTACAATAAACAAATCTTGTTTCTGACCCCTCAGGGCGAAGTATGCAGAGAATTGTCGGTGACAGGTTTGGACCTATGTAGACAGGTTTAGGGTGTAAACGGGTTGCCTTAATGTTTATTATACCTACCTATAGTCTGCCCAAAGATTAAGGCGCGCGTCCTCTTTTAGCTAAGGATGAGTCAGTATTCACTAAAGATCAGGGAGTAACCGCCTTAGTTGTAAAAACATTTTTAATATTATGTCTTGTAAAATAATTATATATACTCGTAGTCCAAATTGCATCTCACAACATGTGTAAGTAAAATCAGGTATCAATTTAATCGCAGAAGATTAATCCAGGATAAAGATAATTTATACGAACATGCACATTATGAAAAAGCTAAAATAAATTATAAAGTACTAACAAAAATGTTCTAAAAGAATTTTCAAAATATTTGCTTTTGCGGATATAATGACACAGTTATTTTTTACCTACCTACTTATACTTCGTATCACTTCTGAGATTCATGATTTTCGTATATTTGCACAATCTCAAAATATATTATTATGACATAATTTATATTCACAATCACAGAAAATTCATAGATGAACAATCCTCGCTAATATGCTCTTTACTTTTTTTCCACTGTCACCAACCATCGTGTCTACGTCTTGTGTTTCGCGGAAGGTGACTTCACTGTTGAAACACTTAAGGTATGCACTTGTTACATCTCTCCTTATATGGACTCACGGAGTCTGGAAGAGCTGAGTTATAAAGCTAAAAATAGTCCTGGGCCCTAGAACGACTTGGAAGAAACGGTACTTAAGTGGTGTGGTGTTTCCTGGCTAAAACAGTGTAAACATGACTGGACTGGACTAGCGAAAGAATTTCAATGAACTTGACAAATAATGCGGGTTAATAGATGTTAATAGCCACAACGTTAGTTTTGAATGACGTTATCTCGATCCTTTAACGACTTATCTGTTTATTTTTAAATACACAGTCGGGGACGTTGACGTGAGCCGAAACGGATGCCAAACAATACGCTTACGACACTTACTGGAACTCATAAAAGGGAAGACTAACAAAGCTATTTGTATTGGCGCTAGGAGTGTTTATGGCTTTAGCGTACACTGAGGCGCCATGCGTCACGCATATCACGATGAACACCCCTACAGTCCACCGCAGTACTGAGAAAAACAAACTGTAGGCAGATGATATCTATCACAAGGATTCTGTAGCGGACTTAAGATGATGCGTAGGCTCAATAGGTAACGGATGCTTACGGCACATCCTGAAAGTAGCAAGTTCTTGCGTCATAATTTCTCAATGTCGGTGTCTATACGTTAAAGCAAGCTTAAGCACGTGTGTGTGTGAACGAATTCATTCAAACTTTTCATTCATAACTCGAGAATGAGTCATTCGCGGTTGAGGCCGGTCGAGCGTACGTAGCTCCTGCATTCGTGTTGGTTGAATTTAGCGACGTGGAACCGTTGTTACTCAATAGTAGTTTAGGCAATATGACTGCGCATTTTTATGTGCACGCGAAACTAAGGGTTTTCCGTTGCTTGCAATACTTAATTCAATATGTATATATGGCCGAGTTCATTACCAATTAGCTGAAACAGAAACTTGTTATCTCACTGACATGTGAAGTGAGACTTTTGTAATTCTTCACTAAGTATTAGCCGGTGGAAGTATCCATGGCGAGTGCGTGGCCAGGGTCACTCGCATACGTCAAACGGAGCTCTTCTTTGAATTTGACTCATTTGACTTGCGTCGTTAATTGCTTAATATCAGTTGGTGTTTGATTATTTAAGATTACTCATGCAAACATTCTTAAGTGGCCGTCATATGTAAAGTTGGTGCAATAATAACGGTATCAGTATCGGTTATTAAGGGTCAGCTATATGTAAATGCGAGCACCTTTTTCCATTACGTTGTGGCATATAATGGTGCTTATATATCTATGTTGTAAAAGGCACATGAAAAAAAACACTAGTAATTATGCGTATACAACCTGTAACAAAAAGGTGTAGTAATACTTGGTGGTGTGTATGTGTATCGTGCCAGGATTAGTCTGCCAGAGAACGAAACTCGAAATCGGACATATTTTTTTACAGTTACATGTGCGGCAATCGGAGATATTTGTTCCGTAAAAAAAAAAATTTTTTTTTGCCATCCCTACGATTACATCTGTGGCGCGTGACCTTGACCATATGACCACCACTGTCAGACGTCTAGGTCCAAAGGCTATGTGGTGTAGAACGATAGCTGATGAAATAGGGTTGTAAATGACATAATTTTTTAGACACTAATTCTTCATAACTCAATGTTAATGGTGCTGCCGCGAATGCAGAAGTTCCTGTTAGACTCCATACATTTAGCTAGATGTGTGACTGGAGTATTACTACACCTTTATGTTACACATCGTATAACATAACGTTTACACATTTGTGATATAAAATGAAGAGAAAATAACGATTTCAAAAAGAAAATAATTAAACGCAAGCAAAGCTTAAAAAACCGACTTCACCGCCTTATCTTCGGTACCTTGATCAGTTTTAATGTATTAAACACGCATTATTGACTATAACTCAAAAACTACTGATCAGATCTTGATCAAATTTTAATGGGACCAATTAGAAAGCAACATCTTTCAAACTAAACATTTTAGAAATCGGCTCACGAGGAGAGAAGTTATGAGGTAGCACACATAAAAAAAAAAGTAATACAGTCGACTAGAGTACCTTCTCCTTTTTTGGGAAGTCGGTAAAAATTATTACTTGTATGCAATTAACTTGTGATTTGGTATTATTTTCCCTTACATTTTTAAACGTTTTGAATATTCGAAGGAGTTATTTCTCATATATTATACAGATTCTGTCAAACATTTTTATTTATCAGGGTTCGTTTATGAGAAAAATCGTTACCAAGTGTTGCGTGTTAAGAGACATTATGGTATCACCCCCTTAAACAAGGACGGCTTGTGTCGACCTGTTGCAGTCGCAGCGCAGCCTCCATTGAATTGACAGTTAGTCACAAGAATGCTCGTAAAAAAGGTGGCATACAAAAGTTGCGACGCCAAGCACTGATCACTCGTCAATACGCAGAACTCTGGCGGAGGGGCTGTTTGAAGCGCCGCTGGCTAATGTATATTATCAAGGGATGAATGAAGCAGGAATGTTGTGAAATAGCAATTCTGGCAACTGTCGGGAGGCGTCGTCGGCGGGAAGGGTCTTTTGACAGGTAATTTTGGGCGCAATCAAAAGATACTTTCGTATTGTGTGGTCAGGAGCAAACTTGAATCAACTTGCTTGAGTCAGCCACATACTATTGGAATTTCAATAAAAGTCGTTTTGAAATACTTAAGATCGTAAATGGAAAATAAAATAAAATAACTTTGTAAATTGATTGAGTTTTAATAAAGACAAGTATTGCTTGAGGCGGATTTGAACTCATGAGAACATATTAGAAAACTTACCATCTAGAACAGAGTTCGTGAAGTAATTTATTGCACTTGGTATGTGATGTATGATTTTGATAATATTCAATATTTAATTTCCATCTCCCGTTAAAAACGATAGGTAAGTTCACGCGGTGAGCACTTGGGGTTTTTTCAAATAACATTTTTATATGCATGGTAAATAAAAGTATGTAGAGATCTTTCATTCTTTATGAGTAAGACTGTTAGGCCCCTCCACCAAATTTGTCAAACTATCGAGTGTCAAATGTATGAAAATATTTATGCAGGGGCGTGCATATTTAGAATGAAAGATCTATACTACGCTATGTACCGATATTAGATTAGGGTATTGCGCGTTTTTGCAATAACATTGCAATTATCTCTTTTATCGTTGTAGGAATAGAAAGTAGAAATTAAAAAAAAAAAACCGTTCCTTTATGAATTACTTCTTCTATTCATAAGTACACGTAACTAAAAGGCTTTAGGCTCGGAATCTGCAATGTATTATTTGACGTATTATAAAGCCATATCTCAAAAGATAAAAGAACTGGTATATAATTAGATGCTACATAATAAAATCTGATAAATTATTGTAATAATTTTAAATTTGGTATTTTTTTTATTTAATCTATAAAGTGTTGTATATGTATGATAGGTGTCTGAATTGAAAATTGGGATTTTATTCTTGCTTTAATTCGGCTATGCTTGGAATGGAATGTGAAGTGAATCATGGAGAGAATGACATTGAATTTACACACTGAGGTGAAACAATTTTTTTTTGCTATGTTGCTATAATAGTTACACATATACGTCCTATACTTCTAAATATTGTTTGTAAACGAGTTTACTAATAAAAAAACCGTCAGAATCCAATTAAGTATCTAATATTGATGACATATATATGATATTTAAAGCTATTTAAAACATTTGAAATATTTGTAGTAGTCCAGATACATGATGGTTTAGAACTTTGATCAAGACGTCGTCGTCGTATAAGATATTATTTGGTTGCAGAGTCCGACAGCCACACTTAACACCGAGATGGTGATTGACAATGATAATGATCATTAGTTCATATAAGATTAATACTTTAAGCTGTGCTTCTACTTAATTAGCTAGGACCACGGCGAAAACACTTTTATTCCCATATAAATATGTACATCACTACGATCTTTACAAATTACACTCCGGAAGTTTGAATGAGCTCCGATAAGATCTGTGTAATGTGTGACGTTCTGTATGAGTAACGTTATAGAGGATTTTGGGGTGTTGCATGCGTCGATCCTCACGTAGGCATACTACTGTCGTCATATGGGACTCATAGAAATCGGGCCTTGGCCATGGGAAGACGTGGTTTTCATTCTAATCAATGTTGCTAGAACAGTATATACAAATATTAGTAATTCAGCCGTCAGAGATGTCATGATGTGACATCATTTCCTTAGTGATTTATTTAGCTGAAGATATCTTAAGATGCATCTCTCTGACCATTCGCAGGGTGATGTGCGAGCATAGATGCTTACACACAAACTTTCGGATTTATAATATTAAGTAGGATAATCTTTATTATTTATAGGCACACAATACGATCTACTTATAACAAGTCCAACTGAAACCCGGGTCTATTTGTGAACACATGATCACCTTCTTTTGCTTATTATATAAGTCTTAATATTTTTTTAATCCGAAAGGCTTTTCATGAACCTAGACATAGTTTTTTTTATCAGCTTTCTTTTATTAGAGATATATACTCGTATTTTTAAATTTATTACTGCATGTCTAAGAACATGTTATTAAAACTCAATCATCGTGAATATATGTGGGAAAATGCATAAGAACCAATACCAATGGAAATTACAAGGAATTCACTTATTGCATATATTCATCTACAAAATCAATGTGGTCATGCTACTTATTATACCTAGGAGGTATAACTTGGAAGGTGTATCAATTATTATAATCATATCTGAAATACTTACTCAGTAAAGTAGAAACCCAATGGAAGAATTTTGTGGAAATTCCACACTTCCATACTTCTTAATGATTGTAGGTACGCCGAAACAAATGACTGTGTTTAAAAAAATGCGTACTTTTCGTATCCAAACTACTAAAGATTTGGATTTATCGTCTCGGTGTCAAATACTGGGTAATATCGGCGTGACATACTGACTACATTAAATAGTGGATCAGATATAAACAGGGTCAACAAATAGTCAAAACATATTTTTTTTTTTTCTTCTTTTGTGTAACGTAACCTTATTACTTTTGTAATACCATTATTTAATTTTATGTGTTCCACTTGTGATTAATTTAACCAATAAATTATGTTTTATGTTTAAAGAAAGAAAGAAAATACTAAATGTTATTTCTTTCTTACTTTCTTTACACATTCAGATGGATACTAAATGACACTTTTACATATAAAAATAATATATCTTTTTTGCCTACCATTTTTATAACAAGTATTTTCTGTAAATGTATCATTTGAATTTATATAATTTTAACTCGACAAAAACAACGTCCAAAATAGAATTGAATCATTATAAAGCGCATTTTACTTTTAAAAACAATCATATATTTCTTTGAAATTTGAATGTCAGGTTTATAATTCATAACGTTAGCAAATTCTGTAGCGTTATTTTTATTAGCTATATTACTTTGAACCGTATTCCGTGTAGATAAGGTTCAATTTGTATAGAAGCTCACACAATTCAAACTAGATTACCCTATTACCATGTTGTGATATTGTTGTCAAGGTAACGAGAGAAGGCTCATATACTGCGTAGTAGGTAACTCCCCCGTGCCGGTCGCTTAATGTGAGGAGGTGGACAGGTGTCTGACGTCACGACTCACGAGCGGCTAACTTGATGACAGTGTGTAGCATTCACGGTTCACCACCGGGAGCTACCAACATTGTCCCAGGTAATCAACACATTCATATTGTAGCCGCAGATATTTAGGCAACTTTTATAAAAATAATGTTTTCACACTTACAGCTATTTGAAGTTCGTATGTGTCGTGGGTGCCGGAAATATTGATATTACAAATAGTCAAAACCAAAACAAGAAACAAAATTATAATTTGGGGAAAAAATTATGTTCTTATTGGGAATCGAACTATATACCCACTGTTTAGAAGATAGACGAGCATCCAACTACGCCATTAGGCAGTTCAAATTTTTATAAAATATTAAAAAAAATGCATAAACGTTCCAAGATTAAAATCGTACTAAGCTCTCATTTATAAGTTAGTAAACAAACGCTTTCGGACGTATTTTTTTATACGTGCTCCTTTTGACGTCTGAATCCTTGACCCATTCACTACCGTAAAGGGAAAGTTGAACGGTCATAGACATTAAAAACCGTATCACTGACGTCACAAATCAGCCTAGCCAATAGCGTGCGTTTCGCTATTTCGAATTGCCCATGCATATTTTCACTAAAATGTATCTATAGACACATGTATATAGAGTAGCTAGGTATCTAGGTAATTGTACCTAGATGTTTTTACTTTTTATTCACTCAAATTTCTATTTAAAAAGTGTTATATAAGAAAATAATTTTAAAGATATAATTAATTAGAAAATAAGCCATGAATATTTAAAAAAGGGTAATTTAAATTTAATTATATATATCTCATGCATATTCCCTATTTATATTTTTATAATATAAATATATGTTGATATTATATTATTGATATTTCAATATATAATATAAGCGTGGAGACTTCTTTTTGATATTTTAATATGATTGGTGTAAAGGCTAAAATTAATGTGATTACGTTTCTGAAGAAACATGATTAAGACTGGGGTTTACCACACGTGACTTCCTCCGCCATACGTCATAATGTTACACATATGTATGAATGTATGAATGCCTGCAAACAACTGAATAAACTAAAACCACAGCGCTGGCATGTATTTGGGCATAATCTATTAGCATTGAAGAAAAGCATTTAGCCTGTAGCAACCTACATGGAGCAAACTCGGCAAAGGGATTCTACAAATAGCACTTATTTAATCGACTTCACAAAAGAGAGGAGGTTTTTAATTTGAATTAAGCAAAAATGAACCTTTTTCTTAGAAGTTTTTTCGATTTAATACTGAAACCATTCGCGACAGAGTTACGAGGTAATACAGTGCTTGAATGGGTGACAGTTTAGTGGGATTTTCAACTGAGTGTAACCGTGCTTCGGAGGGCACGTTAAGCTGTCGGTCCCGGTGGTTAGTCGTGAGACAAGAATCACTAAGCCATGTTGGATGAAAAATCCCGACATTAATTTTTTTTCGAATTTAGTGTTAGCGAAAATATGTTTTTTTTTATTTGAAACTAAGGCTACTTCAAACGCTAGTGACCACAATCTCACCTGATGGAAAGCGATGATGCGGTCGAATATGGAGCACGCGTGCTCAGTAAATACCTATTCACTCTTTTCTTGAACAACCCCATATTATACTATTCGGGAAACACAGTAGACGGCACGGCAGGGCGTTCCATTCCTTGGCAGTTCTCATAATGAAAGTGGAAGCAAAACGCTTCGTGCTAATGGTCGGTATTTTTACCATAAGCGGATGTCGCATTACCGTCTGTCTAGATGTTCGGTAGTAGAACGGTGATACGGGAAATAGATCATGCAATTCCTTTGAACACTCTCCGTAGTGCAATTTGTAGAAAATTGAGAGGCTTGCTACTTTTCGCCGATGATCGAGACTCTGTAGTCGAGACCCAACTAATGCATAGCTATTGATGAGTCTCTTAGCTCGTCGTTCAATAGATTCCAAAGCCTCCAGCTGGTACCTAGCCGATCCATCCCAAAGGTGGCCACAGTACTCCATACAAGTCCGAACTTGAGCCTGGTATAAGTTAAGCAGTTGACCTGGTGTGAAATACCGCCTTCAATAGAATGCCTAGTTTCTTTGCAGCAGTCTTGGCTTTGGAATCAATTTACGACCCGAAGTTAAGATTAGAAGTGAGCGTAACGCCCAAAAGCTCGAGCTTAGCGCTGATTGAAATCGATACATCCGCGAATGTTGGAGACAGTTGAGACGGCAACCGCCTCACCGTGTATCTCAATTGCTTCACTCAAGATATGAGTGGCATACGCTAATAGATCTTCTGTAGAACGATTTCGGCGAAACCCGTACTGTCGGTCACTTAAGAGATCGTTGTTTTCGAGGTGTGCCAAAAGCCTGCCGTTAATTACACGCTCTAAGTAACAAAGAAGTTATAGAGATGGGCCTGCAATTCGATGGTTCAGCACGACCGTCTTATTTTGGTACTGGTTGTACATTAGCAAGTTTCCAGTTTTTTGGGACTTTACCTGACTCAAGCGAGAGGCGGAACAAGCGTGTCAAGATCGGAGATAGCTCTGGTGCACAGGTTTTAAGCACGATTGCTGGAATCCCTTCGGGACCATTCGCTTTATTCACGTCAAGGTTGCGCAGAGTTTTTAGTACCTCCTTCTGCCGAACGCGAATTTCAGGCATGGTCACCCCACAGTGAGGTAGGCATGGAGGTATTTCGCCATTGGTATCAAGGCGTGAATTTTCTGCGGAAAGAGAGGTAAACAAGTTCGCTTTCTCCGTAGCAGTGTGAGCGAGTAATCCGTCCGGTTTGACCAACGCTGGCAGAGAGTTACTTACTTGGTACTTGGTGCGCGGGCTGTTTTCCGCAACTAGGCCGTATGTCGGCCCTTTTTGCGTGTCGGTTGGTTGCGCTAGTCCAGCCACCCGATGTCAGCAAGGAAGGCCAGCAGCTCGCTGACGCCGGCACAGGCCTCCCGCATCGTCTTCGGTGAGCCGAGGAGTGTTCTCCGCTGGTTCGCCACGCTACTGCACTCTAGGAGTACATGCGCGGCCGTTTCTTCCTGGCAGAGAGTTACGGCAGAGGTTCACTTCGACAGACTTCGCTAAGGACCAAAAAGCTTTAGCTTTGCCAGATGGGTAACTAGCGAGTTTAGATCCTATGCGGCTTATATGATCGAAGGGAGCCTTCTTCAGCACCCTTTTGCAGGTCTTAGCGGCAGCATTGAATGCTTTCTTCTTAGCCCGAGTGACCAAATCTTTGCGTTTACGAGCATCAGCCCAGGCGAGGTATGCTTCCTGTTTCCACGCTTCAGCGATGGTGCAGTTTGCATCAAACCACGGGTGAGCTCAGCTATACAGAGGTTTGTCGGCAAATGGAATGTAGTATTCCATTCCCTGGTATATTACCTCTGTAATGGCATTCGCGCATTCGGTCGGATCACAAGAAGAGAAACAAACTTGTCACCAAGGGTAGGACGCAAAGAAGTGCCATCTCGTCCCAGTCGGCTGATTTGTACTTCCACACACGCCTACTGCCCTTAGGGCATGATTTAGGTGGAGAGTACACTGATACGGCCTGTACCAGACAGTGATCGGAGCTACCAAGAGGTGAGGATACCGACGCGGAGTAGCGGTCTGGTTCAGTCGTCAGCAGCAGGTCAAATACTTGGGCCCCCTACAACTTGCGGTCGCCTAGCAGAGATCACCGTGCTTCGGATGCCGCTACCCTCCGAAGCCAGGACTCCGACGCAGAAACAAAGAGAACACCGAAACCGGCCGCTTGCTCTGCACTACTGTTTAAATCTTTCCAGTCAAGAACGGCTTCCCTTAACACTCATGGTGTAAAAACAAACGTTAAACGTTTGGCACCATGACTTTGTCCAGGGGGTGGTATGGTAGCCGGCGGCCGAAGCCTACCACCAAAAAAAACTCGGTTGCTCTTTAGCGCCATCCGAGGGTCACGTGTGGTACAACAAGGGCTAACACCCACGGACGCGAGCATAACAATGGCCCTCAAAATGTGTCAATTTGGACCTAATATGGAGTACCTATGCAAAATATTTTTACAGTCGGTTAAGTGCAACTGCCTCCGGATTGGGGTCAAAGTTTTAGAATTTTTAACGAATTTGTGTATTGATGAAGCTGCTATTATGGTACTTTACATGCACTGTAATCTTGATTATAGCTTATTTTTATTATAATAGCATATCCTTAATACCAGATAACGTCGAATTTAATTTAATTCTATTATTCCCATAATCAAGTTTTCTTCTTCCTTAACTCTTTTTTCCGAAGGTAGGGAAGGTTTTCAACAGGCAAAATAAAAAAAAACGAAAGCTTTAAACTTCTGCACCGTTGAATTATTCCGCCTTGTCTTGAACCTGTGACAGATACAAAGTTTTAGGACACAGTAGTCGCCGCTATTGACCCAGTTGTTTTACAAAAATGTAATATGCCCGTTATTGATAAAATAATTAAACGCAAGCAAAGCTTAAAAAAACCGACTTCACCGCTTTATCTTCGGAACCTTGAACAGATTTAATGGATTAACGGATTGCATGAAATTTGGAATGTACAGAATTAACACATATGCTTCTTAATTTGATAAACGCAGGAGAAGCTGCCGGCACGGCTAGTATGACCATAAAGGTACTTGTTTATTAGAATACAAAAAAATGTGGGGAAATTGCAAGTTAACCGGTCACACGGCGTTTTGAATCTCAAAAGAGTATCAACGTAATATAATGGTTATTCCAATGTATGGCAACATTAGCGTACTTTCATATTACGTTACCTGCGCAACTGTTGATGTGTATAATAGTTTAATCTGGGTTTTTTTACACCCGGTTAGGCGTTTTATTGCAGTTAGCTAACAACGGAAACACGATTAACCTTATGGAGGATGTAATTTCACAAAGCAAGTTAAATCTATACCAAAATGTTCTTTGCACACAACGTTCATATGAATCCTACACTATGATATCGTATTTTTTGGTAGTTTATTATTAATAGATCTTTTTTCAGTGATTTAAAGAAAAAGAGAAATGAAGGCGTCTGTTGTCCGTGATATTATCACCTTCATTATATTCCCCAGATTGATAACTACTGTAGTTGTGAAAATATTGAAATTTACGAGAAACGGAAGTAATACGCACCTTTAGATAATTATTACGTACATGAAAACATATTGGATCTTTTTTTTGTATATTTTTTAATATAACAACTACCTAATTGACGCATCTAACAATTCCTGCTAGACCTCTATATAAATATAAATGTCTGCGAGTAGAGTACGTATATAATATAAATTTCAGATTACACATTAACTAGATGACAATCCGTGGCGTACGGCGCAGCCTGGCTTGCTACGATACGTCGCTATGGAGCGCCTTGTTAGCATAACATTACATCATAATTCAAGGCTCCGTAAGGTGGAACGCACAATTGCGATTTCATTAAATTAATATTTTGTTATTGCAGACGCAGTTTAGTTCTAGTTTTGGTTTATTATCTGTTATTAATTTACTTGTTTCCAGTGTGAAATACATTGCAGTGAATGATTTAACGTTCGATCAGGTGACAGTCTTATTTTAGAGAATGCACGAAACGCGAACAAATGATATATAACTTGGTTTGGCACGAAACGCTCATATACTTTTGTGCTGGGCTACTCAATCCGAAATTATTATATTAATCAAGTTAAGTACATTTCTAGATTCATCTTGCGGCCCATTCCACCCCCTCTGTGTTATTGCCCGAAGATGTCAACTGCGCTTGCATTGCTCAAGTCGCGAGTCGTTGCGTGTCGCGTCGCAAGTCGCAAGTGTGCGGCTGTCGACATTACCCTCACACAAACGAGCTGGCGCCGGCCTGTCTGCCGCCCGCTGATTCCGGTGCCTATTACGAAATGGCCAAGTGCGTGTTTCGTGACACTCGTGACTCTCGTGATTGACATAACCACTAGCATTTCAACAGCCGGGATGGTCACGTGCACGATTGATTCTTAGATTTATTTTATACTTATATAGATTAACCATTAGCTTAGTTGGATGGCGTTCGCCTTCCAAGCAGGGGTATCGGGTTCGATTCCCGGCGGGGAACACAAGTTTTCTCCTCATGGAAAATTTGTGTTTCTGGTTCTGGTTGTGATTGTGTGTATGATGTGAATGTTTCCGGCACCCACAACACAAGTCATCGAACTTAGTGTGGGGCTGTGAGTGTGAAAGCGTTTATTTATTTATTTTATTTATTTATTTATTATATAAATAATCTCAGTAAGATCATATCCTAATCTACTCTACTATAATATGATAAATGCAAAAGTTTGGATGTTTCTTTGTTATTACATCTAGATAAACGTACGGACGTTCATGTTTGGCTGATATATAAATACAAAGAGAATGACAAAGGCTCACATACAAAATACAAAATATTTATTGACATGAATTATTAAGTAGGTACAAATTAAAGAGTGAAACCCTGCCTCTTGCTTTAGTTTCAAACTGTGTTGCAAAAGGCAGTGTCTTCCCCGTAATGTAGGAACAGGTATTCATGTTATTTAACACTATAATTGGTACATTAATTAAATTTTTATACAGATCTAATGTAATATACAGCATGTAATTGTAAGACAAAAATAAAATCCTAATACCAGCGCTAATGTTGGTAAGTTATGATGTGTTCGAGGGTAGCTCGCTAAGCCCAGAATGGAACTGTTACTATCTACCTACTATTTATTTAACTTCATCCCTACAGGGGCAGCGAAACGAAAAGTAAAAGAGTGGAACACATTACTAGCGTTTCTGTTCCCTGAACGGTATAATCTGGGATTCTACAGTGACTAGGTATCTTCTTGGCAAGAATGCTACATATTTAACCGCATCATCACATTTTGTCAGGTGATATATTGGTCAAATCCTTGCTTATCCAGCATAAAAATTCTATGGCTCTATGGAAATAATATTGTATAGAAAATACGTTGACGCTTGTTAGTAGTTTAAAACTGTGTCGCAGTTGTCATAGCCCTTTTCTGATACTTTTGTTGAGTCACTTTTTTTACTAGATAGATAGACGGATAGCCTTCAAGCGATCAAGCGATCACGTGATCATCTTGAGCTTGAACGGATGCTCAAATCCGTAGTTAGTTTCAATCTGCGAACGCTTTTTCTCTATTATCGCTACAATCTATATAAATATAAACATAACATACTAAGTGTCGTGGGAAGATAACTTGAGTATTAAGAACTTGCGTCGTGGGTGACGAACATCACACGCTTGAGTTTCTTGGAGAACTTGGATTAGTGCTGGACAAGGTATCTAACCAAGGAAGCTGCTTGTCAACAACGTATCTTTGTATATGCTAACAAGGTACTAAAACGCTTTACTATGTGTACAGTACTATGTATAAATCACACTATAACTACACATATTTGTAGACATCGGCGTTAACGATCAAAACAAATGTGTGAAGATGGCTAACATCTGACTAGTCAAAATGCTAATTTTGTTCTAAATAAAACCAAATATCTAAAATTTTTAAGAACTGCCCGCTGGCTAAGTTGGCTAAGTTCGCGTTCGCCTTTAACTATCGGGAATTGGGTTCGATTCCCAGTGGACCAAAAGTTTTCTGCCCAAAGGTAATTTGTGTTTCTGGTTCGGTTTTGGTTGTGTGTATGATATAAATGTTTGCGGCACCCACAACACAAGTCATCGAACTTAGTGTAGGGCTGTGAGTGTGAAAGCGTTTATGTTCATATGATTTCATATATTTGAAATATGTAAAGCTCTGACACCAAAACTAGACCCTTACGATGAAACTCAAAGCAGTGCTATGCTGGAGGCGTACTCGTGGACTATCCGGTAAATTCCTAATCTAATTCCATTCTTATTAGCTTAAAAAAGAGACTCGGGGAATTTTATGAAATTCTTATTTTATTCACAATTATTGCAATGACGAGATATGACGAAAAGATGAAGGCTCATATAGCAAAAAATGTACAATTTATTAGTGAGCACGTGTAAGTATACCTACATTTAAAAAGTATCGTGCTAAAACAAAGCAATAGTCATCACGCAATATTACAAATGCGAAATTTGTGTGTTGATTTCTCTTCACGCTCTAACAGCTGCACCGATTTCGATGAAAATAGACAGCTTATACCCAGGCTTAACACAAAGGCTATTTTTAACCTGGTGTATTGGTTTTTGTAAGAAAGCCCTAACATCCCTTTTCAATTTCGGCTTTATATGCTTTGTTTTTAGAGATCAACAAGTACCTAAACAAAATGTATGTTGCTAAATTGATATGAATCTGACAATCCAACGCGGACACAGTCCCGGGTAGAAGCTAGTAGACTTATATCGCGGACTTGCGTTGCGTCAAGAGTTTGCAGTTCCTTTACGACACCTACAGACAGCAGTGATGTTTTTAATTTGTGAATACAGAATTATAATTTAAATATCTTATTTATTCATTTATTTTTATTCTCGATAAGCATTTGACCACTATCTCACCTGATGGAAAGTGATGATGCGGCCGAAGATGTAGCATGCTTGCCTAGAAGATACCTATTCACCCTTGACTTGAAGACTCTCAGATTATACCGTTCGGGGAACAAAGACGCGGGCAATTAATTCATTACTTTCTGTTAATTAACCAATTGTTTTTATATTTTTATATTTATAAGTTAAATACTATTTTTATAGATCCTATGTATCGCTTGATAAGACTGTGTCTCAACAAAATGATGTAACGTGAAGAAATCGGGTCCTCGGCCACGATCGCATGAGGGCAGGTGGGGTGAGCCGTCAGGCGATGTTCACGTTACGTAGTGCCACGTGGAAGGGCTACATACATGGTAGTTTTTATACAATACTAGAAATTAAAGCACGAAATCAGACTCTTAACATAAAAATAAACAATATAATATATAAACGCTTTCCCACTCACGGGACACCCAAGGACAATGAGTTTCTGGTTCTGGTTGTGGTTGTGTTAGTGATGTGATGTTTCCAGCACCCACGATACAGGGGAAGAAATTTTGTGTTTCAGCCGGGAATCGAACTCTGCTTAGAAGGCGAACGCCACCCAACTAAGCCAACGAGCAGTTCAAAAATATATGTACCTATGTCTAAAATATATATTGTTTAAACTCTAAAATTTTTATCGTTTGACCACTGTTACTCGTATATATATACATTAGGAATAAATAATGATTTTTCAGCATATATTATACAGTATTACCGAGTTTGCAAAAGGTATAGCTGACCTCCAAAACTGATCTAGCGGAATCCAATCTATTAAGAAACTAGCGCAGTCAAAACAAAGTTTTTTCCATGTTTTGCTCAATGTTGTGGTTTCAAACAACTTCTGATTCCGTCCACACCATCGATCGGTCATTTTGTCTTATTTCCCAGACGAAGCAGGTGTTCCTCGAAATAAACGTAACATCACCCACAAGTCCTCCACTCACATACAAATGTAAAACCACAAACAGACGAGTTTCATACATCGAACGGAAATGACTCGAATGCACGTGGCGTTGTGGTTATGTTATAGCCGAATGTAGAATTGACAAGGAGGTGTGGTGTATGACCAAGCGGTGAAACATTTACAAAAATGACGCCGTTTTGTATTACGGCTGATCAACGTTTAGCCGGATTTAACTTTATTCGCTATATGTTCGGCGTCCAAGGGTTTTAGTTTCTAACAGTAGTCAAAGTAGTTGGGACGACAAGTAGATGAAGCGGGAGGATCGTTAGATTATTTCAAGTTATTTTATTTTAGACCACAATACACGTAAATACATAATATTAGTCCATATTAATAAAATCATCAAATTCATATCAAAAATTACCTACATCAAATACAAATAAAATTAAATAAAAATATAGTACACTTACAAAAAATTTATGAAATTAAATGAATACGACATGTCATAACAAAATTAATTTTACACAAAAATTATAATATAATCATATCCAAAATCAACTAATGCAATAAAGCTGGACACACTAAACTCGGAACAATTTTGCAAGAAATGACGGTCAGTGGCCATGTTGTTAGCTATCAGATTATGGTGACCACAACGCGCGAGCCGAGCGAGCGAAGCGAGCGTGCCGATGCTTTGACAGACCAAGAAAATAATTGAGACATAATTTTTCTAGGCAGAGATCCCTTACCTGTACTATTCGACATGAAACAATGCGGCGCATGTTTATTCAGCTGTTATAAAAACCGACTAGACGGTATCTGCAATAAAAATCGTTGTTTTTAAATGGCTAGCTTTTATGTAATACAGCGTTTCCATTCAAATAGTAAAATTAACGAAATAAATGGTAAATGGGGCCATTTACCATTTATTTCGTTATTATTGACACGAACATTTATAGTGAGAGTGGCCATTGCAGCCTCATGTATTTAAATAACACCAGCGGCATCCCTCGGTTCTACACGCGTTGACGATGATAAAAAAATATTCTGTTTTATATCACGATAACTACGTATATTTATTTAAAATTTCATCTGAATTAGTAGTTTTTTTCGTGATTGCGTAATAAACTTCTAAACATACTTTCAAATATTTAAAAATTTTGATTTTAATATGTAATAGTTTTGGGAAGGTATTGTTAATTCTACCATCTACTAGGTTAAGGAAATCTAAATATTTTTACTCGGATATTCTCAGCTTGAGCGAGAGAGTAGTGATATATGTTGTACCTTAATATTATGAAACAAGTTTTCAGGATTCGACTACAATCTGCTGATCTGAATCTGATATACTCCAGATAGACTAAAACGGCAATCGGTATATGGCATAAGGCATTCGGTATCAGGTAGTGTTGTCATTTATTCCGTAAAACATGTAAAACGTCATCGCCCATAGTTTTTTTTTCAGATATTGCAAAATCTCTGAGAATTTGTTGAATAATATTTTTACTTGAATTTGGGTTTTTTGCAACATCATAATTTACATTTCAATAACACCTGTCACCTGATAACTGTTTCACAAAAGCAACTTAGTCGCTGTTAGGATGGTATTGAAGGCTTATGACCTGCCGGCTGCCAGGTGGATGCACGTCTGCCTACTACGCTGCGTGTACCGGATTCGCAAACAGATGGGAGCAGGTGTGAACGTAAATGTGTGTTTCTCTTTTATGCTTCATAGAGTGTATGATGTAAATGTTTCACGTTCTGAATTTAGTGCTGTAAGTGTGAAATCTAATATTATTATAAGAATCTAATCTATAAGAATTTTTGTCCTGAAATACAAATTTACTAACTGACTGACTTAGAGACATTAACGCACAGCCTAAACTGTTAGTTGTAGAGACTTGAAATTTGGAGGGTATATTTGTCTTAGTACGTAGGGGTGTACTTAAGATAGATTTATGGAAATTCTACCCCGAAGAGGGTTAAATGGTGTGAAAACGTTTCTATGAAAGTTCTTTGTTTTTTAACTCATAACGATGAAAATTGGCATTATTTTAATATAAAAATTAAGCTATAAATATTTTTTTGCCACGGATGCAATGAGGGATGAAAGTTTTATGTCGAAATTTTATTGCATATGAAGTTACACTAATGGAAATTAGTAATTGAGTAGTTCAATTAAAATATAAAAATGAAGTTATCAATACATCAGGTGTGCATCAAGGCGATGCAATGGCGATTGAAAGTTCACATCGTTTTTTTTTTTATTTATGATGTTAAAGTGATATAAATTGTATCTGAGTAGTACAATGAAAGGAAATTTTATTAATAAGTCATTACAGTAAATTAGAAATAACTACTGTAACGCGTGATTAACTCTATTATAATCTCACCAATATTAAAAATCCGAAAGTTTGTGTGTAAATGTGTTAGTGTGTAAGTATGTTTGTATTATCTTTACGCTGTAATGGCTAAACTGTTTTGGCTGAAATTTCCAATGTACGTAGTTTACACTGAGGATTAACACATAACTCACTTTTAAACTTAATTAAACTGGTGAAAGACGCGGGACACTGCTAGTCTATATATATAAAAATCATTTGACGTTTGTTAGTCGCACAAGAACTCGTGGTCGGCTCGACCGATTTGGCTGATTCCTTTTTTGTGTACGTAATTATAAGACCAGGTTTGTTTGTAACATTTTTTTAATTCATCGGAATTTGCACTCGGGTGAATCCAGGGTGGATCGCTAGTCACTTATATTTATTTTATCCTTGAAACATTTATATGATCAGAGTGGTGGACTTTTGTATGGAACCGCAACTATTACGCTTTTGGAATAAGAGTAAAAAAATACTGTACCTATATTTTTTATACTATATATAATATAAAATTAACCCATAATATATCTCACAATCTATGTGTTCATAACTTTAATTATGTACATATTTGTGGTTACTTACTTTTTGTAGTACAGCAATTATCGACCTCCCTTTCACCAATATCAAAATTATAAGTGCTAAGTGCTTGTAACGGTTTGATTTTTTATATCTTTGCTATTTACCTTCTGTTACTTTTACATATACTATGCCGAACCACCTTAAGGCCGCTGGGAAAGTCCCACCTCTGAATCACTCTTTAACGATCGAGCAATTTGAGTTCTTATGTTTTTAGAGTAAAGTATAATTTAGGATTTTGAAACGATGGATTACGAATTGTCGGAATTTCAATGAAATAATATGAAATAACTTTGTTAGTATTTTAACACAATTTTCATGAGTTTGGTGTGCTCGTTATGATATAAATAATTAGATAAGTAAACATAATAAGAGGTTTGCCCAGAACTAAATTCTCGCTAACAACACATTTTGTATTAATTGTTTTTTTTTCTCATACGCATACATTTTGTTAGTACTTGCTACGTCTGAAAGCTGACTGAAAAGTATAACTCGTAAATAAAAGTAAACGCAACTATAATTCGAACTATGGTTTGTTTAGAATGCTAAATTCAGAATTCACCAAGTATATAAAACTAAATAAAAACAAACATTAAATTAATAAATATTAACAATCTATTATTTATGACCTGCGTCTCTACTAATATTCTCATAATTTGAGACGTTTTTTATTTATTTGTGTCAATACATAAACTGAATCTTCCTGAAAATTTCAGTAAAATCTTTCGATGATGATGACGTTTTGGCGTGATGCAGAATAAAGTAATAAATGTAAGCAAATATCCAAAGTAAGCGTTCATCATTTTAGTAGGATTACAAAAAAGTAGTCGTTACCGATGCCCGTTAATATCATAACATGTGTTCTGTGAACAGTCCTGAGCTTCATCTGTTATGGTTCACAATATAAAAGCTTTGTTAATGTTAGAACTGACAGCTTGGCTTTTGCCCCGTTTGCAGCATTTGGGTATGGAACCCTATAAAGTTGAAAACAAGTTAGTTATGTCAAAATTCAAGTCACCTCGTGTCCATTCGTGGAATGCATGCTTTCACATCCGGAGTAACGGAATCGGATGCATGAAAATATATGACATCATATGTTTTAAAATTTAAGACGATACACAAATTGATTTTACCCTCCGGATTAGCTAATTACTCGGCGTATGTTAAAATAAGACAATCATACAGATCAGAGCCACGTCTCATTATTTTGGTTAAGACATTAATCATAAAAAATGTTTTGCGTGGGAACTATAATTTGTAAAATAAAAAAATATATATACATTTCGTTATTTTAACTACCTATCTAAATAATTGTGGTACTCTCGCGTGATTTAAAAACATCTAAATAAAAATCAAAGTAATGATACCTAAATAATGTAGTAAGTAAATAATGTATGATCAATAATGTATGTTCTTTTGTTGGTGTCACCTTAGACTTTATTAAAATGTTTCATTAAAAGACCCAACTTTGAAAAATAATTATATCATTAAACTATCACCTATCATGCTTCTGGGTTCAATTAATGCAGATTTTATCCTCAAGTATAACATCCAAATGTGAAAGCTTAATTTCGATTCTTTATATAATTAATTCATAGCGACTCAATAAGTTTAGATAGCGTCTTAACTTGTATATTTGTTGCAATCCCTGTAACCGCAAGTGAGATAACACAAATGAGATACTCGGTATGTACTGTAGTTCGTCGTGACGCATCTAAGTGCGTCATAACAAAAAAGCTCCATTTGCTGAAGCATTGTCTGGATAACTTGTTACTCTGCTGGCCATTACTCCAGCCTAGTTCCGGTAAGCTTCCTCGGTTTATCACGGATTCAGAAAATCCAGCCGTAAATAGCCACATTTTCTATAGATTATACGTCACAGCTGCTTGTAGTCATATAGAAAAAAAAACACATAGACGATGCCGCAGACCCCATTAGTGATATAAAAAGTCACGTGGAATAGTACCACAAAATTAACCATTTAACATCAATAAAAACTGAATTACTTGGAAGGCTGTGACGGCAATGATGAACTTACCATCAATAGTGACGAATTATGTCACCTTTAATGGTATCACTTCGTTTTGTACAGTTCGTAGAGCGTGCGTCCTACGCCGTAGACAAAGTCACCAATTCGAGTTTATTGAAGCACATCACAATATTTGTTTATTTTTATCTCTAGCCAAAAATCAACATTGATATTTTTTCCTAACAAATTATGTGAGCACCGTGATCGTGAATCACTTTAACGATAATACTCAATAGTAAAAAAGGGTCATTAATTAAAAATGATATCACCACACTAATTAATATACATGTTTTAGCACAAGTGTGTGCTTGCAAGTTGCGTTAACCGTAAATAAAATCTTTAATGAGCAAAGGACATTTTACATGTTAGGGTACTTATTACAACGGCCGTCAAATGACAACTGAAAAGCACGAATGAATAAACATCAATTTATAATACGAGGTTGTAAAGCAGGTTAATTGGATCACGGTTAAAATTAGTTTAGATCAAATGAATCACTCATCCATTGTTTCTGTGTGCATGTCGCACTTAGTTATAATAGGCGTACGAATCTCACATATTGATCGCTAGGTGTGTCATTATTTTGTTATTTGCTACACTTTCATGGACGTGAGTCAGACAATGTCCCACGACGAAATTAATATTTATCCATTCTAGCAGTGTAAGGGCTTTAGAAGCGATATGTCACTAGTGATGTACCCGGGTGCAGCATGGCGTCTTGACGCATGGAGTTTAGCTCGAAATCTTGTTGAAAGATCTAGGCAAAGCTGCCGCCCTGTGACACACCTATTGTCTCGCATCTTACGTGATCCCTGGTTAATTCTGTCCACGTGAATAACTATAGCAGGTCCTGCTAGTTTTGACTTTCTCGAGCTTTGAAAGCCACAAAAATAGCCTAGGTATATGTTCCAATTAACCTATTTTATTTGCGTTTATTTGGCCTGCTGGTCATAAAAAACATAGTAATCTTCTTTATTATATAAAAAATATCGTGTCACGGTGTTTGTGGTCGAACTCTTCCGAAACGGCTCGACCGATTTTAATGTTTTTTTTGTATAATTGGTAATTATGAGAATAGGTCGTAAAGTTTTTTTCAACCTCCTACCCCTACCCCCAATTTTTTATCTAGCCCAGGCAAATTAGCGATGAGTTGTGAGAAATTAATTCATAACGAGCAAAGGAAATTACCAGGTAAAGGAATCCAACAAAATTTTAACCAGGAACTTAGAAAAAAAAAAATATTTTAATTAAATATGCAAAAATAATAACAGTATTTTTTCTTATTTTGTTTCACTTATGTTCTTTCTTTGATATAATATATAAACCCACCTTAATTGATACCATGAACATTAAGTTTACTAGGATAATGAGCCTAAATATTTGAAAAATTACAAGTGTGTAGAAAAACGTTATAAAAGTCGGTGTTTGTTTTGTTTGTGTGTTTTCTTTTCAAATTACTTAAAACAATGAGAATACAATATAAAACCCTACTAATATTATAAATCCGAAAGTTTGTGTGTAAGTGTGTAAGTATGTTTGTTCCCTCTTCACGCTTTAATGGCTGAACCGATTTGGATGAAATTTGGAATGTACATAGATTATACCTAGGATTAACACATAAGCTTCTTTTTAACTTGATAATAGCGGGCGAAGCCGCGGGGCACGGCTAGTGTCATATATTTCTTTTTACTAAAATGTTTGCTCATTGCGTGAGAGCGTAGTCAAGTTTTCACTGCCAAACTTAGATAGGATTGGATTCCCACAAGACATGATAACGATTCTCAATTGGACTGTATGTTTTTTAAGTATGTTACGCGATATCTCCGCCAATTATGAATCGACGTTTTTTTTTGTACCTCTTTTGGGACCTTTTTTTTTTTTTTTTTTTTTTTATGACAAATAGGCTAGCATTTGACCGCTATCTCACCTGATGGAAAGCGACGATGCGGTCGACGGTGGGACACGCTTGCCTAGAAGGTACCTATTCACTCTTGACTTGAAGAGGCCTAAGTTATACTTATCGGGAAACAAGAACGAAGGCAGAGTATTCCACTCCTTTGCAGTTCGCATTATAAAAGTAGAGGCAAAACGCTTGGTTCTAATCTGAGGAATATCCACCATAAAAGGATGTCTTGTTTTAGTACGCCTTGTTGTCCCATGATGGAAGGGAGCTGGAGGAATCAAATCATGCAGTTCCATCGCACACTCTCCGAAATGTATCTTGTAAAACACGCATAAGCTAGCTACCTTGCGCCGATGTTCGAGGCTCTGAAGTCTTTTCTCAACTAGTTCAGTATGGCCAATCAGCTTTTTAGCTCGCTTTTCAATTGAATCCAAAGCCTGAAGCTGGTACTTGGCTGAGCCGTCCCAGAGGTGACTGCAGTATTCCATACAAGATCGGACTTGAGCTTGGTAGAGATTGAGAAGCTGTCCAGGAGTGAAATACCGCTTCACCTTGCTGAGGATTCCCAATTTCTTTGCAGCCAGTTTAGCCTTGGATTCAATATAAGAGCCAAAGTTTAGGTTGGACGTTAAAGTTACACCCAAAAGCTCAAGGTGATTCGTGACCGGCAACGACACATTCCGGAAAGATGGAGCAAGCTCAAAAGGGCTCTTTTTGGTTGAGAACAGACACGCCTGGGTCTTCGATGCATTAAATTTGACCAGATTGGCATCGCCCCAATCGGAAACAGCCTGCAGGTTCAAATTTAGGCGTTCAACCATTGCCTCTCTTTGTGACTGAATCTGTGCGCCACCAGCTCGTGAATCAGATAAGTATCTCTCAACAACAGTGCTGTCATCTGCGTACCCAAAGATACCGGGTTTCAACAGGTCATTTATGTGCAGCAGGAAGAGTGTTGCGGAAAGAACGGACCCCTGAGGAACACCAGCATTAATTGCCATCCGATCTGATGAGCGGCCGTCAAGAACCACTTGTATCGATCTGTTCCTCAGAAAGTCTGATATCCAATCACATAAGCTGAGGGGTAAACCGTATGCAGGAAGCTTGCCAATAAGGCCATCGTGCCAAACCCTGTCAAAGGCCTTCGATACGTCCAAAGAAACAGCAAGTGCTTCTCCGTTCTTCTCAATTGCCTCACTCCAGATATGCGTGGCATACGCTAGAAGATCACCAGTGGACCGGTTTTGGCGAAAACCGTATTGTCGGTCACTGAAAAGATCATTGGTTTCTAGGTATGCCAACAGCCTCTTGTTAATAACACGTTCCATACTTTTACAGAGCAAGGACGTGATAGAAATGGGCCTGTAGTTATTGGGGTCGGCACGACTACCCTTCTTGGGCACAGGTTGCACGTTGGCAGTCTTCCAGCATTTTGGTACTTGACCAGTCACAAAAGAGAGGCGAAATAGGCGTGTCAGTACAGGAGTAAGTTCGGGTGCGCAGGTCTTAAGGACAATAGCCGGAATTCCATCTGGACCACTGGCTTTATTCACATCAAGACTACAAAGCGTTTTGCGTACCTCCGTCTGACGGATACGAATTTCTGGCATGACCACGTCGCATCCAAGTAGACTAGGAGGTACATCACCCGCAACGTCAAGGCGTGAAGACTCCGCAAATAAGGAAGCAAAAAGGTTTGCCTTCTCTTCCGCGGAGTGAGCCAGTGAACCATCTGGTTTTAGAAGTGGAGGCAGTGATGGGCGGCAAAAATTAGCTTCAACCGACTTTGCCAGGGACCAGAACGCTTTGCTACCGGCTGGTTGCAAGGCAAGTTTGGCCCCAATCCGGCTAATGTGATTGAAGCGAGCCTTTTTGATGACCTTTTTATAGGACTTGGAAGCAATATTGAAGGCTTTCTTCTTTAAATGCGTATCCGTACTCCTACAGTTTCGAGCGTCTACCCAGGCCAGGTAAGCCTCATGTTTCAGTGCTTCCGCACGTCCACATTCAGAACCAAACCATGAGCGAGCTTTGCCAGTCATGGATACGTCGGTGAATGGAATAAAATACTCCATCGCTTGACGTATCACATCTGTCACGGCATCTGCACAAGAGGAGGGATCGCTAGAAGTAAAGCAAATACGCTTCCATGGATAAGAAGCGAAGAAGGAGCGCATCTCATCCCAGTCAGCTGACTTATATCTCCATATTCGCCGGCTGCATTTTGTGCTGAGATCAGGCGGAGAATATGTAGATACTGACTTCACCAGACAGTGGTCGGAACTACCCAATGGTGATGATACCGACACTGAGTAGCGGTCTGGATCAGTAGTCAAAAAAAGGTCTAGGCAATTGGCAGTGTGACTAGCAATGTCAGGTACCCTTGTAGCTTCGCGGACCAGCTGCGTGAGATTTAGCGTCAAGGCAAGCTTGCGAACTTCTCGACCAGCCTGGTCAGTGCTCTGGTATGGGAAAAGCCAATCTTGATGATGGGCGTTGAAATCCCCCAGAAGCACTAGCTGAGCGGAAGGGTACCTTTGTTGGGTTAGATCTGCCTTAGCACTTAGATAGTCCATAAGCCTGCTGGTCTCCTGGTCGCCACTGTGCGATCTATATACACAAGTGTAAATAATCTTTTCAACGCCAGTGTCTGCAAGAATCCAGATTATTGAAAAACTAGGATCTTCAAGGTCACGGAGACGCTGAATACAGATGTCAACGCGGGCATACACACACACACCGGCACGAGGTCTGAAGTTATGTTCCAAAACGTAGCCGGGATTTGATAGGTAAGCCACGTCAGCTGGACATCTGATTTGCGTCTCCGTGAGGAATAACAAATGAGGTTTTGCAGTCTGAAGGTGAAAGTGGACTGGATCGATATTAGAGTGCAGTCCTCTAATGTTAATGAGGTGCACTTGGAGCGAGAGGACGTGCTTCTGCTGTTTAAAACTACACTTGCTTTTTCCTTTTTTCATAATGATGAGAAGTGAAAGGTAGGAAGACGGCAGTAGAACTAGGCGCTGCATAGTCGACCAGGTGATACACAACTAGATACCCCAACTTTGGAAAGCTGATCTGGAGACCACGGGGACGCCCGAACCCCCCCGAGAGTGTCCATCGGGTCCTCTCATCCGGTCGCCAACCGGCACGATGGCGCACTCCTGGGATTTTTCGCGAGGTGGCGGGGCAGCCTTTCATGAGTGGCTATCTCACTACTTGGGCCCCCAACTACCTGCGGTCGGCCAGCAGAAAAACCGTGCTTCGGATCCCGCTGCTCTCCGATACCAGCTACGTAAGCCAGTCAAGATATTGTTGCTGTGGATCAAAATCTCTTGTTCTGACCCATCTCCCATGGTGGCTAACACCTAGCATCAAGCCGGAACACGAAAGTCGCTTGGCGGCAAGGCTTTGCTCGGTGGGTGGTTCAAGCCGCGGCCGAAGCCTACCACCAGTGGTCATCCGTTAGCACCACCCAGGGTTCTCTTGTAGGGACTCAGAGGGTAATCACCTACGGAAGTGGATGACGTTGACCTCTACTCCCATATACATTGTATCGAAATCGATCGAGGCAAAATCAAAATATAACCGGTGAAATCGGCTTTTTAAGCTTTGCTTGCGTTTATTTATACTGAGATCATATTGGTCAAATGCTTAATTGAAAACACGGTTGACTATAATTATTGTATATGTGTAATATAAAAAATAAATAACATAGAACTAGCAAATTTTTAAACATTCGCGAACTGTAACCATGATTTTATGAGATGTTATTATGAAGACAAAAGCTGAAAGACTCGGTTTTCCCTTTAAAGTATGATAGAACTTATAAGGCAAAAGTCCAAAATCTTTATTAGTAAGACTATATAGAGATTTTTGATAGATAACTTGAGTGTCGTAAAAATTCTTGGAAAATGTTGCACCTTATTATATGCGCATCATTATCCTAATGACGTTGTTTAGGGAAATACAACGAAAACCACATCGTAATCTTTCCTAGTACTTCTCAAATATTAGTATTCCGTTCACAAAAAGTTTATTGCGTAAAACCAACGCTTACACGCAGGCTGTGCTTTGTACCACCTCCACATGGCTATAGACTCACATGTCGCAGGTAAATATCAAACTCTAATCTATACATTTTCAGTAATAATGAAAAAACAGGAGCTATCGAGTCTTGCACTATCACGGGAATCCTACTTGAACGTATGAACTACCTACATACAAGTAGGTGAGGTGCGCTCGGTGCTCAAGTCTTCTCCGTACTTTACCTGACTGCCAAAGAAGGGTTATGTTTTTTCACGTATTTTGTATGTTTTTGTTTGTTACAAATTTCTATACTAACTCGTATCATTCAAATGGCAGAATGGACCAAAGGGATCGTTAAATACGTCTTAAGACGACGAGATTGAAATTTATATTGCTGTTTTGAAAAAAAGAAAATGGCGTATTGTAAGTAGTTGAAAATTTCTTTTAACCAAGCGATTAGGAAAATTTAAGAAATGAAAAGGAGACTGCAAAAAATATGTTAGTTTTTTCAGACGGCTTTTTTTATTCTTTTACATTTTCAAATGTTATTCTAATGACACTTCGCCTGGGACATGGGACGACGAGCAAAGTGAAGAGGAGCAAGTCCTATCAGTCGTGTTACTGCACCGTGTGAGTCTAACAAGCGAATCAGCCGGCAAATCACCATACAAATAATTAGGTATTATTCGCTGACCATTAAGGGTTACAATCATTTGATTTTAATTACAATTTAACGAAGAATGAATCCTAATAGGTTAACTCTTACAATATAATTATTATAAAAATAATTTACCATTAACCGGTGAATAAAAATATGACGACTCTGTTAATTTACCTGCGACATGCATTTTATTTGCGGTTAGGAACTATATTCTTAACCGACTGCAGAAGGACATACTCGGCAAAAATACCTTTTATCACACTAATATTATAGGTACATACAAAGGGTATGGATCATAACGGAATTTGAATGTAGTGTATAGATATAGTCTTCGGATTAACGCGGACAATAGCGCAGGGCACAGCTACAGGTATCAATAAATTGCCAATGTGAAGTAGCTGCTCAAGCCGACATCACCTGCACGTGCCGATCAACAAACGAGGCTCCGGTAAGTCACAAAAAACAATTCCAGGGGGTTGACTTCAGATTTGTCGCAAAAACTTATGCTAAATCTCATTTATAACAAAGTTAAACAAAGCATCAAGTATTATATATTACTAATAAGTGACATTTTATTCAGCGAATAAGAACTAAAAATAATATAGTCCTCAACAATTTAAAATGACTCACCCAATACAATTTAAAAACTATTTTTTGATTATTTTTACAATCCCGGATTTTTATTTACATGTCAAACAAAAAAAATATTAACGAAGTTATTACTAATATGTAAAAATAAAATAAAAGCTATAGTAACTTAAACCCACAAAATAAAACAGCTCCTGAGCCGCAATCCCGTCATTAGTACCTAAGTATGTGCATCAAATGAATGTGTTATAAATGTAATAACTGTTGGTTTTTCATTATTTTTGACATAATATATTAGGTTATTTTGTTGTTTTTGTTTTTGTTTTTTGTTTATTTTACCTTAATGCGTTTCAGGATATATTAGGATTGTGGTTATATATAACCTCTTTGAGACAAAGTAATAATTGATCGAGCGAAGCGAGATCTCTAAGTTGACTTGGATCGTTCAGCACTTTGTCCGTCTGTCCGTCCATCTGTTCGTCTGTCAGAGGCATCTAGCGTCTAAACCATATCAGCGAATTATTTCAAATTCTCATAAAATATGTAAAACTACGACCCAAAGCCAGAAATGACATTTAAAATTATATCAATAAAAATATTAAGAGCCATTTCGCAAAATGTGGGCGCTCGAGCCGTAATTTATGGCGCTTGCATTTACATCGCAATTTATAGCAGTTTCAAGTGATGATAAATATTATTTTGTGAGTAATCTAATGAATTGGATTTTTTTTTTTACTTTTGATTTAGATTCAATAAAAACTAAAGTCACATAAAAGCATGAATTTTGTGCCAGAAATGTGACTATTTTAAATAAAAAATGGAAGTAAAGTAGGGTTAAATAGGGTTTTTATTTTGTTTTTTATTAATCAATGTAAATCAAAATCAAAATTCCGCTACATTATGTGTCAATAATATTACGTGCCTGATGTTCAGGCATATTTAACTAATCGATTCAATTCATTTTAATCAATGTATAAGAAGCATAAATTTTACACTGTTGTTGTTTTTCTAAAACTAAGTTCCGAAGATTGAATATTATAAAATAATTAAGCGATATTTTAAAAAACCTGTTACATTATGTGACAATTCCAAAGATTGATATTTATTTAACAAATATAAAACAGTAAGAAATCTTTTCCCAAGATAGTAAATTAGGCGCTCAAAATCTTTTATTATTCACTGGTCGTGCGATATGGCCCATACATGTAAATGGGCCATTTCGCACGATCACCATTGTAAATGGGGAGCTAAATATTATTTTAATTTTCTATCTACCCCTGTGGAATATCGTTAAAAAGAGATTGGCAAGCATAGCAATAAATCGGTTTTAAAAAATTCTATGTTGGCAAATAAAGATTTTGAAGGTCACCAAAGTCACTGTTTTTAGACCTATTTTATCTCGGGGTCTATCTAAAAAACAGCTTCATACTGAACGCTGAAACTTACGTATAATATGTGTTATATCCTGTACTTCTACAACAAATACAGAAATCAAACAATTATTATATAGAAAAAAGGTTTAATCAATTAACCTCAATTTTTTTTTCTTTATGGAGCAAAACGTAGGCGCGAGATCTCAGTTCGGCGCTTACGACTAGTAATACACTAGTATCTTTGGCTTTAAAGGTCGCTCCATGTCACTAATGCATAAGTTACTTCACTATTTAAGCCTCTCGAGGCTGTATCTGGGTCGAGTGTAGACATGAGCCAATATGAGGTAGGTGGGGCTGATCGTGCCCAAAACGGAAATGCCATGCATAGGAGCATTTCCGGCGCTGCACATTCCTGACTGCCAGCGCCGTGTTCCAGGTCAATATCAATGAAAACAGCCTTAAAAGGGACGTGAGAACGCAGATCCTGAGCGTGAGACAATGACGCACCGGAACAGATTCACATACACACAAATCTGTTTCTATGGAGACCTAAGAGACTCCTCGACAAGTTGCGAGCGAAGCGTACTCTTTCTCCGCCAACGTCAAATATAAGCAATTTAAAACTTTAGCATCAAATACTTAAGGCTTTCCAATATTTCAGCTGATCGCTAACTAGGGAATTTAAAACTTTAATACGAAATACTTAAGGTCTTGTTGGCTAGCTAATAGTTGGAACGTAGAGAATGTTTCGCTTGCAAGTTAGCTAGGGGGCAGGGCGCTAGGACACGTGTCCCGCGGCTTGAGGTCGAGGACCCGTCTGGAGTCCTTGACCGCCGTATTTATAAACACACTTGCGGTTTGCTAATGGATCTTTTTTAGATAATTGTAATAACTGTTGGTTATTGAACGATCAAATTGTCACATCCGGGATGTAGGGATGGGTAGATGCTGGGTTTATATTGTCTGCTATATTAAATCGGTTTTTATACGCGCCCTAAAAAGCAGTTGGTATAATGATTTCAGGATCGTGTATTTTATGTTTGTTTGTAGGATTGTTGCTTACTACAAAAACTGATGAGCGGTTGAATGTGCGAGGTCGGACGCAACGGCGAGCATTTCAAACAATTGTTGATCTAGACTTCGACAACACGTCACGCTAATTCCAGTTTTTATTTAAATTTAATAGAGGGAGAGTGGAATCGTGATCAGAGTGCTAGTCTCTGTATTTAGTTAAACGATACTAATGAACTGAGCTAGATACAGACCAGTTGCCTGCCTGGTAGCGGGGCAGCCAGCATTTTGGGAACATTGCCGTTACGGTTTATTTTGATTATTCAGTTTATTTCATTCTTAAGTTTTCTTAAGGATTATAAAGTTAGAAGTCTATGTGTTCTATGTACTTATGATATAATAATTTGAAGAGTATCCTAGAGGAATCTAAAAAAAAACATATATTAAATCTGATGAAAATATAGATAATTGTAATGAAAAAAATAATTTAGTAGCGGTTGAACCGTTTTGAAAACTTAAGGAATTTTATTAATACCCTATATAAATCCTATTCAAATGTATAAATCGATTTTACTATTTCGGTTCATTTGCATTTAAAATGCAAATGAATATTCGAATAATTGCCAAAAAAAATTTCAACGCAGCACTATTTACTTTTTTTGATTTCGAATTTTTTTTTTAGTTTGAAAGATGTTGTTTTCTAATTGGTCCCATTTAAATTTGATCAAGATCTGATCAGTAGTTCTTGAAATATCGTCTATTTTGTGACGAATAATTCGTAATTTGACGATGTTCTCGTTTACCCGACTTCAAAAGTTACCTCATAACTTCTGTCGTTGTGAGCCGATTTTGATGATTCTTTTTTTATTTGAAAGCTGGCGTTTTTTATGTAGTCCCATTGAGATTTGATCAAGGTTTGATCTCTAGTTTTTGAGTTATAGTCAATAATGCGTTTTTATACATTAAATCTGATCAAGGTTCCGAAGATAAAGCGGTGAAGTCGGTTTTTTTAAGCTTTGCTTGCTTTTAAATTATTTCATGTCTCTTAACCGCTCACCTTCAAATCTATCGTTAAAACTCTTCAAAATATGGATAGATAGATAGATACATTCTTTAATTGCACACCAAAAAATAACACTTACAAAGAAATCCTTAAATATAACATAGGAACACAAAGGGCGGTCTTATCGCTCAAAACGATTCTTTCCAGACAACCAAAGGGAGATGATCAAAATATTACAAACAGGGACGGTGGTGTACCTCAACACGTATTTAAAATGAGTAAATATACTTACACATACTTATTAATATTAGATACATAATATACATACAAAAACCTACATAAATAATAAAAATATATTATAAACATACACAAACTGATATATACAATTATTGAGTGTAGGGATTAGATATACAAAGCGGCCAAGGCGCGCCCGACGCTCGGTATCGCGCCTTGGCCGCTTTGTATATTAAGTCCCTTAGGCGCCATACATTTTATGTTCACAACGCTCGGACCGCGCGCCCGGGGCGCTTTGTATATCATGTCCCTAAACCTGACTGTCAAGTTGAGGTGATGTACGAGTATGCATGGTCAATATAAAAATAGTAGCCATAACTAATGAATGTCAACTTTCTTTATCAGCAGCCATTGCCGCTTTTAAAATAGTTTGAACATGATGAGTTTCAAATATTTATTTTTACATGAAATTTTTTCTTTTTACCGGCAATATATATACATATATTTATTCAGTATCTGCAAGCGTTTGATACTTGCCAGAATATACCTATTCACTCGCGACTTGAAGCCTCCCATATTGTACTTATCAGGAAAGGTTCCATTCCTTTGCGAGTTTGCGGTTCGCACAATGAGATTTAACTATACTCGAGAGATATATATATAGAGCATTAATGCATACTCCATATTATATACATTACTAGCCGTGCCCCGTGGCTTCGCCCGCTATTATCAAGTTAAAAAGTAGCCTATGTGTTAATCTTAGGTATAATCTATGTACATTCCATATTTCATCTAAATCCGTTCTAATCCGTGATCAAAATGCTGGCACTTATTTGGCTCAACGTATTAGCATTGCAATTCAGAGAGGCAATGCCGCCAGCATGATGGGAACGCTACCCACTGGTAGTGGGCTTGAGCACTTGAGTTACCTATAAGCTCGATGTCTTGTAGGTAACTTATTTCTTTGCTGTACATAGTTTTAGTTTAGTTTTAGGAAATATAGGCAATTGGCCCGTAGTTAGGCATGATTATTAAATCCGTTCAGCCGTTAAAGCGTAAAGAGGGAACAAACATACTTACACACAAACTTTCGGATTTATAATATTAGTAGGATTTTTTTGGGCTAGTTGTGTCGCTACGTGCCTTTTCTCAAAAATGTAATCAGCTCTTGTGCAAGTGTTGATTTGTCGGGACACGCCAGCTGGACCGGGCGCACCAATGCGGCCGCGCACGTGCCTCGGAGCTCGTCTGCCGATCATAACTCAAGAGGTTTCTATTAATTAAACTCTGCTTCTTTGATTTGTGGTATACACTGGTTTCGTCACTGGCGGAAGCGCATCGTCTAATGGGTAATTAGAGATGGGAGAGGTGTGTTCTTGTTTTCAGAGTTATGTGATTCGTTTTGAAGGTAATGCAACGGAATGTTGACTCAAATTTTCGAGAATGGAACTGCAATAATTGGAGACTTATTCGTCATAGTAATCTCAAATATTAGTTGGGAGCAATCTTAAACACTAGTTACAACGGTTTAGTTGCTGCGGTACGGGCGTTCAATTGCGTCGTCGTCAAAGAAAGACATTTATTTCCCTAAGAACGACGCAATTGTGCGGCCTTTATATTGTTATCTAGTAATAATTAAGAATACTTAATAATAGGGGTCAAGTCTCTCGGTGCGTTGGTTTATTTCTTTGATCTCAGTTTGGTTTCCAATTTACTTAAACTAAGCATAAACAAACATCCTACAAGGTTGAATGTATACATTCTACCTTCTAGGTTGTTTGTTCCTTCGGGAATAGAACTTAATACCCGCTCTTTAGAAGACAAACGCATGACAGACACCAGCGGACAGTTCATACAAACTACAATTGACAACAAAATGGATTATTATAAATGAAGTATTTTTTGGTTGTGATAGGACGCTTTTGCAGAGTCTGTCTGGTGGTTGAATATCTGGCAATGTACCTAACATTGCCAGATATTCAACCGTTTTTTGAAGCTCAGTTTGCATACTTTACTGCATTTAATGGTAATATTACAGGGCATAAAGATATTTAACACCTAATCTGTGTGTGGCGAGTTATGTAGTGTTAGTTCTTATTTTTTGCTATAGAAATTCAAAACTATGGATGGCACCACCTAACTTTATTGGGTAAGCGTGAAGTTTACCATCAAGCCGCTTGCTGTTTTCGTCTCATATTACATAAACAATAACAAGTAAGCCTTTAAAGTAGTTTTTAGAATGTCTTTTTCAGTAAAGCTTTAATTATTTACAATTCAAGCTTCCGTAATTTTCCGAGTTAATACAAAACCGTGGTTCAAACAGCTTTTACCTTGACAGTAATGTTCAAATTAAAAGTTATTTTTACGCTGACTAATATTTTAAATCGGGCCTAAAGTTATGATTACATAGCTTTTATGCTCATACTAATCCTACTAATATTATAAATGCGAAAGTTTGTGTGTGTGTTAATGATCGTTACCACGTATCTCCATAACGAATAATCAGATTTTGATAAAACTTAGAATGTAGATAGTTAAGGTTTCGGACATAGGCTATTTTTTTTAACTTAATACAAGGCTAAAGACGCGGGGCACAGATAGTGTAAAATCACTTGATATCGCTTTACTAAATTTTTTTGCTAAATCATTATCTCGATTTGCTACACACACAAACTTTACTTTCGCATCTATAGAAATCTGACAAAACGTTGTTTGATTACACGAGAATACTCTATAAGAAGACATTTCAATGAAACCATCAACAAACCGCAAACATACACTCTCTTACTTTGTAAATGCCATTGTGGTATTATGGTTTTATAAATAAATACACATGGGTAGTTATGTAGAGGTGTAAATAGTTATGCCAGGTTTTGTACAGTGTTAATCAAACTAGTTTTGTCCATAACACATTGTTGTACTTACAATTCAATCAGTTATAAAATGAGCATTAATTAAGAAAGCTTAATATAACATTTATTGAGGTAAACTACACAATCGCTTTTTGGCGACTGAGGAACGTATAAATGTTTTTTTTTATTTTAGTTTGATATTTCGGCACTATTGCTTATGAACTCAAACTAAACTGTGTTACTAAAAATTGTAATAATGTCCACCGAATATTCTGCTAGATTCCTCTCGGTCTGGTTGTAATTTTGCAAAACTTCTAATTAAACTCGTTTACTTTCACGAGTGCCTGTTCAGAGCCTAAATTTTACCCGACTAAGGCGAAAAAGAAGGTTATAATTTGAGCACTATATGTACCAGCACACATAGCATCCAAACTATTGTAACATATTGGGTATCGTAGAATTCGTCTTAACTCTCCGGACATAATTTTTTTATAAAATGTCAAAATAGCTTCCATAGTATTCACATAAAACGACCAACGAAACAACATTTACAAATTATTTCAGGGTAGGTACCAAAAAGAGTTCCAAAATAGAATTTAAATAGTGGCGACAACGAGTAACGTCGAATGTGGGTTTTACTAAAATCTGTGTGCCTAGTGACCTGTCAGGTGAGGTAGTGGTCAAATTATTGACTATTCTGCATAAAAAATATTAGGATTACATAATGTAGCTGTGCCTATAAATAACAACTGTGAAGTATCTACTTGGTATAAAAATACAAAGCCAAAAAGTTGAAGCGAGATTACAATCGATAATAACGCAGCATCTTTTAAATGTAGGTATAACATCAAGTAGTTTAAACTAACCACCATTGACTGAGAGTTTAAGAGCTTTCTATTTCACGGGTCACATATCAATTCACAAGTTGAATTTAAAAATGTAACCGAAAAACCGCATCAAGTAAAAAACTGCCAAATCGAAAAGTGCAAATAAGAAATAATTATTGCAATGAAAGGTCAGCGTAGGCATCAGTGTTCACACTTTCACATTTCAATACGACTAGGTGTGTCACCCGGCATCGCCCGCATTACTGATAATAATGTGGAATCATTATAGAATGTTACTCTATGTTCTTTCCTATGACTTATACAATGCAATACAATACAATAACTCTTTATTGATACCAAAAGATAAATACAGTTTACAGAGAAACTTATAAAATATAGGTAACATGGGCGGTAATATGATAATTATTATCTACCGAATTTCATGTAAACTAGTCCAGCAGTTTAGCCGTGATAGAATAACAAACAGACCGAGACATAACTTATATTCATTTATTAGAGGATTTGTTGCCATCCTTATAATTTCGATTACTGATAGGGTCAGTTGAAGTTGTCAGTTGCACCAGAGGCAATTTAGTGTGATGATGTGAAGTTATTATGTAGCCGTAAGATCAATTATTCGATGAAACCGTAGAATAAGTTATTTGTTTTGAAAAGTATGCATGTGTCATCATTACAATCTGATCCGCGATTGTAATGAAGCAGCTGACCCCGGAATTGTATAAACCCATTTTTTTTTATGTATAGATTTTATCCAATAAAATTAAAATTATTAAAGTTATGATATTGGATCTGGCTAGGAGTATATAATTTGAGCGTCCTAAAGTCTATAGTGAATATTCTAGATAAGCATGCTTCCTTATTGACTTCATCGTCACTTGCCATCAGATGCTATAGAGGGTAAATGTCATTTTAAAAAACTGAAAAGTTCAGTCGGCCTCCTATATTACAGCGGGCGTAGCACTTCGTAGCACGTAGCCGCCTGAAGAAATCATCTCGCCATTTTTAGTGCTATAAGCATAACTTTCAATTTTATACGTGAAATATTGTTTATAACATTTAATTAAGATATTACATCAGTCAAAAACATTAATAAAAATATTACTTATTATTCACTACACTAACATTAATTATATAAAGGTCCAATCCCCGAAAAATAAAAATTCGTAAAGTGAGAAGGGCGACAAAAATTTGGGTGAAACAAAAAGCCTAAGCTATGTCAGCCATGGGCATCAGTATGGCAGACGTGCCGTGGCCCTTGTAAGTAGAAAGCAAGCCCTACGTGACACCCATCACGGAGCCCTACGGCCTTAAAGAGACCGACATCACTTTTTTCATCATTCTCGAGAACAAGTTCTGATAAAGCCCTTTTTGTAATCAATTAGGGCGTTGCAGGGCATTGAGCCCTTTAAATTGGAACTGAGATATTTTTTTTGTCGTTTTGCTGTATTTGTGGTTTTATTTAATTCGTATTAACACCTATGCACAATTGTGCATAGGTATATATAATAATTAAGTAGGTATATTTTTATAAAAATTTATTAAATTTTTATTTATTTTTATTTTTTTCAAATTTTGCACCTCTCTGAGTTTTTGTTATGTTAAAACACGACGTCCAACTTTGTTGCGTAATTCCTCTCCATCCAAAGGTTGTCTGGAAGAGATCGCTTTTAGCGATAAGACCGCCTATTGTTACACTTATTTTGTAAGTCATTATTTCCTATTCTGTTTTATCATAAATATGGTGTTCGATAAAGAGTTTATCTATCTATCTATCTAATGCTCGAAAGAACTTCAGACAAAATATTAAACACATGAAATTATGTAACGGAGGTCAGAGAGGCAATGCCGCCAGCTTGATGGGAACGCTACTCACTGGGAGTAAGATGAGTATAACGTTTAAATAAGCCTTGTACGGCAACTTAGATGTTTGCAGATGTACATTTAGTTTTAGTAATATAGACAAGTGGCCTGTAGATGTAGCTTTAATTTAGAAACAAAATTTTCAATTGTATTATTTGTAATGGATTCGAAACGATGATGTTTCCTTATTAGTTGAAGGTTAAAAGTGACGTGACGTGAGGTACTTTCGTGTGTACATTCAGTTTCCTCACTGGAACCTGAAGCCTGTAGGAGCTGAAAACAGTGGCAGTTACAGTAGTCCACTATAGCAGAGCCAAGATAATGTCGCCAATCGACATGCTCTTCAACCTCTCAGCCTCACGTGGACGTAGCAAAGGAGAGAGACGCTAAATTAGAGCAGTTTTGTGTCTAGATGAGTGCATGACCTCAGACAAATTGTCCACCGTACGAGTATTGGGGCATTGTGCAAATTGGCGTCGCGAAGGTAAGTGAATCATACGTTGTATAATCGATCGCAGAGAAATTTAGACGATGGGAAAACTTGCACAGTCATCAAGCCAGATCTTCAGACTAACAGAATCCAGATATAATTATCATTTTATTTCAAATATCACGAGTTACAAGTTGTTATTTAACACTGTAATAGCTGGTACTTTACGCTTATTTGTTTCATATATATCTTAAGAGCCATTTCGCACGTTCAGTGAATAATCGAAGATTTTGAGCGCCTAATTTACTATCTTGGAAAAAGATTTTATACTGTTTTATATATGTTGAATAAAGATCTTTGGAATTGTCACATAATGTAACGGATTTTTTAAAAGATAAATCTATCACTTTTTTAAAAGATAATCTCTAATTATTTTATAATATTCAATCTTCAGAACTTAGTTTTAGTAAAAACGACAACAGAGTAAAATTTAAGCTCTTTATACATAGATTATAAAGTGAATTGAATCTATTAGTTAAATATGCCAAAATGTCAGTCACGTAATATTATTGACACATAATGAAGCGGAATTTTGATTTTTGTTTACATTGATTAATAAAAAAACAAAATAAAAGCCTATTTTAATCCTACTTTACTTCAATTTTTTATTGAAAATAGTAAAATTTCTGACACAAAATTCATACGTTTATGTAACTTTGGTCTTTATTGAATCTAATTCAAAAGTTAAAAAAATAACCAATTATACCCACAAAATAATATTTATCATCACTTGAAACTGCTATAAATTGCGATGTAAATGCAAGTGCCATAAATTACGACTCGAGCGCCAACATTTTGAGAAATGGCTATTAAACTTAACATAGATACTCTTACGCCCACAATATAAAGGGACCTTTGAAGTTTAGACCATTGGCAAAACATTGTATCTTCTTGCATAAGTTTTGAAATCAAGAAACTATTTTACCTAAGTAGGTAAATATTATATCCCCATATCTATATCTATACAAATATTATAAAGAGGTAAAGTTTGTTTGTTCGTAAAAGATAATCTCTGAAAGTACTGACCCGATTCTGAAAATTATTTCACTAATAGATACACTATCGCTGAGTGTCATAGGCTATGTTTTATTGTGATAAAGTTAATTTTCAGTTCGAAATAATAATAGTTGGAGGAAAATTTGATAAATGGCTGCTTTATAAGCGTACGCTGACTAAAAAGTGAGATACAGGTGAATACAATGTCTGGCAAAAATGTTGACCTTTGTGAGTTTTAAAAAAAAGTCCAAGACAGCATATTATGTCTAACATGTATATATATACTTATCTTTGTCAAAATTCTAGAAAAGTAGCTGCTTCTGTTTTGTTGGCTTTTTGAGGCATTCAACATTAATCCTTTTAAAATTAACTATTTTATCATCATATGTAGTTAATGTAGATATAACTTGCCCTTTTTTAATCTCGCCTGATAGAAAGCAATGATGCGGCCGAAAATGTAGCATGTTTGCCAAGAAGATATAGCTATCCCTCTTGGCTTGAAGTTTGTTGTGGTGTGTATTTTGAATGTTTACGGATCCACGATACAAATCATTAAACTTTGGGTTAGGCTGTGAGTGTGAAAGCGTTAATGTGTATGTTTTTTTGTTTTTACAATATACGTGTAAGATCGTCTATGTTTTGAACTGATTTACATAAGAAGGAGGGTCTAAATTCGATTGTTATTTTTGTTAAGCCGGTTCATCATTGATCATTGAACTGGCGTAGTTAGGTTCGCCTTCAAATTAGCGGGTTCGATTCCCGGTAGAAACACAAGTTTTCTCCCCACGGGAAGTTTGTGTTTCTGGTTCTGGGTATGATGTGAATGTTGTGTGTGTGGTATTGGTGTTAACGGCCCCAAGGCATAAGTTATTGAACTTTGTGTCAGGCTGTGGGTGTGAAAGCGATGATGTGTATGTTCTTTATGTTTTTATACCGGGCGACGCCGGGCGGGTCAGCTAGTTCCTTATAAAGCGGATATGTTTGCATTTACGTCAGATCAGAGTTAAAATACGGGTGCTTAGGGTATCCCACTGAATCACGCATACCTATCACATATGCTACCTGCAAATAACTACTTTAAAACTATTTCGATATACGCCCTTGTCATAGCAAATAGTTTCAAGAGATTACTCTCTATACCATAAAATATGCGTTTATTTAGTGCGACTTGGTGATATACTAACAACGTTAACATTGCAGGTAGTGTTACAGTGCATGTAATACAAACAACATAACACTACCTCCACTGTTACTGTGTATGACGCAATGATATGTGAATTAATAGGGAATTATTATTAATTAATTTTAGCACTTGAGTTAACTATAAGCTCGATGTCTTGTAGGTAACTTAGTTATTTGCTGTACATAGTTTTAGGAAATTTAGGCAATTGGCCCGTAGATAGTATTTTCAGCAATATATGAAAGTAAAAAAAATAATAAAAAAAAGGGAATATGCATAATTTTTATCTGTCTATGGTGAAGCAAAAATATGGGTAATGATTTTCACCGGGTCGTATGAATTTGGGTATATATGTTGTGATATAGGATGAGCCCAAGGGACGTCATCCTATATTGGGGGTTGGTATCCGAGGTGAGGTGGTGTTGCTGGTAGGCATTGATGAAGAGATATATTGATGGATATGTGTTTATTACGTGAAGGCTACATGACGAGTGGCTTAGGTGTCTAGGTACTTATGCTACGTTGGTGGTCTTATTAGCTAAGTCAGGTGTTTACACACTACAATGTATGTACCCTGTACCCTCACAAATTCTTAACTAATAATCATAATTTGGTTGGTATCGTTAGAATAGGCGTCTTGATCGGCTATTGGTTATACGCTAGGCGACGTCACTTTATAATGAATACTAGCTGCGCCTCACGTTTTTACCCGCTTAAGTCCCCGAGCCACGGAATTTCCGAGATAAAAAGTAGCCACGTCATTTCCCAAGCTCTAGTCTATCTCTGTACCAAATTTCATCAAAATCGGTTTAGTGGTTTAGGCGTGAAAGCGTAACAGGCAGACAGAGTTACTTTCATATTTATAATATTAGTATGGATAGGAGTCGGGTTTTATTAGTCTTTAAACTTTTATCTTTTATATCATTGTCATTATCATCCTCAGCCCTTTTGATCCTACTGCTGGGTTAGACCTCTCTCATATTCTGTTATAATATATATATATATATATATTATGCAAAATACTAGACTACTATCTCACCTGATGGAAAGTGACGATGCGGCCGAAGATGTGATATACTTGCCTAAAAGATACCTATTCACTCTTGACTTGAAGACTCCCAGATTATACCCCTCGGGGAACAATAACGCAGGCAATGAATTCCACTCCTTCGCTGTCCGGATGATGAACGTAGAAGCAATACGCTTCGAGTGAACTGGAGGTATGTCAACCATAAATTGATGACGTTTGACAGTTTGTCTGGTTGTTAGATGGTAAAATGAGCATGGTGGAATTAATCATGTAATGCCTGCGCACACTCTCCAAAATGCAAACGATAGAATACCGATAGACTTGCGACCATACGTCTGTGACCGAGACTCTGCAATCTGGACTCAAATAGCTTAATAATATGTTAGAAGGTATATTCAGTCTCTACGACCAGCAGTTTAGGCTGTGCGTTGTATCTAAGTCAGTCAGTGAATTAGTATTTCAGAACAAAGATTCTTATAGTATTAGATTACGTGGCTGCGACATTTATGTACCTGTTCCCACGCGTTCTGTGAGTCATGTTCCTGTGAAAAGAGGCGGGTGATTGGACCATACATCTAAACTTCAATCAATAGGCCTCAGTCCTCGGACCACCGCACCGCTATGAGCTGGCTATGAGCACGAAAGTGTGACTCATCGCAGTCACCGCAATACGAAATATGCAATAGGGATTCGACATAAAAATCCGTTTAGAATCGATCACGACAACTATATTGTAGTACCATAATCACCTAGATGGTACCCCTGGTGCGTATATACAAAGTGTTTTGATTCTACATTTACTATGCGTACTACTAAGGAATGGAACTCTTTGCCCGAGTCTGTGTTTCCCGGTAAGTTCAATTTGGGAGTATTGAAATCTCGAGTGAACAGGTATCTTCTAGGCAAGCATGCTCTATCTTCGAACACACCGTCACTTTCCATCAGGTGAGATAGTGGTCAAAAGCTTGCTTATCGAGAATAAATAAAAAGAAGCTCTAATATAATCAATGTATGCAACCCTTGTAAGAGTAGTAGGTGTTAGCTGAGCTGTTAGTGTTAAATGTAAATCATTATATTGCAAATGAATGATAAAAATATATTTTTTAAACAAGCTTTTAGCTGCCGCAGCTTACCTAGAGTGCCGTAGCTGTGTCATGGTAAAACTTACAACTGGCTATCATAATTGATCGAGCGAAGCGTGATCTCTAAGTTCACTTGGGTCGTTCAGAACATTGTCCGTCCGTCCGTCCGTCCGTCTGTCAAAGGCATCAAGCGTCTAAACCATATAAGCGAATGACTTCAAATTCTCATAGAATATGCAAAACTACCGCCCAAAGCCAGAAATTACATTTAAAATTATATAAATGAAAATATTAAGGGACTCAGTACATGTAAGGAATTTTTTTTATTTTTTTTTATTTACTCTATCGTAGAAAAGGGTTTGACAAGTAGAGTACGAAATCGGTTTAAAAAAAATCTATATTGGAAAATAACGATTTGGACGGCCAAAAAAGTTACTGTTTTTAGACCTATTTTATACCGGGGTCTATCTCAAAAACGGCTTCACACTGAACGCTGAAACTTACGTGTTATATTCGTTACATCCTGTACTTGATCAACAAATTCAGAAATCAACCAATTGTTATACAGAAAAAAAGTTATAAGCAAGTAACCTCAAAAGGTCTTCTCTATCAGGGAAAATGTAGGCGTGAGATCTCAGTTCGGCGCGAACGACTGTGCTGTTAACTGCTGAAGAGTTCCTTCATCTGGAGTCAATCCTGATAGTGAACTACTTACTTATTACCTACACTTATCACCTATCAGCTTTACAGCTTTAGTGAGTGCATGATATATTTTGTTATTAGCTGGTTAATATATTCGTTTTAGGTGTTAAAAAGGTAGGAAAAAATTAGACCATAATAAATATAATATATCCTACATCCTCCTAATATTATAAATCCGAAAGTTTGTAAGTGTGTAAGTATGTTTGTTCCCTCTTCACGCTTTAACGGCTGAACGGAATTGGATGAAATTTGGTATGTTCATAGATTATACATACGATTAACACATAGGCTACTTTTTAACTTGATAATAGCGGGCGAAGCCGCGGAGCACGGCTAGTTTTTAATAAATGAGAAAATGAATAAACTTTCAAAGAACTTTTAAACCAGTTGCTGTGGTATGGGTAAAACTAAAGGACTCGATATACACGGCGCGCGTACAAGGCGCTTTGTATATTTTGTTCTGCCGTTCTAAGGAAGAAGACGTATTAAAAATACGTCTTCTATATATATTAGAAATTTTTGTCATAATTGAGTTATATATACATCAGAAATGTTTTTACTATTTAGTATATGTTATGATTTGTAGCACATGCTTTAAAATTATAAATGAAACGCAAGCAAAGCTTAAAAAAACCTACTTCATTGCTTTTATTTCGGTTTTGATAAAATTTATATGGGACCACCTCTGAAGTATACTCTACCAAACAAAAAAAACATCAAAATCAATTCATAATTGGTGGAACTATCGCGTAACATACATTATGAATTGAGAAACTACTTTTTTGAAGTCGGTTGAAAATTAAAATTAAGTAGGTTGCGTTTGAATATTTTAAAATAAAAAAATAACAGTAGTTGCGTTTATTTTTCCTGATTGCAATGATAAATATAAATCAATTTTGAAAAATGCATTATACGTCTTTTTTCCAAAAGGCGGCAGTGTACAAAACGGCAGTGTGGGGGAAGAGACGCTGCGCGCCTCGGCCGCTTTGTATATCAAGCTCCGTTAGGCGCCATACATTTTATCTTCACAGCGCCCGGGGCGCGCGCCTCGGCCGCTTCTTATATCATGTCCATTGAAAATCGTGTTTTTTTCACCAGTTGCGTTAGTGTCTCGGTCTATTTACTGATTTAAAAAAACGTCTATATATTAAGTAGTGGTAGAACTCTTTTGGAGTCCGCCTGAGGAAGGTACCAATAGTGTGCAAATATACTGTATTTTGAATTGAAGGTCAATGTTTCCATTAAAATTACATAAAGAGATTTAACATCTAAGTATCTACTATCTCAATGACGAGCGCAGTGCTTTGCCGCGCTGGATATTTTATCGAAATTTAAATGGTCTGCGGTACTGGGTGGTACTGCGGCTGCAATGGGCAAACGTCACTCTTACCATTAGGTAAGCGATTTGTTTGTCCAGAGTCTCAATCAAATAATATAACCTAGGCGTTCGCGCCGAACTGAGATCTCGCGCTTACATTTTGCCTCATACAGAAAACCTTTTGAGGTTACTTCCTAATAATTCTTTTTCCATGTAATAATTATTTGATTTCTGTATTTGTTGTTTAAGTACAGGATATAACGGATATTATACGTATAATGGCTCTTAAGTATACGTGGACCTATAAGCACAGTACACATATGTAGTAGTGTATTATTAGTATGTATAGATAAAACGTTTAGTTACCCACTGCACAGTTACATCAACTTGTGAAATAAATAATTTTAATTTGAATCATTGCAATGTATCGAATGAATAATCTCACGTTTAAGATGTGTAGAAAGAGAAATCAGAAATCAGAAAATATTTATTGTGTAAACTGTGTAAACAAGATGTAAATAAAAATTTTCAGTAAAAGACAGTTTGCCCATTACGAGCGTACAATAAAAGTTTTTATAAACTTATTTCAAGTAAGTTCTGTTGACATAACATACAGAAAGCTAATTTACTTCTTTTTTCAATCACAAATATTTATATACACAAACCTCAAACAATTTTGTTACTGTTAAAGTACTTAATACTAAACTAATATACATAAGATACAATATTACAAACATTCAAAAATATTTAGTCATCTAATCAGTCGTTAAAGTATTCATGAACATTGTGAAACCCTTTGAGAAGAAATGAGTTATAAGTCATTTGCAGTTGACTGATTCAAAACTTTACAGCTTTGGGCATTCGTAAGTATTATAGCCGCTACACATTTTAAGTATTTGATTCGCTCTGACGGCGTGCGCGGCTGTCCGTTCAGAAGTGCCCGCACCCGCGTCCCACTCCGATCCGCACGAACCAAATGCGTATTGTGTAGTATAGCTTTTACAGATGTTGAAGTGGAATGCTGGGATATCGGGCAGTCTATGCGATGTCGTGAATGTGCAATTGCTCCAAAACTCTTCTCGCAATCTAGAATCAAATTAGATATACAAAGAATCACACAAAGGCAGGTCCATTTATCAACATGAAAGATATTATTACTAATAATGAAACGTACACAAAACCCTGCTTAAATCAGCTTATATTAGCTCTTCTGAAATCATGTAATTTGTGAGAAAGTCTTCACAGAACAGTCCACATTAAGTTCAACTTCGCGTACGCATCGTGCGGTGTTATCAAAAGATTTGGGAAAAGTTTTCTCCGAAGGACCGATCCCGAGACCCGGGGCTGATGATCCCGAGAACTCGGTCCAATAATGTGGAAGAAAACCATTGTTCCATCACCGACGTAATAAATTACAGTCGACAGCACTACGCGCTTCTAAAAACATGGCCTGAAGGTGCTTTCCGAAAGCTAATGCATTATTCAATCTCGACTGACTTACAGGAATGTAGTGATTAAATCTGGAAAAAAAAAATTTGGAGCCGCTTTTATCCTTGTAGATTTAAAAGGTCTAACAATTCTCGGAATATCGAACGAAAGTTACCGCTTAAGTTGCATGAAGTTTCATTGCTGAAATGGCATGCCACTAATAATGATGTCGTAGTTAAGCAGGTTAATTAACATTTTTTTCCGTTAGGGGACTTTCCTAAACCTAGGTGGATCGCACCCGGTGTGAACGAGCGTGTCTAACGGCAAACAACCTGAAGCGATACAGTAAAACCCGCGAAATACCATCTATTGTGTCCGAAATCAATTAGTTTGAAACGAGGTGACAATGCGGGCGGCGACAGACTGTGAAATTGCTGGAAAATACAGTTTACACGAGTGGCAACCCTGTTAGATCGAGAAAAAATGTGGAAAGTACGGATACTTTCCAGCATTGTGATTGTTTAGTAGGTACGTTCGTTACGCAACAAGTGTTGCTTGTGTTGAATGTGAAATATCACCAAGGTGGCATTTATTTTTATTACACGTCTTAGCCACTATTTTGTAAAAACTTGTTACTATCATAGATAGGTACTAAATAAATTATCTAGTTCATTTAGCTGTACCTATTAACCAATTATTAACTTATTGATTGATAACAACCAAACATTTTTCACATTTATTTATTAGGACATTTATGCTTCTTGTTCTGAGAATTATTGCACGTGATATAAAAGTGTGTCGGATGCAAGACATTTAACTTAGCGTGGTCTGTGAGTGTGAATGCGTTTAATGATGTATTTATATAGTTCTTGAAATTCTATATGAAATGATAGTTTGAAAAAATTTAAATTGTGCTCATCCCGGGAATCGGCTATGGTCCTGATTGAGCACTTATTACCAAAGGGCATTTGTGCTAGGGTGTAATTGTGTATGTTTGGTGTAAATGTTTCCGGCACCCACGATACGAGTCTTCAGTCTTACAGAAGATGTTATCATGTTAAACCACGCAACATATTTTTCCACGAGGCTTACAATGTTAGCACGCAAAGATATAATAAAGTAGGACATATCACGGACATATCACCCCGCTTTCATTTTGTTATTGTAATAATTTGAAATAAGATTACACAAAAGAAACTTTTCCACATAGTTTCCTTTCCCCACATTCGTTTTTTTGGTGTTATTTTCTCTAGGAAGTGTAACCTGAAGCACCTCTTTCAAACCATGACACGATGATGTTGTTCCAACTCTATGTTTAATAATTATTTAGTTCTAACTCTATCTGTGATATTTTGTTTCGACTCTATCTTTAATATTTCTTTCCAACTGTGATATTTTGCCGCGTGGTGCAATCTCAAATATTCATACCTCAAATGCATTTGCACCGATAAAGGAAAACCTGCAAGTTTTCTACATATATTTGTTTAGTAAACATTGTGTAATAATTCCCCGTGAGGTAAAAACCGGATTTTTGCTGCGTCAAGAGCAAAATCTAGCGCATTTTACCGCTAGGCAAAGTAACATGCCCTAGGAACACGTGTTACCTAGTACACGTCATGGCATGCCACAACTGATATAATGTTGCGCAAATATTCGAAAATCAACTCATTTTACGTGTATTACGAGATTTATTTTAAATGATCATAATATATTTTTTAATTTTTTTTTTTTTTTTTTTATTTGTGACAGCCTAGTGTTTGACCACTATCTCACCTGATGGTAAGTGACGATGTGATCGAAGCTGGTAAACACACTAGACCTGGAATACGCAGGCGCTCAAGGATAACTGCCGGAACACCGTATTTGGCTTGGCGGCAGACTTTCAACTTGATGGTGGTAAGCTACTTTGGTAGCAAGCCAGGCGAGCAACTCACAAAATGCTCTACCACCTCTAAAATGTCTGAGTTTCATACTTTTTACTAACTAGAGGTGGTACTGCAGCCAAACCAGCCCCGCAGATTTTTCAGTCAGGATATATTTTCCACACAGTTCAGCGATTTCCCTGGATAATAAGTTGGATAGTTTATACTTACTTTTCATTTTAAAAACGCGCTTGAGTACGTTAATAGATGTACAATAATTGGCATATCAACGCAATTTTTAACAAGTCTCATTTGCGATTGAAATAAACTCTTTTTATTTCTTTTTTTGTTCTAAAACTTAAATAACCGAAATGTAGTGTTCCGTAGAGTTCGGGGAAGATTTGGATCTACCACGGAATTCAGTGAAATATTTACAGGTACTCAAAGAAATTAATATTAATGCCATTAATATATTTTTATTATTCTAAAATCTTTATTTATGACAGTATATCACTTTATTTTGTGTTCATTAACGGATAATTTCATACCGCTAAAACTATATTAACATTACAAAATATTAAAACTATACAGGTTTATGTTTATAAAGGTTAAGCGATTTTATTTACTCACAAATAACATAGTTCGCTTATTAGTTAGTAACTTATAACTAACTTAGAACCTAGCTAGTTAGTCGTAGTAGTACTTTGTACATATAATTACATCCAGAAATTGGGTGGTTTATATTCACAAACGCTTTCACTCTCGCAGCATCACACTAAGTTCGGTGACTTGTATCTTGTGATGGAAACAACTTGGATTTACACCGGGTATCGAACCCGATTCCCTGTTCAGAAGGCGATCGCGCACCCAAACTAGCCAACGGGATGTTCAAGTTATCCCTAAAAGGTAAGTGCTTGACAACTGTTTGAACACCTGTTGATGCAGAGAGTGAGGTAGTAAGTGGTTGGTTCGTTACCGATTTCACGCATCTATTTTTTTAAGTTTTCTAATACCTCAAAGAAGGTTCTTACAAAAAGAAGGCTTTGGAGAGTTGCGGTGAAAATTGGAAAATTTCAGAAAACTTAATCGATTTTTATTTCGCGCGTTTGAACGTCTGTGGGGTCGGCAAGATAACACACAATATATACGACTGTATTTTTAATACAGCCAGAATAGCATTAAAAATTTACACAACCATGATTATCATCACGATGTAACTACAAAATAGAACTTTTCCTTGGCAATAAAAATAATATGAGCAAGATCAAAATAAGGGCTATCCCAAACACAAAACAACTTAGGAAATTATCAAGTACGTATTTCCCGAGCATGCCTCCAAGTGCACTTTACCTGCAAGCTACAGCCCTACATCACAAGTGTACTAGAACAACACTGTATCACTGCATGACGTCTCGGGGATTCCGCAACCTTGGAAATGTAAACATGACCTACTGCAACGTGTTGCGTAGACAGGCAGTATCACGGGGGAAAGGTAAGTAAGTAGGGTTTGCATTATCCGTTCATATTTAGTATTCGGATAAAATGAATAGTAATTATCCAAATTATTCGAATATCCGGATATATCGGATTTTTCGAATATAATATAAAATAGTTTTTTTTTATAAATGAAAAACTTAAAGTTATATAGAATAAATAAATCAAGCTCTGTTTTGAACTAAAATTAAAACAGCAAATGAGATCACAAAGTAGTAGACATGTTAATTTTAAATTTAGTGAGGTGAGGTAGTGCGGGGAACGTCGTACTGTCGTTATATTCGTTATGTTATTAGCTAATAAGCAAATCTACTTGACGTGACGGGGAGGGATAACTATGGAAATATAATTGGTATGATAAGAGTGACAACAGAGAAAACTGGTATTATTGTTTTATTATAAAATAAGACATTTTATTACCATCAATAAGTAGATTACTTGTAAAAAAAAGTTCGTAATATTCAAAAATCCGAATACTGCAGATTGAGTTATTCGGTTAGTAAATGTAACGGATATCCGGATAATTTGAATATACGGAAATCCGGATTGCAAGCCCTATAAGTAAGTAATGCGAACTTATGTACTCGGTATTTTAAATGAGACCTGCAAGGGGCAGCCCTAAGGTTGCACAACCTAATGCTGAATGGTATAAAATTCTAAACTTAGAGCGGCAAAGCACTGCACTCGTCACCCCGAGATATATCTCTTTAAGCCTTGTAATTTTGAACTGACCGTTGGTTTAGTTGGATAAGCGTTCGCCTTCTAAGACGAGGTATCGGGTTCGATTCCCGGCCGGAACACAAGTTTTCTCCCCAAGGGAAATTTGTGTTTCTGGTTCTAGCTGTGATTGTGTGTGTGATGTGAATATTTCCAGCACCCACGACTCAAGTCATTGTACTTAGTGTGGGTTTTGTGACTGTGAAAGCGTTTGTATTTAAGTGATGTTTAATTGACGACCCAGTTCGCGCAGTGGACAGGTCTCCGCTCTCTACGCCTTAAGTCCTGGGTTCGATTCCCGGCAGGAGCACAAATTCCTTCTCAAGGGATATTTGTGATTCTGGTTCTGGGTGTAACGTTGTGATGTGAATGTTTCCCGCACCCACGATACAAGTCTTTGAACTAAGTGTGGGGCTGAGAGTGTGAATACGTAAAAAAAAAAAAAGAAAACAATGCCCATCAATCCAGAATAAAGTAGGTAATGTTTACACATTACTGCTTAGCGGTTGAATGTCATACTAAGGTACAGTGAACATCTAAAATGCGTGTTATATTGCATCAGAACGTGTAACTGAGTGCAATGACGACACGATGCCGAAGCGTGCGTGGCACGTGCCTTACTGTACAATTAAATATACTATATTATAACATATAAAAATAAAAAAATATTATGGGAATATATACTAGTAATATACTAGTTGTTCCCTGCGGCTTCACCCGCGTAATTAAGAAAAACATTATTAATCGGATCGAATTGTGAATCTAAATCATTCTTGAATCTACCTGAATACACACAAAAATATCAAAATCTAGTCTGACTTTGTACCTACCTTTTAGAGTGTCACACCTTGTACTGTTTATATGGAGGTAATAAACAATCTGAATCTGAATCCAAAGAAGTATATTAAAGATAGTATTACACAGTTTTCGTAACTTACAAAGCAATAATACAAGTTTATTGCCATCGTCTTTGTTCCCCGAACGGTATAATCTGGGGATCTTCAAGTCAAAAGTAAATAGGTATCTTCTAGGCAAGCATGCAACATCTTCGGCCACACCATCGCTTACCATGAAATCCAAAGTAAACTGGAATGTTGGATTGGATCTAGCCCTATGCTGTAAATTAATACCAACCTTCATATTCACAAAGTTACTCCGCCAAACACGCCCCTATGTCCTATATTTTACATAGTATGCTATATCGCATGTGCATTTATACGTGTAAACATATATCTTATTTAGAATATATCTATCTTTCGTATTTACTTATGCTGTGTTTACAAAGTATAAGTTAATACGAAACGATAGATTTATTCTAAATAAGATATATCTTTACACGTATCCCATATTTTTTTTATTGTTTTAGAAAACATGCTGAATTAGGGTATGAAATGTTTAAACGAGTTCAAAAGCATTCATCAATACATGTACAATATAAAAGTTAAATCAATGCTATATATTTATTTAATGTCATTAAAATGTCATAAACATATCATTATTTAATGAAAAGACATTTAAATTACTTATATTCGTTGTTTTTATGAAATCAATTATAATAGTTTTTTATTTAATGATTATTCATGCCGCTATGTTGGTGCCGCTATGTTGCTTTGTCTTTGAAAAACTTGTATAAATATTGCAAATTCAAATCAAAATGTAGTTAGGTGGTAGAAATAAATGACAGTACATTAGATACCCTGTTGGGCACAACAATTTAGAGCAGAGGAGGACGACATGCTTTATTAATAATAATGTTTCAATTTAATTCATAATAAGATTGTATAATTATGTATTATTAACATTGTTGTTGTATGTGTGCATAGTGTTGTTTTACTATATTATAAATGTCAAGTATTTATTAATTTGTTATTGTAAGTTAATATTAAATTAAATAGTATTTAGTCTATAGTAAAAAAAAAATTATAATAATATACAATGATTATATTTTGTCATTGAGATATTCCTGAATTGTGCTTTTATTAATTAAAAATACCTTTACTTGTTTTTAAAATATCATGTCGTTAGGTTGGTCTCCGATTTAGTGTAGGGTTGTGTGTGAAACCGCGTATATCACGATACATGTCTTCGAATTTAATATGGGGCGTTAATGTTTAACGTAAATGACGTCGGATTATACCAGCTCAGCGTAATTTCAGTGACGTAAAAATGATTTTGCATTATTTCTTACTCGTCAATATATACGGCATAACAAAACCTCAATTGTCATAGTGTTTGTTTAAGCTTTAACATTTTCTAATAGGTATTTGTATAATCAACCTAAAAACTATACGTCACAGATGTATGTGACACATACATATTTAACATTAGGTATATTCGGTACGAATCGTTGTTTACAACTTGAGAAACGTCACTAAATGATAAGTATTATTACAATAACTAAGGATTATTCCCTAAGTAAATATATGGGGAAATTATTAACCCAGTTTATGTTTTAAAGGAAACTAAGATAGAATATTTGAAAAGGGTTTGTATGGGATTTGTGTTTTGCAAATTTACCACCCTCGACTTCATCATCACATACCAACAGGGGTAACAGGTGAGAATACTCGTAGTAGCCAAATGATTTCCTACCATGCTATACACAAATATAAGTATAGTCTTAATAATGTCATGTAGAAAATCTATGTTAAATATCAATATTAATAAAAAATACAATGAAAATAATGTTTAATGTCACATAAATGCAGAAAAATGTATCATTTTCATGATACATTTAACTTTTTTTAAGTTAAAACTATCGTTAGTATTACACATTACGTTTCAATGTTATATCCGGCTTAAAACACGAATATTTCGATTTACTTTGCAGTCGACTAGTTTCGGACAAATGAAACACAAAGGAAATTAGTCGACAACAAAGTAAATCAAAATTTTCGTGTTTTAAGCCGGATATAACATTGAAACAGTACATTTTACTAAATAACTACCTATATAATGTAAGAAGGTACCTACTATTTTTATATTTTTTGAACTGAGAACTGCCTTCCATTGATATACCTTACTACCTATAATTATTTTATAGATGACAAAATAAAATTAAGTTAACAAAATTTTAATACATATACTTACTCATAAACCGTTAGATAAATATTAGACTGAAAATAAATGTCACGCTTCAGAATAATACAAAACATATTACATAACTTCATAATCCTTGAAATCAAAATCGTTTATTTGCATGGCCCAAAGAGGCACTCATGAAAGCTGTCACTCAACTGCCAGATTCGTAAAATTAAGTAAAAAAATATTTATTTGTAGTCGTATAGAAAAGTCTAACACCAAATACAAATCCTCTGTTTGTACTTCCCTACAACAGCTAAACCCCAACGCACGAGTATGTCCTGTCTCCAGAATTCTACGAACAAATATTACTACAATAATATGTAATTTATTACTTACGGTTAAATAACATTTATAATACCTACTTCCCACGCCGTATGCACGTGATGCTCATTCACACGGAAATATGGTAATTAAATTGTAACTTATTACATACGCATATACGCATTCACACTCACAGCCCCACACTAAGTTCAAAGACTTGTATCGTGGGTGCCGGAAACATTCACATCACACACACACATTACACCCAGGACCAGAAGCACAAATGTCCCTTGGGAAGGAATTTGTGCTCCTGCCGGGAATCGAACCCAGGACCCACGGCGCAGAGGGGAGACACCTGTCCACTGCGCCAACTGGGTCTTATTGATATCGTTTTGCTTATCTGGTATTAAGAGTTATTATAGACAACTCTGTTGGCCTAGTAGGCAAGTTTTGGCTTTCTACGGTGCATGTGCGAGTTCGTTTCCCAGGAGTTAAATTGTTTGATTTTTGGTTCTGGACGTAATTATGATTTGTTTTTATTTGATAGCTTATTTGGTTTTTTTTTTTAAGTTCTTCTTAATTTTTTTTAAGTCCTTTAACTTTGCTATCAGCTGTAAAAATATATTACCTAGAAAAAGTAATGTTTTTCATAATATTTATTTAATAAATAAATAAAATATGTACATAATATGTAATCGCTTGTCTTGTACTGGTAGGCTGCCGGCACGCGCTGGCGCTCGGCACGCGACTTGTATATATGCCGACAGGAAACTGCGCAGGCGCCTCACTACGCCGCAGTTTGAGACGCGGCGCGCAGGTGATATGATACCTTCAAATAGGGTTGCCACAAATATCAATCTTGATAACACTCATAAAAAGTCTAATCCAAGAGTCCATTAATTAGTAATTACGCTTTTTTCATCGAGTAGAAAAAGTATTCAAGCAATTTTACAAGCAAATTACCTACATAAATTACTGGTATCAAAATGCCTACCAAAGTTACTTTTTTAGTATTATGTACCTCAAAAGAAATCCTAACACATTAGGTAACTTTGTTCTCCGTCCATCGGTCCGTCTCTCAAGATACGTTTTCTCATGAATGTATTGATTAATCAAGTTTAAATAAATTTAATTTACTAAGGCGTAACGATCCCTTGTTAATGTAATTATTCAAGCTTCTAAAGGATAAGACCTAACTAAATATTTCGGTCGAAGATTCTAAACTCAAGTATTGGACTAATTTAAAAAGAGAACGCGTCAATTGCAACTCTGACTCTTTAAGAGATTGCCTATCCACCGTTACAGCTCCTTAGATCCTGAGGCAGGCATACAAAATCCTAATATTTTGTCGGTTTTTTTTTTTTTTTTTTATGGTATATAGGCAAGCATTTGACCACTATCTCACCTGATGGGAAGTGAAGATGCGGCCGAAGATGTGACATGCTTGCCTAGAAGATACCTATTCACTCTAGACTTGAAGACACCCAGATTGTACTGTTCGGGAAACAAAGACGCAGGCAATGAGTTCCACTCCCTCGCTGTACGGATGATAAACGTAGAAGCAAAACGCTTCGAGCGAACCGGAGGTACGTCAACCATATAAGGATGACGTTTGATAGTCTGTCTTGTTGTTAGATGGTAAAAAGGGCAAGAGGGAATTAAATTATGCAATTCCTGCGCACACTCTCCAAAATGCAAACGGTAGAATACCCTATTGTAGGGGATTCCGTCAACACGTGAAGAAAAGCCCGGAAAATCCGAGAAATATCGACTGGTACCGACGCATGCGTGAAATAGTTGCAGTCCTCGTGAACCTTCACATTGCGGTGGCAGTATGTTTACTTCACTTGAAAAATAACCGGTAAGACAGGCTATATGCATTACTAGCTGTTTCCCGCGGTTTTACCCGCGTAAATTAAGTCGCGGACCTGCGGTAATTCCGGGATAAAAGGTAGCCTATGTATTAATACAGGGTGTCAGCTACCTCCATACAAAATTTCATCAAATTTGGTCTAGCCGTTTGGTCGTGAATAAGTAACAAACATACAAACACACTCACAAACGTTCGTCTATTATAATAGCTTGGAGCGGGATTTGAATGCTCTCCAGTTCACTGAGCCAATCAAATATAACTTTAGTTGACACTGTATCCTTTCTTTTTCTGAATTCTTACCGATTTCCTTTCTTATTTGTTACCGAAATGGTTAGTAACAATTACAATGTGCTAAAAAATTAAATTTGGCTATATTTAGAGATTAAACGGACCTTCGAAGAGAATATTTTCATATCGAATGCAATTTTTATTATTCAAGGAAGGTAAACTTTGACTTCCATCTCACCTGATGGTAAGCGACGATATGGTCGACGATGGAGCAAGCTTAAAATCATGGATAAGCTATGGTAAAATTACTTACAATCACCCTATAACACTAATATTATAAATGCGAAAGGTGAGTGTGTTTATAGGTTTGTCACTTCAACACGCTCAAACGGCTGCACCTATTTTGGTGAAAATTGGTATGGAGGTAACTGACACCCTGTATATTACACATAGGGTACTTTATATCCCGGTATTCCAGCGGGAGAGGGACTTACGCGAGTAAAACCGCGGGGCGCAGCTAGTATAATTATCATATGTCATGACGACAGAAATCAAGTTATCACAATGGTAATATAATAATATGTACAAAATGCAAGTAAAAAAGAACCCCTGCCCCCTGATTCAGAACCTAACGATAACTCAGTTATCGTACAAGTTTTATCAGTACTTAGTTTTATCGTACGATAAAATATATTTTTAAATAGAGAGTTATCCAAAGGTTGTCTGGAAGAGATCGCTTTTAGCGATAAGACCGCCTATGGTTACACTTTTTTTTGTAAATAATTATTTTGCTTTGTTTCTTGTCTTAATTAAGGTGTTCAATAAAGAGTTTATCTATCTATCTATCTATCTATCCAATCGTATCGATTCGGTTCCGAAACGTTCTGAATCAGGTGTCAGAAGCATGCGAACCTTCCTTCCTAGTTACATACACCTACACCTTAGGGCTTAGGGAAACTACACAATGAGTAAGAATTCTAAATCATATGTACTTTTAACTGTATTATGTGTTGTCATTTAGGAAGCATTATTTTGTTGTAGTCATAAGAGACTTTGCACTGCAATGCGCCAGACATTTCTTAGTATTCTTATTAAGATGAATAAGGAAGCAAAAAGAACCGGTGGCATAACTTGAACTGCCCGTTGGCTTAGTTAGGTGATCGTTCGCCTTCTAAGCAGGGGTATCGGGTTCGATTCCCTGCAGGAACACAAGTTTTCTTCCCAAGGAAAATTTGTGTTTCTTGTTCTGGCTGTGATTGTGTGTGTAATGTGAATGTTTCTGGCACCAACGACACAAGTAATTGAACTTAGTGTGAAGCTGTGAGTTTGAAAGACTTTATTTAGTATTGAAATGAATGAATTTTGAACTCTGAATAAGACAGACTCTGTATAAGTGTTCGAGTTGACTACTGTAAAAAGCTGAACTGCTCGTTAGCTTAGTTGGGTGAGAAGTCTTCTAAGCAGGGGTATCGGGTTCGATTCCCGGCAGGAACACAAGTTTTCTTCCCAGTAAAAAATGTGTTTCTGGGTCTGGTTGTGATTGTGTGCGTATGTTAATGTTTCCTGCATCCACGAAACAAGTCATCGAAATGATTGTGGGGCTGTGAGTGTGAAAGTGTTTATGTTTTAAAAACTAATGTGGCAACTCGACCACGTGGTCGAGATGTCTACCAACTCGTAGGTACACACTTGAATTGTAGTTTAGTAATGAACAAGCACTATTTAATCACAGAACTGGGAAAAAAATATGAACGTAACTCGTCTAATAGGGGGAAGCCTGCAAATGACCGGCTAATGTGTGCGTGTTTGTCGGGTAAACTACTTGATTTGTGGTTTAGGTAGTCGTCCAGGGTACACCTACACCCTGCCTGGCTCTTCGCGCGCCCACAGTCCGCGTCCAAATCGATCTGGAATGTTTTCACCAATAGGCCATATGTAGGACTACAGATTAATTATTGCCTATCCTATATATTAAGATCCTAGTCCTGTTTTTCATGGTGGTTAGTCCCGTCTTCGGCCGTATCGTCACTTTCCATCAAATGCTTGCCTTACGAACATAAAAGAAATTAAGCCACTTAAACAATTTTAACACGTACTTACTGGTTTGAGTTTAGCCATTTTTATTTTATAATAATTATCTTTCAAATCGGATACTATGCTTTAAATGGGGTAACATATAACAGGGATTTTTTTCATTCAAAACCAAAGTTTTGACCATCATCTCACCTTTTTTTTTCTTTTTTTTTTTTACTTCTAGAGTACTTCTAACAAAGTGCCCTATTATAATTACAATCTAGCCAAACTATGGCTAATCAGTAATTTAACTTTAACTTAAACTGCTACATTGCTAAACTAAGAATGTGTCTATTAACACTTTTCTTATTGTCTCTATTTAAGGATAAGACACTTTGTTCATGTGTTCTTTTGCAGCACTCTCACTATACATTACACTGATAAAAAACTAACATTACACAAGTTCAAATGGTTTAGTTCTTTTAAGTCTTCTCACTAAGTCTGTTACGTCAAGGAGCTGGAATGCCTCGACATTAACGTGATGATGAAGTCTATATTGGTGAGCTTCTGCGTATGTATTTATTACTTTCTCAACGATCTATATCATCTCACCTGACGGTAAGCGACAATGTAGTCGACGATGGAGCAAGTTTGCCTAGAACATACCTATTCACTCGCCACTTGAAGACTCCCATATTGTACTCATCAGGAAATATCGACTCTGTATCTTTGGAATGGCTAGTCAGATCAGGATAATATTTGATATTGATAGTATAGAATAGTTTAATAGAAGACTTCGTTTGTTTGTTCTATGTTGAAGTTTTTTAGAATATGTGTAAGTTTAGATAGGGCTCCTATGCCCTATCTAATCTAATACCATTAAACAAGCAATTCTTATCTATATATATAAAAGAAAGTCGTGTTAGTTATTCCACTTATAACTCAAGAACGGCTGAACCGATTTAGCTGAAAATTGGCAGGGAGGTAGTTTAGAGCCAGGAGAAGGACATACATTTCTTTAAATTTTTTTTTTACATTTCGACATGCTTTCCATTTTCTCATACGTCACTCGGATTTGGTAAAGTACTAGGCAAACATAAACATGAAGGTTGTAATAATATAGTCACGTGACATTGTAACGCATGCCGGGTATGGCTTCCTAAATATTATGCACATTCATTGACTGTTAGGCGGAACGAAGGTCGCCGGGACAGCTAGTATATATATATATATAACTTGAATTTCGGCAACGGCTCCAACGATTTTCATGAAATTTAGTATGCAGGGGATTTGGGGGCGATAAATCGATCTAGCTAGGTTTCTTTTTAAGAAAACATCATTTTAACGAGCAAAACTCGGTCATACAGGTACTTATTATGTAATTGAAGGCATAGTGTAAATACATTATTCCTTCGTTTACATAATAATAGGTAAGCAATAATCAAAAGCAATAGAAATATGTTTTCGGTGTGTGGATTACAGAGGAGGGTCGGTTTTTATATGTATGACCATCTTGTGACGTCCCTTATCAAAACTAAAATTAAAACGTTTGCCTATCGCAAATTAATAACTAAAACGCGAGCAAAGCATAAAAAAACCTAATCTACGATTTATCTTACTTCGGATCCCCTGGTCAAACCTTGATCAAATTTTAATGGGACCACAAGGTAAGCACTAGCTTTCAAACAAAATAAAAGAATTATCAAAATCGGTTTACCTAGAAAAAAGTTATGAGGTAACAAACTTAAAAAAGATACATTCGAATTAAGAACCTCCTCTTTTTTTGAAGTCGGTTACAAATAAAAAGCAGCATAGCGGTTATCGCAGCCCGCGCAAACGAAAAACGAAGCCTCGAACGTTTTGGTCTCTTATCTATTAAAAATATGAATAAAAAATAATTCACACTTTATAAATGAAATAAAAGTGTGCATTTCCCTTTCTCTTTCCATTCTCTTTAAACCCTTATATACCTACGTCATGACTCGTAAAGTTCCAACTCAAAATCTTTGACTGAAACAGTTCTCCATAATCTTCTGTCACTCTCTTATGATTCATTATCTCATGCACCCGCTTAGTCACTGCATCAGATAACTATTAGAAAGTATGTACTTAGGTGAAGAGGGTCATTGAAACGATGGGTTTTCCCAGTCAAGGTAGAAAGAAGCACTGCAAAACATGCGACAGACAGAAATACGTTCTATCTACTTGAGGTGTAGGTCCATATCTGCTTAATAATTTCCACGATGTTGTCTGGACTCGGTATCGTTTTTCTCTTTTTGCAGAAAGGAAATACACCTGTTTGATGAATAGTTCCATCTAGAGGTGTAGTAGAGTTATAGTAAGCCCTACATAACTCGTATGACTCAACTGTGTTAATTTATCGCACGTATATAACTACCTTTTTTATGGCTCATGGGCAAGCATCTGGCTGCTATATCATCTGATCGAAAGTTATGCGGCGACAAAATTATGGAAAATGTTTTTTAGCTTTAATATAATAGTTTAAACAAAATAAAAACTTGAGAGGTGTCAAGGGACAGCCGGATGGAACGAAGTTCAATTTCCGTCTAGCCCCCTTTCGCAACGCGCGATAAGGAACTTTCGTTCCAAAATTAAAAGAAACGTGCAAAACCAACATCACGCGGTGTTCCCAGACGGTCACCCATCCAAGTACTGACTGCGCCCGACGTTGCTTAACTTCGGTGATCGGACGAGAACGTGGTATGGCTTACCCCCGCCCGGTGACGCTGCAGAGGCTACACACAGCCAGCAGCAAGTAGTCCGTTCGAAAAAAACAAAAAAAAAAAAAAGGTATGGCTTACAACTATAGCAAAAAGTGTCGTTACAACTTTTGGTCTTAGTTTTTTCCGTATAGCCCCCTTTCGCAACGCGCGATAAGGAACTTTCGTTCCAAAAATATACAAGCAATTTTTTGACCTTCTAAACGCTGTATACGATCAAACAATAACCATCAAACAAGATTAATTTAATTGCTTAAAATGTAAGTAGATTACAGTAGCACAATAAAATGATATACCTAATCATATAACAAGGAATAAAGCGATAACTTGTATCCTTACTTGCTTAGCATACTTGAAAGATCGGTTTACTAAGTATTGTTACGGGTTTATTATTGGGTAAACTTTTATTTTTGTGGGTAGTAAAATGAAATCGTATTTATTTATCAACGAATACTGACGAATGTTCTAGGTTACAAGTAATTAAATAGGATTTCAGATAGTTTCTCTAGGCCCAGCATTGTATGCATACAATAGTTTCTTATTTATAGTATAGGTATACGGTACACAACCCGTATGTAATGATTTTAGTAAAACTGGAAAATAACGTCATGACTAAAATGCTAGCAAATCCATATGAAAAAGAAAGTGAAAAGTTAGCCGGACGATATTTTTTGATTTTTGGTGATAAGGGGGAAATCTGCGTCATAAGTTCGATTCTCGGCTGGAGCACAATTTTCCTTCTCAAGGTATATTAGCCTTTTTGGTTCAGGATGTGAACATTTACATATTACACACATAAGTGTAATATGTAAATGTTACCGGTATTATACATAAATCTTTGAATTTAGTGTGGAGGTGTAAGTATGAATGAGTATTTTCATGTTTTTTTTATAAGCTTATATGTATACATATAAATTAAGAATGGTCGTGTATGTAACTGAAACACCTATTAGGCCTTATGTTTGTGATTAAATTAAATTTATTAATAAGGTAGAATACTTATTTTTCTAAATATTCGGCACATTTATGGTACCTATATGGTACAAACTTTCCACTGACGCTACCAATGGACCTTACTCAGATGATACTGACATAATTTCCCCACTCTTCGGCCACGTAAGACGATGACATATTCAAATTGAAGGTTCAAATTCCCTATGTTTTTACATAAGTCCATAAAATACTGAACAAACAGGCAAATGTCTGTAAACTCTCGGGCTTCTATCTTCACTAGATTATATCTTAATTGTGTTGGAGTGTTTCTGTGTATTCCTTTCCTGTATAGCTAACACAAAAGGTATTAAAAAATGTAGATAAAGAATTAGGAAGCTCGTAATGTTTGGGAATTACTATTTTATTTAAGGTAATTTAAGTAGGTAATTTAATTTACCCTATTTGGTTCAGAGATGACGTGCAATTTATATAAACACTAGCCGTCTCCTCCGGCTCTACCCGCGTTAATGATACTATATGTAAATCCTTATTTTTATGCTCGATAGTCAAGCATTTGTCCACAATCTCACACTATTCCACTATAACTTATACCCAGTTATGTATATTCAAAATTGTATCCAATTCCATTCAGCCATTTTGCGTGATGAGAAGACAAACACATACACAAAAACTTTCGCATTTTTAATATTAGTGTGATATCATATTATTTTGTCTAGACAGGCATAACTATGACTGAAATAGTAAAATATGTGTAAGTCTATCTATGCAATACGAATGTTCTATTTATGTTTAGTATTATTTTCCAAAACTTGTGATTCTGCTGATGGACCTACTGACCGTTAGTTAGTGAACGTGCTAGAGTGTAGGCATATCATACAAAGTAAGAAAACGTGATTTTCGTTTTCGCTTAGAGCGATTTTCAACAAAAGTTCTAGTAGGTAAACATCACACAAAATTAAATAGAGCATGACTTGACTATGACAAGTCCAGTGACTAGGAATTAATAGAGTAGGGGATCAAAGAGCAAAATAATTAAACACAAGCAAAGTTAAAAAACCGACTTCACCGCTTTATCTTCGGAAACCTTGATCAGATTAAATGAATTAAATACGCATTATTGAGGATAACTCAAAAACTACGGGTAAGTTCTTGATCAAATTTAAATGGGACATACATAGGAAACAACAGTGTTCAAATAAAAAAAAGAATAATCAAAATACACATAAAAAGAACAGTCAAATTGAGAACCTCCTTTTTTTAAAGATGGTTAAAAAGCTAAAGAATGTGTATGTGCGCGAACTACCAGGTAGTTCGCGCACATACACATTTTATAATAAATAGTGTTTGTGAGTGTGTGTTTGACTCGATATAATACATCTCTATTTAACGGCGGTACAGATTATAAAAAAAATTGAGAGATAAGTCTAGGTCTTGTAATATGAATCAAATGTAAGAACCACAGAAGAGAGATGTACGTAAAAATACTTCCTCTTCTGTGGTAAGAACTGTTGGTCAATACAATCAATAATTGAATTATTATTATAATTATTGCACAAATATTTATGTATCCTAGTATATAAGTTATCAATATCAGTAATTCTGTCAAAATTAAAATTGTAATGTTTATATGTTATTTATGTCAATCTTACAAACCGAATCAGAACCACTTCCTCTTATCTTACCGAGTTGAATTTTAACACATTGGTTTAGTTTCCATGACAATACATTTAATGGTAAGCAGGACCAAAATCTACATCCATGATTAGCTCCGGATAAAGGAACTCTTTACGGTCAAAAGCACAGATACGAAATTGTATGTACTCTGTAAGTTTTTAAGCCACCATGGTCACTTTCACTATAAATGTTTGTATCACATGGTAAATATCCCGTATACAAACATTTATTTCATGTAGGTACTCATTTAGTTACGATAACCGGTTTTAAGTTTTACCGTGACATGGTTGCTGCACTCAAAGCTAGCCAGCTTATGAAGAAGCAAGATCTTAGGAGCCCCTAAAATCTTGTTATAATTTTTTTTTTCTCCTAGATACTGATACCGTTATTACGAACTTACCTGAGCCTAAACAGTCTTTACACTCACTTAAAAAAAGTGAAGTACGTATTAACTACACTTACATTAGAAGTACTAAAACATACTAGACAATATTACAGTGACATTACAGTGCTTAAAAAAAATTTACATCTAATATCTCAGGGTGACGAGTGCAGTGATATACCGCGCAGGAGTTCATCCTACTAATATTATAAATCCGAAAGTTTGTGTGTAAGTGTGTGTGTAAATGTGTAAGTATGTTTGTCCCTCTTCACGCTTTAACGGCTAAACGGATTTGGATGAAATTCGGAATGTACCAACCACATACCACATAGATTATACATGGGATTAACACATAGGCTACTTTTTAACCTGATAATAGCGGGCAAAGCCGCGGGGCACGGCTAGTAATATATAAGTTCAAAACTCCGGGTGGCACTAAACCGCAATGGGCAAGAGTGACGCTTACCATCAGACGAGCGACCCTCGCCTTTTTTTTTTTATTTGTGACAGGCTAGTGTTTGACCACTATCTCACCTGATGGTAAGTGACGATGTGATCGAAGCTGGTAAACACACTAGACCTGGAATACGCAGGCTTCAAAGGATAACTGCCGGAACACCGTATTTGGCTTGGCGGCAGACTTTCAACTTGATGGTGGTAAGCTACTTAACTTACTCGTCTCTCAATGACATAAAACAACTATCCTATTAATTCTACAATAAGTAAATTCAGTGTAATAATAACTTAGGTACCGTAACGCGTGCTCAAACTCAATAAAAAATGTTCGGAAACCACAGCTTATGTTACGTCTGAATGTTCATCTCGGAAAATACACCAAACACTATAATTCATACCTAATTACTTGAGACATTTTAGGTAGGTAAATAATGTCTTGTTTTTGTTGAATATCCAATTGTATCCTTGCTTCAAGAGTGGCGGGCAAATCCAAGAGTTCAAATTAAAGAACGAGATGTTGACGATGAATGATGACAGCTGTCCGCTTAAAAAAGCTTTAAGTTTGAGTTATAGTTTAAACTGTACATCAATTCATATCTTTCTATCCATATCTCTTAAAAAGTGTGGTTGGCAACAACCATTGTGGTTTTGTCGAAAGCGCATGCCTTCGAAGCAGCGGGGGTTAGATTCCCGTGGAAACACAAGTTTTCTCAAGGAAAATGAAATTTTCTGATTCTGGGTGCGATAGTGTTTCCGGCACTCACGATACATGTCCTCGAACTTAGTGTGGGACTGCGAGTGTGAAAGCTATTACTTAACATTGCTTTTTGGTATAGTACTCAATACTAAGTTTTTTTTGTATAATGGGACCGTATTCGTGTCCTACAAAAATGTATAAAGATCCTATAAAGGAGATTGTGGCAGTGAAGTCGATTTATAGGTTATCTAAACAGAAAGGAGTTCACTCAACTCTTGGACATCATTGATTTGATGTCGCCCCATTTTTGGATGAAGGGACGTACATTTTTGTCTAGATCTCTACACGCCTCTTAGCGCCGTCACAGTGTTTGGCGCCGCTGCCATCAACAAGAACTAAACGAGTTCAAAACAAACGCCAATTAACAATTAACCACGGTGCCGACACTCTCATTAAAATTACCCCACGGGTTTTTCGCAAACCCACTCTTTGATTAATTACCTTTTAAAAAAGAAAAACAACGTTTTCTTTCTTATTTATATCGATGTCCGGTTTGGAAATTAAGAACACTGTAATTAGCTTTTTTTAGCAAGCCTGAGGAATATTAACTATTATAACAACATAATAGTATTAATAGTTCGTGTTTTATAACAGAATTTATATATATTTTTGTATTAGACTAATATTATGAATTGTGTTTGTATCTATTTGTGATGTATTTGACAAGAGGTATAAAATCTTTGTAATGAAATGAATTAAATTCAACTGCCCGATGGCTTAATTGGATGCGTGTTCGCCTTCTGTGCAGCGGGTATCGGGTTCGATTCCCGATGGAAACATAAGTTATCTCAAAGGAAAGTTGTGTTTCTGGGTCGGTATGAATGTTTCCAGCACCCACGATTCAAGTTATCGAACTGAGGATGGGGCTGTGAATGCGTCCAGTGACGAAAATTATTTAGTATTTTTTATTGTATTATCATACTACTTTAAACTTACGGCTATGCAACAAAGTAGGTATATCTTATTCAGCAAACAGAAGGCCACTTAAGTTTTCATATTATGACACACTAACCGTGCCCCGCGGCTTTGCCCGCGTTTATAAGGTTAAAAAGTAGCACATGTGTTAATCCTTGGTTTATACTCTGTATATTCTAAATTTTATTTATATCCGTTCAGCAGTTATAGTGTGAAGAGAAAACAAACATACTTACACGTTCACACAAACTTTCAGATTTATAATATTCGTGTGATGTTCACTTTTTATCCCGAACGGGCAAAACATATTTGAGTTTTTTGGGCATCAAAGTATCGTAATAGAAAACAATATTCTATACACAAAGATAATAATATAATCACTACGTTCATTCTTTAGCGGAAAGTTTCGTTAATGAAACGATGAAGTACTTGTAGCGACATCTAGGGGAGATTTGAAGTACTGTTTTGTCTGTACTTAGGCAAGTCTGGTAACCTCGCTGTCTCGGAAAACATTTTATATGAAATCCAGCGCCTCTAGCGGCATCTACACGCAACTAAGAGATCATATATTATGCTAGTCTGTGCGCTGCTTGCCCCCTTTCTTTTTGATTTTGTCTATTATTCTGGCCATTCATAGAAAATTGGTGTGATAATGATAATTGAAATCCTCTTTTTGATATCTTCGGGTTCCTAGAGTAAATATATGTTATTCTTTTCTATTCTCAAAAGTCTATTTGGGTATTAGCTTCATGAATACATACAAGCCCTGATTTGCTTTTTATAGTGAAACTTTTTATGGGAGGGATTTAAAATTCTGATCCGCAACTAAAATATCCTTATCTTATCAACCTTTTTGTATGACGGAAAGTAATGGGTGTAAACACTGTGATGAATATGCAATTATATTTTTATTATTATTAATAATTATTTATTAATAGAACACAGTCCTACAAGTCTTAAAAATATTTCCCTGAAATATAAAAGTTTCACTTTTATCGTGTCTTTGCGACATACCCTGTTTTTAAATATGTCTTAATACACATTTATAATAACTTCTCTGTACATTTAGGAAATATCCTCCACCAACACATAAGAAAACATTAGTATTATTGTAAAGAATATTTATTGAATAAGAATGGAATACAAAACCCTTAACCTAAAAAGCTTCTACAACACGAAAACTACGATCTAAAATATCCTTAGCCTAGTTATTTTCTAAAACTAATTATTGAAGTACTTCAAGTATTGTCTTAGACATCCACTTGCAGTATTGGACATTTGAAGGAACATTTGTTTAATCGAAAGTATATTTTATATTTTAGTATAAAAAGTATCGTGAGAGTTATTTATTACTGATTTCTTAAACGAGGCACTCACTCACGTATTATTGTCGAAGAAAAATGCTCCTACCATGTTTCGGACATATCCGATGTCCTTCTTCTGGGAGCTATGACCACTAGACATTTTGCGGGAAGCTTGATTTTAAAAATCTTTTTAAAGTATTACTTGTTTTATTTGGCGGACAAGGGCGTCGGGAAACGCGTCCAAGATCTCATTTTCTAGGTTTTAGGTATGATAATAAACGAAACTTAATGTTTTTGCAAACGATCTTAACTTGTATACCCCAGGCTTATTCTCGTTATTGTTTCAATTTAAATTTAAATAATGATTCTGTAAGTAAATAAGATGATATAATATAACACTGTTGTGCGTGGCTCGCCGTAACAGTGCACGTCTCGCTGTTGTGTTGCAGTTGCTATATTCAGTTGTGCTTGGGCGTGAATATCTCGTAGTCGCGCACGGTGAAGTTGTAGTCGGCGACGAGCGAGGCTGGTGCGAGCGGCTCGCCGTACGAGTGCAAGTTGCTGTACGACTCGTTGTTGGTGTTGCAGTTGCTAGAAATTAGCAGATCTGCGCCCGCGCCGAAGATTGGACCGCAACTGGAGACATTAGGTAAACATTATTTGTACAATCTACAATAAACTATACAGTAAAATATCTATTTGTGAAATGGCGGGAGAGCACTGATATCCTACAAACAGGGCAACCTAGTTAGGAGTTAGGGTTTATCTATGTACACAACAAAATATACCTGATCAGCTTAGTTGGCTGAACTGCCCGTTGGCTAAGTTGGGTGAGCGTTCGCCTTCTAAGCAGGGGTATCGGGTTCGATTCCCGGCGGGAACACAAGTTTTCTCCCCAAGGAAAATTTGTGTTTCTGGTTCTGGTTGTGATTGTGTGTGTGATGTGAATGTTTCCGGCACCCACGGTACAAGTCATTGAACTTAGTGTGGGCTGTGAGTGTGAAAGCTTTTATGTTATGTTATGTTTATTATTAGTTTATTTATGAACCACCTGTATGAGCCAAGTTATAATATAAGATGCTGTGTTGACACACAATAGTGTTCCTACTATTACTGTAGCTAGTTATGTGTAAATGGAGTGTTACAAATTAGTTACGTTTTTGTCCAAATAAAAAGATTTTTAATGTTTAATTTTCATTGTTGGTTAAACTAATTTGAACTTCCCGTTGGCGGTTGGTTTAGTTGCGCTTCCGCCTTTTAAGCAGGGGGGTTCGATTCCCCGGGGAGCACAAGTTTTCTTCCTAGGGAAATTTGTGTTTCTGATTCTGATTGTGTGTGATGAGAATGTTGAAAGTTAGGTTAGTTTAGGTTGTCAAAATAATGTTATTTTAAAAATAAAAGCGCGCAAAGAGGCGGTGTTTTCATACATGAATATAGTTTTATTAAAAAGACATTTAATAATTTTCTAATTTTTTTGCTTAATTAATTTGTAAGCCCGTTTGTCACACCACTCGGCTAACATCTTAATCGAAAAGAGGGGTAGATTGAAAAACAGAGTCCATGCAGGCATGTGCTCGCAGCACATGCTAAGACTACTCCTATTGCCCTAAACTGCACTCATAGATGCGACCGTTCCAGTGTTGGCTTTGGTAAAATTAGTTTTCACAATAGTCTTAATAAGTCTCCTCCCTCGGACTGTAGCGGTCTGTCTGTCACTCGTTAAATATTGATATAAAATTTGTGTTTTTTGTTACAATGTGTATTTTAAACATACACGCTATCACACTCACAGCCCCACACTCAGCTGCATGACTCGTGTCGTGTATGCCGGAAACATTCACGTCATACACACAATCACAACCAGCACCAAAACCACAAATTTTCCTTGGGGAGAAAACTTGTGCTCCTGCCGGGAATCGAACCCGATACCCCTGCTCGAGCGGCGAACGCTCACCGAACTAAACCATCGTGTAGTTCATGTAATTTCGGTGCAATTAATAGCCTATTTATTGGATGAATGATATAAATAGTGCTTAGTACTCACTCGGAGTGGTAGCAGAGTGCGAAGGGTTTCTTGAGCAGCGTGTACCGCGCGGGCGGCGCGGGCGGCGCGGCCAGCGAGAACAGGAAGGCGCGCTCCGCCGGGATGTAGCCCCCCGCGCCCCCCGCGCCCCACCCCACCTCCGCGAACCCACCCACCACCGAGCCGCGGGACAACTGGACACGTGGTCAAACAATGCACGACAACAATTACAATACTTTTTATACATTTTTCATTTTAGTACACTCTTGGAACTAGGTACAGTGTGTGAAAACATACGCACGTATGCCTGTAAGGTTGGAGCCCTCAAGAAAATTATTACATGAGCCTTGCCATGTAACCATTTTCTTGAGGGCTACAGACTCGGCTAGGCCTTGGAAGCCCGACACAGATTTTTTTCAACAGGTTAGATTTAGCGCGCAACTCTTTGTGATTTGAGTAGGTAACTAAGTAGGTAGTACAAGTAGGCTGCTACTTCATTTATTTTCTTTAAAAAAAAAACGCATAACAATGACAGATACTATTGTAGTACTACTGGTGCTCTGTGAGTTAAAGACCTCGCGTATTTATCGAAATGGCTGAAATATGTTTTTTTTACGTTAAAATCCCCCTTACAAACTACAATGGTAAGCGACGATGTGGCCGACGTGGCAGCAAGCTGCCTAGAAGTTACCTATTCACTCGCAACCTGAAGACTCCCATATTGTACTCATCAAGAAACACCGAGTCAGGCGCGGAGTTCCAGAGCTCCATTCCTATATACCTGCACGAGCAGCAGCACGGGCGCGATGCCGTCGCAGTGCGAGTGGAAGGCCTGCGCCGAGTACCCGTGGGTGGACGCACGGAACACCAGCCGCCAGCATTGTTTGCCGGTGCCGCACCTGTACACGAACACATTTACTATGTCATAATAATACCAATTTAGAACCGCTGTGAGAACTGATCATCTCGCTCCCTTTTCCCCTCTAAGCAGGGTTTAGAGGGGAAAAGAGAGCGAGATGATGTTGACGACCTAGTTGGCGCAGTGGGCAGATCTCTGCCCTCTGCCCGTGGGTCCTGGTTCGCCGGCAGGAGCATCCTCCTGTGTATGTAAGTGTTTCCGGCTTCCACGATAAAAATCATTCAGCTTTATATGGGCTATTACGTTGTTTGTTTTGATGTTGGATATCGCAGTGCAATGATCACCAAGAAAATTTTAATTTAAAAGATACAGTAATAGTCCATTACTCCACTGGTAATCTTTGTGTTACATCGTTATGAGAACTAGGTATATATATACATAATTGAAACGCAAGCAAAGATTTAAAAAACCGACTTCCTCTAAAGTATACTCTACTAAAAAAACTTGAGAGGTGTCAAGGGACACCCGGATGGAACGAAGTTCAATTTCCGTCTAGCCCCCTTTCGCAACGCGCGATAAGGAACTTTCGTTCCAAAATTAAAAGAAACATGCAAAAAGCAACATCACGCGGTGTTCCCAGGCGGTCACCCATCCAAGTACTGACCGCGCCCGACGTTGCTTATCTTCGGTGATCGGACGAGAACGTGGAATGGCTTACAACTATAGCAAAAAGTGTCGTTACAACTTTTGGTCTTAATTTTTTCCGCCTAGCCCCCATTTGCAACGCGCGATAAGGAACTTTCGTTACAAAAAAAAACACTTCATATTTGGCGGAGATATCGCGTCATATATATACAAAAAAAACATACAGTCGAATTGAGAACCTACCTTTTTGAAGTCGGTTGAAAAGTGGAAGTTTTTGGTGCAGTTCAGTTAGGAAGATCTCCCTGATATCAGGGGGCTTATTCTGAGCATCGATTATTTTTACATGGACGTCGAAACCGAACGATTTTATTTTATTATAAACCAACGAATTGACTAAACTTTCAAACGAACGACTGTCGTATCGACGTCGAATCAAATCACAATCGTAGTTTGACGACCAGAGTAAACCTACTGTTATCTTAACAATCATTTAGTAACATAACATACAGGCACTATAGACATGCGTAAATTATAGTGGAATATAATACGTTACTCAACTTAGTACGAACTCGAAGGGCCGCTAAGAGAAGCAAAAACCGATAGCAAATATACTCGAAGTTCTTGGCGTTTCCTTGACGTCGAATATTAACCTTGGTATCTACATCGAAGCCAGAGCTCAACTAGTCGATAAGAAAGTGGGTATCATCGCTAAGGTTAGGCAGTATTTTACCTCAGAGCAGCTTCTTAATCTATATCAAGCTCAAATCCAATTGTGTATGGAGTATGGAGTACTGCGGCCACCTCTGGGATGAGTCCGCTTAGTACCAGCTTGAAGCTCTTAAATCTTTTAACCACAGACTTGGTGGTAAGGCAACGGACTCATTGGCGATAATAAGTTAGCTGAATCCAAGAGACAGTCTCGGTGTTCGCTTTTAGTAGCATATATATAAGCCTATAGTTATGTTATCGCTTACATTTACATCTGTTTTTCCCGAAACGTACAATATGGGGGTGTAAAGTGAATAGGTATTTACTGACCAAGCGTGTTCCACCTTAGACTACATCGTCACTTTCCATCTGATGTGATTGTAGTCAAACGTTTGCATTTTTTTTTTCTTTTTTTATGTACGATAGGCAAGCGTTTGACCACAATCTCACCTGATGGAAAGCGACGATGCGGCCGAAGATGTAGCATGCTTGCCTAGAAGGTACCTATTCACTCTTGACTTGAAGACTCCCAGATTATACTGTTCGGGGAACAAAGACGAGGGCAATGAGTTCCACTCCTTCGCTTTACGGATGATAAACGAAGAAGCGAAACGCTTCGAGCGAACTGGAGGTATGTCAACCATATATGGATGACGTTTGACAGTTTGTCTTGTTGTTAGATGGTAAAATGGGCATGGGGTATGCTTATTCAATAATCAAGCTTAGTCAATAATAAAAAATAAAATAAACTTCGCTCGAAGCGTTTTGCTTTAACGTTCACCATCCATTCAAGGAGTGGAACTCATTGTCTTTGTTCCCTTAATGGTACAATCTGCGAGTCTTCAAGTCTAGAATTAATATAGTCTCTATTCTTATAAGATCTTCGGCCGGATTCAGGTGAGAAAGTGGTCAAATACTTGACGATCAGGCTTAACAATAAACTCGTGTGCAATATCGAGTCATAGCGGAAGGTACTCACCAGTTGTTGATGACAGATTGGAAGGCGCTCTTCTCCTGCTGCAGAATGGCCGACCCAGTGAACATGTTCACTGCCAACCTGATAACAGAACAACGCATGGGTTAGAATAGAAAGAATACATATTAAAATATAATTTAGGATTTCTCCCCAAGAGAAATTTTATTTTCTGGTTCTGGTTGTGATTATAAAACAATATATAATACAAAAACTCTTTGTTGACACCAAATGATAAATACAACTTACAGAGAAACTTATACAGATGGGTATAATGGGCGGTCTTGTCGCTAAGAGCGATCTCTTCCAGACAACCCAGTCGGCGCAGTGGACAGGTGTCTGCCCTCTGCGCCGTGGGTCCTGGGTTCGATTCCCGGCAGGAGCACTAATTCCTTCCCAAGGATTATTTGTGCTTCTGGTTCTGGGCGTAATGTGTGTGTGATGTGAATGTTTCCGGCACCCACGATACAAGTCTTTGAACTTAGTGTGGGGCTGTGAGTATGAATGCGTTTGTTTGTTGTTAACCTTTGGATGGGAACATAAACGAAAAGATAATGTAGGGATGGTGGTGCGATAAAATTAATGAAATAAATTTTAAAATAATATAAATGCATGATTGTGCGTGTGATGTGAATGTTTCCGTTGAATGTCACAAGTTATCGAACTTCGTATTGGGCGCTTAAAAGCATTTATTTATTTATTCATGTATACTTTTTGAGCCGCTAAGAATGCTAAACGTGTTACATTTTCGGCCGCATCATCACTTTCCATCACTGTCTTTGATTATATTTCAGTGACTAATTATATTAAGTAATGACAAAAGTTTTCTTATAAAAAAATACATATGCATATATTTGAGAACTTAATCAAAATAATTGATAGCCAGAATTTTTTTTTGTATACGGCTTGAAACACGTAGAAAATGTCAAGTTACTTTGTATTCGACTAGTTTCTGACAAATTTGTTGCGATACGCAGAGGCGAGCGGCGCGGGTCTAGGCGCGACAGCAAATTTGTCCGAAATTAGTCGACTACAAAGTAAGTTAAAATTTTCTACGTGTTTCAAGCCTTATACAACATAAATAATGTGTAATACTCACGATAGTTTTAATTTTAATATTGTAAGCCAGAAATATAAATGTCTTATATAATGCCGGTTATTTTATTTTTTCCTTGGGGAGAAAACTTGTGTTCCCGACGGAAATCGAACCCGATGCCCCTCGAACCCCTGCTTAGAAGTCGACCGCTCACCCAACGGGCAGGACGTTAAGTGTAATGTAAGTGTAGTGTATAGTGACCTGGGCTGCGTGCGCTTGTCGGGCTCGAGCGGCGCGGAGTGGAGCGCGGCGCGGCGGTAGCGCTCCAACGACAGCTCCATGGGCACCGCGCCCGTCGGCTCCACTTCCTCCGCGAACACCGCGCTGTCTGCAATTACCATTACATACTCATTTTATCTCTGTTACATGCGATTGACCACTGCATCACCTGGATGATGATGATGTGGCCGTAGGTGGTAAACACGGTAGGCCTAGAATGAGACTTATTTATTTATTTAATCAAGTTACAAATTTTAATACTCGTATAATATTATAACTAATTAAAACTTAATAATTAAACGCAAGCAAAGCTTTAAAAAAACCAACTTTACCGCTTTATCTTAATCAAATTCAATGTTTAAACACGCATTATTGACGATAGCTCAAAAACTACTAATCAAATATTAACAAAATTTAAATGGGACCAATGAGAAAGCACCAGCATTCAAACAAAAAAAATCTTTAAAATTTTTTCACGTGGAATGAAAATATGGGGTAGAAACGTTAAAAAAAACAGTCGAATTGAGTACCTCCACCATTTTTATGAAATCGGTAGAAAACAAAGTGCATTACTATACATTAAGACAATAAATGATATACAATTTTAACAAAAACATGATTAATATAAAAAAAAATTGTTTACCATTATAAAACAATTACTCCTTACACTCGTATTGTAATACTTATTTTTACCAACATCTTAATATAGTGAATAGATTGAGTCCAAAATAAATTATTTCTTATTGAAGTTGGCGCGGTGGATAAGTGTGCCTTTGCGCCTGAGTTCGTTTTCCGGGAGGTGTATCATAGTTTTCCCAAGGGATTGTGTGTGGTTCTGAGTGTTTGTATGGGTGATAAGTAAATGTATCCGTCACAAACAATACAAGTCTATGTACTTAGTGTGGAGTTGTGAGTGTGAATGTGTTATTGTAGAGGTATGAATGCGAATGAGTTTATTTGTTTATTACTTATATCAGAAATTGAGTTCTATCTCAATTATTGATATTAATTTTAACTTATACCTGATACCAACGGACAAAGAAGTCATCTTACAAAAGTCCAATTTTTACTCTACAAGGTACGGAACCCTAAAAATCATTATTACTATAATGTACGAATAATCCAGAACTCACTCACTGTTGCGTTTTGAAACTAGACCGCGCGCCGCAACTTGTATACGTAACCTAATTTTTTATAAGTCAAAATAGGCAAACATTTGACCACTATATCACTTGATGATAAGAGACGATGCGGTCGACGATGGAGCACGTGTTGCTTATAAGATGCCTCTTCACTCGGGACTTGAAGACTCCCATATTATACTTTCTCAGGAAACAAAACCTTTTGATTTAACAAATAGAGACATCAGTGGGACTGACCGATGAGCAGCAGGCGCACATGGTGCATGAGCGGCGCGAGGTGGTGGCAGACTCTAGCGCGCTCCTCCTCCGTCCAGTGCGCCGCGGGCTGCGTGACGCCGGCGCGCTGCTTGGCCCAAGCGAGAGCACAGCGCCAAACCTCCTCCTCCTCCAAACACAGCTGAAATATATATCACACCTCTTCTTATTACAAACTAGTGATTTGCCTCGGCTTGGCCCGGGTGCAATTACCGGTGAATTAAAAAAAAATACATACAAACCTTGCCCTGACAATTACGAACACAACAAAAAAAGAATTAGCCAAATCTGTCGAGCCTTTTCGAGCTTTTGCGAGACTAACGCAGAACAATTGATTTTTACATACGAGTATACATATAAACTGTAGTCAGGAGATGGTTCTTATGCACAAAAAAATATCCCGGAATTCCCGCAGTTCCGGGACTAACGCGGGTAAAACCGCAGGGCGCGGCTAGTTATAAATAATTTAAATGCAAGCATATTACTGTTAGTGCACAAAAGTAGCAAGTTCAACATTGTGCTGCGAGAACTTGCCTCGCGGCGCAGTAGAATCATTAACTTTCATGAGTGCCTCTTTGGGCCCATGTGAATCAACGATTTGATTTTGGTGATGGTTTTCAATTTTAATGTGGGTTACCGCAGAACTTTTTTCTAAGTGAACCTTTATTTATTTGACAGCTGGTGCTTACCATACGAAACGGGACCGCTGTTTCAATTTGAACAATCTCTGACCAGTAGTTTTTGAGTTATAGTCAAAAATGCATACATATTTAATTTATTTAGGGTTTTTTTTTTACTTTTCTTGCGTTTATCTTTTGTACCATCATCATCAGCCTGTATCTGGCTTTTTATCAGATACATTTCGGAGAGTGTGCCAAGGAACTACACAATATCCCATTCTATCATCGGACAACCAGACAAACTGCTAAGCGACATCACTATATAGTAGACATTCTTAATTAGGTACTATTTGTAAACTAAACCTAGCAGTCCATCTCTCTTCTAAGTTTAGCGGTGCCCCACAGGGTCTATAAAGAACTGTACTTTTAAAAACGACTGGAGCCGATAAGGCCTGCACTGATATCCTGCTAAGGGTATATTGTGCATTTCCCTCAGCCAGCAGATAGCACTGGCCACCCCAACTAATTTATGAAGCGGATTGTGGCGTTAGGTTGCAAGCACAATATCAAAAGTGTGTAGAGCAACATCACAAATCAGTTTAGCTAATGGCTTGCGGATACGGCTAGTTGTTATAAAATTCCTAATTAAAAATCAACATTTAAATAAGAAAGTAATGTTATTGGTGAATGGAGTCATTAAAAAATAGCACTTATCCTATATAAAAATCTCATGCTTATTCTCTCTTGATCAAGTGGTAAAGATGTACACGATGTCGACTCCAATACATTAGGAATGTTTGTGTATCCTAATTTTGGCTTTCTTCTGTGGCCTCACAGTACAAAATCACATGTTGCAGTTTCATTTGCTCGCAGGCAGCCACGACTTAAGGGACTGTCTTTGAAACCTGTCTTGTATGTATGGTTATTTAGTTCACATGAGCATCTCTCCGAGATGTTACTTTTATTCTATCGGCCAGATTGCTAAATGATATTTCTTTTTTATGAAACATAACAAGCAAGATATATGTGGAGAATACAATGATATCACAAATGAATCAACGGAAATCAAAATTTTTACAACACATTTAGATAACGCGATTAACAGCCGGTTAGTACCATAACACATTTACTTAAGTTTAAAAGTAAACGACCAGTCAATGGCTAAACTAATCTTGTATTACATTCAAAATAGACATAGGTATACGCAGAAGTAGCACATAGGCTACATTTATCTCATCAATAACATGGGTGGAGCCACTGTGTAGAGCTAGTTTCCTATCATAATAGGATTAAAAAAAAACAATGATAAATAAAACAATAATAGATATAATACTAACAAAATCAGAAGAGATGAGCTTGATTAGAGCCTCCTTGGGCAGGTTGAGGAACGCATTTGTCTTGACGCAGTCAGCAGCATTATCTCCAATGAATGTTATGCACCGCTCCATGAAGGACGATGCACTTTTACCCCCTGAAATCATAAATATAAAAATACAAATGTATCAATCTACATATAATGAACTAAAGTGAAATGTTGGATCATTCTGCATCCTGTAGCTATTGCCTACGATGAAAACCAAATTATCTAAAGCAAACTCCTATACTTAATAGTTAAGTCTATTGAAATGTGTCAACTATGGGACTGACATAGTCATTGGACGATTAAAAGACTCAAAAAAAAATTCAGAAAAAAAAAAACTTTTAATATATCATCAAAAGTAGTAGTTTCATTTTAAAATATTTAGATTGGATTTGTTTAATTGTAATGTTGAATGTACATCTAGAAGATACTCTGGGAGGTATTTACAAATAAGGAATGCAAAATGATCCATAATAAATAAATGTATGAGATACATACCTAGTAGGTAGGTTAGCGATATCATAACAATCAACTTGATTATGCAAATCTATATTTAATTTATTTCATAAATATTGAACCATGCAACCTTTCTCGGTATTAGAAGCAGCCATTTTTTGCAACTATGTACCTATGTGACACTGCCAATGTGAAAAATCTACTATTCTTATACTAATAGTTAATGTCATATGCATACTATTCTTGGGTATTATTTCATAGAACTTGTGAGCTGTGCCTATGCACTAACTATCAAACTTATGGTTGATTTGAGAATAAAGTTAACTTTGGTTCTCTTATTTTCCTTCTCCATTATGAGATAGCAATGAATATATTGGTTTTGGTGTACCTACACAAAAATATATATTATAAAATATAAGGCTATACTTCCAAGTTAGTTTAGCATGGAATGGGTATACGATGCACATCAAATCTGACATTATTGTAGAAATAAGAATTAAAATAAAATCCAAGATGATAAATGTAAATCTTAAATTTAATACCACTTATTGATAGGTTAAATTCAACACATATTGGTGCTGCAGGCAAATTGTATCGTACATAAAGTATTGAAGAAACTGTTGTAAATATAAGGACACACTTTATCAACCAAAATTACACTAGGAATGACCTGAACTTAGAATATACTTTTATAACCTAACACTAGTACACTTTAGTTCATCGTAGCATTTGGGTTCACGTTTTGAATAAGCGTTATGTTGTCGCCTTTCATCATAATTCTTCCAATCTGCCGTTTGTTCTTCGTCTTGACATGGTACTCTTCGGCTTCATCCAAAACAATATTCATGTATTCATCGAAGCCCACGATGTGTCCCTCGAGCCTGAGATTCACATTTTCGTACAACCAGATTTGAACTCTGCTTCTGTTTTGTAGATAGCGGAAGATAAGATTGATGGGTTGTACCATCACCTTTTGTACTTTTGGTGGTCCTTTGTACGCCATTTTATCGCTTTGTTATCTATTGAACAATTCGAGAAATAGAAAGCCGCCAAAATTAGCCCGGCTTCAGTTGGCGTCGGATCGGAAAAAGATGAATGACGGCTGGAATTTTGACGTAAGCGGTGCGCTAGACGCCGAAAATGGACCATAGACAACAAATTACAGTCGACCATAGACTGCTGATGTTTGTAGGAGGATTGATGTTTTTGTCTATGACGGAAAATTTGAATTTTTGATTTTATTTATTTATTAGGCTAATGAGATTGAAAAATGGCGCTTTCGTTTTGGCTACTTTTTCCATAAAATGATTTTTCGAGTGTTATAGTGGTGAAAATTAACCATTAATTATTGTTCGTGAACGTGCAAGAGTCTGAGCAAATCACACGATTTTCTTTTTCGCTTCAAAACTCAAGAAGTTCTATTAAAGTTCCTACAACTTTATCATGCCGTGACTTGACGGTTGCATTTGAATAGAATAGAATAGGATATATTATTATATTTATTGTCATAACTGTGTACCTAGGATGGATAAACAAAATTAGAGGCATCAACAGCTTGCCTATTTCGAGCGTACAATATAAATTTCAATCAAATGTATAAAATAATAATATAATTATTTAAGTTAAACAGAAAACAAACTTAGTAATTTTTTAATGTAGACAAACAGTTTAATTATTTTATGAAAAGTATTCCTTCATATCGTAAATTTAGCATTTATTTAGCAGCCATTTCTTAAATTTTATTATATTGGTGCCGATTCTGTTGTCCAGAATTAGACTAAACTAGCCTAAAATTAGTTTTAGTCCTGCTTTAGTCCAAAACTTATTCAGAAAATGCAAGATTAGACTAAAATTAAGTTTGACAGGACTAAGATAGTTTAGTTACTCTATTTAGTGAAAATGACCAAATTCTTATTCTGATGTACATGTTTTACGTCAAATTAAGACTAAAAATATAACTTTTAAACTCAAATTAGTCTGTATGAAAAAGGTCTGGATTATTTTTAATGTGATCTTATACGTGAAAGAATAACACATACAATTTATGAAGCAAATACTGACCTACAAAATCTATAATGGAGGAATATGTGATTGCGGCTCTTGTGAATACAATTCAATTTGGCTATCAAAATCAATTTTAGTCCTGTCATTTCAACTTTTAAATTAAGTTCAACGTAAAATCAGAATAGCGTTTAGGTATTCTTTGACTAAAATTAGTTTATTTTTAGTTTAGTTTAGGTTAGTTCGGTGCTCAACAGAATTAGCACCATTCTGTGCCTTTTAATATTTTTATACCCAACGGCAAATGATTGTAAATCTTAATAGCAGTAAAGTATGTGCTTTTATGAACTAGGGTGTTATTTGCTTCAGGCATAAAAAAAATATTTTGAAAATTGACTTTGACAGTAACTGGTATATGACCAGATCATGGACAAGATTTATGAATTATAAACGTAGTAGGTACATTAACCTACATATTTGAATTATCACTTGTCACTGGCTAAATGCACAAAGTTTGCGGAACAAAATTAAAAAAAGACAACCGAGAATTCATGAAAAAACATCGTTCATCATTGGAGTAACTATTTGAATGTTTCGGGCACCCACGACACAAGTCATCGAATTAGTGTGGGACTGTGGCGTATATAATTAACATTGATATTTATTACTTAGTTGCTTACCAGGTCGATCTTGAATTTCCATAGCTGCAGCTAGCAAAGTGCAAGCGCTCTCAACACTCAGGGTAGACGTGACATGGTCTTCGCAAGCGGCTCGGAGGTCTTCTACTCCAAGATCAGCCGCTAGAGTCATCATTTCAAAGACGCCGGAGTCTTGGAGCAACAGCTAAATCATAGGGCAGTATAAATGATAAAGTCGAAAGTTTCCGTAGCTTTTTTTATTCTGAATAGGCAAGCATTTGAACATTATCTCAACTGATGGAAAGTGACGATGCGGCCGAAGATGGGACATGTTTGTCTAGAAGGTATTCACTCTAGCTACCTGCCAAAGACGTACTTCGGCAATAACAACAAAATAAGAAAATAAACCCTTGCTTTTACATTTACATTAGCTCTGCATTTACATTATTATATTATTATTATTTTACATTAGCTCTGCAACCCAAAAACACTATAGCATGGCATAGACAGAGTAACATTTTGGAGCTTTAGTGTAGAGGTATCGCTACTCAGTGCTAGATGGCGTTATAAAACATTAAATATATGACGTGTGATATGAACAAGAGTGTTTGTATATTACATCCAAATTCTATATATTTTTCTACACATTTTATTTAAAATGTTCTGTTTGTTATTTATACGTTACCTTTCCCGTATAAACATACTGAATAAACAGTCTGAAGGTCTCCGGCTGGACGTGTGGCATTCGTATCGGTATCGGCTGGCCGCCCACAGATGGCGTTACCGTACATCCAGGAATGCGGCAGATCTCGCCGCGTTTCGTGTTTTGGAAGCTTTTGCATCTGAAAGAAATATTAACTTACAGCAAAACACTATATGATAATATTATTAATTCGACTTGTATGTTTTTCCCGTAGGCGGAACCCCGCTCTTGATAGTATGATAACCGTGACCACTCATAAACGTTTAGAATTTTCTTTTTTAAATGGATTTTCTGACATTGGTAAGTGAGTAATGATATGGTCGAACAAAGATAGCGGCGAAACCGTTTTCCTAAAGAATCTATAGAGCATTACTTTACCTATGTCAGAAAAAATTGCGATTTTGCATGGTCAAAATGAAATGCTTTCACACTTACGGCCTCAACATAGTGCACTCAAGTACCTTGGTGAGGAAAACTGTGTGTGATGTTACTGTTTACACTCACGTCACAAGTCATGAACTTGTGTGGGGCTGTGAGCGTGAAAGCGTTATGTGTATAGTTTTTTACCCAAGCGACAGCTATAGTAACATATTATTAAGTATGTAGAGTATAGACACGTACATGCGCCTGGTACCTCTACCCGAACTGTTAGTTCCTCTACAAAACTTCCACGAACAACGTGCAGTTCCATAATTACAGTGGCGGGCTCACGAGGGTAATTAAAAGCCGATAATCTAAAGAAATACTCAAGAGCTCCAGAACTTGCCGGAGTTTGTAAGATATGCGGGAAGTTAGACTTGCCCGCCAGGGGGCGCGAGCGTCCGGGATCGAGTATACTTTTTAACACTCTACTCAAAAAGGGGTAAGTTTTGTAAGTTTCACAACCTTTGTTGTGTATTTTTTGTTAGCTTTTGACTAGGTACTATCACCTCATGGTAAGTGATTATATATCACAAAGATAATAAAATCAATTGACATCGCGTGAAGCTAATTTCCCTTCAAAACAAAATTCACCAGCGGGAGAAGAGGGCGAGAAAAATGTATGCTTGTGATTGGCCGATGCGACAGTTGCCTGCGCCAGTTGCGGCGTTAGATGAACGACCAATCGTAACTAGGTACTAAGATTATGCTTCAAAAGACATGTTGTTTTCGTAAGAGGGGGGAAACTACTTAGCAGTCAACTGGCTATTTTGTCTGTGTATAGCTCTAATTAAGTTCTATAACATATTCCTAAACATAAATCGCTTTCACACTAACAGCCCGACACTAAGTTTAACGACTTGTGTCGTGGATGCCGGAAACATTCACATCACACACACAATCACACCCAGAACCAGAAACACAATTGTCCCTTGGGGAGACTTATGTTCCCACCGGTAATCGAACCCGAGAAGGCGGACGCACACTATCAACGAGCAGTTCCATAAGGCTAATTAGCAGAAGGAACGCATTACGTACTAAATATTCCTCTGTCACAATTTCTAATATCTAATATCCCAAACCCATCTCGTTATTGAAAATATCAGTTCCCGCAGACATAATACAAAATCAAGTGATGGATTATACCAGAAGGAGATTAGTTTCATGTAGTGACACGTTCATTATGTACGGGACCCGCGGCTGCGGCCCGCCTCCCGCTTGTCATCGGGTTGATTGGATTTGCTGAGCTCACAGCCTTGTTTTAACCCTAATCAAAACTACTGAGAATTGAGAGTTGGGGTATCGGAGAACTATTAGATAACATGTGGTAGGTTGCAGTTTACAAGTCAATAAATTTAAATAAAAAAATTGGTTGTCTGTAAAGTCGTTTTACGTGATAACGTCATAAAGAAACATTGATGAAAAATTGCATACTTTTATGAATTGAATTGAATTATTATGACTGAATTGTCATAATTTTGTATAATACAAAGAAGGAGTTAATTGAAAATTAGAATTTTTCGACAAATTAACATTTATTTACACTCGTATCGACTCGTCGATGCTTGGGCCGATCGTGCCTCTCTATCGCTTGTTCCGCGCTCTCGCTTGCACGCTCAGGCTCAGGCGAAACGTGACACTTTTTCGTGCTTTCAGCCGGTGTTCATCGATTTATAAGACGTTATCACGTCAAAAAAAATTAAATAACTATAATTAAAATCTTTAATAATAATAAAAACGGCGCGTTGTCAGTTTCCAGCAGGTGAGATCGCGGTCTATTGTTATTACTGCTCGTTGGCGTAGTAGGGCGCGTGTTCGTATCCCGAGTTGGTGACCCAAGGGTGACCAGCAGCACCATTCACTGACCTGACTAAGGATTGCTTAAGCTTGTGAATTAGTTGCGAACAACAAAGCGGATCGCGCTAAGAGTGTTGAAAAATAATTTAGAACAATAAACAAACAAACGCATTCACACTCACAGCCCCACACTAAGTTCAAAGACTTGTATCGCGGGTGCCGGAAACATTCACATCACACACACATTACACCTAGAACCAGAAGCACAAATATCCTTTGGGAAGGAATTTGTGCTCCTGCCGGGAATCGAACCCAGGTCCCACGGCGCAGAGGGCAGACACCTGTCCACTGCGCCAACTGGGTCGTCATAAAACATAGAATACATTTATAAATAAAACCGGCCAAGTGCGAGTCGGACTCGCACACGAAGGGTTCCGTACCATTATCTATAAAAACGACAAAAAAATCATCTCTGTTGTATGAGTAAATATATATATTTTTTAAATTATTTATATACCTTACTAAATATTCTGTGAATATTTTAAGTAATTACCTGTTCCCATTATCAATATCGAGCAAAAACGAGCAAATAATCACGTTTGTGCCCCTTAAATATTTATTATATTTTGTTTTTTAGTATTTGTTGTTATAGCAGCAAAGAAATACATCATCTGTGAAAATTTCAACTATTTAACCATCACGGTTCATGAGATACAGCCTGGTGACAGAAGGACAGACAGACGGACGGACAGGGAAGTCTTAGTGATAGGATCTCGTATTACCCTTTGGTTACGGAACCTAAAAAATGTATAGAAAACAAAGCTGATTTTACATAAAACATTTGACTCTCATTTGACTAAAAGTAGGAAAAAATATTTTAAAACATAACATAAACACTTTCACACTCACAACAGCCCCCACTAAGTTCGTTAACTTGTGTCGTGGTTGCCGGAAACATTCACATCATACACACAATCACACCTAAAACAAGAATTACCATTTTCCTTGGGGAAAAAGCTTATCTTCCCATCGGAAAATCAAACACGTAACCCGCTGCTTTGAAGGCGCACCTGACAGGGCAGTTCAAGTGTATAGTAGTCATTTATAGTATTAATTGCCTTCAAGACACGGTTTACAATAAGTAAATCCTTGTAAGGCAAGTCTACCTAACAAGTACGAGTAACGAACCCGAGTCAAGTTCCTCGTAGGTATATATAAGCTCTCTATAAAAGATAATTAAACGCAAGCAAAGCTTAAAAAAACCGACTTCACCACTTTATCTTCGGAACCATGATCTGATTTAATGTATTAAACACGCATTATTAATTATTAAAAAACTACTGATCAGATCTTGATAAAATGGGACTACACGAAAATCACCAGCTTTCAAATAAAAAATGAATCATCAAAATCGGCTCACAACGAAAGAAGTTATGAGGTAACTTTTGAAGTCGGGTAAACGAGAACATCGTCAAAGTACGCATTACTCGTCACAAAATAGACATTATTGACGATATTTCAAGAACTACTGATCAGATCTTGATCAAATTTAAATGAGACCAATTAGAAAGCAACATCATTCAAACTAAACAAAAATTTTCGAAATCGGCTTGCGTGGATAGAAGGTTTGAGGTAACACAGATAAAAAAAAAACAGTCGACTTGAGTACCTCCTCCTTTTTTGGGAAGTCGGTAAAAAATTAAAACGGTAATCTTAAAGAGTGAACGCGTCGTCACTTTGGATAAGCCAACCACATAATTGCTCCACATTGACAACAAATCCTAAACCCTCTTTAAAGATGTTTGGTACTAACACTTACATTCTTTGCAGGTTTTTTGAAAACTTTCTATTAACAGAATAACCGGGTTGAGGATAAAACATCGTTCAGAAATCAGAATACAAATAGTCATTCGTTTTCATGACTCTATATAGGGGCCATTTGAATATGATGACGATAGCGCAGTGATCACCAAGCTTTTTAGCTTGTCACTGCGCTATCGTCATCATCTCAAGGTGTTCCGGTAGCTTTCCTTGACAGCAGTTCACATAGATTCTAGGCTATATTTACCACCACCCAGCCACATCATTATTACCGACAACTAATATAGAGACCAAAAGCTAGCTATAAGTAATGTCCGTATTCGTTGTTTTTAAAATTAAGTAAGTCCTGGACCCGCAATTCTGGGATAAAAAGTAGCCTATGTGTCAGCTACCTCCATACCAAATTTTCAAATTGGTCCAGCCGTTTGAGCGTGAAGAAATAACTAGCATATAAACACACCCTCAAGCTTTCTCCTTTATAATATTAGTGTGTTTTAAATAATTGACGATTCTGAAGTCATATAAAACTTTTACTTTCTGCAGCCAACAAAATCTCTACAGAGCCAAAACAAAGCCTTCTCAAAACCCCAAACCCCCCTGTCTCAGACGTCCAAGGGAGCCGATCAGCCAATCGCAGCCTCCTCATTAATCAACGGTTTAAACATTGATTAACAGCGAATGCGGGTAAACCACGGTTTATCTATAGTGAACCGATAAATCAATTAGTTGGGATTCAGGAGGAAGTGTGGTTTTATTCTGCTTTTGTTTGGTGAGACTGAGAACGATCTGAAGACGTATATATGTACCTATGTATTAATTTGTTGGTGTTCAATGTTATTTACTTATTTGCAGATGTGACCATACTTTTAGTATTGCGGTAGCTACTAAATTCAACTTCATATTCAGAAGCGGTTTTTGTCTGATTTTCCAACTAGACAAATTATGATGAATAACACTCGCGATAGTTTTCAAACTCAAAATGTATTAACTGTCGTATATTGTGTACAAACTGTAAGAGTCAATAAAATCGGTATATTTAATTATCAAAATATGATTTCACACTCACAGCCTCAAAACACACCACAAAACTAGAAGCAAAAATATCCATCGAGAAGGAAATTGAGCTCCTGCTAGAAGTCGAACCCAGGACCCGTGACATCTGCATTTCTAGTTCTGAGTGTAATTTTTTTAATGTGATTTTGGAAGAGTGAATGGTTCCAGTACCACACGACACAAACCTTTATAAGTATAAAGGTTTGTGTCGTGTGGTACTAAAACCCCAAACTAAGTAGTTTGGGGCAGTCCCAAGTGAGAATACAATGGCCTAATCCTCAAAATGGCAAATTCTACAATTTTCAAATGATTAGTTCACTCAAATAAGGAATCATTAACAATAACATAAAATAATGTTTCAATTTCCAAAAATATTTTCATTTCCAATAAACAGTAAAAAAAATTTAAAATAAACAGTAAACAAATAAAAACATAATATGGACTAGGTCCTAGGACATGTTTGTAGCGTAGATTGTCGCAAGTAAGGTATAAGTACTTATTTGTAGGTGCGTATAGATATGTATATTTCTTCTCATGAGTCCCTGACAACTGTTCTCCAGAAAATAAGATCTTTTAATCAAGCAAGACCCAAATCACAGTTTTTCCAATCTCTAAATGACATATTGCAGAATTCGACTTCTAATCTCAGCTCTCAGCGAAAACTCTCTGATTTGGTGTCTAACGAGATTGGCCGAGTGGCCCGAGTGTCAGACACTTGATTACCTTTTTGTTGTCATGTCCAGATGTGGTGTCGGCGATACGGCCACTCGCTAATTGACATGTCTTCAGTGATTTGTACTGCATCGGGTATTCCGTTTTTTCGACTTCTGTGGCTTTTAGGGTTCTGTTCCTCAAAAAAAAACCTTATAGGACTCCGTTGTCTGTCTGCCAAGACCTATTTCCTCAGAAACGCGTGGAAGCATCAGATGAAATTTTTATTAAATATTTGGTCCATTTAAAAATCAACAAAAAAAAAACACATAAAGTCAAATTGAGAACCTCCTCTTTTTGTTAATTTTGGTTAAAATACGGGTAATCATACAAATATTACAAATTCGAAAGTTTGTGTGTGTGTATATGTGTAAGCATGTTTGTTTTCTATTCATGCTAGAACGGCTAAACGGATTTGGATGAAATTTCAACTTGATAAATGCGGGCGCAGCCCCGGGCATTGCTAGTTTTGCATAATGATTAAAATGTTACACTCGCAAATACCTTATAATACCATATTTAAAATTGTAACTCGATATTAACTTTTGTTAATGAAAACTAGAAAAGATTTGCTGCCGGTTGACCGAGTATCTTAAAATTTGGCAAGAATAAATGTGTACGTACCTCAAAGACTAAATATTGGTATGGTTATATTATCTTTGGAGTACCTAAATGTGAGTGAATTAAGTGACGAAACAGAATACCCTTTTATTTATAAAAATACTAGCCGTGCCCTGCGGCTTCGCCCGCACATTATCAAGTTAAAAAGTAGCCTATGTGTAATCATCCAAATCTGTTTGGCCGTTAAAGCGTGAAAAGGGAACAAACATACTTACACATAAACTTTCCGATGTATATTAGTAGGATAAAAATCTTTTATTGCCCGCGTCTTTGATTTCTAATCTGGGAATATCAAGTCTAGAGTGAATAGGTAAATTCTAGGCAAGCATTCAACATTTTTGGATATAATAATATCATAACTTACCAGCATGATAGTGGTCAAATGTTTGCCTATCCTACTATGTGTGTAAGTGTGTAAGTATGTTTGTTCCCTCTTCACGCTTTAACGGCTGAACGGATTTGGGTGAAATTAGGAATGTACATAGATTATACCCAGGATTCACACATAGGCTTTTTAACTTGATAATAGGGGGTAAAGCCGCGTGGCACGGCTAGTTTAGCATAAAAAACCAGCAACGTATCGATAATTTGTTTTTAATGAATCATACCTACTATTACTGAATCCATACGATACTTATAAGATATTGCTGATTAGCAGATGTAGACGCAGTACCAGTTTTACCTCATGCAGTAAAGAATCTTCCATCTATCTATCTCTCAATTCCACCCTTACAGCAAATTCTCATCTCTCCATATCAAATCGCCACATCTTTTATTCCAACATTCTTTGCAATCTACGACAGCGCCATCTTAAAACTTCTTGAAATTTAAATTCTTTGAAAGTTAAATCAAACATTTTCATAGCTGTTTATGAGACGATTCCCGTCGGACAACTTTTAATAGTGTTCGTTACTTGCGACAAATTGCTTGAGTGCCTACCCATAACTTAGCTTAAACTTAGCTTAGTGGTAGTTAGTGCAGACTGCGAGCTTTTAAGTTAGCGGTATCGATTCTGATGACTGCATTAAGATGGTTATTCCTTTTGTCTTCAAAGGGTTGTTCCTTTGACTAATAAAATCCGGCAGAACATGTTTATAGATTTACTTGTTTATTGTTTAAACATACATTAAACATCTTCGGTCGCTTCAGCACTTTTCATCGGGTGAGATATTGGTTAAAGTATCAGGCATAAAAAAGCTTCAGATGAAAAACTTAAATATCCGACAATTGCATGTCTGAGTTGAGCACGGAAGGTTCTGTGGTCTGTGTATATATATATATATAGTACTAGCTATCCGCCCCGGCTTCGCTCGGGTGTGATAAATGAAGAACCGCTCGACCGATTTTGTGCTAACTTCACATAAACCATCTACTAAATAGTCCGAACAAAGCCTAAGCATTTGGTTTGAATAGGTGAGCCCGTTCTTGAGTTATAAAATTACAACGAAACGTAGCATTGATTTTTAAATATATAGATATATAAAATATATAGATAGATATACTTCTAATAAAAGGAGATCTATTGATTTCGTCGATCACGGGAATCGAGTATCAAAGGGACACGCGCTTTCTGGCGACTACGTAATATAGATACACGATCTAGGTTAATATAATTCCTGTATTATTTAAGAATATTTAAAAAGTAAATGAAAAAATACGCTGCCGAGTTTCTTGCCAGGTTTTTCTAGAGATGGCTATAATATTGCGAAACTGGCAATTTATTTATTTCCACGAATGCCTCTTTGAGGCCCATGTGAATAAACGATTTTGATTTTGGAAGGTTTTTGTCCTTTCCGTTATTTTTTCGTACTAATTCTGAATTCCAATTACAACTAGCCTTACAGTTTAAGTATAGGTAGGTTATGATTTTGGGTCAAGGGATCCCTGTTCCACTCAATAATTGCATAGGTACTGAAAAAACGGTCTTGACAAATAGACAGACGGACAACTAAGGTATTAAATTTGGACATTTTTCACAGCTACTCATCAACATTTCTATGCTTAAGAGGCCTGCGGAGGTTGATTTGCTCATACAATCGTAATACCGAAATTATTTATAATTCAAGCATATTACCACCATACTGTGCTGTTATTCAGATTAAAAACATATTAATCTAGGTTCCTGGATAGTTTTTATTCCAAAATAATTACCTAAAACGAAATATAAACCAATTGATTTTTACACATTATTACGACATAAATGTCGCATCTTTAACTTATTCGTTTTGTATTAAAAACTAACACATTTCTTTTGTCATTATAACAGGAACATAGATTATCATTTTAAGGTACTATTAATGCAAAAAACAATGGCTTAACATTACATTTTCATTCATAATTTTTGGTATTGCGGCACCTATCATAATTAGTTCGGTCGGTAGTGCTATCGCATCAATCATGGGCACAGTTTGCCAGTTAAACAGAGACAGCATATTGACTCGTTCAAAGCCTCCCCGGCCTCTTAAAGACTTGAAACTTCTGTACTTGTTCACATAGCACTTACAAACCACAATTTGAAATAACTTAGTAACAGGTTGACAGCGTCAGTCCGCATTATGTAAAATAAATAGGAAATAACATTTCGGCGAGCGAAAGCCTCATCCCTTCGCCTTATCAGCAAACTTTCAGCTTTCAGGCCGCATTGTGTACCAAACAAGCGGCAAAAAATGTTTGATTAATTGTCGCGCGTCACTGTCAATGTCAGCGGCAGTCGCGCAACGCGGCTGTGGCTGTGGCTAACTTCCATTAATCGCAAGATATAGGGCTGCCAAGCATCCATATGATTTATACGAAATAAATAATTATTAAGGATATGAGAGGGCCTTGACTTTGATACCATTTATTATTGATTTTGTCACTAAACACGATTGTCGACTCGCTAAAAAGTGCTTAAATGTTGATACTGTATACTTACCTTCCTATAATTTTATTTGATGGCGTCGGTCATTACCTTGGTTTAAATGCCAAATTAGAGAAAAATTACATAATTTTATTCGTTCCAATGATACTCAGAGCGATCTTTTCCACTATTAATTGACGCTTCGTGTTCCCACAGCGCAGAACCCCACAGACTGATCCCGTACGCTAACAGAGCAGTCATCATTAGAATGAAATGTTATTTTCATTGTTCCACATGGCAGCCCTATTGTAATGTAAATGGCGCGTCAGCCGCGCTGACGCCGCGACGTCGCGGCCGCCGTCATCAATTACTGCGCCACGAGATACAAATTGTGTTTAGTTTAGTATAATATACTTAGTGGAATTAATAACCTAATGTGCTGGAATTTTATTAGGACCATGCAGTGATGGATTATGGTCGAGGAAGAGATGGTTGGTCAAGTACGAGCCTCCTGACGCAGTGGGAAATTAAATACTTTATCTTTCAATTATATTAACACAATTTTCCCTGGATATCTACTTCTGGTTCTGGGTATAGAATAATGTGGTGTTTTAGGTAATGTCACAGACAATGAAATCTTTTAGTGTGGGGGAGAGTATTTGTTTGGATTTAAAAAAAGTAAAGTCTGTTCGTTACATTTGCACAGCTGAGCCCGTTTCACTGGTCTTGGTAAAATTTTAAAGATAAGGGGACAAAAGTAAGTATCATAGTTGCCAATGTTCATACTAAAAATGTTACTGATTGTAATTAATAAATAAAAGGGCGAAATGTTGGTTTGATTTATAAAACTACTAGCTGTCCCGGCGACCTTCGTTCCGCCTAACATTCAATGAATGTGCATATTTAGGAAGCCATACCCGGCATGCGTTACAATGTTACGTGACTATATTATTACAACCTTCATGTTTATGTTTGCCTAGTACTTTACCAAATCCGAGTGACGTATGAGAAAATGGAAAGCATGTCGAAATGTAAAAATTTTTTTTAAAGTAATGTACGTTCTTAAAAAGTATTCTATGTCCTTCTCCTGGCTCTAAACTACCTCCCTGCCAATTTTCAGCTAAATCGGTTCAGCCGTTCTTGAGTTATAAGTGGAGTAACTAACACGACTTTCTTTTATATATATAGATGGCGATACAAGATAGGCTCTACAAACGGACTGCACATTTTAAGGTGATGAATGCTGGAACAATTATAGGCCCGCACTGTATTTTAATTGTATTGTAACTCGAAGATACAGAATAGAACATACGAATAGAATAGAAACAGAATAGAAGATACAGAATGTGTATGTGTTATACATACAGAAATATAAACATAAATCTCCCATAATGAGGATCAACATCACAAAATGCATCTTGAATTCTGTTAGAAGCAGATCATATCTGTATATATATCGAAGAGATACCAAGGGGTTATGAGCAAATCACTTCCATTATTGCTCGTTCGATCTGGTAGTTAGTGTTGACTGCTGCCAATTGCAGCAAAAATTCTTGGTACGCATTCTAATTTTAAAATTTGCCACATTCACGATCAAGGCTCAAAGCCTAAACTATCATTAATCAATGTAAGTAGAGATGTACCTACTGCTGTATAATCTGTGAGTCCTGTGACGCAACAAAATCGTGATTGCCGTGATTCAATCTAGTAAATTACAGCTTTACTGAAAGGGTTTCATGAATGTGAAAGGATTGTACTAGAGATGAAAGAGGTCCTAATTTTAAATCGTCTCATGTTTGGTTGGCGACTGGCAGACGCGATCAACAAATTAAATTAATAACTACATGACATATTATTTATTCTGTGGGCATACTCATACGAGAAGTTGATAAAGCGATAAATTGTACATTTCATGAAGACGTGACGTTAACATTCCACGCGCCAATATCCTATCTGACGGTGACAGCTCATAAACATGTGTTATATTTATTTGCAAAACATGTGCAGTAATTTAAGCATGTATAATGATAAACACAATAAGCATGCAAGCAAAGTATATTGTATAAAACAATATACATAATTCTGCCTGAGTCGGTATTTCCCGATATGTACAATAGGGTATTCAAGTCGGGAGTTAACATGTTTCTTCTAGGCAAGCGTGCTTCATCGTTGACCACATCGTCGCTCACCATCAGGTGAGATAGTGGTGAAACGTTTGCCTATACTGAATAAAAAAAAACTTTGGAGTAGTTCTGTATCAGGATGTAGGAATGAAATATTGAGTTTACATCCTTACAATAATTATCGCAAGAAAAAATCCAAAATACCGGTTTTATATCCGGCAACCTTAATCAGATCTAGACTATTTTTATATGGGACTAACTTGACCCTTTCAAAGAAAAAAGATCCGTCTGCGAGGAATCAAGTAACGTTAAATTACATAAACATTTAAAAAATGTGACGAATCTAAAGACAACTTTTTTTGAAGTCAGTTAAAAATTGTATGATTACAAATGTAATTTTCAAAAAATTTACATTTAAATACTTAGTAACGATTTACTCACAAAATGCATCGACGAAATAAAACAAAATTAAAATTAAATATTATGGCTGAAGTATTCGACGCCTAGTCCATTCATAATAGGCCCAATCGTGTATGTGTGTCCGTATATATATGCTTTTTGTGCTCACTATTAGTGAAACATTATATAAATATAAATAATGTCCAACAATTGGACTTAGTGCTAATATAATTCTAGATCTCTTCAAGAATTACTAAAATTCTGTCACGAAACATATAGCAAAGAAAAGATTACATTTTAAACATTTCAGCTGTATATAAAACAAAGCAAACATGCGAAATAATTCGCATAAAGTTTCCACATTTCTCTATAATCCGTATGAAGGAATTCCCACTTGTCACATTGTTTAGGAAAGCATGTCGTCCAGTGAGGCGAGAGCTGCGATGCTTCGAACAGGCCGGCTTGCGCGAGCGGGCCTGCTAACTCACTGATCTGATTGCACAATCTGCACATGACGGAGACAAGAGTTTGTAGTCTTTGAACTGGAATGACGCCTTACTCTTGAAACATAAGCTATGTTTTGATTGTGTAAAACATTTTTTTGTAATGGTGGGAACACTTTTGCAGAGTCCGCCTTGGGCACACACCATTGCCAGACATTCAGCAGCCAAACAGTGGTGTAAACATTACAGTTTCGGATCAAGGCAATGTTTTCAGTGAAATTACAGGGCTTAAATATATTTAACATCGAATATCTGAAAGTGTCGAGCACATTGCTTTGCCGCGCCGGATTTTGACCTGTATAAGTTCAATAATCTCTGGGTGACAATAAACTGTAATAAAAAATGGCCCTTTTTTTAAAGTGGGTGTCATAAGCTTGTATATGGTGTGAATGTTTGTGTCTGTATGTAGCATCGTAGCTGGCGTAGATGGTAACTTGCGGTAACGGTTGCATCGATTTTGATATAGTTTTTTTGGTTTCAAGATTCAAGAAATATTTATTGAGTAAATAATATTTCATGTAGTTGTAAGTACAGTACATAGTAATGTCAGTCTACCCACATCGGGCGTTCAATGTTCGAAAGGTGACTTGATCGCGAGTGTTCTTAGTTATGTTTGCTTGAATCAGCCGTTTTCCTGAGTGAGCGTCAGGAAATTTCCAAAATTTAGATTTTTCCTCTGGGCCAAATAAAAATTGCGTTGAATTGATTTATTATGCTCTCCTTGTTACATAACAAAATACTGTCGTTTACTATCGTTAAGTGTCCAAACGTTCCTAATTCATAGATTACAATATTCGTCGGCGCTCGTAGCTCGACTCTCTAAGTATGTCGAATAATGATGTTATCAATTTGCACAAAAAACGGGCAAAGTGATAAAAATAACAATGGCCACCTCCAAACGAGCGGTTCGCGTGGCACTCGAAATTGTAATTACATTCGCAGTTGTTTCCCGCGCGCGGGTAGATGGCGTTGTTTTAACACGCATTGTTTTTTCAATGAACGAAGGTGGGAACGAAGTTTTCCCATTTATTTCAACAAATACGTCTGGTGTACTGTGTCGAGTGGTTTAACTTTTGCGCGATGCCTGTAAAGTATTGTGAATAGAATAAGTTTGTAAATTTAATTGAAACTGGGGCTGATTCTCGAATTAATTGGGCAAGCGTGCGTGATCGTGTTATGAGTTTGAGAATGCTTTTGGAATTTCAGAGTAGGTAACTTTGAGAAGCTTTTAACGTTAGGCACCTTTTGTGTAAACATTTACGTTTTGACAATAATTTTATACCGGCGACAATCTAATTACAATTAACTATGTTATCTAAAATACTTACCTACCAACGTCTTATAGGTGTAGGGTTTCTGTAAATAGAAAACTATGATCTCAATGAAAAAAAAAATACCTACCTTAGTATGTAAATCCAGAGAATATCGTATATTCCAGAGAAAAACATAATAACTATTACTACGTATTACGTATCTATTCAGTGTCTATATTCTAGAGACTTTCAACCTACATAGTTATTACCAACTTTCATCTAAATCCGTTCAGCCCTTAATATATTACCCGGGATGAGTTCAGCATAATCTTAAGAGTCAAATTCTTACGCAATACTTAACTAAACTGTATTTATGATGAGAACAACAATTATCGCGAGTCTTAATAGACTCAAAAGATCACTAAAAGTCAATTTTCTTTGTTAATGTAAATATAAATATATCCTTGTATCATACACTAAGAGTAACTGGACAAGTGTCTCTATTCACTAGGTAAGCAAGATTTATATTGCTAGTTCTTTAATTGAATACAAGTACAATTATCATTTACAATCTAGGTATAACTATACCGAGTGCCTACTAGACTCAGGTGTACCTACTTAGTTGTAGTACAGTCACTCGGCCATATCGCACCACTCGAGCACAGCTGGAGGAAGTCACTTTACATGATTAATCACCGAAGTTCGAAACTCGCGTCTCTCGGCGAATACGCGGTAGGGATTGTTGATCCTCAAAAACGCGGTATTGTTGTACAGAAATATACGGATATACCTATACCGGTTTATTTGCCGTGGTCCTGCTGCGTTGGCTGGCTGATAGTTTTATTTCTCGTAGATCAGTATTACCTACTATAGACAACAAAAGAAATTCGGATATTTCAATTCTAAAATAACTTTTAAATTCAATCGTTACGTTCATCCCGACTTAAGATTTTTTTCTGGGATTAATTTAGAAATGGTTCTTCGTTAGACAAGATTCGTTAGACAAGAGAGGCATTAGCGCATGCATCGGCCAGAAGGGGTTTTGCTTGTATTACATAAACTGTCTGGTGAGAAAAATAACTAGTATTCTAAACTATAGGGAAAGGAGACCGTTTCGAGCAAAAAAAAATAATTAGAAGAAAATATTAAATTAAATTAGTTTATTGAGACAAAAAAAATTAATACACTTACTCACATAGATTATAATTAGATTAATATTAAAGAAACTCAGAAATAATAAAAAAATAATCATAATAAATTATACACTGTCAAAATCCTAACCTAAATTAAATAATAAATGTCACAATATACTATAATCAAAATTAATATAATAAATATTAAGTAGAAGGAAACATTTTTGTGTTGATTAAGTCAGCCAATGATAATACTTTTTTAGACGAGATACTGACACGTCCTTCTATAGTGATCAATATACTTTTAGAGCGTTAATTTTGTATTTGATGAAAAGCATGATGATTGAAAAGCAACCACAGAAACGATAATGAAATTTATAGAATAGTCTGGACCAGTCTGATTTCAACGGTATTATAAAAGTCTGTTCATAAACGAGCAGCGATCCTTCACGCCTTTATATAGTATGTTATTTAAGAGAATTAGAATGGCCTATGTTCATACCGGTTATTACCGTAAATATCAGACGTGTCCTTCTTTCGAAGCTCTATCAATCATCCCCTTCTCTTATTATAACAATTTATATTTTTACTTCCAGTTTGTTGGTAATTTTGTTTATAGCTACGGCTGTTTTTGTTCTTAATCCCGGGTTGTTAGCTAAATCTTAATTTGGCTGTAAACGATAACTTGGACTGTTAATTTTTATGGAAGCGATAAAAAAGGAAGGCGGGAAACAAGATGGGGATTGATTAATTTTATTTTATTTTTGTTTTGAACTAGGTCGGTCTCCTAATAGCCTGATAAAAAAGTTTATGAAATAATTGCTTTGCACTAAACATAAATTTGCCACAAAATGTAGGCAGATTATTTAGAATATAATTATTCGTTTTAGATATTATTTTACTCTAATTTAAAAGATTGTTGTAACAGTGTATTAAACAAGGTATCTTTCTTACAACTGGATACATTTGGACTGATATCTCTGATGATCTCTGATCTGATATAACTGAATACATCGCTTCGGCAGGGTTGCATCGGCCGTAACTTCGTAGTTACTGAGTGCATTACCTAAATTTTCGAGCTTTTAGGTACCCACTCGAAGAACTACTTGGAACTTAGATATTGGACATTTTATATATCTAGTGATATAAAAACAAAATATTAGGTAGATAGATAGACCTATATGATTTACCATTGGCTGTATAAGATCGAATTAAACAGTAAGACTTTACGTAACTCTACATTCTCTGACCGATCGAGTCGTCGGGTGTAAAGGTCCCCAAAAGGTCACCGTGTCAAAAGGCACTTTGAGGCGCAACGACGCGTAAAGGGACGACAAATACTTTACATACTTACTTACTTACATGCTTATATACTCGCATGCTTCAGCTTTTATCTTTGTTGTGCGTACTTAGGATGAGTTCCGGTGTTTTACGGATTTTATGTTTTAAGGCAAATCTGGACGGAAAGTACCCGTAAACGGGGACTAATTGCAAACATTTTTTTATCCTCGATAGGCAAGTGATGATGCGGCCAAAGATGTTGCATGCTTACCTAAAAGATTATTCACTCTTGACTTGAAACTCCCAGATCGTTTGGGGAACAAAGACGAGGGCAATGGATTCCAGTCTTCGCATAACGGATTATAAACGTAGAAGTGAAACGTTTTGAGCAAACTGGACTGGAGACATGTCAACCATAAATGGTGAGTGTGAATTCGTTTCTTTAAGATAGATCAAACAATTTAGAAAAAAGGAAGTAAGTACACTATGTAAATGCGATGCACGCGTTTCTGCAATAGCAAGGTGATAGCTGTTAAGACAATCCGCCTTTAGTTACCGCCTCGCTTGTGTGTAAACCCTTTACTCTTATGCTGTCTTAAAGTCAAGTGTGAATACTTCTAGGTGCGACCACAATCAGAACTCGAAACACAAATGTTCCTTGGAGAGAAACCTTGTGTTGCCGCCGGGAATCCAACACAAAACCATAGCCAACGGGCGGTTCCGATGGTTGACAGTGCACAAATCAGATAGACTGTACTCGTACAGCTAGTGGAAAACCAAACCACCAAGCTTAATTTAATTCACCAATGCGCTGTTCACAGCTCAGCTGCTTCAAGCGCTAAGCTAAATCAGTCAGCGCTACATAGCAAATCGCTTACACGACCGACCACCGATAATTTGGGACTTAATTACAAGCAGGGGTGGGAGGGGTTGATTGATGACTCGGTGATGAGGTACGGGAATTTATTGCATAAGTGCCGTGTTGTGCCCGCTGTTAGTGCCCGTAATTCCCGGGCATTATGGATAGCTGGGCAATTTACAAATTATGTCCTATTTGACCCAGTTCGAAGCGATCGATGTAGAGTTGTGGAGTAATGATGAACTTGCTGAATTTGGGTTTGTAGTTAGAACGAATGAAGCGAGGGTAACTCGCTATGTAATTTGGTACCTAAGCTACTTCATACTGGCAAAAATATTGATAACTTAATTTACATTATCAAATTAACTACTCAAATATCTATTTTCAGCGATATAAGGTTCAAAAACAAAGAACTTTCATACATACATTTTCACCCCAATTAAGCCTCTTAGGAATAGAATTTCAAACAATCCTTTTTTAGTGCACCTCTACGTACTAATACAAGTGTATCCTCCAAATTTCAAGTCTTTACGACCAGCGTTTTTGGCTGTGCGTTGTGTCCAAGTCAGTCAGTCAGAAATAGTATGTAAGGACAAAGATTATTACTGTATTAGATAAATGCAATAATTTGCACCTTTATATGCAAAGTGCCAGAGGCGTGCGCCATATACGCGCGCCTGAGGCCCATTTTATATTTTGTTACACTAGAGCCATACAAAGCTTCGGCTTCGGTTTTTGGTCCCCGGGTGGTGCTAATCAGGTGACATTTGAGAGGTGATAGAGCATTTTGTGAGTTGCTCGCCTGGCTTGCTACCAAAGTAGCTTATCAAGTTGAAAGTCTGCCGCCAAGCCAAATACGGTGTTCCGGCAGTTATCCTTGAGAGCCTGCGTATTCCAGGTCTAGTGTGCTTACCAGCTTCGATCACATCGTCACTTACCATCAGGTGAGATAGTGGTCAAACACTAGCCTGTCACAAATAAAAAAAAAAAGCGCATCCCGGCCGCTTTGTATATCAAGGTCCTTTAGTATAATTATATATATTATGTATATATAGGTGCCATACAATTTATCTTCACAGCGCCCAGGGCGCGCGCCTCGAGCGCTTTGTATACCCACGATACAAATCTTTGAACTTAGTGTGGGGCTATGAGTATGAATGCGTTTGTTTGTTGTATATCAAGTCCCTAAGAGGAAAATTAACTTTTGTTTGAAATAATGCTCTTATCAAAATTTGTTGAAAAGGCGCTCAGTTTAACTACAGATGAATTCTACTATTATTAAAGGAGCCTTTAAGCTACTAAAATATCGGTCTCTACTTATCAACCATTTGGTTATATTTCCTAAGACTAAAATAAATCTATATACAGCAAAAACCCAAGTTACCTACAAGACATCGAGATTATAGGTAACTTATTAGACTACTTAAGGTTTAGTAGTTTAAGGCTCTTTTAATAAAGGTAGAGTTCATGTGTAATAAAACAAAACGCCTCTTCAACAAATTTTTCAAACAATTTAGTGTCAAATACATATGAAACATTTGGTAGAGTGGTGTTCAGTTTTAATTTGCGAGGTCTTTTAAACCAGTCAGATTAATTCGTTAGATATCTAAGGATCCTAAAATATTATATACTAGCCGTGCGCCGCGGCTTCGCCTGCTATTGGCAAGGTAAAAAGTAGCCTATGTATTAATCCTAGATATAAACTATGTGCATTCCAAATTTCATCTAAATCCGTTCAGCCGTTAAAGCGTGAAGAGGAAAAAACATACTTACACACAAACTTTCGGATGTATAATATAAGTAGCATGTACCTAACCTACATTTATCTTACATTTACCTACAACGATACAATATCCTCTCCCTCATTAGAAAACTCCCAATAACTTCCTCCCGAACAATACTTTGCGCTACAATTTATGTTGCCTCATTGTCATTGCTCCGAATACCCGAAGCCATAATAGTTGACCTAAATCGGAGCACAAGATAATTCCCAATAAAATATGGCTCTAACAAACGGAAAAGTATTATTCCCTTCCGATATTCATAAAACTACAAGAAATAGAACTACAGACAGCCGATACAAGCATGAGAAAAAGTTTTTCTGAAAAACTTCGGCCGTACATCAAAGGGAAACGCCCCCGAGACCGGCACAGATAAATATTGAGTTATTTTTCCAATTTACTCTTAGCACATACAGTAGTGGAGCAAAGTTTCCGCATAACTTAGGTGAGTGTTGCGACTTTTCCAGAAGTTTGTTTCCTCGGACTTTGACCACATGTCGGTTATTTCCATGCAAATTTTCCAGACGAAAGCATTTTCCCAGTAATCCTGATAACTTTCACAAATACATAATTCATTCGGATTCGGGACGGACGCTGGGGGATCTTTTGTATTAGTTTCTCAGACAAATTATTTTTTTGTAAGGAATTCTGTTGGATTCTTTTGAGCTTGAATCTGTTTGGTTAGTAATTAAAAGATTCCGTAAAGAGACGACGTTCGTGTAAAAAAATCTAACTTTAAACAATTTTTACAATCAAGGAACTTGTATTTTATAATAAAAACTTAGGAATTAACATAATACCTGCATTATAATAAGAAAAATCATCATCAAACAAAAAGAAACACTGAACATCTGAATTTAAAACTGAGGTATGCCATATTAACAATATCTGCCTACGCATTGAAAGGACAAACTAACAGGAAGAAAAGCATTTTATGTAGGAGCGCAGTATTACAGAAAGCGACTTTTTATTAAAAATAAACTTAGATTATTTGTGTACACAAAATATTATTAAATAGTACCCACTGAGAAAATTGCGTCTATAATATATCTTCTTACTATAATTTGAGAAATTCTAAAAATGAATTTTAAGTACACTATTAACTAATAAGTATTTACTTAATAGTGCTCAGTATGGAACTAATAAGTACTTTGAAGTACCCCCTGGCGTAGATGGGTGCGCGTTCGTCTTCAAAGCAGCGGGTTCGAATCTCGGTGAGAACATAACACAAGTCTGGTTCTGGATATGACGTGAATGTTGTGTGTGGTGTTAATGTTTACGGCCCCACGACACAAGTTATAGTACTTTTAGTGTGGGGCTCTGAGTGTGAAAGCGTTTATGTGTAAGCTTTTGTTTACCCGGGCGACGCCGGGCGGATCAGCTAGTATAAAATAAAATGATTCTTATTCTTTCTCTTTTGTATGACAACTAGCGCCACCTATAACTATTTTAATCTTCCTGCTACGTCATAGATGGCGCTAGCTGTACAATAATTCTGTCTTTTTAAAGATGTTCTTTATTTCCTCAAAAAGCTCATAAAGCAGAACTCAAAAAGAATGAACTTATGAGCACATAATAATGTGCTCATAGGTTCTTTCTTTTGTATATTTTATGAAACGTTGGTGAGTTCTCAAGTAGTTAAATTATAATCATTTGACGGATAGCATAAAAAGTGTCATTTGAATCATGTGTCAAACGAGGATGCCAGAGTTGTTAAGCTACTGTAAGTACCGCACTCAATTTATAACTTAAGTTAGGTGACCTAAAAGCATTCGTGATAAATGTTAATTTCGTGAAGTCTTACATCCTTTGGCACGTTATGAAGTCACGGCTCATGAAGTAATTGCGACTGCACGACGCGAGCGCTTCTCATTTCCATTTGAAACTGAAATTAGGAGAGTCTGGAATGCTAAGCGTAAGCACCTACCTTTATTTTATAGAAAATGCTCCTCATTTTTATACGTTTTGCATAATTATGCCGTAATAAAGCTTTATATACGTAATTTGATATCTACAATACTTCAGAGACCACACAAATAAGGGCAATACACACTGTAACACACTGTGTCATTCGAATGTGAGCATACTACTATATAGTGCGCCATAAATATAATACAATAAATGATAATGTATAAAGCATACAATTATTTCGCTCGCTCTCTCATCTCCCGTATGGTCTAGTGGCTAGGATACCTGGCTTTCACCCAGGAGGCTCGGGTTCGATTCCCGGTACGGGAAAATCTTTTTGCTCTTACCTGGCTATCAAAATTATTTTATGCGCGTAGACCTTTTCTTCTGCTGTTCCAAGGATAAAGATCAAGTCAGCCGAGTCCTGGTCTTCTGAAAGACGTTGAAGGTCTCTCAGAAGGCCCGGGAGACCAGCTCTTTCTACTGAAGAGGTACAGCAATTGCCCGGTCCACGGTTTGCCATTGGCACCGAGGAGGTTTTCTTTTTCACAGGAAAAATGTTGACTTCGTTATCAACTTAAATTCAAAAACACCAAGGCACTTAAATAATCTAATGTCACTGAATTGTTATTATTTTATCATAACTGTAAACAATAAAATTGTACACAATAAACGAATACGCTGACACTTGATTCAAATAAAGTCAATTTCTCAACACTAGATAGCCAACTAATTCGTTCGCAAATCGCGAGCTTACATAGCTAAAAGCTTGTCAACATAACCTCAATCTTAAAATCGGTTCAAGTTAACACACAACTTTAACCCAGTCCGATATGGGTTTCCATCTAAGCATTGTGTACTACTTATCCAACTGTAACTAACACAGTATAGGCACGGAATTATGTGTCGGGGAGGTGAAATAATCCAAGTACAGGTAGAAAACAGGTTTAACAGGTAAGACGCTTCTATTGATATTTCTATCTTTGTCACTCAGATATTACACTTATATTTTTAGTTATACTATTTCGCTCTACTGCTCATCTGCCTCCGTGGCGCAATTGGTTAGCGCGTTCGGCTGTTAACCGAAAGGTTGGTGGTTCAAGCCCACCCGGGGGCGTCTATTTTGCTTTTGTGTGTATCTAACTACATAGATCCTTATACTTTCTAATGTAGAAGTGTGAATCGAGGTACGCTTCAAACATCGTGCTCCTGATTTTATCGGTATAAAATTCAAAGCATATAATAAAACACAAGAAAAATAAAACACAGAATGGGGTTGGCGTTGCGGCAACTTCGGCAGAGCAGCGTAAACGGCGCAAATATGGAAACCTTGGCAGTGGTTACTTATTTGAGCCGTTTGGTGTTGAGACACTGGGTCCGTGGGGACCGGGAGCTCATTCTATTTTCAAAATTCTAGCAGAGCGCCTGGTTGAAGCGACGCGTGATCAAAATGCTGGCACTTATTTGGCTCAACGTATTAGCATTGCAATTCAGAGAGGCAATGCCGCCAGCATGATGGGAACGCTACCCACTGGTAGTGGGCTTGAGCACTTGAGTTACCTATAAGCTCGATGTCTTGTAGGTAACTTTAGTTCTTTGCTGTACATAGTTTTAGTTTAGTTTTAGGAAATATAGGCAATTGGCCCGTAGTTAGTACAGGATATTGAAAAAAAAAAAAAGAAAAAAGCATATAATATTGTAGTAAGTTGGTAACTTTTTTTTTCTTATAATAACGTAATTACGTTTGGTACACCATTGAAATTACGATCTAGCCTTAAGACTAATTAGTAATTAAATTTTGACCATAATTGCTAAGTAGAGTACACTAAGAATGTAGGTATCCAATAACACTTTTACAATTAAATACAATACAATAAAAATAGGTACTCTTTTCTGAAAACCAATACAAAATTGTAAGAAAATAACTAAATAAATAAATCTTTAGAGGTTTCACAATAGGCAGTCTTATCGTATAAAGCAATCTCTTCCAGACAACCTTAGCATGGATATAATTTTTCTTACTGTCATTATTATCGGGCAGACACTTTGTTTTCATATTCCTTGTTAATAGCACTCGCTATATTACACTGTCACATCACAACACTAGCTCAAAAGGTTTACTTCTCTTGAGGCTTCTCACTAAGTCTGTGTTGACGAGGAGCTGGATTGCTTCAACATTCACATGGTGATGAAGTTTGTGTTCATGAGTCTTTTTATACCACTAGTTGGTAATTGAAAAATATGATTAACTATTTCAAATAGCCTACATCCATGATACCATGCTGGCTCACGACTGCTGATTGTTCTCTTGTCTAGAACCGCTAGAACGCTGACATTCGGCGTCCATTGACTTCCACTCAACCTCCCATGCCTGGTGTGAGTATTTGGTTCCGCATGCGAATTAGGTGAGGATACTACAAGAACTAAGAGTGTAGTTTTTGCGCCAAAGTGAAAAACGGCGTTATCTATTTTGTATTTTTCAGAACTTGTTGTTATTGGATTAAAAGTAGTGTGAATGTTCATATCCGTGAAGACAAATCGTACAAAATTGAAAGACGTGATTTTCGTTTATTTTATTTTAATTATTATCATCTAGATAAGCAACGTCACCAAAAATAAAACATAAAATTTCCTAAACAACTAATATAAACATTATTATTTTAAGCGTCATCATCACTTTCTTCAAGAGAATCATCTTATGTAGGTAGGACGTACGGTAGGTAGTTATGATATGATTGTGCAGAATGTGGCCGCGGAGTTTAGAATTGGTTATAGTTGTCAATGAATCTTTTAAAATAATTTTTGAAGTCAAGATGAGTTTATTTACGAAGAGCTCATCAACAAGTACGTGCCTACATGTATTTGTATAGCAATGAAGGCCTAGCGGCGGTTGAGGTCAGATTGATCAGGCGGTCGAGGTTTCGAACCGACCATAGACTTCAGGCAGGCGAAGGTAGATACTTTCAAAAATGCCTTTATACCAGTACTTTTATATCTGATGCTAGATCGACAAATTGGTGGAGGAGCGATTTAGATTTGACGGTCTCTTTTATTGTTTTTTGAATTATACACACGACACAAGTCATTGAACACAGCTCTGAGTGAGAAAGAATCAATGTTTGCATAAAAATAATTAAAAAACAAAGCTTAAAAAAACCGACTTCACCGACTCAAAAACTAGATATCATATCTTGAAACGAAGTTACGAGGTAACACACATAAAAAAACATAAAAAAAACAGTCGACTTGAGCACCTCCTCCTTTTTTGTGAAGTCGGTAGAAAATCAACGTCAGGGATAACTGACGTAGTATACTACTACGTCAGTTATAGTACTGAGGGAACTGACCAATCATTTACAAAAATGTGTGAACTAACGTCAAGAATTAGTATAGCGTGCGTTTTGCTATTTTGAATTTCCCGTGCATTTTAGTCACGTGTTATTGATTAAAATTCCTAATTAAAAAGCATTAAAATAAGATGGTAATAAACTTAACCTACATTTTAATCTCATGCTAATTCTCTATTGTTCTGAAAACATTTCGATATTCTACGAGTAGGATCCAAAGCCAAGATACACATAATTTAGCAATAGGAAGCGTGAATGCAGCCGTCAGCACCGACAGTTAGGAAATTGCAAGCCGTCAGCGGCATCGTGGTCTAACAGACCGGGCCCGTCACCGGCTAAAGGGCCTCGCAGACCGCGAGTTGATGGCGATAGAGTTATTTATTTATCAATAATTAGTAAGTACATTTTAGAAGCTATTTAATATCGATTCGCCGTATCCCGGTTAAACGACCGCACACTGTAAGTACATTGCTTTTGCAAAGTTTGAGATGTTTTTTTTATGTCCGATAGGCAAGCATTTGACCACAATCTCACCTGATGGAAAGTGAAAGAAGATGAAGCATGCTTGCCTAGAAGGTACCTATTCACTCTTGACTTGAAGACTCCCAGATTATACCGTTCGGGGAACAAAGACGAGGGCAATGAGTTCCACTCCTTCGCAGTACGGATGACAAACGTAGAAGCGAAAGGCTAAGTCCGAACTGGAGATATGTCAATCATTTATGGAGGACGTTTGTCAGTTTTTCTTATTGTTAGATGGTAAAACGGACAAGGTGGAATTAACTCGTGAAATTCTTGCGCACATTCTCCAAGATAAAAATGTTCTTTTAGAGCAAGTGTAATGTATGAAAAGCTTTTAGAGAATACTTACCAGTTAGGAAATTGCCGGGCGGCAGCGCAAGTTTATCTTCTGAGACACAGATAGATTTGAAACAACACTATCTGACCACGGCTGTTCCCGGGTGGTTAAGTACTTAATAAAAATACATTAAAACTAGAAATAGCGAGTAGAGTTCACAAAACTCGTAATAAGGGTAGGTACCAGAATAGTTCCTACTAGAAGACCTAAGACAAGTCACTTTAGTTCGGTTGGAGTGTAAGCTTCTCTAAAACTTTGCACCACGAAATTAAGCTTACAGTTATATCACAGCTAGGGAATAATATATATGATAATATAATAAATGAGATGCCCAGTTGGCGCAATGGGCAAGTGGATTAGAAATAATTAGAATCCCAGCAAGAGTTCAATTTATATTTGTCAATGGACAGGTGTGTTCTGCGTCTGATTCTTGGTGTAGTTATACGTGTGATGTAAATGTTTTTAGCGCCCATGTTACAATTTTTTTAACTTAGTTTAGGACTATAAGAGTGAATGTGTTTCTTTAAAATGTATCGTTTTACTCCTTCTTAATACATATAGGTATTTTACCATGTAAAATGCAATACATCTAAACATTTAGTTATTCACTGATGTGAATAGAATCCTGCAGTGCAATCGGAACTGGCCGTCAGCGGTCGGATGCGTGTTTCAGCTGTCACCATTCACCCTCAGCTGGCTCGGACGGGTTAGGATTTTAGAAATGGCATGTCATGCGTACTGCTATTCCAATCGTGATACCACAGACATGCGGTATCACTGTACTGCAATATCCACATTGATTACAATTGATGAACGTTGTGTCTACAATATACTTTTTCTCGTTTTTATTATGTACGCTCGAAGCGTTTCGATTCTACATTTATCATACTATTTATCGTACTGGACGGAGTGGAACTCATTTCCCGCGTCTTTGTTCCCCGAACGATATCATCAGCGACTGTTCAAGTCAAGAGTGAATAGGTATCTTTTCTAGGCAAGCATGCTATACCTTCGGCCACATCATCGCTTACCATCAGGTGAGATAATGGTTAAATACTTTTCTGCCCAGTAGAAAAAAAAGATTTATCGAATTATTTTTCTTTCTTTTCGTTTTCAGGATGTTTGGCAGAAAATGATAATTTTATTTTAGTATTATCAAAGTCTTTCTCTTACCTATTGATTTTGTTAAAAATGAATATATTATTAATAAAAAATATCTATTACAATCTAGTCTTCAATTTACTCTATGAACATGTTATACAAAATGTACATGTCTTTGTGTTGAGTCGGTCCTGCTTAGTGAGAAAAAGCCCTGCCTTTAAGATGTTGATTAATTAAATGATCTATTTAAAAAACTCTATAATAGCTTGCTATTTCTTCCCTCGCGTGAGTACCTCCTTTTTCTTTGTTTATTTGTATAAAATCAAATTTGCGAAATAGACCACCTTCAAACCAATGCTCTAGATTTGAGAGTGCCAGCGTGAATAAATAAATATCAGAAACACGAGCTAACGCGAGTTTACCTAGATACGCAACTTATAACAGTAATCTGTTTTCACATCAATGAAACACAAGCATTAGTCAATCAATTTATTTTCCTTTAATCTAAGAATTATTACGACGTACATTATCGCTATCTGCGCTGGCGCACACCGTCATACTTTAACGCAGTGTTTATTTGGACAGATGTAACTACACTACATCAAGGCCTCCTAACTGCCCCGCGAACAGATTTACGACCCACTCTGGTTTCTATGAACGTCGACATACATTAGAATTTACTAAATAATGATAAAATAAGAGGGTATGTCGATAATAATTCTCCTAGTTTGTTTTCTTTTGGCCGAGCGCAGCGCTGGTAAACTTGCCCAAGTGCTGCTGACGTGCTAATGTGTTCCTCCAGAAAGTATTTTTATTTGTTCTTGTTTATGGGGGCCAAGGTTAATGTCTGCATCATGATCATAAATTAGGACCTGTTAATAAATTGTAGCACCAATTGACAGATTGAGAAATGTGTCAAGCATGGGTACTTCTATTGGAATCAATTTGAATATTTTATAGGTCAACTGGAAATTAAGGCTTAGTACCGACACAGAATTCATAATGGCTACGGCTGGACTTCGTTCTGGAATTGGAGCACGTTTCAAAACTTTCAAACACTAAACTCTGTAATGTGGCCTTGAAGTTGCCGTCATTGAACTTGGTTGGATATGAAGTAACCTGGGGTATATGACCAAATCGATTCAAAATCAAAATCGTTTATTCACATGGGCCCCAAGGAGGCACTAATGAAAGTTAATGAGTCAACTGCCAGGTTCGCAAAATTACAGCCAGATTGTTAACAGATACCAATGTAAAAATGGTTTTATTAAATTTTGAAAATAGCCCTGTTGTATCTTTTCTTTACTTTCTTAAAAGTGGTGTTGATAGATCATGACAATTGAACCAAGAACGATTGTATGATGAAACGTCAACCATTGAATTTCAAATGTATGCAAATTCCGGCGCCCAGTTTTAGACAGACTTTAGTTTGGAAACTATCAAGTGAATTTAACGGTCCGTTGGTTTTTAATTGTCATTCAACGTTGCATATAGTAATAAAGGTTTATTTTGTTTGTAAAAAAAACCCTTTCTCACTCACATCCCCAGATTAATTTCAAAGACTTATGTCGTGAATGCCAGAAACAATCACAGCACACACCAAATCACACCTATTCCATTGACAGATATTCAAAACGTGTGATCTTCAACTGCTGTTGGTGAACTCGGGACTTAGTTTGATATCTCTGTACTCGTAAATTATATAATACTAAAAACGGTGAATTCTTGATCCTACCGGAAACTGAAAGCATCACCGAAATAGAAGCTAATAGAAGGAAACCGATATCACCTACCGCAACACCGAAAGATAACGTATTTGGCTCTAAATCAAATAAAGCACTCCCTTATCGCCACAAATAAACAGAGTCGATGGTACGACGGTATCAATCACTGTCACCGCTCGCCAGAAGATATACATATTTGCCTTCGATAATATCGTGAATAACTGGATTATTTCCTTTCTGGACGACATCCTGCTTGTTTACTTACACGTGTACTCACAGATATCGGAAGGGTTGGGTAAATAGAGTTGTTAGAAATATTACAATTTTGGATTAGGACTATCATTGATGTTTCTTTCGAGTTTATGGCCACGTCTTGATTTGTACAACGAATAGAAACGAGATAAGAACTGTTTGAAGACAGGATAATACATAAATATGGTTAACTATTTAATGTATGTATTGAAAGGGTCGTCAAGTTTGGATTGCAGAGTTGGTAAGCAAGTCTTTGTATTCTGCGCTGTGGGTACCGGGTTCGAGTACAAATAGGAGTACATTTTTTCTTGTCAAAGGAAAGTCTTAGACTCTCAGCGACACAGTCTGATGCGATTGTTACTGTTACCCGTGTAAGGTATAGCTCTTAATAAGTAATGTACACAAAATTTATGTTTTTAATATTTTTTATTCAAGATAGGTAAACGTTTGACCGCTATCTCATCTGAAGGTAAGTGACGATGCGGTCGACGATGGAGCACGTTTGCCCAGAAGATGCCTATACACTCGCGATTTATTGACTCCCATATTGTATTTATCAGGGAGCACAGACAAAGGTAAGATATAAAATAGAGGTATGTTTTTAATACATGTATTAGATTTGAGCTGTGAGGGTGAAACGGCGTTTGTCTCTTTTATAACATAAAATATGACCTACGCTAACCCTACGACTAAGATGTCTTAGAAATTAGGCTGAGAAGGTACCTATCTTCTTTGTGTTATTTTTTTATGGAAGTACCCCTTTGCGTACGTTGCTCTACGTCACAGCAACGAGAGTTATTACTGCAGAGTTATGAGTTATGTATGCTCAATAAATAATTATTATTTTAATTACTTTATGCATAAATAATGTTCTACTTTAATGATAATTGCGGTATCCTTACAAATATCTCTAGAATCGCACATTTATATAAAAGGACGTTTAAAATGTATTATAATATTTATAATACATGCCATCGTTACTCAAACAGAACCCTCATATTCAATAGCCTCTTTATTTAACTAGACACCACACTTAATTAAAACATCCATAATTACCTTTCACATCAAACAAAACAAACCGGAAATAAGAAAACCAATTAAGACCAAGTACTAAACGTCACCGTCACCGTTGAATATGGAACAAGGGATTCTATGGATAGGGATACGCACTCGGCCCGATGCGATCTCGCAGTTATACCACAAAAGAATCAATTACGAGACCCGCTGCAAAGCAGAACGAAAACAATATTGCACTTGCAACGCTTAGGCTCTTCAGTTCTGTGCCTTACCTTGCGATGCAGAGGTAGGGCGAAATAGACCCGGCGATATTTTCGTCTTTTATCTACAAAATACCTTTTATATGGTGAAATAAAATTTCAAAAAAGTAAAATAGGTGCAACAGCTGAATTTATTATGATTTATGATGCAATGTTAGCATTTCACTTTAGATCAGAAGTAGAACAACGAAATTGATTTTACAAATATAACATTTTTGAATAACAAATACCTTAAAAATTACAGTAAAATGGCTTTGACTGTCATTACTCACGTTATTTGAAGACCCAGTTGGCGCAGTGGGCCAGTCTCAGCATTTTGCGCTGTGGATCCTGGGTTTGATTCCTAGCAGATGCACAATTTGCCTTCCAAAGAGGCATTTCTGCTTCTAGTTCTGGGTTTGTTTATCTGTGTGTGATATGTTAATGTTTCCGACACTCACGATACCATTCTTTAAGCTTAGTGTGGGGCTATGAGAGCGAATGCGTTTGTTTATTTGTTTGGTACAAAGATCGTCATTTACTTTCTTGAGGTTTGATTACCTACTATAGATTATATTACTCAGTAACTAACCCTCGTGCTACAACCAGTTAAATATCATCGGGAAGTGGTTAAAATTTCAGTTTTCGGCTAAAAAATAATAAATAGAATGTCTAAAACGTTTACTTTTATCGTCACACATTAGAAAAAAGAAGCTTTATGTTGCATTTTTATACTACAAATCTCATGATAAAGTCAGTTAAAGCAAAATACTATGATTCGTAGGTCTGCGCTCGTCTCGCGAGTTCGGCCCTACTCGCTTTGAGGTGCAGATCAAAGCATACGCGCTTCTATTAGCCCTGATTACAGAGGCGCTCTCGACGCTCCCGCTCGCTCTCGGGCCGCATTGTCCCAGCCGCGCGCCACAGGGTTAACTTAAGATCGGTGTAGTGTCATCCCATGTATAATTAGCTTGGAAGTTTGTACTTTGTAGCGTAATGTCGCTTTAATCACAAAGTAAAGTGGCGTGGCTCGCTTTGCGGGACTATGTTTTGTGATACTGGTTCTTGACTCTATTGTGTTGTATAGCTAAATAATTGCGAAATAATATAAAAATATAAATGTCAAATTAAAATTAAAACGGGAATTAGCGCGACTTACGCGTCGTCGATGTTTACTTCGACAATTGTTTCGTCTAATGAATAAACTGAAAAGACTAAAATGAAGCCGAAACAATTGTCGATTTAGACATCGACGACGCGTAAGTCACGCTAATTCCCGTTTTAATTTAAATTTAATAGTTCAAAATATGCGTGAATTTTTTACTAAAAAAATATATATAAATATGTACAGATAATTGTAAAGTACCTTGTGACGACTTATTAATGTCGTCTTTTAAGTATAAAATAGAAGTTAACTCTACAAGGCTCTACATTATTGATAGAAAGGAAAAGACATAGGTACTTACATCGTTAAAATATATTGTTCTTGGTACTAAAGTCTTAGAGAGTTAGATTTTTACAAAAAGTATCAATTTGTTTTATTGTCAATTGAGAGTAGTTACTTATTTGTTAATGAAAAATAATTCAAATAATGCCGTGCCGCGGAATTTATCTTATTATGTTATAATGATAACATAGTGTTCATTTAAAGTTAGTGGGCTTGAGCACTTGAGTTACCTATAAGCTCGATGTCTTGTATGTAACTTAGTTCTTTGCTGTACATGGTTTTAGTTTAGTTTTAGGAAATATAGGCAATTGGCCCGTAGTTTAACGGATTTAAAAAAAAAAAAATTGCAAATAAAAAAAAAATTTTAAGTTCATGTAAATCTTCAAATTACACTGATAATTATGTCATACAAGCCGTGTTCCGTGACATCGCTCGCGTTAATCAGGTATTTAATAATCCTAGCAATACGCTATGTAGGTACATAGATAATACGTGGTTATTGTACGGTCCAAATACGTTCAGCGTTTACAGCGTGAAGAGAAAACTAATATCCTTACTTAAGTCTTGTTCGGACTTCGTTAGTTTAGTCGAGTAGTAAGTAATTTAGTGACTAATATACTCCCTACTAAATAATGGTGGCGGTAGCTAATAAACTCGACTAAAACGGCAGATTCGGACTTGTTCATCGATGAACGAGTGAGCAGTGATGCTTAGATGGAGGTGGTACTCGACGAAAAAAAATAGAACAAATTGGATCGACTTGACTAAATGACTAACTAATCTACTCGACTACATTTTTGTTGTTCAGACACTCACTAGTTACTAAAATTACTAGCCGTGCCCCGCGGCTTCGCCCGCTATTATCAAGTTAAAAAGGAACCTATGTGTTAATCCTAGGTATAATCTATGTTCATTCCAAATTTCATCCAAATCCGTTCAGCCGTTAAAGCTTGAAGAGGGAACAAACATACTTACACACAAACTTTCGGATTTATAATATTAGTAGAAAGTAAAATTGGCCCGTAGATAGTATTTAATATCTACCAATTTAAAATTTTAGTTCACTTGTCACCTGCGTTGGTGGTGTAATGGTCAGCATAGTTGCCTTCCAAGCAGTTGATCCGGGTTCGATTCCCGGCCAACGCACATTTTTGCTAATCATTTTAAATTTTGTCCATTTTATCGTTAATGCGAGAAGCAAAATTGTTTTGATAACGAGTATACTCCATATTTATCAGCAGATAAAAAATATTATTAAAATTTGTTTCCATTGCCAAACAATGTCACATAACAAGTTCTTGACTTTTTCGATAGATGGCGCTAGTAGTTTTCAAACTGGCTTGCTTCTTCATTAAACAAAATAATATACTTTTTAACCAAATTATAAAATGGCCATGGTCGTACCATCAGGTGAGACGGTGGTTAAATGCTTGCCTATCATGCATAAAAAAAAGAATTAACTAAAGATACATTTTTAAATACCATCGTCAGTAACTTTTGCGATTAAGTATTGTTTAAAAGAATTGTTAGGTTGAGTTACCTACATAGCGGCTTGCAACAGATTATAATAAGACTTATTAAACTGTGTTATTGTTTTTTTTTTAATTTAGCATTAATTACTTTAAAATATGCACTACAAATTGTACTACACAAGATAACAGGACTTTTTATCTATGAACTTAAAGTATCTAGTATTATAGCTACTTTTTATGCGGCAACGCTGTCGCGGTCGCCTTCCGTGTAGCGATGCCTGCACCCGCGGCCCCGCACGCCGTTCGAACCAAATGCGTCTAATGTGTAGCAGCATGAATTTATGGATATGCGTGTATCGGCAACCACAATTTAAATTTAGAGTATTGATATGTCAAAAAATAAAGTAATAATTTGAATCATTTAATTTTATCATATTAATTTACTTATTAATGACATATTAATTTATTCCTGTAATAATTATAATAATGTGACACGGCTAAAAGTAGATAAGTAAGATGTTTGTAAATGAGATTTTATATTATATATACATAAATGAGATATAATATGAGATTTTATATTATATATACATAAATGAGATATAATATGAGATTTTATATTATACAGAATAATAATATGTACTAAGTGGTTGTAACCCTAACTAGTGACGTCACAGAACGTGTCCTGCAAATCGTGCGGCGTCTCTCCCGCTACCGGAAATTGTATTTTCTGTCAATATCACCGCTCGTTGAACCCTAAACTTACAGTTACTTCGACCTTTACACGAGGGAATAAGGTTCATTATACCGTTGTGTGTTCCAGATTTACTTATAATTGTCTTGTAAGTTTTGCTAGGGGAGTTAACTAAACAGTAGTGTGAGCACGACGTCGTGATTAGATTTTGTACCGGATATTGTGTTTAAACATTTATGATGCAATATTAGACAATGTATTGGTACAATCGTTTTATTCAGTACAACCATTGATGGCTTTTTTAATTTTTTTATGCTAGACATTGACCGATAACTCATCTGATGGAAAGGCCGAAGATGAAGCATGCTTGCCTAGAAGATACCTGTTCGGGGAACAAAGACGCGGGGAATGAGTTCCACTCCTTCGCTGTACGGATGACAAACGTAGAAGCGAAACGCTTTTAAATAATAATATAACGCCAATACAATTTATCCTTTGACATAATTATAGGGTTACAGCATATCGAATTTTATATTAATTAGTTTGACCTAGACGGTGCAGTCGGCAAATCTCTGCCCTCTGCGCCGTGGGTCCTGGGATCGATTCCCGGCAGGAGCAGGAGGGTAATTTTTCTTTCCAAGGGACTTTTTGTGTTGGTTCTGGGTCAGATTGTGTCATGTGTGAATGTTTTCGGCATCCACAACTTATTCATCGAACTGTTTTCGGCATCCACAACACAGTCATCGAACTTAGTGTGAAAGCGTTTATGTTTACGTTTATATTTTCACGCTTTCAACCAAAACCAGTCTTTCAGAAAGCTGCTGGAAATTACTACGCACAATGCTGAACTCCCAAAATTCCTACCAACACGATGAATAGGATCTGTCTACGCCATCAACTGCGGTGCGTATGAAGTCTAGTGAACAAGTTCATTCAACAGCATCGTTTTTTCCGTTCAATGTCAAAACGCTTCCATCCGAAGGGCGAGCGTCCGACAGTTCCGACACTAATTGGTCCTAGAACGGCCTCGAATGTTCTCGAATGTCCTCTATACGAGTGAGCCGAGCGTGGTGTGATTTGTTCCCGAGTCGAGGGCTTTGGGCGTTGCGCTCCGTTTTCGTAGTAACTGCTTATTAATCTGTGGTGTGTTGATCGACAGAGTACGTAGGTATACATGGCCTTTTTATTATATTATATATATTACTAGCCATGTCCCGCGGCTTCTCCCGCGTTTATCAAGTAAAAAAATTGCCTATGTGTTCATCCTAGTAAGTATAAGCTACGAGTATGTACATTCCAAATTTCATTCTAATCCGTTCAGCCGTTACGCGTTAAGAGAAAACAAACATACTGATGTGAACTACATGAATGTTCGGATTTATCTTTATAAGTGGTAAAATCAAAATTTTGAAAATACTCCCGACGCTCTATCTGGAAAGCGGCTGCATCAATTTTCACCAAATAAATATATAGCTAAGAACACTCTCGATCAAGTAACCTTTCAAACAAAAAAAGCTAAATCATAATCACTCCAGCCGTTTGGGAGCTACGATGGATGACAAAATGTATACATGAATGCCAATGTCGTCATTTCGACAAGCACATATGAAACATAGTTTTTGGTTGGACAAATATAATTAATATATTTCCTCGCATGTGTGATAAAAAACTTTTTTAACCTATTGGATAATTGCCTATATTTCCAAAAACGAAATTAAAACTATATAAATCTATACAGCAAAGACCTAAGTTACCTAAAATCACCGAGCTTATACGTAACTCAAGTGCTCAAGCCAGTGTATAGCGTTCCCATCATGCTGGCGGCATTGCTCCCTGAATTGCAGTGCTAAAATGTTTAGCTAAATAAGTAGTATTATTATCAGAGAGCCTCTACGGCGCTCTGATAGATTTCTGAAAATATAATGAGCTCCCGGTCCACACGACCAAGTGTCTCAACACATTTATCTTATCTTTGACATTAATATTATGAAATTCTGACATCTCTTGACATTATAACTTTAATGATGATTTTTCCATTTTCACTTATTGTAATTGGGCCACATATAGAATATATTACCAATTACCAACATTATTATTATGACGCTTTAAAGATATCTAACTACCTAGCTCTCAAATCAATAATTGCATGTCACTATTATGACCAAGTGTGTGAACTATATTGCTACACTTAACCTTACATCTGTTTATACACCAAAACTTAACTAGAAGTTAAGTTAACCTTGGGTGTAAACAACTCCGTCGAATTTCGCAATTTCATATGTCGGGTGTAATAAATGGTTTACTGCCCTTCTACTGTTACATTACATGGGTAAAGTAGCGATTCTAAAACCCTTCCGAATATAAAGCGTTCTAACGTCTTCGTAAAAGTCCGTATCTTTCCATCTATTAACAATTTAAACGTCTTGCTCAGAAAGCCGGGAAGGTGGTACGCCATCTCGGATTGCGACTGTAAACAGAGATACGGCAAATGAGCTGAAAGGATGTGGGTCGCAGGCCCCGAGCGAGTCCTGACTTGAACGGTTATTCTGGGCTGGGCTGCAAGGAGAAATCTGAAGGTGAAGGAGTATGGAGTCAATGTAACAATGTCACCGTAAGACACCTGTCTTACAGGGACATTATTACAGGTGCTGGAAATAGGTATTTTCGTCAAAAGCTTTACATGTTTCAATGCCAAAAAGATGGTATAAAATATTTTCATCGCCAGCCTCGGGCCTTTTTCCAAAGTTCCAAAATGTCTTGCACGCTGCTTACGATAATTTACGATAATCGGCTGATCAACTACACTCTCATTCATTGATGAATAATACAAAATCAAGGATATTTTAGATTCTTAAATATCTGGAGCTCGATGTAGTTTGACACTGTGTTTCGAGAACCAGCCCCTTCTTCCATTAGTTCGTTATGGCTGATTCCGAAGAAACTTTTATATACTAATGTATGCACCTCGAGCGAGATCTGCATTTATTAATCTGTATAGTTGTATGTTTTTATTGTTATAGGTACCTATTACACCATTGGAATTATATTATGGCCTTAATACTGATAACTAATTTAAATTTAACCTAAACTGTTAAATAGAGTAGTATACTAAGAATGTGTCCAATAACACAAAAGTGAATAAGAAAACTTAATGTCTCTATTAAAGGGAAGACTCTTTGTTTTTGTCACCTCTGCCATTAGAACATAAAACAGCCGCTCTACATAATACGTATATCTTATACTAATTTCAATTTGTACTTGAGAGTACCACCCTTCCTCGACAGTGGACGAGAATTATTCAAAGATTGACGCCCAGAGTAATATTTTATTTTCTATTCAATGGTTTCCAATAGATTTCTATTTCTACTATAAACTTATTTATCAATTTAGCACGATACTATCCAAAAATAGAGTTCCTATAAAAAAAAACTGAAATAATTATTGCTTCAGTTAATTCAATAGCTCTACAGTCTAATTAAAATCAATCTCTACAGTAAAAGCTTAGAGTAACATTATGTACCGCATCCATAACAGAAAACCGAGTCATTTTAGATTTTTGTATCCAAGTCCAGAATACCGTCCGGCGATTCGTAAAGCGTCTCACTAATTTCTTGACGCAAACAGACCGAGCCGCTAGCCTGTGGGCCCCGACTTGCACTGTATGAGCTTTCTAGGAGCTATGATACCAGTGGTAGAATTGTGAACAGCTACTAGGCCTGCTACTAACAATTATTTTAATAATTTAGGGTCTAAACTTGTCCCGAGCAATGAAATTTCACGTAAGATATGGTTTCAAAAACGTATCCAGCAAAGTAATGTTGTTAATCCATGCATATATTTGTAAAATTATTAATTTTAGTTAATTACTTTTTACGAACAAAATACATTTTTTCTTATATTATTACATTGGATATAACGAGCTTTTACTATCATCATCATCATCATCAGCCTGTATCGACCCACTGCAGGGTATAAGCCTCCTCACCCTTGTGCCACTCTTCTCTGTTTTGCGTTGATCGCATCCAGGTCTTTCCTGCGATCAAGTAAAAGCAAATCAAATAAAATATAAAAAGCGCATCTATAGATCTATAGCGCATCATTTATATATACATATAAATCAATTGTTCTGCGTTAGCATTATTACTGATTATTTTTTGTTGTGTTCGTAATTTTCTGGGTAAGGTTTGTAAAGTTTGTTTGTTTTTTTTTAAATCCACCGGAAATTGCACCCGCGTGAATCCGGGCGGATCACTAGTATACTATATATTGTGTTGATTACCTATATGGTAAAATCCTTGCAATGTATTACAAGGATTTTTTTTTATTCTCCATAGGCAAGCATTTGACCACTATCTCACCTGAGGGAATGGTATGGTATCTTTAACAGGAAGTCTGCAACGCCCTAGTAATAATTACTGTTAATTGTTTAAGTTTTCTGGTTCTAAGTAAATTGGAGTTAATTAAACTGAAAAAACTACACATCATAAACTATCTACCCCCACTATACGTACATGCCGATATAGGCTCTGCGGTATAATGTTAGTACTCTTAGTTATTCTGCGGTACTACTCAAACGGTAGCCCGACACTCGAGCGGCAGACGTCGGAGTGACACTCATTAAACAACGACTTCCTAAACAAAACCTGCGTGCGACAGAAGGATAGAAGTGACGTACAATCAACTTACAAATTGAGTAGACATGACCACAGATAAATAATGATGTTGGATAAATGATGAGTTCGAATATGAGGTTTGCCTTTTTTTTTTAAGTGACACATAAACGTACATGATGTATACACACATATAAACAAAATTAGTTGTATAATAAATAAACTGTAGACTAAAAACGTTGGTTTGGTACATTACAAATGACGATCTTCATCGGGATTTAAAAGTGAAACTCGTCGCTAGCGTTATAAAGAGATTCACTAAAGCTCAGGAACAAAAACTTACACCACGTGAACGTTGAGGGAATCCCGCTCCTCAACAACATAATGGTAGTAAGAAGAAAGACTCAAGATAATTAAACGTTTTGACCGTGAATTCTTTGTTCAGTCACTATAGTAAATTAATCCAGAATACTAGAACAAAGTGTTTGCCTTCAATAAAGGCTAGAAGAAAAGTTTTGGAACATATTCTACTCTACTAAGCAGTTTATATCAGATTTATAGCTACATCATAATTTCAATGAGTTATCGTTCTCATAAAATGTAAAATAAAACATTGCCTTTGCCGCAATTTGCTAATAATTAAAAAACATGCTGTGGAATGGTAAGACGAAAGCTTGATAGCTCGTTGTAAGTAGAGGGCAGTGCAGTGCTGTTCTTTATTATTTTCTCTACAGCACTCTATCTCTACTCTAACTATATGGCACTGCAATTGTATTAGGCAGATGACACTATCGAACGACATGCTTGTCGCCATTTTAGTTGAATAAAATCATTGTAACTATTTATATGATGATTTATATGACGTGATATATTAGTATTCATTAGTATCATGAACCTTAATAAAAGAAAAGAAACAGAAAGAGTAAGAGTGAAGTGAGAGTTCATGTCATTGCTATAATCGTTTGTGCAGGCTAATTGCTTATATTTTCATAAACTAAACTAATATCTTAAATTAAATGTTATGTATACAGCAAAGAGGCTCAATATAAACCACCGAATTAATAGGTAAGTTAATTGCTTAAACTACTTTCATTTCGTTATAATATAGCTTATTTTGCCTAAATATTTTGTAAAATAAATAATGAACCTCTCATGCTCATGATAGCTGAATCTGGCAACTACAGTCATTAACATTCATGAGTGACTCTTTGGCGCCCATTTAAATAAACAATGTTGGTTTTGATCGATGATGGTCATTGTAAAAGATCACTCTTTCTCTCTTATCACAATTCTTGTGATGTATAGAACATATAAAATTTCTTTCGAAAAATCACTCGACTTGTTAAAAAAGCGGGTTTGCTTCCTATTTTCCTCCTCTTTTTTATGAGGCCTTTATTCAAGCCTCGTCTTGGGTTCACCACAATACAATACAATACAATAACTCTTTATTGACACCAAAAGATAAATACAGCTTACAGAGAAACTTATAAAATATAGGTACAATGGGCGGTCTTATCGCTAAGAGCCACTTTACGTCTTGTGCCAATCCAAACCGTGTTTTAATTTTAAACCTAAAATGAATATATCACCCACCTGTCAAAGCTAACACTTTCCAGTTTCCATTTCCGCATGTCACCTCTACATCCTCTTGCACCCCAACTACTTGACACCCCCTCCCCGCACCCTTCTAAAAAGCCATTACGGCGCCTTTGATGTGTACCGCGCTTTGATTGCGCCGCTTCGACTGGCCACTTAAAACTATTGCTGAGGGAGAAATTGGTGTTTTTGATGGGTATGATTAGCTGTAGTTCTTAGTATTAGAAGTTCTATCCCATCTGCATTGTAAATACTTAAAACAGTTTTGTAATTGCACAGTTTTATGAAACGTCCTACTTCATTTTCTCTGTTGCTTTTTCAGTCTTGAAATTGGAAGGAAGATAATTTAGTATTTTTTTTAATCTGATAGGCTAGCGCTTGTCTATTTAACTTTTTTATGATAAAATATAGGTAAGGACTACTATCACTATATCACCTTATGGAAAGTGATATTGTGGCTGAAAATGTATGCTTGCTTAGAAGACTTATTCAATCTTGACCTGAAGACTCCTCGATCTCGATTGTACTGTTGGTAAGGATAGGCTAGTAAACACGCTAGGTTTGTAAACTTCAATAAGAGTGTACAATGATATGAGTGTACATGGATTTCATTACGATTTTACTTTCACCGGAAGCATATTTACCAACAGGTGAGATGGCGGTTAAATGCTCGCCAATTATTCATAAATAGCTCACAAAACTGGCTATCACTTCCAGCTAAATAAGTAGTGGGTTCTTACAGTCGGGAGGTCACTGGTTAGTTCCTCTAGTTCCCAGTGTTCTTCTTATATTCTTATATTCTTTATTGTACACATATTGATAAAAAAATTTACAATAAGGCCATAACAAATGATGTACAAAGGCGAGCTTAACCCTTCACAGAGTTTTCTTCCAGCAAACCCTTTAAGTAGGATATAATTTATAGGAGCGAGTAGGTTGTTGTGTACATAGAAATATGATAACAATACAAGTTACTAATAATAAGTTACAAATATACATTCTAATTTTTTATAATAATAGACAACATATAAATAGATAAATATAAACAATATAATAAAGTAAGAATAAAAATATTAATATCAATATCAATAAATATATATTTATGTATATATATATATATATATAAATTACACTTAATACCTACAATATATATAAATTTAAACTTTACTTAAATAGTGATTTTTCACTCTTCTTTTAAATATTTCGAGAGAAGAACTGTCTCGTATGTCATGTGGTAGGGAATTCCAAAGCTTGACTGCCTTTATAGTGAATGAGTCACTATACCGACAAGAATTGTGAGGAGTAATCTTAAGGAGCAGAGAGGTTCTTTATCGTAAATTCTATAAAACTCTTCAACAATTTAGTTAACTTATACGCTCGTTTCTCGATCGCGTAAGTTTTTCGGTTTATTATTATTAGGTAAACAAGTCAATTAAAAAAAAAATACGCATAATGTTGCCACACAAAAACTACACTCCATAGAAACCTTTCCAGAATTATGACAAAAAATCATCTGTACAGCAACAAAGAACTGTTCCTCGAGTACCATACGTCGTAATTAGCCTTTCAAACGCGACATCGCGCGATGCGATGCGTCGCAACGCCACATAAATAAGCTGGCAGCCTACTTTGCCTTTGATACTTGAATGGGATTTCAGCTATTGAGAGCAAGTCTCTGTTCCGTGGTTTTGAAGAAGCTTTTTTCCCGGTGGATATCCGTTTTTGCGATTTTATTTGTGTATCCGGTTTTTTTACCCGACTACGGTGACGCAAAAGGAAGGGTTATGTTTTTGAGCAGTATGTATGTATGTTCATGTTTTCTCGCACAACTTCTTAACCACATATCATAATTTAACAAATGAGGTGTCGTTTGAAGCGTCTTAAATCAAATTATCGCACTAAGCTGCTCAGATGAAAGAACCCAGACATAATTTTAGTTGTTGTTTTGAATCAGAATGTTTAATAATAAAAAGTGTTCCTCCACTTTACTTACATTTTCTTGGCTATATACTTCCCTAGTAGATATGTAGACGATGTTAGGCTTCTCTAACATCGTGACTCCATTATTTTTCCACGTGACCGCCGCTGGCGGGTCGTATCATCTCAGTACGTCAAGTTGTTACAGCCAAGACATGTGTTACAGGTCACTGGTCAGAGCAGTCACTTGGCACATCATGTCGTTACATGCCATCGATACAAACATAGTAGAGGCGTCATAAATTATAACAAGTAGAAAAAAAAATTGTCCTCATACCCAGAAATGGGCTGAACCGATTTTCGCCATTAATAGCTAGAAACTAATCGAAGTTACGCACTTGCTCTAATAACGATAAGGAATAATCGAGGACATGTTTCATCCGCCCAGTGCGGGAAGGCTAGTGAGGTGATGTCCTAGACACTCTCCAAGTGCGTAGTCCCAGAAGTGGAAACGGAATGGGCTGATAATGATTGATATCCTTCCGTTACGGAGGCCTGAGCTAGAGGACTGACGGAGGCTTAAAACTTATGACCACTCAATATTTTTGAGAGGTGGTAGAGTATTTTGTGAGTTGCTCGCCTGGCTTGCTACCAAAGTAGCTTACCACCATCAAGTTGAAAGTCTGCCGCCAAGCCAAATACGGTGTTCCGGCAGTTATCCTTGAGAGCCTGCGTATTCCAGGTCTAGTGTGTTTACCAGCTTCGATCACATCGTCACTTACCATCAGGTGAGATAGTGGTCAAAAACTAGCCTGTCACAAATAAAAAAAAAAAAAAATTTTACCAATCGATTCACAGAAATGTTGACAGAAAATGAAGGCCTACGGTTTCGCCTCTGAATTGTCTGTATCTATGCTCGGTTGTTATACCTACACTCCTACGTGTAGTTATGTGCGAGTATTGACGGATCAGTCTAACGAACGTCTTTGTGGCCCTTTGATGCGATTCACTGAAGGGAAATGGTTTTGCAGATATTTTCATTTTATCAATCTGTGTACCCTTTTAGGTTCGCTTTTGAGATGCTCAACTTATGTTATAAATGATAGATGTGTACAACAATTTTATGTAGTCATTGGAAGAGGTTTTCATCTCACGTATATGACTTTTGTTATTTCCTGTAGCATAATGTTAAATGACTTTTGAAATAACGTTTTCGCAAAATTAATCTGTTTCACAGTTTTAGCGTGTTTGTCGTTTGGGTAAGAAGCTTGTATTAATTGTAGTAGTTTGTTACTGTGTTGGTCGGGGGTGGTAAGGCTCAACACATCATACTCTCTGTTTCGTAGACTTGATAGGCAATTATTGTAATGTAAATGCATTTATAGGCCATATATTTCTTTTTTTTAGGAACACTTATTTTTCATAGTGCCATTGAGATCGAAATAAGAACATATCGTCCTATTATTATTTTCATCAGATATGTACTTTCAAGAGCTATTAGGCATTTTTTTTGTATATTAACACACTAATATCATAATAATTACACTATTTTTTAACTCACTTCACACTAACAACGTTCGTACACATTGGTATGTAGGTAGACCTTCGAATGGAACAGTCCATTTTACTCGATTACCAATAAAAAAAAAATCGACCATGATCCGAGACAAAATTAATGTAATTCATAATATTATTTCTAATATTTGTGTCACAGCAACTCAGTAGCGGCATAGTGTTGAAGCCGGTAACACTGTCAAAAATACGCCCCCTGACAATCCAAAGACTCTTCTTAAAAGCGTTCTCAACCTCATTGCAGCATTTCCCACAATATTCCATCAGGAAACATGAGATTGCAGTCAATCCTCGCAGTCAAGATATTCATTGACCTATTCCTCTGCAGTCGGCATCGGAACCCTTTGAAAGGAACTTGGAGTTAGGGCTGTCACATGTAAGAAAATGTGTTGTTATTCAGGCAGCAGGTCTGTTGCTGTTTGGGCTGTCACGATTTTGAACTCTACCACGGGCTTGATCTTCCAGTCAGGGTAAGATAGTGATGGAATCCCTATCTTACGTGTTGGTACGTGGTCGAGGTTGTTTGGCATGGCATAGATTGCAAAACTTGAGCTGAAATCGCCATTATATTTTCAGTCATTCAATCGCCAAGCAGTAGTGTTTAAACGTTATTAAAATTTGGATTGAACGGAAAATTATGTTCAGTAAATTACAAGCATAAAGATGTTTGTGATATTGTAACGAGAAAGGATGAATGCATTGGAATGCGGCGCAGCATTTTGCATTTCAAATTCTGAGTAGTGCACTAAATTGCAACGAAAAATTGATGATATTGCAGTATCATTTCAAAAAACCCGACCATAAAAGAGAAGAGAGGTGTTATATATTTGACGTCTTTGTTCGTCTGTGTTCTGTTCTTCCCAACGGATCAACCCATTTTAAATATTCAGCTAACGGCTTGCTATGTTTTCTACCGACTTCACAAAATAAGGAGGTACTCATTTTGATAGTTTTTTTTGTGAGTTACCTCATAACTTCTTCACGTGAACTTATTAAATTTTTTTTTTGTTTGAAAGCTGTTGCTTTCCGATTGGTCTCATTTAAATTTGATCAAGATCAAACAGTGAGTTATCGTCAATAATGCGTGTTTAACACATTAAATCTGATCAAGGTTCCTAAGATAAAGCGGTGAAGTAGTTTTTTTATGCTTGGCTTGCGTTTAAATTATTTTAAATCAGTATAACCATTTTCCAAATATTAATAGCTGACTTTTAGTAATATTTTAAAATTATTAACTTGTTTAAAAACACAGTAACCAAAGGGCGGTGATTTTGGTCGGCAACCCTGCTTACACTTGTGGAGTACCGTCAGCAAAGGGAATGTGTGATGAGCCCGCGAATCCTTGTTAACAACTTTTTGTTGGCTGTACTCGGCTCTCAACTTGGAAGGACTTAGCGTTTGATGCAACTTGTGAGAGTTTGTGGATGCTAAGTTAGTGAAGTTTAGAACGAAGGAGATTGGATGTATTTGTCAAGAAAAATAAGAAAGCTATGTGTAGTTGGATATATTATACTATTTTTTGTACGTGCGAAAGGGCTACGTATAGCATTCGGGAAAACCACTCAACGCTCAGGTTTATGCTCGCAACGTTGAATGTTTGATCTAGTTTGCTAATTTGTTAATTGTCATTGAAAATAACGAGTCCTTCACACTAACTCCTCCTCCTCCACTACAGAATTACCCTTGAATGACAAAATTTTACACAGAAACCACAGCTCACCGACGAAAAACACGTTTTCAACTTTACGCATATGATTTACTAGCCGTGTCCCGCGGCTTCGCCCGCTATTATCAAGTTAAAAAGTAGCCTATGTGTTAATCCTAGGTATAATTTATGTACATTCCAAATTTCATCCAAATCCGTTCAGCCGTTAGAGCGTGAAGAGGGAACAAACATACTTACACACTTACACACAAACTTTCGGATTTATAATATTAGTAGGATACATAAGACATAAACATAAAACGCTTTCACACTCACAGCCCCCACTAAGTCCTATGACTTGTGTCATGGGTGCCGGAAACATTTACATCACACACACAATCGCAACCAGAACCACTAAAACAAATAAGTCAAAGAAACTTGTGTTTCAGCCGGGAAGAGAACCTGATACCCCTGCTTAGAAGGCAAACGACACCCAACTAATCCAACGAGCAGTTCAAGCAGTTCATTTGCCTACACTCGTGCACGTTCACTAAGTATAAGACAGAATAGACAAGCATTTGAGCACTCACCTGATGGAAAGGGTTGATGCAGCCGAATATGTAACATACTTATGTAAGATACGTATTCACTCGAGACTTGAAGACTACCAGATTATGTACCGTTCGGGGAACAAAGACGCAGGCTATGAGTTCCACTCCCTTGCTGTACGGATGTTGAACGTAGAAGCGAGACGCTTCGAGCGAACTGGAGGTAAGTCGACCATAGAAGATCTTCTCCATACCAGATTCCACTATTCATTAAGCTTTACACATCACCAAATCGGTATCCTTAGTATATAGCTCCTTGGCTAGTTAGGCTTGTAACCCTTTATTAACGGTTGGGGAAATGACTAGGCGCAAAATAAAAAAAAACAGGAAATCTGTAGCTTACTAACATCAAATAAATAATGTTCAAATTTTTACTTAAACTATTAAAGTTAGAAAATTATAGGCTTTTCAATACTATGCTTTTAAAGTGTAAGCATTTTCTTTACTAAAATTAACAAGAAATACCTAATACTAAACCATCAGGGCTCCGTAGGCCTTAACCTTCAAACAAGTTAAAGAGGCATCTTCAAGATCGATTCTATAGCCTCCCTGGCGGTCCGTTTGAGACTCACGTGCAACCCTTAATATTACCCTCAAATCTCTTTTCTCTTTCACACCTACTACGTTGTCTATTGCCACCTCTTTTCATTGCAAACGTCATTGCGTGGCGCATTGTCTACTGCATAAAACAAGCTGTATTGTACTTTGTTGTCTAGGAGCAGAGATTCAATTTAGAATGATAGAGGGGACGTGAAAAGGAAATTGGCATTTACAACGACAGTGGAAAAGCCAGTTTTCCGCAGCAAAATTTGAAAATAGTATTCGAAAGCTCTACGCTGTTGCGTCTAGTTCGCCCTAAACAAAGAATGACAAGCTTCTAATGTCTTACAATAAGAATGAGTTTGGTTCAATTTAGATTTTTTTCAATTGTAATTTTAAGTTGGTAGTTTTATGCGTGGAACATGCCGGCCGGTCGCATTCGCTGACATGTACCGGCACGCGAACGTTTTTGTTCCATTTTCGGTTTTTGAATTCGGAACTTTTTAAGCTTTAATGTTTTAGTGGCCAGTGTGGAACAAAAGTGTGTGTGTGAATAGGCAGGTTAAAACTGTGGGTTAAAAGGATTACAACAAATTGTTTACCTAACGTGGTTTATTTTTGTACGTATGGAAAAGATATATTATATAGTGTTCAAAATAGGTACTGTAATAGTGTTTCAGATTTGTTTATAACAAGACGTTATCCATAAACGACGACAAACAATCTTCATAGTGAACGGTAAGCTTAAAATAATTTATCTCTCTTAAATCTGTATTTTATAAAAAAAATCAGCTTGTTGTATTTCTTTCTACTCATTAAGTTTGAAAAATTTGAAAATTAGTGGAAAGTGATAGAAAATGTTGTCAGGTTGTTGTACACCGGTGGCGTGGGTCGTCGACCCCGTTGCCATGGCAACCCACTGTCATGTGCTCGCTGATTGCTGCCACCGGCCCTTTCTGATTGCAATGTGCGTCTTGCGTCTTTATATCTCACTGTTACTTGGAATTAAGTAACATTGGAGATATTTTTTTTAAGTAAGTCCAAAGATGAAATCAAAAATGTAGCCTATGTATTATTCATACTTACTAATCTAAACTGTCTACATTCTAAATTTTATCAAAATCAATTCATTCGTTACGGAGATACGTGGTTACAAACATTCACACACACAAACTTTCGCATTTATAATATTAGTAGGAAATACGATTAATATTACCCGTGTACAATAATTGTCTTGGGCTAGTTTATATTGCTAGAAGCCGCGTCCTTAAGTGCTGGATATAGAGACGTCCTTTGGGAGGTAAAATAGGAAAGGAATAAGACACCTCCCTTGGACCACAAAGCCGAAAAGAAACTCAGCCAGGTGGTAGGAATTCTTGCGTGTCCATCTGGGACTGATACCTCCCAGATGTACTCGTAAGAAGACCCCCTTTGCCAAACAGCCGAACAGCAGGACTAGCGCAAGTAGCACTGGTAGATTTATAAATGCCTGATCCCGACTGATAGAGCGAGCTATCAATGTATTTACTGTGAATAAGTAGCGTAGCAATTTAAGTTTTAAGGTGAGAGGCGCACAGTTTCATGTTTAAAGTTGCGGGTTGCACTGTACTGTAGATGGATTCAGACAAAAGCGTCGTTTACCGTCCACCTCGACGGATAAGATGTCATGTTTATAGTTACATAAACATAAACGCTATCACACTCAGAGCTTCATACTTAGTTCGATGACTTGAGAGTCGTGGGTGCTGAAAATGTTCACATCACACACTCAAATTAACTACGTAACACAAGAAGCGTTAGTAGTTCAAATGCCTTTGGTATCAGTAAAGTAAAATTAAAAAAACATTGTCGTCTGTAACCAAACTACTATAAAGATTGATTTTATTTATATAGCATTAGCCATGCTAGGCAGAACTATAGTGATAGATTTAGAAAGGAAAAATTATCGCTTGAGGCAGGTATGTAGTTTCTATAAACTGTTTCGGTAGATGACGTCACACGTCCCCGTAAGACGTTAATAATAAGGAAATGTTAATTTCGTCGCTTTAGGCAGGGCTTGAGTAGCTCAGCGGTTAGAGCAATAGGGCATGACACCCTATGGCCGCGGCGCGGGTTCAAATCCTGCCTCAAGCGATAATTTTTCCTTTCTACATTTATCACTATACTATAAACATAGGAAGGAACTACCCGTTGACTTGGTTGGGTGGTCCCGGCGGGAACACAAGTTTTCTCCTTAAGAAAAATATGTGATTCTGGTTCTGATTGTGATTGTGCGTGTGTTATGTGAATGTTTTCGACACCCATGTCACAAGCTAACGAACTTAGTGTTGGGCTGTGAGTGTGAAAGCGTTTATATTTATACATTTTTATGTATTAACCAAATTATCAATAATTAGTACAAATTTTAATATGATTCGTCAAACGGCTGGACCAATTTTGATGAAATTCGGTATGGAGGTGTCATCCTGGATTAACACATAGGCTACTTTTTATCTTGGAATTCCAGCGGGTTCGGGACTTACGTGGATTAAGCCGCGGGGCGCATTTAGTGTTATTATATGTTGAAACATATATCGCTAAGCTTTTCGTAGCTTCCAGTACATCACTGGCTTTACTGCATAGGGTTGGCAGTTGATTCGTTTAACATTTTACTGCCTGTTTATCATTATCGATCGCTATATACTGAATTATTTATTCGCTGACACACTTCTTGTGCGAGTATGGTAGAGTTGTTGTTTAGAGAGAATTGTGGCTCTATTTTACATATCTATAGAGTTCAGAATAATAATGACCTGTAAGAAACTACTTGGTGCTAGAAACTTGAGTTTGTTAACGAAGTTTCATTTAGTAGCTTTGCCTTGTGGGATAAATATAATTGAAATCACAACTACTAGTAGTAAGACTTGGTAGTCTTACTACTAAGTGTTACTAACGTGGCATTACCACTCGATAAAAGTAAGCACAAAGCTGGTAAAATAAACAAATGAAAGTAAAAAAAAATAAAGTCGGGTAAATCTAATGAAATTTTAAAAAAAATATAGATTTAACCAAATTAATATCAGGTACCTATAACAAATGGAAATCGAGAAAAATAAATGTATGCCGAGGTAAACAAATCTGAATGGAATAAAATTACAGCTAACGTTTAAAATGTCAGGAGTAATCAAAAATTTACTACTATAGTTTTTTTTTTAATTCAGCAGACCCAAAAATTTAATTCATGTGTAGCCAGTGCCAAATAATAAATATATCAAGTTATTTATTATCACTAATATTATATAGATCCGAAAAATTGTTTGTATGTGTGTTTATTTTCTCTTCACGCTTTAACAACTAAACGGATTTAGATGAAGTTCGGAATATCCATAGCTTATACCTAGGCTACTTTTTAACTTAAACGCGGGCGAAGCCGTGAGGCACGGCCAGTAATTCATGAAAATTAGTCCTTGGGTGATAAGGTCCTAAGGTGACTGGTGAGTCATAGTACAATACCAAGTAAATGATTTAAAATGAAGTCATATATCTAATACCTTTAAACAAGCAATTCTTGTATATATATGTGTAATCAGGATCTCGGAAACGGCTCCAACGATTTTCATGAAATTTTGTATGCAGGGGGTTTCGGGGCCGATAAATCGATCTAGCTAGGTTAAAATTTTAGAAAACGTCGTTTTATTCGTGTTTTCAGCCGAGTAAAGCTCGGTCATCCGGGTACCATCCTATTGTACGAGTAGTTTTAGAGCGAATCCGATGATCGTTGTTGATGTACCTATTATTGGAAATATGTAATATAAATATATTTTTTATTTTTCGTTACTTGCGATTCTTGTGCTCAAGTAGCGCTCACCTCCATAGTTCCTAGTAGTAATCTAACACCTCACGGTGCGGGTGCGAGGTGTGAAGTCCAATCGAGGATACATAACACCGCGCACCCTCCCGACTCGGGTTGCGACGAGCTTTAATAACTACTTGGCTGTAATTAGTGAACAACTGCCGGTAAAATGATCCTGGGAGCACCCGACAAACACTACTTACATTTCTTGGTATTCATCAAAAATATAACGTAAGCCCGGTAATGCAAACTCAAGCTATAACTATAGAACATGGTTTTAAAAGAAAATATGTTGTGCCGACTTTACGTGAAGTGATGAGCTGATTGCGCTGGATTTTCTGGACCGATTTTCGCATTCTCTATTATTTCAATTAAGTGATGATGATATAAAATCGTCCTAGGCCGCATTGTCACTGTGTCCAATGTTATTTAACATAATTAAACGCAAGCAAAGCTTAAAAAAACAGACTTCACTTCGCTTTATCTTCGGAACTTTGATCAAATTAGATGTACTAAACACGCATTGTTGAAGAACTACTGATTAGATCTTGATCAAATTTCAATGGGACCACATGAAAAGCACCAGCTTTCAAATAAAAAAATAATGATCAAAAACGGCTGACAACGAAAGAAGTTATGAGGTAACTTTTGAAGTCGGTTAAACGAGAACATCGTCAAAGTAGTCCACGAAATAGGCATTATTGACGATATTTCAAGAACTACTGAACAGATCTTGATCAAATTTAAATGGGACCAATTAGAAAGCAACATCTTTCAAACTAAAAAAATTTCGAAATCGGCTCACGTGGAGAGAAGTTATGAGGAATATATACACACAAAAAAAAATAATAATATACAGTCGACTTGAGTACCTCCTCCTTTTTTGGGAAGTCGGTAAAAAGCATAAAACATTGTTGAACAACAATGTTGGAAAAGGCTCACACAGTAGCACTAGTGCTATGAATCTGGTTTTCTAGGTCGATCCATGGTCTTGGACGGACTGACTAAGCTATCCCTGACGCACAAGGTACGCCCGAATCGTCAAATTACGAATAAACCCTTCATTTCATTGTATGTCCTATCCGTTAGGTAATATTCCTTTCATGCTCTAGCGAGGACAGCGTTGCTGCATTACGTTCTTTCAGCATATTAAACGGAAATATTGCGTTCATTTCTTCAGTTAGTTTAAAACATAAGCTTTGCTTCTCATTTAATTCAAACCACAGACTAGGCGTGAAACCAATCTCCGAGCACCTGCGTAGGGATTCCCTTAGGATCGATCCCCTTGCCCTGACTAAGGGTCAAAACAGACAGGGCGGCACGACGCGCGTTGGTTCACGGTTTTCTAGCTTTTCAAGCGCGTGGATGATTGGAAGACCTGAATATATTATTGTGTAGATATGAAATGTGGTATTGAAAGCTGGCGTTACAACATGCTTGCCTAGAAGATACCTGTTCAATCTTGACTAGATGACTCCCAGATTATACCGTTCGGGGAACAAAGACGCGGGCAATAAATTCCACTCCTTCGCAGTACGGATGACAAACGTAAAAGCGAAACGCTCCGAGCCAACTGGAGGTAGGTCAACCATAAATGGATGACGATTGCCAGTTTGTTTTGTTGTTAGATGGTAAAACGGCCATGGGGGAATTAACTCGTGTAATTCCTGCGGACATTCACCAAAATGTTACCCATAGAATGTATTTACATATCACACACACAATTACACCCAGGACCAGAAGCACAAATGTCTCTTGGGAAGAAAAATTGTGCTTCTGTCGGGAATCAACCCAGGACTCACGGCGCAGAGGGCAAAGACATGCCGACGTCAAATGGATCGTCAACAGAAAGGCTCTTTGCGTTTTGACCCTAATGCTCGATGCACCCTTCTACGTATTATAATTTTATATTAACTGGGGGTTACAGCGATGCTTTTTTGAGGAACGGAGAAGGAAAATTCATAAAGCTTAACGTCTTTTGGGAAATTTTATGCCTGAAATTTAATTTGGCGACGTATACTCTCCTTGGGTAAGACAACGGAGGATTTCTCTGAAGGATCAGGCCCGTTACGAAGTAATCTCATAGATAACTAAGTCTTTGACATAACCAGCGTAATATACGCAGAAGCGAGAACCCGGTGTACGGGCAGCTATCCTTGAGAAACAGTTCTCATTTTAAGTTTACAACCCTCGATCACAATCATCACTTACCATCGGGTAAAATGACGACTGAGAGCTAGTCTATCAGATAGATATAAAATAACATAAAATATAAAATCTTTCACGCCCACAGCCCCGGGTTCTGAGTGTGAAAGTTTTTTATGTTTTATAGTGTTTATGTTTATAAGTAGAAAATTACCACAATTTTATTTTCTCTTTATGGAACTAACATATAAACAAGGAGATATAAACAATGTAAAGCACCAGCTTAGAAATTTACTACGGTAAGGTAGTGGTTTTTGAATAGCCACTTAACATTCTGGAATGTATTGAGCTGTGGTCCTCAACATACATATTTTCGAGTTTGGACTAGCTTCTGCCCGAGACTTAGTAGTAGGTAAAAAGTCCCATCTTTTTTTTTTTTTTTTTTTATTTGTGACAGGCTAGTATTTGACCACTATCTCACCTGATGGCAAGTGACGATGTGATCGAAGCTGGTAAACACACTAGACCTGGAAAACGCAGGCTCTCTAGGATAACTGCCGGAACACCATCTCATGTGTTAACTCCGGTAATAAACTATCTGTGTACCAAATTTCATCCGAATCCATACATACATTTTGACGTGAATGATCTACAAACATCCATCTAGAATTTAACATTTACTATATTAAATACTACCTCATCGTGTTGTATTATTGAACAGGGCTTTTAAAATGAAATTAGGGGTACATATTATTTTAGTCAAGCGTACCGTTTGCGAGATATATTTCATCAAAGTCACGTTCAGTTATAGAAAGTAATTTAGAGCTTGTGTAGACAGGTTTTGTTTTTTATACTTTCATTTCTTTTTGTACAATTTCGTTTATTTTTTTATACACATCATTTGGTGTTTTCCCCAGGAGCCATTACTTGTAGGTATTAGATTATAACATAAACATAAAACATAAACGCTTTCACACTCACAGCCCCACACTAAGTTTAATGAATTGTGTCGTGGGTGCCGGAAAAATTCACATCACACACACAATCACAACCAGAACCAGAAACACAAATTTTCCTTGGGGAGAAATCTTGTGTTCCCGCCGGGAATCGAACCCGATACCCCTGCTTAGAAGGCGAACGCTCACCCAACTTAGCCAACGGGCAGTTCATTATAACAAATGATCTGAGCTAGTGACCTGTGAGCAAGCAGCATAATATTGAGAAACAGTTCGTCCTGAGATCGACTCCGGGGTTTGTGTGTCCGTTGTATAAAAACTACTACACCAGCTCTACAGTTCGTAAGAATTTCGGTTTCTGTAGTACTATATCAAAGTGACACCACTTTAAGGCGGGTTTCATTGCAAAGCTTTGAAGGGTTTAAGTTCCAAAGCAACATAATTGGGACACCAACTTTCAGAACAATGCTTTCCGCGGGAGTCCGGTTGCAGAAAGAGAGTTAATAAACTCCATCGGATAAGTGGTAGTATCGTTTCGATCTGGATCTATGTGTATGGACCGGTAAACCACTGCGTCTCCTTCAACTTCTTCTAAAATATTGTGATTTAAGGCAGCTGCTGAATAATTTTTGGACGTAAGTATTGCTCATTCACAAAGCTAGTCATTGTCTTGACGTGTTACTTGAGATACATTTTAACAAGCGAAATGAATGAGTTCATCCATCACAGAAACAATTTAACAAAGGTTCTCTGGTAGAGTTACTAACGGTAACGATTCGTGAAACAAACTTTCGTTGATTTACAAAAAAAAATTACAGAAAATATTGCGCTCGGACGTGGCCACATGTTCCTATCATTGTACGCTTTAAGTAAAGTATGAACTGCTCGTTGGCATTGTTGGTAGTGCGTTTGCCTTCTAAGAGGCGGGTATTGGGTTCGATTTCCAGTGGAAACACAAGTTTTTTCCTAAATGTAAACTTTTGGTTCAGAATGTGTTATAATTTGTGTGTCTCCAGATGAACTGGCTTCTACAGTAAATAGTTAATCTTCTAGGGCGCATCATCGTTTTCCAACAGGTGAGGTAGTTGTCAAATGCTTGCCTATAATCCATAAATAGTTTAATTTTGAACCGTTGATAGTTACATTGTTTTATAGTTGGTTCGAATTTTTGTTACCTTAATGAAAGTTACTAATATTTAGTATCCGCGATAGTACTGCGATAGTACGATCGTAGCTGTCTGTCGAATCTTCAATGAGTCCTTTATTTCAGCCCCGTTATCTCGATTTCTCAAATTGTTTCTAATATTATATGAATTTTTTGAAAGTTGTTGCTATTTGAATGGCACAATGAATAATTCTCTAAGAAACCTCTAAGATATGCCATGCCACATGTCATCTACGATAATTACATTGAATATAAACGTTTTCACACTCATATACTCACACTAAGTTCAATGACTTGTGTCGTGGGCGCCGGAACAACACTTCACATACACAATCAATCAAAATCAAAATCAAAATCAAAATCGTTTATTCACATGGGCCCCAAAGAGGCACTCATGAAAGTTAATGAATCTATTGCCAGATTCGCAATCACACCCAGAACCAGAAACACACATTTCTCTTGAGGATATAATTTGTGTTCCCGCGAACCCTTTAGTCCTGAATAGAAGGCGAGTGCCCACCCAACTATACAACGGGCACTTCATTACCTACTTTAACATTTTATAAAAAACTTTTTAATGTATACTTGCTACGTGTAAACCCGATATTACTTACTGAATTGAATTGACTATCAATACCTGTCAATTCCCAAATAACCGGTTAATATCTAGTATGTCCGGTGTAAGCCCCGATGTGGATGTCGGTAGTTACTGGAATACCGGTAATACCAATTAATCGATACCGGCATCAGCTATCGGATTCACGCATTAATTAACTTGGAATGAAATAATAATCGAAACCGGTCTTATTTAAGGGTTGTATATTCTTTGTTTCATTTTGAAGGCAATAACAACAACAAAACAAATACAATGTTTTCACACTCACAGTCCCGCATTAAGTCGGAAAATTCTCATCAACCGGGAACACAAAAAATCCTAAGGGAGAAAACTTGTGTTCCCGCCGGGAATCGAACCCAAAAGAAACATCCTTAGAAGGCGAACTACCCGACAAAGTCAACAGGAAGTTTAATATTAATATTAATAATAGTATACTGTATTTCCCTCTATTTCACTTAAATATTTTATAGTTAGATAAAAGGCCATTACCTACACGTAAGTATCGTATGTGAATTATTTTATATCAAGTACAGCGTGAACGGCGCTTTACATGGACAATACGCTGACGGGGGTAGAGAGGTGCATTTTGTGATAGGATGAGCGGGTAACGTCGCTTACAATCAGGTGATACATAGTAGTCAATAGATTTGAATCTTGAAATTTAAAAAAAGGTTAAAATAAATATGTATTAATTTATAGATAATTAAATGCAAGCAAAGCTTAAAAACCGACTTCACCGCTTTATCTTCGGAACCTTCATCAAATTTAATGTATTAAACAAGCATTATTGACGATAACTCATAAACTAGAGATCAGTTCTTATTCAAATTTCAATGGGACCAGCTTTCAATTAAAAAAAATATCATCAAAATCGGTTCATAACGAAAGAAGTTATGAGGTAATCTTGTAGTCGGTTAAAAACAAGAACATCGTCAATATAGTCCACAGAATACGCATTATTGAAGATATATCAAGAACTACTAACCACATCTTAATCAAATTTAAATGGGACCAATTGGAAAGCAACATCAAACTAAAAAAAAAATCGAAATCGGTTCTAGTGAAAAGAAGTTATGAGGTAACACACATAAAAAAAATACAGTCGACTTGAGTACCTCCTCCTTATTGTGAAGTCGGTAAAAAACTGGCTTCTTTCCGTTTTCGCTCGGATGAACATATTCTGAACTGTTGCACGAAAATTATTTTTCAGGCGTAGTTTACGTTAACTACTTTTATGACATATTTCGGCTTCTTAAGTTGTTTTCGAGATTGCATGATCAGTCAGTCAATTGAGTGTAGAGATATGTATAGAGCATTTCAGCATTGACAAAAGGACTGCATCAGTTATTTACAATATGCAAGAAAGCAGTAACAAAATCCTCAAGATGATAACTGAGAGGGTAATTTAAAATTATTTTTTATCTTCAACTTAACAACTTTGTGTTTTTGTAAGTTGTGTGAGACTAACTTAAAATTATTCAATATCTGTATAGTCTATTCTTTTTTTGTCTGTCATGTCTGTTACAGATAATTTGAGTAGCTTGTCGCAGTCGCTTGTTCGAAATCCCGGTCTTACATTTTAGCGGTGTCTGGTCGTTGAAGTCAAACTATCCGAGAGAGTTCGCCGCGGTAACCCTACACCGTAATGCACAGTTAGGGTTGTCAGTTTAGTAAACATGTCAATATACTAAATATTAAATAAACCCGACTGCGAGAAATGTGAACCATTCACTTTTTATTTTTCAACTGCCCGTTGGCTTAGTTGGGTGGCGTTCGCCTTCTAAGCAGGGGTATCGGGTTCGATTCCCGGCGGGAGCACTAATTTTCTCCCCATAGAAAATTTGTGTTTCTGGTTCTGGTTGTGATTGTGTATGTGATGTGAATGTTTCCGGCACCCACGATACAAATTCTCTTCTTCTTCGAACTTAGTGTGGAGCTGTGAGTGTGTAAGCGTTTATGTTTTGTTTTGTCTATGTTTTTATTAAGACCAATCTTGGTTTATGGTTGCGAGGCTTGGACATTGACTCTCAAAGAGGAAAATAAGCTTCTGATAGCGGAAAGAAAAGTCTTGAGAAAAATTCTTGGACCTACACGCACGGAGGACGGATTGTGGAGATTCAAGAAGAATAGAGAAGTTGAAGAAATCTTTGGTGAACCAAACATCATAGGCGAGATAAAAGCACATTGACTGCGCTGGCTTGGTCATCTAGAGAGAATGGGTGCGGATCGTAACGTCAAGAATGCGTATTTGGGAAAGCCGTATGGGCGTAGACCAGTAGGCCGGCCAAGAAACCCATAACTGGCAAGAAGTTGCGCAGAACCGAGACCAATGGTGGTCTCTTATCTCGGAGGCCAAAGCCCACTTCGGATCGCTGAGCCAGCGGAGTAAGTAAGTAAGTATTACCTTTTTGTGTAATCCCCTGTTAATTTCTATCATTTTGATACCGTTTCAATTCGACAGGTTTGGTTTTTTATTAATGTGTTACTATTTCGCGCCAAAAATCCGCCATTTTTTTTTAAACACCTTTCTAACATATATATACATACAAACAAAATACGCGCGAAAAACATAACCCTTCCTTGGCAGATGGGTAATAAACCATTATAATTCTGTTTTTAAATACTGTAGTTCTCTCTCTCTATGATGACTTCTAAAAAGTAAGATATTCCGTGATAGAGATATTCGTGACCCCGGTCGGTGCAACCTTCAAAACGTCAACCAAACCAAAACGTCGAGGTTAGTCAAAATAAGGTTATTTAAAAAAAAAGCGCGAAAATACCCGGATTTTTCATAACAACAAGATGGAAATCAGTTACCTGCTATTTTGTTAACTGTATGTGTAAATCGTTGCAAAATTGGTAGGTTTTCTTTAAGGCAGCCCTGTCGATCTGACCCATGAGGTCGCGGCAATAGGAAAGGATGGCAAGAGAATATCTCAGCCACTAATTTGATTACCTATAACGGTTCCCGATGATCTAGGATCAGATGTCATACTGTGCGGCTACTTGAATCTAATGCAAGTCAAAGCTTAAGTTAATTTTATCAGTAATTATAAGATACGACAAGGTATTTCTTCTAAATAACCCCTGAATACTTTGTATCTGTCACAGTTGACTGTGACATTTGACTTTATTGATTGATCCGCCTTAAATTAAATACAAATCTAAAAATTCAAATATTTTGTTTTATTTGCTAATCTTTTTAGTTTTGAAAAAAAAAACCAACGGAACAACTGAAAATCTAACTGGATAATCTGTATATATAAAAATCAAAGCCACTTTTCATTGTTATTTTATAACTCAAGAACGGGCTCACCTATCCAAACCAAATGATTAGGCTTTGTTCGGACTATTTAGTAGATGGTTTATGTGAAGTTTGCACAAAATCGGTCGAGCGATTCTTCATTTATCACACCCGGGCGAAGCCGGGGCGGATCGCTAGCTTAGTATAAGAATGGCCACTTGAGATTACTTTCAAAAGATGGCTCTGTACGAAGTATATCAGGTCTTCTAATTTATCTATTTTTAGGTATAAAAATCAATTATTCTGCGTTAGTCTCATAAAAACTCGAGAACCGCTCGACCGATTTGGCTGATTCTTTTTTTTTGTGTTCGTAATTGTCAGGGCAAGGTTTGTGTGTAACATTTTTTTAATCCACCGGAAATTGCACCCGGGCGAAGCTGGGGCGGATCGCTAGTAAAGCATAAAATACTAACCCGACCCATCCTATATCAGTATAAGCAGTGAGCGTAGTTTTACAGAGTTTTACCTTATCGTAAGCGCCAGTACCACGAGGTTTAGTTATATGCCGGAGGGATGATGCGAGCGTAGCACTTTCTGAATGTAAATATAAGGGTTAAAGCCGTCTCTGGATGAAGCTACTGCTGGTGCAAGTGAGTCTATCCAGACTATAAATATTTAACCTGTATATAAAACTATAAATTGGATTTTGAAAATTTTTGACCTTTAAATAAAAAATCCCGTTGTTTTTAAACATTAGGATGAATTAGTAGCATAAAGGAATAGTTGCTGGTAAGACCTAAATTTTAAAGCATTCAAAGACTATCTTTTGAACATAGTTTCAGCCTTTCAAAGCAAAATGTTTTAGAAAGAAAATATGTAAAAGACTATTCATGGCATTCTCAACGCTACGCCAACCTCAAATCTAATGTCTAGAATGAGAATCGACTCTTAAGTGTCAGAAAGCTTATACCTAAAAAGTAAAAGGAAAGCCCTCTGTAGACGTTTGTAGTTGATCATGACTTCTCATACAAAAGCAAGCAGCAGCTGGAGAAATGGCCCAAAGCTGCTTGCTTATTGATTATTTATCATTTGGACTAGTGGGCAGTCATGGTATCAAATTTTTAGGATACAAATTCTAGTTGCTTAACAATGGTTTTCTAACGGATAAAATTAGGACCGGACTGTTAAATGTGCCATCTGAATACTTGGCAATACACGGCACTACTTTTTTTATGCTATATTAGTTGAAAATAACTCACTAAATAGTCACTCATTCGAGTACTGGCGATGCTGATCATGGCCGTACGATTGACTAGGCAGACCGCACTATGTAAAAAAATACCCCTTCACCATGGAATCGTTTAATGTGTTCGAGCTCATTATTCCTGTATAAGTTTGGGTTCTTCATGCCTCGTTTACTTGTTCCAGCTACTATCACTGTACATTAGCACCATTTGTGCTAAAGCAAACGCAAACACTATATGAATATTAAATTTATAATCTGTACTCAGACGTGATTTATTGTAACGACCCGCGACGGGACTGCTCACTTTAACGTTTTGAATGCTGAATTTTATACAAAGTGTAATGGCCTGGAAAGGACAAAATGTTGACCTCAAACATTAAATAAGTATAATAAGCAAATCTTTTCAACGAATTCTGGAAATTATTTGATCAGAAGAGTCGATAGTCAACTCCAAATCCTTTTTATTTAAATATTCTTTGACATTCTTATTTTTTATTATCTATCTCTGGGCAGCGTTTAACTATTTCGTGGTTGGTAAGTAATGATGTAATCAGTTATAGATACAAGGCCTAGAATGTAAGTGGCTCTCAAATATATCTGCCGGAACACCATTTGCAAGCTAGGTGACAGATTTTTTACTTAAGGGTAAACTTCGACTGAAATTTGAATTATTTAATTTGCTATGTTGACTATTTTTTTTTCTCTTAATAAAAATAATTGTTCTGACGAATCCAGTTTGACGCTATAATAATAGAGCATCAAACTGGATTCGTCAGTATCTATATTAATATTATAGTAAAATAACTTTTTGTCTAAAAATAGGGAATTTTATAATCTAGCATTATCAGGCCTGTAGCCATTGCACCAGCAGTACTTACAGTCGAGTTTATACCCATCAAGTAGAAATCTGTTTCCAATAGTAAAAAAAAAAAAATCTTGAGAGGTGTCAAGGGACACCCGGATGGATCAAAGTTCAATTTCCGTCTAGCCCCCTTTCGCAACGCGCGATAAGGAACTTGTGTTCCAAAATTAAAAGAAACATGCAAAAACCAACATCACGCGGTGTTCCCAGGCGGTCACCCATCCAAGTACTGACCGCGCCCGACGTTGCTTAACTTCGGTGATCGGACGAGAACGTGGTATGGCTTAAAACTATAGCAAAAAGTGTCGTTACAACTTAGGTCTTAATTGTTTCCGTCTACCCCCCTTTTGCAACGCGCGATAAGGAACTTTCGTTCCAAAAACTATAATCCTTCAAATTGGCGGCGAGGTTGGTAACATGCCTGCTTTCTTAGTATGCAGCTGTTAGTGTGAAAACGTTTGAATTTTAAAGAAAGCTAAAGGCTTGAGCTGACAACTAAATTAAAAGCTGTAACAACGTCTACTAGTGCTAAGTTCTGTTAACGTGTTTCTCTGCAAATGACAAATGAATTATTTCTGAAATCTTTTTAAGACCGTCAAGACTTCTCGTTAAAAATGTCTTGAATTCGCAGAATTACACTAACGAAAGCTCCACCTCAAAATTTCTTAATTAAAACTTATTTTTCACTAAAGGCTAGTTTAGACTGACGAAGCGAGGCGAGATGGCGCGGGATCCGAAAGAAGGCTTTAATTAATGTCGTTGTACCTCCTTAATTGCGATCCGACGTCACTTTGACGCGCTACGCCGCCGCGAGACCGACTAGCTAGTGTACACTAGCAAGTTGGAGAAGTTTATGTTGGTAAGTGATGTAACGAAGATCCTTCGTAATTATTGTTTTATAAAAGTAGTTTATGTTTATGTTGAAAACTCTGTCACCAAGAACCAAATATAAAAAAAAAAACATAAACGCTTTCACACTCACAGCACCACACTAAGTTCGATGACTTGTGTCGACAAAACTAGGTTCCCGTTAATCACAAAAGCATTCCCGAGGATGGCTGACGTCTGGCAGGCTTCATTATATATTAAAAGTTATGAAAACTCTTCCTTATATTTAACAACATTAAATATAAAGCAATACGATCAAAATTTAAATTATTATACTCTTATGACTCCTTAGTTATGAGAGTTAAAAGACACGAGTGAAGTAACCATTTAACATTTCCCACTTTTACCACTCGCAAACCATATAATCGCAAATCCACAAACGGCAACAGCAAACAAAAACCACTTTCAGTTGCGAAAACAATTTCGCAAAACGAGAGAAAATTAATAAACCCGAGACATGTGTAAACTTTATCCTTGAAAAAGTTAAGGATTTTTCGCACACTTAGGCAAACGGGGCGAGGCGAGGTGAACGGCGAGGCGAGGCGCAAATAAGCTCGTGAGTAATTAGGCTTACAAGAAAATATGTGAGACTTCATACGGTGCCGCAGGCAAATGTAAGCGCTCCCGAGCTAGCGCGCTGTGAATGACTTTTACTTATTTATAGGGTAATTTTGGTGCAATTAGTGACTGTAGGTTTGGGGAACTACTGCTGAAAATGCAGTAAATAAATCTTTATGTTAAAATATGTCTATAGCTTCTTGTATGTGAGGATAATGTATCTGATTACACTGTTAATGTTTATCATACTTTTAAGTGAAATAAATTATTCTCTGGGTATTACCATAGTAGAAATATATTTCTACTATGGTATTACATTCCAGATTGTGGTATTATATATATATATATATATATACATATATATATATATATATATATATATATATAATATGGTACATTCCAGATTATGGTATTATCAATAGAATTGTTCTAAGTTCAAACAATTAACTCCGCAGCACAAATCCAAAGGAATGTTGTGATTTTTCTGATCGTGAAATTAGAGAATGCTGTTCTACTTTGCGCCATCCTACTCTTGGATATGGGACATCGTTTATTTTCTTTTAAAATTTTAAGATTTGAAATCTCTGAAGCTGTCATTTTGTACTAACAAAGAAAGTAAAAAAAACCTAGATTATGTCGCCAGTCGTCTGGTCGCCATTATTTCATTCTACAAAATCATAACAAAAACAAAGCAACTTGAAAGCCCACACAATAAGACTGTTCATTTCATAACTCACTTAACCATCTCTGTCATTGTTAATTCGTGGCCAAAAAGATCCTTCGAGGAAAAGAAAAGTTTTGTGCCCTCGGGGGTCAGCAAGCTTATTGTAGGGTCTATTGAACCCCTCGTTACAGCAATTATGTGTTTAATTAAAAGATGCTATGTCTAGGGGACAAAAGGTTTAGTTTTTGTTTTGGATTTTCGGTGACATTTTGTCAGGAGTATTTAAGTTTTTATTTTAGTTTTTATTAATAGGTACGAGTAGGTTGAAATTAGCTTGCAATAAAAATTTATAAATGAAAGCGAAATTGAAATTATTAATCGCCAATTGAATTAAAATATTATTTTGTTCTTTCGTCAAGACAATCAACAAAGATTTACTATAATTATAACTTAAAATTTTACTATATATCTATCTTATAATATACTTACCAACTTTACAAATCTATAGTTTAGGTAATATCTCGGGACATAATAGCGCTAAAAAACTATTTTTATCTACCTCGACGTTTCGGCCAAATTGCATTGGCCATGGTCATTGGTTAGTTGCGGACAATACTCGCACTTTCCCTCGCTGACACCCGCATTCTCCAGTCTTCTCGAGACCATGGCCAATGCAACTTGGCCGAAACGTCGAGGTAAATAAAAATTGTTTTTTAGCGCGATTACCTAAACTATGTGATCAAATTACATAGGCCAAAGGGCATTAAAACATTAAATTTATTCAAAGTATAATCAACAACATATTACATTAAACTAAAAACGAAATTAAAATTAAACAAAAAAAAATAAAATTAACTATAATAAGATATAAATATGTACAAAAAAAAAACTATGTATTAAAATTGTTTATATTTTTCATGAATAAATTATCTTATCTTAAATTGCGAAAGTTTAAAAGTTACAATATACAAATCTACAATTCAGATCAAATCCACTCATACAACATTAAATCCTTGCAGACTAGGCGGCGTCGTTTGACAAGGTAACGAAAGTCGACGCGCGGCGTAACGTTAACGAACGACGCTGTAAAACAATTTGTTAACTTGTTTACCAACACTAGTGTGAAACTGAGGTGTTTTACTCTGAAAATAAACGCCTTTCAGTAACTCATAAAATACTATCTTACTATATACAAACATTGCGAAATAAGTGCGTGTAGTACTTTATAAGAGAGACATACAACATAATACAAACATTTAGAAGAAGAAAGTAATAAAACATAAACGCTTTCATACTCACAGCCCTGCACTAAGTTCAATGACTTGTGTCGTGGATGTCGGAAAAATTCACGTCGCATATACAATGACAACTAGAACCAGAAACACAAATTTCCCCTTAGGATAAAAACGTGTGTTCCAGGTGGGAATCGAACCCAATACCCGTGCTTAGAAGGTGAACGCGCACCCAAAAAGCCAAAGGGCAGTTCAAAAAGTAATAGGGAACTAATAAACGACTTACGATAAAATTTCGACCCGAATCCTTTACTTTTTTCACATTGTTAAACCATATTTTTTGTTCCCGATTTTTTTGTAATGATTTTACTGATACTACTGATGAAAAGTGATGATGTGACCTAGATACCTATTTAATCTATACTTTACTCCCAGATTATTCCATTCAGGGAATAAAGGCATGTTATAAGTGATGATCTGGTCAACAATAATAAATATGATAAGCTTTAAAATCATTGGCTCTCAAGGATAGGTGGTGGAAAAAAAAAATGATTTTGGTGAAAGTATTTTGACTCAAAGGTGCTGAACGATTGTACTTATTTCGGTTTTGAGTAGCAAGCCAAGCAAAAAAATACCCTAATACCTGAATTTTCACCACGTTACCTCTATATTAGAAAATACCTGCGTCAAAAAGAATAATACATCTTCGGTCGCATCTAAGACCATTTTACTATCTAACAACAAGACAAACAGTTAAACGTCATCCATTCATGGTTGACATACCTTCAGATCACTCGAAGCGTTTCGCTTCTACGATTATCATCCCTACTGCGAGGGAGTGGAAGTCATTGCTCGCGTCTTTGTTTCCTGATCGGTATAATCTGGCAGTCAAGTCAAGAGTGAATAGGTATCTTCTAGGCAGGCATGCTACATCTTCGGCCGCATCATCGCCTTCCAACAGGTGAAATAGTGGTCAAATGCTGACCTAACTATATTAGCTCATACAAATAAATTTATATTCTATTCTATTCTAAATAACATTAAAAAAAATCTTAACTTTCCATCAAGTGAGATAGTGGTCAAATGCTTGCTTGTCGGGCATAAAAAAACCCGCGTTATGATGACCATCTAATCGAAAGGCAGGGTTATAATACGGTGGCGCCATCACAGCTTCGAAACGTAAACGTTGGTACAGTATCAAGATTATCACCACATTTATACGTCATTTATTTATTTATTTATTAGATCACCAACATAGTGTACATCAAAACATTCGAAACAGCATCATCTTAAAAATTTCAAACCAAATGTCACTATATTTAAAGGTGAAGACTACATGCATATGAATTTTAATTTGAGCGAATAACTTATTATACCTACCGTAATAACAGAGTGAACATAAAATTGCAAATTAATAATATAGGTAATAATAATAATTATACACAAGCGTTATAATGGACTAAATAAAAATAAAAAATACTAAACATAATCAATCTATTTTAAGTTTTTAATCAGGATGTCAGGGACTTTTTGAAAATATTTAACTTTATCGAAGATTTTCTTTCTAATATAACCAAAGCTTTGCTTCCGCTCGACACAAAATCAATCCCCAGACTAGGCGGCGTCGTTTAACAAGATAACGGAAGTTAGCGGAACTGTTTACGAGCGGCTGTAAAACGATTCGTTAGCTTGTTTACCCAACCAGTGTGAAACTGATCTACTGTCTGTTTGAATTCGGATCGGAGGTGTTAACGGTATTGTCATATTTTGCATTCAGTATACAAGTCTATGGTTTTTTCTTCCTTTAGGTGGATTACATGTGGGAAAAGGCAAGGGAGACGACGACAGGAGATTAATATTGTCTTTTTTTTTAAACCGCAGGCCTTGTGCATTTAGCCATTTTCTATGCCTTATGTCAAGTAATGATAAATATTTTAAATTTATATATTATACAATGATAATGTTATTTGAGACATGTGTTTGCTATTCCCTCATCTATCAGTAATCCAACATAAGATAGTCCCCACGAAAAAGGTATAAACTTTGTGACTTAGATGTCCTACCAAAATGTTATTTTCCATCATAGGTTAAAAAATAACGGTTTCGTACTTTCTTGCTAAGTTTCTTTTCTACCGTACACCACACGGTACCGTACACAAAAAACATCGCCCTCCACTTACGTTATAGGCGCCCCCTTAATATTATAGTTCAGATCATTTAAATTGTCATTTTCGACTTTGGGCCATAGCTTTACATAATCTCCGAGAATTGGAGTTATTCGGAGTATGGTCATAATCCATTTAACTTAAGGAGCAAAAGACTAAAACTACTAAACTAAAAATATAATATATAATACCTTTAAACGAGCAATTCTTGTATATATCTTGTATGTAATCAGGATCTCGGAAACGGCTTCAACGATTTTCATGAATTTAGTAAGCAGGGAGATTCGGGGGCGATAAATCGATCTAGCTAGGTTTCATTCTTAGAAAAAGGCCATTTACCATTTAAAAAAACCCAGCAAAGCTCGGTCATCCGGGTACTGATATATAAACTGTATAAACTTCACTTAGCGTGGTTTTAATTGAGCAGTGATTAGAACGGAAAAACATGGCCGCTGGTTTAAGTCCCACACTACCAAATATTGTTCACTAAAAACTCAATAAAATGTGAAGCAGTTGCGTGCACGACATCTTCGTGTTGTACACTAAGGTACGAATGTCTCATTACAATTGTATAATGTTGCAGATCAGTAAAGGTGATGTTCCAGTGGAACTTGTGAGCGACACAATATGTGTGTAATAAAATCAATTGCACTAAGGCACGAATTCAAACACTTTACCACCGTTTATACAGTTTCAAACTAGTTCATTATAAGTTTTCATGTAAGCAGTTTTTTAGAAGCCGAAATATGTTGATAAGACTATTGGTACTGATCATCCAAGCACAAAAGCCATCAAAAAGTATGACACAAACGTCAAAAAAATAATGTCATTTGAATATTACTGTTATAGAAACGGAGATATTTAAAGGTCAAAATAATATCTCCTTTAATATATTATGTACAAGAGTATATTTCTATATGCTTTCGTATATCGTAGTTATACTTCAGCAACTGTTTGGCTCATTCACACATCATCCATCACTGTTATTTGTCTATGATAATCATATTTAATTGATATTACCAATCATATGAAAAATATTTTGCAATATGAAAATGCTAATGACTAAATCTCTCGGCCTGTAGCTATACTTGTATTAGTTAGTATTAACAAGCACAAGTATAGGCAGTAAGCGATGGTCCTGGTATCAGAACCATCGCTTCAACTACGTTACAAGCTTTGCTTGCTTCATCCAGGGGTGGCAAACCCAACTTCATTACGTGCAGCCCCAAATTGCAACGCACGTGTGTTGCGTGCGGAACACGGTTGGTCACCCCTGCCGGTAGGTAATCCAATAAAGGTTGACCTCCCCTGCTGTTTTGCTACCGGGAGGGATTTGGTTTACTCGTTGAATGATCGGAAGAAAGAATTTCGAGCAATATAATATAGTGAGAATGTAGTGTTCATTGATTTGTATAATATTATTATGATCTAAGATATGCTCATACAACATTTTCGAGATATATAAGAGTAACTTAAATACAAAACTTTGTTATGCTTGGAGCTGTGGTTCCATTTTTTGTCTAAAAGTCACTTGAAATAAACAAAAATATTGTGTTTGATGTGTATAGGTTCAGTGTCTGAGCCAAGGCCATTATCAGGTCTTATTAGTTTTATTCTTTATTTCAAATAAGTTAAAGGTATATGGAAAATATGTTAATACGACGGTACAATGTTTTTTGGAATCTTTCCGCAGAGCAAAATACGAAAGCTAAGCAATCAAAGGTTTATTTGAGTAGTAGTAGTATAAGAATATATAACAATGCTTGCGAGGCCATAAACTTTACTACGCTACCTATAAAGCAGTCATGTAGAAATGTACAAACTTTTTTGAACAAATCAGTGGCGAACGCGATGTTTATGCCTGGGGAGTAAAGCGTGCAACGCTACAATAGGAATCCTACTTGTTGTGGATAAGTATGGCAATTTTTGCGAAGTATTTTTTTTTATTTAAGTTCGGCAAACGTTTGACCGCCATCTCACCTGATGGTAAGTGACGATGCGGTCGACGATGGAGCACTATTGCCCAGAAGATGCCTATTGTATTTATCAGGGAACACAGACTCAGGTAAGGAATTCCAATATTTTTGCAGTTCGCATAATTAATGTGGAGGCAAAACGTTTCGTCCGCATTTGTGGAATATCTACCATATAGCGGTGTCGCTTAAGAGTATGTCTCGATGTCCGATAATAAAAGTAATTTTAGCATAGTCTAACATTGCTTTAAATATAACTGAGCCTTTGATCGTAGCCAAAAAGCTGTTTTCGGTTACGTATTGCTGAATTGTTGCACTCGCTCGATCATCAATAACCACACAGCCCCTAGCTGCTCGAATTTCGTCATCTTGCTTTGTGGAAATTCTGATAGCTATCTGCTAACATCACATTCAGGGTTTTTAATGTACAAGAGAGTACTCTTGTGCAATAAAAACCCTGAATGTGATTCTGATGTGCGCTTGGATTTCATGAGAAGACAGTCAAATGTTATTTGATTCTATTTTCTTTGCCGTAATTTATAATTTAAATTTCAATGTTGTTTTTTTTAATACCGGAGAGGCAAGCTTTTAGCCGCTATGTCACCTGATGGAAAGTAATGATGCGGGCGAGGGTGTAGCTTGCTTACCTAGAAGATGCCTGTTACAAGGAATCACAGTTATTTGGTTTGATGTTTTATTTATAAATAAATTAAAATAACAATACGGTTATTGAGTCACCATTTGTGGCGGTACAAAAAAATTACAAAATTCTGACTTAAGTTTTTTTTTTTTTTCACTTGTGTTAGGCAAACATTTGACCACTATCTCACCTGATGTTAAGTGACGATGCAGTCGACGATGGAGCACGCTTGCCTAGAAAATACCTATTCACTCTCCACTTGAAGACTCCAAGACAAAGTAAGTGACTTGTACTACATTTGAAAGTACCTTAAGGAACCCTGTCACTAACACTAGGTCTCGTGAGAGCCTGTTGTGTTACAGTAGTGACCTATCAGGTATTTTTATTTATATTGTATGATTATTTACGATATTATTGAACTGCCCGTTGGCTAATTTGGGTGAGCGTTCGCCTTGTAAGCAGGGGTATCGGTTTCGATTCCCGGCGGGAACACAAGTTTTTTCCTCAAGGGAAACGTGTGTTTCTGGTTCTGGTTCTGATTGTGTGTGTGATGTGAATGTTTCCGGCACCCACGATACAAGTCATCGAACTTAGTGTCGGATGTGAGTGTGAAAGCGTTTTTTTTTATGTTTATTATTTCCACAATTATCATTTACAAATATCTATGATAGATTTTAGTAGTTACTACACTCGCTCTGAGAGATGTCATCCAATTTGAACACATTTGATAGATTTACAGACACTTGATGTTGAGTATGCGTTACACGTATCACACTTATATTATAAAGGCTTTTGAAAGTTTTTGACCGTGTTGGTATGTTTGTTGTTTCTTCACGCTCATCCTGGCCTCAGGCTGGATCTATTTTGATGAAATTTGGTGTGGGGGTAGCTGACACCCTGACATAGGCTACATTTTATTAAAAATCCTGCGGGTCACGGGTTAACCGCGGGGCGCAGCTAGATTAAAACAAAAGAATACGAAAATTTAAAACGTTTTGAATGCTTCTGTGAGTCCACCATAGATGCTAATAATAACTCAAGAGACACTTTTATGGACTCTTCTAAAGAAAACTGCTCTTGGTAATAAATTTCCAGTTCTTGGTAGCAATTTTAGCAAAATTTAAATGGTGACTCATTGAAGTATTCTACAGATAACTTGCTCGCCAGTTCCATCGAGCTTGAGCTTCTTTCCAAGGTTTCTTGCTGCACCCTACATTATGTAAATTAGCATTAAATCGGCATCAGACGAGCGGCGGCTCTGCCTTGTCTGGTCCCCTGCGTCGGAAATTATTAAAATTGTACGCAGTTACTACATAATTTCAGAGAAAATGTTCAACAACATTTTTGTACCGGAATTTGGACCAGCATAAAAGACTAGAACGACAAGACCGGCATATGCTTTCCTTCTCCTTCCTCAGGCATAACAGAAATATTTAATGGTAACCCATTAAATATTTAATGTTTTAGTTAGTGGATTTATTTTCAAGCATTGGTCTATTCATTGGTGGTAGGTAACTTTCAAGACTGGTACGTTTCAAGATACAAGTAATTTAGGCAACTAAACAAACAAAATCGGTATTTTTGAAATCTTTTTTATAATAACAGCCACCCAATTAGTTTAAAGGCTTGTATCACGGATACCGGATATATCACATACAGAAACATAATTAGAAACGCAAATTTTCCTCAAGTTAAATTTTCTTTGTCCTCTACCGAAAATAGAACCCGTGCCCTTAGCGTTAAAGAAAGAATAACCAACTACGTAGCGGGAAGTTGGTAAAATGAAACATACCATAAAAATAACATTAGAGGGAAATAATATAATTTTTATTAAATATTTTTTAAGCTTGATAGGCAAGAATTTGATTACAATCTCACCTGAAGGAAAGCGATGAATGATGGCCGAAGATGTAACATGCTTGCCCAGAAGATACCTATTCTATCTTGACTTGAAGACTACCAGATTATACCGTTTGAGTACCAAAGACGCGGACAATGACACATATAAGGTATAATTGATATACATTCAAAGCACTTATCTGAGATAGAAACCTTTTTGCAATAGAGCTAGATCCAAATAATCCGAATGAGTTCCTTTGAAGACGCCGCGGCTCATTATTCAGCTTACCTACGTGGCCAGGGAAACCGGTTTAAACTGGATTTACATAATGCCGACTGGAATCGTCTTGGGAGACCGTTCCAGAATTATAGTTTAGAAGTTATTTCATTTTTAGAGATTTGTGAGCGTGCCAAAACCATTATATGGAGAGAAGGCTTCGAGCGATGACACAGTTCTTTACAAAGTACTCCAGCTTGTAAAGCATTATTACTTTTGCCAGTGTTGTATTTCAATAAACAGGTAGGTTTGATTACTACCTCATATGATATCATAGTTCCACATAATTTACCGACTTCCCAAAAAAGGAGGAGGTACTCAAGTCGACTGTATGTTTTTTTTTTATGTGTGTTACCTCATAACTTCTCTCCACGTGAGCCGATTTCAAAAAATTTTTTTTAGTTTGAAAGATGTTGCTTTCTAATTGGTCCCATTTAAATTTGATTAAGATCTGATCAGTAGGTCTTGAAATATCATCAATAATGTCTATTTTGTGACGAATAATGCGTACTTTGATGTTCTGGTTTACGCGACTTCAAAAGTTACCTCATAAATTCTTTCGTTGTGAGCCGATTTTGATGATTCTTTTTTATTTGAAAGCTGGTGGATCAAGGTTCCGATGATAAAGCGGTAAAGTCGTTTTTTTTAGCTTTGCTTGCGTTTAATTATTTTGTAACCCTCGACGACGGTTACAAAAATGTGTGAGACTGTGTTTGGTCTACAAATATTGTTTTTCGTAACAAATTGACTTGACCACGAAACATTTTTATTAAGTAATGGCCATACTTAAATTTGTTGTATAGTTTAAACTGGGGACCGGAGGCTCATTCTATTTTCAAAATTCTATCAGAGCGCTTGGTTGAAGCGACGCGTGATCAAAATGCTGGCACTTATTTGGCTCAACGTATTAGCATTGCAATTCAGAGAGGCAATGCCGCCAGCATGATGGGAACGCTACCTACTGGTAGTGGGCTTGAGCACTTGAGTTACCTATAAGCTCGATGTCTTGTAGGTAACTTAGTTCTTTGCTGTACATAGTTTTAGTTTAGTTTTAGGAAATATAGGCAATTGGCCCGTAGTTTTAACTACAGTCTTTAATATTATAGATAAGAAAGAATATTATTGTTCTTGAATTCAGTGACCTCATCACTAAGATCCGCTTCGAGCTGGCCTTAGAAAAAAATGCAAATATTATGCAAACAGCACCCAGTTGTAGAAAAGTTGCGTTTTTTGCTCTAAACTCGAGTTTTTGTGCGAATTTCATAAAACGCCTCGAGGGTGCCATGGTTCTGAGATATTGCGACTTTCTTCTTGTTTTGTGTTCAAAAGTGGTTATTTTCTCTTTGAATCCACTCGAGATCGGGCATCGCTTTCATAAGCGACCATTTTACGTTTGTTCGCGAAGCTATTGAAGAAATTCACTGTAAATTGTAGAGTTTGTGAGTAAAGGAGAAAATATGTTTGGTAATATTGCCTTAATCCAGGCTAAGGTTGCTTACATTTTGGACTATATTACTTTTTATATATTAAAAGTGAAAGTGAGAAACCCCCATATTTCTTCTATGATAACCAAATCAAAAGAGAAAAAATATTTTTGCGTAGGGTTTTCAAAGAATTTTTCTTAGTTATTTTTTATCTTTTTCATCAAAGGAGATAAGTTGTCGGTTGGATCACGTTCGAATTATTTTTAATTACTCCCCGCGGACCCAATTTGTTCGTTGCAAAAACTCCAACACTTCAAAGAAGTGTAGATTTACGAAATAGAAGTGAAACTAATTATAGATGACATTTTTTATTTTATTCTGAAATTAAACCTGACAGTAAGATATGTATGGAGTCCAGTTCGAAGAAAACAAGACATTCTAAAATAGGTACTCGCTTGCGAAGCGCAATGCGCAGGATATGTAGTGTAAAGAATTCAATGTTCAGTTTAAAAAAAAACGATGTTTTTTAATTTTAATCCTTTTGAAGAAGCATTTAGCTTATAGGTAATTCTAGTGATTTAAATTACATACTAAAAATATGTCAGCATTGTCGCTAAATTGTTTTTAATTATCCCGAAGGAAGACAGCCTGTCCAATATAAGTAAAGTATTACTCTGCAACAAACTGACACAATTATCTCACAAACATTATAATTGCATAAACAACAAATAGAAGACTTAATAAAGGCGATTAAATTAAAATTGCAATAAGCTAACATCGGTCGCAATGAGGCTTGGGTGGCGATGAGTCGGCTTCAGTTAACAATAGCATAATGAACTTTATTTACTTATCTCTTTCTTGTACTTTGTATTGTTCTTTGGAAATGTGGTTCCAGTCCGGTTTTCTGTACAATTTAATTAAATTGAAACTGTTTGAAGAGAAAATTTATCACAAAGAACGGGAGAAAATTTGAAATTTATGTTTTTTATGTTCTACAAATTGGAAAATACAAATACTTAAATCTGCTTATGAATTGTATAATAAAACTGCAAACTATAAAAATAACAAGTGCTCTCGTAGCATGATCACAAAGTTCGTAGCACGTTCGTAGCCCGTAGCGAAGGGTCCGGGGGTAATATTTCACGTAGAGCCTCAATTTGTCGTCATTACGCATTTAGAGTCGATATAGGGGCTGTTGCAATATACTCATATGTTTGTAAACGTGTCTCCTGCATACTCCTTTTATGTAATAAAAGTAGCCATGTCTGACATAGTCCTTTTACTTAATAATATTAAAGGCATTTATAATCATAATATAATAATCATAATAAGACTTAGTGTAAATTACGAATCTCGCAATGGCTGTAAAGACTTTTGCTACGTCTGAAACGTAATATCACAAATCACGTGTATTGAAATCTGAAATATACGAGTATGTTTTGAAAAATGAGGCTACGCGCGATGATTTCTTTTACTAGAATTCTGTAATTTTATAATAAATATTAATTACCAGTAATTATTTTAAAATAACTTTGTAACAAACTAGTACTTTGTTATTAGGGTTTCTTTATCGGCGAATACGTTCGAGTTGTTCTTATATGGTAGTAGTAGTTTAATAAAAAGTAGTCTCAATGTTTTTATGTTTATATTTCAAATACAATGTATAGACTGCTTTTTCTCTGTGAAGATGTAGAACCAGTCCGGTCTCTGAGGAAATCAGGCGAGCGTCGCGAGTGATGACTTGGGACACACGTGGCACTGTAGTGACTCAGATGGTTGTATGGAGTGGTGGGGTTGATGCAAAACTGTAAACTTTACTGTCCAGAATTTTTTCAACTATCATGTGAATATAATATAAATAAATCCGATATGTTACTGTGTGTTTATTTGACACGAGAAGCAATTTGGATGAAATGTGGAATTGTCTAGCTAGCCCCTGATATCCTACTAATATTATAAATCCGAAACTTTGTGTGTAAGTGTGTAAGTATGTTTGTTCCATCTTTTTGAACGGATTTGGATGACATTTTGAATGTACATAGATTATACCTAAGATTTATAAATAGGCTACTTTTCAACTTGATAATAGCGGGCGAAGCCGCGGGGCACGGCTAGTAGTCTATAATAGGACATATATAATCCTGAAAACAAGAATTATAATTGTAATCAATATAACAATTTTACTCTATTCATTTTAACGTATTACAAACTGCACAAGCTCTTTCTAGCGACTACCATATTAACACATAGGTTAAGAAAATGATGTATTAGAAATTAAGAATGTTTTTTTAAAAAATGAATGAAAAAAAAAATGCGCCGCCTAGTTTCTTGCCAGGTTCTTCTCGAGATGGCTGTAATTTTGCGAATCTGGCAATTGATTCATTAACTTTCATGAGTGCCTCTTTGGGGCCCATGTGAATAAACGATTTTGATTTTGACTTGATCCATCTAACAATAAGACAAACTAACAAACGTCATCCATTTATAGCTGTGTACTTTTTCTGTTTGGTAAAAGTGCTTTAGTGTGAAATGAACGTAGAATACGTTCATTGAAAAATGAAAAAAGTGAAATGAACGTAGAATACGTTCATTTCATTGCATTATTCTGAGAGTTTAGAGTGTGTGTAGAAATGAATTGGTATCTTTTATACAATGCTACATATTCGGCTGGATCATTTCAGGTTGCGTTTAAATGCTTGCATAACTCGCATAAAAAGAATAATACATTTAATAATATTTGCTTTTCTATAAAGAATTTCCTTAATAGCCCAGTAAAACTATGAAATTATAAGAAAAAAAAAGATTAATTTTCTGGAATAACAATAAGAATATGATTTCAAGAGACTGTTTTGGAATCCACCAAATTCAATTATATAATTTTTGTTCCTTGAAAAAAATTATATTCATTGTTGGACTCCTTTACTAACATATTATAGACATGAGAAACTATAAATTTAGAAAAAAACTGGCTGGTTATTTCCCCATACAATGCATCGCTAATTTACCTGGGCTGTAAGTACATAAAGGATCACTAAAATGACTCGTAAGGAAACACCCTTATACTCTTATCTGTCATGCAAAAAGCTAAGTCATCGGCTCTAACGACTTCTTACTTGAACCTATTTCTTGTAACACACATCACTTCCTTCTTATCTATACATCATCCAAAATCAATTTCACAGCAATGATTAGCAACTTTGCTTTACAATTAACTTGAAAACAAATTACGAGAATTTTGTGTTTGTCAGTAACTCATTGGATAATCATTAAATGTTGCCAGTTTAATAAACTCGTATGATTTTTAGTTACATTAAAAAAAAATGTTGTTACGTATGATTAAAACATAATTTCTTCAGAATTTTTTAAACTTTCGCGAACTTCAATCATGTTTATGTGAGAAAACCGGGTCTTTTCGCGCTTTTATTTTCAAAATAGCATTATTTTGACTAACCTCGACGTTTCGGCAGGGTTGCACCGGCCGTGGTCACGAGAGTCTCTCGTGACCACGGCCACGGTCTCGTATAAACATAATTTCTTCAGTCGGATAGGCCTGCGGGTGAACCCTATCTCAACTTTTAGTAAGTGATAATAATAATTGAGAGTAAACACCCTATGCTAACAAAGTTACTGTGTGAATAGTCAGTTAGTCGAGTATAGATTAGTGTACCATTATTTAGTTTTATTTATTGTTGTTTAATTTAATTAGTTCTTTTTTAACGTTTTAATAAAATCGCTTTTTCTACATAACTAACAACATTTGTATAAATTGTATTATTTTCACATATTTTATCTTGCTATAGATCTAAGAAAAAAAAGTGTTTCTGTGAAAGAATATCTGCTGTGGTTAATTACCATGAACAAACAAACAAGTAAACTAAAAGAAATATCCATAGTTCAAACTCAGCTGTTATTATTTGGTATTTTCTAAATAGCGGTTGAAAAATTAACATCCTCTACGGTTATCAAATACAAGACACTTTATACAACATTTTTGCGTATTGTTTATAAGAAAATATTTCCAACACTCTCCTGGCAGCACTGGCAAAATATGAACAAATTTTAACAAATGAGTTTAGTGAAACAAATATTACGATGAGAAAGTTTACAGAACAATCATCTCGGGCCTTTTAGCGAAGGTGATGTGTGAGTTTACACGCGCCTGCGGTCCAGGGCCGGATGTAGGGTGTATCAAAGGGCAAATATTTGTATTTTGTGTTTTTATAACAACAACAAATACTTGTAATGACATTAACCTTTTTAAACAGTAACATTTTAACCCTAAGTACTCTAACCGGTTGTCGTTGTGATGGTGATCAAAAAATAAACAAACAAACACTTTCACACTCACGAGGCTGCGAGTGTTACCAACACTATGTTCACATATTTGTAAAGAACCCAAAAACAATAACACCCAGAACCAGAAGTGAAAAAGTCCCTTGCGAAGGAAGATTGAATTCATGCCGGGAATCTAACTCATGATCCGCGGCATAGAAATTTAGAAACTTGCCCACTACGTCAACGACATTTTTGTTTCGAATTGAATTATTTATATATGAGTGTATTTATCAAAATAAAAAAAAACAGTGTTCTGGGTACTTCTTCGGCAAGCGGTCTACAGTTTTTTTAGGGCTATTTATTTTATTACCTTTTTTTAGTTTACATTTGGAAATAATTGATTAATATCCTTGAAAATAAATATTAATCTTACAGTATATATTGTAGTTATAAAAGGTTAATATTATGCTTAATTTTGTTGTATACTACCTAAACTACCCTGGCGCCGACCCTGCCCGCGTCCCGACGGGTGATACGACGATATGAGCTGCTTTGTATGTCATGCGCTCCGACACCTCAAGTTAAAGTAAGAGCTCGCGTTTTTAGTACTGACGGACGCAAAATGTGAATAGAAAATTAAGTGAGATGTTTTTATAAAGTTAAACTACCGTTACAGTTTATATTTAGCCTTAGAGATGCTTCTATGTGGTGGATAGTAGAACGGTCGTTGGGAGGTAAAAGTCTCGGGTAAGAGGGAAATAAAAAACCTCAAATTGATGACATGGTTGATGTGATTAAACTTGGTCAAAATGTAGGTGGTAGAACATATGGTATAATGATGCCAGTATAATGCCTATATATGACCACTAAGAATACGTAGAATTACACTGATTTTAACTGACTACTGGGTATTTTTTCCGGGAAATCAATCTCTTTGACACGCCTATAGCTTGATGTTTTAAAAAAAATTATGAGGTATTTGGGTTCGTCTTAATTCTAAAAGTATCTTAAAAAATGTATGGAAATAACTATTGACTTTAAGACGATTTAGTCCTATGTATAATCACACATACACGTCTTGTTTTATCGTATATGTTAACGATTAAGGTTGTGTATACCGAGTTTTAAAAAGAAATCCTCACCAGTAATATAAACGAGTTGGTTGTTAACTCAATCGCGAAATACTCAACCCCGTGGTCGAGTTACCACCTTTAATTTTAATATAAACTATAAATAATTTATTTGTGAAATTTGCAATTAAGAAACCAAACCGTTGGGATAAACGTGTTTTTTAGTGGAGATTGCAAATCCGCAAAAGTAGTACAAGACGCCCTCAAGTTCGGTGGAGTGACGATCTTCGCAAGGTATCTGGCTAGAGCTGGATGAGAGAAACCGAGGATCGTGCTCAATGCCGTGCAATTGGAGAGGATTATTTCCCGGAGTGGACTTTCTTAGGCTGATTATGATGATGAAAACTGTAAATCAAAACGAGCGTAAGAGCACAAAACGGAGGAGGCACGGTGCGCAACATGTATCGTTCAATAGCTATCTTCTATCATTTGTGTATATCCCAAAGAAATTTTGAAGTGCAAACACTTTTCTCAGTCAGTAGACGCGTAACAAGTATTCCATCAGAGATATTGGCGCGCTACCTGCCCGTCAGCTGAGATTCATCTGTGAATAGGCTAGAGGTGACAAAATCTAAAATACCTCAACACTAGTAGCACGAATAGCAGCGCTTAGTAAATAATGCCTTCTGAAATCCACCATAATGGCCATAGCCATTATGATATGTATGACTTATCTACATAATGTTATATTCGGTCAAAGTGAACATTATACATAGTTTAATTAATATAAAACTCAACTGTCTTTTTTCGAAAAAAATCCGAGCCGCACCTCTAAACAAGCAATTACAATATTTTTGGAGATATCTGTAATTGAAAAGAGCAGTATTAACTACCACCCACCCATTCGAAGCTTTGATAACTTATCGTTACTGTAATTTCTTTAAGCTTAATTAATTATGGTGAAGCCAGAGAAATTTCTTTGATCAGCTTTGGCTGTATAGATCTTATTACATTCGCAAGAAAAAACTTAATTGTAAACGTATGACTATTGTCAACGAATTGGATCAAAAAATATTTTCTTTTTCGCCCTGTCCCGTTAAAGATTCATATTGCCATCTCTATGCCTTGCTAAAGGCCAAAGTTGCTGTCTACGTGAGAGCCTACGGCGTAGAGCGGCTACGCAGTGGGAATGCGCTTGCTACATATTCATATTGAAAACCGCCATTATATGCCCAAATAATATGCAGAAGCGTCTTAGGAATACTCTAAACATAATGCGAGTGCAGTATATACCTCTACTAATAATATTAATGTCATAGTATTTACGAGTGTTTAAAGTTTGATACTAGGAATAATATCTAATATATAAAATCGTATATTTGCCAACAATTCAGGACTTAACCTAAGGCATACAAATAGCAGAAAATTAACCATTTTAAATCAGGTTACTTGAATCCCACAATATATATATGTATAACATAAGGTGTATTTATGTATGTGTATGTATGTATGAGAGATAAATAATAATAATGATGGCCCCCCCTATAATACCAGTTGTTGAACTTAGCGAGAAGTTGTGATATTTATGTACTTTGGTTGCTGATTAATTAAACATTTTTTTTTAGAATAGTTATTGTTAAATGTTATAATGTACTAGTATATATCAAATAAGATAATTTTTAAGACGCTTTAACGAAGTGAGCAAAGAATTATAGATATTTTGGACGCTTAAAAACCATGCTACTGATTAACACGAGCAAAACTAGTAATTTTTTATTGAATATGTTATTCGTTTTACAATTTTACTAGCATACTTTGCTAGGAATATTAAAATTTTATTAATATAATAATAAACTACATTTTCTATTCAATAATAAGCGGTTACAAGATATTTTAATCTCAAGTATATCTCAACAAGCACTAAAGATAATTCAAGTACACTTTAAAGTCTAAATAGTGTAACGATCATTAAGTCCACCATTAAAGCTCTAAGAACTGTCCAAAGTGATTTTCTAGACGACATCACCCTCCGTGACTAATCTGAAAATCTTGAAGGGTGGAGAAGGAGGGAGGAGGTGAAGAGGGGAAGGTATCCTCTGAGGCGTTTGATCTTTTATTAAGCGATATAGAGAATCTTTGATACTTTATTGTGTATAGATTATATAGATATGCCTTATTTTTTTCCTTGAAGGAAAGGTTGTTTGCTTGCATTTTGTTTAGGAATTCGACGTTATTGGATTTGAATAGGGTGAGTAAGTTTTATTTACATTATATCCCATCAGTGAAGATGAGGCCGAAGATGTATATAAGCTTTTTTTTTGTTTTTGCTTGTGTTACGAAATTCACAAATGCCAATTATATATCCATCAAGATTTCACGCTACTGTTGTGAGTTTGCTTACTAAGTAGCGGGTATCGGGTTCTATTCCCGGTGGAAAAACAAATTTTCTCCCCAAGAGAGATTGTGTTTCTAGGTCTGGGTATGATTGTATGTGTGTGGGTGAATGTTTCTGCATGTTTAATGTACGTAAAATCTTAAAAAAGTTATGGCATACGATGGTAATTTTCCTTCAATTCGCACATCACTGTTGGGAGCCAATAGACAAGGTAATATAATATCTATCATTCCGAAGCGACATACTCTTATACAATTAGTATTAAGGTACAACTAATCAAAAATAATATTTATGTATAGTGATATTAGTTTTGTTTGAAAGAAAATAATGGAAAATAATACTACAACCAGGCACTTGTCAGGTTCTTCTCGAGGTGGCTGTTATTTTGCGAATCTGGCATTAAAGTCACCAACTTTCATGAGTGCTCAAGTGAATACTCATTTTGAATTGTATACTACTGATCAACAAACGACATGAATATATGTACAATTAGAGTTGTGGAAGATGTAAATAAAAGTAGGTAGTCGCGGAGCCTAAAGCTTTAATCGCAGAATGTCTTAATGAGTTAGTGATAAGTCCATGCATTAACATAAATAAACCTCTACGCAAAACATATAAGTTTTATATATATTATTATAGATAAATTAGATCCCATTATGTGCTTGTATAAGTGCTCTATTCAACAAAGTAGATTATTTACGACGGGACTAGACTGGGTAATGAATTGGGCCATTTGTACGATAAATGATAAAATCATACAAGAGCTGGAAGCGGTTGTGGCACTAAACCTATTGTCTACAGTCTAGACTTATATAGGAGAGTATCTTGACCAGTAGATAAAAGTGATTTGATTGTAGGAAAGCAGTATCTTGAAACTAATGCATTGAAATAGACAAACTTCCGTCACATATTAGGTTGATAACGTGCGTTGTCTTTTTATTTTGTGTGTAATTCTTCTAGACCTGATTAATTAATTACGAATACTAACTCATTATGACTATAAAAGATTTCCCATTGATGTGTTGAACAATATTTGAAATTAAAAAGCAGAGATTTTAAATTTGACATCAGGGTGATAAGCGCGTTATTAGACTTATTAGTTAAAAAGAAAAATCAATATCGGTTCACGTGGAACGAAGACAGGAGGTAATAAACATAAAAAAAATTAAAAAATACAATCGACTTGAGTACCTCTTCCTTTTTTGGGAAATCGGTAAAAACGCGATTAGACCCAATTTCATCAAACGTGATGGCAGTTGTACAGTCGTTTGACAGTGGCAGCAAACGTTTAAAGAAGGTCTTGTATTTATGTGTACCAGAACTACTGCTTCCCTTTACTGTGATGTGGGAACAAAACAGACACAAAACGAAACATTATTTATACTGCTGAAGATTTATTGGCACATTTCTCTCCGCAATACCTACTTTGGGATTGTACTTCTGTTTTGGTGGGCTCAGATTTTGTTAAGTAGGATTTTATGATGTTGGGCATGAATTTTGTAACAAAAAGCTATAGCAAACAAAATTTGAAAAAGTCTAACAACGGACCTGAAATAAATACTACAATATCTTTTTCTTCAGATTTCATAATTAATATATTCTACGAACTGCTTTAAGTAGGTACCTATCATTGAATAGGAATTTGAAATTATTTTGTAGGTTTCTCTTATCATTTTTTCATTTCGAATGACTATTTTAAGATCTAAAACAATTTAAAGTTGATCAGCTATCATCCTAACTACAATTTTTAATGCTCGTATTAAAGCTGGGACAAAGTTCTTATATAATCGCATAATAAGTCTTAATAACGAAAACGGAAACAAATATAAGTAAAATTTAATTCCCAAAACAGTTAATCATTTATTATATGTGTGTATCGATCATGAAACTAATTCAATGGTGTAGTTATTCTATATTATCTAACAGAATTCTGAACTACTAGATTTGTTTTTTTATTTTAATATTTTTCATCTCGTTAGTTAAAGTAGTGAATATTTTCATAATATTTTACCAGCTATATATAATTACTAGCCGTGCCCCGCTATTATCAAGTTAAAAAGTAGCCTATGTGTTAATCCGAAGTATAATCTATGTACATTCCAAATTTCATCCAGTTGCGTTCAGCCGTTAAAGCGTGAAAAGGGAACAAACATACTTACACACACACTTTCGGATTTATAATATTACTAATTATATATTTAATTATGTACCCGCGGCATACCGTATAATTTGTATTAATAAATTTTAAATTAATATTTCCTAAAGATCAACAACAAGTAGTTTGAAAATGTAGTAATAAAGAATAGCAGCTGTTACCCGCGCGTTTTCACCGCGTTAATACGTGTAAAAAGTAACCTATTTCTTTTACATTAATTAAAATAGCTCTGCCAAATTAACTATAGCATGTTTTATCCGCAATTATAAATGAAGTGCCTCTCAATGTTTATTGCATGTGTATCTACTCGACTTCTCATCAAACATCTAACATCAGACTTCCATCTACGATCGCTCAAAGTCAACCCTCACTTGCACACGTGCCACCTCATAGTTATATCAATTATCCGAACTGCACAACTGAACTTTAAAAAGGTTGCCCACGGAACGCCATTATGCTACGGAACCCAGACGCAAATTACTCCCTCCTGTACATCAACTACTTGCATACCTTAACGACCGCAAACTTACCGAAGAAGTTTGGAATCTCTAAAAGAAAGACATAAAGCTTGCTTTCCTACGGATTGTGGGTAGACGTAAAATGGTCGAATAAACTAGTTGCATAATTCAAAATACTCACAATCTTTATTCTTCAATTTCGAAACCCCTATCATGTCTACGTAAGGTTTATTTTAGAGATATCGAGAGAGTTGCAAAGGTGGTAAAGAATATAAAGCGACAGGCTTTGTCCCGTGGTCAGCAATAAGAGGAAAAGCGCCATCTGCCGGCCGTTTTCGTTTCCGGTTGCCGACTTCCGGTCAGCGGCTGAAATTTTGATCAGGATATAATGCGCCTTATTATGCGTGCTTTACTTTTTATCTCAGCGAGATGGGAAGATTTTGCAATTGGTTTTTTGTAGGAAGCTCATTGGACAAAAGATTTTCGTGTTTCGTTGGCTTTAATGTGCTGGGCGAATGCTAATGAGGAGTTTTAGGACATGTTATGTGCAATTTGTTAGAAACCGGGCTTTATTCATACGTTGACCTGTTAGGAGTGTAATTGGCAGGTTTTTCAGTTGATTTAGCTGGGTTTGCTACTATAAAATATTTTAGGTCATAGGTGATTTTTTCGTTGTTGACTCTTATGACTAGAAGATTTCCCTGAACGATAAGAACTTGGAACGAATAGTTTATATGTATATGTAATTTTATGTTTTGCCATTGTAAAGATTAGCCAAAGTACAGCATAAGATAAAAATGTTGAATAAATTGCCTACTGCCATTTCAAACTTACCACTGCCACAATTTAGAAGAAAAATTAAATATTTTTTTGTAAACAATTCTTTGTACAGTTTTAATGAATTCATGGATATGCACTTAAGTAATAATTATTTTGATTATGACTAAATAAATTATATTTTGACTGTTAATCATTTACTATATTATTAATTTTATTCATGACACACCTAATGCTTATAATAATAATTATATATATTTTTTTTGTAACCTGACGTCTGTCAGTGTTTATATTGTCAATTGTTATTTACCTGATGTGAATTATTAAATTGTAATGTGACATGCCTAGAATAACGATCACTGTTATTATTAAGGTGAATAAAGAATTTGAATCTGAGATTGAATTTAAAAAACAGACTCGGGCATGGACTCTCACTCCTTAGCAGTACGTATAATAACTGTAGAAGCAAAACGCTTCGTGCGTACCCTTGAAATATCAACCAAGCTTGATGATCGAATTTGCGTCTTGAAGGTGCGGCATTTTGGTACAGGGCAGTGGACCTGCCACTTTTGTTATCAAAATCAAAATCAATATATACTGATATCGGTTGATTACCTACACTTTAACACAGTAGAGCATGAAACAATCTTGTTCAGTGCTCAGTCTGGTGCTCAATTAGGTAACGGTGCACAGTTGCGCCACCTGTGCATTGGTTCGATTAATGGCCGTCTCGTAGGTACAGTGTTGTACACACTGCTTTTGGTTATAAAATCTATGATTTTCAAGAAAAAAAATTTACTTTTCTTATATATTTCATATTAATTTACACGACTAAATTGAAGTAATGGCGAGAAGATTGACGTTTTTTTTCAGCGTCGCGAAGATTTATAATCAAATTTAAAGCTTTTGTATGTGAAAAATGTTATGAGTTGGATTAAACCATTAATAATGACAAATCCAAACGTATATTTTATATCAATGATAAAATTAATAATCAAATAATTAATTATCAATGTACGCGTTAACATGACTTTAATAAAGCTCATTCAGAGTACACCCACTATAAAAGAGAATACTAAAAATAAAAAAGTGGAGAAAAAAAGATAATGATTCTTGAGCATTTATGCTCGACTAGCTAGCCGACCTGTAGAGATACAGTTGTAGTTTATCCACTATCAAGTAGAAAAATCAGTCGCAAAGCTAGCTTTCTGACAACAATCCTTCACAGTCATTCATGGTTAGCGTGTTTTCCACATCTTCACTTTCCATCAGGTGAGATAGTGGTTAACTGCTTGCCTATCGAGAATTAAAAAAAAACACTCCAACACATCATCACCGACAGATGGAAAAAAATAATGATGAAAAGGTAGCCCATAAATAAAACTATGACTTTTTTCATTTGTAGCACGTTTGCACACGACAGTACTAAATGTACAAGTCTTTTTACACTCTATGGAACCTTATTACCAAGTATTTGTTCTTTTATTAGAAAAGGTTCAGCGCATCTCTCGGACAATTTCCGCTTTATTGCTTAACTTCGTCAGAGCTTGTTAAGTTGTAACTTAATTTTGCTTTGTGAAATTAATCTCGGAAATGTAGAATTCGAATTAATTTTACTGTTGAAACTCGGCTGAGTACTGTTGCGGTATTTATACGGATCGACAGTATACATTTTTAAACGTAGCTATGGAAGTAAGTTATGTTTTGAAAATGAAAAGCTGTCATTTACTACATAAATACCTACCTTTAAACGAGCGATTCTTGTATATATGTATATATATAATCTGAATCTCGGAAACGGCTCCAACGATTTTCATGAAATTTAGTATGTTTCGGAGGCGATAAATCGATCTAGTTAGGTTTCATTTTAAGAAAACGTCATTTACCAAAAAGAAACCGAGCAAAGCGGTATTCCAGGTACTAGTTACTAAAACGAAGAAAAACGGTTTCATAGGAGAACAAGATGAATTGACGAACGTCATCCATTCATTGTTGACATATCCACTCGAACCGTTTTGCTTCTACATTAATCGTCCGTAAAGCGAAGGAGTGGACTACCTGCGCCTTTCAGTTCAAGTTTAGAGTAAATAGGTTCTTGGTAAGTATGTTATATCTTCGGTTTTATTATTGCTTTCTATCAGGTCATTGTTTGCCCGTCAGGCATAAAAAAGGTATTGTTCCTATTTTTTTTATAAAATGAGCGAATAATAGTTTTTTTATTATTCTGATACTACACCACTCTAACGTACTCCACATTAACTTGAAGCATGAGGCCTATATTTTTGCTATATCTAGCATATAATCTTTTGTATTTATTTGTATCAACTATGAACATTTCAGTTTTTATGTAGCACGATTGTATAACGTTATACCTAACATGACTCAATTTTGTTATACATTTCGTACCTCGCACAAAACATGGAAAGTAACAAGTTCTTCATATCACTGCAAATATGAAGAAAAATACATCTCTTTGCATTAGTTCCAGATCCAGCCCTAGGCGTAAATATAAACCTCATATACGAGTGTCGCCGGCGGCGGGTGCATATCAAATGGTGGATCTTTCTGTAGTCTCGGTAGACATGTGTCGAATGTGGGGTTGGAAAGGGATGTTGGAACATTTTTTTGGATTGTCAGCGATTTGGATTTGTTTTCTTCTCTATGAAAATAATGTTTGAGATTGCAATGCGAAAGGTCAAAAGCATAATAATAAAGTTCTGTATGTGTTTGCTTTGAAAACTACGTTTTGAAGTAGTTAATTGTATTCAGAGAAGCTTATAGTTTACTTTTTTTTTATCATTGCCCCGTTTTCAAGGATCCTTTGTCTTCATACAAACCTTATCCTGACGATTACAAAATTCTTAAAAAATGAACAACTAAACAAACAGCTAAATCGTTCAAAACATTGTCGAATTTTTGCGAGACTGACGCAAGGCAATCGATTTATATACGTATTTATAAATTATGTAGCGTTTGTCTACTACCTCATCTATAAGTAAGTGATGATGTGGTCGAGGGTAGTAAATACGCTACACCTAGATGTATCCTGTAGATATAATAATGTACTTATAATCATTCATATAGTTTTTACAACATTTTTAAATCGATTAGCTACAAAATTTTCGACCTTTTCAGATATTCAAGAACTTTGTAAGAATCCCTATTCGACACAAGTACAAAGTTCCTAAGTAAATAAACCCTTAAACTAATAAAACCTAGCTATCAAAACGCTTGTAAGTTTTTAGCATCGCCATTTTCTCTTAGATTAAGTTTTCCCCAGCAATGGAGTGCGCCAATAAAAATACTAGTCCTAGTTTGTGAAGAAATTATTATTACGACAGTTCGCAGTGTGACTGTAATTGTTAAAGTGAGTCGTGCGAAAAACACCTAAAAAACAAATGAGATCATCCAATTATCTAGTTATGTCTCATGTATATTGTAGATCCAACGTTTTTCTTGTTTAAGACCTCTACTGGCCAAATTACGTAGATTCGCATGTAAAGACATGGTATGGGATATATTTTATAGTAGCCTGTGTGGTATAGGAATCTAGAGTTAGTGAATAAGAATACGTCACTACCTTATTAACTTTGCTTAGCTGTCAATAATTGGCTTACACGTTCTCGGGGATGTTTATCTTTCCGCACTTTAATCTTAAACTTAACACAAGTCTCGATTACAAACGTTAATGTATATCTTAGAAGCATAATGTTATCAACAATAATTTTAATAAAAAAAATTTAACAATGGTTTTAGACACAACATATCATAACTAAAACTATCTACACATAAACACACAATACAATAAAAACATTTGCATACCAATTATAAATCCATGGGTGAGGCCCATTGCATCTTCATAACAGATCAAATCCCGCTTTAAAAAGTTCTCCAACTTGTGCTGGAGGGAGACAAAAGGCGAAACAAAAAAAAAACACAAGTACAAGAAATGAATTCTAGAATATTTATTATTTTGTTAAAACCATAACATCATTTCTTTTGTAAGTCCTTCTAACTTAGGCAGTTTTCCAAACGGTTATTATCTCAGCGAGCTGGTGACGCATCCTGTTTTTCTAAACTGTGGTAGGCTAGTTTTTGACTACTATTTGTCTGTGATGATGTCGTTGAAGATGAGAAACACGCCTAGAATGACTGGGTCTCAAAGAAATGAGGAAATAAATCCAAGGTTTGTACTATCTGATCCAGTCAAAAGACCATCGATTTTAGCTCTACGCTCGCTCCTAAGTGTGTTTTCAACACATTGTAAGTAATATTTTGCTACAAGCGATGCAATCTCTTTGAATCGCTCTGATTTACTTCAAGCGCTTGCATTCCCTCTGCGGAAACTTCCATACTTTCTATATAAACTTTACTACTTTCTATTGAAACCAAGTTTCTAAAGAAATATTTTCATAATTTACATGCGAATGGTTCCACGGCACGGTTTGTGAACCTTTTGCGATGTAAAATGGAGCTTACTGAATGAAGTAAACACTGAACAGGTGCTTGACGAAAGCGTTTATGGTGAAATTATTTGGTGATTTGGTGAATGCGAGTTTGCGCAACATAAATGATCTTTTTAACTTATGTTTTGCTGTTAAGCTGTACATAAAATCACTATGTACTCCTAGACTGTAATAAAAAGGAAGTTAGTTGTTTTGTACTATCTGGTCTTTAATTTGATTTCCTGCAGAACCACAGTATTTTTTCCGGAGGGGCATTTATGCTTCTCGATTTGGGTGTGATTGTGTATATGATTTTAATATTTCTGGCACCAATGATACAAGTCTTTATGCTCACTGTTGAGAGTGTAAATGGGTTTAATTGTCAATTTATCAGTTTAATTTTACATAGATTTATTCGATATAGTAAATAGCAAGCCAGGCGAGCATATTTTTTTATGCTGGATAGGCAAGCATTTGACCTCTATATCACCTGATGGAAAGTTAGTTCAGTTTTTGTAGTATAGATACTACTTTTACATATTTAATACTAGCCTTGCCCGCTGCTTCGCCCGCTATTATCAAGTTAAAAAGTAGCCTTTGTGTTAATCCTAGGTATAAGCTATGCACATTCCGAATTTCATCCAAATCCGTTCAGCCGTTAAAGCGTGAAGAGGGAACAAACATACTTACACACCTACACACTTACACACAAACTTTCGAATCTATAATATTAGTAGGATTGTGAACACAAATCCAATATCTCAGGCCAGTCTCAATCAAAAACCAATTCTTACTAACTTCGTAATGCCAAATCAACGATCAATTTAAAACCACATAAGAAAGTGTTGGGGTGTTTACCCCCGAGCATGAAAGGAAAGGGGAGGGGGGCAATAACTGAGGGGTGAAGGACAAGGTCAATATTTGACGGCTTGAGATGGAGGCGAGAGACTCGTAATATCGAGAATAGAATGAATCGATTCTTTTATTTCGATGTTATTTTGGCGGACAATCCGACCCGTCTTGATTGTAATTGTTATCTAGGAACAGCTGTGTTTGGCAGAAAACAAGATAGGTATTAAAGAAGACCAGATTCTTTTGGCGGACTGGCCAGGTTTGGCAAATACTTCGACAGCAGCGAACAATTCAAATTTAATTTTGGAATTAACCTATCCTATAGGATAATCTTAATCTGTGATGACAATCATCCTCGGGCTGAAGCAAAACTAAAGAGTCCAAAATGCTATCCGCAGAAAACGCGCTGAATATCAAGATACTTCTGCAAAATATTCTTGATTGACCACATATATTTTGGCCAAGGAGAGTTTGAGGGTGACTGCTTTTATATTTTGTTTTTCTTTGTTCAATAAAAGGTTGAATATATGAAGCTGCTTAAATTAAGGACCGCAGCCGTAAAAATACAAAATTCAGCATTAAATAATTGTTTCGCAAAATAAATCAGTGCCTTTGGCCCATACAGGCCCTGCTTACTCCGTAATACGTCTTATAAAAAGGGTAGACACGTAATTTCGCCTAATTGTGAGCAATAAATTTCCCAACAGGGGAATTTCCCGTTAAAAAGGGTCAAGCAAAAAGTTATTTAACATTACAGAGATTCGGGTCTCTTTTATAATTAAGTTGCTTGAACGTGGACCGACGGAGCTCGCTTGGAAGGCAGAAAGTTAGAGATAAATTAGGAATCAACGTATTTTGTTAAAGCTTCTTATATTGTTTTAAATGGCTTCTGGAATTAGTTTAGTGAGTTTTGGAGATCTATCTTGTATAGTGCTGTAATTGCTTACAGTATTAAATAAATCAACATTTGATAGTAGGCCCCCATTAATAATGAGTTTTAACTTATATTGAAACATGTTTATCAGTATATTTAATATATCAACTTATAACATAAAATATCTAGTATTAAAAAAGGCGTCCAGCAAAAACTAGTCCTATCTAGTGAGAACGGGTGCTCTGAAGACGCTTTTAAACTGTAAATACGAGGATTCATATTAAACATAACATCAAATTAAACGACAAACACTTAACTAAAACTATATACATCTATACAGCAAAGACCTAAGTTACCTACAAGGCACCGAGCTAATAGGTAATTCAGGTGCTCAAGCCCATATATGAGTATACAATCTAATAAATGTTGTTCCTAGCGTATAGTTTTCCCTCTCTATTTATAATATGTTATTTTGCACATAATATTAGAATTTTAAACATTGTCGTCTCTATAAAGTTAGTTAGGGACACCTAGCAGTCTTTTTAGAATTTAGACTGTTAAATAAAGAAATCCAAATGAGCACCTACATAATAATACATTCCAAAACATTTAACATTACTTAATTTTTTACTGCCCTTATAATTTACGATTCGTAAAATACGACATAAATGTTGTAAGTACACGTCATAAAACGTTACAAGGGTGTGTGGTTTAAACCTTTCGAAATTATTAGAATCATTGCTGTGATTCTTGAAAGTAAACTGTTTCACTAATGGCGACATTTTACTCATGAAGGAAATTAATAATAATATTAAGAAGATCTTCAGGAGTCTTCTAGTTTAGAATTAGAATTCAATTTATTGTAAAAGTGTGGTTGCCTGGTATTTTAATTCCATACAAAAAATGATTACCTCCTTTATGTTTATGCGTACCTAACTAAACCAACGGGCAGTTCATTATACTAATAAAATTATATTGATAAATTAAGAAAGGAAAAAATATCGCTTGATGGATTTGAACCCGCGTTCATATTGCCTCACCGCTGAGCTACTCAAGCCGCGCCTGAAGCGACGAAATTTAGTTCTGCCTAGCATGGCTAATGCTATATAAACAATATCAAATAATAAAATTGAAGGCAAGTAAGCGTGTACGATCTTTTAAATATAATGAATGACATTAAGAGAGGAGATTAGCCAGTCGCTCGCCCTATTGTTAATGTCGAAACCATTCACCTGCCCGACCACTCGGATATAGTGAAAAGACTAAAAAGAACGAAACCGTTTGAACTAGTGTGTTGTTAATGTGATAATGTACCGTAAATAACACATGAACAAAGTGTCTTTCCCTTAACATAAACATTAAGAAAAGTGCCAATGGACAATCTAAGTTAAATTAAAATTACTCATTAGCCAAATACAGGCTAGATTGTAATGAAAATAGGAAATATTCTTATGTCTCCAAGAAAAGGGAAAAAATTGTTATCCTATTTACCGTAAAAACAGTATAATAGTATGGTGTGTGGCTTACATTCAGCCTTACTCAGGCTTACTTGTCTAAAACAAAGATTAGGTAATCTAACTTCTATTTTGTCTCCGAGGGATAACAACAGAACTAGGATTTCAAGGCCCAAGTAGATTGGCATCCAGAATTCGTACGCTACTTAGGCTACGTTGTCTGAAATTGGACTTAGGCAATTCGGTTACTATTAAAGGAATTTTGAGAACTGTCTCAAGGCTGCTGAAATTACTTTGTATTAGAGATATTACATCAGTGAGAATAACATGCTTATTTGAATAAAATATTTTTAGAAACTAGTTATCCTTTCGAACTTTTTTAAGTCTAAATGAAGGTACAATCTAGGCATCCTACAACTTCCGCCGCACCACCACTTTCAATCAGGTAAGATATTGTTCGAATGCTAACCTATGACACGTACAAAAAACTGCCGCTAACTAGCACAGAGTTATACGACTGCCAATGCTGTGAGTACATGGTTCGATTCTCATTCCTAATGTCTAAAACTATGTGTTCTGCACGTCTGATTATATATAATCAGACATGACCGAAAGTCAGATGACAGAATACATATTGTCATAAATATTCTGTCATCTGAATTCCGGCTACCGCGTTACTAGGCTTCAAAATTCGTACAAAGTTGTGAGTGAGAAAGTGTTACCAAACCTGAATCACTGTGTCTATTTCTATACCTAGAAGACCGAAGAAGTGGGCACTAATTCAATATGCACCGGGGCAAATTCGATCCGGAGCGTTTTACCGCGCGAGATTGGGCGAGATGCGACAGCCTGCGCCGAAGGGGACTAACTAGAGTGGCGCAGTGAGTTATACTTAGGTTATGCTGGATGGGGCAAACGATAATTAAAATAATAATTTAAACTTAAGCAAAGCTTAACCGTCTTCACTGTTTTATTTATTTATTTTCGGAACCCTTGATCAGATTATATGAATTAAATACGCATTATTGAAGATAACTCAAAAATGATTGGTTAGATCTTGATAAAATATTATTAGCATGGAAAGAACCAGCTTTCAAATGAAAAAAAAAACATCAAATTCAAAAAAATAAATTCTATAAATTAATTAAGAGACATTTCCACCTAGAAAAAGTTCTGAGGAATAACACACATAAAAAAATACAATCGACTTGAGAACCTCCTCCTTTTTTTGAAGTGAATTGATATAATAGAAATGTTGAAAGTAAATTCACGAGATATTAGAACTTAAGTTTTAGGAAAACACAGTGTCATGGACTTTGGTTCCGCAGTACAATGTTATTCAAAGTTCTAGCTAGCTTGTTTCTCCTTTCTTGATAGCAATAAATTAACAAATTCACTAAAACTAATCTGAATACAATATAAAGTGCATAGGTCGCCTCTAGTTTGCCATACCTCCGCGGCAGTAAGTAAAGTGGTTCGCAGGACCTTCTACCAAAGGACTAGAACTACTGGGAAGTAGTAGTCAATCAGAATGCAAATGTTTAAAGGAGCCTTTGTAACTGAGCTCAGTTGGCTGGTAATTGCTTAGTAACTACTGGATCGTCATTTTGCAGTGCAGAGCTGCGACGTTGAAGCACCGGATGTACACAAACAACAAATAAGGAACTGTGCTGAGAAAATTTACCTAAACATCTCAAAACATAAAACCAAAAAACCAAAAACGCGTACGCGTTTTGACTTTTTGACGCGTGATCATAAAGCTGGCACTTAACGTTATTAGCATTGCAATTCATAGAGGAAACGCCGACGATATGAAGGGACTGCTACCCACTGGTAGTGGGCTTGAGCAATTGAGTTACCTATAAGCTCGATGCCTTGTAGGTAACTTAGTTCTTTGCCGTATATATATTTATATATATATATATATATATACGGAAATATAGGGCAAGGAAAAAAAAAAGGCAAGGTCCCGTAGATAGTTTCTAGACTGAAAAAAAACTTACAAGAATAGGAAATAGTGACGTTACGTATGACTTAAGCCTTCTTACGTACTGTGTGTTTATAACAAATTTGCTTTCGCCAGGCATTCTCGTCGTCATGCTGGAACAAGTTTTGCCGTTGACTTATATGTCAAGCATGATTTTATCTTCCTTGCTAATCTGTGCATCATTTGACCCGGCTGCGGCGAAGCAAAATGAAGAGTTATGATTTTAGTACCACATGGATATATTATGTAGGTGTTTGTGTATGATTGTTTGATTCCTCAAAGCCTCAAATCTAATAAACCGATTGTAATATTTATGCTATCGTTATATTCCTCTCAATTTTATAGGTATCAAAGGCTAGCTTTTTTAAAATGAGTATATACATAACAATAGGCAAAGAACTCTAAAATAATATTTTAGAAATATACACATAGTAATAAAGCATAACGTATAATTATTTTTGTATAAATCATAGGAACCCATTAAGTATTCGGGCTTAAGTTCTTTAATATTTGTCTTGTTATTTATTATAATATATTGTGTATTTTATTAGGCTGTCTGTCCCTGTATTTGTGTTAAAATTGGTTAGAAGAAAGTAACAGTAAATTAAAGATGAATTTTCAGTATGACCGTGGCATACATTAATATTGCAATATAGTGTCGAATCTCTCATCTTCATTAATACAAATACAGAGGAGCAGATGAAGCAAGTGTCAAACTGGCACCCTATGTCGTTATGCCACGTGCTACAGTCGTTATGATGGAACGTTCTAATCTAGGGGATGATTGGCTTCGTCGGAGATGGACACGATCATTGTTACTGAAGACTTGTGATTGTAACTCATTATGTTCTCTTTCGAGGATTATTCAGATCCTTAACACTACCATATTTAGTTACTAGCCGTGCCCCGCGGCTTCGCCCGCTATTATCAAGTTAAAAAGTAGCCTATGTGTTAATCCTAGGTATAATCTATGTATATGTCGTTCCAAACTTCATCCAAATCCGTTCAGCCGTTAATGCGTGAAGAGGGAACAAACATACTTCCACACATACACATAAACTTTCGGATTTTGTATATGAGTAGGATGACTATTACTAAATTTTCTTTAATCTTACCATTCAACCATTACCTTCTACAATCTACTATCCCTAAAAAATGTTTAGATGTATACTTTGTAAACTGATTATTCAACTACAACTATCTTCATGTTTGTATTGTGTTGTAAACTGAAGAAAATTTTAACTCTTCTTAGATTTAATGTCTATGTAACCCTTAGTAGATTATAATCTAATTCTAATCTAAACGTTAATTATAATTAATCCCTTATTTTTATAATGATTACCTTTTATTTTTAATAGCATAAACTAAAACCATTAGGATAACAAATTGTACAAACCGCCTATAAAACTACCCTCTCGCTGGCTAGTGATTACCAACTCTATCAAATCCCTATAAAACGGTTAGTAAAACCCTCCCCGTTTTAGTTTTATTAACGTGGGACTAACGGGCCAAATTTATCTCAGAAACAGCTGGAAAAATAATAATAACGAAATGTGTTATATCCAAATTGCAGATTTGCATTTTTTAACTTTGTTTAATAAGTATGTTTTAATGTTTAATTAGAGATCAAAAAAGTTTCAGTGAGAATAATTCCGATCATGTGTGGTGGACTGGCAAAAAGTGCTTTTAGCGTGAAGTCCATCCTTTGTACCTTTTTTAGGCAATAAAGAGTTCTATAATAATAATAAATAACAATGTTGATTGCGATGGTATATTTTCACATTCACTTACTTTAAATGGACGTGGAAGTGTCGATGGATAATTAAATTAATATAAATGATGTTAATTTTTTTTTAATCAAAACAGAACATTTCAAGTAAAAACTTTTAATATATGATGTAGGTAAGTTACTATTAAATTATTAATTAAGTGATCTTATAAAATGCAATAATCAAATTGATCATCAGCTCACAGAGCTTTAGGTAGAGTTGGCAGCGAAGGTTTAGGCGCGTCTTCGTCCTTCGTCTCAGGTTGGCAGTCATGTGGTGTCTCACAGGCTGTAGCCGTGTCATCACAGGGCAACCTTATATGCAAACAATTAAAAATGTTAAAAATATGCACATTCTATATTATGTATTTCTTACATCTACTTCTCAGGTAGAAGAGCGTATTTCGGACCTATGTGGACCTTTGTTATTGAAAGTTTCAGGAGGCACTGCAGAACTATATTCACTAAGTAAAACACTACGTGTCGCTTAATATATTGTACTCGTATATACGTTTGCAGAAGGAGGACGCTCGCATTATGATACGGGCGTACTCCTTCTTCTACTTCTAACTAAAAAAGCAGAGCAAATATAAAAAAAAAACAAAACTGATTTGGTAAATATTTAACTTGCTTAAAAACTATTGTATGTGGCATATTTATAAAATAAAATTACATAATGCTGAAATAACATAATAAACAAATCCTAAACTACAATTTTGCAGAATTGATGAACGGATAATTCGATAAAACGTGAGTCTGGTAGACTTTATTCACTATAAAATAATTTTATATGTACGTATAATAATTATGCTAACCACCTGATACCCTTTATACTTGTAGATGAGATTCATGAATAATTTATGAAGTAGTAATAATTTTATATTGGGTTTATTACGAATTGCCCGCTGTCGTAGTTTAAACAGCGGGTATTGGGTTCGATACTCCGCGGAAACACAAGTTTTCTCACCAGGGGCTTGTGTTTCTGGATCTGTGTGTGGTTGTTTGTTTCTGACGTGATTTTTTCCAGCACCCACAACACAAGTCATCGATCTTAGTATTGGGTGTGAGTGTGAAAGCGTAAATTTATTTAACTTATTCCTAAAGTTCGCTACGTTGAAAGGTTGCTTATGTTAAGTTATTTTCTCAAATTGCTTACTTTCATGAAATCAATCACGGAGCTGAAAACCTTAGAATTAGACACTTAAAATTAGACTTTGTATAATTAATTGTCTACAGGTCTAGAGTGAATAGGATTCTTCTAGGCTAGCAAGCAACATCTTCGGCTGCTTCATCGCTTTCTATTAGGTGAGGTTGTGGTCAAATGCCCACCTATCAAGCATAAAACAGAATGATAATATTCTTAAAGATCGACTAACTAGAGATAATTCAGCGGTATTTAGGCTCTTTTTGATAAACTTACGAACTTACGTGTTTTTAACATGCATCATCATTTCTTTGTCCTCACATCGATTGGATTAAGCAGAAGATCAGTTTCTTCATCATCTTCATGGCATAAGTCATTGAACTTAATGTGGGGCTTTTTTATGTAACTGAGAGTAGAGACGAGCAATTTTCTCACCTGATGGTAAGCGTAACGCTTGTCTAAAGAGTGTGAGACCACGACACGTGAGCGTGAAAGCGTTTATGTTTGTTGTGTGTGTACATTACTATATTTACCTGCTCTCAATATCCTCAAGTGCCTTTGCGATTCGCTTCAGAGCCGTTAACATTTGGGTGAATAATTTTGTATTTATCTGCTCGTTACGGACTCTTTGCTGACTAGAAGCAACTAAAGACTGTCTGGCTTCTTCCATCGTCAGAACCGGCTGCCTCCTTCTCCGCTTCCTTCCTCTTGGCTGAGAGTAGTTAGCGCGTGGTTCTCCAGATGCCTGCCCTAGACTGAACTCTATTTCAGGTGCAGCAAGATTCTGCTTCATGGTTTGGGTGTTCATAGTTTCTTGTATGACATTTTCCATTTGTGATTCCGAGACGGTACAATCAGGAGCTGCTGTGGTTGCCTGCAAGAGAAAATGTTTATATTACTACTATGTACTTCATTACTAAGTCTTAAAATACATAATCACATTCCATCAAGTAAGTTGATGTTAAATTCTTACCTAAAAATCATAAAAAATCAACATATTTTGACTTTGACTTAAGGCAGATAGATTGAAAGACTTATTTTATTATTATAATTCATCAGATTTTAAATTATATATATTTTAATTATAATTCATAAGTTTTAGTATCGATTTGTATCTCAAATAACCTTAAACTAGTTCATATTTTTATTTAGAAGTATGCCTATGTATATTAATTCTTATCTGTAAAACCGTTTTTGAGATAATATTATTGGAAACTTTTTGTTTTTTTAATAAGTATATATTTTTTGAATGGCTTCTTATTGCTTTTTACTCAAAGATATCGTACAAGTAGACAAAAATATAATTGCTTTAATAGTAGGTAATTAAGTTGATCTAAGATATGCATTCCAAAAAGACAAGTAATTTTTGGCTTAAGGAAATAATCCCATCCCGAAGTAGGTACTACTCGTATTATAAAATACGAAAGTATTTATGTTTGTATGTTAAAATATTTTTATATTTGTTACTCAATCACGCCAAAACTACTTGACTAATTTAACTGAAATTGAATTTGAACAATAGTAGACTTGAAATAACACTAAAAATATTTTTCATCATTAATTGTATCTTCGTCAACTCGAGTGGAAAAGCGGGACGCTGTTGGAACGTCATATAAAAAAAGAGATTGGTATTATTTGTATTTTACGAAACATCGTCTAGTTTTTGCTACCCAGTCATATAAAAACATAAACGCTTTTAACACTCACAGATCCACACTAAATTCGATGGCTTGTGTCGTGGGTGCCGGAAACAATCACATCACACACACAATCACAACCAAAACCAGAAACACAAATTTTCCTCGGGGCGAAAACTTGTGTTCCCGCCGGGAATCGAACCCGATATTTATTAGGCGAACGCGCACCCAACTTAGCCAAAAGCATCAACGGTTTATTTGTTTAAAACTTTACGTAAACCTTAAAAACAGAACACTTCTTATTGAGAAACTAATCTCACATCATACAAATAATATAAACATAATAGTTTCACTTGGTAATCCTGTATTTGCTGCTACACTGAGGTAGATGACATTTAAAAGGGATATAGCACAAATTATAAAGAAGAATATAGGTATATATAACAGATTATCCTAATATACACGGGTGATGTCACAGTTTCTAAAATAAACACATATCTTTTAAACTCACATGAGCACCAGTTTTGCGAAACGGATCTACTTGGACACCAGGCAACCCAGGATAGTAAACTCCCTGGACGTCAGCTCCGTCACGACGTGTTGACTCCGACATTTTCAATCTTTAAATGAACCCGAAAATAAGTTCCTTAACATGGGTCACATTCAATTTGAAATAAATGACCCAATTCAAACAATATTTACGACCACTTGAAAGTTCTGAAACGTTGTGTTTCGTTCTCATTGCACTTTAAAATAAGGTAAAAACTTTACCCATGTCACTTGACACTTGATTTCTTTTTTTAATGGTTTAGTAATAAGTGGAACCACTGCAATAGTTTTTAAGCTAGCAGTTAATTATCGCTAAATCGCTTTTGGCGTAGCGTATAACGTAACTATATTTAAATTTAGCAATAAATAGAAAGTAACAATTTTAATGATTCACCAAATTAGTATAATTCTTATGTACGTGTGTATGTGACTGACCTCCTACTAAACGGCTGGAACGATTTGGATTAATTTTTTTGTGTGTATTCAAGTGAATTCAAGAATGGTTAAGATTTAAGTAGAGATTAATTCACGAAAAAAAATTATGCATAAAAACTATTGTCTCAGGAATACGTCACTCGTATTTGGTAAAATACTAGGCAAAAATAAACTCGAAAAAAGTAATAAAGTCAATTATTTTTTAGTATGGCATTAAAGTACTAAGCAACCAAAAACGTGAAGTAGGTAAAATGCTTTTTTTTCTATGCGTGGCTTTGCAGCGCATACCGGGTATAGCTATAATTTTCTTATATTTTCAATTAGAGAACATATATAGTGATAGAGTATATAAGATCTTAAGTCAAGTTCAATATGCTTTGCCTCTGTTGTAGCCCTACTCAAGATACTGTGATTGTTAAACGCTTTTAAAAAATATCAGACAATATAACAAACCAATGTAGTTTTTCACTTCATCGATTTCGGTCCGGCTGCAATCCACTCATCTGTAAAAACTCGAAGGGTATAAACCGTTCGAAAATATAGCGAAATCGTCTGATCGCGTCCGATACTCTCCTCCGCCCTTCAGTGAGATAAGAATTTTCACACTATTTCTCTCCTCTCTACGAGTCTGTACATCCCGCGATACGTTTCTGGCAGCGGATGTATCGTCGGTGATAATGTTATCGCCTCTATAGATTTCCACTGAGGTGAATTGACACGAATGCATTTATATTTTGCGCAGTCGGCGAAAATATAAACGGTTATTCTTTGATACGTGAAAGTGTTGTTCGAAATATCGAGGCTGGAGGAAAACTCCAGTAATGCGAAAATAATTTTGTGAATTTGCTGAATAGTATTTTTGTTTAAATGTAATAATAAAACTAGTGAGTATACTTTTTTATTACTAATAGAAGATAGTATATTCTAAAAACTCCACTTTGTATTATCTTTATATATTTGTGTTTCAATAATTTGACAAAAATAGTGTGGTGGGGCGTGAATTTATCATATAGACTATCTCTACTTAATAGTTTTACATAGCTGTAACAAAGTTTGTTGTAAAAAAACTGTACAACCTCAAGCTGCTCAAGCAGATACAACCTCAAGCTCAGACCCTTGTGAGTCGTAGGATTCGATACCGTGACCAACCGATCGGGATCCGGTTTTAATACCACTGAACTATCACAGCTTAAAAAATATACATTGGCCTCGATTCTGATGTCACACACTTAATTAAATTAAAACTATTCCTGTCTTTTACAAAATAGGAACACAAGACAGAGATAGCATATATTTTAGTGCTGTCAAGATAGTCAGAACTTAGATGTCTATGCAAGCTTAGTCGAGTATGTAATTGGTTGACTAAAAATTTCATATTTTAATTGATAAACTAGCTTGACAGCACTAAAATGTATGCTATCTCTGTCTTGTGTTCCTATTTTGTAAGAGACAGGGATACAGGGATAGTTTAAATTTAATTTAGTGAGTGTACATCAGAATTGAGGCCATTGTATTGTATGTATTTTTAGAAATATTATTATTATATATAACAGTAACACATGTTATAAATATAATAATATTTCTTTGAGGAGACTGTCAGGCAGGCTGAAATCAAATCTAACTAGACTCGAGTATGCTCGTAGCTAATTCAATTAAAAAATGTATTTTAAAGTCTTTCCCAAAGGTTCGCTTAATACCGAAGTTCTACTTCTCTTTGATAGTCAGTAATTAAGCTTTTACTCGACGTGAATTAAAAATTTAAAATCCATTTAAAGTTTTAACGTTAACTACTTTGTCCGAAGCTTTTAGATTTTTAATGCCTATTTTATAAGAAAGGTGAACGGGAATAATCAAATTTTATAAAAGTTTTAACAATTGAGTAGTGCCGTGATTCCCGTGACGGAGAAAAGTTTCGGGAAATTCCCGACTCGTAGACGTCGGGTCGAGTGTCGGGAAATGTTTTAGAATGTAAGTACCGTCGGAATTGAGCTTTACAGAGTTGAGAATTGTTCAAATGAAAACTGCCGCTTGCTGGTTCATTCAAATAAGTCAAGAATTTTGAAGGAAGTCTATGCGATCGTGTTTTTACCCCCGACCACGCAATAAGAGGGGTGTTATAAGTATGACATTTTACAATTTACATCAATGTCAATTTATGGAAATTGATAACGTGTCTGAAGATGTAGCTTACCTAGAAAGTAACTTAAATATAAACGCTTTCACACTCGCAGCCCCACACTAAGTTCGATGACTTGTGTCGTGGGTGCCGGTAACATTCACATCACACACATAATCACAACCAGAACCAGAAATACAAATTTTCCTTTGGGAGAAAACTTGTGTTCCCGCCGGGAATCGAACCCGATACCCCTGCCTAGAATGCGAACGCCAGCCAACTAAGCCAACAAGCACTTCTTGCTAGCTACAAATTAAACTAAGCATATCGTATTGAGCGCGAAATGTCACTATTTTTATATAAAGTAATTTAATTTGATTTCTACATCCAATAGCGCAGCGTTAGGGCTGCCGAACTCTTACAATATAATCGTATTTGTCTGTCCGACGCGAGGCGATGCCGATCCCGCGGGACTTGGTTTGTACGGCACAGGGCTGGTACTATCCATACCTTGTTATATTAAAAGTTGTTATCATCACAGAAATTACAACGATACACCAAAGGTTGACTGGAAGAATATGTAGCTAGTTTTGTTTGTTTAATTAATAATTTCTAACTATCTATCTCAATTTATTATTTATATTAACATAGCTGATAAATTTTGTATTAATAAATATATCATTATGAGATTGTGCTTTTTTACAATTGTTTTATAGAAGCTGTCAAGTTATTTATATGATATTATGTAATACATGCTCTTTTAGGATATAGGCTAACAGGTGAGATACTAGTCAAACGTTTGTCTATCTTGGATAAAAAAAGGCCTGTAGACTAACTATACAGCTAGGTACAAAATTTCAATCAAATTGATTTTGTTATTAGTTACATATATTTTAAACATTTATAGATACTCAAAAACTTTTAAAAACCTTTGTATATCATTCCAAAATCGTAATATTTTTTCCCTACTCCATGCCTGAGTAGCCACAACCTAATAAACTAATTTACTCCCAAGATTTGTGAGAAAATCGTTTGACGTGTCTGAAGGAACCGGCAGGCCTTAATTATGCCAACCTTGGCCCGGTCCGACTTAAATAATTAGAGAAAGAGGTCCCTTCATAAGATTAACATTATTAAGATACTGGAGTCGAGTCAGGCATTCACGGCCTTGGCTAAAATCACAAACAGAATAACCACTGCTTCTATCTTTTCCCCCCTCACGTAAAAAACATGCTTTTGATCATCATATTAGTAGTTACGACTGGTCGTTTCGCAACTGACGCTGACAACTGTCGCATCGGCCAATCACAAGCACGGATCAAGAAGCTTCATGTTTTTTTTTTATGTTGTATAGGCAAGCATTTGACCACTATCTCACCTGATGGAAAGTGATGATACCTATTCACTCGAGACTTGAAGACTCCCAGATTATACCGTTCGGGGAACAAAGACGCAGGCAATGAGTTCCACCCCTTTACTGTGCGGATGATGAACGTAAAAGCAAAGCGCTTTGAGCGAACTGGAGGTATGTCGACCATAAATGGATGACGTTTGATAGTTTGTCTTGTTGTTAGATGGCGACACCGCTACGTGCCCTTAGCGGTGTCGCTTAGCAGTTTTACTGGATGACCCGTGATATAATGAGACTGGGGTAATTAGATTGTGTATTTCCGTGGCATACTCTCCAGCACTATGTCTAGGGCGTTTAGCATCTTCGAGCAGATCTACACGTACCTTCAGGTGAGATAGTGGTAACGCATGCCTTTCAGAGGTAAAAAACGTGTACAGTTTTAGAGCAAACTCAAGCTAGTGCCAGCCCTAGCGCAGGGCTACCACCCGATTGGTTTACTATTGACACACTCGCCGGGTGTGATTGCAGTTAGGATTGAAGTGTCTGCTCTCCAATACCTATATTTACGTACGATAGTACCTTATCTACCGTGCTTGTTTACCTACCTTACCTACAGTTGCCGTACCGTGTTTGCCTACGGTGTGTTCGTTACGTCAGGATTGAGTTCTTTGTGCATGCGATGGTGTTTGCTATCACTTTCACGGACTATGGGATTCGACGGTCTGGTTGGTTGTGAGAAATGGCTTACATTTATTTATAGCTTAATTATTTTTAATCTATTAATATTTAATCAATACCAAAAATTGTGGTAAGTAATTTTAAATCTTTATACACTAAATTAACGAAAACTACAGGGTCTTTGATTATCTTAATGTACACTTAAGTCCGATTTATAACAATAATAAATAAAATACCAAGATGAACTGTCGAACGTCATCCTTATATGATCGACATACCTCAGGCTCAAATCAAAATCGTTTATTCACACGGGCCCCAAAGAGGCACTCATGAAAGTTAATGATTCTATTGCCATGGTTCCCTCGCAGCGTTTCTACTGCTTCTACGTTTATCATCCGTAAAATAAGGAAGTGGAACTCATTGGCTGCTTCTTCGTTTTCCGAACGGTACAATCTTGGTGTGTTCAAATCTAGAGTTAAAAGGTTCTTCTAGGCAAGCATGCTACTTCGGCCGCATCTTCACTTTCTATCAGGTGTGATAGTGGTCAAATGCTTGCCTAACTAGCATAAAAAAATGTGAATATGGCTTTTTATTCAATACATAGCAGTTGGACAAGTAATTGCGTCAAAGCATGCAGCGAAGTACAAACCACAAACAGTAAGGTAGAGAGTCATAAGTAGAGTCTATAGGTTGTTACGAGAAGACAGGCGACCAGGAGCGCAGTCCAGTCATACCACATGATGTCGGACAAAGTATAAATGCATAGTTAATTTAATACATTAAGTGTTAATGATGACAAAGAAAATGTTTTAAATTTGAGTAATTTATATAATTTTTACATAATTTCCGGGAAAAACGCCTTATTGAATTACTTTTCTTTAAGCATAAAGGCGTGTAATTTGACATTATTATTATAAACGTGAAATTCTTATAAACAACATTTTCTACTGTGAAAATATATTTAAATATGAGTTAGTGGTGTTTAGTTTTAATGCTTACCTTATATGTATAGATACGCTGTTTGTTTTATGTGTCGATGAGATAAATAATGTGTTTTAATTAACGTGTATATAACAAACAAACAAACAAACGCATTCATACTCACAGCCCCACACTAAGTTCAAAGACTTGTATCGTGGGTGCCGGAAACGTTCACATCACACTAACATTATACCCAGAGTCAGAAGCACAAATATCCCTTGGGAAGGAATTTTTGCTCCTGCCGGGAATCGAACCCAGGACCCACGGAGCAGAGAGCAGACACCTGTCCACTGCGCCAACTGGGTCGTCATATTTTTGCAAACATGCATTATGTTCTCATATAGGAAAGGCAGGATAAGAATGCCTATTTCTTTAGAGGATTCTCTTAGGTATTATAATTTGAATACTCTACGTATAATTTAAAATTTATCCAATGCTTCTCTATTTACATAGGTAAACAGTTCTCCCCTGTCACTATCACTCTTCCCCTAGCGCCCGCAGGCCGCAATCAATCAGAAGGGATCATGGGATCCCATGCCGTGGTGTCGGGAGTGGGCCCCCTCACTATTCGGCGTTTCGGCACGCTTTGCTAATCCCGCACTTGAGATGTTGTTATGTAGTTAGGTACCTAAAAACTTACCTACCTAGTAAATTATTAAAATGCAAATGCAATGCAAACCTAACAATTGTCTATTTTTAAAGATTTTTACCTACGTGACAAAAAAAATTTTTGAAATTAGTTTTCAAATGTTAAATTGTGTACTTTCTCTTATTATGGACGAAAACCTACTTTGAATAAAAAAAAAAAATACAGAAGGAAAACGAACAAAACGTATGCATCGGCCGGGAATCGAACCCGGGCCGCCCGCGTGGCAGGCGAGCATTCTACCACTGAACCACCGATGCTTGTTAATAAAGTTTGAAATTATAATACGCAAACGGAAACAAATAATAAGAAGATACATCACATCATATTATTACGTCTAGCGAATCAACTGCAGCTAATAATAAATCTCAGAATACAATAAATATACAAATCTACCTCGTCTGGGCTATTATATTGTAAGTACGAAAGTTTTACCATGAAATAGAGATGTATGGATTTAAACTCGTCACTTTTTTAGGGTTCCGTACCCAAAGGGTAAAAACGGGACCCTATTACTGAGACTTTCCTGTCCATCCGTCCGTCCGTCCGTCCGTCCGTTTGTCACCAGGCTGTATCTCTATTGCCGCTATAACAAAAAATACTGAAAATAAAATAAAATAAATATTTAAGGGGGGCTCCTATACAACAAACTTGATTTTTTATAAATAATGGTTCGGAACCCTTCGTGCGCAAGTCCGACTCGCACTTGGCCGGTTTTATTTAATTTATGTTTCTATTTCGGCTCATATTATTTTCGATTATCATACACTTTTTTTATCAAGATTTCGTCATCATCAGCCTGAATATTGTCTTCCTATGTCGGTTTTCATAATATATTTAAAAGGAAATGAAAGGAAATATATATTTCTCATTAGCCTTTTGTTTGAAGACGTTTTTAGTTATTGTCTAGAATTCTGTAGTGTACAACATACAAGATGTTATTATAATTCACATGTGTATATTGTTGATAAGACATACTCATGGTTGGGACTACTGTGGAGGAGCGTGTTCATGTCCATCCACGCGCTAGATAATCATAGCCATTCGTGGCTGGGCACCGTCTGGGCCGGATGTGGCGATAAGCGCACGCTAGCCGGACGGTAGCCGGACGGCTGTCGGACGACGCCGGACGGCAGGAAGCTGTGCGTACGCGTCGCTGACGATAGCAGATGGTTAGATTACAATGGTATTGACGGGTTAGAGAGAAATTGTAATGTTTATTTAGCGTGTGTATTTGCACAACTGTGAACCACGTTACTATACTATGGATTTACATTTTTATTCTGTACATTCTCACTGCTAGTAAAGGTCGTGTCTTTACTATGCAGATATTGATGAGGGCCCAGATGAAGGCTCAAAAAGACAAACAAGTCTTTTGGTTTACCTTAGTTTGAATAATTATATATATATATATTTTTTTAATTTTGTTTTTGTCCAGGATAAGCAAGCATTTGACCACTATCTCACACTGTCTAGCCAGTTGTATGACTAATATAATGGTTAAATGTTCAAAACGACACGGACACTATGTCTGCGGAGAGTTTTTTTTTTTATTCTACATAAGCAAACGTTTGACCGCCATCTCACCTGATGGTAAGTGACGATGCGGTCGACGATGGAGCACGTTTGCCTAGAAGATGTAAGAGTAATTAAATGTTCTCATAAAAAATACAATAGAACTTGAAAAAGTGACAAACATAATCTATAAACCGTTTGATGCTAGACATTGTAAACCATGCTGGGAGGATTTTTAGCATGTTCTCTTTTCATGCTATGACAGAGTATAAATCCTTATCAACTGTACACTGAGATAAAAACAGTGTAAAATATTTTACCTCGAGTTTATCGCCGGGTGCTATGTTTCCCACCATCCAATATGCTGTGTCAACATCGTCTAGACCCCGGATCGGACGCATCTCCTCGGTTGAATATATACAAAGTGCGTACTAATCAATTGAAACTGAATTGGTTTTTATTCTTTTTCTCATTGAATTATACATAATTATTTTAAATATTACAGATGACGATGCAAATGTTGTCATCTGTAATATTTGAAATAATTATGTATAATTCATCAGCTTGTCCTTGCTTTATTTCCCATATTCTGTTTGAAAAGTTTCGCTACGTTGAGACAGACAATAAATACAGTAATTAAAAGTTATTACCAACACTTTTTATTTTTTGGTATTAATGTCGGATTGGCTTGCCTTAAATTTGACTGCTACCTCACATTTTTACGCTGGACTAATACTGATAGTAAATATATATATTTAAGCCTAAATCCGATTCAAATAAGTATAGGCCAGATTTTTTTGGGTCTTTCTGGGGTTCAAACTCCATCCAATCTTTTCTTTCTGCTTTCCCCCAAAAAAAGAAGAAAGTATTTTTTGGGCTTCTTAGAATATGCCATTTAGTCTTTGCGTGTACCGCTAAATTTGTGAAAAAGAATAATCAAATAAATATGAACCATATAAATCTGGACTAACGAAATTATGTGAATAAAAAGAGAATCATCATCTAGACTTTAGAATCTAGAAGATGGTTCATCTTCATCCTGGTGCTACAGTAGTGAAATTCTAGTTGAGTTGCAACAAAAAAATTGTTTTATGTGTAATTTGCTAACTACATTTTAAACATACGCGTCTCCATACCCCCTGGTAGCGTGCGCTACTAATCCTTCCATACAAAGTACATACGAACAAGTGCGGATTTACTTGCATTAACATAATACAGGGATCACACTTGCAAGAGATCTTCTTACACTGGTCGGGGTGAACGGAGCTTAATATACTGATGTGAGAGTATTTATGGATGACTGGTGGAATTGGAGCTGCGAAGTGCGCTTGGATTAATTGCGTCCATTTAAGACTATATTTTTTATAGTATTAGGGATCTAGTTGATGCAACTGGTGATTCCCAGGTTATCTTTGGTCTTAAAGACAATACAATATAGAGCTCACATCATATAGTGTAGACATCATCAGTGAAATTTCTTAACTCATCTAAAGAAAGCGCGACTTCAATGAATGTAATGCTATAAACAAATACTCGTAGCTAAATGGAGACAAACATACCAAGAGGCCGCGACCCCAAGTGGCAAACGATTGACTCGGGAGATAAAAGACGCTCCTTGAGATAACAATTCTCTAGGAACGAAGAATAAAAATACTATTCAGAGACCACTATGGGCTGGAAAGATGGAAATTTTGTTAAGAAACAAGATGGCAGGATTTCTTGGTAGTCTGTTTAGGTCGATCCACCTCTTTGCTGAACAGCTGCTCGTCGGGTCTAGTTAAAAGAGTGCCAAGGTACTTTATACAAAATCGACTTATTTTTCTGTTACATGCTAGTTTGATCTTTATTTTACATTATGGAAATGTAATGATGTGGTCAAGGATGGTAAACATGCTAGACCTAGAAAGGCTTCCAAGAATATCTGTCGGAACATCATTATAGGTTATATGAAATAAATAAAAATCTCGTGTCATCGTGTTTGTGATCGAACTCCTCCGAAACGGCTCAACCGATAATGAAATATTTTTTATATATTTGGTCGATATGAGAATAGATTGTAAAGAATTTTTCATCCTCCTACCCCCATCCCCCGTTTTAATCGTGATTTTAGTATATTTGTAAGAACAATGTCCAAAAAGTTTTTAGTACGGTATGAAAGTACTAGGCGACCACAAACGTGAAAGAGGTAAAACACTTTTTCTAAATGTGGCATTGCAACGCATGCTGGATACGACTAGTAACATCATATTTTTGCCACAAATGTTTTTGCTTGAGGTCGGTGAACAACGACTGTATTTCGGTGCAGGGAAGCTAGCCAGACGACCATGAGAAAATATCTACCATCAAAACCTGGCTTTGATATACTTAAAGAAACTATCTAGAAGCCTTCTCAAAAAGTTTTTGGATTGAACATTAGTATCTCATAAATGTTTGTACGTCTTATCATAACTTGTAAACGACGCACAATATCCCTTTGAACCTCAGACTAACATACAAGTCTCCATGGACCTATCAAAGTCCAGTGGCAATTACGCAATCATCGACAACTACCCTGCACTTTAATAGACCATAAACCATCGCTCGCTACCCCATAAAGCATGGAGGTTTATGGCTCGTGCTGAACAGCTGTAGTACGTCATTATGGGTTTTGATAATTATTTATGGGAGACATTGTAGCGAAAGGTAGTTCCACAGAATACAATGAAAAGTATGTCATTGTTGAGCTTTTTTGTCTGGAAGAGATCGTTTTTAGCGATAATACCACTAATTATGCCAATTCGTTGTTATTGATTATCTATTTATGTCAATAGTCATAATCATTGAGAGCCTCCTAGCGTGTTTACCTTCTTCAACAACATCATAAATTACTAAAAGTGGAGAAAGCGGTCAAGCGATTGTAGAGAAATTAAATGAGTCTTGATTCCCCAGAATCCTCCACATGAGGGGTATGGAAGTAAAACTCACAGTTCGAGAAAAACAAAAATCCACGATACCACGAGTCTATAAAAAAAATACATTTATCACATGTTAGCACCACTTACCACCATCGACCATCTCATCAGATGAGATCGATGGTAAGTACGCGAAGTTTAGATTAAAATCTGGCTATAGAGTAAATATATAAAACAGGACAGTAAAGTACAAAGAACAAACGCTGTAAAGTATTTTTTTTTAAACCAATACGTTCAGTTCTACACCCTCCCATTACCGTTGTAATTTTTTTACGACATTGTCCATGTCGTGAACTGCTGCTATAAATTAAAGTACCAATTTGTCACGGTGTCTATTATATAATTGTGAAGGGTGTGTCGTAAAAATATAACCCCGGAAAATGTGTTTAATTGATTATATACAGAGTTTATGACACATTTGTAAAACATTTAGTGTGTAGGCTGTTATAGACATGGCATGTTAGCAAAATACGCAATTTATTGTAACCGTCCAAATTAGATTTGGCCAGTCAGGCACAGTACCGCACCAACGCACCCGGGCTCGAGCCCAACACGACCCTGCACTCATGGTAATGACGCGATCGGCAAGAAACACATCATAGAGGACAACTGCAATGGACTAGGCTAGTTTTTGTTTTACAGATAGATATATAATACTTTATTGATCCACTTTTTAAGATGAGATAAAACAAAGGTAACAAACAAGCTTATACGTAAAGTATCACAACAGGCAGCCTTATCACTAATAGCGATCTCTACCAGGCAACCTTCCATTTATTCCAGATAGGTAAGCGTTTGGCCGCTATCTCAGCTGATGGAAAGTGATGATGCGGCCGAAGATGTAGCATGCTTACCTAGAAGATACCTATTCACTTTAGACTTGAAGACTCCCGGAATATACTGTTCTTAAATAGGCTAAAGTAAGCTCATGATGTTCATGCAAACGCTCGCTATTGACTAAATTAATTCGTGAATCAAATGAATTTGAATAAAAAATGGATCGGGAATTCAAAACAGCAAAACTGTTATTTTGAATTTCCCATGCATTTTTAATTCAATTTAATCACTAATTAAAAAGTAATGTTATTAATACAATAATTAAGCTGGCTTACACGTTGTTAGAATAACAATGTGTATATACATAGTTGAAAAAATCTTATTATTTTTTAAATCTATGCATATTCTATATTTTATTTGTAACCTCCTTATATGAATTCAGTAAAAAACACTCATTAAAAACATGGACTCGTATATGAATAAGCAATCGTAGCAAGCAGAGCCGCGGTCTGGACTATGTTCCTCTCTTGAGGGTTCATTTCATGACAGAACTCTGTGGTAAAACTAAATTAAAAAATACTACACCGAAACTACGAGTACGTAAAAAAATAAAGCAGACTCCACATAATGCAAAACAAGCCGGTCTTTGACACAGGAATGAAAGAAAGAATTTCCGGCAAAATGTTTCAAACATTAGGCTTACGGACAGACAGACGGCACAAAAATAACGAATCAGCCGCCACATACCTTTAAAAATTATGAAATGAGTGCGAGCATTGTGAACGACGCCAGCGTCAAGTCATTTAGAGTAGATTTTGCATTTGTAAGTATAGTAGTGTATATTTGTCAGTGTCTGTCTATCAGTATCTTATGTGATATGTAAACTGCGAGTAGTAATAAGGTATGTTTATATATATGTAAGGGATGTTTATGTGAGAAAACCGGGTCTTTTCGCGCTTTTATTTTCAAAATAGCATTATTTTGACTAACCTCGACGTTTCGGCAGGGTTGCACCGGCCGTGGTCACGAGAGACTGAGGTGGCGGGTGTCATCGTCTTGATTAGCGAGCAGTATTTACAACTACCCGCACTTGTTTTTCTAAGTCCCTGGACCGACACACAACACTAACAATATCCTCGGATACGTTCTGTTATACCCTTAGCTTGTTAGTGATAATGCATACACTCACCTAAACCGACTCAGTCAGCGGTTTAGGTTTGCAAGTAGTTATTTCAATAGTAAAAGCAGTCAGTCTCTCTTCACCCTCCACCGCGTAAAGTCTGCCCAAGGACAGTTTTCATAATTTCCATATATTAATATTCCAAATTAAATAAAGTTAATTTTAGTTAAACCAAATCCTTTTTTTTAAAACGCGGATCTCCAAAAGCCGCGTAACATAATTGGTGGCAGCGAAAAGGGGATCATAAAGGTCCCTCGGTCCGTCTCCTTGTGACATCGTCCAAAAGTAAAGGTCTTGGACCCTAAAGTGAAAACCAGTTACAACTAAAAGTGAAATATAAGTGTCTAAAAACTACCTGTGACATAAACAAATATAAACTTACCGTGTCCTGGATACCTCCGTGTACTGAAAAGTCGCCGTGTCCTGGAAACCCGCCGTATCCTGAAAATCGCTGTATCCTGGAGATATACATAGCATCCGAGGGAAGAGACTCCATCCATCGTGACGTCGGCTATTGGCAGAGGTCCCAATCACCCCCGATAGTTGTGATTGTGACCCATCCAGCATCGAGCTCCGTGTTCCAGACCTTGGATTTTAACCTTGACATACAAGGTTACGCCGTGTCGCCCCGCCGTCGTCCGATAATGCAGCTTATCGCGGTCGCCTACGCATTCTGTCTTCTGTAAGTCTTTGGTCATTGTTTTGATTCGCTAGGGTTACCACTTCAATTCGATTTAATTGTCGTTATTTTGTTATTACTTCGATATCTCATTTAATTAATAATGGCAACGAAGGACGAATCCTTAGCCGTACCCCCAAGTCAAGAACAGAAAAGGGGAACATCGAGATCTGCAAGTCATGAACCTCCAGCAGATGTTCCTATTGTAGAACTCAACATCCTTACTAAATTCATTGGCAAATATGATGGAAACAGGGAACAATTAAATCCATTTATTACAAATTGTAAAAATGCAATAAGTCTAGCCGCCCCATGGCAAAAAGATATTCTATTTAAACTTATTCTTAGTAGATTGGAAGGCAAAGCCCAAATAGCGTGTGCTATTAAAGAATTTGAAAATTGGAATCAATTAGAAGAGTTTCTTAAAACTCAATTTGGTGAGAAAAAACACTACGCGCATTTGCTTTCCGAATTACAAGAGTGTAAACAATTGCCTAACGAAACAGCCAACCAGTTCTCGCTCAAAATAGAAACATGTTTAGCAAGGTTAATAACTGAAATCAATATATCCATTCCTACTAAACGCAAAACGGAACTGTCTGGCCGAGTCGCAGCTATGGAGGACCTTGCCCTTCACACTTTTGTTACAGGACTTAACCCTAAGATCGCTAATATTGTGAGATGTCGTAACCCTGAGAATCTTAATACTGCTGTTAATTTTGCCGTAGCAGAAGAGAAAATTTCTGACAGCATTTCTAAGAAAATGACATCGTCTTCATCTAACAACATCTTTCGTAATCGAAACTCTCAAAATCGTCCAGATGTCAATAATTATAGTAAAAATCAAAACGATAGTAGTAAACTATTCTGCCGCTATTGCAAAAGTGTTGGTCACGTTATCGAAAATTGTCGCAAACGGGAATATAACAATAATCGCTTCCGTAACGCCGATCAACAACAACCATCAGGTTCAGGCTTTAAGCCTCAGCAGAAACAATTTTCACGTGTTCATTTTGTATCTAATGCATCTGAGGATGACATCGAAGACGATGAAGGCCATGATGAAGTAGATTCAAAAAACGAATAAAAGTCTCGTCTCGGTGTCGTGCGCGACCTCATACTTCCAAATCCGACGCCAAAACTTCTAAATCAAATTCTAAATCCAAATTGACTCCGCTACATGGCAGTCATGACCTCGATCTGAATCAAGAAAGTTCTCTGAAGAACACTAAATTGACTCCGCTACATGGCAGTCACGACCTTGATTCAGAGAACTCTGAATCGACTCCGCTACATGGTAGTCACAACCTAACAAGAAATTCTAAATCCGTCTCTGAATCAAAATCAAAACGCGAGCAACCATATAATGGTATGCCACAATCGCAAAACTCTGACTCCAAATCTAAACAGCCACATAATAATACGAACATTTTTGAAATCACTAATGACCCTACAAAAATGCTTCTACCTCATGTCCTGATTGACTCCTCTGTATCAGAGGTCCCATTATCCTTATTAGTCGATTCAGGATCATCTGTGAGTTTAATAAAACGATCTTGTATCCAAGGTCACCCCAAACTTACAAAAGAGATTATTCATCTCAAAGGCATTGACTCTCTAGAAGAATCTGTTCAAACTCTAGGTCATTTCCAATTAAAAATGCGTTTTCCAAAATCCAATGTCTCGCACAAATTTCATGTGATCGACAAAATTCATCTTCCTTATGACGGAATCATAGGTACAGATTTGCTAAATGCCCATGGTTGTAGAATAGACTATAACGACAACTTACTACATCTTGGAAAAACAAATTTGAAACTCTCCTTTTGTGATCCAACATATATTATACCTGCTAGAACTGAAGCAATTATTGAATGCTCTGTCCAAAATCCAGATATGAAAGAAGGCTTTGTGCTCGATCAAAGCCCTTCCAACGACTTATTAATTGCAAATTGTTTAGTTCGTGTAAAAGATAACAACAGGATAAATATATCCGTGATCAACACTTCCGAGGTACCTATAACAGTAAAATCTGCTCTGAATCTAAAACTTACCAGTGTTGATCCCTCTGAACTTAATGATGCCACTCAGGCTCTGCATCCTATAAATAATGTTAAAACAACTATAATACCAGTTTAAAAGAACACAATGAAGCACTAACAAAGTCGACCACCAAAATACTTATTATTCCGACCTCATTAGACTTAGACGAAGCCAATCCTTATATTCCGGAAATCTTGTCCAACTTAGAAAATACTGAAGAATTTCTAAACACCGAGAGAGAGCTATTTTCCTTCAAAAAACTAAATTTGAATAACAAGGTGGTATTTCTGGCTTTTACCAAGGTGCACCATTTTGATGAAAGTTCTTATCAAGACATTTTCAAAACTTTGAAACTAATAAGAAACGAACTTGTAGTAACACAAGACTCTGTAGAAATTGCCATTTCAGACTTTAAAAGTCCATTTGAAAGACTTTCTTTCATGAAAATCTATAATATGCTGAATTACCTCTTCCATAATACTAACATGGCTGTTCATATATACCATAATAACATTATCTATCCAACTCTAAGTGAAATCAAAAATATACTACGCGAAAATCATGACATACCAATTGCCGGGCATTTAGGCTCTACTAGAATGCTAAAACGAATTCAAGAACGATTTTATTGGAAAGGTATGAGAACTGAAATCGAGAATTACGTTAAAAAGTGCGCTCTATGTCAACAAAATAAAGCACTACGGAAAACCAATAGAGCGCCAATGCAAATTACTACCACATCTACAAGTCCTTTCCAACGCGTGGCAATGGATATTGTTGGCCCATTACCAGAATCTGGTACAGCAAAGATAAAGTACATACTGACCCTTCAGGACGACTTGACGAAATACTCGGTAGCTTACCCAATCCGTAGCGTAACAGCTGAAGAAACTATGGAATGCCTAGTGCATTTTATATCACTATACTCTATTCCGAAAACCATATTAACTGATCAAGGAACTAATTTTACAGCTGACTTATTCAAGAAAACTTGCGAGTTTTTAAAGATAAAGCAGTTATGGTGTTCTCCGTATCACCCTCAAACACTTGAGCGTAGCCATTCCACTTTAAAAGAATACCTAAAGTCATTTGTTGACGCTAACCTAGAAAACTGGCCCCGATACGTTTACACTGCGATGCTTACTTATAATACTAGCGTCCATTCAACAACCAACTTTAGCCCATACGAGCTATTGTTTGGTCACAAACCATTTCTTCCTGACTCTATATTTGAGGATAATCTAGATCCAACATATCCGGAGTATTTAAAAATGCTAAACCATCGTCTCAAACTTTCCCGTGACAAAGCACTCGAAAATATAAATCACTCAAAAGAAAAATCCAAAACTCATTATGATGCCCATACTCGTCGCGTCCAATATAAAGTTGGCGATTACGTTTACTTAAAAAACCATCTCCGTCTCAGAAAAGCCTTGTCCCCAATCTGGAAAGGCCCATACAAAATTGGGAAAATTCATAATAATAATACTGTTTCCCTGCTCATAAATCGACGTCACGTGAATCATCACATTGACGAAATCAAACTTGCTAACTATAATCCACCGTGAGAACCATTTTCTCCATTAAGGCTTTAAATAAAGAAATAGTATTTGAATAAAAATATTCACTTTTATATGTTTATTTCAGCGTCATCGCTGGAGCAAGCCCAAGCTTTATCGAAAAAATCCAGACTGGATCCGGATTATATTCGGAACATGTGGGTAAAATGAAAGTTATAGATGGGAATCTAAATATCATAATACCCATAGATATCTCTCATATAAAACCACATATAGATAATATAAACATAGTTTTAGGTACTTTTAAGTTTTTATGTAGGCAAATAGACACTATGGAACAGTCTGAATGTTATAATACGGTAGAACCCTTAACAATACGACATCAGGACCTTATGAAAGAGTTCGATTCAATTTCCCATTTGATAGATAATAGAACCAAACGATCAGCCTGGATAGGAGCGGGCGGGTCTTTAATGAAAACTATATTTGGAACACTAGATGAAGATGATGCCATAAAATATGACAGGGTTATGAACTCTCTGCAAAATAACGAGAAAAAACTAGCTTCACTCGTTAAACAAAATATTTTATTGACGTCATCTACTTTATTGAGTTATAACCAAACTATTCACAAAATACAACTAAATGAAGCTAATTTGAATCTGGCTATCGACGAGCTCTCTGCATACTTGAAAAACGTAACTTTTATTTCAAATGAATTATTGATTAGAAACAAAATTAATAGTATCCTCAACCGACTTGAAACTGCCATACTTACAGTTTCTTTTCAATTAGAAGACATAACAAATGCTGTGTTACTTAGTAGTAAAAACATTGTACACCCTGCGGTGATAACGCCTATGCAATTGTATCAAGAACTCGCCGATAACCACCTACACCTATCTGCCGGTGTCAGCCTACCAGTAAGTTTAGAATTAAGTAAAATGTTTATTATATTAAGTATGTCGGAATTAATATGCTACTATTATAATAATAAAATAATGTTTGTTCTTAAGGTACCGCTTGTAAACCCAGAAGATTATTTAGTATATCGCAACTTACCTTTACCTATTCCACACAATATTGTAAAAGCAAATACATATAGCTTTATTATACCTAGCAGTCTATATATAGCAATGACCAAAGACAAAACTCGATATTGTTCCCTGGATAATCTAGACAAGTGTAAAAGTGTCAACCCTGAGAGTTACATTTGCGACGTACCTAACGTGTTATCGTCTACCGAGAATCCCACCTGCGAAAGTGAACTAATTACGCGAGTGATCACGTCCTTACCAGTGCAGTGTGAAACCAGATCAATATTCGGACACGTTAATATTTGGAATGCTATGCGTCAAAATAAGTGGATATATATCCAATCGGAACCTACAAAATTAACAATAGAATGCGAGGACTCTAACTATGATTTTAACATCCTAGGTACCGGGATACTGACCTTACCTAATTATTGTTTAGCTTACTCTAAAAGTAATAGATTAGTCCCTAAGTTTGATTATGCTAACTTTAGCTCCGCGATCATAAACATGGATTTTAGCCTTATAAATGAATCGTGTTGTAACTATAATATGATAAGCAAACTGACGACTAATGTGTCTCCTGTTAAGTTAGAAAACATTAATTTGGAAAATTTAAGTTTGAATAAAAAACTAATAAATAATCTATTAGAAAGCTCGGATGAAATCGCAAACGAGGAATCGTTTTTAAACAAATATGGGACACATTACGCGATAAATACTTTAACTTTTATATTGATTTTAGTTGTTCTATTTTTAGCATTTAAGGTGTATAAATATGTCAAGTCCGGCAGCAGACTCGAGATACAAACCATCAAACAAAAATCTCGTACTCCTTCGGTGTCTCTTTCTGAACATAGCGCCCCTAATACTTTGCCTCGTCTTAGAGAAGTAGCATAGGTATATAAGCTACATGAATAAAAATAAATATATAAGCTAAATCATAATCCAATATAAATCTATTAATTCATACGTCCTAACATAAACTTCAGTTATCTTTTCAACCCCGAAGTTTAGTCTTCCGCGGGGGTTGTTATACCCTTAGCTTGTTAGTGATAATGCATACACTCACCTAAACCGACTCAGTCAGCGGTTTAGGTTTGCAAGTAGTTATTTCAATAGTAAAAGCAGTCAGTCTCTCTTCACCCTCCACCGCGTAAAGTCTGCCCAAGGACAGTTTTCATAATTTCCATATATTAATATTCCAAATTAAATAAAGTTAATTTTAGTTAAACCAAATCCTTTTTTTTTAAACGCGGATCTCCAAAAGCCGCGTAACAGTTCGACGATAAATCGCGTCGCGAACACTTTATCAAAACCGGATTCCACGATGACGACAACTTAAAACCATCTTCACGATTGAAATTCGGATATTTTTTAATTTCGATAGCCTCCCGAACTAGCCTCTGATAGTAATGTCGTTCGGTGCAGATGATTTTCGGGTCGTGTAGTTCGATCCAGTGGTTTGGTCCTGATTCCAATATATGTTCAGCGATCGCAGATTTATTTGTTTGGCGATTTTTCACAGCTGCAATATGTTCTTTGACCCGTTCCGCAATTGTTCGCTTTGTTTGTCCGATGTAGGAACTACCGCAGCTGCAATCAATTTTGTAGACGCCTGGTGTTTGAAAAGGGATCACATCTTTTGCCGTCCTTATTTTCTGCCCCACTTTACATAGAGGAGTGTACACAGTTTTTATGCAATATTTTCTTAATGTTGTACCAATTTTATCCGTTATCCCTTTAACATATGGCAAAAACACCGGCTGTCTACTGACATCGAAGTCAATTCGTCGTCGATAACTGCGCCTCGCTTGTTGGTTTATGACTTTATAGCCGTTTTGTTTCAGTACCTCCTGAACATGTTTCAGTTCACCTTGTAAGTGATCAGGATCACTCAGATCATGGGCTCGATTCATCAAAGATGTAACGACGGACCGTAAATGTCGTGGATGGTGGTGAGACGTAGCATCTAGGTATTTGTCGGTTTTCTATAGACCGAGTGTGATAGAGAACCATCTTGTTTCACCATTACTCTGACATCCAGGAAAGCCAACGATCTGTCCTCTTCTACCTCACAAGAAAATCTAATTTTCGGGTGTATTGACTCCAGATGTAGTCTTAGTTCTTCTACTTTCTGTCTGTCACCATTTATTATGCAGAACACATCATCGACGTATCTTTTCCACAGCTTCACAGATGATGACTGCAGTTCCAGCGCGCTTTCGATGTGTTCCATCCAGATATTTGCTAATACAGGTGCCACAGGGCTGCCCATAGCCACACCATCGATCTGGAGATAATGCTGTCCATGGTAGAGGAAGAAGTTACCATCTAAACAGTTTCGAAGCAAAACTATGTAGTTTTCCGAAATGTTGTTTTCCTTGAGTTTCTCTCGGACGACCTCTAAACATTCCTTCACTGGGATGTTTGTAAAGAGCGATTCAACATCAAAACTTACCATAACGTCACCCGGTTCTAGTTTGATGGTTTTTATGATTTCTACAAAATGGCGGGAATCTTTTACGTATGAACCTGTTTTACCCACTAGAGGTTGTAGTACAGACGCGACGTGCTTTGCGAGATCATAAGTAGGTGAGTCAATTTGGCTCACAATCGGCCGCAACGGAACGTTGGTTTTATGTACTTTTGGCAGACCATAAAACTTTGGTGGCTGTACTACCTTGGGTTTATGAAGCCTATCGTAAACATGTTCCGTAAATAACTCCTTGTAGTCTCTAATTACAGCTCTTATACGACGTGTAACTCGGGCGGTCGGGTTGTATGACACTGGTTTGTATATGTTTGTGTCACTCAACAAGTTCCTAGCCTTTGTGTCATAGTCCTCTGAGTTCATCACTATTGTCGCGTTACCTTTATCAGCTCTTAAAACTAGAATCTCATCATTTTGCCGGAGACTGTTCAATGCCAATCGCTCTTCTTTAGAGATGTTACTTTTAGGTAGCTTGGCTTTTCTTAAGATTATGGCAACATCCTGCCTAAGAGCTTCAGCGTCAACAGGCGGCACTTTGTTACGAATAATACCCGCTTCAATACTACTGATGACATTTTCGTATGGAACTTGTGTAGGTGTAGTTGCATAATTCAACCCTTTCGCCAGTATGCCGTGTGTAATGTCATCTATTACAGTGTTTGACAAGTTGACCACCGTATTTAATGTGTGATTATTTGTGTTACTATGATCATAAGCCGACTTACGTGACACTAGCTTTTCGAACTTCTTACGATGTCCATCTCTGCAAAGGTCATACGTTCGACTCGCTTGTTGATAAGTTATTCGATCGCACAAATGAAAATCATCACTCGATAACACTTCATTACACTGTATATGTAGATCATATAGTTGCCGTTGCACTCGTTCTAAATCACAGTGACTATTTCTTATAAGTTGTTTGAGCAGACGGACACTCGCGTTGTGTAGAATTTCATCCGAAAACGCGATATCACTACGCGGTTTTATACGTACGCATGTCGGTAATAAGTTACAATCGCGACACTTTTTCAAAAATGTTAACGATGTTTCCAATCGTACACGTTTTTTCCGGAGAAATTCAAGGTGACGAATTTTGTTAGCAATATCCGGCCCGTATCGGTTTGCAATAGAATTTTTTAAACTTTCGCGAACTTCAATCATGTTTATGTGAGAAAACCGGGTCTTTTCGCGCTTTTATTTTCAAAATAGCATTATTTTGACTAACCTCGACGTTTCGGCAGGGTTGCACCGGCCGTGGTCACGAGAGACTGAGGTGGCGGGTGTCATCGTCTTGATTAGCGAGCAGTATTTACAACTACCCGCACTTGTTTTTCTAAGTCCCTGGACCGACACACAACACTAACAATATCCTCGGATACGTTCGACGATAAATCGCGTCGCGAACACTTTATCAAAACCGGATTCCACGATGACGACAACTTAAAACCATCTTCACGATTGAAATTCGGATATTTTTTAATTTCGATAGCCTCCCGAACTAGCCTCTGATAGTAATGTCGTTCGGTGCAGATGATTTTCGGGTCGTGTAGTTCGATCCAGTGGTTTGGTCCTGATTCCAATATATGTTCAGCGATCGCAGATTTATTTGTTTGGCGATTTTTCACAGCTGCAATATGTTCTTTGACCCGTTCCGCAATTGTTCGCTTTGTTTGTCCGATAAAAGCGCGAAAAGACCCGGTTTTCTCACATAAACATGATTGAAGTTCGCGAAAGTTTAAAAAATTCTGGTGTAAGGGAGTCTAAAAAACTCAAGGAATTTCTACTCTATAACTACATATAATAGGACGTCATTGTCAATACCCAATTTCGTGCGTGGAGTATGCAATTTTCTACGTAATAAATAATGGCATATGCATTAAAAGTAATCACACTTATATTATAAGTGTATAATGTAAAGTTATAATATTAACAATAATGCACATCATATTTGGTAATTATCTTAATTGATCAGTTTGATCGGTTTTGTTAGTTTATAAACGACTGGTGTATGGAAGTTACTGGTGGCGCCATCTGGGTATTGCGATGAAAAAAACCAAGATGGCGGCCACATCTAGTGAAGTGACAAAGTCAGGTCTTGTATTCAACTGGAGTTTTGGATTTTTCCCAAATGACCCCAAAAATAAGTAATCGTGTTAGGTGTAAGTGTTTTTATTTTTACTTCACGCTTTATCGGCTGTACGGATTTGGATGAATTTTTGAGTATACATAGCTTATACCTAGGATTAACACATAGGCACATAAGTATATAAATACGAAAGTTTATGTGTAAGTGTGTAAATGTGTAAGTATGTTTGATTTTCTTCACATCGTAATGGTTGAACGGATTAAGATGAAATTTAGGTACATAGGTTAGTTTACCTAAGTTAAAGCGAGCAAAGCTGCTGAACAAAGCTTGTTATGTATAATTGAGGTCTTAGGTAATTATTTGGATTTAGTAGTTTTAGAAAGATAATTTGTTATGTTTACTGAAATTTATTACAAGGATGCTGATATTCTTAAGCACATATTTTGATTCTGTTATCTAGTGTTTCTTTAACAGATTAAAATAAGTTAAACATTAGTGTGGTCTTAGCCGGTTATTAATTTTACGCTTAGTGGGCAAAATTCAGTTAATTTTGCAAATACTGTGTATATATTGGTATACAAATATACTGAAAAATAAATCATGTCGTATTCAGTACGTTTAGTTTTGCGATGAACATTTTTGGTATATAAATTCTAAAACGAAAACTACTTTCACGACGTACGACTTGCAATCGACGCTTTTCTCTGAATCCACTTAAGAATTTACCAGTGGTATGAAAAGGTCGTGGTGAAATAGCAACACTGGGGACATTGAGTCGATGGTGGGTGACAGTGGGTGACAGTGGGGCGACAGTCGCGTGAATGGCGTAGTCTGAACTTCTCTAGCGATTGGAGAGGATATTATGACCCCGTGCTATAGAAATTAAGCGCTTTATTGTTTGAGGTGGCAGATTGCATTATTTTCTCTGTTTATTTTTTAAGGTTAGAGTAAATATTTTTAGCATTCGATATAAAGTCAAGGTTTTGTAATCGTTTTTGTATATCTCCTTTAATAACGTATTATTATTACCATATATGTTTATCTGATTTAAATCCAAAATAAGCTTGCGATAGACCATTATTATTATTATTTATTCACCTGGAAAATGCTGGTAAGCGCGCTAAGCCTATGTTGATTAAATGATTATAGATTTACTTTTTGAGCCCCGCGGCTTCGCCCGCTGATGATGATGATGATTACAGTAGCCTATGTCCTAAACCAGAGTATAAGCTACCTACAATCAAATTCCATTAAAATCGACTAAGTAGTTACGGAGATGCGTGGTAACAAACATTCACATACACACAAACTTTCGCATTTATAATATTAGTTGGATAAAATTTAGAGGTTTTCATACTCATAATCCCACATTGAGTTTGAGTAATACAACCGAAAACTGTTTCATATTCACGAGGCAATCAAGTCTTCTTTGTTATCGTAGTCGTTTTTTAATTATAGCTTTCTTCCACAACAGCAGCAAAGTAGTGACACTTTGCTAAATGTCAGATAGCATTATTGTTAATTTAACGGTCAGTAGGCACAGTCAAACTATGCAACAAACTTTTGTCCCCTTTTAACTGTCCACGGCAGGCAAGGCACTACAGAGAGCTACGGGGGGCTACGAGGGGGCTACAAGTTGCTACATGGAGCTACGATGTGCGGCTTCAGGCACAAACGCGCTGTTCGTTGCCCGCTAACCTTTGCAATATTGTTTAGTTCCCACTTGACGCTGATGTTGCGTTTTAAACTAGAATTAAAATCCCTGGAAGTGGCCCAGTTGTGTTTGTGCCATCTGCGTTTTCCTGGTTCGACTCCCGGCAGGATCACAATTTTCCATCTTAAGTGATATTTGTGCATCTGGGTTTGATTAATGTGTACTATTTCTGGCAATCACTAAATAAGACTTTTAACTTTGAATGAAAAGTAAAATGAGGCTTTGAATATGGATGCGTTTGCGTTTTTTTAAGTGAGTTGCTTTTCTGTTTCTGGGTTGATTGTGTTTTTTACCGACTGCCCAAAAAAGGAGGAGGTACTCAAGTCGACTGTATTTTTTATTTATATATCATAACGTACCTCATAACTTCTCTACACGTGAGCCGATTTCGATTTTTTTTTCTAGTTTGTAAGATGTTGCTTTTTAATTGGTCCCATTCAAATTTGATCAAGATCTGATCAGTAGTTCTTGAAATATCGTCAATAATGCATATTTTGTTGACTACTTTGACGATGTTCTCGTTTACCCCGACTTCAAAAGTTACGTCATAACTTCTTTCGTTGTGAGCAGTTTTGATGATTTTTTTAATTTGAAAGCTGGTGCTTTTCATGTGGTCCATTGAAATTAAATCAAGATCCCTAGTTTTTGAGTTATAGTCAATAATGCGTGTTAGATACATTAAATCAGATCAAGGTTACGAAGATAAAGCGGTGAAGTCGGTTTTTTTTAAGCTTTGCTTGCGTTTAATTATTTTTGTCCACATTGGTCACATGCAAATAGTTAGATATTTTACATAAATAGTTAAATACTCACTTAGCGTTAACACGCTGTAACGCTCGGACACACTTAACCATCACAAAAAAGTTGTCGTCGCTCAGCCACATAAAAATTTAATGGGCAAGCTTGACGCTTACCACCAGGCGTGCGACTTGCTTGTTTCGTCTCTTAATTATATATAAAAAAACTGCACCCTGTACTTGTATGTAATCACTCTTGTTGACTCCATAAACGTGTAAGCCAAAACGCTAAGCGCCATAATAAATACCACAGTATATATAAATCATCCTGAATAAGAATCTCACTGTTTCCAAGCTCGTTCCGCAGGATTTTGTAAATGATAATAATAATGTAATAACTATGCACTTTGCACAATGTCGCCGGCTCGCCTGCCACAGATTAGACAATTAATTACGTAGTGCTCTAGTGTTATAACAGCTCGCTTTACAAAACTTTACAAACACGCAAGAGAATGCGATTCAATGTAGATTTAACAGCATAAAATGTTTTTATTTAAAACGATGGCTGCGCTCCGCGGGCTCACCCGCTTTAGTCAGACATAAACATCTTATCATATCTTGAACTGCCCGTTGGCTTAGTTGGGTGAGCGTTCGTCTTCTAAGGATGGGTATCGGGTTCGATTCCTCCGCTTAAAAGTTTTCTCTCCCAGGATAATTTGTGTTTCTTATTCTCGTTTTGATTGTGTGTGTGATGTGAATGTTTCCGGAACCCACAACATAAAACATTGAATTTAGTGTGGGGCTGTGAGTGTATAAGCGTTTACGTAATGTTATGAGAAACATATAATCACCATATTTCGAAAAAAAATTAATAGAAAATTTGGCAAAGTGATACCTTAAAACGGGCTTCGATATATTATGAAGATATTATGTGTAAGACTGTAAAAAAGAGCTGTTAGGAGGTGAAAAATACATTTTTTTAAGTTTCTCACAAAAACTTTTATAGTAAAATATTATATTATTCATTTTAATTCTATTTGAGCGGCGCATCCGTCGCCACAGTTCTCGTTCTCTTAGTTGAATATAAAATTACAAAAACCATTGAAGCCTGAATTTTAGGTATTTTCCGGGTCATAAAGGCAATTCACAAAATTTCGCATTTATAAACATACTTACCTAAGAAGAAATTGCCAACTTATTAAATTTCCTCTTCTCACACCTTACTGAATGTGAATCGCGTGTGGAGAAATGAAAACGTGCTATCTCGTGGCATATCCGAAATTTTACCCGACATACAAATACTAAGTGTACTCTAAATTACTTTTTTATATATACTTCTTTATTTTCTAAGGCATTTTTACGGCATTTAGCACCAATAATAATGTGCAATATTAATATGGAATACATTAAAATATCAAAAATATAGTAGCGAAATATAATAAAAAATATTTCAAATATTTTTTTTCCTTCCCAGGGGACATTTGTGCTTCTGGGTGGGTGGGTCTTCTGGCTTTCTGGGTGTGATTGTGTGTATAATTAGATGTTTCTGGCACCCACGATACATGTCTCTAAACTTAGTGTGGGGCTGTAAGTGGGAATGCTTTTGTATGTCAAATTAGTTAGTAAATTTAGACATAAAATACAATAACACAGAAAATCCTTAAAATGGCAAAAACATTCAAATCTTGACAGAGGTTATAAAATATATTAGAGTAGAAACGCTGGGTCCATGGGGATCAGGTGCACTTGAAATTTATAAAGATTTGGCTGGGAGACTGGATGAGTCGTCACGTGATCAAAATTTCGTAATTTTTTTTCAATTTATTCAAAATAACAAGTGGGCACTTACAACAACGTAGACAACTTAAATAATATGACTTATTAGTATAGGTACATAAATATATGCTGTTGAACTTATAGGCTCTCTAGTTCCCACACTAGGATACCCTGTGTTGTGGGCAACCAGTCTCTTCCATGTTCAGGCACTTACAATTAAACTAATAAATGTTAAAAACTGGATCATATCACATTAATATTATAAGTCCGAAGAACAATAGTAGTAAGTCCCGCGGCTTCGCCCGACAAACGCGGGCAAAGTCGAGAGGCATAGCTGATATAAGACTACTAATAATATACGAACACAAGTATTATTAGCTAACCACTTACATTCATTCTACGAACATGTTCAAGCTAAGGAGGCTAGCTGTATAGCTAACAAAGCAAATGACGGCCTCTGATAAGGTAATTTTTAAAGACCCGATATAAAATCAGCCAAGAGGTAGCGATTACGTCCACATCAGTCAATAAACTTTTTTTTTTTTTTTTACGTAGTTAGTTTTATATCATATTCCTACAACACAACACACTTTAAGAGGCACACCGAATACACTTAAATACATTTTTTAATGGCAGAATAATCAATAAATCATTATCTGGTTAGTTGTCAGTCAGTCTAAATGCTGGATTGTATTTTGCTCAGCAATTAAGTCTCGCTGTACAACGAGGTAACGCAGCTATCATTATGGGCACACTGCCGACCAATGACTTTTTGTATTAAGTATGTAGGTTAGATAAATAAATGTGTATATTGATAAATGACACAGATTAAGTTTTGTACATATTTATATCTAGTAAAATGTTTTATTGGTTTTATATAATATAATAGATAGATAGATAGATAGATAATACTTTATTGATCCACTTTATAAGATGAGATAAAACAAAGGTAACAAACAAGCTTATACGTAAAGTATCACAACAGGCGGCCTTATCACTAATAGCGATCTCTACCAGGCAACCTTCGGATGGAGAGAACTATAGAATGTAATAGACGGATAATGTATATATAATAGTACTAATATATGTTTATTTTATAAATATATTTGCGTTCAATATGTCACAGATAATATAATAATGTCAAAAAATAATAAGGTAAAGCGGTTTATTTTCGATATGATTTACCACTACACATAATAATGTATCTCACTTGATGACAAAGAAGATGAGAAAGTCGGTTGACGGCAGTGCAGTTGACCTGCAAGATCTGCTTACTTGTGACTAGATTATTGCCAATTGTACTTATAGTGGAACACAAACTTAGTACCTAAATCTGTTTGAAGCACGGCTTCAAAGCCTAGAGCATTGTCGCTAGGTGGCGAGTTTGACGGTCTTTTCAACCGACTTTAAAAAAGGAGGTTCTCAATTCAACTGTATGTTTTTTTTGTATGTATGTTACGCGATGTCTCCGCCAATTATGTTTTTTTTGTTTTGTAGAGTATACTTCCAGAGATGGTCCCTTATAAATTTTATCGAAATCGGTCAAGTCAATACTGAAATAGCGATGAAGCGATTAAGTCGGTATTTTGTCGGGCTTTGCTTGCGTTTCAATTATATCAGTTACATTTCGGAGAGTGTGCTGCATAATTGTACTAACTAATTCCGCAATCACCATTCATCAACATCGTTCAACCAGACGAACTGCATTGCTCCATCGTTATGTAGTTGATATTCCACGAATACGCACGAAGCGTTTTGTTTCCACATTTATTAAGCGCACCAATAATTTAGGAGTCCCTGCCCGTTGTGTGTTTCCCTTAAAGTATAATGTGGAAGTCTTCAAGTCTAGAGTGAAAAAAGGTACCTTCAAGGCGAGCATGTCCCATTTTCGGTCGTATCGTCACTTTCCCTCAGGTGAGACAGTGGTGAAATGCTTGCTTATCCAAAATAAATAAATGGATAAGGATAAATTATTCAAACCGTCTAAATTTTTTACCTATTAACATTGAAGTATTTTCTCTACATTATTGTATGTTATTCCAATAGAAGCAAGTATAAGCGTTTAATCTCTACATTCTTCTACCCGTCCAATATCCAACCTAGGACCTTCGAAGCCGCACCCTGACGTATTTTTAATTAAACGCCACTTACGCGCCACGCCGCAGACGGCAGCTTAACGTGAAGAATTGAGGAAAATCTAAGTAAAACCAGTTTAATAGGAAAATTGATAGAGAGTTTCTTTTTGCTGTTTTTTGTAGCTATACTCAAGTTCTTTAGGCTGGCTTTAGAACGTATAATAGAACAATAACATAGATGTGCATACTGTGGCTTTATTGCAGTAAACAAACTTTGTCTTCACATGAAATGTGTTGATAATCGTGAAGATGTTGTTATTCGTTATGATTTTCATATTTTTTCGAAAGTTTAAAACAAATCATGTGTAATTTAAGATGCCAGTACCTGGATGATTAAGCTTTGCTTCGCTGTAAACACGAATAAAACGACGTTTTCTAAAAATGAAACCTAGCTAAATCGATTTATCGACCCCGAAACCCTGCATACAAAATTTCATGAAAATCGTTGGAGCTGTTTCCGAGATTGAGATTATATATATCCAATATTTATTGTATTAAGTTATGTTTCTTGATAATAGTTGCCAAACAGTAAATGTACTAGCAGGAGTCCTGGTGACCTGTGTGGTGTAATACAGGTTGTAATCAACCTACTTCAGGCACCAGTCCCTTGTTCCAATGTTTACTTAAGGGAGAGAGATCAAACATTTTATTGATTGAATGATATTTAAGAATTGCTCGTTTAAAGGTATTAGATATAGATATATTTTTTGAGCTTCTAAGAACTGGTAGTATACTGTTAAATAATAGAAAATAATAATAATTATAATATAATAGCTTCCCACATACTATATGCATCATCTATATGACTATATGGTTTAAATATTTCTTCAAAGTTGGATTTTTGAAAAACAAATTTTGTTCATTCTATGATTCTATAAACAACGCAAGAATTAGTTTTACGATATTCTTTAGCAAATTAAAGGATTAAAATAAATCGATACCTTTAATAAACCTTTTAATTGTATAACAGTTATCACGCAAAACGAGTTTTTTATATGTTTGTCTCTTTGAATGTAGTGCGAGCGAGTAAATAGCTTATCCGAATTTTACATATCTAAAATAAATTAGTGTATTATCTTAAAAGTAATTTATAAGTACCAAAGTATTGCTTCATAAAACAAAAAAAAAAGGTATGAATTATAAATTAGAGATTGGTTTTTGTTGAATTTGGGTTTTTGTCGTACACACGTACGACAAAAACTCAAATTGTTTACCAATTCGACTATAGATAATTCGATTATCCCGGAATGTATGACTTGTTATTACTGTTGTTTTGATTACGTTGTTTTCTGACTCAAAAACAAAGTCATCAAAATAACAAAGAGGTTTATCTCCAAACATTCAAACTCTATCAGTAGTACAAGTTGTAGAGAAACAAACAATAGAACAATTGTACATACGAATTATATAATATTTGACGCTAAATATTTGCTTATAACATCACCAAAAACAACGAACTCCATAAAGTAATCAACAGTTACTCAACTGAACACAAAGGGAGTCAATAAAACCGACATTTTCTACCCCTAATCATCCCCAATCAACCTACCCTGTAATTTTATCCTCTTGTCAACTACCGTTCAACAAGACTATAAAATTTTTATACCCCCATAAAGTAATAGAAGTAGGGTAGGTTATTGAGTTAGTTCTATCATGATTGCACGCAGTAAAAATACTGGGAGGGTACAAATTGATTTAAGGATCAAAGAGTGATGACGTCAAAATATTGTGGGTAGTAAATATTTTTATATTTCAATTTCAAACTGTGTTGTAAATGTTTATGTGGAGTGGGTATTCAAAACTATGTCTAATTGACTGCTAAATATAAACGTTTTCACACGGCAGCTATCCTTGAATGTTATATGTCATTATAGTGCTAGCCTGTACACAGCTTTTGACTACATCACCTTTTATCATCAGGTAAAATCATAGTCAAACGCAAACTTATTAGAGCTATTCTAGCCAGAGCAAGTCTTCGAATTTAGTGAGCATGAAAGCTCACTCACAGTCTCTTTCGGACTATGAGGAAACAAGGGTATACACACTCAACAAAGAGAACTTTGGCTTTGTCAACCAGAAAACAATAAAACAATGAAGTTTCTAAAATGTCAGCTGTAATTTTGCGTATCTGGCAGTAGAGTCATTTTTATTTCATGTTTCAGTAGAGTAATTTGGAATGCCTCACAATTAATCATAAATGCAATATTGACAGATTTATTTATTAAATTCACCGGAGATTCATATTATTGGAACGTAAAAACTTCGCAATCGATATGTAGCTAGTTAAATATCTTCATAAACGAACGAACAAAGCCTCCAACTTAACGTACATAAGTTACAACTAAGTAAGTACAACCAGAAAGGATTTAAGGCCCGTTCTCCCCAGACAGGGCACATTCGCCGCCCTACGGCACCAACGCCCGCCCGCATACGCGGCGTCCGCCTAAACCATCGCGCGCGAACTATCTCAAAAATAAGTCACCTTTTAACTGTAAATGTAATATTAAATAGTAGTAGATGCGTAGATTGTATAACTTAAATATTTTTCCTGTAGTGTTGTCAGTGATAAAGTAGGTAATATTAAATATTATTGTACTTAGAACCTTAATTAATCCAAATCTATAAAATAATCCATAATTTAAGCTAATTAAACTCAAAATTAATGTAACACTAAATAAAAATAAATAAGTATTAAGCCGCGCACACATGTACGATAAAAGCTAACGATAAAAATAAACGTTTAAACAATCGTTAACGCTAGTTCTTACACGTTAACTGTGTTTGGACTACTCAAATACATTGACGTGCTTATTTCGTTGGAAATGTTAAAGTAGACCCTACTGTTTGATGGTAGAGATGATTTTCGCATGTGTTTTAGACAATAGGAAGGTGTGAGTGGAGTAAATATTTATATTTACGATACAGACTACAACTTCTGCTACGGTTCCGGGTCGGGTATTGTTTTTACTCAGGTGAGTATGTTTAAGACTTTATACGTAGTTGTGTGTGTACTCGTTTGTATTATTTATGAATAAAGTAGATGATATCAAGTTTTTAAAGCCAATGACATTTAAAAAAAAATTTTACTCGGCACTCGCACTTGGTTTTTGAGTCGAAGTCGTTTGATGACAAAAGTATCATTAATTGACGAAATAGAATGATGGCAGAAAATTCTTAGCATTTGTGCATTTTGGATTATTTTTTTTGCGCATTACTGACGTTATGTTTTTTAGTTCTTTTGAACTATTTCGAAGTAATTTTTCTTCTGTTGGCCATGTATCAAAATGTGCATACGAAAAAATTTTTTCAGTGGGGTTGTACATGTTTCAATAAAACCATAACCAACCCAAACATTTTTTTTTTTTTTTTTTATTTGTGACAGGCTAGTGTTTGACCACTATCTCACCTGATGGTAAGTGACGATGTGATCGAAGCTGGTAAACACACTAGACCTGGAATACGCAGGCTCTCAAGGATAACTGCCGGAACACCATATTTGGCTTGGCGGCAGACTTTCAACTTGATGGTGGTAAGCTACTTTGGTAGCAAGCCAGGCGAGCAACTCACAAAATGCTCTACCACCTCTCAAATGTCACCTGATTAGCACCACCCGGGGACCACGTGTAGGGAGTCAGACTTAAGGGGTATCCTCCTACGGACGTGGGTGACTCAGCCCCCAAAAATGTTCACACTCACAGCCCGATACTAAGTTCAAAGACTTGTATCGTGGTTGCCGGAAACATTTAAAAAATCCCACACACAACCACACCCAAAACCAGAAGCACAAATGCCTTGGGTAGGAAAATTGACCTCCTGCCGGGAATTGAACCCAGGACCAGAGGGTTGCCCACTGCGGCAACTCATAGTTTTTTTAACCTTTTTACTCGCATATTTACCATCCTAATATCTTCATACAGCCGTAATACTTGTATACTCCCATTACCTCCCATACACCCATTTTCCTTCCCTCGGTTCGCAAACCCAATCGCGCTGCTCTGCAATATTCACTCAATTCGCGGGCAATCGGCTGATTAGGGCGCGTGCACACCGGCGGAGAGCACGTCGTGAATTCTAATTACGCTTGAATGCTAGATGCGAGGTTACAAATGATTGGATGACGTAGAATGATGAATTGCCCTGATTGGTGTTTTATTTGGCTTCTAGGTGACTTCCTTTTTTATATGAGTTGTATTTGAATTCATAGTATTTTTTACTTGACCATCCAGAAGGTTGTTAGATATACTCTCTATTAACAGTTAAAGAACATAATTATGAATAACAGTGAAGAATTATTTGAGTGTAACAATATGTAGTCTTATCGCTGAAAGCGATCTCTTCCAAACTACCTGTGGACGGAGAAGAATAACGTGACATAACATGACGTTCTACGTTCAGAATGCTGCTTTAAAAAGTCCCGTTTGATTCTCAGAACATGACGTCATCGGACAGAATTTGTTATTTTTTTATTTATTCGTTCTATAGATACATTTAATTAATAAAAAAATAACTTTGTAACAGATATAAAATAACACACGCAAAGGCCCCAGTGTGTGTCAAATAATTAAATACTTAAATATGCTTGTGTGTAGGAAAATTCAATTTGAATTCAATTACTCTTAAGTTATTAAAATGTAGTTATTAATGACGGAATGCATTTGCTTACAAGATATGCTTAATAGAAAATTACTTTTTACATCTTTAGTAAATTTGTTACATAAAAGCTTATAATCAAAACTTTGAACTCAAAACTGTCATTGCTTCATGAATATAATACGTAACCGACTCGTAAATAGAGTTGTATTTTGTCTAACTAAAGTTCCTATCCCACTTGATAGGAGCAATTACTTCGATAATATTATCTTATGACTGAAAGAAATATAGATAGTACATACATATCAGTAAAATTGCTATAAAAGTTCATGATTAAACATCACCATTCACCAACCAACCCATCCTGAAGCACTATTACACTGAACTTTGCTCATTGCTATGCAGGCACCGTTCACACCGTAACGAGCGGCCGCCGTTCGGTCACGTGTAAACACGCTCTAACTCCGTGTGATTGCTCGTGTAAAAATGTACACTTGTTAAGTGTGGCATCCGCTAGTTACTTTCACTTTGTTGTGGATTAGTTAGATAGCCAATAGTTTATATTTTATGCAACTAAACTAAAAAGCAAGAAATTTGACCAATCTTATGTGTAATCCAAGTGATATAATTTGGTATTAACGCGTATTTTGTTATTAGGTAGTAAAAAAAACCTGACTTAATAATCATCCTACAGATACTTAAAAAGTCCGGTTTTTTTACTAATTTTATTGTGTTTGGTGTATAAAGTTACACATTATTGTAAGTTGGATTAAGAATGAAGTCCTTCGTGTACAGCTTAATTGTGCAAAATAATAAACATGTATATATTACGCTGTGGACATCCAACATAATATTATTATCTAGCAGAAGCAAATTGTATTTCTAGCAGATTTAAGTTTAATATATCGTTGTACATGTTATTTAAATCACGAAACATGTCTTCGGTTTTAATTCGGCATATAAGTGTGAAAAACTGGAAGGTATTGAGTTAAATAATGCATTGTTAGCTATACAAGTACGATATTCTGAATAACCTAAATAATTCACACTCATTGTTTAGTACTACATTTGATAAAATACTTTTGAAATTTTAGAATGTATTCACTATGAACAAAAAAAATCGGCCAAGTGGGGTTCCGTACCATTATCTATAAAAAATCAAGTTTGTTGTATGGGAGCCCCCCTTAAATATTTATTTTATTTTATTTTTAGTATTCGTTGTTATAGCGGCAATAGAAATACATCATCTATGAACATTTAAACTGTCTAACTATCACCGTTCTTGAGATACAGCCTGGTGACAGACGAACGGACGGACGGACAGCGAAGTTTCAGTAATAGGGTCCCGTATTTACCCTTGGCGTACGGAACCCTAAAAACAAACAACTCATAAAAAAACGATGGAGTCCTGGTACGTATCATAACTATTACGAGATAAAAACCTATGCCGCGCACAAATATGTAGCCAAAGCCGTGTAAAAATTCAATTACAAGGCTCCTACACGTAGCTAATCAAATATACTCAAACACTACACAAAATATTCGACCGTCGAAAATCCAATCAAGCCGATATAGAATCCAATGCACACGTAGTTGCGAACAAACCGAAAGATTCCGGAGCTGTCCGAAGTTCTCCGAATGCGTGACCAATCACGGTGCATTGTGCGTCCCCGGTGCCCGGGGCATTTCGGGGCAATTGAATTACCCGGGGCTCACGTAGGAACGGTGTGTACTCACCTTATGGCCACTAAACTATCTGTTGATAACTCTTTAAGTATGAGACTAAGCTCTAGTAGTGCGGTCCAACTGCTGGATCGTAGTAAACTGACACAGCAGCATTACATCTACGTCTTGTGGGATTATTAACCACGTTTCGGAGGAAAATTCTGACTCAAGGACAACCTGCTGGTACACTTATCGAATAACAATCAAAATTATCCTCCGCGAAGAATCTGTTTTGTGGCCCTCAGGTTAGGCATTTGTACCACCACCAACAATAAGCTGTTTTCGCACTTAAGAAACATTTAGTTATTTATATAAAAATAAAACCAGCCAAGTGCGAGTCGGACTCGCGCACGAAGGGTTCCGTACCATTATCTATAAAAAATCAAGTTTGTTGTATGGGAGCCCCCCTTAAATATTTATTTTATTTTATTTTTAGTATTTTTTGTTATAGCGGCAATAGAAATACATCATCTGTGAAAATTTCAACTGTCTAGCTATCACCGTTCTTGAGATACAGCCTGATGACAGACGGACGGATGGACAGTGAAGTCTCAGTAATAGGGTCCCGTTTTTACCCTTTGGGTACGGAACCCTAATTAAGACTTATTTATTATCATCCATTAGCAAGCCTTAGTTCTTGTAGTTCACTAGAAGACCTGTACAAAGCTAGGCCGAATGCTGTTTGCGTCGCTGAGTATTGGGCGAAAATGTGTAAGTGTTGCCATCGACTAGCTAAGAAGCAGTTATTTATGTATGGTTTTGTCAAGAGATGAGTTATTGGTCGAACTCTAGCCTATCTTCAGTAAAGGTAAAGTCTCTTTGTTTGTTTGTATAAAGGTTCTCTGGAACTACTGATTCGATTCTGATTTTTTTACCAATGGGCGATATTTAACTTTGGGTGTCGTGGGCTATATCTTAAAGTTTTTTTTTTCAGAATAAAATTTCAACATTCGTAAGACAAGTCAAAGAAAAATAATCTATTGCACGCTTAACTGTTTAGTCAGTGTATCTACGCAGTTAAGTGAATAAAATGTATGCGAAAAATATTGTCCTCTTTTAACTTCACAAAATAGTTAGTAAAGGGGACGAAAACTGAACTTTGACCTTTTGTCTAAAATTCATAATTAGTCCTAATAATAATTTCATTGTAAAAAAAAATTATATAAAAAACGAGGTTATATTTATACTAACATAATAACAATCAAAATACAAATAATTCACGCTATGCTTTGATTTTAATCTTCTAATATGTGTAAACAAATATCATCGCTTACCATCAAGTGAGATAGTGAAAAAACGAAAGAATAACATTATCAAACAAAATAATACCACGATTAATTTATTGTTGTTATGAGTTCGCTTATGCCTGCCAAATGTATGAATATAATTATTTCGACCGTCACAATTTTCGACATAAACACATTTTTCGATTGCTCCAATATCATCTATCATTCTTTCATCACCCACAAAGTCATGCGCTCGAATAAATGATACCACGTCATTCACATCTGTGCTTTACGCAAAACAATATATCATGGCCTGTCATTACTTACAATAACGTACACAAACAGCCATATTACGGACGCAATAGAGTTTAAAATCCTTTGGTAAAACTTAATCATGTCCAGTTAAATGTATTTTGTCCATTTTAATTCTTATTTCGTTTGCAACAGAGTGTTATGTCCAATCGTTTATCATGAATTTGGTTTCGATAATTCCGAATTGTGCCGCAGATGTGTTGATTGTTTGCTGTTGGGATAAATATTGGTGTAAATAACAACGAAAATAAATATTATTTGTGGCGATATGAAAGGATATTGAAAAGGACAACGAATATGTGTTATAAGCAATATCTCATTTTTGACAACAACACAGACGTGTGAACTATGTTAATTAATAAATGAGTATTTGATATTTGGTACCCACGAAATAAAAATATAACAGTAAAGCAAAATACGAAATATCGTTTGACATATCTTTTCCAGTTGTTTTTATTTATTAAATTTCTTCTAAAACGACTTTAAATTAAATTTCTATGAGACCAATCTGGAACTATGACTTAAAATAAAAAAAACCAAAACATTATAATATTGATTAGTTTATAAAAGACAAAGTTCTGAGGCAATAAATATAAAAAAGCATGCCAAATTGAGAACCGCATCTTTTTTATAAACGGTTAAAACTGCTCATGGTTTTATTCCAAAACCAACATTTACTAACCGTCTTAAGTAAATCTAAATGTATGTTACAAATTCTGATAGTAAAAGCAGAAAATCATATCATTTAAAAAAGTCCTTACATTCCTTACAAATCTGAAGATTCGCATGTATAATCAAGGTTTTTTCAATATGATTCTACTAGAATATATATAAACATATACATCGGTACATAGATCGATGTATAAGTAGCATCAAAGTAACATGCACACAAGTAAAAGATTATACAACCCTCGCACGTGCGGTAAGTTTACGAGCACTTGTCCAGACTGGGAATAGGTTACCTAGGCATCTAAGCTCCCTGCTGGGAGAAAAATAACTGCACATTTTATACTCTACACTCTACATTACGCCAAACTAAGAAAGTAGCTATTGCGGAAGTTAGCTGTTTCATATATAGTGCTGATCTGTTAGACACGTACGTTATTCATTTATGATGCGTCGTTTACGGTGGAAGCAGTGCGATTGTGGAACACTCTACCCATTTCCATAAGGCAAGCTACTTCGCTACCTGCCTTCAAAGCGAAGGTTAAAAATTTCTTTCTCAACTGTAACGTCTAACTTGTAGATAGTAAGTTTCAAATACTGTATAGGTACCTATTATTGATTATTCAGAATTGTTTTTTAAATATGTTATGTTATTGTATAATGTATTTATTTATGTATATGTTATATGTATGAATATATATTATTATAAATATATTTAGTTAATTACAACACCGACCTACGTTCTTATATATTGTTTTTCTCTTTTTCCATCCAAAGGTTGACTGGAAGAGATCGCTTTTAGCGATAAGTCCGCCCATTGTACTTAGATATAAATAATATGATTGTTTTTTTATGTAATTTTATTTGGTGCAATAAAGTGTTTTGTATTGTATTGTATTGTTATTCGTAGGTTAGACAGCTACCTTAATGAAAAGTTATATCATAAAACATAAAAGCTTTTACACTCATAACCTCACACTTAGTTCAACGGCTTGTTTCGTCGGTGCTGGAAACATTTACATGTCACGCACACAATCATATCCAAAACCAAAAACACAAATTTCCCTTCGTGAGAAAAATTGTGTTACCATCGGGAATCGAACCCGATTACACAGACCAGCAGGCATTTAAATTTTTGTTTAATTATAAAAACAACTGTAAATCATCAAATGAAGACTCCTTTTTTTAATTAAGATAAGTTGTCACTCACGATAGTTAAATTAATAACTTAAACGTAAGCAAAGCTTAAAAAAACAGTTTTCACCGGTAAATTTTTGGTTTTTGATGATTTTCTCATAAAGCGCTAGACCAATTTCGATAAAATGTATATAGGACCACTTCCGAAAGATAATCTACCAAATAAAAAAGAATTATCAAAATCGATTCACAATTGGCGGTATTACCGCGTAACATACGTACAAAAAAAAACATACAGTCGAATTGAGAACCTCCTTTATGAAGTCGTAATTAATACCTACTTACTTAATATACCTATTATGATATTGTGATTATTATGAGAGTAACGCGTAGCGCGATCTTGTAACATTTGCAATGCCACTAACACACCCCTAAAACAAGTTCTTATTTCTACTATATACCCTGTAAATTATAGTTATAAAAAAATTATATAAATGAACTGCCTGTCGCTTAGTTGGTTGAACGTTCGCCTTCTATGCAGGGGTATCGGGTTCGTTTCCCGGCGGGAACACAAGTTTTCTCCCCAAGGAAGATTTGTGTTTCTGGTTCTGGTTGTGATTGTGTGTGTGATGTGAATGTTTACGGCACCCACGACACAAGTCATTGAACTAAGTGTGGGGCTGTGAGTATTAACGCGTTTATGTTTATGTTATATACTAGTTGTTTCCCGTGGCTTCGCCCGCATAAATAAAAAATAAAAAACAAACATTATCGGATCGAATTCACAATTCGATCCAAATCTTTACCATTTTTTAATCCATCTAAATATACACAATAAATTTCAATCATCAAACATCAGTCACATAAACATGTACAGAAGAATGATATATGTATACATATATGTACAGATAAAGTTATGAAAATATTCAGTAAAATTCTTTATGTCAGTAAATAAACCTGAAACCTAACTCTACCACAAAATGTAAAGGCCTGAAACTATTATTCATATGGAAAATAAAACACCCTCACGTCCCATCACAGCTTAGCATATCAAAGAAAACTCAATGAAAAGTGCATCTCGAGCTTAGAAATATCCACGCTTTTCATCCCTTCAAAATCTCCCTTCATCCCTTAAAATTTCCCTTACAAACCCAAAGCTGGGCACGGACCTTTATTAAACTGAATACCAAGGAGACAGAATCGAACTTAGGGATAATTTATGGCAGCCGTGCCGGTTCCGTGCCGCGGCTGAACTTCATGAATGACACAAGCTGGATACTAGCACGCTAGTAACATAAATATAACATAAACACTTTCACAATCACGGCCCCACACCTAAGTTCGAAGACTTGTTTGTGGGTGCCGGAAAAATGCACACACTCACGTACACACAATCACACCCAGAACCAGAAACACAAATTTTCTTCGGCGAGAAAACTTATGTTTACACCGGGACTCGAACCCGATACCGCGCTGCTTAGAAAGCAAATGCACACCCAACTAAACTAACGGACCTTTCAACATGTTTCTTAACAAGCCGTATTAGAAAAACGGCCACACTGATTATATTTAAAAGTAGCTAAAAAAATTCTCGATCAAGTCACCTTTCAAACAAAAAATAAATCAAAATCGGTTCAAGATACTACAGACAAACACACAGATACGCAGGTTAAACTTATAACACCTTCTTTTTGCGTCTTTGAGCGAGATCTCACAACTTAAATGCCGCTCCATGCATCACGGGCACAGAGCATACTATAGTACAATATACTCTGTGATCTGAAGTTGATAGTAAGTCAGTACACGGGCTTGGTACAGACACAGCACGGTCTATATAAATAATCCCGAATTATAATATAAATCGAAAATTCGCTGTGACTGACGTCCGTACACTCACGCCGGCAATTAAAAGGGGTGTCCGAGGGTGGGTCTGTCATCCATCAAACGGGATCACGGAGACACTATTATTATTAGCAACCGACGATAACCGGATTAATCCGCTTTTTGTTCCCAAATATCCGGCATTGTCCCGATATTCACGTCACCGGCGTATTGTTATATAAGTTTATTCAAATCGATTAAATTGAATGATTTTAAAATGAAGAACGATTAGAACAATATACTAGTCGTTCGCGCTGAACTGAGATCTCGCGTCTATATTTTGCCTAATAGAGAAAAACTTTTGAGGTTAATTGCTCATAACTTTTTTCTTAGAATAATTGTTAGATTGTTCAAGCACAGGATATAACGGATATTATACGTAAGTTTAAGCTTTAAATGTAAAGCCTCTTTTAAAATAGACCCCGAGATAAAATAGGTCTAAAAAAAGTTACTTTGGTGGCCTACCAAATTGTTATTTTCTAACATAGATTTATTTTAAACCGGTTTCGTGCTAGAGTACGAATTTAAGATAAAAGAAAAAAAAATATAGAAGTTTTGCAAGGACAGACTTGCAAATCTCTTACGATATGCTCGTTGCTAACGTGTTAGAGTGCTCCTTTATTAGTTTCATTTATTTATTTCAATTGGCATTTCTGGCTTTGGGCTATAATTTTACATATTTCCTGAGAATTTAAAGTTACTCACTTGTATGGTTCAGACGCTAGTTGCCTCTGACAGACGGACAAACGGACGGGTGTACGGACGGACTAAGTGCTGAACCACCCAAGTTAACCTAGAAATGTCGCTTCGCTCGATCAACAAGCACATTTACACTGAAATTTACAACGCATAAGATAAATGTATTAATTCAAGCTTCCGATATAGATTGTTACGTGTAAACTACAAACTAGGTGGGTTTAAAGCCGTTGCATCGACAACTAAAACTACAGTGTCTCGGGACGTCGCCATTCAAAAGTTTTGCTCAGTGGCACTATATAGTTGTGACGTTAAACATCAGGCGACATACCGATTTTCTCTCGTACCAAGAGCTAGAGCTGCATAATATTGAGTATGAAATCTATTAACTAAACATAAACACTTTTTCACTCGCAACTTATCGTGAGTGCTGGAAACATTCGCATCACATTGTAAACCAGAAATAAGATATTTTTGTGATGTATTCAATTGTATTCAACATTAATTTGTACTTCAAACAGTAAGCATGAAGAATTGAGGAACTCGTCATTCATGAGGTCTATTACATCAGTTAATAATAAGCCTACCGACTACCTCACCAAAAAACTATACTTCAAGTTTTCTTGGTGCTCTTATCTCTAGTGGAGAGAGAACTTCTTTTTTCATTTCGTGTATTTTATTATAGACTAGATATTTAGGTTGTTATTATAAAATAAAATTGCATGTTTGTTTTACTATATCTAGAAATATCGGCTAAATGAGTAATTGATACTTTTTTGTATTAAGAATAATAAAAAATAATTAGTAATCCTAGACATGCTTCAATCATAAGACATCGAACTAAGTGTGGGGCTGTGAGTGTGAAAGCGTTTAATCGAATAATTCCAAATACGTATTTGTACTTACGTATCGGCTTCATTAAAATCAGCAAAATCGAAATTAAGCTCAGGAATCAAATACGTCGCCCGATACAAACTGGAACAAAATAGGAATTCATAATACCTTCGTCGGGGAAACGGCAAACGTCATAATTATCTACAAAGTAGAAAGGAAACCGGAATAACAATAAATTGGATGCTAAAATATGTGCTTACAATGACAACTTTGTTGGCGTAGTTGGCACTTCTTGTCGCGGGGACCAGAGGGCAAACATAGACTCGTATTAATCGTCAGTGTTAACGCACCTTTATATCGGTATCAGTACTAGGCACTTTATTGTCTTTTGTTTTAATACCCTCTTCTGATTTTAATAGAAGTTTCAAATATATTTCTTGTTGTAGCATTCGAAGTCGCAAATGCTTAATCCTACTAATATTATAAATCCGAAAGTTTGTGTGTAAGTGTGTAAGTATGTTTGTTCCCTCTTCACGTTTTAACGGATTTGGATGAAATTTGGAATGTACATAGATTATACCTAGGATTAACGCATAGGCTATTTTTTTACTTGATAATAGCGGGCGAAACCGCGGGGCACGGCTAGTGTAATATAAAAGGGAGGTTGCTAAATTATATTTGTTTTAATAATGTTATTTCTTTCGCAATGCGTCAAATACTTTCTACAAACAAAAGGAGTTTTGTTTCAACGTCACAGAAGCTTGCTTTGCTCTTGTGGCTCACGCGTTGTGGTTCGCTGGTCGTCCCTTACAATAATGAACTTGAATGTGAAATCCATTCAGTATTTATACTATGATAATAATATAATCTTAGGGAGCGGCATATTTGTCAAGAGAAAGAGATCCGTAAATTAATACATACACAAAACATTTTAATAATATACAACGAAAAAAATATTGTAGGTTCTTCTGAAAACCTAACCCGATCTGTTACCAGTAATTGTCTATACTTCGTTACAAGAACAACATATATATCTTTACAGTCATTATAAAATGCCTAAATGATATATCATTGTCAAATCATGATATTACACTAATGTTATGAATGCGAATGTTTTATGTGTAAATATGTAAGTATGTTTGTTTTTAAACAAATTTCGATGAATTTGGAATATACATAGCTTATTATAAATGTTTGTATCAATAACGGGATATTTACCATGTATTTCGTTTGTTTTGAGTTTCCGATATTTCGGCACTGTTGCAAGCGCCATGATCACGGAGTAACTGGAGTAGTGCGGGTGGATAAAGATTTAGATTTACGAGCATACGAAACGGTCTACAAACATTTATAGTGAAAGTGACCATGGTAGCTTGAAAACTTACATAGCTTATGCCCAGGATTATTATACTAGGTACATTTTAACTTAATCAACGCGTATGAAGCAGTGAGCACAGCTAGTCATTTTATAAGTATTTATTAAAAATCAACAAAATAACTGAGATTATAGTTTGGCGCAATTTCGGGAAATGAACGCCTTACAACTAAAACCTAAGACAAATGCTTATATAAATTAGAAATCTAGATTTTGGAACCTTTCCAATATACACATAGATCATCTTCTTTTCTTTCGTGTCCAATATAAGAAGCTTACATCTCTACATAGTATAAAACAAAGTCGCTCTGTCTAGCTGTTTATCCTCTAACTCCTCCTAAACCATGCAACGAATTTAGATGAGATTTTCACCATCATTGAGATCATATTATACGGAAGGTCTATATATACAACTTGGTGTAAAATATCGTTTTTTTAATTTTATATTTATTTTAAATATATATATATATATATTTTTATATTAAAATCAAATTTTACATATATGTAAGTAGAAAAAACAATATTTATCAACTATGTGTTATGTAGGCTAAACATCGAGATATACATAAAAAGAATGTACTAGATAATTGTAGGCCTTCTGAAATGCTAAAGAAAACTCCGTAATGGCATATCTCTATCTGCTACGGTTGACTCACAGGAACCATTTTATTTAAATACAATTTTAAACAAAAATTGCGTTACTCACTTGCGACGCTATTTACTGTTGTTTATAAAGAATTTCTATAATCAAAGGCAGGGTAATTTTTCACCTTTTTTTTTTAATTCGGAGCCGGAGCTGGTCACTAGTATTAAACCTAACTTGAAAAAGGTCCATCTCATTGAACGATCCTGGTTCTATTTCTTCGGAGGCTGACTACGTGTGCTCCGGAACGCAAAATCGCTTCATTTGCGAACCCCCTCCAAGATCTGTAATTTCCGCATTCGCTTCTGTTTTCGCTTATTTCGCTCATTTCTGCTCTTTCCGCTTCCGTTCCGAGTTTATATTGGAAATGTTATTGAATTGCTTTGATAGGATTTTGTATTCAATTTACTGTAATCAGACCTGTACGTATTGATAAAATAAATCAAATTATTCTTCAGATTGTAACTTAATAATTTGCAGAGATTGCTGCAAAAATTTTGAACCATACAAAAGCTGCCTCGTTCATTAATCATATATTTCATAGGAGGATATATTTATGCGTATTAATAATTAGCCCGTTGGTATAGTTGGTTAGGCTAAGCAGCGGGTATCGGGTTTGATTCCCGGAATAAACGTCAATATGTTACCCAAGGTTAATTTGTAATTCTGGTTCTGGCTGTGAGTGTGTGTAATGTGAATGTTTCCGAAAGCTATTATTACTCATAGAACTCAGTATCGAGCTGTAAGTGTGAAAGCGTTTATGTTTTAACGTTTTTTTTAACCTAAAACATTTAAATTTAGGTATACATACATACTTCATTGCATCCGGTACTGTATTATGATTGTATTGTGTTATGAGAAATTTCTTGACACCGACGACACAAGACTTTGACTTAAAGCGGGGGTTGTGTGTCGTCATCATATGAATTTATATTATTACTAGCAACCCGTCCCGGTTTCGCTCGGGTATATATTCTTTCATTATTTAATTGATCAAATTGTGAATCTAAACCATTTTTTTATTTAACTGAACACACACAAAAAAAAATACATTAAAATCGATGCAGACATTTAGAAGTTTAATCACATACACATGGGGTACAGAAAAATTATGTAAATAAAGATAGTGTAGATGAAGACACATATTTGTAAAAATTTTAAAATATAATTTAATAGTTCTCATGCAAAACGTGATTTTAAGTTTTATCGACGAATCGATAATGAGAATTGGCTCTGATCTACATTATTACCTATCTATTTTAAATGTATGTTTGGTAAATAGCTTACGCTTACATAAGTATCTACGAAAATCAACCTATTCAGTTGATTTCTTTAAGTAATTATTATAAGGAACAAGTAATATTTCAGAAAGATTTTAAAATCAAGTCTTTTACATAAAAAAGGACTAAACAGTTAACTGAGAACTTGGTCATAACAAATCAAACGAACCCAAACTCGATGGGCTTATTTTCTTTAGTTCAGTAGCTCCTATGGCTATCTTCCGTCTCCATCATCAGACTAGCTCCATGGTGCCATATCAATGTATTGTCAACGAAGATACATAAGTACACCAAATTTGAGTCCAATCGGACTTCGGGAAGTGGGTCTAATTTAAACAAACAACAAACGCTTTCACACTCACAGCCCCACACTAAGTTCGATTACTTGTGTTGTGGGTACCGGAAACATTCACATCACACACACAATCACAACCAGAACCAGAAACACAAATTTTCCATTGGGAGAAAACTTGTGCTCCCGCCGGGAATCGAACCCGATACCCCTGCTTAGAAGGCGAACGCCACCCAACTAAGCCAACGGGCAGTTCAAAAAATTTATCTCGCAAGATTTGATTATAGACAGACAGACAACGAGACAGTTAAAATTAAATAAAAGCGTGTAAAATACTTCCACAAATAGCATAAAGAATCTATTGTATGTATAAAGGTAGGTTCCTCAAGAGGCACTGAATGCAATGACTTTTATTTTACTTTCTTCACACTTCCGTTCCAGTGAACGCGAAAATTTAATTCCCGCAAAACAAAACTATTAAAGCACCGCAAAACAATCTGAAAATTGTAGCACTCTTGAGCCATTGTTCCAAGAAACAAACACAAATACAAACATTTCCGTTCTAATTCACGTTTCTTAGTTCCTCTATAATTGAATCCGACACGAAATAAAACGAGTTTGAGGAAAACCGTTTTCTGAAGGAAAGGCATGTTTGGAAACAAGCGGGGCTGTGAGGATGTGGGAATTGTTTGTAGCGGATTGAACACACAATTTGCATGTGTGTAGGCAAATCATACAGCCATATTGGAATTTTCATACTGGTTATATTTTCAAGCGATAGTAATCGGTTAGCATTTAGAGGTAGTTATTTTTATTTGTTAAGTGCAGAATAGAGCTAACAGAAATAAAAATGTTAAAATTGACATCCATATAATAGAGATCGTTTTAGCAATTCAACAATTTGTAGAAAAAACATTATCTATAATCTATAATAAATATATATAACTCAAAGGTGACTGACTGACTGACTGACATAGTGATCTATCAACGCACAGCCCAAACCACTGGACGGATCGGGCTGAAATTTGGCATGCAGGTAGATGTTATGACGTAGGCATCCGTTAAGAAAGGATTTTGATTTAATTCAATCCCCAAGGGTAAAAAATAGGGGATGAAAGTTTGTATGAAACTTTTCAATTTTAAAATAATACTTCTTAACGCGAGCGAAGCCGCGGGCAAAAGCTAGTTATAAATAAAGTGGATAATACAATAAAATACATAAATAATACATATATGCAATTAGAAAGCAAAAATAAAACGCAATCAAATTAATTTTCAGCAAATCAAATTAAAATTAATTAATAATTTATTAATTTTATTGCGCTAGGCCCATGGGAACCAAAATGCTGGTTTGTATTTGGGGCAGAGGATAAGCCTTGCTATACAGCGTGGTAATGCAGCAAGCATTTTGGGAACTTTGCCGAACATTAAAGATCGTCTAAACCATCTTTAACCTTTCTTTTTATAACTTGTATCTTATTGTTAAGTTTAGTTTATATATATATATATATATATATATACTCGTATCAATTAAATATTTATGAAATTAAAATAAATCAAATCCAATTAAATCTATGAATGAATTTGGCCAGGTTTTGCCTAGCGTCTTTTTTTAATGTAAGAGAGACGAGACTCATGGTAAGCATCGTGTTTGTTCAGTACAGTTCATTGCTACTCAAAGTTTTACATATATATATATATATATACATATATTACTGCGCGGCAAAGCAGTGCGCTTATCACCCCGATAAATAACAGATAACATCTAAGATGTTATCTCTTTAAGCCCTTTAATTACATTGGAAACATTGACCTTCAATCCGGAATACAGTAATGTTAGCGCACTACTGCTTGGTGGTTGAATGTTTGGCAATGATGTGGTACTTCCCCAGGCGGACTCTGTAAATGAGTTCTACAACTACGTCTACCACGCTTGACCACATCATCGCTTTTCTACAAATGACAGATAAAATAGAGTCAAACGCCTGCCTAGCCTGATTATTATCACTAATTTATTACTCTATTACTTCTGATTGTCTAGCGTTTGACCAGTATCTCATCTGATGGTAAGTGAGAGTGGTATATATATACCTATATATCTACCTTTTCATTTTGTCACTCGCGCCGATTTCAAAAGATTTGTATGAGTATTTTCCAGTCATCAATCAGGCGTTAAAATGTTTATGAAAAGCTTTTATTATGTAAAGCTTCAAATTAAAATAGAACGAAGTTTTTCTCTCTTTAAAAAACAGAATTTAAATTTTTCAACAAAGAAGTACCTGGTAAAAGCGCAGCGAAGGCAGCCACATTTCTTCCACATGTCGCCTCGGCACAAAGCGCCGACGGATCGATGTGTGTATGTATGTAAAGTATGTATATAGCTCGTCTACTGCCTTCACGGCTTGTATACGATGAGACGATAAATCTGAGGTGTTAGAGGAATAGCAATAGCAATGTACCTACGTTATTTGTTTAGAACTTGATACTTGTATACAAATTGTATTATTATGATAATTAAAATAGTTCGGTTATTTTGGAAAAAAATGTGTAGATATTTTGTATCTTCATTTTATAGAATTTATGTACCTCTGATAGGCTCGTGATGGAAAGGTATTTTTCTTGTTGGTAACCCTTCGGCCGCCTACGAAGCAGGTGCTATAAGTGATCAAGCATAGCTGCCGGAATGGCATTTAGTAATATGGTAACATTTTTTCTACTTGTATTATATACACTGTATTCTAGTACAGTGTAGGACGCCAGGCGAGTCAATTTATTGTACTAACAATACACGTTATAAAAATTACATGAAATTAAATCAAACTAGTAGAACCAGATAGTTAGATTGCCTCAGTTCGAGAGAGAAGGTCTTTACATTGTAAAAGTGTACACTCAAATTTACTACAGCTAACACTGAACCTGTCGCATCTATCAGTGCACTTTAGGGCAATGGGATAAATGCCTGAGCATCATGATGTTATCTTTATCGAAAATTCAAACGCTTCGCGTTTTAGTATCTGGTATCACTAACGCCTGTGAGTTGCTCTCACTACGACCACGCTTTCGTTTAGTTCATATCTCACATATTTAAGTTTAACGTATAACATATATTTTACCAGACAACTATAAAATGTATAATGAACTCGTTACAGATTTTCTTTACGTTACCCTCAGGCCTTCTTACTCTACATTGAGAGTGCCCCGGCCGCCATTTTATCTAAACAGGCATTATTTCACACTCGACGCCGCGGTTGTAAAATGCTAAGCCCAGTCTTACCTCAACGTGCCTTACCTTGGCTTACCTTAGCTTACCTTGTTTTATGTCACAGGGTGCGCTCGTAAACCAAATTCGGCAACGCGTTTTTCAAGACGTTAAATACTCTCTTGAGGTACAGCGACGGCGTCTCTAAAGTCGAAATTACAATGACAAAAGAGTTTCGTTTATTTTGTCATAGGCATTTCTGTAACATGCAGGACCGACGTTGTTAAACTTGTAGGAAAAAGATAGACAAACAAAAACCAACTACCTCTGCCAGAGCGCTATCATTTCTAATATGTTTATTGATGAATTAATTTATGAATTGAGAATTAAACAGTATTAATTTTTTAAGAGACTTTTAAGAGACCATCTAGGCGCTACGCCATAAAAAATATCCACAAAAGTAGGTACAAAAAAACAATAAATAGAAACTTATTGTTTTTTTGTACCTATAAGTAGAACAATCTTAACAAAAACATAAAATTCAATGAGCCAGATTGAAAATTACATGTGCTCTAAAAAAGTTCCCGTTTTATGACGGAGGATTCAAGTATTGTGGAATATAAATAATTGAAACGGAACGACCGGCACACAACTGAACTGACAGGCAGTTCTAAGCAATGTATAAACTTTACATATACATCTTTAAAATGTATACAATAACAAACCGTATCCTATACAATTAACCGTATGCAATTACAGAATTCTACACTTACGTACATTTTATTACAATTCCAACATAAGTACAACATAGTCTCTATTCCTTACAAACTACGTCTTGAAGTTGTACGTATAAATAAATAATGCAGGTAAAAAGTGTCTGGTAGTAAATCACGGAGGAATAATTTCGCGGCAGTAACAGCATAAATCAACCCTGGCCACCCTCGGGGGTGAATATATAGAAATAGTAATTAAAGCTTTGTTTTAGTTGGCGACTTTACGCGTGAGAGGAATGGCTGATGCCGTCTTTTTTTTGGGGTTTACCTGCAAATCTTCAAGTAATGATTATATTAAGTATTAGTAACTTATAAATAGAGATTTACTAGCATACATTTTATTATGTTACTAATGTATACTATGAAATATCTCCTTTTTTTAATTCAATATGTAACATTTTATGTTACCTATTGAATGAAATACATCGTTTTCTTGTATGTAACGAATCAGTGTTCTGTACATGAAAATAATCTATCTACCAAGATACAGGTTTTATAACCGAGTTCAGGGCTAGAGCTATATAATTTTTATACTATTTTTGAAAAGAATACCCTTATTAATATATATGATAATTATTCAATCTATATAGACCAAAAAAATAACTTTTGATTTTGTTAATATAGCATTAATTATGCTAGGAAGAAGTGAAATGGTAAATTTTAATAAGAAAAATATCGCCAGAGGCGGAGATTTAACTAGCGACATTAGGTCGTCATGTCATACACTAAGAAACTGTGTATATTCACACACACACACACATCTCTTCTTAACTTTTCACTCGCTCACCCACACGTGTGTAACCTAAAGCACACTTTTCAAATGATGATAAATGTTTTGACTTCTACCTAACAAAATATGAATGCGCAAAGCAAAAGTGATAGCCGCATAAGAATTTATAGAAGGAAAATAAAAAAGCTTTGTAAATTCTCGTGACAATAAGGGCCTTTGCACATTCAGCGAGCCGGTAAGCGCGGTTCGTCTCTCAGTGACAAAAAGAGTGAGAGAGATCTCGCTCTTTCTATCACTATATCTTGCTATTGCAGAACACCAGAGCGAACATAACGCAAGGCAATCTCGACACCACATATACTGATCAGGAATCAATGGAGCAAAGTGCGATTTTAAGAGTGGAACGCTTCGAGCTTACTGTAGATAAATCAACCATTAATGGATGATTGTTTTGTTGACCAATGAAAAAACGGGTATGGGAAAATAATTAATTTTTGTAATTCCTATCTAGTGTGGAATAAAAAAAGGTGTTATCATTACTAAAAATCTAAACTTATTTAAAATTACTGATTAGCCAAATACGGGCTAAATTGTAATGAAAATAGGGAATGTGCCATCATTATTAGAACAATGGAAAAACTAATTCATTTACTTACTTTTTTCTTTTTTTTTTTATTTGTGACGGGCTAGTGTTTGACCACTATCTCACCTGATGGTAAGTGACGATGTGATCGAAGCTAGTAAACACACTAGACCTGGAATACGCAGGCTCTCAAGGATAACTGCCGGAACACCGTATTTGGCTTGGCGGCAGACTTTCAACTTGATGGTGGTAAGCTACTTTGGTAGCAAGCCAGGCGAGCAACTCACAAAATGCTCTACCACCTCTCAAATGTCACCTGATTAGCACCACCCGGGGACCACGTGTAGGGAGTCATACTTAAGGGGCATCCTCCTACGGACGTGGGTGACTCAGATTACTCTTTGAAATGTAATCGATAGAATACCGATAGGCTAGCAATCTTACGTCATCAATGACTTCGCTGCTTATACTCAGCTAGCTCGTCATCACCGATGAGTCTAGTCCTCGTAGTCGATGGAGTAACTGTTATAAATATCTTCGACGACTCATTATATTTCTTTCATCGCAGCTTTTCGTAGCGTTAGCGGCCTTACGTAATCGTTATTAATGACATATTAGTAATGATCCCCCTTTTTGCCTTCCGTTTAGAAAGGATTTCACGTAACCAAGACTTGCGTTTTCTCGACCCAGAATCTATCATATTTCGGAGTCATGCTTATCTTACATAGAACCAGAGCATAGTATAAAAAAAGATAGTAGTTCGACTCGAGCATGCTTCAAAATATTTTGCCAATCGCGATTGACACTCAAAGGACACTCGTTAATTTCTAGCTTTGGAATTGTCTAAAGCTAAAGCTGAAATTAACGCTGAATTTTATAGATTAATAAATAGGCTAATCTATAAAATATGAGAAAATACTTCATCTGACTTGATTAGTTTTAGTAATATTGTTTAAACAACAAAATCGCTTGCTGTTTATTCCAGCGTTCAGATGGCCGATACGGGCATATATGTATCTACACAATGAGGATGAAGTGTTAAACTAGGGAAGAGTAAAACTACTCATCTCTTTTCACTATGTCAAAACCTCTAATATTTCCGAGTCATGCTTATCTCTCGCAAAACCAGAGGGTATAGACTCACTCCATTGGGTTTCGCTTAGAAATAAATACCTATCTGTGCTACAGGGCTATCATTAATAACCGTACCTTTGTACGGATTCAGTATTGGTAGGTTTCTTTTTAAGTGATGAATAGGTGGAATATTTTGGCTTAAACAAAATTTATTTCTTGCCGTATTTAATTGCACATTTTCTTACTCAGTTACACCATTCGCTAGCAGTTCATCATTATTTCAAGAGGTTCACTTACATTTTGGTGAAAAAGCACTATCTTGCAATAACAGACCGAATCCATAAAACGCTTAACCTAATCTTCTAAAATATAAGCCTCCAGTCAACCCTGCGAGGTCAAGTCGTTTGTCACGCGGCTGTTTCCGCGGGGTGAAATATGCCACGTTTTCACTTTTTTAACCCTCGCTGGATAAGACGTGTGAATAATTTGAGTGGGCTTTAGACCTTTTTGCGGTCGGTTTAAAAATAACTGACGTCAGTGGTTTACTGGGCACGGAGATATGGGGATCATTCGCGTATGAGATGTGAGTGAGTTGGTATGGCATTTTAAACATTGTGTTGAAATCTAAAGTTTTTAATTTGTTACCACAATGATGGTAAAGTATTTTTATATAAGTATGACCGACAATTCTTTGTTATTCCAGCAGCTATCTTATTTGAGTCTGTTCTGCAATATAATGATGAAATGAAACTCTTCTATTATCATATAATAAATGAATGAAAAAATAATGTTTGATTTTACACCTACTTAATGTCGAAACAGATTTTAATAAATATATGGTATGGCGGCAGTTTCATTCTTAATGAATGATGCAGGCTAATAACTCTTTATCCGCACTGATCACGCAAACGAAACTGCGGGATACAATTACTTAAATATGAAAAATAGGCAGGCACCTATTTTTCCCCGATTTTTGATAAGTTTTACCTGATTTAGACTATTCTTCGCTAATTGATGAAAATCAATGCTGTAATTTTGACGTTGGCCTCTTTTTTAATAACTGACCAAAAGCATTGAAACAAATTACAAAAGTTCTCTATTTAAATAAAATATAAGAAAAAAATATTACAGTATGATTATTATAACACAATATGCAGTGTACCTAAAAAATGAGGGTGTGTATGTCCCGCGTATGTGTGTACATAAAGACCACTGGAACGAGATAAGGCACGCTCACGAACAAAACCAAAAACAGGCGTTTGGAACGGGTACAATCAAAGATAGTATGAAACGCTTGATCAATGGTTCAAGTAAATTTACATACATTTTTTTTACCACGAAATCCACAAAAATAAAACCAGTTTTCATAAATATAATTTAAACGCAAGCATAACTTTAAAAAAAGTCTTCATCGCTTTAACTTCGGATCCCTTGATCAGAATAAATGAATTAAATACGCATTATTTTATACGCATTAATACACATAACTAAAAACTACTGGTCAGTTTTTAATCAAATTTAAATATGCTAAGATGGAAAGCTCCAGCTTTCAAATAATAAAATAATCATCAAAATCAGTTCCCCTAGAAAAACGTTGATATAACACACATAAAAAAAATTGAATTAAGTACATCCTTCTTTTTTTGAAGTCGGTTAAAAAATCATACCAGAATTGGTCTACTAATTTAAACCCTTTTCAACCCTTCTTTTTGGTTCAGGAATTAAAAATAGACTTGAAATATAAAACAGAAATAGCTTAACATCATTATCTGTTACTCATTCATCCTTAGATTATGGTAGGTTGTACATCAAAGCGGGGTGTAGCAAGGAGCCTTCTCAAATCAGCGCTTTGTGGAAATTATCATCTCGCACAGATCTTTCAGCTTCACAAGGATGGGCTTTATATCATTTATATACGTGATTATTAGTACAAATTAATTAATTTTTGAACTTAGATCAAAATCCTGAGTGGCAAGGCACTGCGCTCGTTACCCTGAGGTATAAGATGTTAAATCTCTTTACGCCAAGTAATTTCACGTTTGGATATATAATCTGTTAATATTTTAAATTCTAAAGTGTGTGTTTGTGTGTCTGAATGTGGGTAAAGGCAGGTGCAGCTGCGGAGCACAGATGATTAGTATTTAGCTAGTCTTGTATTGCGATTTAGTCTTGTATATAGAAAGTAATGGCCATGCCAATAAATAAAGGCTTAGGTTTAAGCAATCACCAGATGTAATGAAATATAACGCTATAACGCCCAAAAAATCGTAAGTACTTACCAGAATTTAATCCCCATTTTAATATGAAATTATCACCAATAAACGTAAAGTCTGCTAACCTAAAAAAAGCAAGTATCTTCAGAATAATTGCTGAGCTACCCAAAAAGGCCACGCATGCACCAAATATGTACTAGCATTTTATTTTAAAATTTCATCCAAATATGTTACTATAAATCATTTTTTTCGTATTATAAATATTTTTGTATTAATTATAAAAAAAAATAATCTTAACCTACTGTTATCCGATTCGGTTCTGTCACAGGAAATTTTGTTTTATTTTTAGTGGCCATCTAAATTATATCCCAAGTTAATATTTGGTACGCGTGGCCTTTTTGGGTTATGAAAAGTTTTTTTAGTGCAGGCATGACTAAAATAGCCCGAAAGATTTTGGTACAGGTTTCATTTATTTGTAAATATTATATTTTTTTTGGATGAGGCTGTTTAGGGCAACGATTGTTTTTTGGTGGTCATTAAATTTCATCCCATAAATAAAACGAATTATACGTAATATTCATAAAAGGTAATAATTTGCTGAACTTTACTAAAAGTACACACTCATATTATAATATATGTTTTTCTCGTCTGACCAAAGATCTACACCACACCTTACAAATCTTACAATGAGGCCAACCGGAAATACTCTTCGATTTACCGTAGCCATATATCGTAGCGCTACGCCGTAGCACAATGGACTCGTAGAGCGTAGCGCTGTAGCCGCTTCGAGAGTAGGAAATAGTAGGAATGCCATAATATATTTCGTTGATGGGCATCACTGCATAGTTTCATGTAATATATTGGAGCAAATGTTTTTTCTTTTCTTCGAGAAAACAAGTTTTGCTACTGTTTTCCTTGAAGTCGAGATCCTTCGGGTTATCGAGATGTTATAAAATGGATTAGAATGGATTAGTTATTCATTACAAAATAACAATTGATAGAATATGGTTCATATGAATTATACAAAATATGTTTAAATGGTAATTTACATTTTGGACGCTACAAATGTTAGTTTTAAATAGATTCAAACAATCATGTTTAATAATTGAATAAGAAATTAAATAAATTATTTCTAAGAAAAAATCTATTTTATTACACTACTTTCGACGCATGAATAAGATATTTTACTACTAGACTCCCTTTTACTTGTATTATTGGCAATGTCCCAATTTTTAGATTTCCCCTTGCTTGTAACATTTAGACCTTTTTTTTAGTCTACCAAAAACCAAAGGGTTTTATTTTTAACATAAAAAAAATTACTATGTAACATTCACAATTTCATTAGATAATTATATAGGAATATAAATGCCGTCAATTCTTGTTCGTTCAGTAGAGTAAAAAATTCGCTACAGAATCAAGAGAGCTTGCAACACGTTGCAATTATATAACTAGGTGTGTATACCCAGTATAGTATAATTTGGAACAGTCTACATTTTTCTTGACCCTAAATACGTGCGGTGCCTGCAGAAGGCTCCATTGGCTGGCCGCCAGATCCGATCAATGGAATCCGCAGAATGAATGTCTCGATTTGCTTTACGACTCCATTGCTTTATGATTTTATGTTTTTGAAGACTTTAGAGCCTTCTAAAAATGATTTAACTTTACATAAGTATTTTATTTTAGCTCTTTCATTTTTAAAATCAGAGACTGTGCAAATATCTTCTATCTTCTATATATTCAAATCAATTGACTTGCGTTCACGAAATCTGAGGAATGGCTCCCCGATTTGAATTTTTTATTTGTAAGCTTGAATACTTTTGAAGTTTATGAAAAGCTTAAAGGAATTTAAATTGGTAATTTTATAAAACATTATTAAAAAAACATTAGTATGAATTTAAATTAATATATAAACTCTGTTTCGATTAATAATTAGAAACATTTGAAAATGTGGACATGTTTACACGTTAATGCAGCTGACTGTATCGAAATAATCTATGCGACGCCTTTAAGTTACTTATTTGAATAAGGTAAACTTGATTATCAAGAAAACTGATCTCGTCATGATGACGCTTAATTCTAATACATACTTTTCCATACATTGTTTTATTAGACAGAAGAATAACTTTCACACATATTTATTCTAATTAATAGAAGTCAATAACCTGCTTTCTATAACGTCTATTCATGAAGCACTATAATAACCATTTTGTCACACAGCCCTCACACTTTCAAAGCCCTACAACGAAATCGTTTCCAACATTCATTCTATTCTGTCACATTCTCAAATAATAGGGATAGCTTCGCTTGATTATAGACTCACCACACTACAGCCCTTACACATGCATTCGATATCGTCGGTCGAAACCAAAAGTGATCCTTCTGTATACTAACACAGAGTTTATACTTAACTTGTAGCGTGGTTGAATGTCACTTCCTTAGGGAAAGCGTCAAAGCCTTCATTAGACAAGTGTACGGGTGTATCGGCGACGGTAGACGTGGGAGTGCCGCAAGGCGTGCGTCTAGGCCCCCTACTATACTTCATAGTTAAATTAATAATGCAGTAATGACGAGCGTTTTGCTAGAGCTCAAGTTTCCGATGTTGGTATTCGTGGAGTAGATTTCTAATTATTTCTTTTGTAATTTGATAAAAACTCACGCACATTTTGAACTTTTAAATTAAAATTAAAACGGGAATTAACGTGACTTACGCGTTGTCGATGTATAAATCGACAATTGTTTCGGCTTCATTCGGAAGCCTTCTTCAGGATGAGTGCGGAGCGCTCGCCGTAGCGTCCCACCTTATTATTATTTATACTTATTCCCACCTATTTCTTTTGTAGATTATTTGTGAAATGTCGTTATTAGAAATCGAGGATCGCAATCGAGAAGCTAAACATTATCTCTAGATGTGGCTAATAATGTGTTATTACTTGTGGTCGTGAAGTAGTAATAATGTGGTAATTGTAATAATGTACTTACAGAATGTAATAAATTATTGATATTGAAATTAAGTTAAAGCAGTTACAATGTCTTGGATACTGAGTTTCACACTTAACCTTATGTTGTTTTTTAATATTTACTTGTTCGTGCACATATCCATTGTAACCGATTTAAAAAATAGTGATGGGTTCTCAATTCGACAGTATTTTTTTATGTGTGTTTTCTCTTAACTTCCTTCTGGCTCAACTGATTTTGATGATTATTTTTATAGAAAGCTGGTGCTTCCTATGTGGTCCCATTTTAATCTGATCAAGGACTCCGAAGATAAAGCGTGGAGTCAGTTTTTTTAGTTTGCTTGCGTTTAAATTACTAACAGTCTGCTTTATTCCATTCTTCTTATAAAGACTTAGAATCATGAGTTACGATTAATCTCTATTTGTATTTTAATTGCAATGTCTTCCCAAAACGCCATTATTATTGGTAATGCAAAACTTCCAATACTCCGATCGCTAAGTAGTTCGTTTGGAGGCTTTGTTTTGTTTCCAATGAGCCCGCGCCAACTTCCGTTATAGTCTAGGATCCCGCTTCATTTTGACTTATTCAGCTTTTTTTATATCTAACTAGCGATCCGCCCCGGCTTCGCCCGGGTGTGATAAATGAAGAACCGCTCGACCGATTTTGTGCAAACTTCACATAAACCATCTACTTAATAGGCTCTAAACTATCTGTGTACCAAATTTCGTTTAAATCGGTTCAGTAGTTTTAGCGTGAAAGCGTAACAGACAGACGGACAGAGTTACTTTCGCATTTATAATATTAGTAAGGTTGGTAAGGATTAAAATATTTTATTCACAACAAAATATTAGATATATAGGTTCAAAAATATTAGAGGTATAAATCTCAGCTGTATGCACAATGTATAAAAAAGACGCGCGTACGTATGAATGTAATACTGACGTGAATAGAAAATATCAATAGATGTATTTCAATCTAAAACATCAAAATATTTACTATTTAAAAAAGGTGGCTCAACAAAATAATAAGAGTAATAATAATATATATAAACACTTTCTTTGAAAAAAAGTTCCATTTTGATGTCTCCTTTGATACATTGTGCAATTTATTTAAGCAGCTGGATCTTGGACTATAATGTTTCGAGACGTCCCGATTGCTCCTCTCCTCAGCTTTGTTTTTGTTCAAGTAGTTTTCTTCAACAACTTTTATAAATTAATGATATCAGACGCGGCGCGGCGGTGAGACTATCAAAATGAATAAAATAGGATACTTCTTAAGTTTCAAAGAGTTATTAGTTAGTTTCTTGTGGAAAGTTAGAGTCTACAATGTGTATCCGATTTTATGATTATCTCAAGACTAGGTTTTGTGTGTTTAATGTTTATGAAGAAAGCTGGGCATTATTTAGTTTCACGACGATTTCATTTTAAATTTAAACAAAGAACAGACAATCAATATAATTATAATTACATTTAAATAGCTACTAAAGTCATTAGTTATGATTTCCATGAATTATTACAGTCTCACGCAAACTCAACCAACCCGTAGAATAAATAATAACTTGGTCCAATATTCCTGAACTATTTAAAGGTCATTGACCTGTAGGGCAGTAACCTTACAAACAATGAGAGTACCATTTTGATACCAAACCATCTAGGAACGTAATAAAAAAATGTATCTTTACCGAAGCAATCAATCAGGGTGCACTCGCCGCTTTGCGGGGACACCGTACGAATATCTAATTTTGTTTGTTACACCCCCTGTACCCCGTTTGTACCCCTCACCCGCGAGGCTAGAGCGCACGCGTCGAACACCCTAAATCCAGGCGGACGTTTTGATGGATCACCCTTAATGACAAGAACCGAAGGGGCGGAATAGAGCTGGCTACTTATCGATGCTTTATATCGATAAAGTGGGTTCCTTATCGATACAGGCTGTTATGGAATTGGCATGATAAGATCTTACTTCTTGTGTTTTGGAAGGGTGATAGGGGGGAAATTGATAAGTAATTGTTTTGTAATGTTATTGTAATACGTTTCGTGTTTTGCTTTTTGCTCTATCGAGTAGAGGCAAATTGCTTTTCCATAATTTGTACGAGTTTTTGTATTAGATTAGGTTAGCATTTTCACTAACCAAAGTTATAATCTTGTCCCCCACGCGCCTCACAATTATCAATATTTGTGGAAAAAATGGAAGTAATACAGAATAGCATTCAAATTTAATATTATTATTAGATCGTATTATTGATAGATAGATATACTCTTTATTGAACACCTTAAATAATAAATAACACAAATAGTATAATTTATTGTACATCGATGTAAAAAACAAACACATTCTTTTAAAAAACTTTATGAGTATGTATTATACACATACATAAGTTAAAGAAGATACTTAACTATAGATAAAATAGGGTGCAAAACTAGCCAGTGAGCCTAGCCAGTGATAAAAAACAGAGGAGAGATTTTATAATATATTTCATAAAATCAAGATATTTGAAAAGTATTTTATGGAGTATTATCGATAGCCCAAGTCCCATCCCTACCGGGGCATACGCGGCCGCCACATGAACAGCACTCGGCACAATTGTATTAGACATTAGTGATGCGCCTCGCAATTCATGCTTTTATTGTACTCTCCGGGCTCTCGCTAAAACACGCAATTTTCTATTGTTTCGGTAATGATTCTAGAGTACTGCTGTTACGATGTTGCGTATTTTGTTACGTGGATTTTTATCTAATTCTGGCTGCGCCCCGCGGTTCTACGCACACGTGAAAAGCGCCTAGTGTTCAACTTGACGAATGTTACCATCATCGTTTCACCTTTTTTAACGTCGGAATCTGCATGATTTTCTGTATCCAAATAATGAAAAGCTAGACAAATTATGCCTGGGGTAGATGTGTGACGGGAACGGAACTGTTAAACTCGTCTTAAATTACCTGTTACTGCATACAGTAACACAAAATTACAATGCCCTGAACTGTAAGTCTGTTACATAATACAGACTTACAGTTCAGGGCATTGTAAAGGCAAGAGGAATATGTACCGATTGCTGTTTAGCGTGTCTTTATCTTTGCAATATTTTTTGGAATCCAATGTTAGCTGAATAATCCAATGAAAGCTCGAAGCTAGACAAGAATAATTTTGAAATCGTGATGGAATACTAGGGCCGACGCCTTCTAATCGGATTCTTATTGAGGTTAGGAATCCTACGACGGCATTAGCTTCCTGTGATAAAAATGGTAGAATAAATCCACGGTGGTAGGGCAATTTCGTGCTCACCTGGTTGTACACCTGTATATTATGTAATAAACTAAAATAAGCTAATATTTACCAGAATACAGTGGTAATTTATCGAAGTCATAAAATCACTAAAAAGCATATTTTTTGCTGGAATAATATCAGCAAAAAATGTGATGTTTCAGATAGAGTAATATATTTGACCGACATTTTAGCCGTAACGCGTCATCATACTTATCAACACCATGTGAAAGAAGCAGTGGTCAATTACTAGCCTTCATATGCTAGCTATTGACCTAAAATAAAAGTACTCGTAGCGTTGACCACTATCTCACGAGTGGGCAAGTAAGAGGGTATAAAGGCCAAGCCTAGAATGAGATTAGTTGCTTTATTTGGAAGCAACTAATCTCATACTAGGTTTGGTTTCGTCGCAAAGTACCAAAAACTCTAAAAGACTAAATTACATATTCACGTATTTCAATTATATTAGAGGCCTTATATAACAGTGAAAGTTTTAAAAATGTTAGCAGTTAAGTAACCTTAACAAATATTAAATTGCTTCTAAATTAAGATACTATCGTCTAAAAAGTCAAAATAATAAATGTTATATAAACGCTTCCACACGCACAGCCATACTAAGTTACAACCAGAACCAGTAACACACATTTTCCTTGGGGAGAAACCTTGTGTTTGAGGGAATCGAACCCGATAGAAGGCGAAAGCGCATCCAACGAAGCCAATGGGTAATCACCGCGCCATTTCGGGTGCATGAATTCGTAAATAAATAACATCAATTTGACATCAATACATAATGAAGTTTTGAAAATTCTTAATGATTTTGTGCACGTCATGGTGGTAATCGATAACAATAACCCCCCAATCATTTGTATCTATACACGGGAACGCAATTAGGAACGCATTTGAAAAATTGATTGACGAGTTCTAGAGTTTCAGATGGTGCACAAAAGTAATATGGGTTTTTTATTCAAACCATAGACATCTGACCTCATCCATTGGTAAAATATTGGGGGCCAAGGGAGGTAAACACGCTTTGACTAGAATAGAAACTTACTCTCGAGGATACCTTCTAAAACACCAATTGTTGCTTACCGACAGATCTTTCTTCAGATACGAATTGCCGGGAAGGTGTGAAAATGTAGCACCAACTAACATAATTGAAACGCAAGCAAAGCTTAAAAAAACGACTTCATCGCTTATATTTCGCTTTTGGCTTGACCTATTTCGATAAACATTTTATGGGACCACCTCTGAAGTATACTCTACCAAACAAAAAAATCATCAAAATCGATTCATAATTGGCGGAGATATCGAAAATATACAAAAAAAAAAATATATACAGTAGTCGAATTGAGAACCTCCTTTTTTGAAGTCGGTTGAAAAATAAACGCTATCACATTCACACACACTAACTTGAATCGCGGGGGCTAGAAACACATACATCACACAGACAATTAACTAAAAAAACAACAATTAGTAAATAATACCGAGTACAACAGTTACAAAGTTATACATATTAGGAGATTTTGATGTCACCCCCTTATTAATGGCATATTCGTACCTACATATAATTATGGTAAATGTTTTGTTAATTACACAAATAAATCCCGCTGGCTTTAGTTAAGTGCGCGTTCGCTTTCTAAGCAGCGGGTATCAGGTTCGATTTCAGGTGGAAACACGAGTTTACTCTCCAAGAGAAATATGTGTTTCTGGTTCTGTGTGTGACTGTGTGTATGATTTAAATGATAACTTGTATTGTGGGTACAACGAGTCATTGAAATTAGGGTGGTCTGTGAGTGTAAAAGCATTTATTTATGTTTCATTTTATATTTGCAATGAGAGTGACCATGGTAGATTAATCTTACTTTTAATTTTACAGATCCGAGATCTTCAAAAGTTTTGTCGGTAAGTGCCATCTTTTTTTTTCGATCTAAATCTTACTTCACCCCTGGATAGTTGCTCAACTTATATCATGCATCATTTCGTGTATGGAGTATTTTTCTCATCTTTGGGATGGTTCCGCTAGATACCAACTTGAGGCACTAGAGACCATTGAGCGGAGAACCAAGAGACTCATCAACAATAACCAGCTTGCTGATGCTGGGCTTCAGAGCCCCTATCGCAGGATAGCGAGTCTCTCAGTGTTTTATCGGATACATTTAGGAAAGTGTGCTACCTAATTTCACCATGTAATTCTTCCATCCCTATACCATCATAGGGCTAGAACCACAATGCATTGCGACACCGATATATGGTGTTTATTCCTGAAATGCGCACGAAGCGTTTTGCTTAAAGGAATGTAACTACTGGTCAGAGTCTGTGTTACCAGATAGTACTCTTATCTTGGTCTCTCATTTTTTTATTGATATGCAAGCCTTTTACCATCATCATTTAAAATAAGGTGAGATAGTGGTCAAATGCTTGCCTATCCTAGATAAAATAAACATAATTTAAACACAAAAAAAACTTAACAAATCCGCTTTCACCGCTTTATCTTCGGAACCGTTGATCAGATTAATATACGCATTATTGAGGATAACTCACAAAAAAAGAATCATCAAAATCGATTCACCTAGAAAAAAGTTCTGAGGTAACACTCGTAAAAAAAACATTCGCATTGAGAACCTCCTCCATTTTTTGAAGTCTGTAAAATAAATCAATATGCCACTGTCCCGTGTACTGCTTGAGTCAAGTACCCAAGATATAAAGCAGGCGGAAGTAGCACTGAACACTAAATCGTTCGACGCGATGGTACCGCCGCCATCGCCACGTGTGCGTTTGGATGCGTTGGTAGGGTGACGTAGGGTTTTAAAACGTAAGGATTTTCCTTTATCATTTGTCTAGTTTTGTAATAAACATATTGCATCTGAATCAACGATAGATGTTTTTAACTTGGTTTGACAAATTTTCTTCGATTAAATTACTGAACTGTCCCATATCTGGGCAAACATATTTTAATTGCTAAAATATAAGTTGATAATATAATATTGCGTTCTAATAAAACTTATTGTTTCAGTAATTATTATCTCCTTACAGTCATTCTTTGACGATTTAATCAGGTCCTGAAATATCTGACTAACTTAATTATATTTTTATTTTTTAAAGTTTTTATAGCATTATATGTACTCATAGTTTAGTATAGATATAGATCTATTTCATTTTATTGTTATAACAATGAGAAAGAGACTGAATCCCACAACACAAATGTTTTTCTAGTGTGGGAGACAGCGGCCATCATATCTTATAAACAGAAAGGCCTTGCAAATGCATACAAGCACCATGTTTTGTAGTACATCTGTTAAAATAAGCTTAAAATTTTGGATAAATAAATTATTATTATCTTTTTTAATTTACTCGTGTTGTTTTATCTATATTTATAAAAACTTAAATCCAATCAGTCCATTATATAAGCCTGGTCGTTGCGTGATTATAATTTTTTACAAATATTCAACATCTATGGAATTAATCTAGTAAAAAATATTAATTCCTGAGCTATTCTAAAAATCAGCTTAGGATATATAGTAGTTACATATGAATAAAATAAAAAACAAACAACTTATATGTAACTTCCTCCTTTTCTACGACTTCACAAAAAAGGAGAAGGTACTCAAGTCGACTGTATATATGTATATATATATTTTATTACCTCATATTTTCGTTCTACGTGAACCGATTTTTTTTCAAAGATGATACTTTCCAATTGTTCCCATTTAAATTTGATCAAAATCTGATCAGTAGTTCTTGAAATATAGTCAATAATGCGTGTTTAGTACATCTAATCTGATCAAAGTTCCGAAGATAAAGCGGTGAAGTAGGTTTTTTTTTAGTTTTGCTTGCGTTTATATAGTCTCTTATTATATGGTTGTCCAGATAGTCCTCTGTAAACCATTATAATGTTTGTACCATGGTCACCCTGATACAAGACTATGAACTATTCACGTGTCGTTGCGCGCGCGCACTCATCTTTACTGCCATCTCTCGTTATCTTCACGAACTAGGATGACGTGGTTAGTGGCGAGGTGGGTGGCCGCTAATTCGCACTTACACCGCAACATTGTTGGCCGCTTTTAGTTTTATCTAAATTACCCACTTTACAGCCACATACATTCTTAAAATAGCAGGTTGCTAATTAAAAAATAACAGAGATACGAAAACATTATGCCTACGGTAATTATGTGTATGAAGATTTCATTAAGACATTCGACGGCTATTTAAGTGATTGTTATTGAGCTTTTTCGACTAATGTTTAGCTTATAAGAAGCAGTGGTAATAACGACGTTATTATTATTAGGTAAATCATACATTATGTTGCTTTATTATAACGGGACTTATACGCGCACACATGTATAAATTTATTTTTGAAAAGTTTCGTTACAATAAAACAGCATGAATTTAGTTCCCGAAAGTTTAAAAAGTTTTTGTATTTGATAGGATAGCCTCCGAATAGTATCTTACGTGATGGTAAGTGATAATGTGGTTGCGAATGTTATGGTAAACACGGTATTTTCATTCCTATTGTATATTTTACGTGGTTATCAATCAGCGGCAGAGTATTAGATATTAGATAAGTATTGATATGCAATTACTTTTTACTCAAATATAAAATGGAATTATTATGTTTTCGATGTACAACAAAATTAAATGTATCAACCAGTTGCAGCGACACTTCAAAGTATTTGCTGCAAAAGATGAAAATAAATTCTTAATCTATACTATATTATTATTAATATTATAAAGCTGAAGAGTTTGTTTGTTTGTTTGAACGCGCTAATCTCAGGAACCGCTGGTCCGATTGAAAAAGTCTTTCAGTGTTGGATAGTACATTTATCGAGGAAGGCTATATTATATTTTCAATAAAAATAGGCATCTTTACTAAAAGTCGAATAATCCCGCGGACGAAGTCGCGGGCACTGCTAGTGATTGTATATGTTGCTAGCAAGCATTTATTTTAAGCTTTTACTACATACAGATATCAATAGAACCACCTAGCGGTAGGTCTAACCGGCAAATAAGGAAGGGAAGTATAATCTCGGCCTGATTAGTTAAGCCACCGTATTATACCTTAAAGAAAAAAAACACGTGCGAGGTCCCGTATTACATAGGATGTTTGAACTGGCCATTTTGATATTGTGTTTGAATGGCAATGTTTCACGTGAAATAAAATCACATAGAGAAGATAATTAAACTCAAGCAAAACTTTAAAAAACCGACTTCACCGCTTTATCTTCGGAACCTTGATCAGATTTAACGTTTTAAACACGCATTATTGACAATTACTCAAAAACTAATAATCAGATCTTGACCAAATTTAAATGGGACCACATGGAAAGCACCAGAATTCAAATAAAAAAAATATCAAAATCGGCGCACAAAGAAAGAAGTTATGAGGTAACTTTTGAAGTCGGTTAAAAACGAGAACATCATCAATGTAGTCCACAGAATACGCAATATTAATGACAACTCAAAAATTTCGACTTACTTTGTAGTCAACTAGTTTTGGACAAATTAGTTGTCCTTCATCAGGATGAGTACAAAGTAAGTCGACATTTTCGTGTTTTAAGCCGAATATAACACTGAAACATAATGTGTAATACTCACGATAGTTTTAACATTAAAACTACTAATCAGATCTTGATCAAATTTAAATGGGGCTAATTGGAAAGCAGCATCTATCAAACAAAAAAAACAAAATCGGTTCACATATAAAAAACACAAGGTAACACATATAAAAAAATAAAAAAAATAATACAGTCGACTTGAGTACCTCCTCCTTTTTTGTGAAGTCGGTAAAAAGGGCATAGATTTGAAAAGGGTGACGAGCGCAGGGCTTAGCCGCAGGATTTTCAATCGAAATTCAAAACTCTGAGTGTTACTGAACTGTAATGTAATTAGTGAAAGTGACGCTTACCATCAGACGAGCAAATAGCGCGTCTTGTCTCTCAAACACAACACAGGAGAAACAATGAAGTTGAAGGAAACAAAGAAAGAATAGTCATTTGTTTGTTAGTTTCTTTGCATGTAAAGATTGTGGAAATAAGAGTCAATCTAAGTATCTTATATTTGGGTGGTATTTACTAACATTTTATCAATGCAACATTTTAAAGTTTATTCAAATATTGTTGAAAAAACGTAAATATAAGAAGGTTTCATCACTTATATAATGCTCCGGGTGGCCTTGCATTAAAGGCCGCATGGAGCATTAATATACAATCAACACTTATAAATCGTATCTCCTCTTAAAGTAAAACAAATGAAAGCATTGTTTTGCAAAAATAATGTATATTTAGATATTTTTTAGAATTTATTCAAGATACATAATTTGCAATCTAGTGTAGGTCCTGTCCTGCCTGATATAGATATATATCCATGTAGGTACTTTCACAGTTGAGTGTGTAGTTAATCTTGCCTATAAATCCGGATGTAAGTCAGTGAAGATGCGCACACGCATTAAATTATAACGTAATACGATCCACATTAGGCTCTTTGATCCAGCTATAAAGTAGATTAATCGAAATAATGTTTGACTATCTTGTATTTGAATATATTAGCTGTGCCTGCTGTTATCCGTGTCTCGCGGTTTTACCCGTGTTTTAATGATGATGAATCAGCTAGTATTAGCTAATTCCATGGGTTTTAGATATTTCCATCCCAAATTTAATTAAAATCCGTTATATTCGGGTTGTGGCTTAAATAACAGTAGAATGATAGGTTCAACAACTATCTCAATAATGTTGGTAATATATGATGCGGTCAATAGTGGTAAGCACGCTAGGCTTAGAAAAGGAACTGCTTTTCCAGGATAGCCACTGGGAACATGATACACAAAGCGCCCGAGGCGCGCGCCCTGGGCGCTGCGCTGTCACATCCTAATATTGTTAATTACAAGTCTTCTATTCTAGTAAAATTTGTGTTTCCGTTCTGGTTACGATTGTCTGTGTGATGTGAATGTTTCCGGTACCCACGACACAAGTCATGGAATTTAGTGTGGGGCTGGAAGTGTGAAAGCGGTAGAAAAAATCTATGTACATAACAACCTACTCGCTTTTATAAATTATATCCTACTTATTCGGTTTGCTGGAAGAAAACTCTGTAAAGGGTTAAGCTCGCCTTTGTGCGTCTTTTGTTAAGGACTTGTTATAAAATGTTTACTTTCATACAATAAGGATACGAAAAGGATAAGAAAAAAAATTAAGTCGGGACTTTTTATGTTATTCACGTTCCTTCAAATCACAAACGAAAAACTAGACTAAATGTGCATTACCTACCTATTATTAGATTCTATATATTTATATGTTCTTATAAATTATTTGAAACGTAAATGAAGCATTTTTATTACTCATATTATCAATAACATTTTACGATTCCCCAGTTTTCCTGTGTTTAACATAACCTTGAGATTTTTTGACAAATCTCCGTCAATATCAGAAAGTGTATTTTTTGTGGGTCTCAAGATGGAACATTTAAAACCAACAAATAAGATGTGCCCGTCTCGATAAGAATCTCGAGTGTTTGATAAATTTAAACAGACGTTAAAAAATAGAGCTGTACCACGACCCTCATAAAAATATGTCGGCGAAAATATTCTCTGAAAAATGAAAATGAAAAATGAAAAATGAAAATATTTATTTGCTTGAAACATGGTACAATTGGGTGTTTTTATAACGTAGGAACAACATGTTTCACCATAGACTGGCATGCAAAAAATTAATGATTTATTAATAAATTAATTATATACATTTGAATGAATTTAACTTTACCTAATTAATTACCAATACATTATTACATTTTATAATTGTTCTTTACTTATCACTATGAATATAGTTATGTCTTATTTATTAATGATGTCAAGGAAAAAATGTCAAAATAGAAATAATTAAATAATATTAATATAAAAAAATTAATTGTATTAGTCTCTACATGTCTTTAATAAGTACTAATAATACTCGTATATCAAGTGGCCGGTAGAGCAGATCAGTAAGCACTGCTTTGTTTTAGGCGCATTTTTATTTACTTTGACTCCGCCATCTTGACCACTTAGTCAGTGTCAAGTTATAAAATATTTCAAGTGCATTTAATAATATAAGTCCTAGTCACAAGTCACAGTCAGTCTCAAGCAACGGAGTCAAAGTACAGTCATAGTCAAGTGATGCCCTAGTAAAGAGGTAGAAACTTTACTAAAAGTTATACTGCAGTTTCGGAGCGATATTCGCTATCGCATTTTTCACCTTTACATGATTTGCCTATATTCATGGACTAAGTATTAAAGGTTAATAATCCACTATTATTACACATTGACACTCGAAGGACAAGGACAAGGAAGGTTTTGGACCAAATCGCCATTCAATCACAACGCCATTTTTCCACATTCGCGGCAAAACTCCTGGCACTAGACTTTGTGATCGGCTCAAACAGCGATGGCTTGATGTTGTGAAATACGATATATTAGCCAACGAGCTTAATATGTGTAAATGTGTCGAGGATGCTAACAACAGTGGATAAAACGCTAAGCAGAAAAATATCTAATTCAAACATAAATCACATAATTAGAATTACACATATAAGCCTGTACAAATAAACATCGTAAGGGGACTCGTGGTTACATAATTAGTAAGTGAACAATATTACATGAAATGAAATAATAAAAAATAATTGCATTTGCCTCTTAATCAAAGGTAACTCAGCTAACAATTACAATTATCCACATTAGATTTCTTTTTTTGGCTACTTTTCCCTTAATATGAGTAAATATTTGGAAAAAATATCATGCATTATTATTTACTTCTAAGAATAACTAAATACTCTATAAAACTTTCAAAACGTATCGATAAACAATTACAAACATCGACAAGCTCCCAACACTACCACGTCAAGAGCGTTCTCGTCTCGCTACCTGCGCCTGCGTTGCCCACTTGACGTCGCCATCTTGTCGCACAAATGTCGCCTACTTTTTTTATTCCACATTTTTTATTTGCGTCGTTAAATTTGTATCGCCCCTTGTATTGATTAATGATTGCTCGTTTAAAGATAAGAGTTTAAAACCAACTTTTATCGCAACCACCGAGATCGAATTGCAACTAACTCATTTTAAGATTATTATTAGGATGGTGATTTCATCCTACAAGTAAAATAATAATAATATTTAGTTATAAAGTTACATCACATTTGTGCCAGCAAACTTTAAAACCGGTTCAGCCATTATTATGGAATATACCTACTCTAAACCAAAACCCAGTAGCAGAGGTCTCGTGTGAAAGTTACGTACTAACATATTAACTTTTGCACATAATTACTGGAAATGGATTTTATTAGCTTTATTTATAACTAGCGGACCCGCCCGGCGTCAACCGGGAAAAAAAAAGTACAACCAATAAAACAGAACCCGCAATATTTTTCAGATTTTTTATAAAGAAAAGTATTTTTTGAGCTATACATACTTGTTAGATATATGCTGTCGCGGACTTTATTGTAAAACTCATGAAGGCCAACATTTTTCCCATACATTCTATTCACCTATGCCTAACTGTTTATTAAGTAAAGCGACCAGTTAGCAAAATTTGTCCGACTTGTCCTACGAATATTATTAATATTATTTGGTACTGAAAAATAACATTTATCCCAATAAAACATAGCCTATGACAGTCAGCTATAATGTACCTATCTATTAGTGACATTTTCAGAATCGGCTTAGTAGTTTCAGAGATTATCTTTTACAAACAAACAAACAAACTTTACCTCTTTTTAATATTAGTATAGAATATAGATAAGGTTTATTACATGTTTTGGTTTAGAAGCCGAAAATATATTTTATTGAACCGAAATCAATCACCGTTGAATTTGTTTCTAACTCATGGCTTTCATTTATCTATTTATTTTTTGATTTCATTAACATCTAATTTAATCTATCCATTATATAAATCTAAATATCATTATATATATATATATGTTCAGTCGGAATGATAGGACGGTTAGGAACTTGCGTAATAATTTCTCAAGGAACGAGCAATAAAAAATTTAGTACAAATTCCTGATGCACGTGCTTTTTGTTAAGCCCTAAACCATGCTCAATTAACATAACACCGAAAAAAAAGGCTCTTGTCAGCCTTATTTTGAAAATTCAATAATAATAATACGCGTAGCTACAATATTATAGCAATCCTACCCCGTCCGCATCACAAGATTTTTAATATCATGCTCTGCCAGCATCACTTCCTATACTACTCTCAGGTTGCATGCTATTAAAGAGGATAATGCATGTACTTAATTCTACCTACACTTTGATAAAATATATGCCACGATTCGGCTATAAAGCGATTACGAGGATATTTCTACACTATAGTGTTAATGACTGTTGGTTTATCTCCAATGTTATTGTTTTACACGTTCTGATATTAAAATTATGTTGTTTGAATTCTTTATTGGTTAGGTTTTTTAAAGACAATTTTCTTAAATCTACTTTGTTTCAATGTTAATCATTTATTGATTTCTGTATGTATATAAGATGGTATGATATATATTTATTGTTAATTACAGACTTTGTTGGGCACATCTGATTCTATATTAATGAGAGGCAGCTCTCGATTAATCGGTGTTTCCTGATTAGTACAATTTGGGAGTCTGCAAGTTGCGAGTGAATGGGTATCTCCTAGGCAAGCTTACTCTATCGTCGACTACATCGTCGCTTATCATCAGGTGAAAAAGTGGTCAAAAATTACTGCTTTCTTAAATAAAAAAATTTAAAAGCTCTTAATTAGTAAATAGGTATATTTCATCAATATTCACAAAGTTGAAGTTAAATGAGAGCGATCACAATATTTCCAACATTTTTTATGCTCTTCTCTTCTCTCTTTTTTTAGGCGAGCGTTTAACCACTACCTCACCTGATGGAAAACGATCATGCGGCCGGAGATGTAGCATGCTAGCCTAGAAGATAATGTATTCACTCTTGACTTGAAGACTCCCAGATTATACCGTTTGGAGAACAAAGACGCGGGCAGTGAGTTCCACTTCTTCGCAGTACGGATGATAAACGTAAAAGTCAAAAACTTCGAACGAACTGGAGTTATGTGAACCACATATGGATGAATGATGATGTTTAATTAAACTCGTGTAATTCTTGTGTGCATTCTCCATGTAAACCGATTTGACATTTGGACTAATACACCCCGGAGTCCGATAGAATTCCGATAGGCTTGCGACCTAAAATAATATTTCTGTATCATACAAGCCGTGAAAACAAACTTAATGTCATTGAAATAAATACTACAATTGCGTGTTACGCTGGCAATATATTTCACATATTAATTAGATATTTTCTACTGATTTTCAAAATTAGAACATTTGTTACACTGCCGTTATAAAATCACATAACCAACAAATCAATAACCCGGCGTCCAGACACGCCAAAAACATTAGACGGCTCCGTACCTTTTTCGACATCCTGTCCTTATCTTAGAACCATAGTGCGGTTCCACTTGACTCCAGACTGGCATAAATCACGATAACGGATGCACCAAAAAATAACACCAATTGTGTATTAGGGCACTTCTGGTAAATGTTAGTCACTGCGCTTTCAAGTGATACCAGAACTCGTTTCTGCGAAACTTTGTATTTTTTTTCGTAAATCTGACCAAATTCGAAGATAAAATACGATTGTCTTGTAGCTTGTATTCAATCACGCTCAGAACATTTTACTGTTACACATCTGTACTGACGTACTAGAGTTTGTTGCTCTTATATGACTAACCGTGTCCCGCGGCTTCACCCGCGTTAATTAAGTTAAAAAGCAGCATATGTGTTAATCCTGAGTATAAGCTATGTATATTGGCAATTTCACCCAAATCAGTTAAGCTGTTACAAACGTATACTGAATTTTGACCTAGTAGCTAAAAGCTCCAATATGACAAAGAGATTTGTCAGCAAATTGATCCTTAAATTTGTTCTCCTTGTATTCTTTTCGCATTTTTACCAATCGCTATTTTTCTGGTAGGTATTTTTCTTACTGGAACATTTTTTTACACCCTAAGTCTCAGCGGTTGAAATGAAATGATAATGATGACGATGATAAAATCCCATTTTCATAATCCACATAAATAAATCAACATTCCTAAGGGTACATGTAATCCGGGGAAGTCTCCTAGTCACGAAAACCAGGTAATCTTCTTCGCAAACATGCTCCATCGTCGGTCGCATCTCACTTACAATTAAGTGAGATAGTGGTCAATGCACAATACACCCCAAGAATTCACAATACACCCCAATCGGGACGTCGTGCAGGCCGTACCGCCTTACCCCCACATTGAATAAGAACAAGTTATATATATATATATATATATACGTACTATTCTTACACCTATTACCTATACCTATATTCGTGTAAACAAGTACTGCACGTGTATGCGTGCACCATCATTTACATAATTGTAGTAACACAGTTGTATCTAGTTTTCCCCGAGTTGAATATTGTGGATATAAAATGCTGGGCATATCTATTAGGATGTTTTGACTTTATTTTGTACATAATAATGGACGTTCTATATAAAAGTGTGATCTTTCGGACAATATTTTTATAAGGATACGCAAACTTTTGACCACTATCACACCTAACGAAAAGCGACGATGCAGTCGACAATTGAACACGTTTACCTAAAGATCATATGCACTTCATCCTACTAATATTATAAATCCGAAAGTTTGTGTGTACGAGTAAATGTGTAAGTATGTTTGTTCACTTCACGCTTTATCGCTGAACGGATTTGGTTGAAATTTGGAATGTACATACATAGTTTATACCTAGGATTAACGCAACGGTTACTTTTTACTTGATAATAGCGGGCGAAGCCGCGAGGCACGGCTAAGAAAGTAATAAGCATATAAAACATTCACAACCTGGAATGTATCTTTTGTCATGATAATTGATAATTGTTATAATAAAAAAACTTACTATTTACTTTATACAATTACTAGAAACAATGACTCATTATAAAATAAATTAAAGAATTATTCACTTGGGCCCCAAAGAGATATTCATGGAAGTTAACGATTCTATCAAGAGAGTTTTAGATTTTGATCATGAGAAATTGCATGATCATAAGTAGAAATTAGCCTACAGTTGAATACTACTTTAATCGTTGTACTTAGTGAACATGCATATTTTTTTTCGCTTTTAATCTATTTGTTACGTTAATTTATAGCTGAAAAATTAATTTCATTTAAAATAAATATATGAAAATACAAGCATGTTCTAGCAATTCTAAATATGGCCATTTGAAGTTTTTTCTGGGACATCCGCAATCCAATCACCGTCAAACTGCCAGTTGCCTTCAAGGAAACTTGACCAATCATTGACATTATAAATACGTTTGTGAAAGAGGCACATTGTGCATGTTGCACATAATTTATACTAGGAGCTTATCACATATCTTCCCTTTTTTAATAATACACCAAAGAAACAAAGAGATTTTTAATGGATATTCACTAATGATTGGATATATATTATCACATAAAAATGTCGCCTCCTAATCTAGCGCGCAAGTTCCGTAGCTGAAGTCAAGTTAAGCTTTTGCAGCACTTTCGTATAAAGTTGTATAATATTGAAACGACGCGACGCACAGTTTTATTTTTAAATTTATTCGCAGCTCCGCACGGTACGCGACAAAACAATCATATTTGTGTGGTGCGAGGGACGAGAGGTACCGATTTATAATAATAATAAACCTTTATTTGCACCAAAAAACTAAATTACAAAACTGTAGATCCCTGGGACCGCACTAGGACGACCTGTGTCGTGGAACCCAGTCTCTTCCCTATTTTAAAGTCTTTATAATTAGAGCTATGTTTGTACTAATTCTGGCTATAAATTTATTAGATGCTAACCGAGTGTAATACATCATTAAAGTCTTGTATTGCGAGTACCGGAAACATACATTTCACTTGAGGAGAAAGATTGTACTCCCAGCGAGAATTCAGCATGTTCCCCAAAGAGGCACTCATGAAAGTTAATTACTCTACTGCTGGATTCGCAAAATTAGAGCCGCAGAAGGCACATTTCACAACATTGCCTGTAATTTGCTCTATATGAGCTAAGGACATACCAATTCAAACGAACGCGATTTCTACCAAACGCTTTAACAATCACAGCCACGCATTAAGCTTAAAGACTTATACTGCGGGTACCGAAAACATTCAGAATTACAACCAGAAAAATAGATTTCCCTTATGGAAAGTTTGTGTTCCCAGCGGGAATCAAACCCGGCGCAGAAGGCACATGTAATCAACAACGCCAGTGGATATTTTGAATCTATTTTATTACTTTATTCTTATCAACTTTTAAATTGTAAAATCTTCAAATAGAATCTAATAAAACTGACAAGTTTAGTGCCGCAGAAAACCATGAAGCTGTAGTTACAGCTCGCTTCGTTAATTGCAAATGGACCACAAAAATATTATATCCTATTCCTTTTTCTGTAACGTTATATCGACTCGTAAACTTCAAGATAAAATACTACGCAGCCCTCAATAACCAACATACACATTCGAAGCACAGCCACTTTTTAACCCAAAGTAGTCCTTACGCCTTTGACTTAAAACTTGAAAATGTAAAGTTACTGCATATCAACATCTACAGCGTATGCCGTTTCTCCGAGTGTGAAATGAACAGCACAATATTGAATTTTAGAGTTTATTATGTATCATTTCGTTCGTAATTTATTGATGGTAATGCGATATGCCCTGTTTCTGTGTTTTGTGACACTCGGAGGTTTGTGGCGTGGGATGCGATCGTGTTCTACATTAGCATTAATGTTTTCAAGTGGTTTTTCGATCGGTTCCATTTGTTTTAGAAACGTGTATTGGTGTGGGCGACTGATATATCGAACAAATTTTGTATGGAAATTGTTTGTGGCGGTGTGAGAGAATAAAGATGACATCTATATGAAAATTTCTTGTTTGTTACTTGTAGCTATCAACGGGCCATTGCATATATTTCCTAAAACTAAACTAAAATTATATACATCTATACAGCAAAGACCCAAGTCATCGAGATTATAGGTAACTCAAGTCCTCAAGCCCACTACCAGTGAGTAGCGGTCTGGCCATCATGCTGGCAGCATTGCCGCTCTGATTTGCAATGCTAATATTTTTTTTCATTATCATCATCTCAGCCGCAAGAAGTCCACTGCTGGATTTTTTTTTATGCCCGATAGGCAAGCATTTGACCACAATCTCACCTGATGGAAAGTGATGATGCGGCCGAAGACGTAGCATGCTTACCTAGAAATTACCTATTCACCCTTGACTTGAAGACTCACAGATTATATAGGCCTCACCCAAAAAAATCCAAAAAGAACGGTTAGAAGCGGCCTGCATCCAGCGTCTTCCTGCGACCTTCATTATGTCTTCCGTCTACCTTTTGAGCGGTCTTCCGACACAGCGATTGCCAGTCCATGGCCTCCATTCAAGAACCTTTAAAAACAGAAAAAACCTATTAAACTTTAACCTTTTTTTTAACTTAAAATTAAAACTATTAAGTTACATTAGTTACTGAGGGGATACTAGTGTACATGCGGCTCTTGTGCAGGACAACCAGAATCTGATAATGTTGGAGCTCATATCCTCTACAATGACCAGAAGATTATTGGAGCCCCCACTAATGCGGCTCAACAGGCGTGCTGTTCTTTAACATGTGCGTCCTCAAATAATTAATTATATTAATGATGTTACGGCATAAATTGCGGCAATTTTTGATAAAACTTTGCCACAGTTTAGACACGATTTCATCAACAAAAGTTAACACATATATTCCCATATTCCCCACTAACATTCCCACTGATAGAAATTTAAATTCCCAACGTTCCATTGAAATTTTTCAATTAGAAAGTTGCGCTTAAATTCTTATTGGCTCTACAATTCCTATTAGTGAAGAAAAGGCACTTTTAAATTCCAAACTGAGAAATTAATTATTTTCTTTAAACAAATCCATTATCCGCAGCGTTTCATTCCCCACACTAAGTTCAAAGACTTGTAAACAGTAACTTCAAACCCAAAACCAAAAATACAAATTTTATTTAGGGATAAAAATAGTGTTCTCACCGGGAATCTAACCGAACACCCGCTGCTTAAAAAGCAGAGTCGCATCCAACTTCAACAGCAAGCAGTTGTAAAACTTTTTTAAAAAATATAATTTTGTCTTTCGCTTATTCTAAGTAGACATAAAGAAATATTAATAATATTGCATGATGATATAGATTTTTAATAAATTATCAATACCTATTACACAAAAATCAGTAGCGCAGAATTTTTAAAATACTTTACTAGGAACGACGGCAGATCGATTATTATTTGTTAATTGGTGACACTTTCTTATAACATTGTTATTGACGCTAAACATTAGACGATCGCTTTGATTATAAAAAAAAACAATTCTTTAAAAAGTAACAACACCATTTTCCATCCATTCATCAAATACTAAGCACCCAATCCTACCTTAATCTCGAATTTCCCGCATATACCAGTTGAATTCGTGTAGATACAGGAAATGAGGTGTACATCCGGCTGAACCGCTTCCGGTGAGGGCACATCCGGTCGCTGTACTACGAGCATGTCGGTGTTTTGGCTGGATTTTTATTTCTATTCATTACATAATCAGCGTTGGCGTTAGTAGTTTTTAAACGAGGTCAATGTTATAGTTTATTTTATGATCACACAATTGAACTGCTGTTGCCTATTAGATGCGTGGCGTTCGCCTTCTAAGCTTCTATCGGGTTCGAATCCCTAAATATGAGGAAACTATTATTTACAGTTATTTCCATCTTGGACAATAAATAGTTCTGATAAAATTGAGTAGGAACTACTTACACGTATTTGCTTGTCGTATGGACTAGTGCGTAGTCTCGCTGTCAGGATTACATATAATACCTACTTATACTACTTACTCGTACTTATCATAAATGAAGAAAAAAACGAAACGAAGACATAAAATAAACACTTTATGATTCGTAACCCGTAAGTGTTACGCTTATTAAGTTGTAATCCCACTTCTGATGTAAAAGTTCAAAAACTGTTTGTATTCCAAAATAGCCATGTCTCATTATGCCCATTGAATCAAGATGCGATCCCAAATTTCTAATCAAATTAACTGATGCGAGATGAAAAAGATACAACCTGTGACTCACCCCTGAAATGGGGTGTAAGATCTTAGTCAAGTATCATTCATAAAGCCCAGCTTATTATTTACAGAGATACTTCAATTTCCCTGAGACCCTTCTCTAAGACCTTCATCTATCGCCATCCCCCCACCAATCAAAGTAAAACCTACGACCTTCCAATTCGTATAAAAACTCCCTTGCGCACATTTATCGGCGGGCGTCGATTTGTCAGAGGATACAACGTGCACGTGTACCGGTACCGTGAAAAATAACGGTATGCGTGATGTATAAGGATACGATTTCGAGATATTTGTGCTTGAGATTGTAAAAAAGTAGCATTGGGACGAACAGAGTGAAAACATTGAATTGAACGCGTGCATAACTAACTCTACATATGCAACTGAACTCTACATATGCATCTGACTGCAGACGGAAAAGAGTAATGTGTTTATCAGCCTATGTGTGTATGTTTTCCTTTGTAGCGTTTTAGATACTAAAGGCGTGGGTCGATGATGATGGTTCTTTTTCGTCACTCGATTTGTCTTTGTCTTGTAAGTGTCACTAACAGTATTCAATATTCTGTATGGCGACAACCAGACGCGATTAAAATATTTTTAGGTTCTTCTATCATTATTTAAAGATTTTATAACATAAAACTACTTTTTACCGAAAATGAGCACTACCATATCGAAATATCCTCGATACATCCAGGTTAACTGGAAGAAAATGCTGTGTAGCATTAAGTTCGCCTATGTACCTACAATACTGTGTGTGCAATAACATTTTTTTTATCTATCTATCTATTATTAGTAACCATTCTAATTACAATTTTCAATTCTTATAATAAAGCTGTAATAAAAACTGTCATATAAACACATTTTAACGAAAAAGTGTCAAAAAATAAGTAAGTTTAATTTGTTCACAGTCGGGATTTTTTATTTTATATAGACTCGTTTTTCCACTAGACAGACACGAACTAGGCTAACTTTACTATTTATAAAGATTCTATTGTTTTTCCATCCGTCGACGAAAGCCTGTCTTTTGAAGACGCATTGTTTATAATCCTGTTGTTGACCACATTCCCGTTGTGTGCCTACTATAATAACACCGTCACGCCATAGTCTCCTAAATCTCCTAGGATTTCCTACTGAACCCGGGATTACTCGGCTTGCCCCGGGGACGCCAGAATTACTTGAAATTTGGACGTAAACGTAAGACTAACTTAAATTTACAGTCAAGTTGGACAGTAACAGCCATTGCCTAGGGTTTTTTTGGTTTAATTTATATGTATTTTTTTGGTGTTACTTATTTTCTTCATCTAAGGCTCCCGGCAAATAGTAATTGTTCCTTGATCAAAGGCAATTTTTATAGGCTGGATAGTTTAAACAATACCAGGACTAAGTGGTCCACGTGACAATAAGTCCAGATGGTAAGTTGTTTTATGGTCGAACAGGAAAAAAACAGGCGTCATTATTAAAAAAGAATATGATTTTGTACAGGTATCAGAAGAACGTCGTTTATAATTGATGCAGATTACTGTTTTTCCTACAGTATTTATTTACTTTGACAGAACATTATCACGCAGCATTAATACTCGATAAATATTCTGACATTGGTTACATGAAACTATGAATTACTACCATAGTAAAATATCGTTATATTAATTTCATTTTAACCATCCTGTCGATTTAAGTATATATTTAAGCCTGAAGCTAACGAATTACTACATAGTTATTGAATTTTATACATCACCATTTATATCTGCTGCTTATATACCTGGATGGTCGAGCTTGTTTTAAAAAAAATTAAACCTAGCTAGATCGATTTATCGCCCCGAAACCCCCTGCATACTCAATTTCATGAAAATCGTTGGAGCCGTTTCCGAGATTCAGATTATATATTATTATATACATATATACACGACTTGCTCGTTTAAAGTTATTACATACATACATTAGATTTTTTCCTTTTCCAACACACATCTTAATCGGAACCAAACCCTTTGTATATTTAACTCACTATCTCAAACAACAAAATACAGAAAATAAACACAGAATCGTACATGCTCCTATTGTGTTTCCTTCAGGGATCACTTATTCATTCCTATTTATTTCAACTGTTGCTCCTAATCGAACATTTGCAGTCAAATGCCGAATTCCTACAATAAAACCGTATACTTACTGAAAAATATGCGGCGGGCAAGCGCGACCCGGATGTTAATACCGGCATTATCCGGCGTACCGGAATTTACCGGCCACCTGTAACCGTTTCGGTTAAATTTTCATAACCCTCAAAACAACTTGGCTCGAAGTATTTGTACATTTTTCAACGCCTGTAACGTTTTGTTTGCGAAAAACGGTTAGTGTGAAAGAAAAGTTTTTCACTAAGCCGTGTATTTTGCTAAGTGGTTTTGACGATAAAGAGTTTTGACGCTGAAAAATGAAAGCTGAGTGCCATAATGTTATGGTTGTGCGGATGTCAAAGGAGTTTGGCGAAATTAGGCAGCCACAAATGTTCCAAAAAATTCGTGTTAAATTTTGCGGATGGCATATTGAACATTGGTTGGTTGTATTAAGCTCTTTTGATGTATGTATGTATCTTATTTATTGTTTTTTTTTTAAATATAGGCATATGACCCCTAGACTAGTGACACTGAGATATATACAATGTATAAAGTATTTTTATAAATCTTTGCTAACGATTGTTCAATCACGCATCTACTGGTAAGCAGATGATGTATAGGTAATCAAGGTTATAAAATAAACATGCTCTCAGAGAAAGTGATTGTTACATTAAAAGTACTTGCATGCAACATTGAAATACTAAATTATTAATTATTTTTTTGACTTTACACCATATACAAGTTAAAAAAACATGTATATCATAAGAAATTATACATGCAACCTGGAGGGGCGTTGTTATATATAATTAAATAATAATATAAAAACTTAAAATAATAGTTCTTAGCTGAAATAACAAAAGCAAAATCAAAATGATGATCTATCTCAAAAATGGCAGCCTCAATTTCCACCAAAAATAGCTAAGAGTACTCTTGATCAAGTCACCATTCCATCAAAAAACTTAATCAACATCGGTCTAGCAAATTATGAGCTACCATGCCACTGATAGACACGCAGATACAGTAATTTATGAACGCCCCTTTTTGCGTAGGGTATATATATATATTCCATATAACGTTTAAACTATCGCGATTCAAACACATACTTTAGGTAATATGTCGGGACTTAATCGCGCTAAAAAACGTCGTTGGTCGAGAGAGGTAAGTAAAAATAGTTTTTAGCGCGATTAAGTCCCGAAACATTATCTAAACTATAAAAATATCCATCTTCTTATGTATCCAGGATCTACCTTCTCACTACATCAATATCGCAATAAAACTAATATATCCCATTTGACAGCAATCTGCCCATAGTCACGTCCACAGGTGGGCTCTACGTAGAGTATACTCCTACTAGGAGGTATTATTATCTTTCAATTCCCACTTAAAGGAGTTCCCGGGTAATGATGCCGTTTGCACGCGCGAGGCGGGTGATAAACGTCGAGAGGTACCATCGTCAAGCGAGGGTTATAGTAGGTTGATAAGATGAGCTATTTTGAACGTGTATAAGTAACTTTCATTACTCAAATATGAATCCAAGTCTAGGTATAGATTATGATAACTAATAACGTGACATTAAAAAGTACCTACTGTATTATTTATTTAAATTATTATTTGTTTCGTGCGACTTGTTTCTAGTAAACAAATTGACATTAATTAAGTTGACCGATCTTTGACATACTAGTCGTTCGCCGAACTGAGATCTTTCATTTTGCCCCATAGAGAAAAACTTTTGAGGTTAATTGCTTATAACTTTTTTTGTATAATATTTTATTGATTAATAGGTTAATTTTATTTTGATAAAATTTTGATAGAAATGAGTTTGCATCTTGAAAAAAGTATTTTTTTATCCAATATAGGCAAATGTTTGACCAAGATCTCATGTAAGCTGATATTAAGTAAGTATATATTTGTGTAGAGTAATATGGGTGCTACCACGGGGCGCAATAAGTAAAATATATTTTTAACAGAACATTTTCAACAACGTGCAAACTTTTCATTGAACAACACAGTATGTACAAACTTCGTCCCTCGCCGTGACATCCTATTTGTCAACGACATACAAAATAAATGTTTCCACGAACATACTTTACAAAGTTTTGAACTTCCAGAATTAAACATCGAGGCAGCAAATGTTCTACTCAATTCCGTTTTTAATTAAACATAAGTATGTATAGAACAAACATTAATAAACATAATGTAGCCAGGTATTTAAACGAAGGCCTATTATCATAAATCAATCAATATATATAAAAATCAATTGACGTTTGTTAGTCTCACAAAAACTCGAGAACGGCTCGACAGATTTTGCTGATTCTTTTTTTGTTGTGTTCGTAATTATCAGGGCATGGTTTGTAAGTAACTTTTTTAATCAATCGGAATTGCAACCGCGCGAGGTCGGGGCGGATCGCTAGTAATTAATATAATAAACACTTTCACACTCACAGGTCCCACAGGTTTATTTGTTTGCTAGATCATACTTCGGTGGTGGTCATACATTTTATGAAAAATGTCGAATTTCGTAAAAAATCAACAAAAAACAAAATATGCAGTGAAGTCGGTTTTTTTAAGCTTTGCTTGCGTTTAATTATAATTACTCAAATAAAGTGTCGGGCAACAAGTGTCAAATTCAAAATAATCTTAAAATATATATCCCCAACGCCCTACCTAGAAGACTGCTGCATTGTTTTTCATCAAACATATATCTATGAACAATCAAGATCACATCTCAAAAAATTAAAACTATATCAAAAACCGGTTCAGCCGCTAACAACAATGAACAACGATTTCACAGACTGGCACATAGATACACAGCTAGGTACACACGCCCCTCTTACCTTAACTTATAACACCCCTCTTTTTGCGTTGGAGGTTAATAATATGACGTTGTATAACTACCACTAAAAAGTAGGTATTATGTCGTGTAAGGTCGGCAAATGCTAATAGATTGTGCCTACTGGCATGTCCCATGTTTTTGCATAGTTTTCTTTTTCAGCTAGATATCCAACCCCGTGCCTGTCTAAATGACAAACTCCTATACCAACAGAGACGTTAATTAAAGGGACTTTGATAACATGCGTGATAGCTATAACTTGTCTGATTTTATTTCTCCTCTTTTATCTGCTACGTAGACAAAATCGTCGAAAACAAAGGTCAGAGTCAGTAGGGCATTACGACACGGCGTTTAGGAGTCGACAGTAATGCCTTCTTGATCGTTCTTTACGACTTGGGAACTCCTCACTCCTGCCCTATTACACCATCAATGTCTTTGGTCCTTATCACAATATGCTAAGACTCATTTTAAATCGACCCTTTCTAATAGATGCTAGAGAGATTATTCTTGTGTAGGCAGTGTGTGTATGTAACGAGGGGCTTTTTTCGAATGACAAATTTAGTTGTAAGTGGTCATGATAGATATTTGTTTTTTTGTAAAATCACAGTACTTCTATAGAAATATTTCTAAGCGTTTTAGAGCTTAAAAGAGATACATTTTTTAAATTTCACGTTGTAGTGTAAGGACTGTTTTGTTGCCGCGCAGGATTTAAAATGTTTAACGTTTAAAATCGTGGGTGCTACTGAATTGTAGGTAAGCATCACATTTACCATTAGACGCGCGTCGTGCTTGTCTCATCCTTGTATAATAAATAACTAGATCCTACCTACGAATAAGGAAGAATAAGTAAAAACTTCACACAAGAACACTAATGGAATATTTTTTTTCTCTCTAAGTTGTCTTAGCGACAATTGCCTCTAACGATCAGAGCCGTCAGTTTATCATTAGCAATTTTTAATTATAGCAGACATTTCAGCTTGCGCAATACGCTTTCAGATGTCCGGCGTATGAACAGATTCAACAAATTAAATCAAATCAAAATAGTTTATTCACATGGGCCCCAAAGAGGCACTCATGAAAGTTAATGATTCTATTGCCAGATTCGCAAAATTATAGCCACCTCGAGAAGAACCTGGCAAGAAACTCGGCGGCGCATTTTTTTTCATTAATAATTTTTTTTTAAACATTCTTAATCTGTCATACATCATTTTATAAACCTAGGTGTTATTATGGTAGTCGCTAGAAAGAGCTTGTGCAGTTTGCCTCCATGCATCCTTGTCATTAATATAGTCGATCGTTTTATAGTAAGCTTTCTTAATTAATGCCCGTTTTATTACAGATTTGAACTTTCCCAGTGGTAATTCAGTTACGATTTTTGGAATTCTATTGTAAAATCTAACCCCATTTGCCATAAAAGATTTATTCGTTTTGCTTAATCTAAATATAAAATAGAATTTTTCAAAATGGCTGAGATAGTTCAAAACGTAATTGATTCAGATTTAAGCTATGCAGATACAGCCTTGGTCTTTACCTTAAAGAGCTGCTAGAATAATGAAACAAAAACATGTAGCGACAAGCCATAAAGTAGCAAATGTGCGTGTCGACAGCTACCTGCCACCTAAAACTTATTGAATTACATCTCAATAACCGAAAATAACGTAAATTGGAAAATAAAATGTTATTATACGAGACCCGTGTCACGTGTCATGCTTCAAAATTGAATTTCAGCCAACCGTCCGGACGTATTACCGACAGGCGTCGTCGCATCAATTTCGGCCCAATTTCATATCGGTGTACGGCCTTTATAGAAAGGTTCTGTGATGATGGGGAGATGATGAGAACACAAAATTGTGTCAACGTTGGATGATGGAGTATATTTAGAGCCCTTTTACGAGACACAGGGTTGTTAACAGATATTGAATTGAATTAATTGCGGGTCTGTAAAATTTACTCACTAACTTTTCTCTTTTTCGACGACCCAGTTGGCGCAATGGACAGGTGCCCGCCCTCTGCGCCGTGGGTCCTGGGTTCGATTCTCGGCAGGAGCACAAATTCCTTCCCATGGGAAATTTGTGCTTCTGGTTTTAGGTGTAATGTGTGTGTGATGTGAATGTTTCCGGCACCCACGATACAAGTCTTTGAATTTAGTGCGGGGCTGTGAGTGTGAATGCGTTTGTTTGTTTGTCTTATAGTATTTTCAAAATTTAGGATGTTTTAATGACTCTTGTTACCCAGGTGCGTCCTCGGGCAGAGTATATTCTTTTTTTATGGTTACGTCGAACAATAAGGAGGGTTATGATTTTAGCACCTTAGGTATGTATGTTCGTTTGTTCCTTCAAAGAGTCCAACTTAATGAACCGATTGCAATGTATAGAGTATCGTTAATCTCAATTATTACGTTTCTCATAATATTATATTCTCATCATTATTACATTCTCATGATGAATATCAATAATATGAGTTCACATGACACAGTGACTAGTCGAGGGCATGACACGAGGAAGTGACGTCGGATTTTTTGCAATTATTCTTCCACCAGGAAGATTTAAAAAATAATACGTATGTAAACTTTTTCTTACTCTACAAATACAGAACTTAAATGTAATATTGATGTTCCACTCTAACCCCAGCTCTTGACAGTAACCATTCAAGCTATTCCATATAACTCCATAAACAAATACCTAACTCCATAAAACCTTACAACCGTGACCATGACAGAAGTCCAAACACAAGCTTGTTTTCTTTTTAAACTGTCAAGTTTCGAGTACACTTCAAAAGTTGGACGTTTCTCTGGAAATTACCAACTCATGCGCATGACAACGTCGAGTGGTGACAATCGATATAAGTTGGGGATACACTTCGGAAAAATCGAGATTATGTCATTAACTCATTGCCTGCGTCTTTGTTCCCCGAACTGTATAATCTCGGAGTCTTCAAGACTCGAGTAAATAGGTATCTTCTAGGCAAGCATGTCTCATCTTCGTCAGTCACATCAATCAGGTGAGATAGTGGTCAATGCCTATTTTTTCTAGGTGAACCAATTTTGATGATTATTGTTATATTTGAAAGCTGATGGTGGTCCCTGTGGTGATTAGTACTTTTTAAGTTATCCTCAATAATGCGTATTTAATTTAACTGCCCGTTGGCTTAGTTGGGTGGGTGTTTGCTTTCTACACATATATCGAGTTCGATTCCCGGCGGGAACAGTTTTCTCCCCGTGGGAAACTTGTGCTTCCGGTTCTGGTTGTGATTGTGTGTATGACGTGAATGTTTCCGGCACTCAGGACACAAGTCTTTGAACTTAGTGAGGGGTTGTGAGTGTGAAAGCGTTTATGTTTTATGTTATGTTTTTAATTTGTTTGTTTTTATTTTTTTAAGATTATTTGTTTTATGAGCAAGTTTCAAACTCTGAATACCAGCATATAACTGAAGCTAGAAACGTATACTTATTTTTAATTTGAACTTTTCATCTAGGTAATATTTTCTCTCAGTGTGTCCCCTCGGCCTGATTCTCAAGTCACCCGGGCAAACAGCGTGCAGCACGTAGTGTTTACTATCTACCGTCGCGTCGCCGACACCGCACTGCACTGTTGCATTTGTTTTAGCTACCAGACCAGGCTTTCTTTGGACAATTGTTAAAATTATCAAGATAAAATTACTTAAGAGCAAGATCCTTAAAAAAATTTTTTTTTTTCAATGATATCCTGGGTCAATCTCTTATCTTATCATAATTTTTCTATCCTGCGTTTATCGAGTATAATCACTTGAATGAGTTTTGAGTTTATTTTGGATTTTTCGTCAAATTGAATTTAGCATTATGTCGTAAATAAATACAAATAGTTAGTTCAGACAAAATACGTAGCTTACCCAAAATGTTGATATATTTCTTGCTTTTAGATATTTTACGAAAACCCTAATATATGTATGTACGGCACGCGCGATCTTGCGTAACCCCCATATTTTTACTCCTGTGTCCCTCATGCTATACATACTCTCTTTGATCGAATGAGATGACAGCCGTGCATAGACCGAAGCGCAGCCTGTTCTTAAATAAATTACTAAGTTTTCTCATTTATTTACGTATTACGTAGCATGTATTGTGCTGCTTGGTGATCCCACAAGTTTTCTCCCCATCAGAGATTTGTGTTGTGATTGTATGTGTGATGTGAATGTTACTGGCACCTACGACACAAGTCATCGAACTTAGCGTGGGGTTGTGAGTGTAAAAGCTTTTATTATTAAATACAGGCATCAAGTAGAAGTATTTTTTTACATTACAGATTACCTCGCTTTCATTGCCGCATCATCACTTTCCATCAGGTGAGATTGTGGTCAAATCCTTCCCTATCAGGCATAATAAAAAAAACCTTAGAAAGAGAAAGAGCATGTCTTTAAACATTAAATTTGGATCAATCCTTAAACTCGTTACTTATACTAAATTTTAACGTACACTTTGATTTTGCCGTACAAATTACTTAAATAATATCCTTTAGGTACTCTGTAGACAGGATCAGTTAGCCGTGATCACGTCCGACCGCTGCCGCCACGGCCGGTAACGAGCGGCAATGCAATCAGCAATCAGGCACTGCCGCATGCCGGTGACGTTAACTATACACCGCTGGCTATTGACTGAAGCCGGGCAACTTCACAAGTGCAATCCAGTAATCTACGACGAACGGATTGATTGCCCGCTCTTGAATGTAAATATGCAAGTTGAGATCTGCTTTGTACTCAAACATTTTTATATTTTACAAGCTTTTTACCTCTCCCGTTATCAATCTGTAATCAAATCTTGCAAGCTTAAATTAGACCCACTTCCGGATGTCTAAATGGACACAAAGTTGGTGTTCTTATGTATTCTCGGTGACAATACAATGTAATAGTACCATAGAGCTTATCTGATGATAGAAACGATAGATGGCCATAGAAACTGAACTAAACAATCCCAATCAACCTCATCAAAACCAAAGTTTGGGCTCGTTTAATTTGTCATTATTTTTCTGGTTATGTCATTTTTGTTAAATACATAACTAACTTAAAATATGTTTATTACTTGAAACTGGTTAAATGCACATAGTTTGCGGAGCCAAAATTAAAAATAGAGTACTTAACGACGAATGAAAGTTAACGTTCCATACGTCAAAACATTTGCGATTGGAGCACCGAGTTCAATTCGGAATCAAACCTTAGCAGCTACAAGCTCCAGATTGATTTACAGTTTGTTATACAAACGTGATGGTTATCGAAACCATGTTCGGTTACAGCGTGTTTAACAAGTAGATCGATTACTGACAGCCGCCGATCACTGAAGGAATGGACACCACATTTTTAATTTTGGCTGCGCAATCTTGTGCATTTAGCCAGTGTCAAGTAATAATATATTTTAAGTACCTATATTTCATGTTAAAGTCCTTGTCACAAGTCACAGTCAAAAATAAGGTCCAATCATGGTCAAGTCATACCCTAGTGAAGTGGTAGAAACTTTACTTGAACTTCTGTTGGAGTATTGGAGCGAAGGCCAAAATCAAAACTTTCAACTTTGTAGGATGAGTTTAATTGCACGGACAATTAAACTAAAGCCATTGCCTTTCAATCCGGAAAAAACTGCTTTCATCTTTCCCTGGTAAGATTAATAAACATAAACGCTTACACATAAGTTCTTGCACAATCACAGCCCCACACCTAGTTCGATAACTTGCGTTGTGGGTACCGGAAACATTCAAAACCGTGGGTACCGCAACACAACCAGAACCAGAAACACAATATTCCTTCGGGAGAAAACGTTCCCGCCGGAAATCGAAGGCGATACCCCTGCTTAGAAGTCGAACGCCTACCCAACTAAGCTAACAGGCAGTTCAATAGATATAATACAGTAAGATAAGGTAAGTTTTTACCTTTCATATTATATGACGACTATGGAAGTCTATTGTTTCTTCTACTCGACGCCCAAAGCATTGTGCTTTGGATTATTTCAGGCTGAACGTGCCTCAAATTGTTTTCATTTGTTTTGCATTGCCGATCGAAATGGAATTGTATTTTCCAGCTTGTTTATGAGGCACATATATACTACAAAATTTATCATATATGCTAAATAATTTCTAGTAATTATGTTAATAAACAATTGTTAAAAACCATCAAGCGAGTGAAGTAAATGATACCAAGACACTATGTACACTTCTTTAATTGGATCTTTCTAGCTATATACAATTTCACATCACACTTGTTACATTACGCTTGATTATAACTGACTACACTCTTGATCAGAACGTATTATTCCCTTGGCTGCCACGACGAGACTGTTCGCCCATTTCCGCCTTTTTCCACAGAAAATGTCATACCGAAGTCTGCTATGATTGGCCGACAGCTGCCTGCGATAGGCAGAGTCCTCGTCCAATCACGCGCTGAACGGTGCTGCCATCAACTAGAAGGCACCTCGTGATTGGTTGATAGCCCTTCCGGTCAACCACGTATCTACAATATCTGCCAACAAACTAAAATAACAATTTAACTTCTTTTATTAGTTAGTATAAATCACATCAAATTAATAAAGTCACGACATTCGGCCATCCGACATTGTGCAGTCTCCCGACGCACAACTTTATAAGCAGTCAATTTACCTTTGTTGCAGTGATAACTAAGTTAGTCATATAATACATCGAAATTAAATAAGTTCTAAACGAAGTTAATCACTGTTAGCTACCAAATATAAATATCTACCTAGTTCGTTAACACAATAAAATGTTGAAACCTTTACGCAACAATATTATTGTATTCCCATTATTTTTATCTAATTTTATAAAATTATAAATAAATTAGTTATAATACACGAGAACTTGTTACAACTTTTTTTTCACAAGATTTACTTAAGCATCCTATTCTCATTTCATACTCAGTAACAGATATCTAAACACACGTTATCTAATTATAATCACGACATTCGGTTATTATACATTACATATTTGGTTTTCATTTAATTTATTGCTAAGGAAGACTAACAGCTTACAAGTCTTTTAATTTTAATGTTTAGTATAATACAATTGCAGGTCCCTTTGGTAGGAAAAAATATTAATAATAGAAGTCAAACTTATTACCAGTTACGACTAATTAACCAAGTTATTATTTAAATTGAAACTAAACTACTTATTATCCATAAACTATTGGCATAATTATCGAAAAGTCACAGCACAACTATAGTATAGCCGACGCTACATAAATAAATTATCATTTGTTTTTTTTTTATATCAGTATTATTACAATATTGTACTTTACGTTTACGTTACTTACGGATAATTATAGTATCAGTTTACCACTGTAATACATTTTTTTTTTATATAATTATATAATTAATTGATATACATTTACTTTGCATAGATGCTTTCAAACGTCCTTAACGTCAGTGTCAGGTTAAAGAATTTTTACAATTTAGGTAATTGTTGGGGTCAGTGGTAAGTAAATAGCCAACTTTCTTTTTCGATGTTGTACAAAGACGACCAGAACAATATATATAATTTACTCATCAAATAAATTAGCTTATTTGTAAGCATCATCGTACATTAAGTAGTAAAAAATTTCGATTCCAAAGGCAGATTTAAAGAGTATTTCAATAAATTATGTCTTACAACGTAACACCTAATAACACTTTCGATGAAACAAGCACTACCATAGATGAAGCATTAATTATTCAACTTTGCCAAAATTTTATTATCTTACAAAAGATCCATATCTCGAAGGGTTAAGTTATATTTTTGTCTGTTGCAGAACATTGGAGTTTTCATAAAGTTAATCTATTATTACTCAAAGTCCAAGTCAAAACGGTCATTAAGCTACCAAAATTCTATTATGCCAACCAAAATTCGAGTTTATCAAACTCCGTTATAGGTCTTCTCGGTTCATCAACAAAGAGATGACGATTAAATATTGAAGAGCTCTTAAAATCCAATGCCAATTAAACATCTTCATCAAGTGAAACGGTGAATGACAACCATGACTTAACTGTAGAGTAAAACAACATACCACCAACCTAAATAGACGAACTCCACCCCAAGAACAAATGAACATTAATATTTAGTCTAATTAACAATACAATTTTAATTTTATGCTATTATTAATAATCCATTAATAGAATAATTCCAAATGAATTTGAAAATTGTACTTAAGGTTTCACCCACTAGACAAGAACACACATTTACAAATTTGTTCTTTCACACTCAATATTACATCATCCAATGTGAACTGTGCTTTAATTATTCTCAGAATGACAATTAGGAGTCTTCTCATTTATGTAATCTTCAACTTAGTGTAGGTTGCATAAAGGAATTAGTATTTTCAGATTTATTAAATTAAGTACCGGTAATTAAGTTGCACAATCTGCTCATTTATTAACAAATATTAAAGTGTGCACTGTTTCCAAAAATCGAATAATTTACTTTTTCTAATCGAAAATTGGGTACGCGAGGTTAATTTTTGAATTCAGTATTAGTGTAATACTGTCCGTTTTTTTTGTGACAAAGGTGTGCATAAGCACAATTGTTACAATTTGTATTGCCTATCATATATATATATACATGTGAAGGCTAAAATAATTAAACGTCCTATTGGTAAGTCTCTGGTCTTTATATAGTGGTACCTTTCACGTCCAGAAAATACCGTCTATTGATGAATCATTGACTGATTGAAGCGAGATCTCCCTGTTGACTCGGGTGACCCAGCACTCTGTCCATATGTCTGTGTGTTGTTTATCGTTGAAAAGAACCTTGCAAGAAGAATACGAAACCATTTAAAAATAAATCCATGTTAGAAAACAACAATTTGGTAGGTCATCTGTCACCGTTTTTAGACCCACTCCGTCCCGGGATCTAACGGCCTGACATTCAAAGCTGAAACCTGCACATACTATCCAATTTAATGAGAAATATAAAAATCTAACAACTACTATCAAGAAGAAATCCATAAATAATTATCCTCAAATTTTTATTCCTTAGGCAAAATATCGGCGCGAGATCTCATTTCGGGGCAATTGACTAGTTCAAAACGAGTCTATTAAAAATACAATCATGCTGCGATTATAAAATTTGATACAGTGGTACATATCTGTAGTATTATTTAGTATTTCTGCCTATTTACTGAAGCTTCAATCTATATTTATTGTTCTTGTGTAAAATACCTAAACTATGATATCGAAAGTGGCTTTCTTCCACAACACAAATCCGCATAGTGTGGAAGTCACATTGATTTTAAATTATGGAAATAATGAATACTATATTATTACAAACAACTTCCGTGAATATGTTAACGTTGGTAAAAACTGTAATGCGAGTCTGATTGTCGGATAATTGACATATGCTATTTTTTTCTTTGTGTAAATGGCGCCATGAACTATTGTTGTTGGTCTCAACGTCGGAATTATATTAATTTAACTTAATTAACATCAACATTGTTCACTCACCCCACACACATCCCGCAGAATCACCCACGAAAAGGCAATGACTAATAACTAATTTCGCAAATTCACAGTCATCTCGTGAAGGACACGGTAGTAACTCAGTAGATAATACATAATACATCTTCCTCTCTATTTTTTTTCCCAACAATTTATATACAACCAATAAACATAATACATTCCCTAATCTATACCTCACGGCCACCACAAAGCGCTCGCGCAGTTTGTCCCCGCGCATACACACCACATATATAATCATCGACCCTACAACGAGCCTACCAAATTAACACACCCTTTACCACTGATATAAATCCTCACGCTGGTAGTTTATTCATAACCCTAGGATTTCTGCCATAATACTCAATCTGCCATAAATCCGTCCGTTCCGCTCAATCTAAACGTGCTCACCGCTATATTATACCTACGTCTAGTATTAAAACTATAATATAAGTACATCAATTACCAAATGATGTATATTGATAATCTTGCGAACTCGCGCACTACATTTTCAAAAATACACAAGTATGCAAGAATACCAATTTCTTTACAGACTTGTATGAAAATCTAGTTACAAATACAGCCTTTTTCACCATTTAAGCGATAAGTGCCCAAAACTAAGTAATATTAACACATTTTAAAATAATTTATAGCATACATAGTCAATAAAATTTAAAATTAATGCAGTAACGGAATGTATAAAAGGAATATCATTTAGCTCCATCAGTTATCCCTTTACATCTATGTTCTCCATGGTTCATCCAGTTTGTACACAGCTTTTATACCCGCTATCGTCCTCGACTCGGCTTGTATTTAGTATCAGGGTTTTCAGGATCATTGAAGCTCATTTCCTCATGAAAAACAAAATAAATATTAGTTAATAATCTTATGATCAATACAGTCGTTATGAATGAAGTAACCGTTTGCACAGATGTGAACACTTCATTTTATCAATTTACTAAATAAAAAATACTTATTTGTCGGAACAAAAGTTTAACTGCTTAAAATTGCATTCACTCTCTCATTCTTACCAACATCAACAAAATATAACAATATTCTTTTTATTTATTTATTGCTATTATGATTAAGACGATCAGCTCGGATACTGGCTTTGAGAATTAAATAATAAACAATATCATTTTAAAATTCGTGGTAGTATCCCATTTTAATTCTTACCAAGGATTTACTTACAGGTTATCACGTGGCAGACAGCGGCACACTGGGCCTAAAGTTATTCATAATTAAACGGCACACAATTTAATAAGTTATTATTATGATGGAGCACTTAGCCTTGTCCTTCAATATGGCATATACAGCCATGAGGTAATCAGTATGGCACACATGACCACTACCTTTCGATATGGCCATCAACCATAAGCTAATCAGTATGGCACACATAACCATAAGTCATTCAGTATGGCACACATAACCATAAGTCCCTCAGTAAGGCACACATAACCATAAGTCCCTCGGTATGGCACACGTAACCATAACTCCCTCAGTATGGCACACATAACCATAACTCCCTCAGTATGGCACACATAACCATAACTCCCTCAGTATGGCACACATAACCATAAGTCACTCAGTATGGCACACATAACAATATGTCACTCAGTATGGCATACATAACCATACGTCGCTTTGCTGTCTCATGTTTAACCGAGATGATTACTGTCGGTCCCTAATTGGCACATGTCATTTCATGTCATGATGAACATTCTTCCTCTGTCGTATCTACATAAGAGATTTGTATTTTCATCTCGCCAAAATGGCGTGCAAAATTTACCAACTTCTTACCAATCTCCTCATTTTTATATAAATTATAAGAATAGTTGTTTAATATGTACAATGTACGCATCTATATGTAGTAAGGAATAATATTATGACCATAATAAAATAATGAAATTTTAGAATAAAATAGCTTTACGAACACTTGACTGACTGGCTTATGAATCATTGCTTTTTAAAAGGCTTATAGGTATAGGTATATAACTTTATTCTTGCGTTACCGTTTCTACTTTGATTTTTATGCAATTAAATAATGTGGTAACATTTGAACAAGAATTATGTTTTTTCATATATATTCATAAGTCTGATCTCACATATTAAAAGTATCTCTTACATTGTTACAAATAATTATTCTTATCATCATCGGTAGTATCAAACACTGATATCAGAGGGTAGTAGGTACACACGTCTTCTTTAAAAATCGAACACGGCAAAGATACAGTTATCAAATGAACTAGCATGGGCGGATAGTCTCAAAATCATTTCGACCGACCCATGCTTCAAAACAAAATTAAATGCTATCAAAAATTCAATTTAATATTATAGTAAAATATATGTCGGTAGGTTAACATTTCATTTTAACTCAAGCTAAATAAGGCGTTAATTATGTCAAAAATTTCAGTGATCGTTATCATATATACTAGAAGTCACACCGATTAGTCATGGTCACTAAATCTCACTACTTCAGAGGTACAAATACATTTTCGTGGATATAGGAAAAGAAAAATCACTTGTCAAATTATACAAAACGTGGGCATGATCATAAAAAGAAAAGGTAAATTTACATACCTCGGTTCTATCCCGCTTCTGATATGAAGTAAATGATACCAAGACACTATGTACACTTCTTTAATTGGATCTTTCTAGCTATATACAATTTCACATCACACTTGTTACATTACGCTTGATTATAACTGACTACACTCTTGATCAGAACGTATTATTCCCTTGGCTGCCACGACGAGACTGTTCGCCCATTTCCGCCTTTTTCCACAGAAAATGTCATACCGAAGTCTGCTATGATTGGCCGACAGCTGCCTGCGATAGGCAGAGTCCTCGTCCAATCACGCGCTGAACGGTGCTGCCATCAACTAGAAGGCACCTCGTGATTGGTTGATAGCCCTTCCGGTCAACCACGTATCTACAATATCTGCCAACAAACTAAAATAACAATTTAACTTCTTTTATTAGTTAGTATAAATCACATCAAATTAATAAAGTCACGACACGAGCGACTTGAATGGCAATAGGCACGGCACATAGTACGCAGAACTGATGGCCGATGGGGCCGAAAGGTTCTCGAATGGAGGCCACGGACTGGCAAACGCAGTGTCGGGAGACGGGCGGTCTTCCGACACTGCGCTTGCACAAGATGGATAGATAATATAATGAAAGCAGGAAGACGCTGGATGCAGGCCGCTAACAACCGTTATTTTTGGATTTTTTTGGATAGATGAAGATGATGATTTTTATAGATTTCTTCTAGAACTGAACAATGGGACGTTACATATATTCATACCTTTGTTGTTGGAATAACTTTTCCCACTAGTCTAGACGGCAACATAACTAATAGTGATCTTTCAACAAAAGGTATAGTTGGCGAACGAAAACAATCATTATTCAGGTTTTATTGATTTCCTACGACAACGTGATATCAAAATGCGCATACGCAATATGTTTACTCCATGAATTGTCTGCGTGAACGAATAATTTTTTTTTTTTTTTTTTGTTAAAGAACATAATATGTACTACTGAAAAATAGGGAACCTCTAAAATTTTCTATAACAGTATTTTTTGTTGTATTTATTTTATGCTAGATATGCACTAGATCAGTATCTCACCTAGATGTAACCGCGGGAAGACGTAGCATGCTTGTCTATAATGTACTTATTCACTCTTGATAGGAAGACTTCCAGATTATACCGTTCTGGAAATAATGGCGCGGGCAATGTGTTTTCTTCTTCACTATATTAATATGAAAGATAAACGTAGAAGCTAAAAGTTTCAAACAAACTGAAGTACATACCTTCAGTTTGTTTGAAACTTTCAAACAAACTGAAGGTATGTAGATAGTTTTAATTTACTAACTAGGTTACTAGCAGATCCCATCGTTAATCAAGTTAAAATATAACCTGTGTTAATGCTTGGAATAAGCTATGTACGTTCCAAAGGAGATGTTTCATTTTGGGCCAGCACCATGTACCATACATAGAAAAATAGGGAAAAAATATTGCATTTTCTTAAAAATACATATTAATTTATCTGCAGAAGATTGCAGCTGTACCCTCAAATTATTATTTTTAAATATGAAACCCTATTTTTGGGGCAGTCATGACAAGAAGATACTGAATGTCACTCTGTTCTGAGTTTCAATCGAGTAACATCTTCTAATATATAAAATTCTCGTGTCACAGTTTTCGTTGCCATACTCCTCCGAAACGGCTTGACCGATTTTGATGAAATTTTTTGTGCTTATCCGGTATCTATGAGAATCGGCCAACATCTATTTTTCATCATCATCATCATCACTTTTCATCATTATCAACGCGGGTGAAACCGCGGGGCGCAGCTAGTATTCTATAGTCCTATTATAATTATAACAAAACCCAAATATTTTAGAATTGATATGTTGTTTACAATAAATCAATGTCACGTCAAAATTACAGTTCAATATTGTCTCATTCCGCCATTTGTAACTGTTGTGTTGCTATCAATGTAGGTACTAAGATATTTAAATTGTACATTAAAACGAAATAAAAGTAAAGAAAATAAACATTCAAAAACGGTTACCATATTGTACAGCTATATGTATGTATATGGTACATGGTGCTGGCCCAGGCTCTTTCAATGTTGAAACATCTTTCAAACAAATCCGTTCAGCGTGAAGATAATAAAAACGTACATACACACACACTTACTCGTATCTACGAGCACATACAAACTTTCGCACTTATGCTAAAGTTATATTTCATATTTAGTTTATAAAAAAGTAGTCATAAATATTTACTGTTTCAGTATTTTATGAAATTAAAATTCATGTCTGTATTGTTTACATAGCTTTAGCCATGCTAGGCAGATCTAAAGTAGTAAATCTTCCTTAAATGTTTGTTATATAGTCTTATCTATTCATACGTCGGAGTTAGTTTACAATTCCAATGATGTTAGAATCCCGAGATTATTTTTCCAAATGGTTATGTGAATCTGTGATCACTTCATAAAATACTTGTCATGCTCTCAATTCCAACTCTACACCACATAATTTCAGGGGCTATTTTAGTTTGTAAATTAAGTTATAATGTTTAAGTTAGTGTTGTTTTCACCGGAAGCTTCGGGAGGGATAGGAGTTATATTTAGAAGGAATGCAGGACGGATGCCGAGGTGTAATATTGCGAGCTCGTTTCGTTGGCAGTGCTGGTGTTGCTAGTGTTTTGTTGGCACTACTGCAATTATACCCATTCCTGTGTATTAGCCGTTTTAACTGGTATTAAAATGGAAGTTATTTATTGATCCGTTTTAAATTAATTGAGTGTCCCATTGTCTATTGCAATCAACGTAGGTTTGTTTCCTATCTCGATGATAGCAATCAAGGATTTTGTAGCCAAAGTTGTTTTGTAGCTAAAGGATAGATAACTGACAAACTTACAGTGCTGAATATCAAACATGCGTGAAATCTTATATATATATTTAATCGTATTTGCAATATCAAATCGTTTTATCTCATAAAGAACCTATCGTGGTTGCGATCCCGATGAAAGGTTAAAAAAGTACCCTGTGTCCCTCTCGCACAGAGCGATAGTTTTAAAAACCGTAGGATTGTTTCCTATCTCGATGATAATAATATCCTGTCGAAAGTGATTAAACAAAAGACGATCATGCTAGAAGAAGTCGTTCGTCAACTTCACGCGTCTACTAGATTTTTGTTTATTTTTTAAGATTTTATTATTTTCTATTCAAGGTAGGCAAACTTTAAACCCTATCTCACCTGATGGTAAGCGACGATGTGGTCGACGATGGAGCAAGCTTGCCTAGAAGGTACCTATTCACTCGCGACTTGCAGTATTATATAAATTGTGTTTGAAATCTATACTATACAGAGTATAGTCTGGCCTGTTTTTATTGTATTCTCTTGTTAGCTGCTGAATGATTTACAGTTTTCTGTACTTGGATGGAAAATCCCTGAATTAATTTTCCCACAAGACAACATCAATCACTGTGCCTACAAATTTCTCACAGCAATTTCTTGTAGGCATCCAAATGAGGCCGCGACTGAAGGACAAGCCGTCGTTAATCATTTCACGTCACTGACAGACGTAAGCAGTTTTAGAAGAAATTAAACCAACTTCAGAATGTTCAAGTTTACTTTGCTATACTTTTTCAGTATTGTTGTATTTTGTAAGGGTAATCCAATTTAAAATATAATGTTTTTTGCTTTTAATAATTGCTTGAATGCTAACGAGAAAAGTGTTAGTCGAGTAGTATAGAAAATTAAATAGAAAAGGAAGGTCTAAAAATAGTGTGTCAAAGATGACATGAGCAAGAAGAGGAGTGTCGAGATTCAGGCTAACATGAGATAATAAAGTCTAGAGTGAATAGGACCTTTAAGGCAAGCATGTTCCATCATCGGCCGCAACTTTTCATTGGTTTTTTTAAGCTTAGTATTAAACGCAAGCATGCGTTTAATAATTTATTTTGCTGTTTGTTTGTAGTATAAATGTTGTGAGTGTCATAAACAATACATTTATTTTCTTTCTTTAATTATGTCTCGATAATGCTAGTAGAACAGCACTCTCTTTCAAACCAAAGCTAGCACCAAACAGTGTCAATTCTTCTCGGCACCTAATTGCTCGTTATCAGTCCTTGTCAGTCCTGATTGCCATAAATCAGGATGTAGTTGGGCAAAGAGTTGTTCAAATTGCATGACAGTGGCAAATGATGGATCACCATAGCATGAGAATGGTGTGCTGTCGGTGACACTAGTGATGGATTGTTGGTACAATTGGTTAGATGATTTGGATATATTGTTAACTTTTGTAAGTATTTCATAATATAAGCGGTCAATGAAATTGAATGCACACGAAGCGTTTTGCTTCTACATTCATTGTGTGAACCGCAAAGGAATGAAAATCTTAGCCTGAGTCGGTGTTTCCTGATGAGTACAAAATGGGAGTCTTCAAGTCGCGAGTGAATATGTATCTTCTAGGCAAGCTTGCTACATTTTCGACCACATCGTCACTTACCATCACGTGAGATAGTGGTCAAAAGATTGCCTAACTTGAATAAAAAAAAGGTTGATACTGCACTGCACCCGTGCCCTGCTGACTGAACTGAATATCAGAAAGTCTTGGGGCGAGAACTTGTGTTCTTGTCGGGAATGGAACCCAATAATCCTGCTTACAAGTCGCACGCCCACTCAACTAAACCAACGGGTTAAGTACAATTTAGATTTATTTTTCATCCCTATAATTAAAGTTAACAGTCACTCGTTAAACACTATTAATTACAAATTACATTCTTACTTATATAAATTATATAAAAAAGATAAGGTGTTAAATTTTATGTAGTCTGCGTCTCAAAATTAGAATTTATTTACAACATTCCCAACATGTTGTCGTTGTTACCCAATGACTTTACTATATATGGTATATTGTGTTAGTGTGACTTATTATTAGTGATTACTGTACAGTATGGCCGAGGCGATAGGAAGTGATCTATCATCTGGACAGAACAGTCCATCGCTCATGCGGCACTATGGTTCAACTTCATATAATTTAATGTGGTCACGATGTATTAAAACATGATTAATTTCAACTTTCTGGAAGAAGAGTTTGGGACTAACTTTACTGGTGTATCCTACTAATATTATAAATCCGAAAGTTTGTGAGTAAGTGTGTGTATAGGTATGTTTGTTCACTCTTCACGCTTTAACGGCTGAACGGGTTTGGATGAAATTTGGAATGTACATAGATTATACCTAGGATTAACACATAGAGTACTTTTTAATTTGATAATAGCGGGCGAAGCCGCGGGGCACGGCTAGTAGCATATAAAAAAATATACTTTTTTTGTCATAATTGCATTACCGGCAGTGTAACGCAGCGCTTCCCGCGCTCTTTCAAAGTAACAGAGCGAGCTAAAATGTTGATTAGCCAAACTGAACTAGTGAAGGAAAGACTTCAGAACCTCGAGAAAGACTTATGCGTGTTTTACAGCATACATTTCGGAGAGCGTGCGACAGACTGCACGATCTAATTCCTACAGCTCCCTTCTATCATCGGACAATAAGGCGTACGTAAACAAGACATCTTTTCATGTTGGACATTCCCCCATTCAAATCAAGCGATTCGCCACAATTTTTATTATACGAACTGCAAAAGAAAGTAACACCATGCCTTCGTCCTTGTCTTCCGATAAGTACAATTAAGGCTCTTCAAGTCAAGTGTGAACAGATATCTTCTAGGCAAGCATATCCCACCGTCGACCGCACCCTTGCTTTCCATCAAGTGAGATTGCGATTCCTTCAAATGCTTGCCTATTGATCAAACAAAATAATTAAACGCCAATCCGACTTCACCGCTTTATCTTCGGAACTTTGATCAGATTATGTACTAAACACGCATTATTGACGATTTTAAGAACTACTGATCGGATTTTGATCAAATTTAAATGGGACTAATTGGAGAGCAACATCTTCCTAATATCGGTTCACATGGAACGAAGTTATGAGGTAACACACATAAAAAAATATCAGTCGGTTAAAAAGGAAATACCTATATAATATAAATTAATTTTTAGATTGCATGGTACACTGATACTTAAACATAAAACATTTTCCTGCGAAAACAAAGCGGTTTGTTCTCAGTGACTAAAACATTCCTCTTAATTCAGAACACAACATTTTATTACTCATTTAGCGGCCATATAATTACTTCAAGTGTCACGACATAAAGTTGTAACGCCGTCTACACACTGCGCGATAAACCTGCGTTTTCACGCGCGTCGTAAATGATGATCCGCCTGAAGCGACGTGACGCGTGTGACGTCACCAGTAGGTTATTCAGTTATTCTGTAGCTCTTCATTCTGTGACTATAGTAGGGATAGATTTGTACAATATTACGATCAATATAAAAAGTATTTTTATGTTTTTTTATAAAATGAGATTTCAATATTAAAGTATTCTTCAGTGAAAGCTGCATTAGTATGCTCTGCTGAAAGCATTGACATTCAACTTATATCATGTAATAGCAACGGCTTAAAGTTGTAAAATATCTTAATAAATGCGTAGTATCAATTTGCTAATAAGCACAATAATGGAAGTCTTCATAAGTGAATAGGCAAACGTGCTCTTTCATCGATCGCATCGTCGCTTACTAGTGCGATAGTGGTCAAACGTTTAGGTAACTCAAATAAAAAAAGATGAACTCGAAATGTTAATTGTACTCGAACTAAACACTAAATTCAACTAAAAGCGCGTTTACCCTACATTACACTTAGGTATGGTTTAGATAGCAGTGAACTAACTATTGAAACAATAAATAATAAAAAATAATAAAGTACACAATAATTAAACGCAAGCAAAGTTTTAAAAAACCGCTTTATCTTTGGAACCTTGATCAGATTTAATGTATTAAACACGCATTATTGACGATAACTCAAAAACTAGATCCGATCTTGATCAAATTTCAATGAGACCACATGAAAAGCACTAGCTTTCAAATAAAAAAATAATCATCAAAGTCGGCTCACAACGAAAGAAGTTATGAGGTAATTTTTGAAATCGGTTAAAAACGAGAACATCGTCAATGTAGTCCATAGGATACGCATTATTGACGATATTTCAAGAAGTACTGATCAGATCTTGATCACTTTTAAATGGGACCAATTGGAAAGCAACATCTTTCAAACTAAAAAAAAAATTCGAATCGGTTTACGTGGAAAGAATTTATGAGGTAACAATAAAAAAAAATTGTGAAATCGATAAAAATACGCCGAACATTGAAAAAGTTATTTAAGTCCCTCATTATTACGGACGGAAAATTTCAGGCAAACTTGTCCTTCTGCAATATAATTAGATTTAATTCCCTTTGCAAACGGCGAAAATATGGACCGGGAGCTCATTCTATTTTCAAAAATGTATCAGAGCGCCTGGTTGAGGCGACGCGTGATCAAAATGCTGGCACTTATTTGGCTCAACGTATTAGCATTGCAATTCAGAGAGGCAATGCAGCCAGCATGATGGGAACGCTACCCACTGGTAGTGGGCTTGAGCACTTGAGTTACCTATAGGCTCGATGTCTTGTAGATAACTTGGTTCTTTGCTGTATATAGTTTTAGTTTAGTTTTAGGAAATATAGGCAATAAGCCCGTATATAGCTTCAATTTTAGTAATATTCTTATTGTAAAATGAAAATTCCCCTTGATTTATGCTACTATTTTCATCATCATCTTACCAATTATTATCATCATCCTACCAATTAGTCACCAATTTCTCAAAATATAAAAATAAACAGTGTATTTTAAAACCAAGAAATCCAGATCAGTTATAAACCTGTCTCCAGTTTCCCGCGTAAACGATGAACTGTCACTCTGACAGCTCACGACGCGGGATTATTCTGGAGATTGTCGCGCAACGTGACCCGAAACCGAAACGAGTTCTACGTGAAATTGATATCGGGCTTTTATATTTTGTACAGAAGTTTGAAGATGTACGAAGAGTTGGGCTTTGATAGCTGAAATTGATTGAGCGCGTGCCGTAAAAATGTCTGAAAGGAACAAAAGGCTTTTAATATAAACGCAATTATCTTTGCGCAATATACAACAATGTCATGCTTATAAAAACATGAATGAATGTTATTATTTATCGTTATAGATATATGAAGACCATCCTCGATCACTTTAACATTTATCACGACAAGCAAAATGACTCATTGGCGATGATAAGCTAGTCGAGGTTACATTGCAGAGTCTCGGTTACCGACGCGACGTAAGGTCGCAATGGAATTATATCGGCATTATATCGTTTACATTTTATAGACTGCGCAGGTATTACACGAGTTAAGCCCAGTGGGGACGACAGGGTGGGGACGACCGGGAATAAACGATTTTATCATCTAACTACAAGACAAACTGTCACACGTCATCCATTTATGGTTGACATACTCTAGTTCGCTTGAAACGTTTCGCTTCTACGTATATCATCTGTACTGCGATGGAATGCAACTCATTGCCCGCGTTTTTCCCGGAACGGTATAATCTGAGAGTCTTCAAGTCAAGAGTAAGTTGTTATCTTCTAGGCAAGCAGGCTACATCTTCGGCCGCATCATCAATTTTTATCGGGTGAATTAGATCCCAAATGTTAAAAAGAAACAATAGTTGTGATAGATAGTGGTAAATCGCTAGGTTATATTTGAGATATGGCCAAATTTTGTTTTTAGAGAGCTTCGAAGACCTTGCGAAACATATTGCCAGCGAAATGTCGCCTTCTCATTTCTTCAGAGTAACTTCTTACATTGCTCCCTTCTGTTTAAGTTTAATTTTTATAATCCACGCCGTCGTTTACACAATTAAATCAGAATATCCCTACATGATTCACGCTCGACAAATCTGTTTTAATTCCTAACAGCTAAGCTTGTCGTTTCGGAATGCATAAATAAAGTCCACTTATTCACGGCTATTTCCGTGCTTGTGGGATTGTAGGCCAATGGAGACTAATTCGATTACTAATCTCTCCAGAATTGGACTCCCGTCTTGGTTGGGTAGATATTAATGGAGTTGTAATATAATAGGGGAACGATATTCTAACATGTTTTGTGCAGGAGACAATCAAGTCGTTCGCATGATGGTAAACGTCACGTCTTCATATATCATCTGCTGTGGCATATTTTCATAAGCAATTTAGGAACACCTGAGTGTAATGCAGCAAAGATTCTGTACAGTCACATGTTTAGTATTTAAAGACCCTAGATTAAAGTACGATGGGGCTAGACCGGTAAACCCCTAAAAAACAGTAACTGAACAAGTATAATAATATAGTATCGAAATAGCTGAACATCTCTAGCTTGTTGACCACATCGTCATTTACCACTATATGTGATTTACCTAACTTTTCTGAAACTATTATAGTTACACATACCTAGTTACTTTTGTTGCTCTGTAGATGAAAAAAACGCAGCGATTATGAAACTTCTTTATTTAAATAGTGTTGTAAATCGATAATACAGGAACAGGGATCATATTCACACAAATGTGATTCTACAAGATACAATGATTTCATTCTTATCTCACAATGGTTTAATTCCTTGTGCAATGAGGCGCGCCACACCCACCACTTCTTTCCTTTATTCTGATATTAAATCTCCATCTTGCGGGACGGGGTGAAGTGACACGTCGTAAGAAGGCGGGTTTAAATGCGCCTTTATGCGGGTGTGAATGCGACTTCATGTGACGCAAAAAATGGTGCTTTATACGAGTGCGTTCTCACTGCTATATAACGATATTCACTTACGGAAGTGTAGGTATGTCCCAAGTAGCAAGTAATAGTAAAATAAATTAGTTGGTAGTCTCTACCAGCACTCAACCAGTAGAACTAGTAGAACCAGCATAAACTATCAGTAAGATTGCGCTAGCAGTAGCACTTTAGAGTAAGTACCAAACTTTCGGTCTAGCATACGTACCATACTCGAAATGAGGTTGTTAATCACTAGAAACATACAAAAAATTGTACTATATTTGTATGCTAATAAGAAAGGAGGCAAACAAGATGCTCACTTGAAGGTTGAACCTCCAGTTAGCTCAAAGCGATTCGCTTCTACGTTTATCAAAGAAGTGGAACTCTTTGCCTGGGTCTTTGTTTACCGAACAGTACAATCTTTATCGAAAAGTCAAAGAGGAAAAAGGTATGTATGTTCTTCTACATATTCAACTTCCATCAGGTGAGACAGTGGTCAAATGCTTGCCTATCCAGCGTAAAAAAAGGTAAGCGACGCCCCTGGCTATAAATAAAAAAATACTTTGAATAACAAATCGACTCGTGACAATGCTATAAGCTCGTAACATAGTTTCATACGTACACGATAAAACCGTACCACATCGAACAATGTACCTCCACAAAAAGAACGTTTTACAGTAGCGTGTCACCCGTGAATGGCAGGCTTAATGTTAGTACGACAATTGTTTGCCGATACTGTGGATGCGATCACAACATTGTGTGGCACCCCTGGCCAGGTTGGATTCATGCAGGGTTGGTCACTTTACATTACTGAAAAAGTTTAACGATGTTCTGATAAAATCATAAGGTTTGAGGAAACACTAATGAAGATTTTCTCGATTTTTTCTTATATTATATATTAATAATAATAATGTTTTATTAATAACTTATTTCATTTACACAAAATATCTTTTTTTATATAACAGACTAAGCAAACGTTTGCCCATAATCACGCCTGATGGAAAGTGACGATCTAGTCTAAGGTGGGGCACGCTTGCTTTGTTAATACCTATTCACTTTACTTTTGAACTCACCCAAATTGTACCTTTCGGGAAACACAGACGACGGCAAAGCGTTCCATTCCTTTACTGTTCTATAAATGAACGAAGACGCAAAACGTTTCGTGCGAATGAACGGTATCTCAACCATAAACGGGTGACGCGACGCCGTTCTTCTAGATGTAAGGTGAAAAATTACAGACCAACATTATATGTATACATAATGTTATAAGTAGTGAGCCCTGTATCCCACACTAGGATAAGTCCTGTTTCGTGGGATTCAGTCCCTTTCAGTATTATTCAAATCCTGCATTTTATTTTAAGAATTTATACATGTAAAAATTATTAAACTAGTCGTTCGCGCCGAGCTGAGATCTCGTGCCTACATTTTGACTCACAGAGAAAAACTTTTGAGGTTACTTGCTTATAACTTTTTTTCTGTGTAATAATTGTTTGATTTCTGTATTTGTTGTTCAAGTACAGGATATAACGGTTATTATACGTAAGTATCAGCGTTCAGTGTGAAGCCGTTTTTGAAATAGACCCCGGGACAAAATAGGTCTAAAAACAGTGACTTTAGTGGCCTACCAAATCGTTATTTTCCAACATAATTTTTTTTTAAAACCGGTTTTGTACTCTTCTAGTCAAGTTCTTTTTAAAGATATCCCACAAGGGAAGATAAAAAAAATGTTGCTCCCCACTTACATGTATGGGAAACCCCTTAATATTTTTGTTCATTCATTTATTTTTCATAGTCATTTCTGGCTTTGGGCCGTATTTTTACATATTTCATGAGAATTTGAAGTCATTCACTTTTATGGTTTAAACGCTAGATGCCTCTGACTATCATTATATTTGAGCCAATTGCTGTTGAAACACTTGACCCGTGGGAACCCTGTGGATCGTCTTAATCTCTATCTTGTTCTCAGGACAATCTATTTACAAAAATGCACGTGTCGCCTCAACCAAGTACTCTGATGAGCACTTGGTTGAGGCGACGCGTGATCAAAATGCTTGTACTTATTTGGCTCGTATTAGTATCGCAATTCAGAGATGCAACGCCTCCAGAATGATGGGAACGCAACCCAGAGCTTGAGCACTTGAGTATCCTATAAGCTCAATGCCTTGTAGGTAACTTAATTGTTTGCTGTATAGATTTCAATTTTAGTTTAGTTTTAGAAAATATAGTTAACTGGCCCCTCGATGTAGTTCCTGATTTTTACGACGACCAAGAAAAAACATTAAGTAACATTAGATTACCATTTGAAGATGATATTCGTTGTTATTTAGTTGTAAATTTTTAGTTAAATAACAATATTTACTAGTTATAAATGTTTGTATCAATACCAGGATATTTACCATGTATTTCGTTTGTTTTGAGTTTCCGATATTTCGGCACTGTTGCAAGCGCCATGATCACGGAGTACCTGGAGTAGTGCGGGTGGATGAAGATTTAGATTTACGAGCATACGAAACGGTCTACCCGCGCCCGTACTCATTTACTGCGTTGAATATTTACTAGTTCTCCATTACATCCTACTGACAACCCTAGTCTCTGAATGCCCATAGAATTGGTGCATTAAATTAAGTGTAAAAGCAAATGAATGGAACAATTTGTAACGAACTTCCGCCGTCAAATGACGCGTCAAAGTGCGTCGTTTGACGTTGAAAGCCGTCAATAATGACGTCTTAACAAACGGCGCAGTCGACTGGAAGAAATCTACTCTCATGGAAAATGTTGCACAATTATTCTTAGCCTGTTCCTGGTGAACATCGGACGAATATTAATAGATATGTAAATGAAGCAAATCAAATCGAACGCTTTCACACTCACAGACCCACACTAAGATCGAAGATTGGTGTCGCTGGTGCCAGAACACACAAAATCACACCCAGAAATGCAAATTTCCATTAGGGAAAAAATATATGTTCCCATCGGATTTATATTCAAACAAGTTGTCACAAAATAAAAAACACAAACGCATTTACATTCACACCCCCACACTCAGTTCAAAGACTTGTGGGTGCTGGAAACATTTAAACATCACATACACAATCGCACCCAGAACTTAATATCCTTACTTTTTACTATAAGTACTCTTCCTGGAGGAAGACTAATATATGGGTTGGGTATAAAAGTATTGAAATCTCATTTTATATCGTAGGGTCTGGTGCATACATTTTTCACGATTCAAAATCAAAATAGTTTATTCACTAGGGCCCCAATGGCCTCATTGATCATGAAAGTCAATGACTCTACTGCCAGATTTGCAAATTACAGCCTTTATTCGTTTTCAACTTATTGTATGTGTAATTATATGTGTCCATATTCCCTCGTGTGCATGGGATAGATAGATACCATATCAGTTGGATAGATGTCAAGACCTTGAAATATGTCCTAGTGTACATATAGCAAAACTTATAACAAGTTTCTTATGTTAGCGTTCTTGCAAGCTAGCATTTATTTTGCATGGCACTGACTACTGACGCCTACTTTTTTCATTTCACTTTATAAAAACGATAAATAAACTCAAATCAAACAGAAAAACCACGTCAGCTTTCCGAAGCGTACGGTTCCCTTTTCTCCACTTTTCATTTCACCTAAACGCCGTCAAAATTAATGAGAATCCCCATATTAATAAAATAATTTTCATCTCACCCTTTCAGTCCCCAGCCGCCTGCGTTATAAGAAGATTAACCCCAGCACGGGTAAATTAGGGTCGAATTTTAACATAATTAAAATAGGGCTAAACATGTAGGAGAGCACTCAAGTGACATAAAGTAATTACTTAGCGACATGCTTAGGTAGAGGTTTAAGGTCGGACTTCACCAGGGCAAGAAGTCAATTGGGAGACGAGATTTAAAAGTGCCTAAAAACGATGTACATAACTAAAAAAACAAAAGAAAACGCCTAAATGTCAACTGCAAACACACCTCTGTAGTATCAATTACCAAACAAAAAAAGAATCATCAAAATCGATTCATAGTTGGCGGAATGATCGCGTAACATACATACGAAAAAAACATACAGTTGAATGGTGAACCTCCTTTTTTAGAAATCGGTTGAAAAGTTGCAGTCAGAGTTGGATCCTGACTAGAGAACTCCTTAATGATTAGCAGCATTGAGATTCTGAGTGTCACCATGATATGGCTGCATACTGAACTAAAGTTTCGCTCCAAAAAGCTTATTTAAAAATATATCACTATTAATTTATTATTTAAGTATATAGAAGTAAACAAATTATAGAATTCTTTGTCAGGCAATTGTCGAATAATTTTTTGATGTATTTTTAATATATATTATTATTCTTTTAGAATTTTAATTCGCCAATTAGGGTCATCTACTATTATGAACTTCATACGTGTGTGTTATAAATCATGTTTCAATTGACTAAAATGTTATGTATTAAAATTTCAGGCTTTTATTTATGAGTATACAAATCCTCTCCCTATTATCACAAATGATTAATTAACCCAGATCCGGATATCGTACTAAAGTGTTTTGGTTGTACGTTTCAAATTGGGACAGTCAATTTCGAACTCAATTTCCTTGAATTCCATACGTTAGGTATGTACTCGTATGTAGCGATGTAAGTACGTATGCATGGAAGAAGTTATTTCCCCTTGACGCAAAGATTTAACAAGAGAAGGAATTGTGGTTAATCCGGTTAATCTCATTTGCCGAAGGAATGCTAAAGTTCCAGAAGGAAAGTTATTTAATCTAGAAGTTACTATACGGGCTTTTAATTAAGTTCAAACTGAGCGTGACCTAGGATCTCAGCTGTAGGATCTGTCAAGTATGTACCTACCTATCCATGTCAGCAATATGTTTAATTTGAATGTCTGGTTTATGCAAAAAAAAATTGTCATTTAATTTTTATTTTGTAGCGTTAGTTCATTTCTTATTTCTTTTAGGGTTCCTTATTCAAAGGGTACACACGGTACCATTATTAAGCCTACACTTACGATCTGTTGAAACCGTAGTAGCCGGCTCAAAAATGTTCATAGCATGTGTATTAATTTATGGTATAAATGGTGAGAGCAGGCCCTGAATCCCAGCAGTAGGAACGTAATGAGCTGATAATGATAAAAAAAATAAAAAATTAAGGGACGCCCTTGTATTGTGACTTCTCCCCATTCCAATGCATCTGGAATAATAATGTATCAGGCCCGTGTAGCTTTCACTGAATTTTCTTTATAGCTCCTAATGTAAACTATAATATTTTCCATCTTCTACTTTCTTTTGGAAAATATCGGTCTTATTCCAGGGAAAAAAACCTATCGAGCCTAATATCATAGTAGAAATATACATATCTTTGATTTTTGAAGACCTTGAACTTGTTAATTTTCCGTCTTACAACTAGTAACCTAGTTTACAGTTACTTGTGTATATATTATGACGTCGATATATCCGTGCTTTGTCTCCGCCAAACATTCACAAAGCCCTATTTACATAATGCCGGGGTTTAGTTAACTTCGCGATTAGCGAGGACAAACCCTCCGGGCTACGGACTCAGGGATTGAGCGTTACAGATCACACGCAGTAACATAACTACAAGCTGATAAAAATTAACTAGACGATTTGAGCCGTAACAAATTTGACATTTTTCAATTACTCGAAACAAGTGATTTGGTAATTTTTTTTATTGCCGTATGATAAAGTACGCTTTTTAGGTATTTTTATGTATTGAACTCAATTTGGTCAATTTCTGAAATGAGTAATAATTTTTTTCCTCGCTTACTCGTTTCCAATATTACAAAACCGTAATCGTTGGAACATGTATTGTAAATTTCGTGTATTGATTACTAATTATTATGTAATAGACCAAAATTGTAATAACATATTATGTCATCTCCTCTTGACACATTATATCTCATACATTGGTTACTTCTCTTCTCGTTTGTTGCCTTGGTGTCCGGTGTAAGTTTAGCTTAGCTATTTTTATTATTAAAAACGGTGGAAGGACTCAGAGACATTGAAAGCGAAAATTTTGGTTGTTATAAATATTTTTGCATCTCTACGCTCTAATCATTATAATATAAATAAGCTAATCATTATTATTTTATCCGATTATTTATTTGTACCTACGTGTATTTAATAGAATATTATTTTGTTGCGCTACATACATTAGATGGAAAATAAAAGTATAAAGGATTAGCTTTTACAAAAGATCAGCCTATTGATAATCATAGCTAAAGTTGACGCGAGTTACATTACTGTCTACATCTGTACTGTGCTGCGGTTGGATGATGTATTTCGGAGTATTTACCATACATTATCTAAATTTGAGGATCCTTGAGAGATTAGGTTACATAGAATATGAACCATTGGATGTAGGTACATATATGTAAGGACATTTTGGTTCATCGGTTCGTCCGTTGAACATAAAGACATTGTTAAAGAAATAACGTTACCCTTAAAATTTACCGAATGCAAGGGTGATTAAAATCATATTGCTCTCGATAGCGATATATTTACTACTTTCGTCAATAAACTAGGTACATGAGGACAACATTACTGAGTTATATAATTGTATGATGACACCGTGAAAAATATTGCATTACATCTTGTATGATAAGAAAAAGATATACGCCCAACGTGGGGCTCGAACCCACGACCCTGAGATTAAGAGTCTCATGCTCTACCGACTGAGCTAGCCGGGCCGGTAGAGATGTGTTCGGAATTAGTAAACATTTCAAGTTTGACTGACAGACAAAATATTCTGGTATTCAAGACATCGTAAATTAGGCACAAAAATACTTATTGATATGCCCAATAGGTAGTAAGCTTCACACATAGTGTGTGTCTTCACACAATTTACTACTATTTGATTTCCTTGATTTTCCTGCAAATTATTTTCTCGATTGTTTTCACTAAAGTTAAACGATTTGATTAAACATTTATAAAACAATCATAGTCATCATCAATTGAATCTAATATCTTCTTAACATTGAATTGTGATTGTGAACGTTAAGAGTTGAAGGGTTAAGAGGTAGTCTCTAATTGTCCTACTAGTTGGGAGCTTGCCCAGAATGCTATTTATTTATACGTTTGATAATCCAACCATCCTCTTAAGACGACGTAGTGTCTTAAGACGATGGTGGATGGAATTGAGTATCAGCAGTAAATCCCAACGCAGTTACCACCGTAGAACTGCAAGCAGTTTAACTGTCAATGCGGATGTGGTTAAGCCAGGTTTATATGACTCGGGGCAAGATAGTGACTGCTAGGACCCTATCTTGCCCCACCTCGGCGAGGGACTGCTCACGGGGGGGTTTTTAGTGGGTTCGAGCCCCACACACCCCTTTCCTTAACCCCTGGGAAGGAAAGGAAGTGGCAGGCATTTTCCCCCCCACAAAAAAAAAAGCTTTATATGACACAAGCGACGTCGCCGTGACTAATATAACAAATAAAAACTTTTAAAAAACCTAGTGGGTTTTATAATAAAAGCTGTTCTCCCAGAAAAGTGGTAGATCAACAATAATGGCTTTAATTAGTAACTTCGAATGTAGCTCTCGAAGCTTGGTCGATGAACATCGCACGGTCAACTAAGTTAAACAGCGTTCCTAACAGACAGTATTTAGACCGGCTATAGGCCTTACCTCTATATTTTTAATTAAAAAATTCAAAAACTTATTTGAAAAAAAAAAACAATTTGGCTCTTTCAGATCGCACATATATCCAGAAACAATAATTTCCCTTGAGGAGGAACTAGTATTCCCCCCGGGATTTGAACCCGATAACCGCTGCGTAGATGGCGCACCCAACGACGGCTGGGGGTTTAGTTCAAATCATAACGCTCAACGTACAGTCTCTGCAGAGCTTTATATAAAAAGAGACAATTTTAGTTAAAAATGAAAAGTAGATATTATGTTCTTTTAGTTTAATCCAAGTAATACCACATGGACGAGCTGTAAATCGGAACACCCAATCTACGAGTATATGAGCTGTAAAATGAACGTAAACAATGGCAAACTCTCGCAACAGACTCGCTCTACGACTACAGGACGTCATAAATACGGAACAAGTACGGACAAGGCGGACCACCGACCGTGTGTTACTTTGTTTTGTCCCGGGATCTCAAAAAAGGCCTCACCACTGAAACTGATACTTACATGTAATATTTGTTATATCCTGTACCTAAAAACAAATACAAAAATCAAACATATGTGTTTTCTGGGTTTGATTATGTGTAAAATTGGAATGTTTTTCTCAGTCTAAGTTCTTGAACCAAGAGTTCTGAAACTGTAAGTGTGAAAGCATTTATGTTTATGTATTTCATATTGGAGATCTAATAAATGAATGGTTTTCATCCGGGTGTTTTACTTCGTAGTATTTGCAAAAAACTACGAAGTAAAACACTCGGATTCATCACAGACGCGCTCATTGCTTGTAAATTGGTTCTTGATTGTACCTAATTGATCTTTTCTTTTTCAGATCAACAATAAAGAAAATCGTGAGTGATCAATACTTCTTTCAGCCGTAAGTATTTCTGTTCTTTAATAATTAAACATAAGCAAAGCTTAAAAAAACCGACTTCACCATTTTGTCTTCAGAACCTTGATCAAATTAAATGTTGAAACACTCATTATTGACGATAACTAAAAAACTACTAATCAGATCTTGATCAAATGGGAAAGCATCTATTCAGGATTATAGTGACTAAGTATCAACTACGAATCGAATCTGATCCTCATGTCCAGGATTCCAAATAACTCGACACATGTTAGTTCATTAGCAAAACTAGATGTATTCTCAGTGTACTTACTTATTGGAAAAAAAAACTCATTAGCGACCAGTACCCATAAAAGTTTAATTAAAACCTGAGTATTGAGAGTTTCAACATTTGGAAAGTCATTTTTGAACTGAATCTTCTCATGTTCTTATGGGAGCGCTTTGAAATTCTGATCCGCAACCTTTTTTGTGATTAAAAGTGGTAACGAGAACACTGTGATGAATAATACAAATGTTTCCCTGTAATACAAAAGTTTCACATCTATCGTGTGCCTTTACAAAAAAAAAATTTTTTTTTCTTTTTTTTTGTTTCGTTTTTTCTCCCTGTTTTTTATTCATAAGCTAGCATCTTCTGTAAGTAAGTGACGATAGGCCTAAAATAGAAAATCGCTCTCAAGGATAGCAGCCGAAACAGCGGTTTACACAGTAAATTACTGATTATTATACCACGAAAAACTACCATAAAAACTGTCGCACTATACAACAATTAACTAAGTACACAAACTACATTAAGCAGACCGCACAATAGGCACGGGACAGGCTGTTTGTTACCAGTGACAGACTGTGGGCGTGTACAACCAGCCTTAACTCAAGATTAGACAATGTAGAAGCGCCATTGGGCCGCAAATTGTGCAGAAATGCCTAACGTCTGGGGAAAACGACCGTGAGAGAAATATCGATTTCTATAGAAAACGATTGTTACAACGTTTTTGTATGACATGTTTAGTATGCGATCATAAAATAATATGCACGGTATTTTTGTACTGCGTCGATAGCAGTATACTCCTATCCCTGAGTTCTAATGTGAATTTGTGTTTGTATGTAGTACATTACAATGTGTAATTATATTGTATAATATAATTAACCTTTTGCGTCTTTGCTCGCATAGACTATTAGAACAGATGATGATGACACACACATGTTATATACATACTAGTTTTTAAATTTTTTCATAAAATTTATAGTACTAAAAGTTAAAAAAAAAACGAAAACTAAATCAGTAGGTATTTTTGCGTGATATTCGAATAATCAAACAGACAAACATTTTACTTCCTTCATGTTCATGTTTGCTTTGTACTTGACCAAACCCGCGTGACGTTTTCATATTTTTTTTATGAGTTTTTAAAATCAAATTGGGTCGAGCCGTTTAGGTCAGGTTCAGTTACATGCACAGGTACAGAATAATTATTAAAATAAAGAAATGATTGATGCAAATTTATCGTGTAATACAAAATAAACAATCTTGAGTTAATTTGCTCAATAATTTACCTCTGTTACATGTTTTTTTTTTATGCTAGGTAGTCAAGCATTTGACCACATTATGACCAAGTGTGTGAACTATATTGATACACTAAACCCTGCATCTGCTTATACCTACACTTGAAGCAAATAAATACATTTAATTTTTTAAACAAATTAGGTACTTAGTATTGGAGTATCTGCACTATCTGATCATCACAGCATCATGGTGACAATTGCTAAGTTAGCTCGAGCTAGGTTGCGCGGGCGCCGATGTGGGCGATACAAGCGCAGTGAATACCTCTGTCTGTGTGAATGTGTGACTTGTATGGCTCATAATTCATGGAAACAAGCCTTTAAATTCTACCTATACAAGAGGATTAATAGGTTTATCTTTACAAATCATAAAATAGTCATTGGAAATATTTTATTGTGTTGCGTAAAACTGTCGCTATAAATTTACTCTTGCGTGTACACATTCCTAAAAGATTTAGTAATGCAGTTTTAGAATAAACTATCATCTAAGTAGGTACTATATAGTTTCAACAAATACTACTTTAATTTACTGTGGTGGACATACCGCCTATTCGCTCGAAGCGATATGGTCTACATTTTTTTTTTAAATTCTGGATAGGCAAACTTTTGACCACCATCTCACCTGATGGTAAGCGACGATGTGGTCGACGATGGAGCAAACTTGTCTAGAAGAATCTATTCATTCGCAACTTGAAGAATTCCATCATCTTGCAGCAAAGCAGTGGTTTTATTCCTTGAATTATTTAGTCTAGAGGTCTGGTACTCTGGTCTACAAAGAAAATATACGGACTGCGTGATATAAGTTTTTTTTTAGTAGATTGCATTGTTTACATTTATACCTGTATTTTATGCAAATAAATTATCTGAATCTGCAACACTAGAGTTAGTAGATATCTTCTAAGCAGGCATGCTACATCTTTGGCCGCATCATCTAAAACTCAAAAATATATACGTGACATTGTACTTAAATGCTTGCCTATAATGGAAACACATTATACATGGTTATATTAAATAATTCAACTATAAAAATCAGATAAGAACCGATTTCGAAACAAAAAGTAATATAAAAGTCAATAGTTTATGTTTTTTTTTTTAATACCTTCGCTTCGTGTTAAGAAGATACACAATATTTTCCGTTTATCTATTTAAGGCGATAAACAACTTATAAGATTTTTTTAAAAGGACTCACTTGACACTGATACAAAACAGGATGTAAAAAGCATACCACAGCATCCACATCCATACATCATAGTAAGTGAAACCAAGCGCAAAAACTAGTGCAATATGAATACAAATACAATGCCTAGAACACATCGTTTGATCAATGTAGAACATAGAGAAGACACTGTTAAACTACTCTCCGTATGAGATACGAGACGGTATGTCCACACTTGTACGATAATGCTTTTAAAATATAAATAAAACGTTTATTTGTATAGTTTACAGATAGTTAATAATTACCAGAGTAGTAATATATGTATCGCTCAATATTTTTTTATGTATCAATTAAATATTAAAGATTTATGATTAATTTCATTTAAAAATGTACATTTCCGTCATTTCTTTAAATCCTACTAATATTATAAATCCGAAAGTTTGTGTGTAAGTGTGTAAGTATGTTTGTTCTTCACGCTTTAACGGCTGAACGGATTTAGATGAAATTTGGAATGTACATAGATTACATCTAGGCTTAACACATAGGCTACTTTTTAACTTGATAATAGCAGGCGACGCCGCGGGGCACCGCTAGTGTATCAATAAAGTATAATTGTAATGTATTTCATTTATTTTAGTTACTAGTTGCGTACCACGGTTTTACCCGCGTTAGTAACGGAACCGCGTTAATTCCGGGATAAAAAATATATAGCATATCTGTTAATCCAGGGTATCAGCTACCTCCATACCAAATTTCATAAAATTTGGTCCAGGCGTTTGAGCGTGAAGAAGTAACAAACATACAAACACACTTACACATTTTCGCCTTTATAATATTAGTGTGATAGTTTGATAGGCAGTTAAAAATAATTGGAGTAGTAATATCAATCATAGAAAATCAATTATTGCAGCCTTTATGTAGAGCTGACTATTTTTATGTATCATTTAAAGATTAATGATTGATTTCATGTAGAACTGTACATTTCTTTTAATTACATTTCATATATTATACACACAATTATAACAGCATTACAGCCTAAGCCAAGACAATCCTATAAGAAAATAATAATAATTATTTAATAAAATAATAATTTCAATAATATTATAATTAATAGCCTATAAGAAAATACAAAATTAATGTATCATCAATTAATTAATTGTATTGTTTTGCATTTATGATATACTAGCCGTGTCCCGCGGCTTCGCCCGCTATTATCAAGATAAAAAGTAGCCCATGTGTTAATCCTAGGTATAATCTATGTACATTCCAAATTTCATCCAAATCCGTTCATTCATTAAAGCGTGAAGAGGGAACAAACATACTTACACACTTACACACAAACTTTCGGATTTATAATATTAGTAGGATTCGCTGCGCCCAAAGGTTTTACCCGCGTAAGTCCGTGTGTTAATCCAGGGTATCAGCTGCCTCCATACAAAATTTCATCAAAATTCTGGACCAATTTTGATGACCGTTGCCACGCTCACGTGAAAAAGTAACAAACACACCCACAAATTTTCACCTTTATAATATTAGTGCGATAGTACCGACCCTACTCTATAGTAGATAGACAATAAGATGATGAGTAGTATACAGTGTCATCTCCAGCCGTTATACAGCTCAACGTGCAATATCTTTCCGAGAAGCGAACGATCGTGATATGGCGAGGCAAGGTTGTCTCAAGGAGCGCATGATTAATGATCACCTACTAATTGGCATTCCGTTAGCTTGTTATGCTAATGACGTGTGGGATGGTAATTAAACGTTAGAAAAGTTTGAATCGCTGTAAGGTGTCGAAGTACCAGCATCCTTGTAACTGGAGTTAAATGTTGGAGTTGTTGGAGCGCGGTTCTTGAAGCTCGCCTCGGGGTAGCTTGATTCCCTAGAGATCTCATCCTTATGTGGCGGATAGACAAAAGTACATTGAAAAGTAATACTTCCCAGGATAGGGGGTATATAAAATACTTCTCACGAGAGGACAGTGAGCTGGAAACCCTGTCCACAAAATAATTGTTAAGACTTCGTGCAAGGATGTTTGGGGTGAAGCCACCTGTTTTCCGAACACAAAATAGTATCGATTTAGATTTTTTGGTGTTATATATCTTTGAAGTTGAGGTGAATAGGGTAGGTCCTGCTGGCTGGGGGAAATGCCACGATACACCCCAAGCAGGTCGTCAGTGCAGGCCTTACCCCATATTGAATAAGAATAAGTGTCTCTTTGATTCCAATGTCTTCCTTTTTACATTGATTTAGCATGCTTACTTAGAAAATACCTGTTTATTCTTGACTTGAAATACCCATGTATACCCAAGTTATTTATATCAGGAAACAAGAAGGAGCAGATTGTTAGGAAATAGCGTCAGAATAAATCGACAGTTGGTTTAAAGATAATATTAAAAATAGTACCGTATTACCCGCGTCAATAAATAAGAGTACTTGGATAATGATTGATGACATAATATTAATGTTTTTTTTTTCAAACATAAAACATAGATTAACTAAGAACTTATTTTAAAAAATATATTAACTCGGCTCGTTATTACTGTCTTACGAATAATGAGTTCTTAAATTAATTTATAAAAAATCGAAAATAGTTGAGATATTTCGTTTAAAGGATTTAAAGGGCATTATTTTGCGATTTTTTTATGAAGAAAATTATACGCTGTGTTTGAGAATCATGGATGCCCTTTCAAATATGATCAAACATTACTAAAATACGCTTAATTAAAGCGCAAAGAGCTTTTTGACTCTTGTCACCGCCGTTTGCTTAGAGTAAGGTGAAATGTCAGTATTTTTTATTCAGTGTATACAACCATTTGACTCCTATCTCACCTGATGGTAAACGATGAAGTGGTCGAAGATCCTTCTACATTAACGCGGCTTATAGGTATATATACATATATATATCTTGTGGTACCGAGAAACCATTTGTAACCACAGAAGTCGTTTATATCATCAAATTGATCGCATCTGCGAATCAGTACGCGATCGGAATGAAACGAGAACGAGACTGATTGCTATGCAAAACATAGCTCTGGTAAAATACGGTTTATGGCTGTAGAATCCCAGATCAATTGGATTGTATTACGGGCATTTTGGCGGTCTTAAACAATGGCAGGTTTATTAATCCCAAATTAAAAGTATTGGGTAACCTTCGATTGATTTAGCGTTGATGTGTGAGATGAGTATATAAGATTAATTTGAAATGCTGGCCTTTTGATATGTAGGGAATTGATTTCATCTAAGTTAGCTACTTTTGTTTATAATTTGTCAAATAGCAAATTTGATTTTAACTTGGCTAACTGTGCTTTGCTTGCGTTTTGATGATGACTTATTGTTTATCTTATGAACTAGTGGGCAGTCCTGATGTCAAGATTATAAGGCCGCTAAAGGGAGCATGTTTTATTTGCGATATGCAGACGTTTGACCACCATCTATGGCTTACCGATTGTTTTCTTACGACTAACAACCTGGACCGACAGCTTAACTTGCTCTCCAAAGCACGGTAACAGTCCCACTATACGGTCACCAAGCCAAGCACTTATTAAACATTGCTCTACCTTGTCAGTTACGATTGACCAGGCAGTCTGCGATTGTTATATAATCACGAATCAGGATACATCGTAGCCACCATCCAATACATCATCGCTTGCAAACAGGCGACATTGTTCACTGACGTTAGCCTACATTTATTAAAATACATGGGAATTTTCTAGCATGTGGCAATGCTATGCGAGGCAAATCGAAGCTTAGTCCGCTGAATGTCATTACAATACAATGCAAAACACTTTATTGTATACCAACAAATATAAACAATGACAAATAAAATATTACAATCATCGTGGTAGTACAATGGGCGGTCTTATCGCTTAAAGCGATCTCTTCCAGACAACCTTTGGATGGACAGTAACAGAAGAATGAATAAGCGATGGTGTACATTAAAAAACAAAATTATAATAGTTCATAATTATTTACAACTACTCTAGATACTAATACATAAATAAAACTATAGTATACACTAATTCATCAACAATAAATACACTTATCAATCGGTCATTCATTACTTTATCAATTAGGTCTTGAGTATAACTACTCATTAGCTCTATACTATAGTTTAGTTAGACCTTTAGCACTTTGGGTATAAAATAGCCCCGTAAGCTTTGACAAAATAAACCTACATCCTGTCATATTAACATCTCCATACAAGTTGCATTGGAGACACCCACACCGGTGGCGGCCCACGGGGACAATGGCAAATTAACATTAATGTCATGCTGATTATATCCACGGCGCATGAACAGGACACGTGTGAACAGATCCGTAAGCAAAGCGGAGAAAGTGTTGGATATAGTACAAGGATCTATAGAACACTGTAACATAGTGCCCAGATACTTCATACTTACCAATTTGTTGATATATACTGTCATGGTTTATTGTCTGGCCGACCATTGTCGTGCCTCGTAGATCATTGTTTAGAAGAAGTACTTATTATTTTATTTCTTATTAAAAAATATTGTATTGTATTTACAAGACAAAGAACATTATTTTCATGGTAAATAGATAGATAGATAGATAAATTCTTTATTTGCACACCAAAATAAATAACACTTACAAAGATATCTTAAATATAACATAGGAGCACAAAGGGCGGTCTTATCGCTCAAAGCGATTTCTTCCAGACAACCAAAGGGAGATGATAAAAATATTACAAACAGGGACGGTGGTGTACCTCGACACGTATTTAAATTAGTAAATATACCTGCTTACGGCAGTATAAATACCTAGCGTTTAATAGTTCTGTGTGAATATAAGACAAAAATTAGTTATACCATACTGTATGCCTTTAAGTGTCCTCAAAACTTCTGAATATTGGCAAAGTCCATATGACAAGCAAGTACGAAATCACCAAAATATAAAATTATATAATTTTTACTGCGATAAATCCAATTTTTTTAACTTATTATTTGATTTTTAATATAATATAATCTCATCTGATGTAAAGTGATGATGCGGCCGACGATGCTTGCCTAGAAAAAAATTATACATTCAGTTTTGCCTTGAAGACACATTGGCTATACTGTTCAACCGTGGCAAAGACGTGGACATTTAGGTCCACTTCTTTGCCATACGATGATGTAGAAGCGATATGTCAATCATAAATGCAGGCGTTTGACAGTTAGTCTTGTTGTTAGATAGTAATGCTTCTAAGACCATCCTCCTGCTATCCTTTAGGGACATGCACTATTTTATAGTGCAAAAACAGTCATATCTTACGACTATAACATCTAAAATGATTTTTGCTTTCGTAGTTATATAACTAGTTGTTCGCACCGAACTGAGATCTCGCGCCTACATTTTGCCTAATAGAGACAAAACTTTTGACGCTAATTGCTTATAACTTTTTTCTATAAAGTAATGGATGATGCAGCCGAAGATGTAGCCTGCCTAGAAGATACCTAATCACTTTTCACTTGAAGATTGCCAGATTATACCGTTCAGGAAACAAAGACGCGGGCAAGGAGTTCCACTCCCTCGCAGTACGGATGATTAAAGTAGAAGCGAAACGCTTCGAGCGAGCGGAGGTATCTCACCATAAATAGATGACGTTTGACTGTTTGCTTTCTGTGGCACCACAGACTTTACTGTACTGTACTGTTTACCTAATCGGCCCCTTTCGGCGACTGCGTGCACTGACGGTTGTTCGGGAAGGCACCGCTGCCAATTGTGACTTATCATATTTCGTTCAGAGACGACGCGCCGATAGGGTTGAACGGACGCTTGATATTTCACTATATTTAAAGCATTTGTTATTTTGATCATCATCAATTGTTTTATCTCTTATAAGTGTAACATTTATAGAACAGTAAAAGAATGGAACGCTTTGCCGTCATCTGTATTTCCCGAAAGGTACAATTTGAGTATGTTCAAAAGAAAAGTGAATAGGTATTTACAGAGCAAGCGTGCTCCACCTTAGACTACATCGTCACTTTCCATCAGGTGTGATTGTAGTCAAACGTTTGCTTAGTCAGTTATAAAAAAATTTTTTTGGTAACTCTGTATTTCTTTTACCCGGCGAATACGGCGAAGCAAAAAGGAGAATTATGTTATTAGCATCGAATGTATTATGTATGTATGGATGTGCGTTTGTTCCTCACAGCTTCCAAACTAAAAAACCGACCTTTAACCTATAGGGCTTCGTTGAATTTGTCTCACTCTGCGGATGTCATAGACTTGGTTTTTATGTATTATTTAATACCTATTTTAAAATAGTTATGCCTATCTCGGATCTGTAAGTATTCTTACAGATATGTTTCTATTTACAATTTTGAATGTTCGCTCACAGGGCTCTCCAAATAGAAAACAACACATTGGCGTAGATGTAGAAGTATCACCAAGCTTTCTTGATTTGATAGACTACTAAAGCTGTGCATGGCAGCCCTGATAACAGTAACTTAATACCAGCCCGCCCTGTCACTCGCAAAGTGTGCAAAGTGCACCGAGATGCGAAGTGACAGCCCTAACCGCTTTGCTCAGCTGACGTTGTTTGCCCGCGATATTAGCAGAGCTAGATAATTGGTATCCAGTTACTGGAGAAATAGACTCGGCAGGTACTACATTTAGTATAGTTTAAACCTAATAAAACAACACATTCTAACAGTAGTAAGCGGTCATAAAGCGGCAGATGACCACATCACTTTGAATATGTGTTAAATTCATTAAATAATTTAAACGTAAGCAAAGCTTGAAATAAACCGACTTCACCGCTTTATATTCGGAACCCTTGATCAGATTAAATGAATTAAATTGACATTATTGTAATAACTCATAATCTATTTTTCAGACCTTAATCAAATTTAAATGGGACCACAAGAGAAGCACAAACTTTCAAATAAAAAATATTCATTAAAATCAGTTCACCTAGAAATAAGTTATGAGGTAACACACTTTAAAAATACCTACAGTCGGTTTAAAAACAGCCTTCTTTTTTTAAATCGGTTAAATATATTACGTGTAACTATTTGCGTATCAATCTATTTAAAAATATTATTGATCGATCGAACCAAGATCTACACGAGAGGTGCGTAAATTGCCTATGAAATCCAATTAAATTTTACCATAAATAATACCCAACATTACTCAGATACCGGTTATTGTGGCACTATACGACACGACAATTAATAGCGGCAAGTCTTTATAAAGCATAAAGATTCACGATTATCAATTTCATGGCAAAATAAATACCTCTTCTTGTTAAAAAAATAAAGAAAACCGCATACCACTACCGTTAAATATTGACTATATAGTAGCATAGGTCGCTTAATGGTGCTTCGTGACGAGTCCGAGACGTAATCTAGTCTATGTCACAGCCTAAAATATTAACATAAGGTTTTTCTTCATGAAATTCAGTTGCTAATAAACTAGAATAGATGGTACGAGCAAGTTTTTTGCCTGATTAAATACATGGTCTTTCTTCAATCTGATTGCATAGGGTGCGGCTGTTCGCATGGATGGATGGATGGATGGAGACATATTAATAAAATTTGAATGATTAAAAAGATTAAAAACAAAAAAATAAACAGTTTCACTGTGTCGGTTCATCACATCACATCGGTTTTTTGTCGTAAGATAATAGTCATCAAGAATGTCGGATAGCTTGAGGTGACGCCAGGTCTGCTCACTAGTCCATACGAAAAGCAAGCAAAATAATAGTAAATAGTACTCTATTGTAATTGTCATTATAATTTATTTACCTACTTATTTAATACATAAAATAATTAAACGAAAGCAAAGCTTAAATAAACCGACTTCACCGCTTTATCTTTGTAACCTTGATCAGATTTAATGTATTAAACAAGCATTATTGACTATAAATCAAAAACTAAAGAGATCAGATCTTGATCAAATTTCAATGGGACCACATGAAAAGTACCAGCTTTTAAATATTTCATTCGATATTTGAAGAACTACTGATCAGATCTTGATCAAATTTAAATGGGACCAATAAGAAAGCAACATCTTTCAAACTAAAAAAAAATTTTCGAAATCGGCTCACGTGGAGAGAAGTTATGAGGTAACACACATAAAAAATTAAAAAATACAGTCGACTTGAGTACCTCATCCTTTTTTGGGAAGTCGGTAAAAAATAATCATCAAAATCGGCTCACAACGAAAGAGGTAACCATGAGGTAACTTTTGAAGTCGGTTAATCTAGAACATCGTCAAAGTAGTCCACAAAATAGGTATTATTGATTATATTTCAAGAACTACTGATCAGATCTTAATCAAATTTAAATGGGACCAATTAGAAAGCAACATCTTTCAAACTAAATTTTTTTTCGAAATCGGCTCACGTGGAGAGTATTTATGAAGTAACACAAAAAAAAATACTGTCGACTTGAGTACCTTCTCCTTTTTTGGGAAGTATGTAAAAAAGTATGTAGTAGGTATACGTCGCCGCCGGTACGGGCTCAGCACGGTATGTTATAAACCGTCCTAACTCACGGAGCGTTTGCTAAAACAATACTGGCCGTAAACAAATGCACGCGCAGACATGTGCTAAAGACATTAGCCACCACCGTTATAATAATTAGCGACATGTGTTTGATGATGTTATTACCAGCAAGCTATAAATTGTACGTTTTTTGGGAACAATTATATTTTTACGCTTAGTTTATAAAATATAAAAATTAATGATAGGAAGATGATAGATCAACAGTAGTGAAAAATATATATGTATATCCATACTAAGGTTTTCTGAAGAGATGGCTTTATGCGATAGGACCGCCTATTGTGAAACCTCTTTAAGATTTATTTATTTAGTAAAGATTTTTGTATTGGTTTTTCAATAAAGAGTATTTGTATTGTATTGTAGTAACTAGCTTTGACCTGTTTATAATAAAATTAATTTATGCATTCTTGATTAGGTATAATTAAACAACATAAAAAAATGTAAGGTAAAACCACATGTTTCAAACCTAGGATTTAAATTATAAAATGTATTTGCTTACTAGGGATGACTAACATCCCACGGGTCTAGTTTGTGGCGGGATCAGTTGATACAATAGCTTTGCGTTCATTTTGAAATCCGTTCAGTTTTGCGGCGTATAGAAAGGACAAATATACAATGATTGCATTTATAATAAATTCCACCTCATTTCACTTTGCTAAATAAATTCTAATAAGACTCTTGTTACTAAATCACGCTAAAACGACTGAGCCGGTATATTAAACGTATAGGTAGATAGGACCTGAAAAATCACAACATATTTTTAATCATCATCTCCATCAATTTTTATTGTGAATCTGGACAAAACGGCTGGACGCAGTGTTATACATATATTTCAGTCTACAATAAAGTGGTTTTAATCTTATTTTAATTGCCAAGTTGCTTAGCTATTTGCAATAAGTAGTAGTAAAATATGTCAAATGTTGTTTAATCATTATAACTTGCTAATAGATGACTAGTCAAACTATAGTTTTCAAACTTAAATAGTCTAACGCTAGCCTATCAAAAAAAACATTATAAAATATTTTTTTAAATATTATTACTTATAAATATTACAGTTGCAATACTTAAATATATTTCATTAGTTCTTTAAAAAATGCAAACATAAGAAAACAAAATGAAACACAAATTACAAAACCATCTTTCCTCTGCAGATCGCATCTGCTGGCACTAAACCCAAACGACCTAGGTTACCTATGTTATCCAGACAATATAAGATAAGTAGCCTAGGTATTTACAGTAAACACTGTACAAACGGTACATTTATGTCTTCCTTGTGTTCTCTCGTAAACTAAACACTGGGCTAGGCTTGTTCTAGCTTTAGTGCTCAACTTTTACTCGACCAGAAGTTGTAAAGTTAAATAGATAGCTTTGCAGAAATGACAAGTAAAACGCTGTTTTTATTGTTCTCGAAGTATTTTAGATTGTGCTAGCTATACCCAGCGTGTGTTGTTATGCCACGTTACAAAACATTTTACCTCTTTCACGTTTATGGTTGCCTAGTACTTTGATTCTTTACTAAATACTTATTGACTAAATTATGACTTCCTTCATTAAATTAATTTAATTAAATAATTAATTTCATCGCTTGAGGCGGGGCTTGAGTAGCTCAGCGGTTAGAGCAATAGGGCATGACACCCTTTGGCCGCGGGTTCAAATCCCGCCTCAAGCGTTAATTTTTCCTTTCTAAATTTATCACTACTGACTTCCTTCATGTTTATGTTTGCCTAGTAATTTACCAAATCCGAGTGACTTTGTCCTGTCCATAAGACAATGTTTTTTTCTGCGTATATATTTTTTCGTAAATTAATATTTATTGTGCTTAAATCGAAATCATTCTTGAATCCACTTGAAAACACACAAAAAACTTCATTAAAATCGTCCAGCCGTTTAGGAGTTTAGTCACATACACACGTGCAGGAGAATTATATATATATATGTGTAAAGATTTAAACTTCCTCGCTTCCTATTATGCCTCTTAGCCACATTCGTAACTATGTTTTGTAACCAGTTACCTAAGAAGATATTGTCATCTTGTCTCGTAACCAAGTTACTTAATTTATCTCCATTTCTCTTTCCATACTTAAATTATTATCACAATTCAAAATAGTTTCACCGTAAGTCCATTATGAGAGTTACAATTACGAAAGACAGGAATTTTTCAATTGTTTACGAGACTCAGTAATTACAATAGAGTAGTTATTGCTTACGGTGATTTCTTAAATATAAGGGTAATTAAATTAAACAACTTACATAATTTATTTGAAGATGTTTAATGCAATTAATAATTATCGCGATAACTAAGCAATCATTGATTTATCATTTGGTTTTTCATTATTTCGATTTCATTAGACTTTTTTATTTAATGTTTGATTTTGATTTAATGTTTGATAATGTAAAGTGTACATGTAAAGTGATTGATTTATACAATACTAGCCTTGCCCCGCGGCTCCGCATTATTTTTTTGTATAATTTTTATTTTTATTTTATATTAATAACTTTTTGTATTGTAACTCTATCTGAACTAAATTTTGTATATTAATAATGCGCTATGAATACAACGTTACCATTCCTGTGTTAATTGTTTCTCTAACTACAGTAGTTCTGCCTACACCACTTCAGCATGAAACACACCCAGGGTTCTCCTTCACTACCAATAGTATCAATAAATCATACATCTACTTTATCCGAATTTAAATCTTATAAACACATTCGTAAAGGTTAAAATATGTGTAGTGTGGGTAGAAATGAATCAGCATTGCCATATTGAATCTTGGCATCGCAAATAAAACTGTCTGCCTGTCATAATATTTAGTTACTTTATGTTTATTAATTAACGAGTTAAGAACTTACAGAAATGGCATGAATTTTTAATCTAGTCTCTATGTGTGTGTATAATTAGCAAATCTGGTAAAACATAATAAACTTGTTCAATTTCAAATTCAGTTAAATTTGTTAGATATGTGTGTATGTGTGAATTGGTGCTGTGATATAGCCAATGAAATTATCATTTTTGATATATTCATACGAATATTAAACAACAACAAAAACTAACACATTCACACGGCCCCACTCTAAGTTCAAAGACTCGTATCGTGGGTCCCGGAAACATTCACATCACATACGAAGTACACCCAGAACATGAAGCACAAATAAGTATCCCTTGGGATGGAATTTGTGCTCCTGCCGGGAATCGAACCCAGGACACATGGCATAGAGGGTGGAGATCTGTGCACTGCGCAAATTAGGTCGTCGATATATTATATAATTTTTTTATTAGTAGTAGTAAGTTCAGTAACACCTGCAATTTTTAGACTAAGATTTTCTTCGAGTCCCTATATATTTCGTAAATGGTATTTCTGTAACTGTATATCCAATAATTCAAAACAAAACAGTTTTCATTTACCCAAAGACTTTAGGCTTACTTATTTTAAAGAATAACAAATATATGAATCAGGCCTCGTTCGAACATGTCTGACACACGCCAAGTCTGTGATTGTTAGCATTTTATTTAAATTGGTACAAGTTCTAAGAATAGTCGGAATGCAAGTATTGCCGCAAAAACTAGCATGCCAGTAATTGGAAATGATAAAAACTGGATATTTGTTTATTCATAATTTATTAATATTATAATATATTTGCAATGCCGCCAGCATGATGGGAACGCTACCCAATTCAATTCAATTCAATTTATTTTCCACTTTGATACAAATAGGTACACTTATGAATGTCAATACATTTAGAAATACACAAAAATAACATATATAAATATCAAATAAATTAAAATATCAAAATATGTTTTGTGTATTTAATGGTTGGGCACTTGCGTTACCTGTAAGCTCGATGTCTTGTAGGTAACTTAGGTCTTTGCTGTAAATAGTTTTAATTTGACGAAATATAGGCAATTGCTCCGTACTTTGGGCAAATAAAAAAAAATTGCATTCGAGGACTTATTTTTGATACATTCTAAAATTTTACATTATGTTTGATAAAACTATAATAAGATGACTATCCATATAATTTTGATATGACAATAAATTGTACAGAAACTTAAACACATAGAAACAATTGCAATGTAGGTAAGTGCAAGTATGTGTTTATGTTTCTACAGTTTCTCGGCAGCCTCTACTTAAATAGTTTTTTTAGGTTTTCTGTGGTTGTCTAACCAAATATTAATCCCGAAAAATCAATTAATGATCTAATTGTTATACTTAGCAATATACAAATTGCAACATAAAAATTAAAACACGTTACGTAAAGTATACTTACTTACTATAATAATTTAAGTATACATTTTAATATTTTTTTATTTTTGGCACTCGTAGCACAAGTTCTAACTATTATATCGCTAAAATGATAGAAAATGAAATATAACGCAAACCAATCCGCAGGCAATTACTATATCTAGTAACTTCGTTGATCCACGTGTACCAAAAGCGTTGTGTCGATAAATCTATTATTGGAGCAAAAAACTCAACAAAAACAAACAAACTTGAGTTTAATTTTTAAAATGAATGAGGTCTTAAAGGTCATGTGGGTATGGAGAATTTAATGAGTATGCACAAGTGTTTGTTTTGCCGTTTATAATAATATCATTTAAGATCATTAATAAATCGGTTGATTAATAAAACATCTTGTCTTAGTAGCAACGTAATCGTTAGGTATCCGTTGTCAGATCAGTTAGTTAGATTGATCTGACCACGGACACTGTTTAGTGTCCCTGGCTAGATTTTATTAATCTAACCAAGGAACACCACAGGCAAAAGGTATCCGTTGTTAGATCGCTCGATTAAAATGGTTACCAATAGGTAATTTTTTTTTTTACTTACAATGACAGGTGATAATTTTAATATAACTTATTTGTTACAAGCTGTTCCTCACGGCTTCAACCGCGTTTATCAAATAAAGGTAGCATTTATGTTAATCCCAGGTAAAAGCTAGAGCTTTAGCTTAAGCTTCATTCCAAATTTGATACAAATCCGTTCAACCGTTACACCGTGAAGAGAAAACAAATATACTTAGACACACACACACATACTTTCAGATTTTATAAATTATTGTGAAGTATAATAAGGACGACTTTTTGGTATTTTAGATAAAGTTGGCTTCTAAATTTCATTAACAGTTTTGTAGATAGATTTAGAGATTATGTAGAAGTGCTTTGCCCAGCAGTGGGACAGGAAACAGATAAAAAACTAACTTACGGTTTTTTGTCTATGCTTAAATGTTGTGATCATTGCCATGAATCAATATTTTCTAAACACGTAGATCAATTAAAAAGTTAATAAAGCAAATCATTCTTCAGTTTTGTTGTATTTTTTTTTTGTTCAAGATAGGCAAACCTTTGACCGCCATCTCACCTGATGGTAAGTGACGATGCGGTCGACGTATGTCGTAGTAGATGTCTATTTACTCGTAACTTAAAGACTCCCATATTGTATTTATCAGGGAACACAGACTCAGGTAGGAATTCCATTCTTTTGCAGTTCGCATAATGAATGTGGAGGCAAAACGATTCCTTCCAATGACAAAAAAATAACGTCATAAGCAGTCTACAGTCTCACACAAATATGTCCCACCTCCCGTACCCACACCACATGTGCCACAAATACTCACATAGCATTAGGTACAGTATCGTCCCACGATATTTCTGTCTGCGCGTACGCATGAACAAATTGTAATGTACCTACTGACAATGAAAGTGTCAGCACCCGGGGATACATGTCAGTACTTTAGGATACGTGTCAGTTGACAGCGTAGGGTGCAGGGATGGTTTGTGTCATCGGGACTATTTTAGAAGTGTAGCGTGTGGGATGCTTTTGCCTTTTTTGTGCGAATTGTTGGAATATTAATTAAACTCATGACAGTTGACCACACTCGGTTAATGTTTTTCTACAACACTCTACTACTTCAATTTCTGCTACTTCTTCTTCTTCTTCTTAGTTATGGATTCGCAATCTTGTGCATTTAGCCACTGTCAAGTAATAATATAATATTTCAAGTGTATTTCATATTATAAGTCCTAGTCACAAGTCAAAGTCAAAGTCAAGTGAAAGAGTCAAGGTCCAGTCATAGTAAAGTCATGCCCTAGTTAAGTGGTAGAAACTTTACTAGAACTTCTATTGGAGTTTTGGAGCGAAGGTTAAAATCACGTTTTTCAACTTTGTATGATTTGCCTACACTTATGCACGTTCACTAAGTATTAACGGTTAATAATCCACCATTATTACACATTAACACTCGAAGAATCACAGGTTTTGGAAAATTTTACAAAGTCAACAACGCCATTTTTTCACTTTCAACCAAAAACCATCCAAAACAATTCCTCTGCTACTTCAATAAGTCTTTTCGGCATTTCGCATGACATTCACCTTGTTTAGAAATTGACCGCTACGTATTTTATTAAATAATATTTTATACAATAAAGTTGTAAACTATATATATGGTAAATAGTATAAATATAAATGTAAATAATGTTTTATTAATTGGGTAACACTTCTTAGCAATAACGAAACCGAAATGCAGCTTGCAGTTCAAGGTACGGTACATTCACAATTCAAAACGTATCCTAGTTGAAATGACTGTTGTATTATTGGTTACTAAAGTAATCAATAATCATTTATATAAAAAAAAACTAATTAGAGATTGAACAGATATTATCTAAAATAGTTACAAAAATGTTCGAAGTAAAACATTAGGTTAATGTCTACGTCCAGTGTGCTTTAAATCCTAGAGCACATCTTAACTTACCAAACAAATTTCTCAAATGTAAAAAGAACATCTTTTAATAAATATAAGTCAGTAATATCTTTGTTTGGATACCTTGCAATGACTGTATGTTATCATAAAAGAAACTCTTGGGTATGTACAATAAATATTTTATCAAAACAGTTAGTCCTCATTCATCCATACAAAGTAACGTAAAGTTGTATGTCAAGATAAACGAACCTAATTAAAACTTTATAACATTTCTACAAATAACAATAATCGTTAACTAACAGTATATTATTTATCATTCGACGGATTTCTTCGAAACACTATCGCATATGTTAATAATAAATATTAAATATGTGTATTAATATAAAAATATGCTTAATTAATGATAGGTCAAGAATACTGAGTCTATAACATTAAATAGACATTGGTTTTATCTTGTCCTCCTTTGAAAAGGTCACAGCTGGCTGATTGTATCTTGCAAGCTACTTATAGAACATTGGACATTTGTTTATCTGTAATCAATGTTATACCAATTACAATTGGTTAAACAATATATTAATAAATATTATGACTACTCAAACTGAACTACTATTTGCTTAGACCCTTATGCATACGAGAGACATTAAAGAAAGCTGCTGATACTTCCTAAATTAGTCTAATGCAGATGCGAAAGCAATAAAAGCTTAGGCTATCAAAGATAAAAAAAAATGCCTAAAAAATTTGTTTATGTACCTTAGAACTTAATGTTTTGACGTTATAGACACTAGATGTGATTATAATATTTAAACATTCTCGTAGGTATATATAGGACACAGATAAATAGTGATAAGGTATTTCTCATGTTTGCCCTGCTAGCTACCCATAACCGAAATTTAACAAACAATTGGATTCACACTCAGAGCCCCACACTAAGTTCAAAGACTTGTAAACATCGGTGCCTGAAACACATACGTCACTTGCAATCACCAGAACCAGAAGAACAAATGCTTTTTGGGAAAAAAAGTGTGCTCTTGCCGGGAATCAAACACGGGACCCACGGCGCAGATGACAGAAACCTATCCACTATGCCAATTAAGTCGCCATACAGTCGCAGTTTACCTCTATCTACTAAAAAAATATGTAGCCAAGCTCTAATGGTGTTCCAGCAGTTATTCTTTAAAGCCGAATCATTCCAGGCATGATGTATATACAGTAAGATTTGGCGTAATGAAACAAGCGAGCGGTATGACACTGATGTTTATTCGGAGCACGAGGGTAATTTTGTATGCTACTACCCACTAATACCTAACACCTCCTTATCTAAAATAACAACACGTAAGAAAGCAAACACATAACAATACAATATACGTAGGTAACTATATAAAAATTAAACTAAATTATTCTGGGGTCTGTTGCGACGAGGACGCAGACGCATTTGAAAGTCAACCTTAGATGCAGTTGACGAACGACTCATCTGTAACTCTTCATCGTCGCGTTTACCGGCGGACGGCGCGCCGGCGTCAGTAGTCTCAGCTGGCAGCCCGGCAGAGGCGCGGCCGGCTGGCTGACGAGCCTGGGGGCTACTAGTGACGTCTCTCGTCGTCCCAACAGGACCATCAGGGAAATCGGTTTTTACAGGCGTGCTCGTATCGTCGGTTACAGACTGACTTGTACAAGACAATGAATATCGCTTATTAGCGGATTTTGGTACATTTATTTGCATTTGGTCAATGTGCCGACGAACAATAGTATTGGGCAAACTCACCGAAAATGAATTGGGTCCTACACGATCCTTTACTTGCCCTTCCACCCATTTGTCTTTAATTTTACTATATTCGCGAACAAATACAGTGTCGCCGGGGGACACCAGGCGCGGCGTGCCGCCAGCGCGCTCCACTTGTTGCCGCTGTTTATCTCGCACGCGCTCCTCAGTGCTCGGCCGCAGCACGTCCAAGCGGCCTCGGAGTCGCCGCCCCAAAAGAGCCACTGCCGGGGCTACTCCGGTGGTGGCGTGTTCGCAATTTCTATATTGAAAGAGCATCTTGCTTATAGTTTGCGTCACGTCGGAACCCTCCGAGTACGCTTTTTTAATGCAATTCTTTACTGTTCGCACAGCGTTTTCCGCGGCGCCGTTGCCTTTTGGCCTATAAGGACTGGTTAGCGAGTGAACGATTGCATTTCTACAAAAGTAAGTCTTTAATTCTTGCGAATTAAAGGGGGGTCCATTATCGGAAACAATCTGTAGCGGCAACCCGAAACGAGCAAATAATTCTCTAAATACTCCAATCACGAATTTAGCAGTCGTACTATTCATTTGGACGACTTCAATCCATTTGGTATGGGCATCGATCACAACGAGATAATGCTTTCCTTTGTACTCGGCGAAGTCAACATGCAGCCGTTGCCAGGGGCGCGAGGGGAACTGCCACGGAGTGAGGGGCGCGTGTGGAGGCGCGTCGCGCTGCTGGCGGCAAGCCTCGCATGACCTACACAGCTGCTCGATCTCGGCATCCAAGCCTGGCCAGTATACATAGTTCCGTGCAATGTTTTTCATTTTTACAATCCCTAGATGACCTTCGTGCAATTCTCGTAATATGTATTGTCTAAACTTTGGCGGAATCACGATACGATAATTATAGACTATGCAGCCGTGCTCAACAAACAGATTATCTTTTCGATTAAAATAACCCCTTTCTTGCTCGACGTCGGTACGATCCGGCCAACCAAATATAATATATTTGTAAATAACGCGCAATATAGGATCGACTTTAGTCGCATCGGCTATATCCTTATGATTAATTGGGAACTCATTTTCCAAAAACATCAAAAACGACACGGCATCATCACAGTATGACGCGGTATCGCACGTTGACCGCGGTAATGGTAAACGCGACAAACAATCAGCCGGACCGTTCTGCGCTGAGCTTACCCATTCCACGGAAAAGTCATAGGCAGCAAGACGAGCAGCGTATCGCTGTAGCCGGCTAGCGGCAGTTTGGGGAATACCAACCTTATCTCCGAAGATATATGACAAGGGCTTATGATCGGTGCGAATGATGAACGATCTACCGAATAAATATTGGTGATTTTTGACTACTCCGAAAAAAATCGCCAACGCCTCCTTATCCAGCTGACTATATGACTTTTCCGCTTCATTTAGTGTGCGCGACGCATAGCACACTGGTTTCTCGGAACCGTCAGGATACCTATGAGCCAGTACCGAACCGAGACCGAACGAAGAGCTGTCTACACTGAGAACAAGAGGCAGAGTTGGATCGTAATGAGCTAGACACTGATCACCGGCCAACATTGCTTTAGTTGAGATAAAAGCTTCTTCACAATCATCGTTCCACTTCCAATGCACTTTAACTTTTAATAAATTATACAGTGGGTGCAATCTATCACTTAATTGTGGAATAAATTTGCCATAATAATTGACAAGCCCTAAAAACGATTTTAATTGTTGAACATCTGTGGGACGTGGTGCATGTAAAATTGCTTTTACCTTTCTTTCATCGGGATGCAAACCCTCCTTATCGATAATATGGCCTAAATAACAAACCGCGGGCTTGAAAAACTCACATTTTTCTAATTTAATTCTAAGTCCTACCGCCTGTAAGCGCCTTAAGACCTCTCGAACATTTTTTATGTTGTCTTCCACCGAAATGCCCCCTATACATGCGTCATCGAAATATACAGCGGTCATAGGAACGCCTCTAAGCACCTCTTCCATCATTTTTTGAAACTTTTCAGGAATGGTACATATTCCATAAGGACTACGGATATATTCGAATGAGCCAACGTGCGTACTTATTGTTGTGCAAGGCCGGGATTCTGGAGTTAAAATTATCTGTTCGTACGCATGAGCTAGATCAATTTTTGTAAATATTTGGGATCCCCTTAACGCAGAATAAAGTTCCTCGATGCGTGGTAACGGATACGGTTCGCGTTTCAATTTTGGATTTATTGTCACTTTATAATCACCGCAAATTCGAATACCTCCGCATTTCTTTACGACAGCCACTATTGGCGTACCATATTCCGAATTTTCTACTTTCACAATAGTGCCCTCATTAATTAAACGCTCTAACTCTTTTTCTACAGGCGCTTTAAGTGCTAACGGTAGATTACGAGCCTTATGAAATACCGGTTCGGTGTCTTGAAGCTTCAATGAAAACATCTTATTACAGGTTCCTAGACCGCTTGCAAACACATCTGGAAATTCTTGTTTGAGAGAGGACATTATTCGATCGGTTTTATCAGTGACATGGGCGTCAATTCTGTTTACTTGTATAACAATGTTTTTCAGATTTAAATGACGTAACCAACTACGACCGAGAAGTGGTGGCCCGCCGCCGGGAATCACAAACAAAGGAAGGCCGCACGCCTCGCGCTTCACGCCCCCGCTTAGATAAGACGCCGAAACACTGATATAACCTATCGGCAAGATTTTGGCACCAGTATAAGCTTTAAGTTTCAAGTTACTTTTAGATAATTGACAGTTTTTAAAGTACAATTCGTAATCACTTTCGTTAATTGCAGAAATTTTACTACCAGTATCGATTTCAAAGTTTATCGGAATATTATTAACACAAATGTTCAATACATACGGTTTATCGTCCTGTCCGTCCACCAAGATGTTATAGAAATCGCTGTCTTCACTCTCCGAATCCATTTCTATATAGAATTGGTTTTTCCGATGCACATTACCTACAGATGAACCGCGATTATTTCCACTACTGTTACGCACATTTTTGCACATTGCCCTGAGATGGCCCTTAGCCCCACACTCATCACAGTTGTAACGCCTATAGCGACACATATCCGGTGTGTGCTGACGCCCGCATCTCCAGCAATTCCGTTGCTGGCCACGAACCTGCTGTGCCTGGCCCGCCGCCGACGCTCGCGCCGGCGCCGCGGCGCCAATCCTGTGCACGGCCGACGTAGCCGCGGCGGCCCCTGGCGGCCCGCTTGCGCCCGGCGCGGCGCCGCCCGAGCCGCTCGCCTCTGCGTGCCGCTCCGCAGCCTCTAGCGCCAGCGCGAGGTCCACCGCTCGTTTGTAGTCCAAGTCTTTCTCCGCAAAAAGGCGACTGCGCATCTCGTCGCTAGCGAGACCGGAAACGAACTGATCTCTCAGATTCTCTTCTAATTTTTCGCCGAAATTGCACGTACTCGCTAAATGCTTGAGATGCTGCAGGTACAAACTCAACTCTTCGCCGGGCTGCTGACGCCGTAAGCGAAAGATATGCCGTTCCGCGATATCCGATCGCCTGGGTTCGAGGTGATTCTGGACGATGGTGACCAGTTCGGTAAACGATTTATCCTCAGGTTTATCCGGCGCACACAAATCACACATGAGATCATAAGTAGGTTCACCCACTACGGTAATGAGCGTGGCCACGTGCAACGCATCTTTAATTTCGTTTAACAAGATAAACTGCTTGACACGATTGACGTATGTAGTCCACTTACGCGAGGAAAGATCGAAACTGTCTATTTTTCCGTACGGCATTGTTATATTTACGCGAAATCGATTTTTTTTTACTCGTCGCCAGTAAGATTTGGCGTAATGAAACAAGCGAGCGGTATGACACTGATGTTTATTCGGAGCACGAGGGTAATTTTGTATGCTACTACCCACTAATACCTAACATATACCAACCTCGACCGGAACATTTCTCAACACAGTTGACAAAGAGGTTAATCGCTAGCCTTCAAGACATAAAAGAATATCATTAACCATAACATAAGGTACTGAACTCAGATTACAAGCTTCATTGCCCCCAACCACAGAATAAATAATACTACAAGTATCTTTTTTTTTAACCAACCCAGCTTATTTACCCGACTACGGCGTAAAAATGGTAATGTGATCCACAAGAAGCGGTAACGAAGGTGTCTCAGGACGACATTACTGACTCTATTATGAGGTACTAGTTGGTGTCAGTTTTTCTAGGGAACCATTGAACATCCGGTAGAATAAGAGTTAGGGTTGCTACGTTTGAAATCATATTGGTATTTTTTTTAAGTAATCAATTTTACGACTCCCTATCTTAGCTAGGTAAGAAGCACAGTCAAGCAAAACCTACTTAATTACGTTTGTATGTGCAAAGTTAGTATTCAAAATACTAAACTCAGGGAGTGCTCCCCCTGCGTAAAGCAAACCTTTGAACTTTGAAACTGACAGTGACAGCTGGTGTTCCGATTTATGTAAGGTTCAACCACAGATACATAAAAAATGTGAGTGTAATTGCCTCTTAAAACCCCTTCAGCCTGGATGTAAACTCTAGACATAAGCAGGTTCCCGCAAATTGAATATTTACCTTTGTTTTCAATTACCATCAAGTGAACAGTTTCCAAGACTGTCCTTATATAAACAAGTAGTATAATAAAATAATCATATAGGAGTTTTAAAAACTCTGTTATTCTGCTAACTATCGCATGTTTGGGTTGATATCAGATGTCTTCAGTTGTAACCCTGCCTTCTTAACTGATTTGGAGGCTTATATTTTGTTCGAAAGTGGTAAATTGTCTTGGTTCTTCCATAAAAAAACACTCCGGATTTAGGGTTTCGGAGACAGCAAGGCTTACATTTTAGTTTTTCAGTTTTTCCGCGTAGCACGGCTAGTCTAAAATATTCCTTGCGTTATTTTGACATTAATCCCTAAGTGGCAACCCTAGCTCCACGCAAGCTGTGAGCGCCGTTTCTCCGTAACAGTGAGACGACGCATGCGCCTCGGAATCTCAATTAAGGCCCATCGCGACATGCTAATGCGGAGAAATAACTCACCACCTGTCTTATCTCACGCAGGAAATTATAAGTAATAGCTTTTCATTATGTACTTGCACAAATTGTTCCTTGACTGTGGAAACTCATTGCCTGCGTCTTTGTTCCCTGAACGGTATAATCTGGGAGTCTTCAAGTCTCCGAGTGAATAGGTATCTTCTAGGCAAGTATGTCACACCTTCGGCCGCATCATTACTTTCCATCAGGTGAGATAGTGGTTAAATGCTTTCCTATTGCACATAAAAAAAGAAAAGAGTATGGAAAAAACGCCACCGACTTTCTTGTTATGTTTGATTTACACGACTGCCTCTTTGAGGCCATATAGCGTGTTCCCTATGTTTATAACAGACTAGTCAAGATTAGGCTTATAAGTAACGAATAATAAATTATTAATTAATGACAAGCATGCATGGAGGTAAACTGCACAAGCGCTTGCTGGCGACAACAATATATATACATATAGATATACCTAGATTAATATAATTCCTGTATTCGTTTTAAAGAGTGATTTAAAAAAAATAAAAGAAATGGCCCGCTGAATTTCTTGTCAGGTTCTTCTTGAGTTGGCTGTCATTTTGCGAATCTGCCAGCAGAGTAATTAACTATCATGAGTGCCTCTTTGGGGCTATAAATCAAAATACCCATTCGTTCATTACAATCCGTAATACGTTCATAGGATTACCGATAGATGCTTTTAATTGGTATTATTTATAAGTAACTTAAATGGTACTTATTTTGCTTATTCAAAATATCTAAGAATGTGTCCATTAACACTTTTCTTATTATCTCTAAGGCGAATATACTTGACTCATGTGTTCTTTATGAGCAGCACTTATAATAAAATACACTACACTAACACTAAACATGCTCAAACGGTTTTCTTATTTTGAGTATTTTCCTATATTTCTATATAAAACAAAAAGCCAAAGTGTTACGGGACCATCAGTGTCGAGCATGTACTTCAAATCGTACCTAAACATTATAAATATAAATTTATTATGACACTCATACACTTCCACAACCAAAAAAACATTATAAACCACAAGGTGAACAAAGAACAGAATAACAAAGAAAGGTAAACGCTCTGATAGTCCCGTGTTGCCACATTCCAACAATTTTCTCTCAAATGTTTCAATAAAGCTCCCAAAGCTTCCCCTGTGCTGCCACTCTCTCGTCATTTTCCCGAATGTATCAATAAACCTCCCGAACGGGGTACATTTTCATAGGAATGCATACGAATAATATCCGTAAATCTGGCAGATTTCCTGCTTTTCTTGTTTTCTTGTGCGCGTAAGTTACTGGTTAGTGTTTCCTTGGTCTTGTTACGAGTTGGGTCGTATTTTGCATAAGGTTATGTCATTTTCTATGCGATTTTGTAGCTTAATAGACGGAAAAATATTTCCTTATTTATACGTCGTCGTTTTAATAACGCTAAAGAAAAATATCGTGAAGAAACCGACATGTACAAGAACCACTACATTGGAGGACTCTCTCCGTGTGATGTAAGGCCCGAGTGCCAGCGTTGGGAATTAAAATAGAGTAATGGGCTAATAACAATGATAATGATACTATAGCTCAAGATGATTTATAAAACGTCTAGCTAAAGACGGTAACCTGCAACTACTAATGTACAGTACCTACACAGGCGAGAATTATTACGAAATGCTGTAGAAAGCAAATGAAAAAATAAATGTATAATTTCATAAGGTTACATAACGGAACTAACTCACCATAAACGCTGATCATAGGATCCAACGCTGATGTTTTTAATACAATCAATCAATTTAAAATTTAAATGAAACGGATATTAATAGTGAAGACTATTGAATATTAGCCGTGCCCCGCAGCTTCGCCCGTTATTTATCAAGTTTAAAAGTAGCCTACGTGTTAATACTAGGTATAATCTATGTATATTCCAAATTTCATCCAAACAGCCATTATAGCGTGAAGAGAAAACAAATATACTTACACACTTACAAACATTCGGACGGATTTACCACATTAACAACGGATTTATAATATTTGTGTGATAAACGTCACTTAGTTAACAAACGGTCTCTAATGAAATTATAAGACAACACACAATTCAGCAGTCATTATTAACATATTCCATGTCTAGACTAAGCAATACGATGCATCTTGTAGACATGCGCTATGCAATATCCAAGCCATGTATCAAGCTGCGCAAGGAAAGCTATTCGCTATTGCATACTTATACGTTATATTGTTAACAGCTAGAGTGATAAATCTATTCATTCATTAATAATTTAAACCTAAACAAAGCTTAAAAAACCGACTTCATCGCTTATATTTTGGTGTTGGCTTGATCGATTTTCGATAAAATTTATATGGGAACACCTCTTACATAAAAATAATTTTGAATGTGGGTGAAATCGGTGAACATACATAAAAAAATACACACAGTCGAACATAGTACCTCCCCCTTTTTAGTTTTTCCATCAAAGAATATTTGTGTCTCTGGATCTGCTTGTAATAGTATGTGTGATGTTTTCGGCACCCCCACGACACAAGTCATCGATCTTAGAGGGGTTGTGAGTGTGAAGGCGTTTAAATCATATCTTGCTTAAAGCTCATTTAATTGTTTATATATGCATTCTTATTTTAAAACGAATAACGAAATGGGGTCACTGTAGGACACCAATTAAAGTTCCAAATGAGGCCAACTTAGTTTAGGTGACAAATCGTGTGATAAATAGGCTTCGTGATAGGGTAAAATTGTTAACCTTTAGTGCAAGTAATTAGTGGGCTGCGATTAAATCAACAACCGAAAATAATAATATCAAAACTATATATAACATATCATATATCACCTCATTTACTTTTTCATGCAAATTTAAATAAATATTTTACAGACAGACCCGTTTTTTTTAATTTGAGCGTTGATTTTTTTGAAGCACAAGCGAAAATAACTTTATCAACTTTTTATAAGTAAATAAACAATAAATAAACGCATTCACACTTACAGCCCCACACTAAGTTCGACAACTTGTGTCGTGGGTGCCGGAAACATTCACATCACACACACAATCACAACCAGAACCAGAAACACACATTTTCCATGGGGAGAAAACTTGTGTTCCCGCCGGGAATCGAACCCGTAGGATTCCCCTGCTTAGAAGGCGAACGCCACCCGACTAAGCCAACGGGCAGTTCAGTAATTTAAAAACTCCCATATTATAAAAAAAACACATATACTTATCTACAAATGGGGACGGAGCGTTTTGCCTCCATATTCATTATGCGAACTGCATAATGGATAGTGGAATTCCTTACCCGAGTCTGTGTTCCCTGATAAATACAATATAATAATCTTTAAGTCGCGAGTGCATATATTGAATGTATTGAGTATTAAGAAATATATTGAGTGAATATATTTAAATATATTTCTTTAAAAGTCCCAAAAAACAATATCAAATTAAGGCTTACAGTTGTAATTAATAAGTTTTATTATCCATATTAATAACATCACATCTTCAACAATGACACAAACGATTACATGCAAATACATTTCGATGAACATCTAATAAGCGATAACAATCCCAACCCTCTTTTCTCTTCTGAAAAACATCTGATAAATTTTAGAACCTTTTCCAAAACTATCTTTTTACGAACCTTTACTATTTTATCCAGATTCCTCAACTGCTTATAGTGACAAAGTTGTATATGGTCAACTTACAAAAAATATCAACTTTTGTTCATTTTATCAGGTAATCGCGTCAAATGTTTTGACATTTGTAAAGGATTTTGTGACTGTCATTTGACAATCGGATTGACGTTTCTTTCTTTTGTTGGTGAACAGCTTGACATTCTTTTGTTGATTCAATAGTCACCTTTGGAGATAATATGTTAATCTCTAGTTTTTGTAGTGAGTTAAAAGTTGGTACATACATCTTTTGTTATTATTTAGTTGAATGTGAGCAGATGTTTTGTTCAGTATTCTTGTATGATAAAATGTATTTAAATTAATATTTGACTTTCTAATATTGTCTATAACTTACAGATATATCCGAACCCTTAAGTTCAGTTGGTACGAAATTGTACGCAATATACAAAAGGTGCAAGCAAAAAGAAAGTGATGATGCGGCCGAAGATGTTGCATATCTTCGGCCGCATCATCACTTTTCATCAGGTGAGATAGTGGTGAAATCATTTCCTATCGAGCATAAAAAAGGTTAAGTATTAATTAATTAAAACTGGACTAGAATGTATCTAGTAGATACCCTGCTATTCTAAACGATATTTCCATATATCCTACTAATCCTACTAATATTATAAATCTGAAAGTTTGTGTGTAAGTGTGTGTGTAAGTATGTTTGTTTCCTCTTCACGCTTGAATGGCTGAACGGATTTGGATGAAATTTGGAATGTACATAGATTATACCTAGGATTAACACATAGGCTACTTTTTAACTTGATAATAGCGGGTGAAGCCGAGGGCACGGCTAGCAGAGAATATAAAGAAACAATAAATGACACCTCGAGTACGCCTCCACGCTTGTTGTTCTAAATCAAAATCATAATCGTTTATTCTCATGGGCCCCAAAGAGGCACTCATGAAATTTAATGACTCTACTGCCAGCCCTGCTAATACCCTGATTTCCCTCCGTCTGTTGCAGTATATCCAGCATCCTCGGGATCAGAAGGGGCAAGCCTATTGTAAAGCCCCCTGGTCCACGCACCCAAAAGTTGTTCCACAAATGCAAAACCGTCGACTTTCTCACCAAATTATACAGTCAACACATAAAAACAAATTGCCGAACACCAATTAAATATATAATAAGCAATACAAATAATAAAACTGTCGGCGGCGTTCCTTTATACTCAGATAATTTGTAATCAGGCATTTAATTGTCAAGCCACAGATTAGCTAATGGTCTTTATGTTGAAGACATGCGTGATGTGACTGACGGGTTAAAAAAAAAGCGATTGGAGTGAGTTTTGATACACGTTTCTGGTCGTTCGCGCCGAACTGAGATCTATTTTAGTGATCTACTAGCCGTGCTAGCGGCTTCGCCCGCTATTATCAAGTTAAAAAGTAGCCTATGTGTTAATTATAAGTATAATCTATGTCCATTCCAAATTTCATCCAAATCCGTTCAGCCGTTAAAGCGTGAAGAGGGAACGAACATACTTACATACTTACACAAAAACTTTCGCATTAATAATATTAGTAGGATTTTATTAAATATATTTCAGAAAAGTATGATTATGTTTAGTAAATACTTATTCGATTCTAACTTTTTTAATTAACAATGTGATTTTTTAAATAAAAAAACATTTCTAATCATATTTTACATTAAACTAAAAACTAGATTAAAATTAACCAAAAAAAAACTATATTATATTATTACTATTTTATTTATATCTATTTATTAACGATATGACACAAGGATAGAAAAAAAAAATTGCCCCCTACTTACATATATATATGGCAGCCCCCATAATATTTTCATTTATATAATTTTAAATGTAATTTCTGGCTTCGGGCTGTAGTTACATGTTCTATGAGAATTTGAAGTCATTCGCTTATATGGACGCCAGATGGCCAGATGCCTCTGACAGACGGACGGACGGATTTTGATAAAATTTTTGTGTCTGTTCAGATGTCTTCGAGAATTAACATTTACAATTCGATTCTACAAACAAAGTTTTCCTTAATTTTCGCCGGCGAAGCCGCAGAGAACACCTAGTATATCCTACTAATATTATAAATCCGAAAGTTTGTGTGTGTGTAAGTGTGTAAGTATGTTTGTTCCCTCTTCACGCTTTAACGGCTGAACGTATTTGGATGAAATTTGGAATATACATAGATTATACCTAGGATTAACACATAGGCTACTTATTAACTTGATAATAGCGGGCGAAGCCGCGGGGCACGGCTAGTCATACATATAATCTCAGAACAGTGTATCGAAAGTTCGTTATTTTTTGGGCCTTTATGCGAAACACACTCGCACAAGGAACCTGTATTTCATTATCATATATACAATATATATGAAATAGCGCTAACTGATACTCTACCAAAATTGTTGTCAGGTAGAGTCTCACACAATATAATGAAGGGTTATAAAAATAAATGGCACAGTGTGAATGGGTGATTATGTAGCGATCATCGCGTATTACAACCTGCTTCTTTTTCTTTTTTCCATAGAACATAATTGATAATAAGATCTTTATTTTTTTTTGTTAACATTCATAATAAACGCAATAATTTAAAGCACGTATATAATTAACGGTATTTTTAAAACTCACTTTATCAGGGCTACTATTTTTACTTGATTGCTTAACTCAAAGTGCTGGGGTACTTTTTATAATAAAGCGATCATACAACATTATATTTAACTTGGCTAAATGTATGTGTCGTGCAAAGCCAAATCCTAACAAAAATTCGACCATTGACTTGACCTTTTTCAAAAAGCTAAGTATTTGAAAACCTTTCTTCGAAATCATTAATCTTCAGTTTAATTAGCACAGATCCGAAGTGTTTGAACTGAAAGTCCGGAGCCGGCGGGATAGTGGGCGAGTGGCGATAATCCCTACTGATAACGAGTAAGGCCAAAGATTAGGGAAGGAAAGAAGCGACAGCTCCATGAAGCCGATTATAGTAACGATACCGTTTTGGTTTTTATACACGCGTCTGTTCATAGATTTTATAAAACAAAAATACTTACAAACGTTAAGCGAGCAAATATTCAGTCATCATCATCATCTCAGCCACAAGAAGTCCACTGCTGGATATAGGCCTCCCCCAAAGATTTCCAAAAAGAACGGTTGTTAGCGGCCTGCATCCAGCGTCTTCCTGCGACCTTCATTATGTCGTCCGTCCACCTTGTGGGCGGTCTTCCGACACTGCGCTTGCCAGTCCGTGGCCTCCATTCGAGAACCTTTCGGCCCCATCGGCCATCAGTTCTGCGTACTATGTGCCCTGCCCATTGCCACTTCAACTTGCTAATCCGCCGGGCTATGTCGGTGACTTTCGTTCGTCTACGGATCTCCTCATTTCTAATTCGATCTCGTAGAGAAATTCCGAGCATAGCCCTTTCCATAGCTCGTTGTGCGACTCTGAGCTTATTTATAAGGCCCACAGTAAGAGGCCACGTTTCAGTTCCATAAGTCATCACTGGTAACACACACTGATCAAAGACTTTCGTCTTGAGGCATTGAGGGATTTTGGACGAAAAGACGTTGCGTAGTTTCCCGAACGCTGCCCAGCCGAGTTGAATTCGACGATTGACCTCTTTCTCGAAGTTGGACCTACCTAGTTGAACAGTTTGTCCTAGGTAGACGTACCTGTCAACAACTTCGAGCATCGAGTTCCCAAGTGATACTGGGGTGGGCACAACATGGACGTTCGACATAATCTTCGTCTTGTCCATGTTCATGTTAAGGCCCACCCGTTGGGAAACTCGATTGAGGCCTTCGAGCATTGTGCTGAGGTCTTCCATCGATTCTGCCATGACTACGATATCGTCGGCAAAACGAAGGTGAGTGATGTACTCGCCGTTAATATTGATGCCAAGTCCTTTCCACTCCAGAAGTTTGAAGGCATCTTCCAATGCGGCAGTGAACAGTTTCGGAGAAATGACGTCTCCCTGTCTCACGCCTCTTTGTAGTGGAATCGCCCTCGAACTCTGTTCCTGTACTCGGACCGACATGGTGGCGTTTTTGTACAAACACTTCAGCACTTCGATATACCGGTAGTCAATATGGCATCGCTGGAGAGACTCAAGCACTGCCCACGTTTCGATCGAATCAAAGGCTTTCTCATAGTCCACAAACGCTAAGCATAGTGGCAAGTTATACTCCTCAGTCTTCTGTATAACTTGCCGCAGCGTATGGATGTGGTCTATGGTACTATAGCCTTTTCGGAAACCGGCTTGTTCGGGAGGCTGGAAGTCATCAAACCTACGACTGAGACGATTCGTGATGACCCTCGAAAACAGCTTATAAACATGGCTCAGAAGCGTGATGGGTCTGTAATTCTTCAGCAAAGTGTTATCACCTTTTTTGAAGAACAGCACCACCACGCCTCTGTTCCATGTTTCTGGCGTAGTTCCTCCGAGCAGAGCGGAATTGAAGAGCTTTTGGAGGACTTTGAGTACCGGTGTTCCACCCGCTCTCAAAAGCTCAGATGTGATTCCGTCATCACCCGGCGCCTTGTTGTCTTTCAGCTGCTTCAGGGCCATCCTAATCTCATATAGGCTGATGTCCGGGATATCTTCGGTATAGTGTCGGGTCAACTTGGCTCTTGGGTCTTTGGTTGAGCTGGTAACGGGTTTAGCGACTGAAGTGTAAAGCTGTCCATAGAAATTCTCAACCTCCCTCAGCACCTCTGGTCCAGTCGACGCTACACTGCCGTCTTCTCTCTTCAGCTTTGTCAACCGGCTTTGCCCAATAGACATATCTCTTGCAAACACTTTGGAGCCTCGATTCCGCTCTATCGTCTCCTTAATATGTTTAGTATTAAAGGAGCGGATGTCGTGTCGCAAGGACTTCGAGATTTGTTTATTGAGCTGCCCATATGACTTAGCGTCATCGGAAGACTGCAATGGCAACGAGCGTCGTTTCTCCATGAGATGTAAAGTTTGGCTGGAGAGTTTTTGAGATCCATCTGTACGGCGAGGTCTAAAATGCTTAGAACCTACCGTTTGGACAGTTTCTACTAAACCGCTACTAATCTCGTCCACCGAAGTCAAATTCTCCAGGCAAGCGAAGCGATTTGTAAGCTCAAGTTGAAAACTTTGAAAACGTTGAAATATTCAGTATCCTACTAATATTATAAATCCGAAAGTTTGTGTGTGTGTGTGTGTAAGTGTGTAAGTATGTTTATGTTACATATTTTTTATCAGTATGTATAATCTTAAGTATTTTATATTTATGTACATTACAATTCGATATAAATTTCATTTACCTACATATATTTTTTTTATTGATGCACGCCTCTTGACATTTCATTTTCCACCGCTGGATGACTGGTAGAGAATGCTTTTTGCATTAAGTCCTTTTGTACACTTTCTTCTGTGCAATAAAGTATTAAATAAATAAATTAATATGTTTGTTCCCTCTCCACACTTTAACGGCTCAACGGATTTGGATGAAATTTGAAATGTACATAGATTATACTTAGGATTAACACATAGGCTACTTTTTAATTTGATAATAGCGGGCGAAGCTGCGGGGAACGGCTAGTATATCATAATAATAATGTAATACAATATATATACCTAATACCACTTAAATTACAGACATGCAGCGTTGGTACAATTAGCATCAGACGTTTCTTAGCTGGTTAAAGCATAGGTCATATAAACTTACAAGAAGAATAGGCAGCTTGATAGCTTGAACGCTTGCATTAAAATGGGTCGTCAACGTAATAATTAAACCTTGTATTACTTAAACTATCTCGATACGAACACAATTAAATTACCTTATATCACGGACAAATCATATTGGCCGCAACATCAAGGTAAATAGCAATTGTTATCAGCGCTAAAGAAGTGTTTTGTTGACGCTATTGTTTGAGACTGTTATAAACGCTTTCTGAGATATTAGAGTTTACAAGTAGGTACATATTTTCAGGTTCCTTCTACACTAACTCTGTGGCCAAGCCTTGTAGTAATGTTATCATCGGGATCGGGTCACCTCGGGCCGGCATTAAGATGTAGATTAAGTTCCTTTCTTCACGAGTAGCGAGATACGCAGCTCTGTCGACGATTTGTGGGCCCGAACGTTACATTTGCTGCTTGCGATATGGTCAGCTTTTACCGAAATTTACGCGAAATTACGTTGAGTTGACCTACTAACCTTTTGATGTACATATTTAAGACGCTATGCATTTTTAGTGCCGCAAAAATAATTCGCATTCAGTAGTGACAGAAGAAAGCTTTCACATTTTTCTAAGATTTTTACTTATATGTATTTTTCTTTTTTTTCTATCAGGCGAGATAGTGGTCAAATTCTTACCTATTAAGTATAAATAAAACCGGCCAAGTGCGAGTGGGACTCGCGCACGAAGGGATCTGTACCATCATTATCATTGTTATTTTATTTTAATTAATTATATTTAAAGAGAACATAAAACTAAATATCTGTAAATAGTTAAAGCGTCTACCTGTCACCGTTATTAGTATCGAGCAAGAAACGGTAAAAAAATCAACTTTGTTGTATGTCCTCAAGTGTAATCAAGTAGTTGGAGCCCCCCTTAAATATTTATAATATTTTATTTTTAGTATTTGTTGTTATAGCGGCAATAGAAATACTCCATCTATGAAAATTTCAACTGTCTAGCTATCACCGTTCTAGAGATACAACCTGGTGACAGACGGACGGACGGACAGCGAAGTCTCAGTAATAGGGTCCCGTTTTTACCCTTTGGGTACGGAACCTATAAATGGGCTTTTGAAAATCTAATAGTAATAGTTCTTAAACCGGCTCTTAAAAGGATAAAAAATCAATGTTTAATACATGCTTTAGATAACTCGCTCGACCGATTTTGTGCAAACTTCACATAAACCATCTACTAAATAGTCCGAACAAAGCCTAAACATTTGGTTTGGATAGGTGAGCCTGTTCTTGAGTTATACTGAAATGAAAAACTGTTTTCTTTTTGCATTTCACATCATTTATTTTCCAAAACACTAGTTATTATTTTATGTGTTTAGTTCATGGTTAATAATTAGGTAAAACTGAAAATCCATTTGAAAATGAAAGCGTCTCAAACGTCCTCCAATGAAAATACTTTCTAGATTTTCTCTAACTTTGGGATTGATCCTATAATCCAATATTAAAAGGTCAACGGAGGCAATGTGGCATGAAATTAGAAAAGCTAGTGCCAAGGGAAAATTAGAAAAACGAAATCTTACAAAAGTTGAATTAGATATCAGAAAAGAGGACTGTAGAGGCTTCGATAATGGTACCATTCCATCTTTACGCATTAAGCCCTTTCAAAGTTGTACTGCTGCCTAACTTTTTAATAGGTTTTATTGTATTACTTTATTTTATTTGGCTCTACAAACTATGTACATTTATCCAGTGTCAAGTGTTAATATTTTTCAATCTTATTTATTTTTTGTTCATAAGACTAGTCCTTAAACGTTAATACTCGAAGGAACACAAGTTTTGGACTATAAAATATACAATACTTTTTGTCACATTGGCGGCAAACACACACACACGCACACATATGTATACAAACTCAGATACTTTAAGAAGCGATGAATGTTTTTTATAGTATTTTACCCAATAGAATGTAAATTAGTTTTTGGCTGGAGAAGTTATCATGTGTTAATTAAAAGCTGTGGGTTTAGTAAAATAAATAAAATAAAAAAGACTCTAATTATTATAAGATTTTCAAAGGTAGAGACGCTTCAAGTCTGTATTAGCATTTCAAAATATGTCACATTTTGTGGGATACAGATAATAATACCGCACTGTCATCATGCTACGTGTGCAGGAGAAAGTGCAACCATAACCAAGTTCTGGTTGCGCTGGCGTGTTTAGTTGCGCGCCTGCCTTTTAAGCAGCTAGTATCGGGCTCGATTCCCGGGTAATCTTTGTTTCTAGTTCTAGGTGTGATTGTACGTGTGATGTGAATATTTTCGCACTACAACCCTACACTAAATTTGATGACTTGTGTCGTGGTTGCCGGAAACATTCAGATAACACACACAATCACAACCAGATCCAGACAAAAAAAAAACCTTGGAGAGACAGATTGTGTTCCTGCCGGGAATCGAACCCGATTCCCGGCAGGAATCGAACCCCGAGAAGGGAACGCGTACTACACTCACAAAATCAGACTTTGAGCTAGCTAATAATATAGAAAATTGTTGAACAATGTTTTAAAACCGCAAGAAGGACAAATATTGAAATATGCTTTACGCTAAACTATTATTAACAGACCGTATTTTACGTTTTTATCATATTTTATGCGAAAAATAAAAAGTACTACTTGTCTGGAAGAGATTGCTTTATGCGATAAGACCGCCTATTAAAAACCTCTTTAAGATTTATTTATTTAGTTCGTTTTTAAGATGTTTGTATTGGTTTTTCAATAAAGTGTATTTGTATTGTATTGTATTGTATCTCTTATTATATGAAAAGTATCTTGATTTCTTTATCTCTTATTAAGAGGCAATTAGATATATTTTTGTCAACTTTTTCCTTTAATCTCAGTGATGTTATTCAATTTCCCCGTATCAAATATTAACTTTCTTTGCGCGTATCAATGGCCACAAATTTTCAATATATTCAATATACGACTATGAATGAAGGAGGCCTACTAATAGGATTACTTACTAATTTCCATATAATTAATTGCCTCCATGTTATCGTCAGAACATGGAGATTGTTTGCTTTATGAACAGTACTTACCTATAATATGTTCGATGATATGAAGAAACGATTATATAGTTATATTTAATCCCCGCCGTAAAAAGAGGTGTTCGTATTTGTTTGAAACATGTTGAACACTCTCGTGTTGTGTGTTGTAACGTTTGGTGAAAATCGGTGCAGCCGTCGATAGGGTACCGAGGTTATTTTCATTTTGCCACTTGTAATTAACTTAATTTGACGGAACTGTTATATTATAGCTTCATTTCTATATTTCTATATACTATATTTATTTCTATATAATATACGGAAGTAACTCACTCAAAAAAAAGTTCAACATTAATTTTAATTTTAATTATACATAACACAATCGTTTTCAACTTACAGCCCCGAACTAAGTTCGAAGACTTGTACCTTGTTCACAGTTTCACCCAAAAATCATTGATTATTTTTTCGTTAACTTTAAATCTTGTGGAATTTATGCCTGTCGCCATCATCAGACGAAAAACATCTACTGCTGAACACAAAGATAATATGGTTGGCTGAACATAAGCTTCTCAATTGAATCAGTTTCATATACATTTAATTAAAATAAATATTTTAATAAAATTAGCACTTTTGCAAGCTCAGCAACCCTTCAATCAACCTCCAATCTTCGAGAACTAAGCCTCTTATCCTTTACGTCTCGTTATCGATCTCAAGTCGATTCTTGTTCGATTTCATCGAGATCGTAAGCCGATTTGTGGATTGTCAGCTCTAATTCGAACTCGTGACATAAGGCTTGGCTACACAATGCTACGGGCCCGTACCTGTGATGAAAGATTGGTCGTTGGTTAAAATTGGATTCGGCAAAGCCTTTTAGTGTGTAGCAGCGTTTACATATACACACAATATTGTGAATTATGCGAGTATGCGACGGAGCAGTAGCACTTTTTTTATGCTAGCTATAAGATAGTGGTCAAATGCTTGCCCTAGATATGCATCATTATCTCCAATTAACGAAAAACATTAAAGATAAACATAAACGCCACACACTCACAGCCCCACACCAAGTCACACACATAACCAGAAACAGAAACACAAATTTTCCTTGGGGAGAAAACTTGTGTTCCCGGCCGGGAATCGAACCCGATGCGACTAAAGATGTAACATTTCTAGAAAGAATGAAAAAGGAACATGTAAAGTACATGTTCCTTCTTGTTTTTTCACATTCACTCACAAGTTCAATGACTTGTTTCGAGGGTGCCGGAAACATTTACATCTCAATCACATCACATAGACAATCACACCCAGAATACACACAAATTTTCCTTGGGAACAAAATTGGTTTTGCCACCAGGATTTGAACCCAATACCCTTGCTTAAAAGGCGGACCCAACTAAACCGGATTGTTTACATGTGCGGCTTTAAATCTGCACACCCTGGTTCAAATCCTGTCTGGCTAATGACTTCGTCAAATTATATACGGAGTTTATGACCTAGTGTTGTCTAGACCATAACTCACCGAGCTGGCCTGCTGGTTGGCGGATGACACAAATAAATTATTTTCTTTCTTTCTTTTCTTCCACTTGTCCTCAAATAGAGCGAGCGCAAATTTCGAACCTAACTTGTAATTGCCGAGCGGGATTAGACCCAGAGCGCATAGGTTTTAAAGTCGCACGTTCTACCACTGAGCCATGCTCTGAATTTCCAACGTGCAGTTTAAATGGCTGCAAGACTTGAAAGTTCCGCGAAGCTTCTGGAACGATCACATTACATTAACTGCAGTTTCATACACTTGATAAGTTATGTCTACAGTTAAAGTAAGTTATGTATACAGCTACAGTAAGTAATGTCCGATGTCAGTAAGATGTTTATTATCAACATGTTTTGTACGTTTTATTTCAATATGGTCAATGTTACAAGCATTTTATGATATTATTTATGAATATATAATTCTTCTGTACGTGTGTGATGGATGACTGAACTGCTCCTAAACGGCTGGAACCATTTTGATATTTTTTTTAGTTTAATAATTTTTGATATTTTTTTATTCAATGGGTGTCTTCTAGGCGGGCATCCTACCACTTCGGCCGCATCTCCGCTTCCCATCAGGTGAGATAGTGGTCAAATGCTTGACTATCAATCATAAATAAATAAATTTGTGTTCAGATAGATTCAATAATGGCTTAGATTCACAATTCCATGATGGTTTTTTTTTAATTTACGCAGGCGAAACCGCGAGGAACACCTAGTTACTTATACAAAGTTATAATTTGTACATTGTACAAAATAATTATCTTTATATATCGATTTAATTTACAAGAAGATGCCCATGCACTTAAAATACCACAACCACATAGATATAGTTTCTGTGATCTGAGACCACAACACAGGTTGTCCTAGTATGGATTTCAGGGATCTACAAGTACCAAACTCCATTATAGTAAACTTTATTCAATTTATAATCCATACACAAGTGTTAATTTTAGTGTTTCGTATTGTCATGCAAATATGCGTTATATTTATTAGTATCAAAACTATATCTCTAACTAAACCTAAACTAGTATACTATCAAAAGTGAAAAGATACGTGACTAGCTCCTAGGATGTGGACCACGTTAATGTATTTACGTTACACGCAAAATGCTTGCATTTTTTTGTAAATAAGAAGAAACAATGCCGTCCTGTACTTATATGGGTAGTAATATAATAAGCTACCAGCAGACCTTACAAAAGAAACAAATACTACGAAATTCCTGAAAAGCCTAAAATGATTATTGATAATGAAAGCACATAACAATATACAATTATTTAAAAGAAAATCTTTTAATTTTAAAATTAAGATTGCGTCCTCTTTTTTTCTAAGTTGCTGCGCCCGACAGGGTCCATATGAGACATTGTACCTACCGTTTGTCAATGTTATTATAACACCTTGAATTGTATATATGGAGGCAACAAACAATCTGAATCTAATTGTGAATCTGTGTTTTTACAGCATCTACAAATAACTCAAGAATAAACACAAATTGTATGGTATAGAATATACAATGTTTTCGCCTAGTAGATGCATCTTGTCCAGTTTTTATTTACTTGATGTTAGACCATACTGTATCCTATCGTACTTCGGAACATCATTGATATTATGTTAAACGTTCACAAAGAACAGAACTGTATGACCCGGCAAGGAAAGCCTGAGTATCTCCCAACAGAAAACGCCCGAGGGATATGAAGGTACATATGAATTATATACATATCTGTTTAGTTTAACCTTACTACAATACCCAAAATGGAGTAACACAGCCGCCAAATGAGGTGTTTAGTTCAGAACTAAATAATGCGGTAATTCGAGATGCGTCGATGTGGTAATTGTTAGCGGCAGGACGGGAATGCTGTCAATCTACTCTCATTGTTCTAAAAATATTAGAGTTACATTCAATTCGTCGTTACTAATGTAGATATATATGCGGTTTTCTGCTCTGTTGTGTATGTGGCGGCAACCGCTACAGTATCATTGTATTTTCTCTTTGGTTTGGCTCAGTATTATTAACTCTAGTATTTTATCAGAATTCTAATGTAATGTAATAAAAATGTATGCAATATATTATTTATCCTGAATACGAATTCCAATACGATTATAGGTAATACACTTCTTAACGTACATACATGTGTTGTGATCTTACGAAATATAGGTTTGTATAAATTATGTAATCAAATCGCGACACTTAAATTATAAGATCCCATTGATACCTGCAGGTAGATATATTCTGTGAGTTTGAAAACGTTTATGTTTATGTTTGATATAAGTCTTATGCCTAAAGTCAATTTTCGCATTTTCAACCGACTTCAAAAAGACTTCTAAATTCGACAGTATGTTTTTTTTTGTATGTAGGTATGTTACGCAATATCTCCGCCAATTATGAATCGATTTTAATGTTTTTTTTTGATTGGAAGATTATACTTCAGTTCTTCTTCGACCTTCAGGTGGTCCAATATAATTTTATCGAAATCTATTTAGCCAAAACCAAAATATAAGCATTGAAGACTGCTTTGCTAGCGTTTAATTATTCATATGTAGTGCAATCAATTGTACGTCGAATCTGGTGGGCGTTCAGTTTCAGATTAGACTATCTTTATAAGGCCATCTACTTAAATAACTATTCGAATTAAAATTTAAATATAAAATCTAACAACCTTAGTGAAAATAAATGAATGCTAGGCATAGTGGAACATGGTAAAAAAAACTTTGTGCAACACATTGGAAATAATAACACGAGTAGATATGAAGCAACAAACGCAAAAAACATTCAACTTTACTTATCGCATGAAAGTAACAAACAGGAAATACCCTAACATTACCCTGCAATGTTGCCAACATCTACAAACGATCGTTCGCAAAGCGTTTCATTCACTTCCGGGCAGTTCCCGCCAAAACAACGCAAGAACAAAATGGCGGGGTACCTATTGTCACAAAATGGCCGCCGCAGACAATGAAGCGAATCTGGCGGTATTCCAGGACTTTGAAAGCTTTAGAATAAGGCCAGTCGTGTGGAGTTCTAGCGAAGATGTCGTAGTGCTTTTTTAAGACAGGGTTTTGGAGCACTTAGGTTATCCATCATAATTAAATATACTCGTATATTAACCTGATCGTATTTTTCGTATTTTTGTGTACATTTATCGACAGACATTACTCTATGGTATATACTTTAATTGCTCATGATCCGAACATAGACATTTTTACTACTAAATTTCTGCTATTTGTAAATATGTCCATGAAATATTTAAGTAATAATAAGATTAAGTAAGTAACTGTAACGACATTGGGATCACTACACGCATTGGTTTTTACTGTTAGTGTAATAAGCACATGCAGCTATAATAAAATAAAATAAATAATACAACCCTAAGATGCATTACTTAGGTCTATGACAAACTTCACGAAATAAATGTGCCAATTAACATTTTATTTTTAACTAGCCGTGCCCCGCATCGCCTGCTATTATAAAATAAAAAGTAGCCTATTACTCCTAGGTATAGCCTATTATTACACATACATTATCATTGTTCCCCGAGGGATATTAATCTGGGAGTTTTCAAGTCAAGAGTGAATAGGTATCTTCTAGGCAAGCATGTTACATCTTCGGCCGAATCGTCACATTCCATCAGGTGACATAGTGGTCAAATGCTTGCCTATTATGCATAAAAAAAAAACACATTCCAAATTTCATACAAACCCGTTCAGCCGTTAAAGTGTGAAGAGGGAACAAACATACTTGCACACTTACACACAAACTTTCGGATTTATAATATTAGTAGGAAGAATCACTATTACTACACAGTTTACTTTTGCTTGCAACAATGTATCTGCGTATGCAACTTCGACGGACGGCGGTCTTAATATGTTCACTTTAAAAAGTTTTTAGCGAGGCGGGCTTGTCGCTTATGTTTCGTTTTGTCGCCTATATGTCGATAAGCAATTGACTCAGTTGTAGTTGTGTATATATATATATATATTTATATTTTTACTGTTTTAGATCCGCCACCTCTGGGTTGTGACTGAAAATCAGCGCCTATTGGCAATAATGCTGAGTCACGACCCTTTTGGCACTTTTTTTTTACTTATGCCTAATTACCTTTATAAGCTGTTTTTTATTGTCTATTTCATGTTTTTGTTGTTTGTTTATCTTATCCTTAGTGCCAAATAAATGTAGTTCATTTCAATGTATTTCATTTCATTTCATTTCATTAGTTGCAAAACTTCGGCTTACAAGCTGTGAATAATTCTGTGAATAATTCAACAACCTATCGTACATGTATACGTACTTATCAATATGTACTGTGCAAAGGATGATGTTAGAAAGCGTAGGGGGACATTTTAGGCTAATAAGGGAGCGGCCCTCTAATCAGACAACTTTAACAAGACTCATTTGAATTTGTTCAGGACGCAGCGACGCGACGACGCCGAACGCCGGGAAATTAGGGAGATGTTTTATATGGCAACATATACAGTGGACCGGTAGAAAATAGTACATCGGCCTGGATAAAAAACGTTTAGGCTATTTATAGATTGTGTATAAAAAAAAAACTGAAAGATACTGAACCCCACAACAAAGGACAAAGGACCCTAGTGTGGATTTTTAATATTTATTTTCATATGCAGTGTAATGTTACAAATTGTTATTATTGTTGTAGTATGAATAAAAATTTACTATCAGATGTATTAAAAGCATAAAAATATTAAGCATGTTCCCTATTAGCACGTAGTGTGGTTTACGACATAAAATCAACATGAAAACAGAACAGTTAATGTTTTCTTTTGGCTGTAACTGAAAACTTAAGCCTACGATCCATTAACTAACTAGTCGTGCCTTCCGTGTTAATTACCCACCACACAAATATACTCGTTTAAAGGGAAACACGTTCTATTTGTGATGTTTTCATTGAGTCGACGTTCTGGACCAGAATGTCTAATGAATACATCGGATTGTGGCTTTGTTTGCACCTTGTACGGATTGTGCTTTTTTTGTTATTTTATTTATCCCTGATAGGCTCTGATAGGTTCGCGTTACATGCCTGATCTATCTACAAATTGCCTATATTTCCTAAAACTACACTAAAATTATATATACTATACTGCTGTATACATGTGTATAGTTTTACTTTAGTTTTAAGAAATATAGGTAATTGGCCCGTAATTTGGAATAAATGATTGTGATACAGGGAGACGGTGCGCCATAAACTTAGTATTCTGATCTGAATATTGTTATCTCCACAATAGTGACGTCATGGTCGTCTTAACATACATTGGCACACTCGCCTGATGGTAAGTGTCACGCTTACTATCAGTGAACTTGTATAGGTCAAAATCCAGCGCGGCAAATCATTGTGCTCGTCACCCCGAGATGTTCAAATTCACATGGGCCCCAAAGAGGCATTAATGAAAGTTAGTGACTCTACTGCCAGATTCGCAAAATTGCAGATATCTCGAGAAGAACGTAGCAAGAATCTCGGCGGATTCATCATACTCAGCCTATCTCAGTCCACTTTTGGACAAAGGCCTCTCCCAAGCCGCGCCACTGAGCCCGATCTTCGGCTCTTCTTTTCCAGTCGTTACCGGCAGCCCTACGTATATCGTCGCTCCACCTAGTCACAGGGCGTCCTCTGCTACGCCTACCGATTCGTGGCTCGGCGGATTATTGGATGTTAAATCTCTATAAGCTCTTTAATTAAACAGCAAACATTGCCCTTCAATCCGAAACCCAGTAATGTTTGCACATTACTTTTGCTTACATTATACTTTAATTAATAATGTTCTAGTGCTAAGTTTATTTGACAAACCCAACCAAGTATTAATCGTCAAATTAATTACTTAAATGACAAAAAAATATTTTGCACCCTGTTAGGTTCGGAACCCTAAAAAGCCTTTATAAAACAGCGCCCCAATTTACCTAAACTGTAAACACATACAAACCTATTTCAAACTTGATTAGGCCCTTCATTGTCCATGCACGTAACATCAACCAAATTAACTATTGACCGTTCCAACCCTTAATCCGCCCTAATGCAATCAAAGTTGCCTCCCCCGCGACCGCCGTGATTGAGTTACGTCCGTCCGTCTGTATGGAGTTATTGTTATTAATTACATATTTATTGGTAGAAACGGGAGCAGAGGTAGACAGTATGGTGTGAGAGTAAAGCGTCATGGTAGTAAGAAGTCTAGACTATTGGGTATCTTCCAGGTAAGCATGCTACATCTTCGACCGCATAATCACTTTCCATGAGGTGAGATAGCGGGTAAATAATTACCAATCTGGCATAAAAAAGAAGCAAGGTATATAATGTCAGTGTCTATTACACACACATTTCAAAACGTTTCTGATATCCTTTTATTGACAAAGAAAAACAAAACCATGACGCCTAATAAATGTAATGACCAATTCATGATTATTATATCATTATATATAACTGGCTATCTTTGGAGGAGGCCTTCACCTACAGAGGAGGTCTTACAGATTAAAGAATAATAGTATAGGATTAAGGAAAAACTAACACATGTAAATTTAGAAAAAATCTTAATTACTAACAAAACTAAAAATTGTATGTAAGTAAACTAACTTAATCTAATCTAACTTCTTGTTTTATAAGCTGTAAGAAATAAAAGGCTTTTTATTTTTATTTTTATTTTTTATTTATATAACATTATTAATTTTAATTGTACTCCTAATATATAGATTTTTATTTAGTCCCCCTCTCTTCTATCGCCCTATACTGTCCACTACCAGAGGCTAAAGAGAACTGTTGCTCATTTCATTTTAATATATTTATAATTACTTTATAGATAAGACGAATACCTAATTATGATCAGATTTTATTCTCAGCCAATACTTTCGTGCTGTTCTGTTAATTGGAGTGGCTTATATTTTATCGACACATTTGGCGCGGTGGGAAGTCTTTGTCTTCTGCGCCGTGGTTCTCGAGTTCAATTCCCGACGCAATTTTGCTTTTCACGAGTCATTTATGCTTCTGGTTCTGGTTGTGATTGTGTGTGATATGGAAGTGTTTCCAGCACCTGCGATACAAGTTTTTAAACTTAGTGTGGGGCTGTGAGTGCGATTGCGTTTGTTGGTTTTGTTCTATGTCCCAAATATGATTCACGTTGTAAAGCTAAGGAATTTGTATTAAATTTTTGGGGTAATCATTTTTTTAAATAGAGGAGTCTAGGAAATGCGTCTATTTAATAACATAAAAAGCGTGTATCGAGTTTTATTCCCGGCGGCAACACAAGTTGTCTCCCCAAGGAATTTGTGCTTCTGGTTCTGGGTGTAATTGTATGTGTGATGTGACTGTTTCCGAAACCCAGCACTCAAGACATCGAACTTAGTATGTGCAGTAAGTGAAAGCGTTTATGTTTATGTTATGTATATATATTTGCAACACGCAGGCATATAACCTTAACGTTTACGACTTTAGCATGTCCTATTTTAAGACGATTAATAAACGCCCGCTGTCGCTTACTCCTCCGCTCCGCTCCCACCGTGGCCGCACCCGACTGGACCAGAATTAATATAAATAACATTTTGACAAGGCTCGTGAGTGTCGTGCCTCATAAATAAACTAATGGATTCTAAATTGGTTGCAGCGGATTTCACAATCATTTTTGCCTTTGAAATGTAGTGGCTGAGTGAGCCGGAGTCAGTGATATAGACATGGAGACAACAGATACGGGTTTTATACCCAAACAACTATTATAAACATATTAAAAGTTTACTTTTTATAATATCTACTAAAATAATTGCTTAAGGGATTTGTGCCGTGTACATCGCTGCATTAAAATATGTTCTTTTTATCACTGATAGGTTAGCGTTAAACCTTATCTCATCAGCAGGTAATTTGGGAGTACGAAGACTCCCGTACTATACTAGTCTAGAATGGACAGGTATCTTCTAGGTATGAAAGCAAAAAAAAATGCAATTCAGATAAGCATTTGGCCTATCATAAAAAGTGGTGACGCATTCGAATATGTAGCAAGCTTACCTAAATGATACCCTATCTATTCACTGTAGACTTGAATACTCCCAAATTATATGAATATAATCGAATTTAATAATGGATTGTTTTATTTTTATTATTTTAAGAAATCTTCTGCCTACGGGCCAATTACCTATATTTCCTTAAAATAAACTAAAATGATATACAGCAAAGAATTGAATTGAATTGAAATTAAATGTACTGTTCGAGGAACAGACACATCCTCGGCCGTGTCATCGCTATCAATCTGGTAAAATAGAGGCCAAATGCTAGCCTATCAAGCTAAAAAAATAATACAATTATATAAACATACTATTAAATATTATCTTTATAAAAGCTTTGTAAATTCTTACAACGATTTTCGTAAAATTAATATGTGCATATTTATTTTGTCCTATTCGGAGGCAAAACATTTAAGTGAATAATAGTAGATACTCGAAGAAAAACCTTAATGAGTATAATTACCAGACACAAAATATGTAAGAAATCTGAAGATAGTTTCAAATATAAGAAACCTGAAGTAAGCTATCATTAATTTTCTATACCGAGAACATTTCCATTAGCTGAAAGCTCGATAAATATGTAATCCCTGTTGTTTTCCATTACGCTAAGCTGTTTGCCAATCAATTAACGCTAATTGGCGTTTACTGGAATTTAGTGTTTCCTTCTGAGTATCTTATATTATTGTAATAGATGGATAAGTAACAATAACTATGTACTTTACTATAATATGTTGATCAATTTCTTTTAAAAAGAGTTAATTAGGGTTCCGTACCCAAAGGGTAAAAACGGGACCCTATTACTGAGACTTCGCTGTCCGTCCGTCCGTCCGTCCGTTTGTCACCAGGCTGTATCTCAAGAACGGTGATAGCTAGGCAGTTGAAATTTACACAGATGATGTATTTCTATTGCCGCTATAAAAATACTAAAAATAGAATAAAATAAACATTTAAGGGGGGCTCCCATACAACAAACTTGATTTTTTATAGATAATGGTACGGAACTCTTCGTGCGCGAGTCCGACTCGCACTTGGCCGGTTTTATTTTTATATCGCAACTTGGCTCTTTTCGAAACAAACTCTTTCACACTCACACACAGCCCCGCAACTTCAAAGACTTCTATTGCGGTTGCCGGAAATAGCACATACAACTGTAAGCAGAACTAGAAATACAAATTTGCCTTGGGAAGAAAATGAGCAGATGGACCAGTGGCCATTGTGTGCTTTCCGGAAATCGAACCCGCAAACCGTTGCACGCGCTGGTTAGAACAGACATGTAACCAACTATACTAGCGGGCAGTTTTCGGCAATAGTACTCTAATTTTAGACTCTGTAATGATGAAAGTGAACGAGTGAACACACGAGTATGCCGCTAAAATTACAACCCCTCTTTTAGCTGCGCCTACCTAGTTGACACATTGGACAAGTTCTTGCTGTCGCCATCTTGGCTTCGATTCCTAGCAGCAGTACAGTTTCCTTACCAAATACATTTGTGTTTCTGGTTCTGGTTGTGACTTTATGTGTGATGTTAACGTTTCTGGCACCAACTAAACAAGTCTTTAGACTTAGTGTGGGGCTGTAAATATGAATGCGAATATTTATTGTAGTCATTTAGCAGCATTTTGACCTACGTTAATTGCTAATTACGATATTATTTAGATAAGTAGTTATAAAGCAGTAACAAATTAATTCGCTACCAAATTAGAAGGTAATTTTGATGTCACGATTTTAACATTAAACACTGTAATTGGGCGGCCCAGCCTTCGCAGTATGTGGGATTGTTAAACTTTGTACAACTACTGTACCTTTATTGTAACAACGAGATGGCCAATTTGTTAGATTTTGTTCGTTAGACAATACTAATAGTTAATAAAAGTAGGAAGATACGCTATGCTCTAACATCAAATAAACAAATACTAGACTGACGTATCTGCTAGGCGAAGACACCATAGCATACAATTTGTATTTTTAACCGACTTAAAAAAAGGAGGAGGTTTTCACTGGTTTACATTATCTGTGTTAACTCAAAACTTTTTTTTTAGGTGAACAGATTTTGATGATTATTTTTCATTTGAAAGTGTGTATTGTGCTTCCCATGTGTTCCCAATTATATTTACCAATAGTTTTTGACATATGACCTTACTAAGCGTGTTTAATTTAATGTGTTCAAGGGTTCATCAAGGGTTCCGAAGATAAAGCGATGAAGTCGGTTTTTTAAGTTTTGGTTGCGTTTAAATTATATTCTTGGATTATTTGCCGATCTTGTAAAAGCACAAAAAGGTATTCATTATACTTATTTTCAAAACAAAATCGCTAGCACTTGCGACACGAAGGCACTGATTGTGAATGAGGAATTGTGTGCATTGCACCTAATTTATGCGCTCCATGTCCTACCCAAAAAGCAATCAGATTATCCTTTCTGGAGTCGTTTAATAAAATTACGGTTACAAACATACCTGAAAAGGTAAATGTTCTTATTATCTCAAATTTAAAAATGGAAGCTACTTTTTCTATTTGGTATAAAAGGTACTACTTGCAGATAGATGGAAGATCTCATAAAACTTGTGGTAAAAATGCGGTATTTGGAAAGCATCAGAGAGACGGGTCGATGGCTTCCCCTCGGATGGGGTGATGGATTTCCCCTGGGAAATGGTGAAATTTTTTAGAACGGGGATCCCAAATATTGCGGAATGGCTTTTAGATAACCTCCCATATTTTAACGGAAAAACCAAGGCTGAAAAAGCAAGAAGTTTTTTTCCTAGACACTGCGGGTTTGTGAATGTGTTTGTAAGGGATGAAAGGATTTGGTTCAGATTTCAGAATCAGGTGCATGTAAACATAAACATAACATAATCGCTTTCACACTCAAAGCCCCACACTAAGTTCGATGACTTGTGTCGTGGGTGCCGGAAACATTCACATCACACACACAATCACAACCAGAACCGGAAACACACATTTTTCATGGGGAGAAAAATTGTGTTCCCGCCGGGAATCGAACCCGATACCCCTTAGAAGGCGAACGCCACCCAACTAAGCCAACGGGCAGTAATGTCATAGCGTTTTTTGATAGTTTTTTGTTTGATTTAGCTGGGTTGATTCTGGAAAATAATATGATGCCCGTATCTCACTTGAATGCGATGATGCGACCGTAGATGTATTATAATAAATCTTGATATAAATCAGGTGCTTCAGGGGATCGCTGGTTCTTGAAGAAATCTCTTGTAATTTTCAAGCTCCGCGGAAAATTTCAATACATCAGTACAACATTGAACGTTTTATTAATTTACCAGAGGGTTAACTATGTTTGTAAACTCATATATGATTGTATTTATTAGGCGTTCATATGCCGCAAATGTGAAATATAAGCGATGAAATCCATACAACAATAGTTAAAAATACATCAATCTAAAATAGACGAACGAAAGTCACCGACATAGCCCGGCGGATTAGCAAGTTGAAGTGGCAATGGGCAGGGCACATTGTACGCTGAACTGATGGCCGATGGGGCCGAAAGGTTCTCGAATGGAGGCCACGGACTGGCAAGAGCATTGTCGGAAGGCCGCCCACAAGGTGGACGGACGACATAATGAACGTCGCAGGAAGTCGCTGGATGCAGGCAGCTAACAACCGTTCTTTTTGGAGATCTTTAGGGGAGGCCTATGTCCAGCAGTGGACTTCTTGTGGCTGAGATGATGATGATGAAATCTAAATTACGTTATTATAGAGAACATGTTGTAAAGGCTTTTGGATATAAACAGTTTGGTATTGCTGAGAGTATTATCTAATACACAATACATATCACGTATTCCGCTCTTAAACTATCCTCAATCTAGAACGTTCGTCTGAAAAGTTAATAAACTACTGTAACTCTATTTAAACCCCTAATGATCGTAGATTTAAGTAGCGATACTGGAAGCCTCGACGTGACTTAGCGCCGTAAACCGCACATTTAGAACTTAGTAGTAACTTAGTAGCCGCAGCTCTTGGATGCCTTAAAACTTGGTGGCCTCTTTAGATCTGCGGATTACGATGTGTCCTGTACGTTTGAGTTTAACTTCAATCGCCCGATGAGCTCGACGATTCGTTTAATTAGCAATCTAGGGGTGGTCAATGATTTCGAAGTAAATTTCGTCGTAACAAGTTGAGGTAATTTTAATTAACATCCAAAGCATTTTAACATACGATAGTAATAAAATATGTGAATAATACAATTCTGGCATCACAATAGATATATAATTTGTCTTCGAAGTTTAATTTTGTTCATTTCTAAAATTTTAATAATCCTGAGAGTTCACCAATAAACAAACGAACGAACGATTTCACACTCACAGCCCCCACACTAAGTTCAAAGACTTGTATCGTGGATGCCGGAAACATTCACATCACACACACATTACACCCAGAACCAAAAGCAAAAATATCCCTTGGGAAAGAATTTGTGCTCCTGCCGGGAATCGAACCCAGGATCCAAAGCGCAGAGGGCGGACACATGTCCACTGCGCCAACTGGGTCGTCAATACATACTAGATATACGTTGTTTTTCGAGTGAACTGTGAGCCAAATCCGGTGTCATGGTTAGATTAACACATTAGTGAGAAACGCCTTCATTATTATCAATTAGGAAGGATTATAATGAAGATTAACATTTTAAGGAAAAATGCAGAGGTAAGGGCTAATTCCCACTATCCGGCCAGAACGCGTGGTGGTAGGATTGCCTACAAGTTAGTGCGATTGTAACGTTGACTTCGCGTTTACTGAAACTTGACGCTCCGCCTAGTGTGGCAAGGCCCCTAGCTAAAATGTGTAAAAAACAAAATTAAAATAAGATATAATAAATAACATTGTGCAAGATAATTTCAATCGCGATTTTAAGCCATTTTGTTGCAAGTTGGTGACCCTGCTTGCACAATTTAAATATCCGAGATATAGTCGGGCTGGGTTTGGCACGCGACCTGCCCTGATGACTCATTGTTGGTTTTACTTGGGACTGAGTGATGGCAAGAGATAGTGGTTATTTAGCTTGCTTGGAAATCGCACAAATTTAGCTGTGTTGTATAACATTCATATTATATAGAAAATAGGCAAAGGACAGTCTTAAGCTCTAATTGCAACCGACAAACAATCTAGTCATATATATTTGTTGATCCATCGCAAAAATTACCTACTGAAAATGTCTTAAGAATGACTGACACATATTGACCTGCCAATCTTTCCATAGAATACAAATATTATATCAAGATTGAAGTTCAACTACTAAGGGATAATTTTGCAATCCAAAGATAAACGGTCAGTTATTTATCAAACTAATAAATGTGTGTGTCCAATTTAGTACTGATTAGCTTTTAATTTCTGAAGTGAAACTTCTTTTGGTGTGAATTGGATTTTATGAAACGAAAAAGTATACCGAGAGAAGAAGAGACAACTATATATAATTGTCTCTTTTATAAGTTTCACTTCTACCGCGTGTAAACTTTGTTTATGTTTTTTATCTTAATTGTACGGTATAAGCGTTTGGCTATACCGTACAATACTACACCGTGGTCAAACGTTTGTTGAACTACAACTCACCAGCTGATTATTTTCTGTTATCGATTAACTTTGAAATCCGAAGTTTTTTTTTGTAACATTAGTTATAATTAATCATTATAATTAATTCACATTAGCGTCCCTCAAAATCGAGGTGGCATTTACAGTAAGTTGCAAATTAAAGAGAGAGTTTCAGCCGTTTGACTTTGTTTTAGACGCGTGGATTGCCTGACATGCTGGATGACATGCGTGACATGTCAAGTCGTAATCTTTTGAATATCACCTTATCTTACCGTCGAAGGAACAGATAAAGTTATTCGTCAGGTAGTCGACTTATTACTAAAACAACATTTTTACTACAGGGAAAAATTTTTGTCTGTCTGTTTATTTGAGGATTCAAAAGCAGCTCTAAGTCTAAAATTATCAGACAAAGTTGCTACTTCTCATAAAACTATAACTCAAAAGTTCAAAACTGTACACTTCTTCTTAATAATGGCCACTTCTTCACTGTTATGAGCCCATCGTTACACTATCGTACATTCTACGTTGCTGCATTGTTCCCTACATAAATAATTGTTTCTTTCTACAACTATTTTACAGCTTTGCAGTATCAGGGATGGCTTGCAGTGTCTGTTTTTTTAGTGAATTTGAATATCCGACTCGTTGGGGAAATTAGATAGTGCTTGCCAAGTTTTGGCTTCTTAAAACGTATGCATTTTATTCGTTTATGTTTGTGCTGTGTTTTCATAATATTAGCTAGTATTAGGTTTATGTAGACTTCAATCGGTACTGACGGTTTATTATTTTTACCCCGACGAAAAATACTGTTAAGTAAAAGTTAAGAAGAAGAAGAAGTATAAGTTTGTAGTGTGTATCCGTGTAGTTGTTCTGTGTCATCGAAGCTACCAAGCGGCTGGAACAATTTGGATTACGTTTTTTTTATTTTTTGTATGAAAGATAACTTGATCGAAAGCTCTTTGCTATGTTTGGTGAAAATGGACACAACTGATTTCCAGATAGTAAAGTGGGGATTTTTTGGAAATTTCTAAATAAGAAGGGACTAAGAGTGGAAAGGATTATGAGTAGGAGAAAGAGAGAATTTAGGTTATATTAAAGTAAACAAATTGAAGAAACTTTCATATTATTATAATACAAATGTCAAATTCAAAATCTATGCGGCTATCAATGTAAGATGGCCATACACCTAGCCTAGCATAGTAATTCATTCAACAAGTCGGTGTATGCTTATTATATTTGAATGCATGCTCGCATTATCCAAATTCAATAACAAAACCTTCATAAACCTAAAGTTGAAGCTAGAATTTGAAACTAACAAAGAGTTTAATCAGGGCTACACGCGAGCCGGGGGAAATACAGTAAAGTTAGGTACTTAGCTACTCAGACGGCATGAATACGGACCACGGTAGCCTTACGAACGGAATACACTCTACCTATTTTCTCATTCTTATTTTTTTCAATATTTAAATGCGAATGTGCGACTTTGGTGTTTATTTTCTTATGTTTAGGGAAGTTTCATTGTACATTTTTCTTTAATATTATTTAACTACCAATGATACCCACAGTTGCGAGCGTTTTTAGCTTGTATATTATAAAGCTGATAAAAAGAAAGCTAATGTAAAGCTGTATATTATTAGTCGTTCGCGCCGAACTGAGATCTCGCACCTACATTTTGCCTCATAGAGAAAAACTTTTGAGGCTACTTGCTTATAACTTTTTTTATATAATAATTGTTTCATTTCTGTATTTGTTGTTCAAGTACTTACAGGATATAACGGATATAATATTATACGTAAGTCTCAGCGTTCAGTGTGAAGCCGTTTCTGAGATAGACCCCGAGAAAAAATAAGTCTTAATACAGTGACTTTGGTGGCCTACCAAATCGTTATTTTCCAATATGGATTTTTTTTAACCGGTTTCATATTCTACTTGTCAACCCCTTTTCAACGATTTCCCACAAGGGTAGATAAAATAATAAAAAATATTTTGCTTCTCACTTACATGTACAGGAGCACCCTTATTTTTTTTTTTTCATTTATTTAATTTTAAATGTTATTTCTGGATTTGGGCCGTAGTTGTACATATTTTTTGAGAATTTGAAGTCATTTGCTTGTATGGTTTAGACGCTAGATGCCTCTGACAGACGGACGGACGGACGAAGTGCTGAATGACCCAAGTCAACATATTGATTTATAATCATCAGAAGTAGCAGGGCATGAGTACTATGCCCTGCTTCTTCTCTTACGTTACTTTTAATGATGATTATTTATAAATCAGAAAAGAAGTAACCTATGTATTAAAATCCTTTTAATTAGGAATTTGATATATGAAAAGTCAATGGAAAATTCAAAATAGCAAAACGCATGCTATTGGCTAAACCGATTCGTGACGTCAGTTTCCAAATTTTAGATGACAATGATTGGTAAATGTTTATTTTGATATGAAAATATGTTTTTATGAATTAAATTTTATTTTCGGCCATGTTAATACATTGCATAAATAATCGATTAAATGCATAAAAATATGCATATATACGGAATAAAGGGAATATTGCACAAATGATTGCCCTAAACTTAGGAAACGCCTCTTCGACTAGTGACTGAGACTAGATTTTATGAACTACTAGCCGTGCCCCGCGGCTTCGCCCGCTATTATCAAGTTAAAAAGTAGCCTATGTGTTAATCCTAGGTATAATCTATGTATATTCCAAATTTCATCCAAATCCGTTCAGCCGTTAAAGCGTGAAGAGGGAACAAACATACTTACACACTTACACACAAACTTTCGGATTTATAATATTAGTAGGATATGGCCCTGGCAAAATCCACACAGTTTGCGGAGCCAATTATAAACAGAAGTATGACATGTAGACTCACAGAGATACACTGTTTAGTGCCCTTTGGATAACCCAATGCCCGCTTCTATATCTATAAACCCAATGTATGATCTTTGATTTATGTATAGTCTGACACTTTCTGAATGACAGCAGGTTCCCGCCAAAAGATACACGAGTCTGATAAGACAAGTAGCTCGTGATTCTTGTGTAATCCTATACTAATCACCCAATTAGAATTAACATATGAATAAGTTTACATACATTCTTATGTATATGACCGTTTGTAAAGGTTATCGGATTTTGCTTCCTAGTTTACTAAATAATGGTTTATTATGTCTGTAATAATGGTTTGTTATATCTCATGAGTGAAAATGTACTTATATACCTACAACTATACAATTTTACTCTGATAAGTATGACATTTTAAATCTGGAGTAGCAGACCCATCGAAAAAGCTAAATCAAATAAAAATACTTCTTTTCGTAAATATGTGACTATATTAAAATTAGGTTTTAAGTTGTAATAGCTCTCTCCATAGTTTAGCCTTGAAGCGTGCAAATTACAAAAATTCCATTAAATAATACAAAACCAATGTTAGGAGGATTACCATATTATGTATAATATTTGGTAGTCAATTAAGGAATAATTTTTGGTAATAATACAATATATTATTGTTACCATTATACCTGATGGCAAAGACTGAATATCTTGGTTGTATTATTTATCTATATTTGATGGTAAGCGACGATGGAACACGTTTACTTTAAGGATGTCTATTCACTTGCGACTTCAAAACTACCACATTGTACTTATCAGGAAATAAAGGCTCAGTAATGAAGATACAAACATAACTCACAGTAAAATGTTGTTAGTCAGTTCAATGGTAAAATAAATAAATAATAAACGCTTTCACACTCAAAGCTCCAGACTAAGTTCAATGGCTTGTATCGCGGGAACATTCACTTCACATACACAATTCCACCCAGAACCAGAAACACAAATTTACCTTATGGAAAAAACTTATGTTAAAATACCCATACAAATACCCGCTGTTCACAAGGCGAAAGGCCAGCGGTCAGTTCATTGCAAATAGACTAATAAGTGGATATTTTGAGGATTACACCCTTTACCTATCACTGATTCACAAGCAAAATAAGGATTGCTTTAACAGCAAAATTAAATAAAAATCAAAAACAAATATTTACGAACCGCCACTACTCATCTGAGTGCCTCGATACCACGATGCCATCGCGTATGAACACGTCACTAAATTAAAAAACTTCCAAAACGATCGTGTGTCGATTTTATCAAAGATCGATGCTCATACTACCGGACAATGTTTTGTGGTGTCATATTTCTGACCAGAGATCTGAAAACAACGACTGTACGTCTACATTCGATACACATTGAAGCTTTTTGTGACTGATATGTTTTAAGTAAGTCAACAAGCCCGTAATGGATAAGGAACTATCTCTAAATAACGTTTGCTTTTGTTCTAGTTGTATATGGGTTTGTTTTTTAACAGTTTCCACCAACATTAGTCAGTAGGGAACGTCAATAAATCTTGCGATAACATCTGCGTGTGGGTACTTGCTTTGTTTATTAATATTTTTATATGAGATAAATGACATTTTGAAGGACGGTGTGGGAGTTAAATATTAGGTAAGGGATAGGTAGACGCGGGTCGAGGATTCCTGAAGTTTTTGAAATTGGCAGTTGGAATGGATTAACTTTTACTTTGAATCTTGGGGATGTTTGAAAATTAGATCAGGAACTTGGGATTGAGTGAAGCCATTTTTACCGACTTCCCATAAAAGGAGGAGGTACTCAAGTCAACTGCTTTTTTTTTATGTGTGTTATACCTCATATCTTCTCTTCACGAGAGCCGATTTCAAAAAAAATTTTTTAGTTTGAAATATGTTGCTTTCTAATTGGTTCCATTTAAATTTTATCAAGATCTGATCAGTAGTTCTTGAAATATCGTCAATAGTGCCTATTTTATGGACTACTTTGACGATGTTCTCGTTTACACGACTTCAAAAGTTACCTCATAACTTATTCGTTGTGAGCCGATTTTGATGATTTCTTTTTTATTTGATAGCTAGTGCTGTGAAGTCGGTTTTTTTAAGCTTTGCTTGCGTTTAATTATATAAATTGTGAACCTAGTAAGATTTGTATTTTTTGTTACTTACGCAGTTTTCAATAATAAAATAAAAATAAAGACAATAACTTTTTTATTGCAGGTAATTACCGAAATAAAATATTTGTCGTTTGTTGTGTAAAAAGAAGTAGAAAAAAGACCCACGCTCTCTCTGCAAAACTGCTGCACCTTTTCACTAATCATAGCTAAGAACACTCTCAATCAAGTCGCCTTTCAAACAAAAAACTAAATCAAATTCGGTGCACCCGTTTGGGAGCTACGATAACACAAACAGGCACGAAGATATACCATACAAAATTATAACATCTCTCTTAAACTAAACTTCTACAAACGGCTGTTACTACAGATCTTGGTTTAGTTTCTTTTCTTAAAAAATAAAGGAAAAATACTTTTGTTTTGTTAATATGTAAATAAGTTTTTAAGCACGTTGTATAGTTTTCATTGCTCAATCAATTCTCTAATTTATTTCACCTCTTAGATTGCACCAAGTAATTAGAGATCGCGGAGCTCAACAGCTCATTATGATCATTAATACAGAGCAATCGAGTTAAGCCGGATTTGCAATTACTGCACCGGCTTGATTGGGCTTTAGTTAAAGAAGGATTGTTGATAAGGAACATGAGGAGATGTTTGAAATAGATTCGGCAGACTTGGGACTAGGCAAGATGTCGGAAATCTCTATGAACTTGGCTGAAATCGAGGTTGAAAGTGTTCTTCGTTTTACTACATCAGCACACAAGAATATGCAATTACAATTGTGAGCAAGGTTTCCGTTCAAAGACAATAACTGGAAGAAAATGCTTTGTAGCATTAAGTTCGCCTATGTACCTACAATACTGTTTGTGCAATAAAGAATTTTCTATATATCTATCTATAATATAACCATTAGTCTTTAGCCTTTGCTTCCATTAGATCTTTTGGGTTGAACTGATTGACGGACGGACTCTGAATCTTACTCACAATCACACACAAATGTTTGTTTTTAACCCCTGATGCAAAAATGTTGGTATTTTATGTTCATCGTGCTTATCTATGTATCATTGTTATTTTATTATTTATTATACTTGATATGTTTTTTATTATAAAACTAATAACAGAATATTAACCTATTTGAATAAATTGATCAGTACGTGTAACACAAACTGTATTGGAAATAATTTGACTAGTGACAATGAAGTTATGAATGAATTATTTGTATTTGTTTGATATTGTCAACTACTTAACATTAAATCACCTTATCTCAGACCGTTATGTCTTTTAACTAGATTTTGGTGAATTCAGACCTTAAGCAAAGACTGACTAGAGTTTGGTGAACTCAGACTTTAAGCAAAGACTGAGATTAGAGTTTGGTGAACTCAGACCTTAAGTGAAGACTAAGTAGAGTTTGGTGAACTCAGATTTTAAGCAAAGACTGACTTGAGTTTGGTGAACTCGGAGTTTAATCAAAGACTAACTAGAGTTTGGTGAACTCAGACTTTAAGCAACGACTAACTAGAGTATGGTGAACACAGACTTTAAGGAAAGACTAACTAGAGTTTGGTGAACTCAGACTTTAAGCAAAGAGAGTCTTATAGTATAGGATAGGTACTAATTTTAAATCAAAACATCGTTATCGGTTGTCGCGGATTGGCGCCGTCTGACCTGAGATAACAGGTTTACGTCATCTGTGCAAACAGAAGTATTTAGCCCGTGTCTAGAAATATGGCTTGCCGATAAATAAACAGGTCAAAAAACTTAGATAAGAAAGTTAAACGTACCTATATATCTAAATTTTTTTATATTATGTAATCATAAACAGGAAGAAAGAAGTTCTAAATTTGACTGAAAGTAATATATTTGAATATTTCATGGCCTTCTTTTTGGGTACTATTTAGATGATTATTTTCATGTTTGAGTGATTTCTAATTTTTTTTAATACTCGATAGGCAAGCATTTTACCACTATCACACCTGATGGAAAGTGATGATGCGGCCGAAGATGGACGAAGTGAATTTTAAGTTGGACCAATAAAAATAAAATTATAGTATTTGGTATATAAAAAAATATTTAAACGCCGTAATGTGTCTAAATATTCTTCTCTTTTTCCTAAATAAAATAATTGTGAATTTTTGCCCGGCTCCTTGTGCTCAATATTGTTGTGAACGTTTAAAAACCACTGCTAATAAAATTCACTGATAACATTCTTATCTAGCATTAAGTCGCTCAATAGATTTGCATTTTTTTTAATAACTAGTGTGAGTCAATTTATACGCTTGACAATACATATATATATCGTAAGCATTTTCAATGATTCAGATGCATTAATTCATATTTTAATTGTGGTTTTGTTGAAGTTTAGGTTTAGGTAGATTCCCAGCCTGACCAGATGACGAGTGGCTGACCAGTAGTCATTGATAACTTAAATATTTTTATGTTAAAATAAAACATGTTTTTCTTTATTAATTAACAAAAAAAAATTATTTACCTAGTAGTTAGAGTACCTAGACTTTTTGACAGTTTAAGGTTATTTTTGGACGTAGCTATAATTTGAGATTCCCAAGGAGAAGCTCTAAAATCTTTAACATTTTCTGAATACCTAATTTAATAAACTATAAAATTATCATTTGTTGACAAAAAATCTTCAATAAGCTTCGTACTTTAGTTATAATTTAAATATTCAAAGAGGGTTAGGTAATACCTAAGTTTCAGAAATAGCATTGCAAGCCTTTGATCAGCCTCGGATACTTTCCCTAATAGTCTAACCTCTAAACGCTGGCAACTGATCAATTCGAATTCGAACCCATTATCCCAGCAATTACTTACCATTCGACGGTTGTTCCCGTTAAACTTTAACTATTAAGTCATTAATATCAGAATTTCTCCGAATTTCCGGCCATTGGCGCCATTTCGCGCTTCCCGCCGTTTCAGCGATGCCAAGATGGCGGATGGCGGGAAAACAAATCATTACTACACACGTGGCCGGTTAAATGCGGAGTTAATGTTTATGTTTGCAGACGTGGCCAGGTTTGTGAGTTAAACAACATTAACGTTCTGCTCTGTGGTCGCTAACAGGTACGATGTCTTTGATATCGCGTGGATATGAACTCAATATTTCCATTAACGAACGCTTTGATAGATGGCGATAAAACTACTGAATGAACGCAACGTTCATCAATGTAAGGAATGGCACGTTTCTCTGAAATACGAGCGTGTAATTACACGTCCCAAAATAAGCATGAATACTCAACAACAGCACACCCTCATTTACATTCAAAACCGAGGCAACCTTAATATTTTGACATGATAAAGGTAAAATAAATTGGGGACAAGTAATACAATAAATTCCACCATTATTACTCATTCACAAAGACGTTACAATAGAATTTTTGCAAAAGGAAAAGGAAGTGTCCCAGGAGAGTGCCCTGTGATACGCCACAAGTCGTGACGCCTAAATAAATACAAATGCGTGTGTTGGATTGTGAGAATTGATATTTATGGTCGAAAAAACGGTACCCCACTGTGAGCCAGCTGCCTACACTCGGGGAAAAAATGGAGGACCTTTTTAAAAATTATGCTCTCTTAGTCGAAGGCCGGCGTCAGAACCATAATTGATGTGTGTGTGACCGGTAGATTATGACGACGATTATGTTTGTTCAATTAATAATTGTTTTTTTTTTTTTTTTTTTTTTTTTTATGACAAATAGGCTAGCATTTGACCGCTATCTCACCTGATGGAAAGCGACGATGCGGTCGACGGTGGGACATGCTTGCCTAGAAGGTACCTATTCACTCTTGACTTGAAGAGGCCTAAGTTATACTTATCGGGAAACAAGAACGAAGGCAGAGTATTCCACTCCTTTGCAGTTCGCATTATAAAAGTAGAGGCAAAACGCTTGGTTCTAATCTGAGGAATATCCACCATAAAAGGATGTCTTGTTTTAGTACGCCTTGTTGTCCCATGATGGAAGGGAGCTGGAGGAATCAAATCATGCAGTTCCATCGCACACTCTCCGAAATGTATCTTATAAAACACGCATAAGCTAGCTACCTTGCGCCGATGTTCGAGGCTCTGAAGTCTTTTCTCAACTAGTTCAGTATGGCCAATCAGCTTTTTAGCTCGCTTTTCAATTGAATCCAAAGCCTGAAGCTGGTACTTGGCTGAGCCGTCCCAGAGGTGACTGCAGTATTCCATACAAGATCGGACTTGAGCTTGGTAGAGATTGAGAAGCTGTCCAGGAGTGAAATACCGCTTCACCTTGCTGAGGATTCCCAATTTCTTTGCAGCCAGTTTAGCCTTGGATTCAATATAAGAGCCAAAGTTTAGGTTGGACGTCAAAGTTACACCCAAAAGCTCAAGGTGATTCGTGACCGGCAACGACACATTCCGGAAAGATGGAGCAAGCTCAAAAGGGCTCTTTTTGGTTGAGAACAGACACGCCTGGGTCTTCGATGCATTAAATTTGACCAGATTGGCATCGCCCCAATCGGAAACAGCCTGCAGGTTCAAATTTAGGCGTTCAACCATTGCCTCTCTTTGTGACTGAATCTGTGCGCCACCAGCTCGTGAATCAGATAAGTATCTCTCAACAACAGTGCTGTCATCTGCGTACCCAAAGATACCGGGTTTCAACAGGTCATTTATGTGCAGCAGGAAGAGTGTTGCGGAAAGAACGGACCCCTGAGGAACACCAGCATTAATTGCCATCCGATCTGATGAGCGGCCGTCAAGAACCACTTGTATCGATCTGTTCCTCAGAAAGTCTGATATCCAATCACATAAGCTGAGGGGTAAACCGTATGCAGGAAGCTTGCCAATAAGGCCATCGTGCCAAACCCTATCAAAGGCCTTCGATACGTCCAAAGAAACAGCAAGTGCTTCTCCGTTCTTCTCAATTGCCTCACTCCAGATATGCGTGGCATACGCTAGAAGATCACCAGTGGACCGGTTTTGGCGAAAACCGTATTGTCGGTCACTGAAAAGATCATTGGTTTCTAGGTATGCCAACAGCCTCTTGTTAATAACACGTTCCATACTTTTACAGAGCAAGGACGTGATAGAAATGGGCCTGTAGTTATTGGGGTCGGCACGACTACCCTTCTTGGGCACAGGTTGCACGTTGGCAGTCTTCCAGCATTTTGGTACTTGACCAGTCACAAAAGAGAGGCGAAATAGGCGTGTCAGTACAGGAGTAAGTTCGGGTGCGCAGGTCTTAAGGACAATAGCCGGAATTCCATCTGGACCACTGGCTTTATTCACATCAAGACTACAAAGCGTTTTGCGTACCTCCGTCTGACGGATACGAATTTCTGGCATGACCACGTCGCATCCAAGTAGACTAGGAGGTACATCACCCGCAACGTCAAGGCGTGAAGACTCCGCAAATAAGGAAGCAAAAAGGTTTGCCTTCTCTTCCGCGGAGTGAGCCAGTGAACCATCTGGTTTTAGAAGTGGAGGCAGTGATGGGCGACAAAAGTTAGCTTCAACCGACTTTGCCAGGGACCAGAACGCTTTGCTACCGGCTGGTTGCAAGGCAAGTTTGGCCCCAATCCGGCTAATGTGATTGAAGCGAGCCTTTTTGATGACCTTTTTATAGGACTTGGAAGCAATATTGAAGGCTTTCTTCTTTAAATGCGTATCCGTACTCCTACAGTTTCGAGCGTCTACCCAGGCCAGGTAAGCCTCATGTTTCAGTGCTTCCGCACGTCCACATTCAGAACCAAACCATGAGCGAGCTTTGCCAGTCATGGATACGTCGGTGAATGGAATAAAATACTCCATCGCTTGACGTATCACATCTGTCACGGCATCTGCACAAGAGGAGGGATCGAGGGATGTTTAGTGTGGGACGTCATTATCTTCAGAAATATATATTGTTAATTGACAGAACTCTTTTACTATAAATAACTGATTCATTGTAACAAAATACGAAGTGTGTTGATACTTGTATTTATAAAAATATTTTTGTTTCAGATAAAACTACGGATGACATTTCTTCAACGTCATTTGTAACATTTTAATGTAAGTACGCAACAATGCTTTTTAAAGTCAGCTTTTTCAGGTACACAAAATTATTATATTATTTATCATCAAAAAGCCCTTCGAAAGCAATTCACCTCGAGGTGACTCACGAATCCTGAAAAGAATGTCGAAATCAAATCATTGATGAGTAGAAACGCCTATTTGTTGTTTTTTTTACTACAACAGTGCCAAATACTGCGCGTGTCACCCCCGTTTTTTTTTACTGTAATTTCACTGTAACCTTCCCTTCAATATGAATGCATTAAAGTTTCCAAATTACTGTTCGGAATTTAAATGTCTGATAAAGGCATGGTACCGCCCCCAGAAAGAATCTACAAAAGAGTCTCACCCGTGAACAAAATAAAAACTCACGACTTATAAATTGATTAATTAGATCATATTATTTTCGTGTTTAAACATAATATAATTTCACCAATTGAACAATAATATACACCAAATTGTGGAATGAAGCTATCGTCGTTAATATCAGCGTTCGTTAGCACCGAGAGCCTCCGAGATTACGTAGGGTTGCCAAACGTCAAGTTTTGTTCTGATAAAATACACTTACTTGGCTGGAGTAGTTGCTTACCTTACAGCAAAGACTAGTTCTTTTTGGGTACTAATACCTCACAAAGAAGGAGTTCGTGGTTCGGAGTGTGATTGTGTACGTGGTGTTCCTAAATGTTTAAGGCACCAGTGATACAAGCCTACACACAAGGGTGTAGAAAGTATGAAGCTGTGAGTGTGATGTGTTAGTTTTATAGAAGAGAGTCATTGAGGTATAATCTCAGAAAGAAAACGCCTAATTATTGTTTGCTGACGAAACAAAAGTGTCAACACCGGCATTATATCAGTAATTTTTAGTTTTTATTTTTACTCAAGATGGGCAAACTTTTAATCATCATAACTGATGGTAAGCGATGATGTGGTCGACGATTCGCGATAGCCTCGCCTCGCGACCTGTATCTCATCAAGAAACATCGACTGAAGCAAGGAGTTCCATTCTTTTGCGGTTTGCTCAATGAATGTGAAGCAAAACGCCTCGTCCACATTAGTGGAATATCTACCATATGACAATGTCGCTTAGGAGATCGTTTGCTAGTTCGATGATAGAACGGGAATAGCGGAACTAGATCGTGCTGTCCCTTGGCACACTCTCCGAAATGTATTCGATATAAAATCTAGAGAAAGTTCCAGCTGGTAACCCTACCCTTCTCGAAGGTCGTGTACAAATGAATAACAACTCGTTAATATTGCGTGCCACTCCCATTTGCATACAAATTAAATCCTGCAAAACTAATAGAGAGACGGCGACTACATCCAGTTCTCGAATTGTAATCGCATCGCGCATCAACCGCTGTCAGATGCTACTAAATCAAAAAGTAAACTCATTTTACCTGTGAGTAAGTGATAATGTGATCGAGGATGGTAGGCAAATGTCCCGTGAAATTCTTGAATGGGAACTGACTTCCTATGTTAGTTGCTAGAACATTGTGTCTGAACAGTTGTCTGTGCTTGGCAACAAAATTCCTTTTTAAAGGTTGTTTATAAGGTTAACTATGAATGTACTTCTAGAGCCCATAGTTTAAGTAATATTTCGGGATTTAATCGCGCTAAACATCTATTTTTATTTACGACGTTTCAGCCAAGTTGCATTGGCCATGCCTGAGACCATGGCCGTAAGTTTAAAAGTTACTATTTTTAGAGCTTCTAGTATGTAGAGTAATGAAAAGAGTTCGATGATTACAAACTCAAATCAAATCAATCAAATTTTTTATTCTCTCTCTTAAGTAAACATTTTTTTTGCCGAGTCTAGGACTTAGATATAGAGGGACTGGTGCCTGAAGTAGGTTGATAACAACCTGTATTACAGGTCACCAGGACTCGTGCTAGTACATTTACAGTTTGGTAACTATTATTAAAAAACATAACTTAATACATTAAATGTTGGAGAATATCGAAGGTACCTATATTATAATATACTTAATGCTTGTGTAACTAAGTAATATTGTTTGTGTGTGTGTGTGTGTGTGTTTATGTAAGTTTGTGTGTAAGTGTGTGTGTGTGTGTATGAGTGTGTGTGAGAGAGAATTTGAGTGTACATGTGAAGGTGTAGAACTGATAATAATCGAAGTATGATGTAGCTGTTAATTTCTTTATGACAAATATGTGTTTTTGAGAAGATTTTTCGTAAAAATATTGATGTAACACTTATTCCTAATTTCACTTTAGATTGATTACGTTTTTCTCCTAACTTGCAGACTCGACAGTTCTTGATATTTGTAAAAATCTTTTTTATGTTTTACAAAACTTTAATGAGTTGCGATGATAAGCTTCGGGTTGATGTTCATCATTGCCATCTCGAGGAGATATAATAAAAATATATTATAATGATTTTATTCATCGGTCGCTTTGCCACAGCAGAAATTTACGACGACGAGTCTCGCTAACTCGAAATTTAGATTTATTTGCATAGAACTTATTCAACTTCCATTTTATGCTTGTTTTATCATCATAAAATGTAATATTCGAATAATTTCTTGGAAACTCTGGGTTTTGTAGCAACAGATGAACGAAGAGATTAGCAAAGACAAGCTGTTGACATTTTGTATTAGTAAAGATTACATATATTTCACAAGGCGATGAAGATATGGTTATTCTTACTATAGTTCGATTTTATTACAACACCTTTATTTTTGAATTTTGAACTAGGAATCTTTCTTTCTAACTTTTAATAAACGAAACGCATAAAAAAACAAACGCATTCACACTCACAGCCCCACACTAAGTTCAAAGACTTGTATCGTGGGTGCCGGAAACATTCACATCACACACATTACACCCAGAACCAGAAACACAAATATCCCTTGGGAAGGAATTTGTGCTCCTGCCGGGAATCGAACCCAGGACCCACGGCGCAGAGGGCGGACACCTGTCCACTGCGCCAACTGGGTCGTCAAAACCAACTACGTACTAAATGGGTTTAGGAAGAACATGTATCTACATACACACAAATGTACACATTGTTATTTGTAAAATGCCAGAAAGCTCTTAGGCTCTGGTTCTTGTTCTAACCCTAAGCTCATTTAGTCGGCATAAGCAAAAGTAGTAGTTGGATTAAAGTATATACAAAACCGATTTGGGTAAAATTCTGAATAGATGTTGATAGCGACTGGAAGCTGGAATAACAGTTCTTACTAAAATATACCTTAAAAAGGATCAAATAGTAAATCAAAGTTAAGAAAAACTTTCTCGCCTTTAAAGTCCCCGAAGTTCTTGAAGTTGCGGGTCCTAGTCTTGCATATATTTAACAATATAATTTATGCTTTAGTTAGAGTCTAGTACATAATGACGATAGCTTATTTGATCTGAGGAAATAGAATTCAATGTTTTACAAGATCTCTACCAAGTTGAGTTTTGTAGAGTCCATGAAATTTGAGTCGACTTCCGTACTGTACAACAACATCCCTAAAGCCTTGGCATCGTTTCTCTACAGTCGATTATCCCAAATCTCTACATTATCTAAGAGTAAACACGTCTGTCTGTTTAACTATAGCCGTGACGAATGCTTTTTGGACAACAAAAACAAACAGTGCGGTCGCAGACATTTTGTTTGGGATGCGGGTTGGGGACTTCGGTATAATAAACTATTTAATGTTACATGCAGGTACTATTGTTTGGGAGAATACGTTCTTAAATGGTGTCTTGTTATCGAGGTTTTTTCATTTTAGAACTTATATTAATTAGTTTAGAGTCTATTTTGTAATGTTACATATCGCCGACAACGAATGCATAAACGGTATATTTAACACGAAACTTACAATATATTAACGTTCTTATATTTTACAAATGAACATAATAAATAGTAGTTTTTGAGTATTACTAAAAAATCTGGTTTCAATATTAAATCAAATTTTGTCATTATGTAGGTACTAGGTACAATAGGAGAAAAAACTGGCTTCAGAATTCTATAAATCATTAAAACTCTATATATTATTATAATATTAAGATTATAAATAATAATAATAAACATTTAAGACTCAATTTAAATTAAAGCACTTTCGACATTACCTACTTTTAAATAAATTAAAGTTGGAACACAAGAGACCAAACGATTGCCATATTAGACAAAAAAATAAAAAAGTTCAAAAAATCTAAGTTCGTAGCGAGTTCATAATGAGTTTAAAAAGGGTTACAACACAATAGTTACATCCTCAAATATCAACAATGACAATCAATTTCTAAAGAGGGCGTGTGAAAGAGACATTTTCGAGATGTTCTCCTTTTAAAAATAGTTTATGGTCGCGCCACCCACCTCCCGTACCACAGAATAAACAAAAATATATAACTTGTCTATGGTGTTCTTTTTAACGTATTCCGTACTCAAGAAGCCCAGTCATTGAATAAATCCAATATTTATTTATTCAGCTCGTTTAGGTTTGTAAGATTTATATTTAGAAACGGTCGTAAATATCATAAATTTGGAATTCATGAGATGCCTAGCTATGACGATGTGCCCACATAGCACCGGTAGCAGTTATTAATTAGAAGTGATTATAATTACTTAACTCGCGCCTGGAGCGACGAGGCGTTTTAACGATCTTTATATATCTGAAATTATAATCTATATTGAAATCTGCATACGTAATTTCGAGGTATACTTGTCATGTAAAGTGTTTAAAAAACTATGCCAATGTATATTTTTAAATTAAAATTCCATAGGTAATATTTGTATGTAGTACGTACGTATCTAAAATACACACGTCCCCGTAAGACGTTAATAATAAGGAATGGTTAATTTCGTCGTTTCAGGCAGGGCTTGAGTAGCTCAGCGGTTAGAGCAATAGGGCAAGACACTCATGGCCGCGGGTTTAAACCCCGCCTCAAGCGATAATTTTTCCTTTCTAAATTTATCAATATAGTTCTGCCTAGCATGGCTAATGCTATATAAACAAAATCAATTGATCTAAAATAATATCATAAACTATCACTGAATACGTAGGTAAATGATTAAAATGCACAGCTTACCTTTGTTTGCAACAATTTATCAGAGTACGCAGCTAAGACCGACAGTAGCACTATTTTCACCTTTCGAACTGGACATTTTGCGAATTGGACATTCTGCGACTAAACGGTTTTAAGCGGTGCGGAATTTGAACTGCCCGTTGGCTTAGTTGGGTACCCGTTCGCCATCTAAGCAGGGGTATCGGGTTCAATTCCCGGCGGGAACACAAGTTTTCTCCCAGTCGTTTGAACTTAGTATGAGGATGTGAGTGTGAAAGCGTTTATTTTTATCAGCGAACGCAGCTTCGACCGTGGGAGCCGAGAACATTTTCTTTTACACAAGGATATAGTAATAACACTCGAAACTCTTAATTGAATTTATTCCTAAAGCTCGTTGTGTTAACTAAAGGGCAGTTCAAGTCTTCACTCACAGCCCCAAACTACACAAAAAAACTTACCGCTTGTGTGACTGTCAGTACCGTAACCATAAAACAGCGAGGTACGAGCCAAGGCTGCGCCCGCGCACCTGAGCCTACGCACTACTATTGTGCACCTACACCACTTGGAAACAAACTTATACTTGCCACTGAGATATCCTTCGGTATAGATGCTGTGATCCTGTATTTATTTTTTATTACAAGAACCTATTTATTTTACGTCAGAATGTAGGAACATTAGTTAGGAGTTTAAGTTTCATATAAGTTCTTAGCAAATAGATACAGATATTATGTCAAATAATAACCTAAAATGTACATTATCAAATTATTATTAATCACAATGTATCACAAAGTACATATACTTAAAAGGTTACAATCTCGCAATTTAAAGTTTTCTAGTAAATGTTAACTTTTCGTCATAACAATATTAAAGTCTAACAAATTTTTAAAAAATCACCTACCTAGTAATCACAAAGTATCTTTACGAAAACAACATGCCTTTTGAAGCATCATAGCCAGTAGTTATGATTGGTTGAACCGCAACTAACGATGCGATTGACGCTGACATCGGCCAATCGCAAGCATGGATCGCCCATAATGCTCTATGGATCGCCCAATCACAAGTGTACATTAATTACCACGTCCTGCTCCCCTGTTATTGAATTTAGCTATATATATATATAAACTTAATTGGCATTGTACGCTATTGACTGCGTTTATAATTTTTGAGTAAACAGTATCTGCAAATAACAACAGTAAGTAACAAAACGTCCATGAGAATGTTGATCAGATAGTAATGTAACTTATCTAAGGCTGTCCACATTTGCAGGCAGAATTGTCACGACTCACGACGCGAATTCCTTACTTTGCTGTATATTTACTTTAACAAGGTTGTTTGATTAGATCTAATCGTTGATATTAGATCAAATCTTGTTTGCCTTATAAGTAGTGGGTATCGAGTTAGATTTTTGGTGAAAACACAAGTTTTCTCCCAATGATTTTTTTTATTATGGTTCTGGGTGTGATCCTTCATTTGTAGACTTTATTTGTACCTATGTGATGTAAATGTATCCGGCACTCACGATACAGGTCTTCGAACTTGGTTCGCGGCTGAAAAAAAAACACAGTTTTATTATTATTTTAGTTCTGAGAAGAAACGTTCAGGAATAATATCTCCTTTTAGAAGAAACAGTAAATTCATGAAAGCAGCTTTACACTACGATGCGATGGTATCGATTTGAAAACCATAAAGTCCCCTCACAAATTTTACTGGAAGATTAGGAAAATAGAAAAGTTACTATAACTGCTCGCAGGCAAAGTTGGGTGCGCGTATGCCTTCTTAGCAACGGGTATCGGGTTCGATTCCGTTAAAGAAACTTGTTTCTGATTCTGGGTGTGATTTTGTGAGTGATGTGTACGTTTGCCCAGGATACAACTCTTCGAACTTAGTGTGGAACTGTGAAAGTGAAAGTCATTATTTTAATATCTGTTGTTGTTATCAATAAGTCAGGGCCACCCTAAACGCTATATTATCGACCTTCCATTGCTTACCATTTCCTTCGATATATTCTCCAACAGAGCAACTGCAAGCATAAGTTGGTTAACTTAAGCCTCAACAAACTTACCCTCACTTCTGTATCTTCAAATTGTGAGCTTTATTTAGTGGACTTTAGATCTTTATTACGTGATAATATAACTTGGCAGATAATGTAAACTAAAACGAGCAGACGCCTTCCACGTCCTGTCGTATCGGTCGGAATATAAACATTGCGTTAAATAAATCATCGGAGACATGGTTGGAGATATTTTTAGCTTTTTCTCCCGATTGTGGATTGTCAGTGTTTGTTTTATGGACGCTAAATATAAACTAGTGTCTTGTAGAGGCTGATTTCTGCCAGAGGGTTCAAGTCTTTTTGCATAATGTTTTATGAGGCTACATTTGATAAAGTACCTACAATGTTTTGCGCGTTCAACTACATTATTTGTAGCATGGTTTAACCATGTAAACATTTTAAAGTATTCTTCTTTTAACACATTCGTACTCACAGCCCCACACTAACTTTAAAGACTGGTATCGTGGTTGCCAGAGACATGTACATATCGCTATCATACAATCACACTTCGAACCAGAATCACAAATGTCCTTTGTGAAGAAAAACTGTGCTCCTACTAGGAATTGAACCCAAGATCCAGAGATTTTCCCACCAAACGAACTGGATCTAATCGTATATAAACATAAAACAGTTAATAATGATACTTTCCTCTCTTTAAGAATTCAGTGTACTAACTATGTCGTATAAAAGCCATGGCGTAAGTAACTGATAAGTTGTTTGATTCAATGGAATGCCTCAGGCCAATTCAAAAGGTTACACGCCATAAAAGATTAGAAAAGCGATATAAACGATTTCTCATTCGTGTCGAGCAAATAAATCTCGGACAGCCACTGTCAACTGTCGCGGCCCAAACCGCAAATCATACCATTTGTAATTCAAATTACTAAACATAAAATTATAAAACTAGCGTATAATGCGACTCCGCCTACACAGCGACCGTCGTAAAACGAGCTTGGACTAAGTTAAACAAACCGACCGCAGAGCACCGCTTGCCATACGGTTCCCATTTTTTACCACGACCCAGACATTCCTATTTTTTATGCCTTTTTCTCGTGTGGCAACTCTGTCTTTTTGGCGCGCTCCACACGACGACGACGCCACGAACAGAGGCGACGCGATGGAGACATCCGATAGGGATGCGAACCGGATTGATAGCGCGAGGTGGCGCGTCCGGGGTGACGTTTATTGCCTGACTAGAGTTATGGACGAACGCTCGCAGAAAGTTTGCCCGAAACTAAATTATTGGCACCACTTCAGAAAAGTTAAGAGAAGCGACGTCGTGGCTCTTCCGTAGCCGCTTAATTTATTCATTGCTCAGTTGAAAACATAATATTTTTCGATAACTACATATGGTGCTGCCAGATGATGGTTGTAAATTTCCGCCAGTGAAATGTAAAACGCAGCATTTACAGATTGCCTTCAGAATCTGTAAACAGTCTAAATGTTCATAGAATTTCTTGGACAGACTTAAGTTAAAATCACTAGTTGGTTTAAGCAACTTGTAAAAGTTAAAAGCGCATACTTTAAATAAAAGATAGCTACGTCACACAATTTAAAGTTTTGACAACATTATTAAACAATCTAAACAACAATAGACATGAAAACAATAAGCGGGGAGCAAAAAGTGCGAAAGCCCAACCAGAGCTAAAAATTTCTAAAGAAATTTGCAAAAAAGTGAGTCATTATAACCAACGCCTCGCTTGTTGTGTAAACATCCGTTGAATCCGAACGAATTCGTGGGATGCCTTCATACCTTGTTCTTTTTTCCGGCGTTTTGGCGGGAAGATTTATGGCCAGTGACAAAGTCGATTCCATGGGACGCCAGAGAGAGATAAGGCACGGTCGACACCTCCTGCGCCTTTATGAATTTAGCAGGGGCTTTTAGCTCAAATTGTCCTTGGGTAAACATTTACCTGCCAATTCTGATGGATGGTTTCCGCCATTGTTGTAGACGCGTTGTTCACTATAACAATTCAATTTCGACGGAAATCCGTGATGAATGAAGAAAAAATGTGCAAAATGTGACCATAAAATTCAAGTGGCTTAATAACCACCCTAATGGGTGCCACTTTCTGAAACAATTTAAAATTCTTACTTTGTAAAGTTTGGCACAACGTTGTTGATTTTGAACTGTTTCGAACGGTGTTATTTACATTCCTTTATTAATTAACTCTTAACTCCAATCTGTATGAAAACAATTTTATATCGGATGTTCGGTATTCACGGAATTAATATTCTGAATATTCCGAAAGTCCAATAGTGGTCATAAAATGGTATGCCAGTCAATCCCCTTGTAGATTTATAACTGAAGCCATATTTATTATAGCTATGAGAGTTTTATGGCATTGAGTTACGCCAATATCAAGAATCCAATACGGATTTTAAAAACATCAAACGGATTCTGATCACGGCTTATATTCAGCAATACTCAAAGCTCATTCGTGGACTAAATACGCATGTGGGAAGGATATCTCCGTCTATTAGTAATTAATATGTCACCGTGGAGCTATCTCCCAGAGAAGACGTTTCAGGGAAATGCTCAGAACTAATATTATCACTACAAATATCTCACGTCCTCGCAACCGTTTCGTAGAAACTTGAATCTTTTTTGTCGCCAGCTATCCTGTCATTTTTATCCCAACATTTTTCATCTCGCTTATTACGTACCCAAATATCGTATTACACTTGCACCTGTTGAGCCAGACTCCACCAGTCTGGACTATACTTACCCAAACCGAATATAGATAATCGCATGTCAATCACGTTTAAGTTTTTGTAACATTGACATTATTTTGTATGTTTTAAGTAATTAAAATAGTTAAAAAGGTACCAAGCCACCTACTTTACCTCAAAGATATATCCGTTATTTTCGTATATATATATCATATGGGTCTATAAGTGACATTTGTGAATTCCATGACGTTATTATTGGCGCGAAATATTAGTGCTGCCCGCTCGCTTGGTGTTCCCCATCAATCGGCATAATGAGCTGATGCGTTGATAGTGACAGGTCCGCGAGGCGCCCTGACACGAGGCGTGGCGCCCTAACGAGCCATGTCGCTCACAAAAAAAAGTAAAAGAGAACACGCGTCCGCGCGTCTTATTCAAGATATTTGTCGAGTTCTCGTTCCAATTACTGCATCGGGAGCGCACGAAGAGCGTAATCGATTACGGATCTGTCACGAGTGCATTCGACACGTTCGATTCAATCGAGTAATGGATAACAACTGGTTTATTAAACGCTTATTGGCAGTCCAACTCGGATGTTTTCGTTTGTTCGATGCACAATTTTGTTACGATTTTAGATTTTGATTCATTAGTTCTATAATCAATTGGGCGTCCAGACTGTAGCTAAAGTACCGCCCTTAAGTTAAAACACAAGAATCGAGAGAACGGTCGATCTGAATGTGCTACAAAAATAATAGCCATACCCATTGTATAGTTCAGGAATCCAATAGTAACATTCCATCATAAAGCTCTGCCAGCATCCATATTGGCAATGAGTTCTCGCTCGTTATTCCTCTCTAGATGTACTGCAACCATTATTTTGTTTCTGACAGGGAGCCAGCAGCCACTCCAATAGACTCCACAGAGCGTAGGTGGTCCCTATCTGACCGCGTCGTCCCGGAGACATCCCTGAGTCAACATTTCTCGCTGCGCTTTTGTCGCCACACTATTGTCAAGAAACAACGTGACAAAATAAAATTGACCTCCATTTCGAGACTTTTGCCACCGACGACGTTTTAATATAGACGCCCGGTGCAACCGACGTATCGCACGTAACAAATAATATTTGCTACATGGATAACATTTTTTTTTAAGTTTTAAACATAAATAGTTTTGCACTCCGAGCTCGCATAAAACTCGGTTCCTTTGAAGACTTGTACTCCTAGGTGTCGTACTCTTACATCTACTCTAGTTACGTACTCAACATCCATGTATTCTAAATATCACAAGTTTTTAGCAATCTAGTAAAATAACATATTTAAGTAACAATTTTAAATTTTTGTATGAAATCCACGCAGTGCTTATAGAAGCATCTAGAACTAACTAGAGAAATACAAATAGACAACGAATACGATAATTAGTCCAGTTAGAATCGATTGTTTACAGCCTAACAATAAATTCTGTGACGTGTGCAGTGAAACATTCACATCACACACACAATCACAACCAGAACCAGATACACAAATTTTCCTTGTTCTCCAAAGAGGTTTGCCAACGGGACAGATATGCTTCAATGTCCCATGTCATTAGGCAATATGCGGCTGCGTAAGGTAAAGTGGGTTAGTTTCAATAATTTCAAATAAAGACCTTTCGTAAAACACCGGTAACCTCTGTTTTCGCAAACATTAGTCCTACCTATTCCGTCTTTTACGACTCCATTACCATATAGATGTCGCTTGATTCGAAAAATAAATAGGAGTTGGCAACACTGGCCACTCAGTAAACGCCATTTAAACCGTCGACTTTAAAATAATATTGTTCGTTTTATGAAAGCTCTTTCGCGCCATATTTGATTTTGTCGTTTTGTTCTTGATTTGAAATAGACTCCTACGCTTTGTTTCCGTATAATGTTTTTATCACTCCAATTTATGATACCATACGTGCATGAGTATCACACAAAGTTGACTCACAAACGTGATTTTCGTTTTCGCTCCAATACTCCAATAAAATATCTAGTAATATTTCTAACATATGACTAGAGCATGACTTAGCTATGATTCTTACTTGACTTTGATTGTTACTGGTGACAAGGACTAGTTTTGTGAATGAACTAATAAAACCTCGAAAATATTTATTACTTGACTCTGGCTACATACAGAATATATTAAATATAATAATAAATAAACAGTGAAGTTTCATTTCTTTAATTGATCAATAAACTAGAGTGTTTTAAGTTCCATAACATGCAAATAATAATATCATAGTTTTATGCAAAAATCTTATCGTTCGATAAAACTTTAATGATATTTTTATAGTGCTGCTAATGCGCAGATATCTATGACAAGATTTATCCTTTGGGCTTCTACTAGACGGTATACCTAACGTCATAAAGTTGAACCGATCAGTTCCCGAGTGTATCGAGTGGCAGCTGCGCTGTTTTAACCGATTTCAATAAGGAGGAGGTTCTCAATTCGACTGTATTTTTTGTGTGTTCATAACTTTTTCTAGGTGTACCAAATTTTATGATTCTTTATTTTATTTGAATGCTGGTGCTTCCCATGTGATCACATTTAAATTAGATTTTAGATCTTAGTAGTGGTATCCTCAATAATGCGTATTCAATGCACTTAATCTGATCAAGGGTTCCACAGATAAAACGGTAAAGTCGGATTTTTAAGCTTTGCTTGCGTTTAAATTATTAAAGCTATCTTGCAAAGTTACAATTGCATAAATGACCGCGACTGTACACACTTTACATAAGTACTGTCACACGCAGAATTAAAATGGGAGCCATTTAAGTGCAGTCAGTGTCACTAGTTTCGCTCGGGGCATTGTGCGAACATCATTATTAAGCTCTCTCCACACATAACAGCTACAATTATTCACGAGAAAAAGCATTAATTCACTTTTACGCTTATACCAGACACATTGAATCTTAGCACCTCGTCGACCGGCCTACGTAGACCCTCCCTATTTGTAAGAACGCAGAACTTGTATGTGTGAAAGGAATCATGCCAAAGGTCCAGCGTACGCTGGTCAATGGGTAGTTGAATGAGTAATGCTGCGTTCGCACGAGGACAATTACTGGCCGGACAGTGTAAGCGATCGGTTAATTGTGAACCATTGCAATGTCTGCTTTGTCATTCATAATAACTGGTTCGTTATTGCACGTGAGGCCCCGCAGAGTGAATTATTGTAACAATTTTACTATAAAGATTATATTTAATCTAAAAGTATTTCTATTATGAAAATTTACATATTTTACATCATCTTACGTTAATAATCTAATGCAGTATCAATGATCTTTAAAATGTCAAGGTTAACGGCAACCGTTTCTCTGTCTGCATTTGCCTCAAAACGAACTCTTGTTTCTTTATAGGGGTCCTATCCTATAAGTTATGTAAGTCAGTTGACACTATTTCGTAGGAGAGTTCCTCATTTCAAATCAAACTTATACGTTACAGTCTCCTCTCGGACATAGAAATTACGCTATACACTACCACGATCACTCTGATTAGGTTCACAGATGCATCATGCAGCATATCTTTGCAGCATTTCATGAATCCTGGATTGTTATCAGTGCGGAGTGGCATTTGGGGGTGAATCCAATATCGATGTCGTTGACATGAAAGGCAAGTATTTCGCACACATAATCGTCGCAACGGATTTATTGATCTTAAATTATGACATCATTTTAAATATTAATAATCATGTCTGTCTGTCCAATTTATTCATCAATATAATTTAACCTCGCAATGCACTTTTTATTCCGTTATGTATCTTAGGCCGAGGAAAGGAGTAAATTGAAAACCAGCACTGTAAACAATGTTTTATATGTTAGTTTAGCTGAATCGTAAGCTGAATTTACTCTGATTGCTCTATAAAAAGTAGTATTAAGTTAACAGTGATATATTATATTCAAGCTAAATTCATTGTTTTTTTTATAGGAGCAATAAATATGTTTCTTTCTTTCTACTTTCTGATCACACATCAGCCCTATCGTAAACATGACAGGCCCCGTGTGCACAGCGCACCGGAATACCAATGATCAGTATTCAAAGCTGCGCGCGGCGTGAGTCGGTTGCGGATTTAGCGACAATGCCTACTGAGTTCTTTAGGTACTCTGTGGGTAACGTAGAACTTGGTGATTTAGGTTTTCCTGTCCAGTTACTATAATTATAAAGATAAATTATAATTTTATTTCCATTCGCTATAAGGCCCTTTAGTATATTTTCGTATAAATCTTTAGGTGTATCATTATTATTTTACACTCTCAGCCCCCACTAAATTCAAAGACTTGAATCGTGGGTGTCGAAAACATTAACATCACACATTATTAACTAAATCTTGATAGGACCACGAATCGCATTCTTCTTCCTGCCCATTGTATGCCATTCTTTTTTCCAGTTCATTAAGGGTCGGACCTCACAGTTTATGAGCAGAATATTTAGAGTAGTCAGTGGTTGGGTTAGGTGTGTGTAAAGTTCTTCATCTCTTTCTCTATTTTGAATCATATAGGATCTGCCTCTTTCCTTAAATGTGTTATCTCAGTCCGAACAAAGCTAACAAGCTTAATCGCGGCACAAAATAAAAAATAAAAAAAAACGTTTATCCACATAGGCCCCAAAGATGCACTCATAGCTGACGTACCGCCCTGAAAGTGTCAATGAATGCGAATTGGTTGACTAATAACATACTAAAAATGAGCATACTAAAAATGTTAATATTTTGACTAACCGTTTACAATCGTTCTAAATGTTCGCAGATAAAAAGCAACGTAAAACGAAGCATAACTCTAAATGTATTAAAATGTTATTACCCTAAGCACTGAATCCATAAACGCTGCTATCGGTAACGCGCATGGCTATATTTTACCACAAATATGTTATGGAAATCGTAAAATTCCATTAGAATGCGCGGGCGCAGGATGGGGAGACGCGAAACGGTCCTTCTCGCACTTCTCCACCATCCAATGTGTCGTTAAGGCAGGGCTGGCAGCACACAATATAATCATACTGCCTGATGGAGTTATGCCGCGAAAGTGAAAAAATGGCGTTGTTGATTTTGTATAATTTTCCAAAACCTTTGATTTTACGAGTGTTAATGTCTAATAAATAATGGTGGATTTTTAACCGTTAATACTTAATAAACTTGCATAAGTGTAGGCAAATCATTCAAAGTTGAAAAGCGTGGTTTCGCCTGCGCTCCAAAACTCCAGTAGAAGTTCCGCATAGTATGTATTTAGCCGTATCGTTACTTTCCATCGGGTGACATAGTGAGGTGAGGTGCTAGTCCCGCATAAAAAATATGGAATCTGTTATTTATTGTTTAATATTTCGACTGAAGGACTATGCATCCATGGTCGTGAAATAATTAAAACATAAAAAGATCATACTGGCTGCTCACTTACTTGGCTTGTCAAGTGGATTTAATTAATATTTTTAACGCTTTCACACTCACAGCCCCGTTTCTGGGAATAAAAAAGGAAAAAAAAAAAACTTTGCGTCTCGGTCGAGAAATCTTTGAGCAACAAAAGATACAAAAATAACTCCATAAATACGACTACTTACGGATTTATGGAGTTATTTTTGTAACCTGCTCTTTTTGGAAAGTCGGTTCATAATCGTCTAACAGCCAAACCTGTATGTTGGATTCGCCATCCCTGACAATAATCAAGAATTTACGCCGACAACAAACTTGATACAGCCAATGAATTATTAATTTATTGAATTATCAAAACTGGTCCCGCAATTATTTGCGGATTATAACATTTATAAAATGTTATAAAATCATTATGGAGACATAAATCTTTCTTGTTATGCGTTGAGATAATTAGATATGTTTATTTAGCCGTCAGTGATTGGGTTTCGCTTATTATAGATGGAATGATTTAGAACTCCATTATTAAGTATTTAAATGTTAAAGCTGATTGATATAAAAAGAAGTTTTCATAAAAAGAATTTTGCATCACAAATATGTATAAGTATATCTAATAATTGTAACGCCTCTCACAATATATAGTTAGCTAGCCGTGCCCCGCAGCTTCACCCGCGTTTATCACGTTAAAAATAGCTATCTGTTAGCTATGTATATTCCAAATTGCATCCAAATCCGTTTAGCTGTTATATCGTGAAGAGAAAACAAATATACTTACATACTTACTCACAAAATTTCGGATTTATAATATTAGTGTGATACAAATTCCGAATTTTTGTGTGTGCAATGTGTGTAAAATCTCAAAATATTCAATTATCATCAAAATAAACAATCAATTTATATTAAAAATCCTAAATTGCGTTTGGGTGTTTGTTTTTTCTATATTATCTCTAATTTATAATGAATACATTTATACCTTGTATATACGGGCCAATTACATATATTTCCTAAAACTATATACATCTATATACAGCAAAGATCTAAGTTACTTACCTATAAGGCACCGAGCTATATAATATTTATTTGTCATAACATTCGTTCGGAAATGAATACAAAATAATGTATTTATTTATTATTTTATTCCGTCGCCGCAATCATTAACCACAAACGACTCATAAAAACCAAACTATGACGTAACAACATGGCGGACAAAAATAGACTCTAATAAGAGGCGCATGTTTATTTAATCAGTTGATGCGACCACGCTGAACAAACATACAGACAAACAGCAAACTTGGGCAAACAAAGTCGGGGGCAAACAGTATGCACGGTTGTTGGTACAGCGCATAGTTGTCACAAGTGTAGTTAGGTTTTGTTTTTCTTAGGAATTCTGTTACAAGAGAAAGCTCGATAGCAATCCAATATCGCTTCTAAGTACGAGAACTATTTTATTACATATCTATATATAGATACTAGCTGCGCCCCGCGGTTTCACCCGCGTTGATAATGATGAAAAGTGATGATGATGAAAAATAGATGTTGGCCGATTCTCATAGATACCGGATAAGCACAAAAAATTTCATCAAAATCGGTCAAGCCGTTTCGGAGGAGTATAGCAACGAAAACTGTGACACGAGAATTTCATATATTAGATAGCTGACCCGATCCGTCTTCGCCCGGGTGGACAAATATAAAATTCGAGTTTTGCCGCGAAAGTGAAAAAATGGCGTTGTTGATTTTGTAAAATTTTCCAAAACCTGTGATTCTTCGAGTGTTAATGTGTAATAATGGTGGATTATTAACCGTTAATACTTAGTGAACGTGCATAAGTGTAGGCAAATCATACAAAGTTGAAAAACGTGATTTTCACCTTCGCTCCAAAACTCCAATAGAAGTTCTAGTAAAGTTTCTACCACTTTACTAGGGCATGACTTGACTACGACTGGACCTTGACTCTTTTACTTGACTTTGACTGTGACTTGTGACTAGGACCTATAATATGAAATACACTTGAAATATATTATCACTTGACACTGGCTAAATCCATAAGATTGCGAAGCCAAAACTAAGGACAAAAACATATATAAAATTCAAAAAGTTCAAAATTGTTTATTATGTGTCCCAAAGAGTTTTGATAAAAGTAATAATCACTAGCTTCCAAAATCGCAAAATTACAGCCATCTTGAGAAGAACCTGGCAAGAAAATAGCTAGCGTAAATATAGCGTTATAAAACCAAAATATAAACACATGAATAGCCTATGCTTATATGCGGCTTCGCCCGCTATTATCAATTCAAAAAGTAGCCTATGTGTTAATCCTAGGTATAAGCTATGTACAGCAGTCTTCTCGACACCATGGCCAGTGCAACTTGGCCTAAACGTCGAGGTAAATAAAAATAGTGATATTATTTAAACTAAGCTATGTACATTCCAAATTTTATCCAAATCCGTTCAGCTGTTAAAGCGTGAAGAGGGAACAAACATGCTTACACACTTACACACTTGCACACAAACTTTGAAAGATTTATAAGAAATACTCATTTATTTTACTTACATATACATAAAAAAATACATTGTACGCCTGACAGAGCAAACTGTTAAACGCTAATAATAAATAATTATTTTTCTATCAGAAAAAAAGAAACAGCTGCTGTGGCGGAACTATTGTACTAAGATACTTAAATAGTTATTGTTAGTGGTTAAGGACTTTGTTGAAAATTTAATGGAAGCCAATATTCACATATTTCAAACCAGACATCAAATGTAGCATACAATCAGCCAGATTGCATAAAAACATAAACGTGACAGCTTTCACACTCACGGCCCCACACTCAGTTCGATGACTTGTGTCGTGGGTGCCGGAAACATTCACATCACACCCAGAACCAGAAACACAAATTTTCCTTAAGGAGAAAACTTGTGTTCCCGCCGGGAATCGAACCCGATACCCCTGCTAAGAAGGCGAACGCTCACCCAACTTAACCAACGGCAGGTTTTAGGACGAAATCACTCGAACCAAACAAGCCCGTTGTTCGTTGTGAATGTTTCCGGCACCCACGACACAAGTCATAGAACTTAGTGTGGGGCTGTGAGTATGAAAAAACATACATAAATTAGAAAAATAGCTTACTAAATACTGTAGCTTAATATTAGTAAAAGATTTACCAGCATCAGATCAGTCCTAAAATTACCTTATACAACGAAAATCCTATACAATACAATACACTTTATTGTATACCAACAAATATAAACAATGACAAATAAAATATTTCACTCATTGTAGTAGTACAATGGGCGGTCTTATCACTTAAAGCGAAATCCTAACTTGCAAACAAACTCTATCTCTTTAAAAAAATCGTGTTGATTATCCTATAAAATTAAAACCAAACTAACCACCGTCTAATTAAGGAGTTTGTCTCACCACGATCCACCTTCTTCCAAATATACGGGTAGAATAAAAAGTAGACAAGAAAGAAAAAATATCATACGGGCTTTATCACAGGTCCCATCACTACGACATGGCCTACCTGCTTAGCATTGTGAATCAGGACCTTTTTGGCACCTTTTGTTTGCCCTGGCCATTATCACGTAGCCATTCATTGAGTAAGGCACGATGACAGTGATCATTTGCTAAAATTATGACTTTGGCTGTAGTTGAATCGTTTTATGTAGCCGATTGAATCCCTATATGAATAATTGATGTTGTACGGCTTGAAACACGTCGAAAATTTCGACTTACTTTGTACTCGACTAGATTCGGACAAATTTAATGTCCTTCATCAGGATGAGTCAGACGCGCGATACGCAGAGGCTACAAAGTAAGTCGAAATTTTCGACGTGTTTCAAGCCGTACACAACATCAATTATGTGTAATACTCACGATAGTTTTAATTTTCCTGTATGAATACTTTATATTATTTTATTTTTTAAGCCCCAAAGTTATGTCATAGGCCGCATTCTCTGATATTTTCTAATAATTATTTTTACCTTCTTCAAAAAAGGAGGAGATACATGTTTGACAGTATATATATATTTTTTATGTATGTTCACCGATTTCTCCCCAATTTGTGGACCGATTCTCACATATTTTTTTTGTTTGGTAGATTATACTTGGTGGTTTTATCGAAATCGATCAAGCCAAAACCAAAATATAAGCGGTGAAGTCGGTTTTTAAAGCTTTGCTTACGTTTAAATTATTATACTTGTTATTATTATTTTTCTTTGCATTTAACTTTCTTCGTTCATGATATCATGTTCCTTCTTAATTTGCATTTAATGTTTAGGTTCTTGCTAGCGTTACCATTAAACTGTAGAAAAGGGTTGAGTGATTTAGCATAATAATGTAACCTCGATTTTTTTTTATGCTAGATAGGTATTTGACCACTATTTCACCTGATGAAGTGACGATGCGGCCGATGATGGAACATTATGATATATTATTAACTTGCATTATGTTTATAAATGTAACCAGTCTCCATTCGTTTTCTAAACATTTAACAGAAGATCATAGATCTCAATAAACCCCGCGATCTCCTGATGATGATAAATCAGCACTTTTCGGAACAAATTGGAGCACCTGGTGCCGTACCGGCTACCGGTAATTTATGCCGTAATTATACCGCTTATTACCGGTTATTCATTGGACAGTTTGGAGCTCTCTGTTGCGCAGCAATTTAGAATTATATTTGACGGCTCTTCATAAAAGCTATATATAGAGATATCCGGAAGTATAAATAAAGTATCCGGAACTTATAACTGATAGGTTAGCGTTTAACATGCCATTTGGTAAGTGATGCTGCAGTCCAGGGTGATAAGGTGGCACAATACTTAATTGCTGGAAGATTTTGACCCTGGGACAAAATAAGTCTAAAAACAGTGACTTTGGAGGCCTACCAAATTGGTACATAGACTTTTTTAAACCGGTTTCGTACTCTACCAGCAGAGCTCTTTTCAACAATATTTTGCTTTCCGCTTACGAGAATGGGTGCTCTCTTAATATTCTTTATCATTTTAATTGCTATTTCTGGCTTTTGGGCCATAGGACATAATTCCCTTGTAGAGGGTAGATGCCTTTGAACGACGGACGGACCGACAAAGTGCTAGAACCACCCATGTCAACTCGGAGATTTCGCTTCGCTCGATCAATTATATGAAATTATTGTTATTATATTTATTTATTTTCGTGCACGCAGTACATAGTATGAGTCCATTTTGAAATTGGGACTCCACATATACTACAGAAGCACCGTTGCACCTCTGTTCGTGCAAAAGTGAAATTCTATTACTAAAAATCTATCAAACACAATTTATTTTCACCGATTTCAGCTGAATCAGTGACGCGAGTAAAGCCGTCGCCACACCGCGACACAAATCGCGCGACAAACGCGCGTCACGCGCGACTGCCCTCGTGGCTCGTCCGCAGGTTTAGACTTTTAGCCGATTGGAACTGAACATCCCGGGATTTGGGTTTTGTTCTATCGGCTTGCGGGCTTTTATTTTTTGAGACATTTTTTGTCTGGTTTTGGGTAAAAGGAACTTTGGAAAAGAATGTTTGCAGTCTACTCAACCTTCTACTATGTACTTATAACATCTGACACATAGTTAAACGATCGTTTGTCTCATTCTTATTGATGAAATTTAATGATAAGTACCTTTGCATATGTATTTATGATGACAAGTACCATCCAGGATGTATCTAGCTAGAAGCTCTTGAGTCTATTGACCGGCGAGCCAAAACATCATTGGCCAAAACTGCAAAGTCTTGGTCACCGACGTAAGGTAGCAAGCCTATCAGTATTCTATCGCTTACATTTGGAAAGTGTGCTCAGGAATTACATGATATAATTCCTCCATGCCCTTTTTACCATCTTACAACAAGACCAACTGTCTAACTTCTCAAAGTCTTCTCATATAAACAAAACTGTCAAACGTCATACATTTATGGTTGACATACCTCCAGTTCGCTCGAAGCGTTTCGCTTCTATGTTTATCGGCCCTATAGCGAAAGAGTGGAACTCATTGCCTGCGTCTTTGTTCCCTAAACGGTACAATTTGGGTGTCTTCAAGTCTAAAGTGAATAGGTAACCTTCTATACAAGCATGTTTATCTTCGGCCGCATCGTCATTTTCCATCACGTGAGATAGCAGTCAAATGCTTGCCTATCTTACATAAAAAATGGAGATAGTTTGGATTTAATGGCCGAATCCACAGTACATAATAAAGTTCCACTTTGAGTCTCTATAAGTCTATTTTGTCACAAATCTAGTGTTGCCAAAACTACTTGCTGACTCAAACACGCTTTGTTTGCTATAAGCTACCAACTCATGATATTACACGTAGGTATATGTTGGCAATACCTTAGTATACGAATTATAGGTAATACCATGTAATACCGAATACTTTGACACATAAAAATATGGCTTTACAAGTATTCGCGCGACTTCGACGATAAATAAATAAATAAGACGCGGATAACATATCAAGCGTGCATGAATATATTCATGCGCAGTATTGGTCAGATGTGATCCGACTATAGTAAGTAGATGCTTATTGGTTATCGAACTTCTTGGAATTTGTAGGTTTTATTATCAGTAGAAGTCTCAGCGCGTACGTACTTTTATGTCGCTTTCCATCAGGTAAGATAGCGGTCCAATGCTTGCCTATCTAGAATAAAAAAAACAACTTTATGTTTTTTTTAATGCTGGTGCTTAAACTGAGGCAAAGCGCTTTCTAACGACTATCTTACTAATATCCTACTAATATTATATATCTGAAAGTTTGTGTGTAAGTGTGTAAGTATTTTCACGCTTTAACGGCTGAACGGATTTGGATAAAATTTGGAACGGGCGAAGCCGCGGGGCACGGTTAGTATAATATTGATATACCTACGTTAATATAATTACGTATTAGTGTTTAAAAATATATTTTTTTTAATGAATGAAAAAAAATGCGCCGCTGATTTTCTTGCCAGATTCTTCTCGAGATGGCTGTAACTTTGCGAATTTGGCAATACCGTCATTAACTTTCATGAGTGCCTCTTTGGCTCTTTGTTTTGTTTTGTTCTCTTTCTGAGGCCCATGTGAATAACCGATTTTGCTTTTCATTTTTAATATAAAAATGAATGGAAACTAATTGTTGTGAAAAAAAATATTTTTCATAATAATTATAGCGTCTGCTTGACGCCATATTGAATTTTGATTACTGTCATGTCTTTAGTGACACTCGCAAGATAAAGAAAAATCAAACGATGTAAGAATCATCAACATCAGCCCACGCGTAAGGTGAAGTGTTTCAGCCTTTATATCATCAGCCCATATGAAAGTTAGTCATTAACTTATATCATCAGCCCATATGAAAGTTAGTTATTATAACTACTGGCAAACTCGCAATATTACAGCCATCTCGAATAACCTTGCAAGAAAATTTTTCGGCGCACTTTTTCATTATTTTTTAAAACACTCGGAAATGATTAATACAGGAATTATGTTAACCTAGGTATATCTATATTATATAGTCGCCAGAAAGCACAATATACATACATAGACAAGACTTTTTACTGTCTGAAAGATTTTTTGAATACTAAATTCAATCGACATCGTAAAATTATTAAAATCAAAAACTGTATTTCTACTTAATTCGTTATTATTATTTCTGAAATTGTATTTTTAATTATTTTATTGACATTTAACTATATACTTAATTTAATATTAATAATTAGATATATATTATATACTAATTTTAAATTTAATTTTACATGCCACCACATGGCAAAATAGAAGGACGATTTATCCATGAAGACCAATATGTATACTCTATTTTGTGTGAAATATACTCATTTCATTTCATTTCGTTTCATTTCATTTCATAGTTAAATAGGCTGATAAACACATTATTACCCTTCTGTGCGCCCACTCGGGTAAAAAGGTTGGGATCTATTAGTTTCTACTGTCACGTATATAGTAAAATTTCTGGAATAAAATAGATTCATTGATAGTCTGACAGGTAGCTTGGCTAGCTATTAGGACGTTTGGCTAATTGGCAGACAGCTTATATTGTTAAGTGTTTAGTATGCGGCTAACACCAGCACTGTGCAATAAATCGCGCGTCAAAACGACGCGGTGAATGTATAATTTAGAAATCCGATGAGTCGAAACGTTTGTCTGTAAGTATAAAAGAAATAAGTAAATCTACAAGAAAAAATATAATAACTATCATGATTCGATTGATTACTTTAACACATTTCCAGTAAAAAAAAACATTACATCTCATATCGAAATATTAAAAAATGGAATAAAGTTCTAATAAAGTTCAAGACAGTTTAAAATGCGGCAATTATGGCGTTTTTTTATATGACGTCAGAGTACATCGCTCGTACAATCTTTGAAAAATAAATCTAAATGTCCGAAATGCGTCATAAAAATGCGTCTTAAAAAGTCAAACCTTTATAAATTGTATAGACAGAAGGCATTAAATATCTGACATATTAGACAATTTATTTTACATGTTCGACTGTTTTTACATGTACCCAACATGACGTTACCATTACAACATATTTTTTTTTATCCTAAAAAAACGAGCAATATCGAACTGCCCGTTAACTTATTTATGAGCGCGCCTTCTAAACAGCGGATAACGGGTTCAATTCCCAAAGGAATCACAAGTTTTTTTCCCAAGGAGATTTGTATTTCAGGTTCTGATTATAATTGTGAGTGTGTGCGATGTGAATATTTCTGGAACCCACGACATAAGTCTTCGAACTTATTGTACTGGAAGTGTGAAAGCGTTTTATTTATTTAATATGTTTGCTATATACCTCAAGATATTTGGTACTTAACGTACGTATTATGTTACCAGCGAAAAAACCGGCTATCAACAAAAGAACAATAACAAATTAAACATTGTAAATATTTTACGACACCCGACACCTAGCCAAGTTTTTACGACAGAACTGGTCACGGCAATCGTCGCTTGATTGAGTTACTGGGGACGAAGCCGCCGGTGTAAGCTTGTTCTAAAGCCGGATAACACGACCATATAAAATGAGGCGTCTCTATAACTAATTTGCAAATAGATAACTAACGGATTATATTTATTAGCATAAGATATCTATTATTACAGACACATTTTGCATATTTTAAAAGCTTAACTTGGTATTCAAAATCTCATAAATATATTTAATAATACTCACAAATATTCTGTAATTTTAACATGACAATCGTTTGACTCTAATACACATTTAAATAACATGTAATATGTTTATCATATTTAAATGTTATTGAGTTTAGCCTCTAAAATCCCTGTTAAATTACGACGAATTATTATTACATACTATGAAAAATGTACAAACGCAAACATAACTTACATTTTAGTAGTCGTGTAATCCAACCAATTAATTAAAATGAATAAATATTCAATTACACCCACGCACTTCACAAATTGAAATTTCAACTTAACTGTTACGATAAAAATGATCGATAAAAATGTATAAGTTATCGATATGAGATCGGCACTCGGAAAGCCAGGGTCAATTCTGACGCCATATTGCCTTAGCTGTAATTCGGTTTCTATTTAAAAATTAACAGGATAAAGTTCATATTTGCTTGATTTATATAGAAACTGATTGCAAAAGAGAAGGGGGCATGCTGTGCACCTTCGAAAACTTGATGAGATTATTTTCGCAAAAATTGTGTGCACTGTCTGAAATACAGTCTTTATTATGAATTAAGTTCAATATAAGAGTTAGGGCTATTTTTACAATACTATATTATTAAGCAACTGTGGCTCTGTCCGCTTCAATCAAATAAAAAAGTAGCATATTTGCTATTTCATTTTTAATATGATTATATAAAAAAGTAGCCTATTTACTTTCGGGTTGAGTGTCACTTCAACTGATAATTCGACACCCCAAACTCGGAACCTATAAAAGCTAGGTACTCAGTTGTCAGTTGTGAATGCGTTTGTTTGTTTGTTTGTTGAAGTACCTCAATATATCTTAGTAGAATAGACTTAGCTCATGATCGTACAATATAACTTACTCTGATAACATTTATAGTTATAATATTATTACTGAGTAGCTCGGTTCTTGGCTCTGGTAATTGATCTTGGTTTTTTTTTTATTTGTTATAACAAGCATGTAGTAAGCTCAGAACTAGATACACAAATTTCCCTCAAAGGATATAGTTTTTATTTATCCAAGATAGGCAAACGAATGACTACTATCTCACCGGACAGTAAGCGACGATGCGATCGACGATGAAGTACGTTTGAGTAGAAGCCGCCTGTTCACTCGCGACTTAAAGACTTCCATATTGTATTTATCAGGAAACGCAGATTCTGGTAAGGAGTACCATTCCTCTGCGGTTCGCATAATAAATGTGGTAGCAAAATGCTTCGTCCACATTTATGGAAGGTCTATCTAGAACCGAACCTGGTACTCTATATCCAACTACGCCATTGGGCAGTTTTAATTTTAAAATGGCAATTACGCTTTGTTCTATAGATTAACTACAAATTGAATTACTAGAAGTGCCCCGCGGCTTCGCCCGCTATTATCAAGTTAAAAAGTAGCATATGTGTTAATCCTAGGTATAATCTATGTACATTCCAAATTTCATCCAAATCCGTTCAGCCGTTAAAGCGTGAAGAGAGAACAAACATACTCACACACAAACTTTCGAATTGATAATAATTGTAGGATTCCAGAATCGGCCCCATCCTGTGAAAGAACTGTCACTTCATGAGTCAATGCAATCGCGATCTCACAACGACCCGGCGGCGCCGATCCGATCGTAAATATCGGGAGGTGTGAATGTTTACTATTCGATTTACATTTAAATACAATATTGATGGTGCGTTCACCTCTCTGTCGTGAGTTATGATAATTCTGCTAATCATGTGGACATATTCGTGTTTTATCTTAATCGTAGTCTCAGTTAAGTAATCTTTTATTTAAAGTTTGGCTCCGTAAGGTAGGTATGCGCATTTTGCCAGAGCCAAGATGAAATATTTCAAGTTTGTTTTTATTGATAGATATTGATGATTGACTAGCTGCGCCCCGCGGTTTCACCCGCGTTGATAATGATGAAAAGTGATGATGATGAAAAATAGATGTTGGCCGATTCTCATAGATACCGGATAAGCACAAAAAAATTCATCAAAATCGGTCAAGCCGTTTCGGAGGAGTATAGCAACGAAAACTGTGACACGAGAATTTTATATATTAGATAGATTTTTTAAGTATTAAGTCATGTCTTGCTCTTTAAAGTGGTAGCAAATTTATAAGAACGGTGGGGATTTGGAGCGAAAATTATTATATTTTTGGCTACAGTCTACAAACTAAGTTCACGAACTATTAATGGTGAATTGTCTACTAGTATTACATATTAAACTCAAAGAATCACAAGTTTTGGAAAATAATATAAATTGAGCAGACGGCGTGCTATCAAAAATAATAATGAATAAATATGACTTTCTACGGCAGACAATTTCACATCAAAAACTGAAAACTTCATGAGACGGAAGATCAGCGCTGGTTATTCAGTACATTCTTTTTATTGACTGACTTCAAAAAAAAGGAATAGGTTCTCAATTCGACTATATTTTTATTCTTTTCCTCTAAACCGCTAGCCCTTATCGTTACTATAGTGGTAAGTGATATTTTTTCTTTCTTTTGGATATCTTACGGTATCTTTCATATCTAGATACCGTTGGAATATCTAGAAAACTAAACATACGGATAACTTCTTAAACATTTATTACTCCATTTCCTTTGCACCTCAGACGTCAACATAAAGAGACTGTAGGAAATCAAGTCGCCTTAAAAGTACGTGCTCGGTGTTGCACCTTCCCTCTCTCCAAATGATAAAGCCTTCTTCAACAGTCAAGGTAAAATGGACTTTTATTAATGTGACACGGTTCTAAAGTGATACGTGCATATAGTTGACTGTATTGCAGCGCGTAGGAAGCGCAAACATAAGTTAAATGCATCTCCTTCGAGTGGGGCAAGTCGTAAATATCCAGTATCGATTTCAAGACGCCTCGCCGACCGCCTGCTGCGAGCTGCGAGCCTAGTACTTGTCGTGTGAAATATTAAGAGAAATTTGATCAATTTGGTTTTTTTTTATAAATTGTTAAACCCGTGTTAATTAATATAATTCACTCAAATTTATGGGCATGAAAATAATGATAATATTATTTTGTATCAGTCGGTAAAATGACCGCCAGTTGAATTGAAAAACCGTGTACCTCACGGTCATATTTTTTGCACGGCTATAAAACTTAAAACGTATTTAATCACACTTACATTATAAATCCGAAAGTTGGTGTGTAAGTAGAAGTTGGTTTTCTCTTCACGCTGTAACGGGGGAACGGATTTGAGCTTATACCTCGGATTAACACATAGGTTACTTTTTAAATTGATATACTCGGGTGAAGCCGCGGGGCACGGGTAGTTATAAATCAAAATTCATAGATGCTGCCAAATTCCGATTGACAGTGGGCAAACATGGATTCTCCCAGAGGGAAATTATTAGTGTTTTGATTCGGGTGTGATTACGTATGTGTGATGTTTCCTACACCCACGATACAAGTCTACGAATTTATTGCGGGAGTATAACAGCGTTTATGTTTTATGTTTTCAATAACCAGCTGCATCGAACAACAACATTAATTCACAAACATCGTTGTTATATTATCAGTATCAACATCTGTAAGCTTCGAATAAAATATCAAATATCGTAATATATTGTCTACTCACTAGTACATGAACTGTGGCGCTGTCTCATAATTCATACAAGAATTACCTAAATAAATAAAACTAAATATATCGTGTAGCGCGCCTGTCCGATCGTTAAATAATTCAATTTTGTACAATTATTAGTGTCCGTGTGTATGTATTACCTAGCATTACCCGCGGCTTTGCATCCATTTCAAGTATTATAGTCAAATCATAGTATTATTCTTACCGTGTCGATGGCAGCACTTACTAATTTTTTGCCCAATACTTCAAATTTCTTCAATTCGGCCTAGATTTAAAGTAAGCTTGGTAAGAATTATAGTCAGGTGAGTGCTTTTAGCACATTGTCTATCCGTCCGTTCGTCCGTCAAGCTTTTAAACTGTAAACAATTTACTAACTAGAAGCAAGAGTTTTGTTGTAAAAATGAAAAAAAATGAAAACTTATAATTCTTGAATTTTTGATGTGGTCTCCCCCTTTTTCTTCTTCGTCTTGCGCTTTTCCTACCAATCCTCCGGCTTCGCAGTTATATCATCTTTTTCTGGGTCTACCTGGACGACGTTTCTCGTCTTCAGGGACCTATGGAGTGACAATTTAAGTCCATCTCTAGATATTTCAAGTGTATTTCATATATAGTCCTAATCACAAGTCACAGTCAAAGTCAAGTACAAGAGTCAAGGTCCAGTCATAGTCAAGTCACGCCCTAGTGAAGTGGTAGAAACTTTACTAGAACTTCTATTGGAGTTTTGGAGCGAAGGCGAAAATCACGTTTTTCAACTTTGTATGACTTGCCTACATTTATGAACATTTACTAAGTATTAACGGTAAATAATCCACCATTATTACACATTAACACTCGAAGAATCACAGGTTTTGGAAAATTACACAAAATCAACAACGCCATTTTTTCACTTTCGCGGCAAAACTCTCCTCTGTTACTATGTTTTTTTTTTTTAATAATTTCATGACCATGGATGCCTCGTCCTTCAGTCGAAATATTAAACAAATATTAACAATTTCTATTCTTCATAATAAAAGTCTTAGTCACAGTCAAAGTCAAGTAGTCAGTCATAGTCAAGTCATGCCCTAGTAAAGTGGTAGAAACTTTACTAGAACTTTTATTGGAGTTTTGGAGCGAAGGCGAAAATCACGTTTTTCAACTTTGTATGACTTGCCTACACTTATGCACATTTACTAAGTATTAACGGTTAATAATCCACCATTATTACACATTAACACTCGAAGAATCACATGTTTTGGAAAATAACACAAAATCAACAACACCATTTTTTCACTTTCGCGGCAAAACTCTCCTCTGTTACTATAGAGTGAATGCTTGCTAGGCTAGAATTAAAATATTCTACCAATATGAAAAAAGAAACAACTTTAGAGAAGTTATGTTCTGCATCTGTAAGAAAACTAAGCAATTTCACATAAAACGACAGACAAACAAACCCACGTTTATCTTCTTTAATATATATATATAGAGAAATATTTTATCTGTATGTTTGTAATCGATATTTTAACTCGTTGGTTCCAGCACCTGTTCCGAGTGATAACTTTTCTCGCTAAATACTCTTTTTATTTATGTTATTCGACTGCATGCTGGTTTTTATGGGTACAAGCTTATTCGAAATTTAAAATTGAATTATTTTAAGTGTAGCTGTAAAAAATAATTATTTTAATTGCAGTTCTAAAGATGACTTGTTTTGCGACTGTTTATAAATTAAATTCTTGGATGGCATTTGAAACACTACAACTACTTCAGTTTCTAACCGACAAAAAGTGGAAGCGGTTTCTATTCGACTTTTTATGTGTGTTACCTCAGAACATTTTTTCAGGTGAACCGATTTTGATTAATCTTTTTTTACTTGCAAGCTGGTGCTTCCCATGTGGTCAAATTTAAGCAAGATCTGGACAAGTAGTTTTTTAATTATCCTCAATAATGCGTATTTAATTTATTTAATCTGATCAAGGGTTCCGAATATAAAGCGGTGAAGTCAATTTTTTTAATCTTTGCTTGCGTTTAAATTATTGAGTCCTTTAATGTAATGTTTTTAACTATAGATAAAACCCGAGATATATAGAATAATAACCAAAACCGAGTCACAAATTTGCTTCAGAATTGATCCTAGTACCCGCGGCATTAAAGTCTAGAGAAACGACTCTACAGGGCTGTGAAATTAAATCATCCAGTTACCAACATTTGTACGCTTTACCAGAGTTTCATCATGAACTCAACCCAGAGCTAATGTAATAAATATTTATTGTAAACCAGCCAGCCACCAGGAAGCCAGCTTTAAAACTGACACTGCTTTAATCATCTAATTATCTAATACGAAATGTTATCAATAAAATAGAAGCAAACATTAACATATCAGCAAATTAGTCGGTCATGCAACTCGTGCGCATTCCGGGAGGTCAGCGCGTTTGAACGAGCGCAGATCGGATTACGTTGTGCAATGCGCATGCGCCGATGCTGCGGTTACCGGCCGCCACGTGTGGGACGCTTCCGTGGTTCAATGGTATGTCACGATATGATATACCTATTTCATGAATTCACAAATTACCGATATCAAAGTTCCATTTAAGGGGTCATACCTGAATTTATATTCAACCGCGTGAATTTGTAACTGTTTTGCTCGGCAATCATAACAATTTTTGATAAATAAAATGTTTGTCGGAATCTGTATGATATGATAAATGACTCCTTCTTCTTAGACTATTATTCTCATTTAGATATGTAAGAGAAAATAATATCAAATGACATCAATTTCTCTATTTGAAACCATTTTTGTTCCGTCATTTTAAATCGGAACCCTGTGAAAGTTATATCATATAAGCATATTTACTAAACGCATAATTTCATCAGGTAATTTTTTGAAGAGCATTCTCTCGTAATTTGAACAAGATTGCTACGCGTGACCTTTCGTAACCGCCATAATATTATTTATACAACATGCATCTTTATGTGCAACAGTGTAAAGGGGAAAATGCCGTGGTTAAAGAACGGTGCTTGCATTGACGTATATCTGCCCCTTATTTGAATAAAATTAATGATGTGCCTAGTATAGCCTATAGGCTTAATAGTAACTTAGTACCATTTTGCCATAACTTAGGTACAATTTTGAATGACCACTAAATTTGACCAATATCTCACGTGAAGAAAAGTGACGACATGGCCGAAGAATATAGCATGTTTGCCTAGAAGTTACTTAAGATATTCACTCTTAACTTGAAGATTCACATTACTGAACAAAGACGCAGGCATTGAGCATCCTGCCTTAGTACGGATGATACTTAAATGTAGCTAAACTCTGGAGATGTTATGTCAACCAATATAGTAGGAAGGTAGGTTTTAACTAAATACCTACCAATACTTACAATCAAATTAATGTTCAATCTTCATAAGAACTAATCCTTCAATCTCCATGAGGCAATAACAATACTGAGGCAACTTATTGCCTCATAAAATATCGTATCTGACATGACTATCGTTCGTTTTGAATCGCAGCAGCACTTGAATAACTTAACATTATAACTACTACTAGATTCTGTTTGTGTAATAAAGTTCTAAAATTATGGAAACTTGTCGACACCAAATACAGAACCAGTGTTCAGGAAACCACAGTAATCACTAGTGAACTAGATCTAACGTTATTATTGAAATATGAATACACAGCATGTTTTATTTTGTTCCGGTACCTAATTCAATAAGTAAGGAATTTCTTCTAGCATCGTTGCATAAGATGATAAGACGTGTTTTGGACTATATCTTTATGTTTGGTACTACTAAAACATTGTTCTTTTTAACCTAGTTTTTCCCACTGATGGGCAAAGGTCTCCCCCTTAATCTTCAAGAATCCCTGTCTAATGCTTGACGACCCAGTTGGCGCGGTGGGCCAGTCTCTGCCCTCTGTGCCGTGGGTCCTGGTTTCGATTCTTCGCAGAGCAAAATTTTCGTTCCAAAGGGAGATTTGTGCTTCTGATTTTAGGTGTGATGTTTCCAGCACCCACGATACATGTATTTGAATTTAGTGTGGGCGGAAAACGGGGTATGGCACAAGCAGTCACCCTCATAGTTGCTTTTTTTTTAATTGGCTCAGCAAACTATTTGGCTTTGCCATTGTGTCAAGAATTACATGAGTAAGAGTGGAAGATGGTGGCTAATAGAATAGACTAGAAAAAAACGTGTTGTGCCTTCTCTACGTGAGGTGGGATGTAAAATCCCTTCTACATTCATCACCAATAATTGTTTAATCAATTTTAAATAATTGCCAGCGTCCTCCAAGTCATCAAATGAGTGCTTATTTTTAAGTAACCCTAAAAACAAAAAAGTTTTTCATGACGTCAACGCCTGCTTGACGTGGACCCTCCTCAGGAATGCTTGTTACGTCACCGGATTCACCGGGTCCTTGTCCGTTGATCAAGGTGCGAAGAGTTCGGCTTGGGCCGCTAGGTTACAAAAGTTCTTAAGTTAACTTACAAATATAAATGGCGTAGTAAGATCATTCTGTATATCCCGAACTAGTACTAGCATACTGTAATTTCCGGCAGTCGACCAATTACGTGAAGTATAGCCAGCGTACTCATTAGCCAGCTACGAGACAATGTAGCCGGTAGCCATATCTCTGACTATATTTGTCAGATCTGATAGTCTTGCGCACATCGGACGATCCTACTTAGTTAAAATTGTAAGTTTGTCGTTTTCTGTACCTAAAGATACTTATCTCGATTAATCCAAACTTAAGTGAGTGTGAAAGCGTTTATGTTATGTTACATGTATTGATAAAAAATCACAGACATTTTGAACTTTTCAAATAAAACGTGAAATGTCGTAACTTACGCGTGGTCGATGTCTAGATCAATAATTATTTAGACTATTAGCCTCTGACAGACGGATGGACGGACAAAATGCTGAACTCCTGAGATGACTGAGAGACCTCGCTTCATTCGAATGAAGCTAGAATAATTGCCGATCGTTATCAACCATGCCTAAATCACGCTAATTACAATTTTCAACCGACTTCAAAAGAGGAGGTTTTCAATTCGACTGATTTTTTTTTAATTTAACTTTACATGTTACATTCAGTCAAGAATTGTTTACATTATAAAAATATTAATAACACATTTATTAATTTTTTGCTCTTGACATTTCATTTATTTTAATAAATTGAATACGTTTATTGAAATAAATTAAACGGCGAAAATGTTAATGTAATTCGAATATTTGCGAAGATTTTGCAGTTTCTTATCTTATTTGTATTCCTTTGTGCTTGTAGCTATTTATTATGACACAATCTCAACCAGAACCTGAAACACAAATATCCGGCTTAGGAATCGGACCCGATACCATATATTTTTTTTATTCTCGATAGGCAAGCATTTGCCCACTTTCTCACCAAATGGAAAGTGACGATGTGGTCGAAGATGGAGCATGCTTGCCTAGAAGATACCAGTTCACTCGAGATTTAAAGACTCCTAGATTGTACTTAACGGGACCCGCTGTTTAGAAGGTGAACGTGGCCCCAAATACGCCAGCAGGGGCGGATCAAAAAACAGTCCCACGTGTTGTTTCCAATAGCACTCTACAAAATAATGTTAGAGGCTTCAAGTGAAGTGAGTAATGAGTACGAAGCACTCCATCAAATCGTAACCTATTAGTGCAGTGCATAAACCAGTCTAGTTGTGTATTTGTAGATTGGCCACTAAGTTACGAAAGGCCACCGTGTAGCCCACCGATTGCTACCCATATAAGACCTGTGACAGGGCTGTCAGCTGTCTCAAACATTATAACGCGACGCTAACTAGCATCAGGAACGTGATATAAGCGATCAGGTAGAGTCTATCTGATAGACGATTAGTTTGTAACAAATATGAAACGGCGATTGAGAACACTGGATTGGAAGATTCGGGTACTTCCCAACGGATCATAGTATCGGATTTTCACATTAACCGATCATAACAGTTGTTCCCATCTGATCATAAGATCAGTTGCAACTAAAATAAATTATATATTGTTGTTCTCAACCGATCATAGGATCTGTTGGTACTTAAATAGGTACGTATTTTACATTCTCAATGGATCATAGAAAAATTATGGTTTGATTCACCTTATTTTTTGTGAACATTACATTATCTTTTTTTAATGTGGATACATATATTTTCGATAGCTTAGGTAGGCTACGATATATGTGGATTAAACTTTTCCTATTAAACTGCCAAATAATAAATGTAACAAATAAATGCTAGGAACAGTATATTGTTTGAAAATGATTGATGATTACAAACATTAAATATCAAAAAGCTTTACATCGGAAATAATAATAACAGATACAGATTTTCGTAAATATTATTTTTTTTACCAGGTTTATAAAAATATATCTAAAATCAAAACTATGTACTAAAATTACATACAAAATCAACAATAATATTTTTAAACTTACTGGTAAATCACAGAATAATCAGTCTTAAATTAAACACATGATGTAAATACTAATAAAAAATTTGCTATTTACATAAAATAAAATCAGTCTTAAAACAACATATTCCACCTACTGTGATTTGTAGTTAGTCAAAATATAACCGTAGGGTAAGATCACTTTTTTTTTAATATTATGTAGTAACAATTTTACCACCCATAGGTAATTTTATGTTATCTGTGAATCAACTTCAAGCAATATAATTAAACGCAAGCAAAGCTTAAAAAAAACCAACTTCCCCGCTTTATCTTAGCAACTTTGATCAGATTAGATGTATTAAAAATGCATTATTGAAGATATTTCAAGAACTTCTATTTCAAGATTAATCAGATCTTGATCAAATTTAAATGGAACCAATGGGAAAGCAACGTCTTTCAAACGAAAAACAAAACATTTCAAAATCGGTTCATGTGGAATAAAGTCATGCGGTAACACACAATAAAAAAATAAAAATACATTCGACTTAAATGAAATCGGAGGAAAATATGTATAGCTTAACACTTTAAAAACAATAAAGAATCGTAGACGCGAAGAATCGCGACAAAATAAGTCAAAAACAAAAACATAATTCTTATGATCGGATGAGAAGATATAACAGATATTTATTTAAGTACCAACAGATCCTATGATTGGTTGAGAACAAAAATATATAATTTACTGGAGTCCCAACGGATCTTATGATCAGTTGGGAAGAATAAAATATAATTTATTTTAGTTGCAACTGATCTTATGATCAGATGGGAACAACTTTTATGATCGGTTAATGTGAAAATCCGATACTATGATCCGTTGGGAAGTACCCGAAGATTCGTATAGTTTCCGTCGCGTAAAAATAATGCTGGCTGTTTACCTTCGCAATAAGAAATTTGTCGATCAAATGGGTACTTCCCAACGGATCATAGTATCGGATTTTCACATTAACCGATCATAACTGTTGTTCCCATCTGATCATAAGATCAGTTGCAACTAAAATAAATTATATATTTTTCTTCCCAACTGATCATAAGATCCGTTGGGACTTCATTAAATTATATATTGTTGTTCTCAACCGATCATAGGATAGGTGGCGTGAAAGGGACGCGACGCGACGCTGGAACGATCTGCCGGTATGTGTGTGCGCGCACGCTGTCGATTCATCTATTGATCCTTGCTTCTCGCGCTGAGATCACGCTTCGTTCACTCTCAAACAACAGTCGCACCAATGTCGCTTAGCGTTCTTTTTACGTGACGACAACTTTTTTTTTTTTTTTTTTTTTATTTGTGACAGGCTAGTGTTTGACCACTATCTCACCTGATGGTAAGTGACGATGTGATCGAAGCTGGTAAACACACTAGACCTGGAATACGCAGGCTCTCAAGGATAACTGCCGGAACACCGTATTTGGCTTGGCGGCAGACTTTCAACTTGATGGTGGTAAGCTACTTTGGTAGCAAGCCAGGCGAGCAACTCACAAAATGCTCTACCACCTCTCAAATGTCACCTGATTAGCACCACACGGGGACCACGTGTAGGGAGTCAGACTTAAGGGGTATCCTCCTACGGACGTGGGTGACTCAGCCCCCAACTATATTACACTTATTGTTTTTTGACGAACCAAATGGCGCAGCCTGGGTTTGATTTCCGGCAGGAGCATAGTTTACATTTAGTATGGTAACACCTGGGTATACTCGTCAGCCTGTCTAATTTTTTTTACATAGGTACCAGTTCAAACGAGTTTTTCATATTATACTAAGCATTGCCATGCCGAGCTTGGCAACATTCAAATATTTTTTTATTGTTTGGCTATTGCATAATAATATTCTGTTTCAAGTGTTATTCAAATCAATTTTAAAATAATAAACATAATAAATTAATTATTATAGATTGTACAAAACACATCACCTTAATTATAACGGAAAATATAACATTCAGACGAAAGTCGTAGAACTAAATGAACCCTGATATAAGATGATTCCCATATTACCTAAGATTTAATATTTATTATACGTACTGCTAAGGAATGGAACTCATTGCCTGAGTCTGTTTCCCGATAAGTACAATCTAGAAGTCTGTAAATCTTGAGTGAACAGGCAAGCATACTCCGTCTTCGACCACATCGTTACTTACCATCAGATGATATAGTGGTCAAATGCTTGCCTGAAAAAAAAATAAACATTTAGTAAATTCGCAGAATACAAAACAAACAGTAAGTAAAATATGTCCTTTGTACAACCCTATCCCCAATGGCGGTGCGCACGCGCACCCATCTGGTTCAAGGTTGCACTCGGCCCGCACACCGCGCCTTCTCTCGTCCGCCAATTCGACCCTGCTTTAGAACCCCTATCATTGAACTGCGAACGGAATCTAATTTAACTCTAAACGTGCTTGGAGTAATTCGTCATTACGAAATATCCGGTTTTTCACTGTATCTCCCTGGTGATGGGTCAGAATATTTAAAATATGAAAGATTTATTTCATATAGAATTGTGATCCCAGGGCTAGCTAGTCTCGTGGGGACCTCAAAAGCATGAACAACTAAAAAGGTAGTTTAAGAAGTAGCCTAAAATCAAAATTTTGAAAATACCCGCTGGTTTTCACCAAACAATCCTCGATCAGATCTTGAATTCTACAAATCGATCCAGCCGTCTTCGAGTAAAAGAGCGACATACATAAAACTAATTGTAACAAATTGAGAATCTCCTCATTCTTTCATAAGTCCGTATTTCTAACCGTTTTTTTATGCCATTTAGGAAACTTGAAGACTCCCAGTTTTGTTCCTAAGCCTGGTAGGGGTATTGCTTGCCCGATATTTATTGCTGCGCCGGGTACCGGTATGGTAATGAGATAGACTGACGCCTAGGACATTTCCCCGACAAGGTATTTTGATTACGCTGCCAGCTGGCTGGTCGGATTGACAATGTCCATGTTTGGCGCCCGTTTATTTGTAGTCTGGACTGTAAGCCAAATATGGACCGTTTGTATGATTTGATTTGATGTCATATTATATACTTAGCTATCCAGATTGCTGCGTGCCAAGCTGTGACGCAAAGCTACATTAAGCCTATACTATATACCTAACTACATTACTAATACCAAAACCTATTCCCACTTATGTATAAATACTATGTACATTACCCAAGTAATATTAGTTCTTTAAGAACCAATTCCTTATCGTTACCTTACCAGACATACAATAAATTATATTCAAATTTATAACCGTTTACTCACGTGGGCCCCAAAGTGCCACTCGTGAAAGTGAATGACTAATCGTAATTTAAATTTATTTTTAACGTTTCAAACTCACAGCCCCACATTAAGTTCAATGACTTATATCGTGTAGCACACACGAAACATTTACATCACACCCAGAACTAGAAACACAAATCTTTTGGGAAGAAAAAGTGTGTTCCTGTCGAGGATCGAACCCAGAACCCACGCCGCAGAGGGCAGACACTTGCCCGCCGCGCCAACTGGGTCGTCATAAAATTACAACCATTTCAAGAAGAACCTACCAAAACACTCAGCGGCGCATTTTTTCCATTCTTATTTTTTTTTAATACTTAAATCACCAATACATGAATTAACCTAACCTAGGTATATTTTGCTGTCGCCAGAAAGCGTTTGTGCAATTTGCTGGACATTCATGATTAATCAAAATACAGTTTTTTTGTTTTTCGTTTTTTTTTTCATAAGTATCCAATGAACCATACTGATTTCATAAGCACTAAACTGTGAAATGTTGTAGAAAGCTTTGTTACTTTCTTCATTACTAGTCATTAATCAAGACGATGTAAAAATCCCTGACGGTCTATCTGAAATTGAAACAGCTGCATTGATTTTCAACAGACTTCAAAAAAGGAGGTCCTCAATTCGACTGTATGATTTTTTTGTTTGGTAGATGATACTTCAGAGGTGGTCCCATATAAATTTTATCGAAATCGATCAAGCCGAAACCAAAATATAAACGGTGAAGTCGACTTTTTAAGCTTTGCTTCCGTTTAATTTGTATCACCAAATATATAGCCGAGAATGTAACTAACACATTCTCAGATAGCAAATAAACTAAAGTAATTGAAATCGGTCCAGTTTGAGCCATAGAAAAGGGAAAAATTTTGCGTAATTTTTTTTCTTTTCTGAGCAACATACCTACGTAACGGTACCCGATATGAACAAACTAAGTAATAATTTACTCATTTATGCAATTACAGGAGAATTGATCTTATTATTTTGAACCGCCCGTTGACGTAATTGGTTACGCGTCTGTCGTTTAAGCACCCACTGCTTAAAAGACGGACGGGTTCGATTCTTGATAGGAACACAAGTTTTCTCCCCAAAGGAAATTTTTGGTCCTAGTTCTGGGTGCGACTGTGCATATGCGATGTGAATGTTTCCGGCGAGCACGATACAAGTCTTCGAACTTAGTGTGTGGCTGTGAGTGTGAAAGCGTTTCAGTCATTAAGATATCATAGGCGGCTTCTTGGTCAGGGGTAATGGTGCCGTTATACAATAGGAATGAGAAAAATCGACTGAGCTTTATCGGTGACTGTGACAGATTGGACGTCTGTCCAAGTCATTCGGCTTACAAAGTGGCTCGTTACACTGTTTTCAAGATCCTTACAAAGGAATTTAATAATAGGATTTACTTTTAATTTGGAACTTATAATGTAACTTAGTTCTGTCATGTTTAACCATAATAATTTCAACATAGTTTTTTTTTTTTTTGATTTGGAACTTAAAACGTAACTTAGTTCTGTCATGTTTAACCATAATAATTTCAACATAGTTTTTTTTTTCATTTGGAACTTAAAACGTAACTTAGTTCTGCCATGTTTGACCATAATAATTTCAACAGTTTTTTTTTTTTTTTGATTTGGAACTTAAAACGTAACTTAGTTCTGTCATGTTTAACCATAATAATTTCAAGATAGTTTTTTTTTTTCATTTGGAACTTAAAACGTAACTTAGTTCTGCCATGTTTGACCATAATAATTTCAACATAGTTTTTTTTTTTTCATTTGGAACTTAAAACGTAACTTAGTTCTGCCATGTTTGACCATAATAATTTCAACATAGTTTTTTTTTTTTCATTTGGAACTTAAAACGTAACTTAGTTCTGCCATGTTTGACCATAATAATTTCAACATAGTTTTTTTTTATATATTAATTTGGAGACAAGAGTCGTTCGCGTGATTGTAAGCGTCACGCTTGCCAATTTCAGCTCGTGTCATCCAGAGTTTTGAACGTATCTCAAAATCCTGCGCGGCAATGCACTGCGCTCGTCACCCTGAGATATTAGATGTTAAGCCTTGTAATTTCACTGGAAACATTGCACTTCAAAACAAATCAAATCAAATCAAAATTGTTTATTCACATGGGCCCCAAAGAGGCACTCATGAAAGTTAATGACTCTACTGCCAGATTCGCAACGCCATCTCGAGAAGAACCTGGCAAGAATCCGAAATACAGTATAACCATAGTAGAAATAAATAAGTAAGTTATCTATTTATTTCTACTATGGTATAACACAGTAATTCTCTAACCCCGTATGACATCACTTCACTTTAATAAATCCGAAATATTGTGTATGTTTTAAACAACGTATATTTCATAAAGCTAAACACATTTGGATGAAATTTGCTTTTTTTTTTTTTTTTTTTGTGACAGGCTAGTGTTTGACCACTATCTCACCTGATGGTAAGTGACGATGTGATCGAAGCTGGTAAACACACTAGACCTGGAATACGCAGGCTCTCAAGGATAACTGCCGGAACACCGTATTTGGCTTGGCGGCAGACTTTCAACTTGATGGTGGTAAGCTACTTTGGTAGCAAGCCAGGCGAGCAACTCACAAAATGCTCTACCACCTCTCAACAAAACCTCTCAGCTTTGTAGGTGGTCTAGACCGAAATTCCCCCTGGTGTAGTTGGCTGCTTATCTAGCTTTAAAACAGCATCGGGTTCAATTCCCGGTGGGAATCGGTTTATCCCCTAGGGAAAATTGTGTTCCTGGTTCTAGGTGTGATAGTGTGTGAGATGTGAATGTTTCCGGCACACACGATACAAGTTTTCAATCTTAGTGTGGGGATGTGATTGTAAATTGTTTATAAAAAAGCCACGGAGCATATCCAATCGCTATATTTCCACGTTCTTTAGTCGCTTAAGGAAATCTGGGAGTCTTCAAGTTTAGAGAAAAATAGTTTTTTTGTTATATTCGAAAGACAAGCATTAGTGGTTACACTATCACATCTGATGTAAAGTGATGATGCAGCTGAAGATGTAGCATGCTTGCCTAGAAGACACCTAGATTTATACAAAGACGCGAGCAATGAAATATTTTCAATGTATGTAGGTATGCTACATCTTCAGCCGCATCACTGTCAAGTGAGGTATTGGTTAAATACTCGCACATCTCTACGAATTGAGTACTACGTTACTGTAACAGTACGTTCAAAATCGTTTATTCACATGGGCCCCAAAGAGGCACTCATGAAAGTTAATGATTCTATTGCCAGATTCACAAAATTCTTAACCACAACAACTTAATAAGACATTATATCTAATGTACAGGTATAGGTACAAGTGACCCCCCAAGTTTGGAGGCGTCAAGCCGCGAAACCGCATAGCGGGTTCGATTCCCGGCTCTCAGGGTATTACAATTACTGTAACTTGATATCTGTGTTTTTGTCTGTTTGTCACAACGCGACGTGACATTTTTTAAATTGTTTCTGTCACATGTTTTTTTCTTTTATGATATACAGATCAGTAGATAAAGAAATGTGTGAAATGATTTATTAATTTATGGAATACGTTTTTGGTATTTTATTTGAAATGAAATAAGTATATTTCACACAAAATAGAGTATGTATATTGGTCTTCATGGTTGAATCGTCCTTCTATTTTGCCATGTGTTAGCATGTGAAATTACATGTTAAATTAATATAATGACAATATTAAATGAATTATATTATATTAAATGTCAATAAAATTATTAAAATACAATGTCAAAAATAATAATAACGAGTTAAGTAGAAATACAGTTATTGATTTTAATACAACATTACGATGTCAATCTAATTTAGTATTGAAAAAAATCTTTCAGACAGTAAAAAGTCTTGTCAAGTAACCACGACTTCAGTTTTTTTCTAAACATTCCTATAGGTAGGTATTTTATTGCATGTAGTAGTTTTAAGTAAACGTTCGCATTTATATCTTTTATTACAAAGCATATGTATCCTACTAATCCTACTAATATTATTGTAAATGCGAAAGTGTGTGAATGTTTGTTTTGTATCTCAGTAACGAATAAACCGATTTTGATGAAATTTAGAATGTAGATACTTTAGTATCCTGTATAACACATAAGCTACTTTTTACTTAATTAACGCGGGCGAAGCCGCGGGGCTCGGCTAGTTAGTCAATATGTATATGAAAAAGATCTATATCTTTTTTTAAACTTAAAACCAACTTCGTGAGCTCCAATCCATTATAAGTATATTTACGTAACGTACGCCGACGTGTTATTGTGGTAAGTGTAATAAAAAAGTATCTACAAGAAGCAACATTTGCAATTTCGTTTACTTGGATGAAATATTTTTTCAGTTTTTTTATCTATTTAAAATCAAACTACTAATGCGATGTTGATAAAAGTCAAATAAATAAAGATTTTTCCAAATCTGTTTAGAAATGACGGAGTTCGGACGAGGTCACAAACACAGAAAAAAAGAGAATTCCGTTATATTTTTAGAACCTCCTCCTTTTTTTAAAGCGGTTAAAAAAGACAATCATATTAGTGGTTTTTTTTTTATTATTGACGTTGCGATCGGCCACGTCCCTGATGATGGGCATCGTACATGCCCGAAACAAGTCGAAAAATCCGACAAAACCGCCGCGAGTACCAGCCGGATAGTAAACAATAACAAATTTACTCACAGTTGATAGCAAACCCCAGATTTCCATAAAAACGTATTCTTGATATTTCATAGTAATGACTCATCTAAGCACCAGAGGAATATATAAGAATCCGTACCCCTATCAACTAAGGATCAAGTCTCTTGACTTGACTTAACTCGCCATTGTGGAGGTCTTTCCGTCAGCCCCCAGTGACGGCTTTAGATTACTGCCAGGTAACTATTTATGAACAAGGTCACATTAAATTTTTTTTTATTATTATTAATAACTAGCTGTTCCCCGCGGTTTTACCCGCGTAAGTCCCGGACCCGTGTAAATTACGGGATAAAAAGTAGCCTAAGTGTTCATCCAGGGTGTCAGCTACCTCCATACCAAAAGTCACTTACAGACTTTCGCCTTTATAATATTATAGTGTGATAACTGTACGTTCTAATAATTTGTACGTTGTACCAATTTACTAGGCCATAACTTGATGATGAATAGACCTCGACTCTTTACTTCACTTTGACTGGGACTTATTACTTGAAATATGTTGTATTTTGGCACTGGTAAAATTAATACAGAGGCAAAATTAAAAAAATAAAACAACTAAAAAACCCGACTGCAAAATACAAGTTAAATAAATTTGGTGGTTTCCCGACCAGTCACACCAATTGAGTCACACAGTGACTTGTAGATATCAGTAACTAACGTTACAGTGGGGATTCATTACTGGTAAGATTTGAGCAGATCTAGATTTATATTGATAAATTTTAGAAAGGAAAAATTATCGCTTGAGGCGGGGTTTGAACCCGCGGCCATATGGTGTCATGCCCTATTTCTCTAACTGCTGAGCTACTCAAGCCGCGCCTGAAGCGACTAAGATCTAGATTTCTAATGAATCTCGACTGTTTGTCACTATGTTCCGCTTTAAAATTATATATTACTCATTTTGCAGTCAGGTTTTTAATGTATTATTTATTATTTTGTTCTTAATTACCTTGTAAGAGGGAGCAACACCGGGGCGGAGCTCTAGTATAATATAATTATATTTTATTAGCCGTACCCCGCAGCTTCGTTCGCGTTGATCATTTTAAAAGGTAGCCTATGTGTTAATCCTAAATCCGTTCGGCCGTTATAGCGGGAAGAAGGAACAAATATACTTACACACAAACTTTCGAATTTAAACTTAATATTAGTAGGATTAATTATTCTTTAGTAATATTAAGCTGATTCGTAAACGCAAACGGTAGCTTTCTATTTTAAAAGATATCCGAGTGTAACGGTCCAGGATTATCCCCAGCTACCGAGACAAAATGTCCTCCGGATATTTATGGTCACACTTGACCGTCGCCCGCATGCACCGTAACACTAGCACTTTTTTCTTTTTCCTTTTACCGTTACAAAATAATAATGGAACTTTCATTTCTATTTTCTAATATTCACATATTTTATATCTCCTTAATACATATAATTTTCTTTTGATTAGATAAGTTTTTTAAACGCATATTCGACAATAGACTTCGAAACCAGTGTGATGTAAATGTTTTGGGCACCCATGACGCTAGTAATCGCACTTAGTGTGTGTGAGTGTGAAAGCGTTTTTGTTAAACCAATCTATTAAATGTATCCTAGCCATGAACTCTACAAAATTCAAGCAGGAAAAAATATTAAGATGTAGGTAAGTAACCTAAAACCCCATTATTTGTGCACTGCGCACCGCACATCACACTAATATTATAAATCCGAAAGTTTGTGTGTAAGTGTGCAAGTATGGTTTATCTTGACGCTGTAACAGCCGGTTCGGCTGAACGGATTTTGATGACATTTGGAATATATATACATTGCTTATACCTAGCATTAACAGATAGGCTACTTTTTAACTTGATAATCGCAGGCGAAGCCGCGGGGATCGACTAGAAATATACTTATTTACTATTGAATTCATAATTATCAGTAAGCATAAAGTTAAATTTAGCTCGTACCGCACTGTAATTGACAGATTTTAAGGAAAGTGTAGGTATGAGACGAAAGTATATAAACGTAGGTACATGAAAACAGTGTTTTTTTTTTAGTGTATGAAAATGTACTATATTATTGTATTTATACAGTACATTTTTATATACTAAAACATAGGCAAGCCAAATCGATAAGAATACAATTTCCCAGAAAAAGAATCACATTTTATTTACACAAAATTATTACCTACAAAAGAAAAATAAACACTTTCACTACCCTTCGTAATAAAAATAGACTTAACCCTACCAATTACTAGCGATTAGGGCCACTACAAATCAAGTTAAAATATCGGCACCAGTTTTACTCTAATGGCTGCTCCCTACAATGTAACAGTTATAAGTTATCCGTTATTATATGTTCGTTATTATAAGCGCTATAAGCTATGCAAAGAAAGCGTTATCGAAAACACATTGTGTATGAATGATGCGATGCGCTTTATTCCTGTTGTGAGATTAGACACACCATCTGCTTTTAATACTGCTTAGGAGTGATTATAGTCTAGTAATTGAATGAAATAGGCCGTTTTAATATAAACGCTTTCATACTCAAGTTGGATTACTTGTGTCGTGGGTGCCGGAAACATTTACATCACAACCAGAACCAGAAACACAAATTTTCCTTGGGGATAAAACTTGTGTTCCCGCCGGGAATCAAACCCCTGCTTAGAAGGCTAACGCGCACGCAAGTAAGGTAACGGGCAGTTCGAATATAGATTAAGTTATTTAATATTATCAATTTATAATTATCTGACAGCACAGCGAATTAGAAATGAAGTGGCAATGGGCTGGTCATATTACCCGTACCTATATAACCGTTGGGGTAAACGTGTTCTTGAGTGGAGACCGCGAATAGGCAAACGTAGGTAGTACAGGACGCCCTTAGGCTCGGTGGAGCGACGATCTACGGAAGGTGGCTGGCAAGAGCTGGATGAGAAAAGCGAGGATCGTGCTCAGTGGTGTGCAATTAGGAAGGCCTATGTCTGGACATAGGCCTTCCTAATTACACTGCTCTGGCAGAGGACTTCCATAGGTTGATTATGAATTATATGACTCACCGGCATTCCTGAAGTTTTATGTACACTCAGGAATAAGTTAGAGAATAGGAATGAGATTTAAATATAAGTCAAGAATTATTATTTTAAATCTTTATAGCTAAATAACCTACAACATTTATAGAATTTGTTATTAGACGTGCCAAATGAACATTATGACCCTGACGTATCTCGGTTGCAATGATTCTCACCAAACATAAATAAGAACATTCTCGATCAAGTCACTTTTCAAACAAAAAAACTAAATTAAAATCTGTTCAGCCAATTAGGGGCCACGATGCCAGAGACAAGCACACAGCTACATACACTCTACAAACTTATAACATCCCTCTTTTTCGTCAGGGGTTAAAAATGCGGCAACATTCACACAATTAAGCAGAAGCACAAATTTTCTTTGGGGAGAAATGTTGTGTTCCCACCGAGAATCGAACCCCGATACCCGCTGCTTAGAAGGCAACCACGCAAACAACAACGCCAGCGGGCAGTTCTGAACTCTATAACGAGATTATTAATTGAAATCTGGCTTGCAAAGCTATACAATTATAGGAACGTATTTTGTAATCCCTGAGTACTTAGTATTGTTAATTTTCATCTAAACCGACGTCCAATACCCACCTAGAAACAAAACCTGACTACAAAATTAATACAACCCATAAAAAAATAATTGCCATCGTTTATCCCAGTCATTCACCGTTTAATCAAATAGCATGTCATTTCGGCCGGCAAGACCGGTAAAACCACCTTCCATTGTGGCGAGTGTATACCAGTGTACACAAACTCACAATGCTCGTTTTGTTTGCGACTGTACGGCTACTGTTCGTCTCGGTATCGACGACCTACTTGCGTTTATGATTGCCTGGTACTCTCGTCTAGGCGGCTATCTAGGATTTTAGTTTTGTTTGAAGGCTTTTAGGTCGATATTCTATTTGTTTTTTGCTTAGCTGTATATCTTGTCTCGGAATGCTTTTTTTTATTTTCATCGACGCAAGCACAGAACTAATAATGACAGGTAATTATCATTATTAGAATATTTACAATACGTATTATACAGTTTTAGGTTCTTTAATTTAAACGCTGCACAAACTAAGTTCCTTATTAAATTAACATAAAATGTCAAAATCACTAATTATTTTTGTGACACACGGGATGTCTTTGTGACGTGAGCAAATTAGAATTATGATTAATTTGGGCGTACTCAGGATTGATAGCACAGGGGGAGGATCACGCCACATTTTTCATATACTAGTACAAACTATAATACAAAGCTGTAAACATTCAAATTTTTTTAGGTTGTTTTTTTTTATAATTGATACGCTAGAACGTTTTACATATTTCGCCCATAGTGTATTTAGAATCGAACATAATTTAAGATCAGTAAATAATAATAATGTAGGTATACGCAATCATAAGGACATTGCACATTATCTTAATGCTTTAATGAACACGGATTATTTAACAATTAAAAACAAACTGATAGCGAGGTAATGAGCCTGTCCATCGCTTGCTGTGCGACAATGGTCCAGTATCGTATGCAATAAATTGATTTAATGGACGGCTTCAATGGTTTTATTGAACTTTTTATAGTTTTATTGTCTCCTAGTACATTTCTGTTATCACTACGAGTTGTTTATTCTGCACAGCCATAATGTAAAGCCTTATCGCGGGATGTGTTTATTGTTCTGGTGCACCGATTTGATTCTTGAGCTTTCAGCTAATGAATGTATTGGTTAACTGATAAAATATTTAATTAATTATAAAGTAAACAATAACTAATAACACATTCAAATAATATGTAAAAGATGCCATTAACAAGTTGTCCAGAGAGCAAGTCTTTTATTTTCAGTATGATAACATGTTGACATGTCTGTGTAAATAAAAGATTATATAACGTGTTTTATGACACTGCTCCTGTTTTTATGGGGATCGACTATCAAGCGTAAATTGATTAAGAAGCAAAGTCACTGCCATAAATCAACGTTATCACTCTGTATCGGGGACTCTATTGTCTTTGGCCACATCATTTATATCTTGGAGCGAAGAAAGATGCCCTCTCTCATAGTCAATTATATAGTATACTCACAATGTCGAGGTGCAATCTCTATTATATAATGTTAATGCCTACTATACATAGGTTAATTTATATGCATAGAATATCAAGAAAATAAGAATTAAACATCCGAAACTTTGTATACAATTTGGTGGACGCTAGAGTAGGATATAGGCTATTTTTATCCTCGTTATACAAGTGCAACTGCAGGGCATGGCCTGTATGAAAAATATCGCAAAATACAAAATTCATAAATCTCTACTTCATGGATAAAAAAAGTAACCGTCCGAAAAAATACGCCGCCGAGTTCTTCTCGAGATGGCTACTCGAATAATTTTACGTAGATACGTATACGCAATAGAGTAATTTACTTTCATGAGTGCCTCTTTGGGGCCCATGTGAATAAACTGTTTTGATTTTGAAATAATGTCCAACATTATTTTACGTTTATTTTCTTACATTTTTAGCACAGATTAAGTTAGGTACTTCACAAATTACTTAGAAGTTACTACTTATTGAATAGTATCCACTTGTAGGTACTCTAGATTGAGTAGCGAGTACTGTTATAGTCCTCGTTATTTATTTATTACTGACATTATCAAAGCACTTGTTTTGACTTTGACAAGAAGTCCTCAATCAGTACTTAATTGGAATTGATAGATGCAGTTTGAATAGGGTTATAATTGAGTTGTTGACTTCAAAGCTAGACTGATTTCACTGAATGCCTATTTTCTGATCTATGTGTGTAGCTAGGTAGTAACTATTTATTTAAATATCTAAGTACCTACTTCTTCAGGGTTGGTTATGGATTGGTGAACTCTGTTTTTTTAATTCATTTATGTAGGTATTACATCTTTATAACTTATTCATTAAACTCTGGTAGTACCTAAACGGATATTCAATTTGACGTTATAGACTCGTCTACCGAAATGAATTGAAAAACATTACTACGTAGTCTATCAAAATAAATTGGCTGAAAACGACGTCTCACAACTTGGGTAAGCTCGCAGACATTTTCTTTTATTTTCAGCCAAATCAAGAATGAGAAATCGAAAATGAGTTCATTTACCCATCGATCCTTCAGATAGACGCCGCGGGTGCCACCACGGTGATCTTTAATCGATGCCACTCCAGTCTTGATTACTCCCCGAAAGCCTATTTTTTCTTACCTACGTCTTCCAAGCTCCGTTTTCCAAAATGAACAAATTTATCCGCATTCGAAGAAACGCAATGCACACATTAATTTCCGTCACGTCGCGTCGCTCGTCGGCAAACAGACGTGGAAATTCAAAATGCCGAAAGTGGATTCGCGCAAATTGATTCCGGACATCGAAATAAACGCGAATGCGATTCGCTGTGTAAATATTTGACAGAAAATAATTTGAAAACGTTTTCCTAATTTATAAGGAGGCGGGCTCCTCCGCTAACTCGCCCATTCCTCGCCCACGTAATTATTTTCGACTTTCTCTTGGAAAAGGGAATCTGTCGCCTACTAGCGCCATCTAGCGCCATCACGGAAGTTAGGAGACGCACGCCCCTCACTTCATGCCCCCGCGCGCTCACTCAGTCCGTTCCGTTCATTCACACGGGCAGTCTCGTTCTGTACCTCGCGATGTAGACACGCGTAGTGTCAGCGCAGCGTTTACGTAAATCGTTATTATTGTTTCAAACATTCGCACAGCTGATCAGTAACAATAAGTTTAAGTCGACAATAACCAAAGGACACGGTTTTCGCCAGTCGCAAGCTCAATAGTGAAGTGTTAAAACCGGACAGCTATCGAAAATACCTCATCGGACGAATGTAAAAATATACCGCGTCGTGAAGAGCCGTACCGCGTGTGACTGATCGATATTTTAAATGATAACATGGATTCAATTAGATATATAAGACGGTGAGACCAAGTGCAAGTGTTGTGTTTACCGCTGGCGACCACCGCGTGCCTACATAACGGTAGGTACAATCTTGTATTGATTCAATGCCGCCGCCGGATTTACGTATTCCATATCAAAGATAAGGTGATGGGATTTGTTTTGAGGCGATAAGTGTTCGTTTACAGATATAGGTAGTGGTTAATTTTGGAATCGTCAGCTGGTGCGTTCACTGCAAGGCTATTGACAAAGACAAGTAGGAAGGTACTTACTAGATAACCGATTCTAGATGTAGGTACATATTTGTGATTATTTGCAATTAGATAATGTTATTGTTAGCGCTGTTTTTATCTTCTCATAAACTCACTAAAATAACAAGCATATACAGCAAATCAACGAAAACAAACAATGTTCTCTGAATTATGGAGAAAAGGATAGTTGCGCTCGAAAGTGCTCATCGTAGTTCTATTGTTAATTAGTAATTACATTTCTTCGAGGCATGTTGAATAATTTCGATGTTTTACTTGTATTAAATTTTAGGTAATAATAAAATTACACTATCTCACTAAAATTATTATGTTTGTTTGTCTTTGTAAGTTAATTTAATTATGTTTGAAATAGTTGAATATACATATGGAAGTATTTTTATAACAACTAAACGGATTTAGATAAAATTTACTATACATATAGGTATATAAGGGATGTAGACAGTCCGGCTAGAGCCGAGGACTTAAAACTAGACAATACATTAAAAGTTCAAAAAACCCGACTGCGAAAAAAGTGAACCTACTTTTTATTACTTTTACATTTTTTCGCGATTATTACAATTACTCTATTACAAGTTATACAATATATTAAATATTTTTATAGACCCTATACAATTCGAAATGAAAATGGTAAAAGAAACCTAAAGATGATTTTCATAATATCTATTCAATGACACCGCACGGGACACGTTTAATTTCTTTTTTTTTTTTACTAATTGGCGTCTGACGGTCTCCATATTAAAATATGAATACTGTCATGTATTTAATGACACTTTCATGACTGAGACAAATCGATTGACGTAAGAATCATCATTACCTTTGGTCTCTAAAATGCCTCAAATGAACAAATATACATAGGCTGATAAACACATTACCCTACAATGCGTCGCGCAGTCGGGTTAAAAGAAGGCGGACGTTAATATTACACACAATTTCAATGCTGAAGTAGTACCATACCATATTTCGCTGTGACAAAAATAAATGTAGCTAAGTTAGGTAGCTTATATGAAAAAAAAAACATACCTACATACACACACCTATTTCCAAAAAGTGCACTAATATATATTTATAGTAAATGTTTTCATGTAAACGTACCTTTGACAACAAAATAGATAACAGATGCCTCTATCTACATTATTCATAACTTACGACTTTTTATCAATATTAGGTTTAATTATTTTTTTAAACATATCTTAAGCTAATCCTGCATAACACAATGTTTATTCGGTTATAAAATAAAATAACAATGCTAACTGCTCAGGGACAATGTTCTAACCACCTGGTGAGATCTCTACAAAGACGTCAAAGCTCCACAAAGAATAGTATACATAGTACGAGTCATACGAGAATGCCTAGGTACATAAGTTATTCCGTAGGTAGTCATCCATAACTGACAAGCAGTAAAACCTCCATGCCTTACCGCCGATGCACTTTCTTATTTGCAAGTCGAAAATAACTCGAACTGCAGTGGCCGCCTGAGTCACGCCTTTATTTACGAGCACTACCACTTTCCTCATCTTCCGGCCCCAGGCATTAACAGCTCGATAACTGTCCGCGAATCTATTCAAGAAGCTGAACATGTGTTAGCTCTTTATATTTATCGTTATTGTCTACAGAACTCGATTTTACAGCCCGTTAAAATTCCTACACTGATGATTATAGCTCTAATAGCGGGATATTCCACTTTTAAAATCCTCGACAGCAGACTCGGTTTATTTAATAGTTAAAGCCATCTAATTATCATTTTCTTAATAAAAATCATAACAATGGTCAATAAAACCATTCTGCTTGTAACGACCACCTAACAAGCTTAATGTAGATACATATACGCACGAAAGTGTTTAAAAATCCGTGTAATGTTTACAATGATCATTACATCGCCATCGCGTCCGTTGTGTTTGTATTCGCGATGAAGCGTGGGTGCGATGGTAAAAGCACCTCATAAAGCAGTCTAATCGTATACGTAACCGTGTAAACAATCCTAAAAAACTCTGTTGAAACCGTTAAACACTGTTTCACATTCTCTTACACCTTCTAATTACAGGTAAAACGCATTAAATATAATTAGTGCTTATTTGAACGGATATAAAGGTGGGGTTCGACGGCCGTACACGCGGGGCTGTGAGTAAACAGTGGGATCACACGCACGATTCACGCGCTCTACAATGCATTGTTTGTTTCCGAGCTTCGAGCACCAACAAATTTGAGCGCTCATATATTACTGACAAATAACACAACGGATAATACAACATTTATATCATTGCCTCATTAATTCATCCGTCCTACGCATCCGAAACAATTGTATCTTTACATTTAATAAAGCTGTTTACGCAATGAAAACGAGGCCGGTATTAACGAGCTAATAAATAAAGCCGGATTCTGTTTTTACCTGATCTACAAGAACATAATATTGGCAATATAAGCATGCCATGGTCCATGTATACAACGTGTCATGTAATAAAGGCCGTTCGTAATGAAATTTTAATCTTAGACTTAACTACTAGAGCAAAGTTAGTAGATTGAAGACGGAACTGACGTCGACGTCGTCAATGGGATAGTATAAGTTGGCTGGTTGCCGCATTCTGTACACTCCGGATAATAATCACCTTCTACGTGTATCTATGTCTCCTTGAAGATACGCGTGGCCAGGATCCCCTAGCCGTCAAGGGACGACCAACTATTAACGATATTAACGAGCGGCTCGCTGCACGCCCGCTGGGCTACCGTCCTGTCCGTCATTTATCAAATTATTTATACATACAGTACATTCAGCCCACCCATCGCTTTACAAAGCCCCTCAAAACTAAAATATAACTTTTTGTTCAAAACTCAACCCGAGATCACTTGATACGGCCAGTTCTCCAGTCGAAGGTTCTGTTAACTTTTTAGAGAATTCAGTATTTCTGCTTAAATGGAAACGATGAAGCATTAATGAAACAAAAACAGCCAGTGCTAATTGATTTATGAAAGTAACAATTAAATTGAAGACAACGAATTAAAAAGCAAGAACCTCGTCAAATAAAATTGCATGCTCGTAATATAACATCTATCTAGGCACCTCGTCTCGCGCTTATCTTAGAACTTTAAGCTTTAATGAATCAGGAGCAAGAGTATTAAAATAAGGTGCTTTATGTCCGATTAGAGTACCTAACTCATGCACTTCAGTAGCAAAGTGAACAATTGATCTATGCATAACAGCGATAACATTGTTATTGAAGACGAGTACATATTAATCCTTCATCACACTTGGGTTCCTAGTTACACAATGAATGTTTATAAAATATTCGACTTACTCATTGGCTGCTCTCATTATTTGCCAAACAAGGCATGTTGTTGAATACCATTAAAACCTCAAGATTTTTATGCTTACGTACTACTTAATTGTGAATTCTGTAATGATCTCGCTAGATTAACTAAATATATATTTTTGGTGATATAACCTACTAACATTTAAGTGATATTTTTTCGCGGGGTATCGCCTAATTTATTTATTTACATTACTTATAATATAATGTCAATTTTACTTAAATATTTATTCATTGAAATTGACTTTAGTCCTTTAGCTGTTTTAATTTTTTTTTAATTATTACTTAACATCAATATAACAGAATCTCTAATTATTCCAACACTCATAACACCTTATACATATAATCTAAATAGGTTGGATGTTTAAAAATGGCAAATATGTACAAAATCTAAAATTGTCTTGATAGGAATATTCGTGTAAGTGGATTATTAGCTATTAATCTTCGGATTAATTTCAATTTCCAAGGCTATTGCGATAATTGCTAAACCTAATTTCTTAGTAGGTAACATGATTATCTTATTTGTTTTTGTGCTATCAAAAGAGGCGACAAGTAAGAAGTTTTCATGATGATTAGCACCACGTCCATTTTTCATATATGCACATCAGTAGAACAATTAAACATAATAATCTCGCTCTCCAGGGTCTTAAAACCCTGTGTCTTAATTATACCCTGTTAATTACACTGAAAACTTCACCCTTTAACCCAGTTCTGGTATGATTGCACTTTGCTGCTATGCAACTGTTCAGCAATAGATTTGGTACCGCCCCAAGAGTACTCGCTACAAATATCTATTGACGGAGTTTAATTTTCTTCAAGCTTATTTTACCTTCAATTTCAATAACAAATCCTATCATACAACATTATAGAGTCTCGCCGTATTATGAAATGTTACAGAAAACCACTCATCCATACAAATAACATTGCATTCCAATCTTGCCTACTTAAAACGAGCTTAAGTTCCCAGCTATCCAAACATTACCAACAAATAAACCGCTGGCCATGCAACTAGGACGAGCCAACTGGTAAAATCAGACTTTATATGTCACTTGCTATCGCGCGATAGCGAGCAATATCAATAAATCATACGAGTCGATAGCGACTACGTAATTAAACAGTGTATGTGATCGATCACCGATATCGAGTATCGAACGCGTCTACTATCTGCTACTACTGGAAATCCTAATACCAAAAAATATAGGTTTAATTTTGTATTTAGAAGTGCAATTATTAGATTTCAGTCTAAAATCTGTTTATATGATGGTTGAAACAACATCCAATATTTACAAGAATACAATATTATTTTAATTGATACAATGTTAGTAACCTTTGAAAATAATAATCGAAATCGTTTCTGGATCAACAGATTGGTAGAAAACAATTTTCATGTAAAATATAAAGTTAAAAAATTGTATAAAATACACGTTTCTTAAACGAAAAACAGTTTACGGCCGTACAACAATCAATGTTTTCTAAATAAAATAATACGAAGATAAAAGAAATGCACTTTCGGTTTTAACTGTACTGAAATAAATACTTAAATTTCTCACTTGGATAAAGAAAGGTAATTTTTCATACCATTTGGTATTACACCCATATTTCGTTATCGGAACCTTATCTTGCAATCTGAGTACACAGTATTTCTTGTAACGACCGTTCTTTACAACCAAACTGCATGTTTTATTACAAAGCTACTTACACTACATGAAGTTTGAAATTCTAAGTCTTTTAAGCTTCCTGTCTGGTATCTAGTTTTACTAAAGATCCCTTCTAAAATGTACATCCTACTAATCCTACTAATATTATAAATCCGAAAGTTTGTTTGTAAGTATGTTTGTTCCCTCTTCACGCTTTAACGGCTGAACGGATTTGGATAAAATTTGGATGGTACATAGATTATACCTAGGATTAACACATAGGCTACTTTTTAACTTGATAGCGGGCGAAGCCGCGGGGCACGGCTAGTTCTAATATGAATTTAAGAAGTATTTTATTTTTTAGCTTCATTTTACGAAATGTTCACTAGTGAATAAGTGTAAAACATTACACTTATTTTTTATTTATAAATTCCTTGTAATGTTAGAACATTTCAGATATCTGAGTCATTGTTATTATACATTATAGCGTTCATCCGTGGAAAGTTATGTTTTATTATAAACAGTATGTCGGACGGCGCGATGAGTCCTCAATTTAGTGCTACAATAAATTCACATGAAAATTTAGCAAGCATACTCGTTCGTTTTGTCCAAATATTACCGCGAGCCAACACTGCAAGCGGGTATTTTCGTTTTAGAGCTATTAAATCGAGATGCGTAAAATATCCACCAAGCAAAAAACGACCATAGAATCCCTCATTTACGACCTACTTCAGGGTGAACAGTAAATTTTGCCGGGGATCGATTATTTGAACAAACAAGCCGAGCAATAAATCATCCGCTCCTGGTTACCTGCTGCAAGGGATCGATACGAAAAAAGCCCCTTTTGAAACAAAAGGGAGTGACATTTCTAACGTCGACCGATGTTGGCGCGTCGACTACGGTATTTGAATTCCACTTCAATTGATCAAAGATTGGACTGAGTTATGAGTTCAGACTGCGAATTTTGTCACTCGGAAATGAACGTACATTTTTCTGAATCGGTCTCTCGATACCTTTCAAATCTCATTTGCCTATTTCCTTAATCTGTTATTTGAATTTAATAAACCAACGAGTAATACTGTACGTACGCTACTGTCTGATGTTTAAAAACATAATTTAATTTAGTTATTTGAATATAGACGGTCAGACGGCGAGTACAAAATGGGTTATGCCACTGCGCTCCTCTGTGTATGCATATTAGCTTTTATTTTGCATTGTTTACTTATGGAAAATAGTTTCTCAGCGGCATCTTTTATAAATTGGAGAGCTAGAAATTTATTCCGTGACACCAGTGTCCTATTGTCTCGACGCTTTCGAACTAAGCACATAAGAACCGTTATCGGCATTGTCGCGACGAGACGTCCTTGTTTCGTTTTATTTCAAACAAATTACTATGGAAATAGTGTTAGCGAAATTCGCAACATCCATTTTTGCCAGGTACCTGCCAATTGTTGCCATTTTGTCCCTGACAATTGTTACCGTCCTAAATTGTTCTATTTATTCAAATGGCAGTAAATGAGGACATTACGTTTATTAGTCGTTCACGTTACTGGCTAAATTGTTTCATGGGCCTCAATTTAAATATCTGAATTGCCTGTTTAGAAATAACAAAACTAGGTTTATGTTTTTTTATTTAGTAGCAGTAAGTATAGCGAACAATGCCAAATTCTTTTACATTGTAATTACTGCGCACATTTTGTTTTTACAATAGGTAAACCGCCGCGTCCATGTTTGAAACAAGAATAGCTGCAAAATATAAGCATAGTTTTCAGGCAGCGCTCCCAAAGTTCATAGGAGCGTATGCCCAAACAACACAGACAACACCGCTGAAGTTGTTCACCGCTCAGCCGGACGTCCACCGGAGTCCGGACGTCCGAAATCTGGGCAAGCGTCCATTCCGCTCGTACGCCCTGGCTTGCAGTGCAGCCGATGGCGCCGATATGCAACGATACGTTTCATTAAACTTATTGTGAGGGCTTCTCGATTGTAATTTGCATAAAAGCAATTTGTGGCCCGACATCGCACAACAATCAATCTTTCATTCAATCTATACCGTTGACTAAAATGAAAAATAAATGAACTAAAATGCCGTTGAAAAAATTCGCTGCCGAGTTTGTAGCGGGGCTTGCTTTAGTTTTACTACTTCATGTAATTTTGTTACTTTTTTTTATGAGTGCCCTTTTGGGGCCCATGTGAATAACGTTTTTCAATTGAATATAACTACAGAAGACACATTTTACATTCATACGATACCCGAAGAATACATCCTGCTAAAGTTTTCAGGGCTTACTCGTTTAAAGGTATTAGATAGATTAGACATACATGTTATTGTTGACATAAGTATGTATTTACTGTAATATATACTGTATTAATAAATACATTAAATATACTCAACTTTTAACTATAAAAATTTAGTTTTGCGCGACTGTACTTACATCTAAACCTATGTAGAACGGAAAAAGTGGATTTGTAATAAAATTGTAATCTTTTTCATTACGTAGGCAATTAAATACATACTTTTGAATGTTAATTGTATTGCTCGTTGGCATAGTTGGTTATCTGCCTTCTATGTAGAGGGTTTGGGGATCGATTCCCGTATTCCCAACTTCCCACACAAGTTTTTTCCTTCATGGAAATTTGTGTTTCAGGTTCTGGGTGTGATTGATTGTTATCCACTACACAATTTTAGTGTGCGTTGTGTGTGTGAAAGAGTTAAAACAAAATGATTTTACTGACACCCTCAAAGTTCAATAATTATTCATCTTAAGCTTTATAAGCAAATATTTTGCTAGTTCAATTGATATTATGATGAATGTAAGTATGTATTTAGTTAAACCGAATAGCCATCAAACGATAAGTAATTATTTCCTGCTTAAAGTTGGCTTACTCTTAATCACGGTATTTAATTAAAGTTTCCGATAAAGGCAGAATTCAGGAAAGGCAATTTAGAGTCCGGTTTCGGCAATCGGTTTAGTCATTATAAACTTTAAATGGGGAATTTGAAGGCAGGTCCGAGTCGATATTTGACCGGGTCATGCGCCCCGTCGAGCGTCGCGTTGTCGGGCCCTCAGCCCTCTATCATCCCCTAAAATAACATTAATTTCAAAAGATTTTTTTTATTCATCAAATTATATATAGACTTATTTTATCGGCAATTTAAATCCTTTTTTTTATTGTGGACATATTGTTTAAACCTAATTATTAGATATTTTTTTTTTATTATTAATTGTAATATTTTTGAATTAATCATAATATGTTGTTGACTTTCTGAAATAAATCCTTTGAATTGAATTACGTCTGTTTTTTTTTCATATCCGTGGCCCTAAATAGAAACTCTTATTTCTAATCCTAAAACCAAGACTAAACGAAATAACGTGTTCCAAACGTCCCTAATAGACCTTTTAACAGTTTCCTTAATCTTCTATTTAGTGTTTCCATCTTACTAAGTCGTTGTAAGATATTGATTACAACCATCCCTAACTCGGCGCGATACAGTTCAAAGTTGCATGTTCTGTAAGATTATTTCCGTGACTGGGCAGGCACTCTTTTTCCCATCAACGAAACCGTTTCCAAACATAAGTTTGGTTTGTCAAGCGGAAAATTGCGAGCGGGAGACGTTGACCCGCCCGGGTTGATTGCAATAAACGGATTCGCAAATTAGAGCTTCTGCTCGCGACTGTACTGGAACCTTATTAACTTGGCTAACTGATTGGATACCGTTAATATATTTATGTTTAGTAGCTGTTTCTTGGAAGTAACGTCCCTTTACAGCAATTATGTCAACATAGCCAAAGATAACATCATCGCACCATCAACTAGCTGCAATAAAGCTGGGAACCCTTGCAAAGGTGAGGCGGTACTTCACACCGGGACAGTTGCTCAATTTGTATCAAGCACAAGTCCGCTCATGTATGGAGTACTGTTATCATCTTTGGGATGGTTCAGCTAAGTACCAGCTTGAGGCTCTTGACTCCATTGAGTGAAGAGCAAAGAGACTCATTGGTAGCCAGCAGCTGACTAATTCAAAGCTCCAGAGCTTGGGTCATCGCCGCATGGTAGCTAGTCTCTCGGTTATTTATCGGATACATTTCGGAGAGTGTGCCAAGGCACGTGTAGTTGCACGATCTAGTTCCCCCATCCCCGTTCTATCATCAGAGAAGCAGACAAGCTGCTAAGCGACTCCGCTATATGGTATACATTCCACAAATGCGCCCGAATCGTTTTCTTTCTATAATAATTTGTGCTATCCGCAAAGGAATGGAACTCCACGCCTGAGTCGGTGTTTCCTAATGAGTACTACATGGGAGTCTTCAAGTCGCGAGTGAATAGGTATCTTCTAGGCAAGCTTGCTCCATCGTCTACCACATCGTCGCTTCCCGTCAGGTGACATGGTGATCAAAAGCTTGCCTATGTTAAATAAAAAAAACCAACTGAATATTTTTTTAATTAACGTATTACTATTTCGCGCCAAAAATCCGACGTATTTTTTTTCAAAGCTCTTTAAACTCAAAGCTTCTTCATTCAAGGACACTTAGGTTACCTTAACTGTCGAAATCTATCCAGCTGTTTGGAAGATATGAGATAATAAAGAAATTTACAAATATACATACATACAAGATACGCGCGAAAAACATAACCCTTCCTTGGCAGTCGGGTAAAAAGAACACAAGGAGTTCCCGGTGGGTTGAAACATTGCTTCTATAATCAAACCCTATATATGTGGCATATAAGCAAATATCACGAATAATATATAGAATATCGCAGTTTTCTATTCCCCTACTTCTCGTAAATAACCGCATTAGCGTACGAGATCCAACTCACGTATTCGTAAACGTAATTATCATGCGCGCAGCCGGGTGAGTCACCTAGTGTTGATAACGCACAATGCGTCCCATTGTAGCCACTGCATCAATGGATTATTGTAAATGTGGGTACTCATAATGCTAAGACAACTGAGTTCTTAGTTGTCTGTGCAGGACTAGTCGTTATCATAAAAAAATACTTAACATCCTCTGTGTACTCTATACTATTATTGATTATTCTGTGATAATACGCATGCAGAAGGTACTATTAATGCACCGCAGTTATAGAATTTATAGATACACTAAATATATTGTGTGTGTGTTTTATTTGAAAATCTTAAATGCACGTATTCATGAGGATAACTTAAACTACTGGTCAGATTTAAATGGGTCCACATGGAAATCACCAGCTCTCAAATAAAAAACAATCAAAATCGGTTCAGCTTGAAAAAAGTTCTGAGGTAACTAACACACATAAAACACAGTCGAATAGAGAACCTCCTCATTTTTTTTAAGTCGGTTAAAAATAAGGGAGACATAGTTGCCGCGCGGGACACGAACCTTCGTCTTATAAACGGATTGTTCCCAGTAGTCCCCTCTAGCCCTGACCCCCGAGGTGACAGCTGGGAATTGTTTTCCCAGCTGTCACCCCCTAGAGGGAACTACTGGGAACAATTCTAATGAAAATTGTTCCCAGTAATTGTCACCCCGGGATACAGGGCTAGAGGGGACTACTGGGAACAATCCTTATAAACTCCAATAACGACGTCTTACCACCAGACCATGCGAGGTAAAGATATTAAACCAATGAAATCTCAAGCTCAAGATAACAAGAACAAACCCTCATTTATTTTGATTTTCTCGCCTACGTAAAATACTTATCTATACTTAATGAAGCATCGAAGTAAACTGGAAAGGATTGCTTGTAGGTACAGTCAGCAACAAAAGACGTCGCTAGTTTTTCAGCAGCTAAAAAACATTGCTGTCCTTATTCTATTAATCAAACAATTATATTCATAAACTAAACAATATATACCCACTAGTTTAAAAAAAAAAAATAACTGACTTCAATCGTAACAATCTCCGAATCTCTTCATCAGATCTTGATATATTATAATGGGACCAACTACAACCAAGTATACTTTCGAGGAGTTTTGCCGCGAAAGTGAAAAAATGGCGTTGTTGATTTTGTAAAATTTTCCAAAACCTATGATTCTTCGAGTGTTAATGTGTAATAATGGTGGATTATTAACCGTTAATACTTAGTGAACGCGCATAAGTGTAGGCAAATCATTCAAAGTTTAAAAATGTGATTTTCACCTTCGCTCCAAAACTCCAATAGAAGTTCTAGTAAAGTTTCTACCAATTTACTAGGACATGACTTGACTACGACTGGACCTTGACTCTTTTACTTGACTTTGACTGTGACTTGTGACTAGGACCTATAATATGAAATACACTTGAAATATATTATCACTTGACACTGGCTAAATGCATAAGATTGCGAAGCCAAAACTAAGGAAAAAAAAAAAAGTATACTTTCTAGTTGGTCTCATTATAATTTGATCGAACAATATTTTTTCAAATCGATTAATAGATGAAGGAGCACTGAGGTAAGATACATAAAAAAAAACTTTTAGTCTGTTAAAAATGCCAAATGACGCAATATTTCTCGATATCCCCGTATAACAAAATGACAAATTCACTATATTACCTATTCTAGGAAGAAAATATACTAGGTATACATATATATTATGTAGTTATTATTTATGTACAGCGATAACAGACATGCCAAAGGTCTCGGCACAATTTCTCAGAAATAATACTATGTATATAACAATTTATTACAATGCATAAATTGAGTTTGTTAAATTTAATACGTTATTATTTATCGAATTGGCGAACCTTTACCTCACATGTCGACGAATTCAATATGTTTAGATTAATATTTTCTAAATAAGTTACCAAATTACACCTATATCGATCATCCAATTAATATCTAAGTACCTGCGATTAATTTGAGTATAATCATTATTGTATGAACTGCTCGTTGGCTTAGTTGGGTGACGTTCGGCTTCTAAGCATATCGGGTTCAATTTCCGACTGAAACAGAAATTTTCTCCACAAAAAAAAAATGTGTTTCTGGTTTTGGGTGTGATCGAACTTAGTGTAGGGCTGTGAATGTGAAAGCGTTTATGAAATCGATCATAGGTACATTATAGGTTTTTTTTCCTCTAAAAAAAACTATATTTGGGAAGTTTTCCGATATTTGTGCTAGGTGCTTTTTGAATTACATAGTTTCATGTCTTTGAAATAAAGCAGTAACATTTTATAAAAGTTTAATAACATTGGGCCTTTACGAATGAAAAAAGTAAATCCGACTTACCGCAAATCAAAATAATTAGTATTTTAATTTCAACGAGTTTGATTTTTACCCTTTCTTGAAATTAGTTCCAAGCTACGCGACGTTTGTATGAAATTATCCGAGCGTTTACTCCCCTGTGCTATGTGCTTGTGTCACGATTTGACCCACAAGTGCACAAAAGAATCAATATAAATTGTCGACATCACATTAATAGTAACTGTAACTGTCACCACAATTCACTACACACAAAAAGAAAACAGTTTCTTTTTACTAAAAACCATTCAAAAAGTTTAACAAAAAGTGGGCTAGTTTCTATTGCATTCTGTCAAGTCTTATCAATTTGTGTGCATTATTATAGCCTAAATACCTTTCTGAAATCGGTCTACATCGATGTACAGTCTGCAACAAAAGTTGCTGAACATGACATGATGTTATAACAAGCGAAGCCGCGGAGCATGGCTAGTAAATAATAATGAGTAACATGAAATGCATTACAACGTCCTAACACTTTGATAAAGCGAAGTAGAACACGTATAATAACGTCTCGCGCCGTATCGAATAGGTTAATTCAACGTTCATTAAAGCACACGTATGTACTAGGTAACCTAGTTAAGGCTGCAGCGAACAATGCATTCCTATTTCACTACAGTTACGGCAGCACAGGCACGGCACGGCGTGGCGGCGTATCTAATCAGTATGCAGCGAAAGCTTGCCAAATTACAAATCAATTACGATGACTGTCTACGCACGCAGGGCACGCTAAGCAGTCAATCCTGGTTGTTAGTCGTAAGACAACAGTCGTTATGATGCCTTCAAGCGGCTTGAAACATTCTTATACTAAGAGTGCCCACTAGTCTAAACGACAAGCAAGCATCTAGGTATAATAATTATATTACAGATTGAATTTATTTTTCTTGACACCCCATACTGACTAAAAAAATACTACCCATATTATTCGTAAATATATATTATTATGTTCACTGTATGCTTTTGAAATGATAACGAGAATTTTAGCCGTAGTTCATCCTGTTACAAAAAGGTCTCTCTATACAGCTTTGCATCTACCACAGACACATGAATCCCAAAAAGACGAGTAGATGGCTCATGGCAGTAAAAACAGCTGACCACGGCTAGTCCAGGAGTTTGCATGACAACTGGGTATTTGCTTTACAGCCGCGGTGGACGGTGGACGGCGGACGGTCAATATCGAGTTTTATAGTCGATACTGGGGCGCCCCGTCTCCCGTCCGTCAATCGTAAATTACAATTTTACACGATTTTTACTGCACCAGTTTCTGTTGGCATATGTACGTATTCATATTCTCGACTCATAGTATGTAAATTCGACAGTAAAATGGATTCGAGCTGGTTTAATTTGAAAATGATCTGTTCTTTATTTTCCGAGCTTTTGTGTCGTAAAATAAGAATACGATCAAAATACTTACAAGAATAGGATATATTATTGTTTTATTTTTATCTAATACCTTTATACGAGCAATTCTTGTATAATCTATATCTTGTATATCTATGTAATCTGAATCTCGGAAACGGCTCCAACGATTTTCATAAATCGATCTAGTTAGGTTTCTTTTTTAGTAAATCTCGTTTTAACCGAGCAATGCTCGGTCATCCAGGTACTTGTTACATTATATAGAAAAAAATAAAAACGATCAGTAGTTTACCGATTTCAGGTGTACCTACAATAAGACCTGTACGAATAACAAGTAACGATATGGCAATCACAAAAATATAAACAATTCTTACTATTGATTTTCGAGCTAAATAATATTTATCTATACTAATATTGTACAGAGGTAAAGTTTGTTTGTAAAAGGTAATCTCTGAAATTACATTATTCACTAATAGATAGCTACACTCCCGCTGAGTGACATAGGCTATGTTTTATTGGGATAAAAGTTAGTTTTTAATTGGAAATAAAAATATACGTAAGAAATACTTAGAAAAATATGGTTACTGGCCGCTTTATCGGCGCGGGCGTAGGTACGCTGACTAACCAATAGACATAGGTAAATACAATGTATGGCAAAAATGCTGGCCTTCATGAGTTTTTCAAAAAAATCCGCAACATGATGTTGCGGATTTTTGTGTATATATAGCTCAGGAAATATATATAGTGGGAAGACAAGTTTCCTCTCCACGTAAAATTTGTGTTTTTTGTTTTGGATTTGTTGTGTGTGATGTTTACGGACCCACGACACAAGTCATGAACTTAGTGTGAGGCCGTGAATGTGTATGTTTTTTATTCTACCCGAGCGACGCCAGCCGGGTCATTTTTTAACTTTGAACTGCTCGCTCGCTGGCTTAGATGGCTTTGGTTTCTCCTTCAAAGCAACGGGTTCGAATCCCGGTGGGAACACAAGTTTTTTCCCCAGGGGAAGTGTAATACAATGACAAGCACGTGACAGTCAGCAGCCAGATTATTAATCATGAAGCAAAAAAATCGTTTAAAGTCTTAAAAATTAACCAAGCATTAATATGTGTTGTTAATTAATACAAGCAAGGTATTGAATAATGATTTTTAGTACCAATTAATTAGTATTTTTCTATCGCCTGTACTAGGTCGTGGTCAGGTCGGGGTAAAAATGCGTTCAACGCACTCTGCAATATTCTTAGCTCACAGGAAGCGATCGGTCGTAAAATAGCGTTCGACGAGCGACACAGCGACTGCGACGTTTCTGGCGCGTTTTTACGACGCGGTCGCGACGCTGTGCGGTCGCGCGGCGTGGGCGCATTGTGCAACTCTCGTAAATAAATAACGCACTAAAATTAAAGCAATAATAGTTTTATTATGCGGGCCTGTGGGAAACGCAGCGATTGTTATGGGTTTATATTCCAACTTGATTTCACATGTCGAATGCACGGACCTGCAGAGATGAAAGTCGCAAATGTTATGTTCTAAAGATTTCATATTCTATGATTGCGGCGTGTAGGTCTCTATTCGCATCTCTCTATAGTATTTAGTAATAAATAATTATTTATATGCATTCCCGTGCGTATAGCTCAAATGAAGTAAAGAATCGATATTGAGTATTCAACTGTTCGTTCTTTTGTCTAAAATAATTGGAAATCTTACTAAAATTAATTTTACTCAGCACCGCCTTTCACCGCAGTCTGCTCATTTTGTTTCACGTAAATTCATTTTCTATTGAGCGTCTGTTAACGACGCGCGCATTCCTGCGACTGCTGCTATAAACCTCTAAAATAATTACTTGCACACATAACACTCATGTTCTGCCATACAGCTGGTACATGCAGACTACACTTAGCACTTACGGATGCTATCTAGCCGATACTTTACGAGCACTTAGTTAGGAATCGGCTAATTTTATTCATGGCTCCCTAATTCTACGCCATTACACGCCCATCTAATTTTCATATCCTATTTTAGTTTTATAAGCCTGCGGTACTCAAAGTTTTTACTGCGGCCCCTCATTAAGTCGAGATGTACTCGGCGGAAACTGACACTGAGCTTAGCTTGCTATTTAGTTGGCATAAATAAGTCTACTTTTCAGCATATTATCTTTGCTTGTATTATATAAATAAGTGGAGAGATCAACGAACGACTAATTACTGTTGGCAAGCTTTGATTCACGTAACTGCTTTTGTACATCAACTTGTATAGACGTTTCATGTTCCTAAATTCCTAAAGCTTGTGTAGAGGATTTGCCGCTAGTGCCAAAACTTCGCACGTGGGACGCTCTCAACATCTAAGTGCCTTCTACCAAAGCCAAAAGATAGCACTTGAATACGTTGCAACAGCAGCGCTATGTAATGTTTATAAGTAGAATGAGGTAATAATTTGTTCCAGCAAGTCATTTGAAACAGTTCAATACTAGTCAATCATATACTGGAATGAATTAATTAAAGGTAGCGACTGACGCTTTTCTTTGCGCAATACATAGCTGATATGCAATAACTAAAATACCGTTCCGTGCGACTAGGGTCTAACTAGTTTAAGAACCGTATCTGTTAATTCTGTTATGTTGACCGCTATACATATTTTCATTATGCTGATATAAATAATGGTACGCCAATGTCATTACGTCGGCAATTGATAGCCAACATGGTACATTTAGCCACGTGCGGTGCTCGTAGGACATTTGTACGCGATTTCATTAGCGGTGAAGCAGTCCGATTTGCCATTGTGTGGTCTCGTTTGGTAACTAAAGCGGGAATAAATAGCGACTATTTTTTAAATATACCAATGCATTCCGATTTTCGAATCAAATTATAGAGTTCTCTTGTCGAACGAAGTTTGTCAATCTTAGGAAAAACTGAATATGAAAACTGATCCTCATTACTCTAGCCTAGAGTAATAACAATGGTCGACCACATCATCACTTACCATCGAGTGAGAAATGGCCGAACACGAGCTTGTCAGAGATAAAAAGGTCTATAGGTCTAAACGAGACCTGGGGCTTGGCTCGCGAAAATGACACCATGCAGTAAATTCATGAATCATGATAACAAAACCCTAATTCCTTCTCCAAAATTCAAATTGTTATGAAACATCTAGATTGGTCCCAGCGAGCGGCTTGACCGTGAAAAAGTAACAACCGGGCCGGTAGGGTTACTTTCGGATCGTTGTATTTTTGAACGGGCTGGTAACACTTAGAAACTGTTACAGGTCGTTCTAAATATTAAACAATGCTCTATACACCGTAACTTAAAAACGTGTTCAATCTCATAAGCCGCTTTATCTCCTCACCTGGCCCGCAGGATTAGAGTATAAGCTTTTAAACAGTTTGGCCGAGAGCCAGCAGCACCGGGCGTCAACCCCCGCCGGCAAACAATCCAAACAGCACGCGACCGATCCCAAATTCCACATCACAGACATTATTGACTGTTCCACTAATTTATTCAAAATCCGACGAAAAAATACCGCCCGAAATTACTGAACAAACACGATAGTTATTCCCCATTTGACAAAACACTGAAAATAAAATGTGATTTTACTTCGTCGTTTTTTAGTGCTGATGATTTGAGCTTTTTTAGGTGATTGGCGTGCTTTTAATATTTGCCTGTCGCTGATTCAACAAATCGTTTCACACAGGAAATGCAGAAAAGCGCGTTAATTTTTTATTTGATTCAGTTTATGGCTCTATTCAAATTTCACAAACCATAACCACGCCGTTTTATTTGCAAACGTGCCCACTAAAAGGAAATGCTACAGTTTCTCAAACTTGTAGGCCATAAAACGGGGCGTTTCACGATAAGTCAATCATATCGTGTGGCCTGCGGAAGGCAGCACGTCCCGCCAACCGACACGTTCGCGCCATAAGGCGCTGCAGTATTACTATTTCCAATGAACCGGAATAAGCGTGCGACTCGTATAAAGGTAATGGTGGCGGTGCAAGAGCGTGCTGGAACAACATTATAAAAAGCTATTTTACCTGAAAACTAATACTTAGACACGTACTGTGCTCCCCGGCTACGCTCGCATTCATGGTGATGAGCAAAATTTCAATGTTATCGAGTCAGCGGTTAAGACTTGGAAAGATAACAAATAGACAGATAATTGGATTATTATATTAGTGTGATATATTTGCTAAGCTTCATATACTAGGTACAGAAGATTACAACTGAGAAGCGGTTTTCATAACTTAATTTCACGCTAAATTAAGTAACATTTCATTGCGTCTGCATTTTTGTGAATTCATTACGACTCTCGAAGTGGACATTTATCTCCCTTAATCATGAATTAGATAGTGTCCGTTAAAATAAACAATATCCATGTCACTCCATGACTACCGTAATAAATCCGTTTAAATAAAACTATTACCAATGTACCTACACTTTCTCAATCTTTCATCGAAAGAGGCCCTTCAAAAATCTGGCAGCGTTCAGACAGTGGTTTCTGGCACAGAAACCTCTTGGCAGCATGTTCCATCCAACGTGTTTCTTGCTTAATGTATTAATGTATCCAGCAGTACCGGGAACAGTGCCTGCCATTAAACTCGTTTGTTTATAAACGTCCAGGCGGCCCGCCCGAGGGAACGCGATGCAACGCTACTAAAATGATTAGCTTATTAGCTCCGCGACTCGAATTACGAGTATTGATATCGCGAATTGGTAATTGCATTCGAATAACTTACACCGAGTTAAATATTTTATGTATAAGAAACTAAGTAATTCAATGGACGTATGATAGAATAATGGGCAATAGATTTACAACTTCGTCACATGTTACAGTGGGAACGACAGCTTATCAAAATAATGCCATGAAGAGGTCAATGGCTAGTTTAAATGCGTCTTAAGTTTTTTAATAAAAAGAAATATTATATCTTCTCTAATATTCACGTCTCATGTAGATGACATTGTGACGGAAAGGAACGATGATGAAGATGTCACTTTAATACAAATAAGCTCCTTAGACACTAATACACCACACAAACGTATAACCCCCTTAATTTTGCATTGGTTAACCACCAAGTTAAAAGGTAGAGGGACATAGATACGCCTTGCCTGTGACAATACGTACATAGTGTCGTAAAAATTTAATTTCAAACTACATAAGTACACACTGTAGCTTCTGTCAATCCTTTTCTCCCACTTAATTTCCAATAACAATTTGCACCTTTAATATAAAAATTTCATCATCGCCATCTAATTTTGTGCATTACCAAATCTGTCAGTTCGCGGGCCACGTGACGTTGTCGTTAAAAGCACATTAACTGATTGTGGTGGAGTCAGGATTATCTGGGGAGCAGATGAGGAGACACATTACACCAGCATTAGACGATTGACACGTTTCCTGCCATGCCTCAGACTCGTTGAGCAATGCGACATTTGGCCACGTTAGATATAATTTGGAGATTTTGTAAATGAGAACATGAATAATGATAAGTAATCGGGATTTAACTATACTAAAAACTATTTTTAGTTAAATTAGATAGATATAGATTGTTGTGATATAAATTAGATTGTATCGCGACTAATTCCTAGATATATCTAGGACCTTAACTAAGTGTTAAAATCGCGAAAGTTAAAAAAAAGAAGTTAGATGTAATGAATACGATAGCTCAGTTTTGTTAGTAAAATCACATAGAAATAAAAAAAATACCTATTAGGTTATTTTTTCTTTATCGTGCTATTGCCTATTTTACATACACAGAAAGAGTAACATTGGTACTTAACTCCTCTGTGAAATGTTTTTATAGCATTTCATGTATTAATTATTCAGCGAACACATTCAGAAATTTATGATAACAATTTTAATATTACACAATAATATTAATTTTCTTGACTAACCATTACAACTTATCATCAATTAGACGCCTGCTAAAGTCTGTAAACTCTTATTACATGCATATGCAATGTTACCAGCAACTCTATTTATACGTTTTAATACATTGTGTATGGCCTGCATCCACTGCATTAACTACACGCTCGCTGCACATGTTAGTGTTACGCCCGAAATAAAATAACTATTTTATTTAACTTGATCTAAACTAATTCTAACTCCGCCCCCGATCCTCGTACATCGAACCGGATCTTTCCGGATTGAATATTCCGAATACCGAAGTTTCCGACTTGGGAAACTTCAGCTGATTTGTGATGTTTTGTAATGCTTTTTATTGAGTTTGGAAATTGACGACGCTGGAAATGTATGTATCATGTTACATGCAACCGGAAGCTGAACCCGCAACTTGGAATGCAGTGCCAAGGCAACAAGGTTGAGGAGCAACGAATAAATTGAAATAAACTATTTAAAGAATTCTAAATTCAAAATCGTTTATTCACATGGACCCATTCGATTCATGGGCATCAAAGAGGCACTCATGAAAGTTGATGACTCTACTGCCAGATTCGTAAAATTACAGCCTTACAGATTAATAGGATTATATGCGACGAGAACCAGCTAATGTAGACCGGATGACGAATTAGGTAACTTCATAAGATTTGTGAATGTGCCTTCGCTATTTCCTCATGCATCGCAGGAGATGCAATATACAAGTCCTGTACGGTCGCGCATATACCTTATTTTTTTTTCTATTTATGAACTCTGCATGTTGTTGATAAGAATATCAAAATTAATTCTCGTAAAGCGTTTTTATTATCAGAATCGTAAACATTTCATTGGAGAACGTTTTTACAATGGAAAGTAAAAACGTTCATTGTTTTTTTTTTTCAATGTTTTTTTTATAGGCTCTTTCCCTTGAACGAGAATATATATTAGATATTTGGAATTTATTTAGCTTCATTAAAACTACTTTAAATGGTAGAAGAGGGTAGATTTTACCTTTTTTTCTGAACATATTTTCAGTCAAGAATATCAGAAAAGTTTACAAATTTAAACGTTACCTAAATTTATTTTAAGCCGGATGTGCAAATAAATGGAATTACTATATTATATATACATGCCTTTTTATAGAAAGAGATAAACATATAGATCAGACCAACGTCGCTTTATCTCGGGTAAGCGATAAATCTCGTTTTGCGTGAGAACTAAACCATTTACAATAAAAATGGGTTCCGATTATATGGGCACTTCAATTATCTTTTTTTTTTTTTCTTTTTTATGTACTAGTGTCGGAGAATGAACCAAATTAGTGTTCCAAAACACCCAATTTCTGAAAATATTTATGTAGTTTATTTTTCACTAATCATGTTTGTGGTTTTTATTTATTTCGATTATATCGTCAAGTAAACATTCACATCACAAACACAACCAGAACCAGAAACACAAATTTTCCATGGGGAGAAACTTGTGTTCCAGCCGGGAATCGAACCCGACAACCCAGCTTAGAAGGCGAACGCCACTCAACAAAACCAACGAGCGATTCAAAAGAAGAAAAAGAAAGGGGGCAAGCAGCGAACAGACTGTTACAATAAAATTGTTAAAGTGCCCGAGAGCCTGCGTCCTAAATATTGTAAAGAAAAGACGTACCTAGCGTTTCACATTCGTCTTATTGACCTTATTACTCTTACCTAATGTCAGTATTAATTCGCGGGCTTTCCCTTCCACTATCAGCATCGTATCAGTCCAGCAGTAATCGCGCCGATACCTCGAGATTACGCGCCGATAATGTTTTACTAGCCGATCTAACGACGAAATTATGTAGTTTTATAACTCCAAGATCGTTGTGATTTCTTCATTGCCGCCACTGGACTTTACGAGAATCATATACTTGGTAAACTAATAATAACCTCTATAATCGCTTGCTTATCGTATGGACTGTAACATAGATAACATCATATTTGACTAGGACAGTCGACATGAACGTCACGAGATAATTTTAGTTTGACGACTAATTTTCTCGAATCCGATAATCTCTACCGAAGCTAACGGTCAGGATTTTTAGCCACCCGATTGCAGCTAATATAATATAACGATCGTTGTCTTACGAATAACCAAAGGAACCGGCAGCTTCACATCTATTTCAAAGCTCGGAAAGCGTTCAGAAGCTGATTTTTAACTACCTTGATTTGTCTTAATGGGGCTGCCTGAAAAAGTTTGAGAAATAAGATTTAAAGACTGTTTCGCAATTTTTATTGTATTATTGCTTTATTGGTTCATTATTTTGGTCACGTTTACGGCCCGTAACTACATTATATATAGTCACGGGCTTTTTTGTAAGACTATTTAAGATAAATATTTCCATTATACATTATATACGTGTAACTCTTACGGGTTTTGCAGCGCACGCCAGAAAAGTTAGCAGATGGCAATTTTTTTGACAAATATCGTTATATTTTGGACAAATTTACACAATATCTTTATAAATTATAGCCTATGTGTTATTCTGATACTATATTATTGTAAAGTTTCATTAAAATCCTTTCAGTAGTTTTTGCGTGAAAGAGTAACAAACATCCATACTTACAAACTTTCGCGTTTATAATATTAGTAACGATATTTATATATATGTCACCAATATGCACCTCGCCCCTTACGGTTGTTGCTTACAATGAGGGTAGTATAATATAATTCCAACTAGAACAATGCCACTCCCCAATAAAGTAAATCAAACTAATCAAGCCATGATGGCGCCGTCGTTGTAAGCCCGCCTTCTAATCGGGGTCGTCATTTCGGATCCTACAACTGGCTAAGCTTCCGATGAAGGTAGCATCGTGATGAAATCCATGATCGTAGGCATTTTCTGGTGTTCTCCACTATTGCTACTCTGTACCAAAATACAGTCGTAGTTCACCACCCGCAAGTAAAAAAATCTGTTGCATATATGTACAACTAAATATGGGTTATGCCACTGCGCTCCACGGCTATTCTCAAACGATTGAATGTCCATACTTTGTGTCCACTGGGCTCCACCGAACAAAAATTTAAATTATATTTTTAGTCGACATCGCTCCTATGTATTTTATGATCATAATTATGTAATGATCTATTGGTAATTTTAACTAATCATCATTTAACTTTATTTGTCTCTCTCCCTCTTTATACCTTTTTGATGCACGTCTACACCCTCGTCTACCATGTGTGGTTGGCTGATAGAGAATGCCCCTAGCATTAAGTCCACCTTTTGTACTTTTTGTGCAATAAAGAATTAAATAAATTATTAAATATGATGTTCCGGTTGTATTAAAAGCCAGCTATTCTAGGACTTGCGCGGTTACCATCCTCGACCACGTCATCACTTACCATCAGATGAGGTGCTCAAACGCTACCCTATCAGACATAAACACGAATGAAAAGCTTTGGTTTTATTACTACGTTTTGTTTGCCTTTATCTATCCTTGAAACTAACAGTTCAATATCTTGTTTCCAGATGCGGTGATAACACAACAATGTGGTGGGTACTGGTGCTGGCGGCGAGCGCTGCGGCGCTGCAGCCGCGCTGTCAAGAGATCACCATCCCTATGTGCAGGGGGATAGGGTACAATCTCACGTCCTTCCCCAACGCGCTCGACCATGACACGCAAGAGGAGGCTGGGTTGGAGGTGTGTATTTACCTTTTGTTTTTTTTTTTTTCATTTTGTCTTCGCAATCTTGTGCATTTAGCCAGTGTGAAGTTATAATATATTTCAAGTGTATTTCATATTAAAAGTACTAGTCACAAGTCAAAGTCAAGTAAATGACTAGTCAAAGTCAAGTAAATGAGTTAAGACCCAGTCAATGTCAAGTCATAGTCAAGTTGTAGTATCCTAGTGATAGAAACTTTACTAGAACTTCTATTGGAGTTTTGGAGCGAAGGCGAAAATAAAGTTTATCAACTTTGTATGATTTGCCAACACTTATGCACGTTTACTAAGTATTAATAATCCACCATTTTCGTACACATTACCACTCGAAGAATTACAGGTTTTGGAAAATTATACAAAATCCATAACGCCATTTATTCACTTTCGCGCTAAACTCCTGTATTTACCTTTCTCATTTAATTAGTAGAATTACTTAGTTGGTACAGTGGACGCACAGGTGTGCTGATCCACTCGACAGAAGATGAACAAGAAGATGATGAATTGGTACTTACCAGCAAGTTACCAGGTTTTACATTATAATATAATATACTTCCACCATCCGCTATTCCCACTCTGAGGGATCGAAACCTTTGCCTGAATAGATCTTTTCATCAGTCTGTGTCTGATAACATCCTAAGATAAAATTGCCTGCAGTGCAATTCTTATGGACTCTTTTAAATTAGATTTTTAGACCCGATATCGTAGAACTTGCAAATGATTGTCCAGGTTTAGTCGAGCCGTTCAAACTTGTAAATTTTATATTTTAACAAGTTGGAACTGTTTGAAAAACCCAGCCCATTAGAAAATAAGGCCGTTGGATTCCACCAACACTTCTTCAGAAGCGTCCTTTTCCGTTTCGTTGAACGAACTCGTTGCAAATAAGCTTGTCGTCGGTTGCAGGTGCACCAGTTCTGGCCGCTGGTGGAGATCAAGTGTTCGCCGGACCTGAAGTTCTTCCTGTGCTCCATGTACACGCCGATCTGCATCGAGGACTACGCCAAGCCGCTGCCGGCGTGCCGCAGCGTGTGCGAGCGCGCGCGTGCCGGCTGCGCGCCGCTCATGCAGAAGTACAGCTTCAAGTGGCCCGAGGGCATGGCGTGCGAGAAGCTGCCGCGCTACGGAGACCCTGACCACCTGTGCATGGAGGAGAACGACCGCGCCAGCGAGCCCGAGCCGCCGCGCCCGCCGCCGCGCAAGCACAAGTGCAAGGATCCAAAAAACTGCGCAAGCGCGGCGGCTGCCGGCGCCGCGACCGACTGCGCCTGCGCCTGCCGCCCGCCGCTGGCGCCGCGCGCCGACAACGCCAGCGCCGGCGCCGCCTGCGTCCCGCCCTGCGCCGGCGCGTTCTTCTCCCGCGAGGAGAAGGACTTCGCCGCCGTGTGGGTCGCGCTGTGGAGCGGCCTCTGCGCCGCCTCGACCTTCATGACGCTGACCACGTTCCTGATCGACTCGCAGCGGTTTAAGTACCCGGAGCGGCCCATCGTGTACCTGTCCGCGTGCTACTTCATGGTCTCGCTGGGCTACCTAGCGCGCCTGGCGCTGGGCCGCGACGAGGTCGCGTGCGAGGGCGCGCTGCTCACCACGTCGGCGAGCGGCCCGAGCGCCTGCACGCTCGTGTTCATCCTCGTCTACTTCTTCGGCATGGCGTCGTCCATCTGGTGGGTGGTGCTGTCGTTCGCGTGGTTCCTGGCCGCCGGCCTCAAGTGGGGCAACGAGGCGATCGCCGGGCACGCGCACTACTACCACCTGTGCGCGTGGCTCGTGCCGGCCGCGCAGACCGTGGCCGTGCTGCTGGCCGGCGCCGTGGACGGGGACCCCGTGGCCGGCATCTGCTACGTCGGCAACTCGTCGCCGGCCAACCTGAAGCGGTTCGTGCTGGCGCCGCTCGTGGTGTACTTCGCGCTCGGCGCCACGTTCCTGCTGGCCGGGTTCGTGTCGCTGTTCCGCATCCGGTCGGTGATCAAGCGGCAGGGCGGCATCGGCGCGGGCTCCAAGGCCGACAAGCTGGAGAAGCTGATGATCCGCATCGGCGTGTTCAGCGTGCTGTACGCGGTGCCGGCGGGCGCCGTGCTCGGCTGCCTCGCGTACGAGGCGGGCGGCTACGCGGCGTGGCTGCGCCGCGCGGCCTGCGGCGCGCACTGCGGCCCGCAGCCGCTCTACTCCGCGCTCATGCTCAAGTACTTCATGGCGCTGGCGGTGGGCATCACGTCGGGCGTATGGATCTGGTCCGGCAAGACGCTGGAGTCGTGGCGCCGCGTGTGGCGGCCGCGCGCCCCGGCCGCGCCGCCCGCGCACCGCGCGCTCGTCAAGCACGGCGTGTGACGCGCCGCGGGGGCGCCGCCCGCCCCCGCCCCCGCCCCCGCGCCCGCGCCGCCGCCGCCCTCCGCGCCCTCGCACCGCTCCGCCCAGCCGCTCTCCGACTACGGCCCCGTCTAATCTCGATGTGCGTGCCGGGTTGTTCTCGTGAACGATTAACGACGACCTGGGACGACTCTCGTGCGGCGAAACTCTTGTGACCGATTGACGTGGAAACTCTCGACCCGCGTGGTGCCCGCGTGGTGATATTCTCGGGGCCGGTCGCCGGGCAGACTCTCGTGTGAACTCTAAACTGCGCCTCGATTTCGGCAAAAATTCTTCGGAACGATTGAACTTTTGTGTTTCGTCCGGCTTCGACGAGGTGCCGGAACGTTTTCGGTGGGTCCCGCGGTCGCCCGTCGAGCCGTCCGTGCCCGCCCGCTGTGATCGAATTCTCGTGCCATTAGTGCAGTGAGCGAGGTCCGGGGCGCCTTAGCTCGGGGCCCCGCTCGTCGGCGTACTCTAGTCCGCAGTATACCGAACGTACCGCGAATATATACGTAAATAGTGTTAGATAAGTGATAAGTTGTACTCTATTGTAATGTTAAACTGACGATGACGGCCGTGGCGTCCGCCACTAGTTCCACGATTTCGAATACCGAATAAATTTACATATGAATCAGTAAAATACCTCGTTGTACGAAATTTACCTCAACAACCACTGCCATTTTGTACGCACGTCGAGTACAATAAGGTGCTTTACTGATTTGTATTGATACTGCAAAAACGAATCAAATTACTTTGGCTGAATTCAGTTTTTATTGATCTAAAAATAATATTACGTCATTCTAACGAATCCATTTTATAACAAAAAATGTATTCAGTCAATATAATTTGTGGATTTCTTAGAAAAATGTATTTGATTAAATCGACAAAATCATGTGAAATCTATTCTTATGATCTCCCTAACTCCTTTTGTAAATAGGTAGCCTAATATCGTGAAAGCGAGATATTCGTTTCTTGTTCACTTAGATAGCTTTAAATTACTATTATATGCAAGATTTATGTGAAAAAGCGACGAATAACTTCATACTGTGCTTGTTAAAACTTTACAATACATTTTAGACAAATGCTTACATTATTGACCTTCCATTGTGGAGTTTGTAAATAGATTATGTATTTATTAAAATTGACGGCAGATAGCGCTGTAGTGTATACGAGTGTTTGTGTTTAACGCCATCTGTTGGCAAATAAGTATATTATAATTGAGGCGCCATCTAGGATGAAGTAGAGGCTATGTTAAAGTTCTCCTACAAGTGTAGGTGGCGGTGTGTGTTCGATGCGCGTCTGCTAAATAATTACTGTTCTGCCTACAAACGCTCAAAATAAAAGTATTTATGATGATTTGACCATTGTATATATTGTATACTTTAGTGAACCTACTTTTCGAAAATTATGGTAATAAATGAAAAAAGGTTGTAAATTGATAATGGACGCCGCAGCCGAACGACATAAAATCATTATTGTAATTTATTTTATATTTGTAGATACAACAAATAAAGCGACTTTTATGTACAACTGGACTGTTTGATTTTTCCTTAAAAATATAACATTTTAAATGAGAACTAAAATGAAAGAAAACCACGCAAAACATAAAATGGCTTAACAAAATTATGTGAAAGCATAGAAACGAAGCGCTCTGATCGTATAATAAATAACAAAATGTATATGGGAAGTATCTAGTACGAGTTATGATCGTATACCATATACCACTGTATTTCGTTTCTTTCCATACATCGCTGTGGGTATAGAACTTGAGTAAGTAGCTATGGAACGAAACAAGACGCGATAAAATTTTGGGTAACGATCAAAACTAGAACAGGACCAGTAATCTAGGAATTAAAATGAACAAATCAGTCTATCCAGTTTATTATAAGACTAGTTAAATGTCAAGCCTACTTCAAAGGTTACTTTTATTGCTAATTTGAACATTGTATTATTGACATAATAGAATACTTATTATTACCTAAGACCGCAAATAGACGGAAATCACGAACTGGTTTTTCGTTTATTTAATGCCGAGTATAATACATTATTAATATATATAACATAAAACAAATAGATTCATAAACTGCATGATAACTGATAAGGCTTGTCTATAATAGCGCGTAGAGTGGGATGGCTTTATAGACTGTGTATGTAGCCATTCCGCCCATTCCCCTTTATGCGCCATTATTAACGGGCGACATAAATATAGTCCAAATATAGAAGACCTCGCCGAAAGTCATACTAATTTCTAAGTACATATATGTGTTCTAGACCATGCTTGGTAGAGGTGGGGTTCCTTCATGCAATATTACCCACACACGATGACATTTCAATGTTCTAAACTTCGTTCGCTTTGGGCGTTGTAATCCTGAATGTTCTAAGATCGTTGGTATCCTATACAAGATTAGAATATCTGCTAACAACGATTTGGATTTTACATTTCTCTCTTGTCTAACAGAAAAGCGCAGAAAAGGAAACTCATACTGTTTCTTTTCATTGTATTTTCCACGAGTTTACGTTTCTACAGTCTTGACAGTTGAGGTAACATTTAACAAAAGTAACAACTTAACAAAGAATATGGAATAGAACAATATACATTAAAATAAGTACTCACTACAACCTACAATAAATCACATTAATTACGTATATCATTTGGACAGGACATTTTGAATTTAATATCTAGTTACATAAGGTTATTTCATATTAATTGATCAATCTGGCAAAAGGTTTTTGACTGGTGCCTTTCGCCTGACTAGTCATTCTTAAATTCCTAAGACCAAATAAGTAACAAAAATCTCTAAACATTTTAAGTTTAATAATTCCAATAGGTGTTACATAAAAGTCATAATTGCCTAATCCTTATTAATCTAGCGTGTCTACATTTTAATATCAGGGCCGAATCAAGGAGGAGGGCTAATTAGGTAAGTACACATAATTACCAATGGAAAAATGAAACCTTTTAAACAAAAATATACTGCGATTGCCGTCTTTACCGCTTACTTATATATTAAAGCATATTTGCATGACCCATTAATAAGACCAGCAACAAGAGCAACTCGAGTAGTAGAAAGTATGTTTTCTTTATTTTATTTATAATCCAACTTAACGTGAAATCAAATCCATTCCAATTACTACTCAAATGCGAAAGATTGTATGATTTTTATTCAATCACACTGAAACTACTGAACTGATTTGGATGAATTTTACAGATTGAGGTAGAAAGTTATGTGGAATAACATTGCACATAAGCCATTTTAACTTGATTAATGATGGTGAAGTCGCAAGGCACAGCCAGCTCATGAATAGCGCTGCTGCATGTTAAATAAAATTTACAAAATCTCAGCTATAGTAAGAACTGTTATTGACAACTATGTAACAATGTCACAAAATTATATCAGATTTGTGTAAATCACATACAAGCACTCAACATTTATATCAACCTAAATTTAAAAGTTATATTACTACGCCTCAGTCGGCCTCAGATAATTAGTGTTGGATGCATTTTTGCACAGGCAGACTGTATGTTATACGGAAGATGGCGTTATTTATGGCGACGACGTTTCGACAATTTCGGTAAGATATCCTTACATTCCATGCATTAAAGAAACGCTAGTAGGTGGTCTGTTTTTCGATCGATTTCACTAACCGTTATAACTTACTTCTAACTAATTTAATAACATTATCAGAAATCCTTTATAATTATATAACGACTTTACAAAGTCTCAAGAAAAGTTCGATAAATGCCTATAAAAATACATCAAATTATCCAGTTGATGTGGTTATAGCTCTAACTTTTGTGTTTGTTTCTGTATATTACATTACATTACGTATATTGTTACTTTGGGCATATTCATATTTCACTACACATATCATAAATGCTAAACATTATTGCTACATTGACTTTTCAAGTGCCATTAGCAACACTGAACGATTCACTTAACTGCCGTACGTTCCAAAGTCCATTATATTAATCATTTTCAATTGTGTCAAGAGTCCTCATGGTTAGAGGAGTCAAAATCTCAGCTAGTAGCGATGCTGTTGAAGTTCTGGTTGTAATACATCGCCTGTCCCGCATATGGGTCCTGTAGCATCGTGTGATTGTGCGTCGGTGTATTCTGGACATATTCTTGATGGTATTGGTTTTGGACGGTGATATTGTGTTCTTCATGTTGTATGTCTGGCATTTGTTGATAGTAAGACACTTCTTGTTGGTGGGCGGGTATTTCGGCGGTTTTAGATATATCTTGTGAAGGCATTTGCTGATTCTGAAATCATTAAATATATTAGTAAGTTACAATCTAGTAATTAATAGCAATGCAATGTAGTGATTCTAATTCTAATTGCCTGTTCTTTCGAAAGTTATAAAGTATTCATTCATTCATACCTTTACCTGAGATAGATATTTACACCTCTTGAACCTTCCATAAAGCGACGAATAAGGCAAGTTATAATGTATTGCTGCCTGGTTAATCGACATTTGGCCAATTCTGAAAACAGTTTGTTTTATTGTAATTAAGCAAATTTGTCATTGGGTTTAAAATGTTTTAAACATTAATAAATAGTATAACATAATTTGCGTACCTGACAGCTTCTAAGGCTTCTCCCATTGCGTCCTCGGACCACGGCGTGGGATTCGATCGAGACAGTTCTATGCCCTCCCGTTTACAGCGACCGTACAGAGTTCCTAATCAAAATATGAGGGGTAACTATCTAATAATGGTTATTTAAAGAGATAAAAACTACATTTCAAAAATAAAATGTTTTATGTAATTATACTGAATGAATATTTTTATTTGCTTTTGGGTAAGTGAATTTAAAATTGTTACATTACATAAATCTTGAGGTAACAATTACGAGTATAATTAATGCAGGTTAGTACCCTGTAGTTTATTAGGACGACAACTTTTTGGCGCACTTATTTATATTAGAAGATAGGTATTCATTCTAGGCTTGACTGGCAAACAATTGGCTATATTCCAATAAGCAGTTCAAACTCAATAGAACAAGTTTAAACTGCAAAATTTTTCATTTGAACAATTTTTTACTGATAGATCATTTAATTTCTAAAAATTGCTATACATAGCAGAATGCTGAACTATGTTCAAATAAAAATGAAATAAAAATGTTGTTCGGAGCGGCATTTAATGACGCGTGTGTTTGAACTGTCCTGTGGTGGTGTTACGCTCGCCTTCCAATTTTCTCCCCAAAGAAAATTTGTGTTTTTGGTTCTGTGTGTGATGTGAATGCTTTCGACAACCACGCTACAAGTCTTTGGATTTAGTGTGGGCTGCGAGTGTGAAAGCGTTTATTACTCCGAGCAATACTTTTCATTCCTAAAACCTAGACAATCGTTGAGATAGAGGTGAAACGCTAGTGTTTATAAATGTTAACATTACCAGTGGGTATCCCGTACTGTGCGGCGGCGCGCTGCACGGAGGCGGCGCCGGCGCGGATGGCGGCCAGCGCGCGCGCCAGGTCGCCGCGCCGCCACGCCACCGGCGCCGCGTTGAACGGCGCCGCCAGACGGATGCCCTCGCGGCGCGCTATCTTGTACAGCGTGCTGCTTGGTATACCTTCAAACGAGTGGCCGATTCAACAATTTGAAGGGTATTTTCAACGTTCTAAACGTTTGTTATATTATAGGTTCTCCATTTTGAAAATTAAAATTTGAACTTAGGACCTCACAGCTGCACACAGTTATGCGAATCGTATTCAGACTTCAATCTTACCATAAGCTTTGCTGGCCTTGTTGGCGGATATAGCTCCAGCCCTTAGCGCATGCAGGGCTCCTCGCAAGTCAGCCTCGGACCAGGACTTGGCGCTACCTTCTTTCTTCGGAGTGTCGATGCCTAGCCGGTGAGCGCGCTGCCACAACGTGGTCGACGGGATGCCGTACGTTGCTGAAGCCTGGTTGGGAATCAGTCATATTACTGAAGTAGGAAATGTATTTAATAGCATATCCAAATATTTTATAATACGACGCTTAAGTTACTTTTCGGCTAATTAATTTTACAGAAGCGAAAACCGAAGCAATCATGCTGTGGCAGCTGTTAGCGAAGCAGCAGAAACATAATTCGTGTTTTGATGTGGAAAATAGGGATTTTGCTGAGCGGTGTTGACCGCTGCCATATTTTGGTTACCACCATATTCGGTTACCATATTTTGGTTAAATATAATAAATACAACCTTTAATAAAATTGAATTGGGAATAGTAGCAGATGTCATACAAAATGGACTATACTTACTTTGGTTAAGCTCATGTGGTGGTTCCGCAGAGCGTCCAGTGCGCTGTCCATGTCTCGCTGGTTCCAGCTCTTGGGGCTCCCGCGCGCGGCCGGCTCTGCGTCGCGGCACGCCTCGTTGGTCTCATCACTACTCAGCTGTTGTACATCTGGAAATAATAACAAATGGTAATAGTAATAATGGTAAAAAAAATATTACGTTCAGCTGTTCCTTTGGTTCAAACTTTTACCTCGTTTAAAATTTTAGGACATAATGATGAAATCCATTAAGAAAATCTATCAATCTATCACCGAGCTCTAACCAATCAGCTAGATGAAACTTACTAGAATCAATTTGCGTTTACGTAGAATGGAGACTGGCTCTCAATAGAATAGCCGCCTAAACATCGATTGATGTTTGGTGACAGTTAGTTGATTACATAAGTAGGTAGAGTTGTTAATTTGCAAATACATACTGTTGTAAGTACATACTCTACTAATTCTTTGTCTAATATTAAAAAAAATATCTTATGAGCGAATTGTTATTTTAGAGAATTAAATAATAATATCTTAAATCCGTAGAGTAGCTGCTAAACATGTGAATTATGTCATTTACGCTACACATGCGTTATGCCCATGAAGAAATTACTTCTAGAATTAACTTACCATTTTCCGACGAAGGTTCATCTTTAACTAGTAATGGAGTAAAGCTGGCGGAATCAAGTTCTTCTGTGGAGTTAAACATCGCCATATGTCTTTCCAATAACAAACATCCCTGAAAACATTATGTTATAGTTATAATATATCTGCATATATAGGATCGGGCTGAAGATATCCAACTTATAGCATGCAACATCATAACATTGATTTTGTGTTGGGTATCACTTAATGTATTTGGATAATTTTAATGAATTGAATTCAACTATTCTGAATAAATCTGTTACGATCTGAAGGAAATGATAGAATTATCAAATAAAATTGCTCAGCCAATCTTGTTATACGTCATTTGAAAATTACAGAACATATTATTATGTGGTATAAGGACCACTACATACCTTCTTCGTGCACTTACCGTGGCATTCAAGGCCGGTTCCAAGGTCTCAAGTGTGAGGGCAGGTGGTGTCTCCACGGGCTCCTGTTTTACACAGACTGGTGTCGCCGCAGGGCCCGCTGGCGCCAGCGGTGCCAGCTCTTCCAGATTACCTGATGACTATTATGGAAAATATCTTCACTTTATATTTTTTCTACCTTTCTCAATTTTAGCAACGTAACGGAGGGGATGAATTGTTTAGACTTATGCTTACGTTACTGTTATTAACAAACTGTTAATTCCTCGTATAATTGACCTCTAGATAAAATATGCAATAAAATATAAGCGTTGACTGAATTTTTATCCCCCGACGTCAATCCTGACTCCGTCCCTGTCTGCATAACGTTAGTTTCGTAACGCACAGGAATCAAAGTTCCCTCGCAAGATACATTTTGTGATAAAATAATCAGAGGAAGTGAATAGTAGATTGTTTGTTCGTTTCTGTTTCACGTCAAAGTACCTAGTATCCATCTTTGTTTAAATATTTCAACAAGATTTTTTTGGTTACCTTCATTTTGGACTTTGGAAATGTCGTGTGTGGGGTTCCACAAGTACAAGCATCTAATTGATATAATTAATTAATTATGTATATTACTAGGTGTACTGTAGTACCCAAGTAGTGTCCCATGGCCCCATACTACTGGATGACGGTGCCTCGCGCAGCGCCTTTTTGTCAAACAAAACGGGCGTAAATCAACGTATCAAAATTACTACGCGTCAGCGGCGGGCGAGGCGAACGTTAAATTAATAAGTAAGGCTTCTATTCTAGAGTTCCGACTTGTTATTGAATTTTATTTGTAGCTATGCCTTTCGGGCTTGGTCACGTTGGGAAGTTACGCTCACGTTAGAAAACTAAGTCATTAATTCCTTTCAGTTATTTCTCAATTTTGTTACAGCGCGACTAGTTAATTAATTATATGTAATTATATCGACTGACCTGTAAATGCTGCAACATATCGGCTGAAGCACTTTCGTCATTCTGTCCAATAGTCTCTATTTTGGCGTATTGGTAATCCGGTCGAAGCTTAAAATAATATACATTTACAGGGTTATATTTCAATTTTATATCCGGCTTAAAACACGAAAATGTCGACTTACTTTGTAGTCGACTAGTTTCGGACAAATTAGTTGTCCTTCATCAGGATGAGTCGGGGGCCACGGGCGTGTCTCAGTATCGTGTTTTAAGCCGTATATAAGATTGATTGAAACATAATCATAAACCAGAATTTGAAATAGCCATTCCACGAGTCTAAATGGTTGGAATGATATCCCAAGAGGTCTCTGATATTTCCCTCCAAATTACCCTGTATACACTTATCTAAAGTTATTTAAAAAAATATAGATTATCTCTTGGATCGGCGCGGCGCGGTGCGTCAGTTTTCATTTTAAAATTGTAACCGATTTTTTTTATCTGAAAGACTAACGTTTGACCACTACATTACCTGATGGTAAGTAATGATGTGATCGAGGATGGTAAACACGCTTGTTCAAGAATGGCTCTCAAGGATAGCCGGAACATCATTTCTAGTGACAGGTTTTTTTCTACTTGAAGATGGTGGACTACGACTGACTTCAGCACAAGTAAGCTAGCCATGCGAGCACGAGCTCTACTACCATGGCCATCATCACTATGTACCTTTCACCAAAAGTCAGTCGTAGGACTCGAAACCGCGACCTCCGAATAGAAGGCGGCGGGCGCGCACTACGACGGCGCCATCACGGCTTCAAAAGACTTCACGGCTTTTCTTCCTAGTTCATGTACATTACATATAGTAATAAATTCAAAATTAAATTACATAATTTTTTTATAACCTAATAACTTACCTTATTACTTAGAAATACGTCAGATAACTGCGGACTATTATCTTCTTCGTCCGAATGTGGCTCGCATTTCACTTGAAACGGTCCATTCCCGGGCATTTCTATAAATACAGTTAAAATAAGATTGTCGCTACCAAAAATATTGCAAATAATAAAACCAAAGTTAAAGAAATTCGGAGTAGGTAACAATTATATTACTTGATATACAAATAGCCTACTAAGTTAGTATACGTGCTATAACAATAAGCAGCATCCAATTCCGCTCCGATTCCGAACATTCGCAGAAATCGAACAATCGGCATGTTATAAGTAGGTTTACATAGGCAATTAGACAAAAGGAAGCGAGCTTTATTGAATTTTTCTCCATTCGTGCACAAATGAAGAGTACAAAGTTCGAGTCCCTCTCTTTCTACCGTTCACGGGGCCAGACCGTCTCCCCAGGATTTTTATTCTTATTTGTTTGCATTATACCTAGATACGTAACTGTAGATACCTCTACGAACATATTGACTTATAGAAAAGTAACCACGGTCCTCATACAAAAGTTATATATAATTCTCGGAGGTTTTACAAAGTTTAGGCACGAATAATTATAACGAATTTAGTGTAAACATGGAAAAAAAACTTTTGAGCTTTTTGAATTAACGACTTTAAGAAAATCGCTGTAGCGTATACATTCGCGCAATATCATCTGTCGGATGTGAAGTGTTGTGATAGTGAAGTAAAGTTGCGCGGTTAACCCTCTCCTCATGTCTCTTTCCGAGGAGACGTGGGCCGTAGCGCACGTCTGTGCGACCAACACAAGATAACGGACACTTTCACTCATCTCCGTCTTCCCGACCACGGCGAAGGACGGTGTGAAACGGAGCCGATAAACGCGAGGGAAACGGATCGACGAAGACGAGAAGGGCGCGAAATTCACTCAACTCACCTAGTCGGTCAGCGGTGGCCGCCGCAAACACCCGCTCGCGTTACATATGCACCGCGAACTTTATCAAAACACCCGCGACTGCACGTGACCTTCGGGAAACGATGAGATGTCGCAAATGAAAGTGAATTCGGCACACACCCGGCCGAGTCTGCGTCGCTGCGTGGCGCATGTTTAGGAGGTGCAGGGCGGGCGCGTGCTGATTTTTTTCCCGAGCCAAGGAAATAAAAACAAACGCCTTTTTGCCGGGAACCGGCCGAGCGCCTGCCCTCGGCACCGCTCTCGCAAGTCCCCGTCACCCGCCTCTGACTCGACGCTGCCTTTTTCTTTCATTTTGAAATTATTTCAATACAATGTCTTATAAGTTATAACCGTAACTGTAAGACACTGATGCTTTAGTAAAAGTAAAGTTTATTTTATAAACAAATAATGAAGTACGAACTGAAGACAAAACGAGCGCAAAGAGAGGGTAGTTGCAATATAGCACGTGTAGGTATGCAGGAGGGAGGCAAGGGGGCCTCCCACCGACCGGCGACCACCCGACCAGTCGGCGCCCCGCGCACGGCGCCTTCTCTCTCCGCTCCGATTGATTTTTATTACAAGAATTTCTCTCGTGGTTTTTTTTGTTTTCCGCACACTGAGAGCTTGGCGACGCACACAAAGAGATTCGTATAATTCGTTTGTACGAACTTACTAATGCTATCGATTTTTATAACGAAGCGGCAGGCTTACGAGAGAACAGAGGCAGGAAGTTGGAGGCTTTTATGTTTGCGATGTTTTGATTTATTGTAAAATGGGTAATTTTTTTCCGATGACAAGACATAATAATAAAAATTATTTAAAATAAGAGAGTATTGGTAAATCGCATAATTTAATTAATTCTTTGATATTGTATTTTTTTTTAAATGCCATTTTCATTCTAAAAGTTACTTGTATAAGTAAATCATTTGACTTCAAGAAATATGACATACTTTATTTTATTTAACATTGTGATCGGAACACTAAGATACCGTTACATATTCGTATTTTAAGTATTTTTTTATGAAATTCTCAATTTTTTATTAATTACATTAAGATACATTATTATTAAGACAAACAAAGAAACTATAACAGTATTATATCATATTTACATATGATTTGGTAAATAATGAGTCAGTAAAGCGAGCTCACCTTTTTGCTTATAACTTCCCTAAATCCGGCCCTGTTACTCAATCTAAAGTTACGAAAATTGTATAGTAGGTTAACGCGTGTGGTTAAATGTACACAATTTATCTTAATTTCATCTCGTAAAGTTGTCAACAAACTAATTTATACCCCAACCTAAAAAAACGCTTTCACACACACAGCTCCAACACAAATTCAAAACCTTATTATATACAACTGCCCAAAAGATTCTCATACATACACAATCACACTGATCACACATTACCCAGAAACCCTAAATAATACGAATATACCTACAAATTTCCCTTGGGCACACTCTTACCGGGAATCGAATCCAAGACGAACGACGCGGTGAAGAAATTAAAGAATTGCCAACAGAGACTAGGTATGTACCTAGTCTCTGTTGGTCGTCTCTAACCAAATAGGATTATTTCGATGTGTGCTAACTCCTACCAAACTTAAATTCGCAAAATATTAGAAATACAATTAAACACTTGCCTACACTCATGCACGTTCATAAACTCTTTAACGGTTAAAAATTCATCTTTAGTACATATTCATAATCCAAAGAATCACAAGTTTTGGAAAATAATACAGAATCGACTTCATAAGAGCAAACAAGCAAGCCTATCGGTATTCTACCGTTTACATTTTGGAGAGTGTGCGCTGGAATTACACGAGTTAATTCCCCTATGCCCGTATTAACATTCCAAACTGTTAAACGTCATCCATATATGAATAGCCGCGTACTGATTGAGCGAGCAGCCTCGCGAGGCTGCCTCGGACATATGCCGCAGTACGCATGCCGCGCGAGGCGGCCTCGGTCTGTAAGTTTTCTAATCCGAGGCTGCCTCGCGCGGCAAGGCCGAGCTACCATGAGCATCGACGCTCAGTTTAACTTGAAGTCGAATAGAGACCGCGCGTGCGTTGCCCGAGACCACCATGAGGCCGCACATTCGGAAAGCTGTCGCTACCACTGCCTTTTTAATAATTCTAAGGCTAAGCTATTGGATGGTTCATTTCCTGGCTTATTATTAGTCCTCTATTTGTGTAATCAGGACATTGCGCATCCCAAAGTCGTCTATATTCACCATATAGTTGTATTAATTTAAGACACTGTTCTTTATCCATGACGCACAACTAACACGCAACGAATAAGCGAGGCAAAACACTACCGTCTTGAGTGAGCGCGGCAAACGTACTGAGGCGCCTTTGAGCATCGACAAAAACCGACAACGCTCGGCTCGGGCCGCGGCACGCTCGGGCGAGGCAGAGCGTGCGTTTGCCTCGGGCGAGGCACGTCTTGACCGACCGAGGATTTGCCTCGCGAGGCAGCCTCGCAAGGCTGCTCGCTCAATCAGTACGCGGCTATTGACTTACCTACAGTTAAAAAAAATTGCTCTCATCTATGTTCCCCGAACGGTACAATCTGGGTGCCTTCAAGTCAAGAGTGAATAAGTATCTTCAGGGTAAGCATGCTCCATCTTCGGCCGCATCATCGGAGATATTGTGGTCAAATGCTTGGCGGGTATAATAATAAAAAAACATACCTACGGCATTCTTTCACTTTCGTGGCAAGATTCCCATCGTCACTTCAGTGAATAAACGAAGATTTTGAGCGCCTAATTTACTATCTTGGGAAAACATTTCATACTGTTAAGGTGGTAAACGAGTAATTTTTATTTAATTTAAATTAATGGTTTGCCTTCGGACTACAGAAAGTATTTCTTCTAATGTCTATGGTTGATGAAGCTTTGTAGTAAAGAGGTCGATTATAATAATAACTTTATTTATTCAAGATGACGCTGTTCCTAGTAATTTCGGCTTTTGCCATCCATGCCCACTTGAATAATACACATTTTACTTAAAATACGAGTAGTTATAGATACATTTATTATAATAAAATTTTATATATTGTTTTGGGAAGGAATAGGGAAACGTATTGGGGGTTTTAGCGCGTAAGTGAAAAAATGTCGTCGATTTTGTATTATTTTCTGTACTTGTGATTATTTGAGTGTTAAATGTGTATAAATGGTGGATATAAGTCAGCCCCACACTAAGTTCGAAGACTAGTATTGTAACTTCTTGTAAATTGTGGTGTTACCTAATTTTTTTAAACTATGATAGGCAGGCATTTGTCCAGTATTTCAAACAAGTCATAATTTAATTTTCAAGCTTTTACAAGTTGTAAATAAAGAGAACTAAAGTTATATAACCAGAGAACTTGTCAAGACGAATCAAACGAGCCGAAACTCGATGGGATTGCTTCGTTTCATTACAGAGTTCCCATGACAACCTTCCAGCTTCAACATGAGACCTTGGTTTTCATTGAAAGACAAACAATTCGTCAAGACGATTCAAATGAGCCCAAACTCGATGAGGTTGTGTTGTTTCATTGCGAAGTTCCTTTGGCCACATTCCAGCTCCATCATCAGATCAGCACCATGTCATCATAATATTGCATTGTCACGCGATTTACACATGTATGCAAAATTTCAGCTCAATCGGTAACCCTTGGGTAACCGGGAAGAGATTCAAATTTAATTTGCAAGATTTGATGACAAACATCGGGACAGGTGAAACTAAAAAGCTTGTTAAATGATGGTAAATGATAATGTGGTCAAGCATGGAAACTAGAATAGGTATCTTCTAGGCAAGCGTGCTACATGTTCGGCTGCAACATCGCTTTCCATCAGGTGAGATTGTAGTCAAATGCTTGCCTATCGAGAAAAAAAAACTCTATGCCTAGAATTACTGTATCCCAACCATTTAAATATCTCCATAAGGCCTATAATATGATTTTTTGTAAAGTTGGAAGTCAGTAAGTATCACAATTAACATTATGTAAGTATGTACACATTATATATACACATACTACTGTGTTTGTAAGGGTGTTTGTTTTCTCACCACAAGGGCTGAACGAATTTGAATGAAACATAATAAAAACAGAAACATTGACACTAGAAATTAACTGCTAACAATGATACTACTAACCGCTAGAGGCGTTGAATGCGATATTGATCTAAATAACGAACTATGTAGTAGGAAAGGAATATCGGGATCCACGTGTACTTATAAAATATGAAACATGTGAGAGATAATGATAGCTCCTCATATTGATTTGAAACTTCAAGACAATTTAGTTTTAAAAGTAGCTCAGAAAAATCAAAACGTACCTACCTACTTACTTCAGTGATGATGTACAGAATCGTACAGTAGTTTGAAGTAATGTATAAACAAAACCTGTAGAAAACTGATCCAATAGATGGCACTGTTATCAAGTTTTTACCAAAGAATGCCATTATAAAAAAATGGCCACAAATTAGGTGCTATTTTCAAATAATGAACAATCTTTATTAAGTGTGCAATAAATAAAACAAATGGATAAACGAAAGCTAAGGCAGTTCGAACACTGCAGACATTTCTTTAATTAATCATTTCGGAAGCCTACAATTGATTTAGAAGCAAGTAATCACGGGATTAACCAAACAAAATGTTCTACAAATAAGTGGGTCAAGGGCATGTTGTTTATCGAAACAAACCAATCTAAATTGAAGATTAATTTAATTAATATGTTATGTGATTTTATAAAACATCAATATTTTGATTAATCATTACCAATAAATAATAATAAAAATAACACATATATAATATGTATCTAACTACTAGCCTTAGAAAAAATAGAACAAGCTAATGAAAGTAAAGTTTGCAAATATTAAGACGGCTAGCTATAATGTTTAAAAAATACCAACGTTTAATTTATGATGAACAAATAATTAAAAACACATTCTTCCAGTATTTATAAAACAAATATCTTCTTTTCATATAAGCTTGCTATTATTTATCATGGCAACATTTCTGGAGCTTATTTTGGGTCATTCGCGTCGCTTCCAATCCAACTTGTACTTCGTTTGGATTTTGTAGAGGTGCCTTTCTCTAAACTTGCAACATAGCATAGTTGTTTTCAATTTCATTCAAGAAAGCTGGCGGGTGTGCAAATGTGCTAATTTCGTGTGGCAAATATCCTAGAATACTAAAACTTGTGATCAAATATTGTTAAACAGTTAATGCAATAGTCAAGGTAAGCATTTTCAATTACGCTATTGTTAAATTACAGCTACGCGTCGGGATTACTTATTGGCAGGACTTTTCATCTTGAAAATTTCCACTCGAGAACTTTCAAAGTAAAGTTTTGCAGAAGTTCCTTTGTTGTGAAGAAACTTTTCCAAAGTATATCACTTCGCAGTCACGCGGTATACTTCAGCAAGATAAATGTACCATAAAAACTTTGCCCAGAAAATAGTAAAACTTAGAATTTTCGTCGCCATTTTATTTTTTGTCGCGCTGGAAAAGCGGCCATTTTCTTTGTGCCGCGTCGCTTACGACGGTTCCTATGTGGTCCGTAAAGTTAATTTAGATAAGTTCGGGCGTGATCTCATCCTGTAAAGTGAAACGGTGAGATAATTTTTGCGTAGTAACGTGCAGACTGTGATAGGGGCCAATGTTTATAAAGTGGTGAAGTTTTCCTAGTGGCCTAGATATTGCGTGGTGTTTAGATGCTGGTATAAACGTAGTGTGGTTGGGTGATTTTAGGAGGTTGGGCGCGACGAGTGGCAAGAAGGCATCATGGACGACGACCAGCAGTTCTGCCTGCGGTGGAACAACCACCAGTCGACGCTGGTGGCGGTCTTCGATACCCTGTTGGAGAAGGGAATGCACGTGGACTGCACTCTGGCGGCAGAGGGTCAAACCCTTAAGGCACATAAAGTTGTCCTCTCGGCGTGCAGTCCCTATTTCGAGGTTGGTACACACTCGCCGCAATCTAGGTCAATTGCTATCGTGTTAAAGTTGCCTGTGTGCAGGCCAGCAGTTTTGCTCTAATAAACATACCGCTTGTTTCATACTAGCTTTCATGTGTTAGTTATTTAGTGCATAGATGAGTTGGCAATTGAAAGTTGTCTCTACTACTTTTTCTAGCTAGATGTTAGCACTCCTCAATTACCTAATTTTAGCTTAGACATTTTAATGACAGTCATTTGTATTGGGCATTAGTTTAACTATGTCATAATTGGTCATTCATAATGACAATCTTGTAGTAGGTTTTGAGAAAGAATTCCAACTTGACATACCTACTCTAAACAATTGATTGTTATCAATAAAAACAATTGCATAAAGTTGAATCAAAACAAAAATGAAAGTAAACAAAACACTACATGACTTACTATTAAAGGAATGCATTATTGAAATACAATGAACTCAACTAAGTAGTCTTACTTAAAAAGATTACATTTGCATAAACCTCATTTATAAGTAGTATCAAAACTATTAAGTACAATGCAATGGCTTCATTCTGTCTCTTAGATTATGTATGTGAAGTTTGTCTCAAAATCTTTGATCTAGCTTGCCATTGTTTAGGAATTACGCACACATATTATATTCTACTAACGATAAACATAGTTGGTTATGCCCTTGAGTTATACAGAAATTGATAGTTCAAGTAGCTGTACTCTCTTTCTTCACTACTCATGTACATGGCTTAATAGTTGAAGGTGGTAATTACATACTCAGGTCTGGCACTAAAAATTGGTATATAAAAACCTTCCGTATTGAGTACACTAAAGCAGTGATTAATAAGCGAACTAACATGTATTCGCTCCAGTGCTTTACTAGGGAAAACAGTATTTTTCAAATAAAATTACAATGCTGTCACAAGCTTCCACCTACAAATAAATAGACTTTAGGTCTAACACAAACTTCACAAAATAAGTGTACCGAATTAACCTTAACATATGTGCATACAATTGCTTATAAACAATTAAATACAATTTAATTAATTTGTAATCTCCATTATGACACAGCTTACTCTTGCTTACAACAATTTATGAGCTAATGCAGCTACGACTGATGAAAGTTGCACTATTGTCGTCTTTTGAAATTTTTAGTTAGGCATTATTGTTGCTTATCTCGGTTTGTCATTTGAGTGAGGATGTGTATGTTGTACGTACAGTCTGTATGTACCTTATTTGTAGTTAATAATTCCATTGTAGTACAGCTAACTGTCCCTCATGCTTATGAACTGTGAGGTCTAAAATGTGCTATGGCAACCGAGCTATAGCTTGTATCTTTCATCTAACTTCTTACTCCTATTACTTGTCTCAATATGTTTCAATTTGACACTGACTAAACTAGTAGTAAGGTTCATTTTTATGTGCTTGGCTATTATTACCTAGGTCAGAGTGCCCCCGGAGAAACGTCTATTATGTCTACCTTATTGAGATTACAGAAATCACTTCTGATAGGTTTCAATTGCTTACCAAGCCTGCCTTACAAATGATAACAAAAAACAATGACAAATGATACAAAATTATGTTATTTTGTGCAATAACTGCAAATAGGTCTTATATTATTTATGAAGTATATATGAATTTTGTATGAAGTATAAACTACAGTTTATACTTCATACAAAATTCATATATACTGTAGTTTATACTTCATACAAATATTATACCTATCTCTGAAAGTTTGTTAGGGCGTAAGTTTTGGTGGATGTCTAATATAAGACTTAATTATTTGCATTTGTTGAACAAAGGGTTGGTAGATTAACTTAGTTTGACCTTCCTATACTCGCACCAATTTTCATTACACTTATATTCGCGCACAGTCTTGTAGAACGAAAGATTGGAACGCTATTTATTTCTGTTTTTACAAATAAAACCAACACAGATATTTTTATTCTTAAAGCTAAAGGATATAATAAAACAGTGAATATAATATAATGGCTTTATTATTAGTTATTTCAATGGCTATCAGTCAGTTACAAAATATCCTTTTAAATTGAGATTTTTATCTTAGGTAAGTATTACAATACAAAACAAAAAATCTTATAAAAATGAAATATGATGTTCTAAATTTTATTAATAAAATACTAATTATATTTAGTGAATATATTTCTAACATGACACCTTACTGGATTCGAGGCAGGAGTTTTGTTCTTACAGACCGATTTGGGTCAAGTGCGACCACACTAGCATATTCCACGAATGTGCAGTGTGCACTAAATTGAAGATAACAACAAATCCGGCAGCTAGCAAAAGACTGAACTTCCTAGCATTTCTGAGAAAATAAATATATATGAAAAGAGGTTCCATCGGTCCCACAGACCAACATGCGAGTATAGGAAGGTTAATATGCATACTGTGTGATGAAGTGAGCATCTATAAAACTGTAAAGTGAAGAGATGTCCTTACTTGCTCCTTCTGTACTTAAAGTTATAAAGCATTTGTGCTAACTTAGAAACACACTAGAAACTGTTGTTGATGTGCAAAAAAAAACAATTTATTAATCACTTGTTTCAGAGTGTTCTATCACAACAATATGACAAGCATCCGATTATTATCCTGAAAGATGTAAAATATGCAGAACTGCGAGCAATGATGGATTACATGTACCGTGGAGAAGTGAACATATCGCAGGACCAATTGGCTGCACTACTGAAGGCAGCTGAGTCGCTGCAGATCAAGGGTCTCTCAGACAACAAGCCTTCGAGGCCGCCGTCGCGCCCCGCACAAGCCGTAGCCGCACACCCGCCGAGAGCTCCCTCGCCGCCACCACAGGTAATAAAATAACTTCTAATAAATAACTTTTAATCCTTTTTAACCATACATAATTATGTACACCCTACATTACCCTATTTCTACACTAGTTTTTTAAGTCTAGTACTTAATCAACAACTTACTTGATTTTGGATATTTTCAATATAACTATGTTGGATGACTTGTGTCGTGGATACTGGAAACATTCACATCACACAAACCAGAACCACTAACACAAATTTTCATTTAAATATCTAGGTTCCATGTACTGTAGATGGCCAACTGTACTTAGTTATCAAAGACAAAGGTTAAATTTGTACAAAACTAAATCTCAATCACTAAACATCAAACACTTATGAGAGACATAGAAATGCTTGATGTAGCAATGTTAAACATAAATTTTGAAGGAATAAAATCTATCATCTAATTTTGATAATTTAATGTTACCAACCTATCAATAATACACCTACAAATAACCTTCGTGATATCCTGGTATATTTTGATGAAAACTTTGTATAAATATGGTATTTGAAATTATTGTTTTGAAGTAATAAAATTTGCATATTAATAGACATTTTAGTATCGGAAACATCTAGTTTAAAACAATTATGATGTATTTTCTTTTAACTTAATTTCATTTATATTATAATTAAATTGGGTTATATAATTTGCCTAATATTTGTTTACTTACCTATACAGAAGATGGTCAAGTGCAAACTTATATCATTTTCAATTATTGTTCAAAATGGCTTTTGGGTTGGCTTTGAGTGATTCAAATATTAAACTTTGGCTTGAGGCTATCAGAAATAGGGTGGATCAGTTACCACTGAGCCAATTTGCAGTTGAAACAAGTTTTCAATTGTTTTAGTTCTGTGACATGGTATTTTGAACTGCTCGTTGGTTACAAGTTTTCTCCCCAAGTAAAATTTGTGGTTCTGGTTCTGGTTGTAATTATGTGTGTGTGATGTGCATGTTTCCAGCACCCACGACACAAGTCATCGAACTTAGTAGTGAAAGCATTTAATCGTTTATTTCCTGACAATTCATCTATTGTAATTAATAAAAGTATCTATGAAAAATGAGATTCTTTGTCACTTAGGCAAGGGCAATACTTGTAGTGTGTGATTAGAAAATAATATGTCTAAACATCTTGCATAATACAATTTACTAGGTCGGATAAAACTCTTTAACGAGCCTTTTATTTAATCTTCAACAGATTTAGTTGATAGATATATGATAAAAAAATATCCACTAAATTAGTATGTGATGTAACCATGTCAAAAATAGATAAATTTAATTCATATTCTGTAAAACCATCGAAAAACACATAAAAGTGTTGAACAAATATATTGAGATAGTGATCATCTATTAATTCACTGGCCAGTGAAAATATAACCACTCAATAAAATGTTTTTACTAATGTTTTATCATAGAAATTAATTAGAATAACATATATTGATGTGGGCCATAATATCATATGTTTCGACATGCCTGATGATGCCTGAAATGTACATCAAAAATATAAAAGGGCCTCTTAGTGTTGGCAACAGCTTAATGCTTAATAAAGGTCCAGCCATAGATCTTCTTCTTCTTAGCGTGTCGATGGCAACACTTACACCTTTTTTGCCCAATACTCGTCGATAAAAACAGCATCCGGCCTATCTTCGTACAGGTCTCTAAAGTTTTCAACTACTTTTTAATGCCATATGTTGTACACTGAGCATGGTTTAAAGCTGTTAGACCCGTCTTAAATACAGACTAGCAAAAGCTTGACCGTTTTCGTTGTGCTACATCTCATTTTATATTATTTCTGTATTATGGTCTTAGATGACGTTGGCGAAATTGTGGTGACTTTACCACAGAAAGCCCCAAAAATCTGGAATTGAATTTATTTTGAAATAACAACTTATAAACTTTCATGTTTTATATTTTGACCAGCACAGTCATGTAATGAATAATCTAATCTTTAGGATAATGGTTTGGTGTGTTCATTGACATAAATGTGACTAAACACATGTTTTAGAAATAGCAAAACTTATCTGTAACAACTCATCCAGTTGTTCTATTTTAAATTGTAGGTGTGCACTAAAAAGGGAGAAATAAATCTCGAGTGTAGTTTGGTTGTGTAGAAAAATGTTTTAAGACACAAAACCGATTTTGTTTAATTGAAAGATAGTTTGAATCACAGAGAAAACACATGACACTTTTTATTCTATTTATACACCATCATTATAGATGCGGGCGAACCACCCGTGAGGCACAGATGTATGACATAATATGAAACTTAGATTTTATATAATGTATTTCTATACATTAAAATTGAATTTTGTTGCCAAAGTAATAAAATGCGGTGATCACAAAGTTTGGCACTATCCTAATGCAAACTTGGCAGATTATCTCAACAGATAAAATAACTGAATAAGATGACCTACTTAACAACAAAGGGCCTTTATCTGGCAGCGAGTTGCATACATATGTAATTTCAATTCATTGCTGATGTAACTTTGTACCAACCTCTAATAATGTTTTTGAAACATTATTTTAACTATAATAGTAATAAATGACTTCTTATTTCAACATAAACGCTTTTACAATCTCAGCCCCGCAATAAGTTCGATGACTTGAGTCTTAGGTGCCAGAAACGTTCACATCACACCCAGAAAATACACAAATTTCTCACAGGAAAAAACTTGGCTAGGTTTCGAACCCGATACCCACTGCTTAGAAGTCAAATGCACACTGAACTAAACTAACCGGCTGTTCGAATTTATCTGAAAAAATATTTCACTTTCATACTTTTTAGGTACATGTTTATTTCGAAACCAGATTATGGGTTCCAGAGCTAGTGGTGGTAAATTCAAATAGTATTACTTCTGTTTATTAAACATAACGCTTATTTATACACTTAAAGTACCACACTGAGTTCTATGACTGGGGTTGTGGTTAACGGAAACATTCACATGACATGACACTCATAACCAGAAATACAAATGTCCCTTGGGGAGAATTCTTGTTCCTACCGGAAGTAAAACACAATACCCGCTGCTTAGAAGACTACCGCGCTCGCAACTGAGCCAACTGGCAGGACAATATAGTAATATCAGTGGATAGGCCAATATTCGTAAAGGATCGTATCTATTGGCGCAGGTTCGAGACGGCAGCATAGACAGCCGCGAGGGCTCTGTGTCGCCGACGCGCCGCCGCAAGAAAGCGCGGCGCGCGTCCGCCGACGGGCCGCCGCCGGAGCCCTGCGCGCACGACAATGGCGACGCTGTCTGCAAGGACGAGCCTCCGCGGGACGGGGTCGAGGACCTAACGCTTGACGAGGACCACGAGGACCCCGCACCGCACCACAACGACGTCGTACGCAGTTAGTACCGCTCTATCGCACTTACTTGTAACATGTGTTAGGAGACGGCGCGCTCTGCAAAGCATCACTACAACAACATACGCAGTTGATATCGTTCTGTCAGACACTAGATGCATCCTGCTATCACAGTTATTTGTTCCATATCTGCTAGGAGACAGCGCGCTCTGATAGGCAATGACATTACACTGCACCACAGACTATGTACAGCAAAGAACTAAAGTTACCTACAAGACATCGAGCTTATAGGTAACTCAAGTGCTCAAGCCCACTACCAGTGGGTAGCGTTCCCATCATGCTGGCGGCATTGCCTCATTCAACAAAGACTTTGTATGCAGTTAATATCCAGTGACGTACGCACTAACTATCGTGTTGGACATGGCATTGATTATAATTATATTATCTTTTTGTTGCAACGACAAAAATTGCTTTTACAACTAGTGATAGTATCCTATTTTTGCAACGTCAAAGACGTCGTAGGCAGTAAGTATCCTGTGCAACGTCAACGACGTGCTACGCAGTTAATATCTTTTCAATGTCAATGACGTCGTAAGCAGCTTTTGTCTACGTCAAAGACAATTATTTAACATTTTTTTGTATGCATTTAATATCCTTCTCAGATTCGTCCTAATGCGTCTGTTGCAACGTCAATGACGTTCAAAATTACTAAATCAATAACATAATATCTCAGTGTACTGAATATGTGAATATTTATTCTAATAACAAAGGTACATAATAATATATCGTACATTTTATTATGTATGTCTGGGAATTACCACCATTAAATAAATTTCAATATGATTAAGTTGGTTATAACTAATTTTACGTTATTATAAACAAGAAGTTAGTGTAAACAAGTAAGTACATCAGCTGTACTGCTGGTAGAGTGCAGACATAGTTTACCACCCCAAGTAAAAATATGTATGCTTGGTTCCCCGGAGCCAATTCTGAACATTGAAGGAACTGCATCTAAAATACAAATATAAAACGAAACAGTTTAGTTAGTACATATTAATCTGTTTTAAATCTGTGATCATTCAACAAATTCTACAGTCTTTTTTGTGCTATATAGGCAAGCATTTGACTGCTATCTCACCTGATGGAAAGTAACGATGCAGCCGAAGATGGAACATGCTGGACATAGGTCTATTTTGTGCTGATTTTAAGCTCATTACACGAAAGTAACTAAGCGGTTCGGTTTTTTTTTGAGCAATCACAATTTATTGGACCCTTATATACTAAACTATATTTATGCAGTATTTCAGCCTGTTATCTCCAATACTCTAGAAGCTATTTTTAATTTCAGAAAATTAAGTGAATTGAAATAAAAACATCTAAGATATAACAGGCAATCATGAAATTTCGAAATTCTAGGGTTAAAAATAATTTAAAACCATACAGACGTTTGAGCGAAAATTGCTTCAGGCATCTTTCTAAAAACATTTCCAATCAAACGGTTAAATTAATATCGCCAAGCATCAAACAGTGTTCTTGCTATCTATAGGAGCCAATTCCCTATCTAGGCCTAGTGTGCTCATTACGACTACGATATTACTTACCAATAGGTGAGACAGTGGTCAAACGCTAGTGGCGAAGCCGCGGGGCAAAACTTATATTGACAGTATATTTTTTATTTGCAAATGATTCTATCTATTAATTCATCTAAAGATGAAGTCAAAACTGCGCATTTTGATAAAATATTATCTTACCGAGTTTCGGTCACATAATCGATACACATGTTGTTTCAGCTCCAGTGTATTCATTATAACATGACGTGGCATGAAAGTAGTAATAAAATGTAAATTATGTAATAGCATTTGGCTGATCATTCAACATCTCAAAGTATAGAACTGAATGGTTTGTTTATTAATACATTACTTATACAATTGAATTTTACAACCTTTTATCATAATACGAGATAGTTTAGTAACATGACTGTGTGCCAAGATGAGTTGACTTAAATTTAGACATGAATTTAAGATAATAATCATGCTAAGATTTTGATTTTAGTTTCCGATAGTCTGGTACATTTCACTTCAGCAAAAAAGTGAGACAACGCAAGACATTTCATATTTTATAATGTAACTTATATACAATTTATTATATTAAAAGTATGTTGGCTATTATTTATTTGTGTTATAGACCTGTTATACAGAAATAGAGTGAATAATAAACCATAACAAGTTACAGGAATCCACACTAATATTTTATACAAATTCGAAAGTTACCGTCTCTGCCCGTCTCTTTTAGTTAGTTATTTACAACTAGCTGTACTACCCGCGGATTTGCCCACGTGATTATAGTAAAAAAAAAATAAGTTCAAAGTTGTGGATGTAATATTTGATTATTCTATATCTCTCTCATTTAACTTTATTATATAAAAAATTCGTTCAATACTTAGATGTGCGAAATATAAATATTATGAAACGGCGCGTTAGCAGCTTAGAAAAATCTAAGAACGTACAATTTAGGATGCGGTTGTTTAAATTCGTCGTCTAAGACAAATGGAGTAGATCCAGGAGATGAAAGAAGTGTTGTAAAGTTTATTTTTAATTCGTAGGAATTGTTTGAATTTTAAGAGAGGAGACAGGTTATTATCCCTCTCGTGGATTCTTTGACATTTAAAAAGCGGCCGCTATAGTGAAGCAGGAAAGTTCCTACTTTCTGAAATATATAAATTTATCATACCAACCTTTTTCTTCTCTTAGTCCGCTGGATCGATCATGACAAAATTGTAAGGGATATGATATAAATCATTATGACTGACATAAAGAGAAAGACACTGATTCATCTGGAACTAGCGAAGCGGCTGGGAATACTAGATAAGCTCATGCATATTTTGCGTGATATTCAATTTTGATTATATAAACAACGTGAATGTGTAGTGTATGTTATCAATAACTTGTGGAACAGAGAGACTAGACTAACTTAAATATATATCATACTAATGTTATAAATCTATACTAATATTATAAAGAGGTAAAGTTTGTTTGTTTTTTGTTTTAAAAAAATAATCTCTGAAACTACAGATCCGATTATGAAAATTCACTAATAGATAGCTAGGCTTGGGTGTCATAGGCTAGGTTTTATTAGATATAAGTTAGTTTTCAGTTCGAAATTTCAAGCGAACAATACTCATAAGACAAGACGGAGAAAAATTAATCAATTTGCCGCTTTATCGGCGTAAGCTGACTAAACAATTACAAAAATGTTGGCCTTCATGAGTTCTACAAAAAAAAAACGCGATAGCGTATATCTAGAATGTATATTTAGCCCAGAAAAAATACTTTTCTTTGTTAAAAATCTGAAAAAAAAAAAGCGGTTTGTGTTTGGATGGCTTTTTGAGACAATCATTATTAATCCATATCAAAATAAAATCATCGTCTTACGTAGTTCATCTCGATACAATTTGCTCTTTACTGCATATAATTTGGACAAATAGTCTAGGAGAAATCGTTAAATTAGTTTTACGGTAGGACGACGGGTCACAAAAGCATCAATATCATGTATCGTGTGTGACTGTCAATGTTTTGAACCGACTTATATATAAGAAGAAAGAATGATCTAAATTTGGCAATTTTTTTTGTTTAACCGATTATACCTTATCTTTGATCTTTGAAGTTTGAACTGCCCCCTGGCGTAGTTGACTGCGCGTTCGCTTTCAAAGCACTGGGTTCAATTCCCCATGGTAATACAAGTTTTCTTCCCACGGGAAATTTGTGTTTCTGGCTCTGGTTTGATATGAATGTATTTTTTTATTTGCTGGATAGGCAAGCATTTGACCACTATCTTACCTGATGGGTAGCGATAATGCGGACGAAGATGTAACTTGCCTAGAAGATACCTATGCACTCTTGGCTTGAAGTTGTGTGTGTGTGTGTGTGGTGTGAATGTTTACGGATCCACGACATTGAACTTAGTGTGGGCTGTGAGTGTGAAAGCGCTTATGTGTATGTTTTTTACCGGGGCGACGGGCGGGTCAACTAGTTCTTAAATAATATAGATAGGTATTACGGATAAATAACTGTAGCAAATAAAGGTACAAAAAATTCAGTTCGCTATTGTCTTTCGCTAAGATAATAATTCGGGCGACGTGACCCAGGTTATATAATTGCTACTATAGAAGTTTATTGATAAGTAACAAATCAATGTTTAGGTAGTCAAATTAACTTTGGTATCTTTTTACAGATTTTCAATGGCACATGGAAAGATCTCAAGATGAAATTATGAACTCGAGTGACAGCGTTCGAGACTCGCAAGGTAAGCATTTTGCATTATTATTGTAGCACCGTTGCAGGTACGTATTGCATCGAACCTGCAACGGCGCAACTTCCGAAACATGTTGCGTTGATGTTGCCACCATTACAATATCTCCCTATAACAACGCAACTTGTTCAATGGGAATCAAGATTGATATTCTGGGACAATTCACTTTTTGAAATCGTTCCAACAAACATATTATACTGTTGCTATTAAAACAAAATTTAAGAAAAAAGTGAATTGTGCCAGGCGTACAAGGAACGGATGAAATGCGCAATGTCTTCCCATAATTTGAAATTAGAAAACAGTCATTGCTTTAAATAATCTATTTATAATGTTATATATAAATATTATATCACACGACAGCGGAAACGAGAGTGCTAGTGTTTTCACATGTGAAACTTCAACCCTATATTAATCTACTATCTAATATTAATATTATAAAATACTAATATTATTTCAATTTCTATATTTTTGTGTATCGGTATGAGATGTAAGGATATTTCAGTGAAACAGGTAAAGGTATCGGTAAACAAGGTGTTTTGTTTTGTAGCCTTTCCTAAGGTGAGGTATTCACAAGGTAAGTATATTATTTGAATATTTATAATGAATGTTCCATTGGTAAGCTTTTGTTTGTGATATGGGGCCTTAGAGGACAAGTAGATTGCATGCTTAGTATTCTGGTATCGTAGAAGCACTAGTTGTTAACTAATAACCGCGATTTAGTGCTAAAACTCTTAAACAACTACACTATCTAACCATGTGGCCTGGATTTTAAATATTTTAACGGTGAGTAAACGTTTACGTAATAATATCCATATATTTATGTTGACATTTATTTTATGTAGAGAATCATACGAGTGCACTTACACCTCACTTCACCCATTTTAGGGTTATTAAGAAAAAAAAATATATTGATTGTCACCGTGGTTTCATATCGTATATTAGAATTATTGCGCACAAGTGTGATCCCAGTCCGTAGAAGAGTCTGGATGTTTCCTCACGGCAGCCGATGGACAAAGGTAAACCCGATTGTTTTTGTTATACATCTATATTGTTGTAGTAGTTATGTGGCTTATTTTATCTATTATTTATTATTTTCTTTATTTTTGCATTCACATGTGATTTCACTGCAGATGTTCTTTTTTCTTAGCAGTTCATGTTTTTTAATAGTTGCGTTGCAATTTTTTTCGTTTCTCTCTCTGCATGTTCACTAGGTCGCGATAAGGATCTGTCGAGCAAATTATTGGAAGCATGGGATTCGAATAGAACCATGGATATATTATAAATCCTAGTGGATGCGCATTTCATTTATCGAACAACAATCACACAAACAAACACCTAGGAATCTACAGTTATCTTCAATAAAATCTCTGAAATGAATCTTCGTAAATTAATGAGGTAGTATGAGTTCTGACATTTTTACTGCATTCCCGAGTCCATCGCTAACAAGCTTAATAATATACTGATTACGTCTTTAACATACTGTACTTTTCTTTCTTTGTTCTTCACTTAACCTAATATTCCTAATATTGTAAAAAAGCACAGATATTAACAAAACACCTCATTATCTCACAACTGTGATTATAATATCATATACTTCATTCTGCTTTGGCCTACCTCACACTATCATTCGCACACATTTCGTCACTAACCCGTCTACGCTTTGTATATAATCTGTTTTCGCTATTCATTGTTTTGCTCTTCCAGACGCATCCAAACAACTAACCTTCGAAAAAGCTCCTTTTCCATTAACACGGGGACTCATTAAAATCAGTCGCGTTAAATCCGAAAAGAAGGAAGACAAAGACGAGTCTGGAAAGAAGGAAATAGATGACGCGCGAGAAACTAAGTTTATAAAATCGTTGAGAAAGAAAGTAAAAAAAGAGAAGAAGAGGTTGAGGAAAAGGCGCCATCTCAGGTCGGGCAAAGCCCAGAATAAAACGAAAGAGAAAGTGAAAAAACACGCTTGTTCTATTTGTCACGAGAAAACGTACAAATACAGGAGGAACAAGTTGCGCCACGAGAAATACGAATGCGTCGGCGGACCGCAGTTCGCCTGCGACTCGTGCGGGAAGAAATATTCGCAGAAAAAGTCGCTCACTTTGCACATCGGCCTAAAGCACCCGCCCGCTGCGCTATTCGCTGCCGATGTCTAATAGTTTTCCTTTTGCATATTTTGCTACTACCTCATTTTTTTAGATATTTATGTTGATTTTCAGAGCTTTTAATCATGTTATTTTAGCTTGTAGTTTTTCACAAAACATGAATTGTTAAAAAACAAGAGCTAGAGCTAGTCCTATAGTGAAGCAATGTTAAAGATCTCTAAGATCCTCGCTTTTAGCTTAAAGTTGATTTTTTTGATAGTATATTTTTGTGTTTTCTTAGTTTTAGGTAGATAGTATGTAGTAGATAGGACGTTTCGTTGGTCGTCATCATCGAACGAACTCAAAAACGGAACGTCACCATTAGCTTCGTTTCTTTTTTGTTATTATTATAGTTTTCTTTGTACGTTTCGGTTCTTTTCATTTATAACACGATCTCGAGAACGTCGACCGCCGACGCTGTGATTTTTTTCTTTTGTTTGAATATAGTCGATGCGGTCATTATAATTTTGTTTTTATTTTTGCACGGGGACACGATTCATCTATTATTTTAGTCGAACCGAAAGCCGGCCGGAAGACCGATCGTTCTCATTTCTATTGCAGGTCGCAAAACGTCGCCGCGGAACAGTATCGTGACTCGTAGTAAAAAGAACTCGGAGGAGACGACGACGACGACGACGACGCTGGCCATCCTCAAGAACGTAAAGGCCGGCGCGCCGCAGCACAACGAGAGCGCCAAGGAGAACAAGAAGTCGCCGCCCGCGCCCGCGCCGCCGGGCGGCCGCGCCGCGCGCGCCGCGGTCGCGCCGCCCGAGCCGGCCAAGCTGCAGCCCAAGGCCGAGTCGCCGTACCACATATTCCCGCGCGGCGACCGCCTGGCGCTGCCGTGCGCGCAGTACAAGACTGAGAAGGGCTACCGCTGCCCCAACTGCCAGCGCTGCTACAACGCGCGCAAGAACCTCGTGCGCCACGTCACGCTGGAGTGCGGCCGCGACCCGCAGTACAAGTGCCCATACTGCGCCTACAGCAAGCACCGCCGCAACGAGCTCAAGAAGCACATCGAGAAGAAGCACCCGGACCTGCGCCAGTCCAGCCCCGTCTCGGTCAAGTCGCCCTAGGCGCCCGCCCCCCTTCCTATACCTAGTGCTTTATACTAGTGCCTTATCGCTGCGAAACTACTCGATCTTCCTCCTAGATGATATTACGTAAAATTAATTACATTTTTTAGATTTATATGAGCCTAGTTTACTTATGTATCGATTTATAACTTTGATATGATTATTCGATATTTTTGAACGATTAAACCATTCGAAAGTCGACGGGCCTTTCATTTCGACGCGACCGACCCGGCCCGGTAGATCTTTATGGGAAGATGAGTCGAGCCAGATAACGGATTGTGCATGTCTGCATGAATTTAGAAGCTTCGCCTTATAATTCCTAACAGAGATTATTTTATATTTTTTATAACGCATTTCTTTGGTTCCTTAATTTATCAGCTCCGGTAGTATTAACAAGTCGGACGGAGGGGCCGCGCCTGAGTAACGTTTGCAATATCGTTAACGTGTTGTATTGCAGAGTTGCACAAGGATAGCCTGCCGTCGGCGCTCCTGTCGCTGCTGTCGATGCAGGCGCAGGCGCAGGCGCAGTCGCAGGCGCTGCACGTCGCCGCCGCGCCCGACAAGTACAAGGCGGCGCTGCTGCACCAGGCCTTCGCCAACAACAACGCCAAGGCCGAGGAGGCCGACTCCGACGCCGAGTACGACGACACGGACGACATCGTGCTGCCCGACGACGGCGAGCCCTACTACGAGGGCTTCCAGAGCGCCGGCAGCGCCGCCAGCAACGACTCGTTCGACGGCGCCGCCGCCGCCGACAAGCGCGACAGCGGCTCGGACGACCCGTCGCGCCAGTTCCAGTGCCGGCACTGCGGCAAGCGCTACCGCTGGAAGTCCACGCTGCGCCGCCACGAGAACGTCGAGTGCGGAGGCAAGGCGCCCGCGCACCAGTGCCCCTACTGCTCCTACAAGGCCAAGCAGCGCGGCAACCTCGGCGTGCACATCCGCAAGCACCACAACGACGAGTGGTACCTCTACGCCACCAGCAAGGTGCGCCGCAACAAGAAGACCTCCGTTTAGTTATACGAACGCCAAAGTAGACTCACCTCACCAAATCGGTCCTGCAATAATTATTTTTATTTATATGATACGTTATTATTTTTGTTGAGACGTTTTCGATGTACGATTAGCTGTAATGTGCACATTCCCCGACGGCGTTAGCTGTAATTTGTTGTTTTCGTTTTAGAGTTTATCGGTAGTTAAGACTGACCCTAAGTATTTTATTCGAAGGATGGCGGCCCGAGGTCGCCCGGACGGTTGACATGAGACGTTACGATTCGTAATTATTCCGCGGTGTCCTATTCCAAATTCTAAATATTGTTTGAAAAGATTGAAACCGAAAGTTTGGCCAAATCACGATGCTATGAATTCCAAAATGTAGTAGTGTAAGTTTCCATTCAATCATCTCGAATTTTATCTAGTTATAATGACCTATCATTCCTCGAAGGGAGTAATTCCAAATTTGGTAATTTAGTGCAATGATATTAAGAATATTAGTTAATGTTTTATTATAATGATCCTGTTCTCTGACAGGTTATGTTAATTTAATTACCGTCGTTTACTTTCCACCACGGGTAGATTAATTTATTAACTTTCCAAAGGGCATACTGATCGTTATAGTCTTGTTGTGTGCACCTAGTTAATGTTATTAATTTATTTAAATTGTTTCCTTCCATTTTAGTGGGACCACCTCCTCGTCTTCCTAACATTCTTTTAGAAACCCAAAGTTATATTATTTTAATTAATGTTGATTATTTATTAGGTTAATTATTCGGACGCTATTGTCCATTGCAATGTGTTGGTTACAAGCACATCAGATGAGCGGCTTGTCTTACAAAGGCAGCAGTGGAGCTAGTTTACAGTGCTCCTGCGTTTGACGTGTCTGTAGCTGACGTTAGTAGTTTAAAGCTCATCATTAATGTGCCTACAATGTTACCTGTAGTTTTATGAAATATTTATAAACTTCATGTTATTTTTGGATTGTATTTCGGTGAACTGGGAAAAAAAAATGTGTTCAAAATTATACAAAAGTTTGTATTGATATTAAATTGAAACTGATATTTAGATGCAATAATATATTTCGAGTTGTTTAGCATATCGATTGTTGATATTTTTGTTAAACTCTAGGATAAACAAAGCTATTTGACCAAAGTCAGTATTAGTTTTTTAAAGTGATGATAAGAAATAAAGAATGTTATATATTTGTTGATACATTCGAGTCATTGCTAAGCATAGAAAATGGTTTATATGCAATATTTCCACCATATCATGGTATGAGGTACTGATCATTGAAAATATTAAAATTTTGGATGTTATAAAGTTTACATTGTTTGTTAATGTTATTGGAAAATTAGTTAATCGATTAGTGTGATTTTTATATGAATATATTGGGGTTTACTTGGTAGAAAAGTTTAATAATCAAATATAGTTATAGTATATATTATTCTGTGTTTTCTTGTTTTAATGTGTACATTACGACATAGGCCCAACCCTGTTCATCTAACTAGATAAATCAAGTTTTTTTAAGATAAGGATTGTTTGTTTAAAATTAAGAGATTATAACTACGGTTGTTCGAATTAGGTGAGTCTATTTAATTACTTGATACTTACTTGAATAAAATTAACAAACGCACGCGTGCATGACCTTTGGAAATAAACACCGCTTGCCAACTTGTGCATGTTACATCTTTTTCCTTTTCGTTCATACTAATCTAATTAATAATTTCAGGTAGACGAGAAAACCCATGGGTCGGGAGACTACATTTAATTAATAATGCGTTTATTAGAATACAATACCTGTGTGACTAAAACGGTCCAGTAACACGAGATTTCCTTACATACATAGCCTCTCTAAAGACATAAAATAAAAACAAATACATCGTCAACAAGGAAAAATATTACAACACGAACATCGTCCGAAAACTTCATGTGATGTTTTCTAAAATAAACGTTATGATTCTCCTTATGTTCTTTTTTTTTACTTTTCCTTTTTGCAAAGCTTTCATCACAGCACTCGGTGAACACTCACTGTAGACTATATATATGTAGTATTGATATTATCTGTGTATGTTACGTACGTGTATGTATAATATGTATGTATTTAACATGTATCTATGTTTCGCTCGTATCTGTCGATAACCTCACCTGAATGTCGTATGTGTGCGTGAGGCGGGCCGTCGTTATGTGTGTGGCGGTTGCAGGCGCAGGCGCAGGCGCGGGCCCGGACGACGTGTCGTTCACGCGCATCGGCGGGCTCTCGTGGGAGCAGTGGTCGGCGCGCCTGGCGCTGCCGCTCGTGGCCGGCATGCGCGGCCCGCCGCCGCTGCCGCCCGCGCCCGGCGAGCCCGGCTTCTCGTGCCCCGACTGCGGCCGCGTCTACAAGCTCAAGTCCTCGCTCAGGAACCACCAGAAGTGGGAGTGCGGCAAGGAGCCGCAGTTCCAGTGCCCCTACTGCGTCTACCGCGCCAAGCAGAAGATGCACATCGCGCGCCACATGGAGCGCATGCACCGCGAGGTGCACATCAAGCCGGAGCACTACATCAAGCAGGACAACGTCGACGCCTGCACATAGCCGCCGCGGCCTGACGCGACCCGACCTCCGTCTCTTTCGCGCTCGTGACGATGCCGTGCGCGAGAGAAACGGCCTTCACTTTAAACATTCTGTCGGGTCGCTTAACGATCTTCGTTGATATGAAAGGAATCGTGTAGTCCCGTTTTTAGATCTAAATCGACGTGGTCGAGTGAAATTCGCGTCAAATTCCCGTGTTATCCTATTGTGATAGATGTGATGTAATCTCTTTTGTGATAGTGGCGTCGGACGGTCACGTTAGGCGTTTAGTGAAGTCGCAGTGATGACTTCGATCGTTACCTAATCTACTCTTTAACGGAAAATGACGATACGGACGACGCGACATTTATTAACGAATTACGAATAGTATTCACGCTCGTTACACTTGAAACTGTAGCAGTGTAAGGAACTGTTGCATTTATTCAGTACGTTAAGTCGAAGTGATTTGTATAGTTACGCTTTTTTTATATTTTTATGTACAGCATTATAACTATCATTCCTTTATTTTGATCAAATCCGTAGATATAACGTGACGCTAGAAGTACGAGTTGATTTTGGATTAAGATTGTTACCAGTTGCAGTTACTATGTCGATGAATCAGAATTTAGTTTACTCAGAGATGATGATGTTTCACGGACATGAAACGACACTCATCATGTTCGTGCTATTTGTAGATACGATTATAGTTAGATTATTATTATTGTGCGTATCCTAGTGGTAATGAAATGAAGCTATTTTCGCTTAGTTAGCCAGCTGTAGTTCTTTGCCATAAATGCATGTTCCATAATGTAATACTCATAAGTTAATTTTTTTATTTCAATTATTTTTAGATCTCTTTACGTCTAATGCATTTATATCGTAATTTAAGCTATTATTATGCCGTGGATACATCGTGTGGACGGATCATCCGATTCTGTAAGTTCCTTTGTCTGTTAGTTACTTCGGAGTTATGTATGGGGCCAATTTAGTAAAGTTTAGATAAAGAGTGCCTTATGATTGTTGTTGAAGTGAAATTTTAAATAAATCATGAATATTTTACGTATGCGGAATGCCGTAATTTTAAGGAATAATCATACACAATTTGAACAAATGTCAATCTTCCATATATAGGTTTAAGTATTTTTATACACATTACCATTTAGAAATTACGTATACTAATGTTAGGAGAGGTAGCGCGTCCGTAAACTTACTCCTTAGTAGCCGTTGGTGTACTCGCTGTGGGCCTGTTGGCAAGGCAACTGTTATCGTCGATACTCACGATTTGAATGTTTCGAGTTATTATGGAGTGAATTTGCTAACACTCTACCAGTATGTTAGATTATGATCCGGAGTTACCAACATACAATCAAAATGTTAGTTCATCGAGTACAACCATACAAATCTTGTCAGTATAAAACTAAGTGCCTTCGAAAATTTAGTCATTAGGATTTAAAAATATTTCATTTTGAAAGTTTGATCATACCGGTGATAATGTTGTATTTGTAACTTGTTGCTGCAAAATTTCTAGGTTGTGTTTTCTGACTGAATTGTCTCTTCATTAATATGTACCCTGTAATACTCCTATAGACCAAGTTATCAGATGTTTTTTGACTGCTGAAAACAAGCTTTCTTTTGAAAGAGCATCGAATAATTGTGATAAACGAAATAATCCCATAGAATGTCTGCGATATTAAAGACGTTGGTATTCTTTAAACATATTCTAGCTAGAGAGAATATAAGCATAGCTATCCAAGTGATGAAATGAACAAACCTAGTAAATATTAACGAATTACTGCCTAGAATATTTGTAGTTATTTTTATACAATATAGTTACATTTTTACTGTCATTAAGAATTTACAGTGATTTAATATGCATTTGATTGTATTTTTATAACCTTTTTTGTATTTTAATAAAGTTGCTATTCTTGGTATACCTATATTGTTTCAATTCAATCTTTTATAAGTCTAACATTACTTTTGGGGGTTTAACTAATGGGACCGGGCGTTATGAATACGAGAACTAACTGTATATTGGTGTACCTACCTAATAATGTTATTCTCATATTCATAACCTATGATGCATGATAATAATGTTCAACAATACGGATGTAAATATGAAACTATTAACTTGAAGTCGGTCTGCATTATTCAGATTGCATGCTCCTCGTATATGCAGGAAAGGAAGGTGCTAGTACATTAGTAGTAATCAAATTAAATGGGAGACATGGTGCATTTTCCTTAGCTTTGACACGGTAGCACATCTAGACTCGGTGGCTTGGCTTCACTCGGTGGTAGCTGTAGAACATGCACGTATTTATTTTTATTTGCGTTTTAATTTCAGTTGCACAGTTTTACACTCCTTATATATTGGGTTATGGCACGTCTGGTGTGAGCGGCGGTAAGGCGGGGTGGACGCTGTATGAATGCGTGGACTGCGGAAATAAATACAAGCACAAGGGCTCCTTGCAACGGCATATAAAGTACGAATGTAGGAAACAGCCGAGTTTCAAGTGCCCATACTGCGTTTATCGCGCGTATCAGAAACATAATCTGCTGCTACACGAGAGGCACCTACACAAAGACATGCCCGAGAAGGTGGATTTCGTGTCGGAATGACCCGCCGCCAGAGGCTTCCAATGTCAGTAATGATTCAATTCCTATATTCTTACCACTAACGTCTTTGTTGTGGAATGCTTTCCAAACTAATCGTCTCTTTCATCTTTCCAAGTTTCTCAAAGACGAAATATTTGATTTCCAAAAAAAAAATGTCTTTAAAAAACATTTTACCCATTTTCTTACTTATCCAGACAGTAACATAGTGATGTTTTTTATCCGGACTGATTAACAAAACTATTATTAAGTAATTCTCGCTTTTTGGTTACGCATGACTTAAAAAGATTTAATTTTTTTAACAAATTAATCTATCGCCTGTTTATAACATACTCTCCGCTTTGTTCGCATAATACACTAAAAATACTAAAATTCGACTTAAATATGGTCAACACTTTCCACCCATTTAGATTCTTGGGGTTTCTAAGAATAAATGTTCCATACTTTTTAGGATAACTTACTCATATTATAAATTATTAGTTGTGTGATGATTTGACCATATTTAGGTTACCTAAGAAATAGAAAAACAAACAGTTGAGTAATGAAACTTTTAATGTTACAGCTGTTAATGTAACTCCACCACCAGTTAACCTGTGGAGATCCATGGACCTACTCAACCGAGAACAACAAGAATCCATCCACAATGTTATGGAGATACATGTATAAGAAGTTTCCAGTGAAAACATATTTCACATTACGTAACCAAAGATAGTATGCCTATAAAGATAAACATAAGCTTCTATGTTATTATCATATATTACGAACAACAAAGCATACTGAAAAAATATATGACTGAGACGAATGCAATAAAATTATGCATAATTCTGTTATATGTGAGCAAAAATGCTTATAAGTATAAAATAATATGTAGGGGGTAATGGATTGTTTAATAAAAATGCGAGTTACCGTTCCGAGTCGAGTGCATGACGGGTAGAGCAGGTATATTTGTCTGTTATGAAAAACCATAATATTTGTTATTTTATGTACAACCCTGGCGGCTTTTTTATAAACTATTATACAGAAGACACTAGATATCTACACAATTACTACTCTCAAGTTCTGTTAAATCACTATGAGCTTTGTATTGTTGATGCCTTCAGTGGACTGTATTTCAGATAACTTACCTCAGGATCTCTTGAAATCAAATCTAAAAATATACGCGAACTTATAAAGTTAGATAAAGTATATATAAATATTTTCTAACACTGTTGGTATAGCAGAATTTGGGATGCTTATTTTAAGAATGTGTGCCAAAATAACATGTTATGTCATTGTTCTGAAACTTTACATTTTCTTCAAGATCGCATTTTAGCGAAGAGTTAGTGAACTAAGTATTATATATAATTTTTGACGGAATATTTGATATTTTAGCTATTATATATTTTTTAATGGATTTTTAAAGTTCAGTCTTAAAATGCAAGCTTTTGGAAAAAACAGGCAGCTATTTTACAAAAAAAAAATAGACTACTCTACATAGGTCATCAAACTAGTTACCTGACATAAAGTAGACAAAGATTAATACGTAAGACAATAATGTTTTTATACAAATAGGACTATTGTTATTATTGTTCTTGTTACTTTTTGTTTATAAAATAGTGTGTTCCTTGTTACCAAAGAATTATAATAAACCAAGAAGAGTAACAGAAAGTATAAAATGTGTAAGATAGTCCTCTGTTAAATGAGATTTAATTATATTTTGCATTTGTTACTGTTATTAAGTTACCTTCAAAGTTCAAATGTTGAATCATACGTTATTAATATTATATTGAAACCAAAGAATCTTCCAGTCGATTCTTAGCCATAATAAAAAATTAGTGCCTTGTAATAATAATAATATTGTAATTGTTATGTAAGTAAATTATTATGGTTATTAACTATTAAGTTTTAAGTTAACTTTTAGCATAATACCAAAAGGGTGTGAAGTTACTGTTTTTTTTTTCTTTTGAAATGTGTAGCAACTTAAATATTGTGTTGAGTGTTCATTGTGTAAGTATTTTTTTTAATTTAATTACTTAGATTATGTTAAAATTAAAACAAGTTAACCATTAGACCCACCAAAAACGTAGTATTAGAAAATTAACTGAAGTCATAGGGTTTGAATTGAATGCCGTCAATGTACTGTGAGGAAGCCTCTTACCAGAACGACCGATGTTTTGGCGCGTAGGTAGCTAAAACTAACGCCACTATAACTTTTTAAAGAATTAAAAAGAAGATTATCATATAATTTATATCGTATGTTCTCTCATCTTCAGGCGTACCTTGAACAATTTAGATAATTATTTCTTTGTTTGAACGGGTCTATAGTCTAGTTGTTGTTTACGTGTACCCATATAGATTTCATTAATATTTTGGTTTAAGTTGTATTTTATATAAGCGAGAGATTCGAAGTGTTGTTCAGATAACATGCATGATCATGAATCACGTCGTCATAATTACAAGTTAACGAATCTGAAAGGTAATTAAATACTGAGATAGTGGCGATCGGTGAAAGTCGGCGCTTACTTAGTTGATAAAGAAATAACTTTTTCTCGATCTTAATCGTTCGGTCGGTTTTTAACAAAGCTAAATATTCTGTAAAATTAATGTTCTAACGCTCCAAAAGTATTATAGCTATTAAAATCACATCATGGACTTGAAAATAATTGGTACAGATCCGCAAAAGGATTTTCTGATAAGCGTGTGCTGTCATTATTTGAATACACTTCACTATTATTTACTTCTCCGTACTCCGAAAAGTAGGTTAGTTTATCACAGTAGGTCTATTTGGGTCGTCAAACTACGATTCCGCGAATTGATGCGACCGCGTCGATACAATAGTCTATCGGTCGAAAGTTCAATCGATTCGATGGTTCATTAGAAAAGATAATCGTTCGATTTCGACTTCGATGAAAAGATAAACGATGCCCGGAATAGACCCCGTTCAAATAAAAGTTCGGCAATCAGATTATCGGTAGTTTTTTATGAGTTGCTGATATATGCATACAAAACATGAAAGTTAGTTCATGTTTTGAATACCATTTCAGTATGAATAAGCAGACGCGCTTTCTTATTTTGTGCTATATACAAACTACAAATCGGCGGAACACTGTTAATTATTTCCTACAAGAGGGCGCTAAAAGAGTTCCATAGGATTTGTAAATTTTCATAAAAAATCGTAAAATAATTAAAAATTTATTTTTGAATGTAAAAAAAGTTATTTCCAAATTATGTGTTTACTAAGAAGAAAGTAAGAAAGCACAAAACTTAAAATCATAATAGATAATAATATATGATTGTATGACACGCAATTTTCCCCTATTATGAAGGACTTGTATCGACGATCGATATTAGAAGAAGACAAGAATGAATTGATGTATCAAATCGTATTTGTCTTCTGCTAACATCGATTGTGTCGATTGCGATAGGTTGTATCTGTAGATTTATTTACGAAGTGAACTTTAAACAATGTTGATACATTACCATACCTTGACCAGTAATCGGCCAGACAGAAAAAAAACATATACATGATGATTGCTGTAATACTATGAAGAAGCGTACATAGATTTTCAACCAACTTCAAAAAAGGAGGTTCTCAATTCGACTGTGTTTTTTTTTTGTTTGTATGTTACGCCATAATTCCGCCAATTATGGATAGATTTTGATGATTTTTCTTGTTGGTAGAATAGACTTCAGAGGTAGTCCTACATAAATTGTATCGAAATCGATCAAGCTAAAACCGAAATATAAGCAGTGAAGTCGGTTTTTTGAAGCTTTGCTTGCGTTTATATCCGCATCATTTCAACAGGCAACATACACACAGCGCCCTCTAGTGGAACAGTTTGGTAATCTTACCATTCTTCTGCAGCAGCGCGATCGTGCGGTTCGCTAAGTTTTAACGCTATGTTCAAAATCAGATCATTTTCAACCGGCTATATAATGTAAATTAATAGTTAGATTGTCTTTGGCGGGAAATTCAAAATTCTTAGACATATTTATTTTGTAGCTAGACATGTTACTATTGTACTTGAATTGTAATTAGCGATTTTATAAGAATACTAGCTGTATTACCAGCGGATTTGCCGCGTGAGATAATAAAAAACAAAATAGATCAAAGTTGTGGATGTACTATTTCAGTATTTATATTTTCTATGAAAAACGTTTTATAAAATTCTATAATCTCATAGAACTTTATTACCTACATAAAAAGTTCATTCAATACTCAGATGTGCGAAATATAAATATTATGAGACAATGCGCGTTAACAGCTTAGAAAAATCTAAGAACGCACAATTATCCCTATCGTGGATTATTTGACATTTAAGAAGAAATCAAAACCGTTTATTCACATGGACCCAAAGAGGCACTCATGAAAGTTAATGAATCTATTGCCACGAGGCCGCTATAGTGAGGAAAGTACCTACCTTCTGAAATGTATAAATATATTATACCACCCCTTTTCTTCTCTTAGGGGTGGATTTTTTAAAAACACAAACATATGTTTTAAAAAACATGAATCCAAAATGTCAAGTAGTTCGGAACCGAATTAAAAATATACATACAATCTTATTTATCCTTTAACTCCCTTAAAAATTATAAAAAATATTTTTTTCTAAAATTCTGTGACACGTGACTACGAAAGATGAATCCTAAATTCCAAGTTATTCAGAAACTTTTTTCCATTCAATTTTACTACCATTTTTCTAAGCTTGATGGTATATCTACAAAAAACACTGAGACACGTAATTCATCAAATATTTTGAAAAACATGTACCTATCCGAAATTTTAAGTCATTTGGAACTAATTTTTAAATATTATATTTAAAAATCAGTTATCACCATACAAAATTATTTACTCCCTAACTTCCCTAAGGGATAGATTTTTTTAAAACGCTGAAACTTGTGTCTCAGCAATTGTGTTGAGAAACATGAATCCTAACGAATTTTTTTTAACGTGAATGTTTACTACCATTTTCTCCTCTTAGGGGTTGATTTTTTAAAAACCCTCATAATGCTTTTGTTTGAGAAAAGAAGTACCTATATGTGCGAAATTTCAAGGAAATTGAAACAAGTTTTTTGTAATTCAATTCACAGTAGCAAAGTGTCCCTTTCTCCTCTTAGAGGATGATTTTTCAAAAACAGTGAAATCCGTGTTTTATTAATTCTATTAGAAAGCATAAATATAAAGATTCAAAGAATTCCGACCAATTTTTTCAAAATTTCCATACAACCTTTACCACCCTTTTTTTCGTTTAGGGGATGAATTTCATAAAACCGCTTCTTATCTCGCGCCTCCGAGCTCCATATCAAAATTTCACGTTTCCACCTATAACGGTTTCGGCTGGGCGATTATGGGTCAATCGGGACATTGCCTTTTATACAAAGATTAGTATACACAATATCCAGTAGAGGCTTTCAACAGTAGTGGTCCTGGTTTCATAATTATGTAGGTATTGGTAAAAAATACGCATATTCAATTAACAGTATTAAGGCTTTACATAATTTTGCAATAGGCTGCATTTGTGTTTAATTTTTTTGAAAATACTATCAAATCTATACTAATATTATAATATATAAATGTCGCGAACTTTATGATCACTTATAATGCGCCTACAATAATTGCCTAGGTATATAATATCATATTATCATGTTTTTTTATTTCTTGTCAAGCAATTGATTCATATTTTTAATGCAAACAAATACATTTTGTTTAATACACTTTCAAGTTCCGCCAGTATTATATTAGATAATTTTATTTATGTAGATAAAACTACATTACAAATACCCTATGGTCAGTAACTAACCGAAATTGTCTTGTTTATATTACCAGTATCGTCGAACGAATCAGTAATTATTTTGATTTTTTTTATTGTTACCATGTTGAAAAGTATTTATTTTAAAACAAACATGTTTGAATACATAGTATACCTCTTATAATAAAGATAAATAATTTTATTGTTAAAATATTGTGTAGTTTTAAAGACAGCACAAATTGATGTTTGAATTTTAATTTTCAGTGATGTCTAGTGTGTTTGGTTTGTTCTTTTAAAAATTGGATTATACCTGTGAATAAATGTTTCTTGATTGAACAAACTGTCTTTCTATTGCGACAATATTTCAAACATTTTCTGTGAAGTACCAACAATTATATTCACACTATTATATTATTTCGGTCTAATAGCGCAAGTATCAAATTACACTGATCGCGTAGATGGTTCACTACTTGAGGTAGGTAGGGTTTTAGTTTCAAATCATAGTTTATCTAACCAGTTTCCATCACAGACGTTTCGTTGTTGCAGGTGAAGTGGACTTCTTTAAGACAATGATGCAGAACATGCTGCCCATAGTGCCAATGAAGACAAAAAACTATTGGTCTCAGTACGACATGTCTTACGAATGTGAAAACTGCAAGCGGAAATACAGGCATAAAAGCACATACAGAAGACATGTTACGTATGAATGTGGTAAAGAACCGATGTTCAGATGTCCCTTCCTAGACTGTACTTATAAAGCGTACCAAAAGACTCACACGGATGCTCATATCAAGACGAAACACAAAATAACGGCGGCTATTGAATACAAACGGTGATATTGAAGAAAATATATAATTATATTAGGTTTAAAAATGTGATATTAAAGATAATTGTATATAGTAATGTGGAGCTTTTCACTACTTTTTGAAAGAGCTTAAATTGAATGATCTTACCTATTATGATTATACGCGTTATTACCTACTTCTATCACTCGCATATAAAATGTAAACTTTACGCGGGCGTTTTCTATTTTAAAACCACAGATGAAAATAAACCAGCGTTGATTGTTACCACAGTCACTACTACCTATCATTGTTGCAATCTGTATCAATTTGAATCTGAAAAATATCTACTAAGGTAATTTTATCGATAAAAAATAAGCCAGCTGAAACTGTTTGACCTACTCACGACCTAATACAATAATAATAGGGTTTCAGAAAATACTGCTTTAAAAACAATTAAATTCGACGACTTCCTTATCAATAGTAAGTATACATTATTATTGCAATAAATTATTAAGTACATTCATGGAATTTTGTTAACAATTGTTTTTTAAAATCCCATGAATGTATGAATGATATGTAATTTATGACACGCTGCGAAACATTGTGCAGGAAAAAAACCAGAAGACTTGAATGCAGAGCTAACGCATTCGCCCACTTGGCGGAGCATCATAGGTACGTAGTTTTCGTAGTGAATTTCGTCTCGATACCTAATGTCGGTACTGGCTGCGATAAAAAACACTGCGGATACCAACGTGTTTTTTTTTTAGTTTTACCACGTTTGTCACCGTATCGTAAGCTTCACATTCACCGTTACTGCGTTTGCCGCTCCTAGACAAAGCTCTTATTAAATTATTAATTTTTATTGTGTAGTACCTAACACTAAAACATTAACATTCACGAGGAGTTTTGCCGCGAACGTGAAAAAATGGCGTTGTTGATATTGTATAATTTTCCAAAACCTGTGATTCTTCGAGTGTTAATGTGTAATAATGGTGGATTATTAACCGTTAATACTTAGTAAATGTTCATAAATGTAGGCAAGTCATACAAAGTTGAAAAACGTGATATTCGCCTTCGCTCCAAAACTCCAATAGAAGTTCTAGTAAAGTTTCTACCACTTTACTAGGGCATGACTTGACTATGACTGACTACTTGACTTTGACTGTGACTTGTGACTAAGACTTTTATTATGAAGAATAGAAATGGTTAATATTTGTTTAATATTTCGACTGAAGGACTATGCATCCATGGTCATGAAATAATTAAAAAAAAAAAAACATTCACGAGTGCCAAGATTGGCTTCAATACGAAATCGACTAACGATTTGATTTATTTTACATTTGGCTCCATAAACTGTTGTGCACTTAACCAGTATCAACTTGTAAAGTAACAAATATTGTTTAAGTTAGTGTATTTCATAAAAACAGTCCATATACCAGTCACAGTCAATCATACCCTAGTAAAGTGGTAGAAACTTAACTAAAACTTCTTTTGTAGTTTTGGAATAATATGATTGCTTTGCCAAATTTTGTATGATATAGCTACACTTATACACGTTCAGGAACCATTTTATGTTTAATAATCGTCTATTATTATTGCACATTAAAACTCAAAGAATCGCAAGTTTTGGAAAATAATACAAATCGACAACAACATTTTTCACTTTCGCACCAAGAACTCGGATCTAATCGGACTAACGATTTTTTTTTCATCCTTCTAAAACTACGGGCCAATTGCCTATATTTCGTAATACTAAACTAAAACTATGTAGGTACAGCAAAGTACTAAGCTACTTACAAGACATCTACTAACGATTGATCTTGACGTTTTATTTTATGATCTTGGTTTACTTACGGCATTCATTGTCTATGTTACTGTCAACAATCTGCCAAAAACATTTTATTTTCTCTGTGGATGTGGATGGACAGATATGTCAAAAGACTACTGTCTAGTGGTGTTTTGTGAATGTAAAAATGAATATTTATTTGTAATCACAGATTTTTTCAAATCTATACTATCACACCTATAGAAAAGTAACAATGAATATTCTAGCTATTATAAATAGATCCCGAATAATATCGTTTCGGAATAATTTCGCTAATTGTTCGCCGCTGTTAACAGCGAAGAACATCAATCCTCTTAAAAATGTAATTTCCCGAGGCGTTCACGATCAAAAAGGCAAAATACGGTCTACTATGAATTACATGATAGCTGTGGGTGTAATGACCGTAGGTTTAAGTTACGCAGCAGTTCCACTCTACAGAATATTTTGTCAGGTAAGAGATAACCTCATATTGATAACAGTATCACATTAATTAAAGCTTACACCGATATTATAGACCACCGGTTTTATGTAAGTTAAAAATGTACTGAGCAAAAACTATCTTCATCACAATGAATTTAAATATGCTGAAACCACTGGGGGACTAGGTACCTCGCGGTTTCCTTGCGTGATATATATCTCAATAGTATTAACAATCCACCTACCAAATTTAATTAAAACTGTTATGACTGAATATGTAACAATTGTGAATTATTTATTATATATATATATATATAATACATAATAGTTTTGGTGGTAGAGATAATTATATCAGATTTTTTAATTTTTATTCATGGTGTATCAAAAACGTACCTCTAAATTGTGTGGCAGTTGAGAGCCTGCGTATTCCAGGTCTAGTGTGTTTACCAGCTTCGATCACATCGTCACTTACCATCAGGTGAGATAGTGGTCAAACACTAGCCTGTCACAAATAAAAAAAAAAAAAAAAAAGTTCCCATCAAATAGCCTACTTTTAAGGTTGTGTATCAAGTCTTCTGTTCCTTACATTCTTCTGTTCATTATGTCTGTCTGACAAACTTTTTCTCAGGAACATGTGGATGTATATGAGGAGTAGTGTGGTTTCAAAGCATATGTGAAGAAATAAATCTTAGAATATGTACTTCGAAATTGAAAAATTCAAAAGCATTCAGTTTTTATGCCCTAAGTCTTATGGTGGAGCTCTAACACTTTTGGGATCTACTGTAATTTTAATTGTTCACAAGCTTTACACTGCACATGGACTACTCGTTCCAACTGGTATATTATCAATAAGAAGCTGCTTGATGCCCATAACTATAAAAAGTATGATTTATGACTACCACTGCAGCGACTATAGACATTGTCAGCCACAATAGACATAGTATGTAAAAATGCAGTCTTAAAATATTAATATGATTAATAATGTGTAATAAATAAGTAAGTCAATTAATAACATGTACCCAGGCTTACAGTTATGGGGGCACGACAGGCCTGGCAGATGATGACAACACAGTGAGCAACATGAAGGCAATCAAGAATCGCCCTTTAAAGATCCGGTTTAATGCAGATACAGCATCATCTATGCAGTGGAACTTCAAGCCACAACAGCTAGATATCACAGTGAGCCCCTGTTTTACTACTTGAAGAATATTTTTTTTCCAGCTAAATAAAGCTTGTTATAACCCTAGGTTTATAGATTTATAGGTATAACTAGCTAGGAATCTATAGGTATTATTAGCCCCTTCTTAGGCAAACATGCTCAATCTTTGACTGCATCATCACTTAAAATGAGGTCAAATATTTGTCAATACCAGATAAAAAATATTTTTGTTTTTTGACAATTATTCACTCTTTTATGATTAGCAAAAGTTCATATTCTCATTTTGCCAGAATTATATTAGGTAATGTATAAAGCTTTATATCAACTTTAGCACACTCAGATTGGAGATTCTCAGTGTAAGAAATTGAAAGATTTGGTGTAATGACATGTAATAGGGCACAGCAAAGGTAAACTAATATATGTGTTATATAAAACAAACTATTAAACTCTGAAAACAACCCGTGTCACTCGTCACCCCTCACCATCAAGCCTCTCAAACAAACAAAGACGGTGCAGCCTCGCGGCTTGCCCTGAGCGTGTTCGGGCCAAGCACGGTCGGCATCTCCACTTGGAAAGTTTGGCTAATGTGCCTGAACATGCTGGAGTGGATTAGGCTTGATAAGTAAAACAGCTTGATAATTATGTAAAAATACTGAGGTATTATTTAGAGATTCATATGTAAACTCAATATAATTTTAAAGGCATGTTTTTTTTTGTATTTTCTGAATGGAAGTATGTTCAATGTTGGCCTTGCCTCTTGCTTATAATAAATAAGAATAATAATAAACTATTGAAAAGATTGATAATTTTCAAATTTTCAGGTGGTTCCTGGCGAGACAGCTCTGGCATTCTACACAGCTCGCAACCCCACCAATAAGCCTGTAACGGGCATTAGCACTTACAACGTCATCCCGTTTGAGGCCGGCCAGTACTTCAACAAGATACAGTGCTTCTGTTTTGAGGAGCAGCAGCTTAATCCACATGAACAGGTTAGTCTAAATATGTTCTTTACTTCGTTTCTATGATCTGCACATGGTCACCCAAATTCTACCTACGAATGTTGCTATAAACCATTATATAGACTCAATTTTAGATTCGATTTTCTAAAACTGAACTAACACTCTATATATTTGTACAGCAAAGATCTAAGTGACCTACAAGGCACAAAAACTATAGGTAACTCGAGTTAACATTGCAACATTTTACCATTGCAATTCACAGTGGGCTAAAGCTCACCGTCAATTGCAATGTTGAGACATTGAGCCAAATAAGTATACAATTAAACACGGTAAAACATGATACTGTAAAGTGAAAATGGATAAAACTAGATAAGAACTCTCATGTTTAAAATAATAAACTTAACACTTCCTTTTTGAATGTAAAACTTTGGTGTAGTTGGTTGCTTGTTTGCTTTCCAAGCAGCGGGTATCCGGTTTGATTTGGTGGTCGTACAAGTTATCTCCCGAAGTAAAATTGTGTTTCTGGTTCTGGATTGTGGTGATCTTGAATGTTTCTGGCACCAACACAAGGCTTCTAATTTAATGTGGGGCTGTGAGTGTAAAAATGTTAAATTGTATTGTTTGCAGGTGGACATGCCAGTATTTTTCTACATTGATCCAGAGTTCATGGATGATCCCAAAATGGAGTATGTTGATGAAATAGTTTTATCCTATACATTTTTTGAAGCCAAACAAGGTATGAAACTGCCCGTGCCTTCCTATGTGAGACATTGAGATTACTTGTATCAAATGTGGCGTAGCAATTTGATTACACTCGCTGGTGAAGGAAGGACAAAAGTGAAGGCAGATGAATTTCAAACAAGTGTAATTGCCTGTACAAAGTATTTTTTCATTGATTATGCAATGATTTTGTTAAGTTTTTACTGAATTAAACTAGATTATGAATTATTGTTGACCTGATTGTTTTTATAAGTTAGAACTCTCTTAATTTACAGTAATAATATGAATCAAAGTTTTAATAGGTAGACTCATCTCGATATACCAAGTTTGCACATTCTCCGTATTGTTAATTTTGAGTGGTGTGTTCATTTTGCGTATTGTAGGTACATTATACTCCGAAGCGCCAAATGGCATGTAAGTAAACCGTGGAATAGGACTATGGTTACCTTATCATATGTTATAAAGTTATTCTGCATACATATTTTCTAGCCTGGATTCAATTTGGATATTTCCATGTACTGCTAAATTGCGTAAATGCTACTAATATTATAATTCCGAAAGTTTGTGCGTAAGTGTGAAGTGTGCAAGTATGTTTGTTCCCTCTTCACGCTTTAACGGCTGAACGGATTTGGAATGTACATAGCTTATGCCTCGGATTAACACATAATAGCGTGCGAAGCCGCGGGGTATGATTATGGCGCGTAAAAATAATGGCTACATCTATTATTCGAATAAATAGGGAACCATGAAAAAGTTTATGAAATTAGAAAAAAGATTAACATTCAACAAGTTTTTATTCCACTGTAAATTAAACATACTAAGTACACATAAATTTACATATAACAGCATGAATTATTGTGAAAGTGAGCGTATTGCAGGACCAAATAGATTTCTCATCAAGATAAATATCATCAAAGGGACTAGTTAATTTTACTGTAAAATGTAAATAAATCCAGGACATTCCTACTTCTAACAGTAGGTAATATAAAAAAACAACAAAACAAAGATCACGAAGCGACATGGTTCAAGATCGGACATTGATATATCGAGGGGTACAGGCCGCACTATGCCTTGATAGCGGCCGTGACGGGGTACCCGCGGCGGAGGCCCATGCACTGGTCGCGGTCTATGAACAGCGTGGTGGCCTTGTTTCGCAGGTCGGCCTCCAGCCCCGCGCGCACGCCCAGCAGCGTCTGGTGCGTGCCCTCGGCCGTCGCGATCTTGGAGCGGAGCGTCTCCATCGTCTCCTGGAGGTCGCATACTTCTTTCACTAACCTGTTGGGAAATTAAATGATAAATGTTATTCGTGGAATCGAGATGGATCGAGTTTGAAAAAAGCTAAGAGAAAGTAGTTGCGGTATAAGCTTGCAGCCGTAACCGTCATATCATCATCGTCATACATCACTTATTCTCTAGATGCGGGCAGTAGTTTTAAACTTGCCTGTCCCGTGCCTGATCGTGTATACCTGCCTGTCCCGCTGCCGGTCGTGTATACTTGCCTGTCCCGCGGCTGGTCGTGTATACTTGCCTGTCCCGCGGCCGGTCGTGTGTACTTGCCAGTCCCGCGGCCGGTCGTGTGTACTTGCCAGTCCCGCGGCCGGTCGTGTGTACTTGCCAGTCCCGCGGCCGGTCGTGTGTACTTGCCAGTCCCGCGGCCGGTCGTGTGTACTTGCCAGTCCCGCGGCCGGTCGTGTGTACTTGCCAGTCCCGCGGCCGGTCGTGTGTACTTGCCAGTCCCGCGGCCGGTCGTGTGTACTTGCCAGTCCCGCGGCCGGTCGTGTGTACTTGCCAGTCCCGCGGCCGGTCGTGTGTACTTGCCAGTCCCGCGGCCGGTCGTGTGTACTTGCCAGTCCCGCGGCCGGTCGTGTGTACTTGCCAGTCCCGCGGCCGGTCGTGTGTACTTGCCAGTCCCGCGGCCGGTCGTGTGTACTTGCCAGTCCCGCGGCCGGTCGTGTGTACTTGCCAGTCCCGCGGCCGGTCGTGTGTACTTGCCAGTCCCGCGGCCGGTCGTGTGTACTTGCCAGTCCCGCGGCCGGTCGTGTGTACTTGCCAGTCCCGCGGCCGGTCGTGTGTACTTGCCAGTCCCGCGGCCGGTCGTGTGTACTTGCCAGTCCCGCGGCCGGTCGTGTGTACTTGCCAGTCCCGCGGCCGGTCGTGTGTACTTGCCAGTCCCGCGGCCGGTCGTGTGTACTTGCCAGTCCCGCGGCCGGTCGTGTGTACTTGCCAGTCCCGCGGCCGGTCGTGTGTACTTGCCAGTCCCGCGGCCGGTCGTGTGTACTTGCCAGTCCCGCGGCCGGTCGTGTGTACTTGCCTGTCCTGCGCCTGGTCGCGGCACTTCTCCAGGTGCGGACGGTTGGTGCGCGCCTGCAGGCGTGTGTGAGCGACCTTCATGGGTTGCAGCTTGTCCTCGATAGCTTTGTTCAGCAGCTCCAGGGTCTTCTCCACGTCGAAGATCTCCTGCTGGATCTGGAACGGTAAACGTGTATCGATCGATCTAGGCTCTACACCGAGGCTAGAATTTTGTCAACACTCTATAGCACAGTCCTCCTGGGGATGCGTCCCACACCTTTGCCTGTCATTCTACCGCCAAGCAGCAGCTAACTTAGTGTGGGCCTGTGAGTTCGGAATCGTTTAGGTATGTTTTTTTTAACGTTCAGTCGGTAATTTTTGGACAACCAAATGCCCTGCGTTCAGCGATCGACCGATCCATCGGCAGAGTGAGAATTATTCACTCCCTTCAGTTAATTAATTAATTTATTCAAGTCCATTCCATGTGTTATAAAATTACCTTATGCAGATGCAGTTGCAGCTTGTTCTTGATCTCGATGGTCTCGGCGATGCGGCGCGTGAAGGCGCTGTTGCTGTTGCTCCATTGGTCCCAGATCTGAGTCGCCGACACGTTGATCAAGTTGTCCGTATCTGGGAAAGTAGGTAGTTTGCGTAAGCGTAAAATAAATGGGAAAGTGTTATCACAAACCATGATACAAATCGATGTTATCCTTGAAGAGTGTTGTAAAAAGAGCTTGGACATGGCAAACTGCATAAGCGCTTTCTGGCGACTGCATAATATAGATATACCATATAAGGATAATTAATTAATTATTTATGTAAATGTATAAAAAAAAATGCGGCTACCGTCCCGTTTTTTGCTAGGGTTTTTCGAGATTTATTTGTAAATCTGGCAATAAGAATCATTCTCATGAGTGCTCTTTATATTTTCTATGTGAAGAAACTATTTCGAAATTGAAACTATATATATAATAGATAACGAGTTAAGGAATAGCGATTTAGCATGTGACCAGCGTAGAAATAGCGTGGGGCGACGCGACGTCGCGGGAGCATTGTTCCTTGGGAGAAGAGTGAGGTTACCGGACAACATCTGCTGCGCCTTGGGAGAAGAGTGAGGTTACCGGACAACATCTGCTGCGCCTTGGGAGAAGAGTGAGGTTACCGGACAACATCTGCTGCGCCTTGGGAGAAGAGTGAGGTTACCGGACAACATCTGCTGCGCCTTGGGAGAAGAGTGAGGTTACCGGACAACATCTGCTGCGCCTTGGGAGAAGAGTGAGGTTACCGGACAACATCTGCTGCGCCTTGGGAGAAGAGTGAGGTTACCGGACAACATCTGCTGCGCCTTGGGAGAAGAGTGAGGTTACCGGACAACATCTGCTAATCCTTGGGAGAAGAGTGAGGTTACCGGACAACATCTGCTGCGCCTTGGCGCGCTCGGACTGCGAGCGCTGCAGCGTGGCGGCCGACGCGGCGGCCCAGCGCGTCGCGTCGCACACCGTCGGGTCGTAGCGCTCGATGCCCGCGTAGAACTGTAGACCCTGATCCGCAAACATAACGTCAGGGATACCGTACGCAACCAACCTGCGTTGAACGGCCGAAATATAACGTACTGGCTGTGCCTCGTCCGTGTTAGTTATGCACATTCCAAATCCGATCAGCAGTCATGGCGTGAAGGAAAAACATACACTTTTGCACCCTTACACACAACTTTCGAATTTATTTTCGCAATATTTGTGATAAACTATTTTGATTAGTAGACGCAAATTATATCGTTTGACTTTAGACTTGAGTGTACAATAATTTAAAACATAATAAATACATACTAAAACATAATATATATATAAATACATATAATAAATACAACATATAACATAATAAATATTCTCATATTTTGTTAGTTAATACTTTGGAACTGTTATAAATGTGCAAGTCTCATAGAAACATGGCCGTAATGAAACTCACTATAATATGATAGTTTAGTTTTTCTAACGTCTTGTATAATTGCCACATACCTTGGAGAAGTTGTTGAGCTGATGGCACATGGAGTCGATACCAAGGGCGTACTCTTTGTTTCGAAGGTCGGTCTCTAACTCGTGCTGCGTAGCGCGACAATTTTTAGATTGTGCGCGGACCTGTAATAGGTACACAACATTATAGGATACTGTCTGTAATTTACTGCTCTTATACGTTGTAGGCATGTTTTAAATTACTTACGGAAACAATGGAACTTTTAGTTTTCCCAAGGCCATCAGCCAAGTCTATTCAGAGTACTGGTGTATTAAAAAAATATAGGCTTACTTTTTCCAGCATCATCCGGAACTTATCCTGGCACTCGCGCAAAATAGCCACTTCTTTTAATAACGATTGCTCTACTGCATCGTGGACTTGCTCCAAACCTGCGATGTTAAATATTTATATCAGTTCAAGATTAGTGCGTGCAGTCTCAACGGCATCATGCAAATTATCGTTGTTCGTCAGCAGGATTAACCCATTCAGAGCTGATGGGTGATGGCTGAATAATAATGGGTAACTACCTACACTATCATATCCAGACCTACATATCCAGGTTATATTATCATTGCTCCCATTATACTAACATTATAAATGCCAAAGATTGTGTGTAAGTGTATGCGTAAGGTTTTGTAATTAAATTCCTATGACGAACAGGATTACCGATGGGAAAGTTTAAATCAAAAGTAAAACGTGTGTAAATAAAAAAGCTTATTATATAATAAATGATTATGTTTATGACGCGGATGCCTTAAGTTAAACTGCAAGACAAGCTCTATCTGGCGACTGCAAAATATAGATAAACCTAGGTTCAGATACATAACGAGGATGTATTAGTGATGTTAAACATATTTTTTAAAAGAATGGAAATAATGCACCACCAAGTTTCTTTCCAGGTTCTTTTCAATAGCTGTAGAGACTGTCTAAGCTGAAATGACGCGCACCACCTTCACTACTTACTTACTTTTTACTTCGGATTTATCACCCGACTAGTCGACCGTCTTGTACACGTGCAGATCCATTGTTCACTGAACAATCGACGCTCCCATACATATGAAGTGTCGTCATTAATATTTGCACTCACACATCTAAATAAACTAATTAAATAGTGGGGCGCGTCATTTCAGCTTGGATGAGCTCTACATTTGCGAGGAGTCTTCATTTTCTTGAGTGCCTGTATAGGGACAATTCGATTAACAATTTTGAATAATACTGCAATTTACTTTACTATGGTGTATGTGTTAGTGTTGAGTTCCTATTCCATGTACATGTAGGTCGCTCGCGGTAGAGTAGGAACAGATCCCTTGTATAAGCCGATACCGACCCTGTCTCTTCTCCCGGTGGTAGAGGCATTCCTGCACGATGTGCAGCGGGCCCTCGATGCCGGCCACGGCGCGCTCCAGCTGGCGCCGCGTGTCGTTCAGCTTCTCGCACGTCGCCACCAGCCGCTCCATCTCGATCGACACCTGCACCGCACAATCCACTCTAAACCCAGCCCCGATTACAACACTGGCCCCGATGGATAACAGCCGTGCATAATATAGCACCATCAGTCCTACCCATGATTGCGATCGATAAAGGCCATCCCCGGTATCAAATAAAATCAGTGCTTTATTTATTTATTTATAAACGGGCGCTTGCGCTTCCAGCAATGCCAAGACGCCCACCAAACTAAAATAATAAACTATTAACATTGTTGATTATATCTAACAATAATTTGAACGGACCTTACCGACTGACGATACAATTAGGAACTTAAAAAATAGATTATACATCTCGTGTATTCAGAGTAGCGCATGTTGAATATCTACATCAACATCTGGCTCTTACTATTGGGTCCGAGGCCAAAGCTTAAAAATGACGTGGCCGACAGTTAGATGGTGAGTAGATAATGAATGAACCGCCTTGCGGACCAAACTATATTATTAAGAGAAGAAACGAGCAAGTCCCTCGCCTGATGGTAACTCACGCTCACCCATTACAGTGGTTTAATTGCAGAACGTCCCATTCGCATTTGGTCACGCAGCCGCAAAACATCCCATTCGCAGAGGTAGGACTCATGGGCGATGCCCACTTGGCTGAAAATCTGCTCCGGCGCAAAGCACAGCAGAAATGTGTGGTACATGTTACAAATATAACAGACTGTACCTACCTCATTTTTAACCGACTTCAAAAAAGGAGGAGGTTCTCAATTAGAATGTATTATTTTTTGTATGTATGTATTTTACCTCATAACTTCTTTCTGGGTGAACCGATTTTGATGTTTTTTGTTTGAAAGCTGGTACTTGTAGTCCCACTTGAATTTGATCAAGATTGGACCAGTAGTTTTTGAGTTATCCTTAATAATGTGTATTTAATTCATTTAATCATATCAAGGGTTCCGAAAATAAAGCGGTGAAGTCGGTTGTTTTTAAGCTTTGCTTGCGTTTAATTATGAGTTCAAAGCTTCTTTCGTACGGTCACACGAAGAACTTCTTGGCATAGATAACAAGTGCCTTCCTCGCTCATAAAAAAATATGGTGATAATAATTGATGTAGGTATTGGAATAGCAAGGTGAGCGCCATGATCGAAACGTTACATCATACCTCATTCCGCCAGAAAGTGGTGTCCGTGATGCGTTCACCGATTCTTCTGCCGGCATCCCTCTGGCCCTGAGTTCCCACTTCGTCCGTCTCCCTGAAAATATACGAATTTGACATCTGGAGAAAACATACGGGACTTGGTTAAACGAACGTAATTATTCTAAGTAAATGTATTTAAATTATACAAAATCAATCTGAAAACGAATTATTAATGTCCAACTCATGGACAATAGCTCACCACCACGCAGCTAGATGGCGCTGATCTACCCTAGACACGAAACGGCACTCACCGAAGCATCCTCATGATATCGGCGCGGACTCGTTCCGAGAAATTCCTCTTCGCATCGGACTCGTTGTAATTCTTGATGCTGTTTTGGTTCCACTCGTACTGTGTGTACCGCGTGTAGAGCGCGGCGCGCGCGGCGTGCTCGGGGCTGCGGTCGAACCCGGTCACGAGGTTGGGGAACCGGAGCGGCTCCGCGGCCATGCCGGCCGGCGTGTAGCACGGGTCCACCATCGTGTTCGTGATGGGCTGGGATGGCCTGCGGGATTACAGCAGCAGCGAGTACTACACTAGCTGCTATTTACATTGCACAGGTGATTATAGAGCGTACGCCGCGCCGTAGGACATCGGGGCACGTCAGCGTCGCGTCACGGAGCGCCATAACTAGATACCTACATTTTTTTATTATTTCGTAAAAAATTCTTTAAGTAAGAAATATATCGAAATGTTGAGGAAGTGACGAATAATTAACTATGTTTTTTAACTGCTTATTTAGTTGCGGCATAGGGCTAAAGCCAATTCAACGAAAAATCATGTATGCGTGAAGAGTCACGCTGTAACAGCTGAACAGATTTGGATGAAATTTGGAACGGACATAGCTTATATAGCTAGGATCATAGTAGAAAGTATATTTCTACTATGCTAGGATTAACATCTAGGCTCTATAATTTCAAACTTTATAAACGCGGGTGAAGCCGCGGAGCGCGGCCTGTCTAAAATAAACTCATAAAAGGCATAATTTTCGACTAAATAATCGATCGAAATATCGAAGTAAATCATTACACCGGATAATTAGAGGAAAGAAAAAAGTCTTAAAAATTATACATTAAAGTTACACCATTCATGGATATGTCATCGACTTATTATCATTGCAAAAGTATTATAATTTTTTGGGTAATTAATAAGCACCCTAATTCGAATCTAGCTCAGCCCCGCACTTTGAGACCTTCATTTATGTCTGGTATTTGTACTCCCTCTAATAGGTACCTATACATATATCTTATTTATCTATGGCTCTAATAACGTGAAAGGCAAACGAAAGCTGTGACTAACGACTCCTACAGATAGCAGATCTAGTGAGAATTTTCCCTTTTAACCAACACAATAAAAAAAGATGAATGTTATAGGAGTAGGGGTCTCCAAGCTAGGTAGGTAGGGTTATTCGAATGTCATTTTTTGTGATAATTAGCTGCCTATGTACTTGTACTTCCTGCAGGGGATCAAATTACAATTGAAAATATCTTACATCGGCGTTACTTCGATTTCCTCATATCCCATGATAGGTCTCCAAGGGTGCTTTTTTGGTGTGTGAAAGCAGTAGCCCACCTGTGGGGGCACACTTGGAGCCCCAGCCGTCTCTTTCACGGGACTCCATTGCTGGAGTTGCTGCAAAAACGAAGAGAAATTATTAATATTATTTATTATTTACGAATATTATAAATATTACCTATGTATAGAAGTCTATATGTTACCGTGCACATCGAAACTTCCTTAGCCATTTTTATATTTATTTAAAATAGAAAATTTAGAAAAAAATACTCAAGAAAATCATTGAGAAAAATATTTCAAAATTGACGCCTTTCTTTTGTTCATGCTTGGCAACGCAACAAAATTTATTAAATGGATGCGTTCGAAAACCGAGTAACTGATAATATTTACCTAATTGGACAGAGTATATAATTTTTATATAAAGGAAAATTAAATTTGTCCGAGTTTGATTTGTCGTATAGTTCTACACATAGGTACCAAGGATGTTGTAGCTAAAGTAATAGGATGGATAACTGACAAACTTACAGTGCCGAATATGAAACATGCTTGGAATCTTAGCACAACTGACTTAGAGCGTATTTACAATGTCAAATCGTTTTATCAATTGCATAAAGAACCAATCGTGGTTGCGGTCCCGTTGAAATCGGGTGAAAGGTTAGAAAAGACCCCTGTGTCCCTCTCGCACAAGAGCGACTAGTTCTAAAAAAGTTTCCCAGTGGTAGAAATTATAGTCTGTAGTAATAATAAGATCTTATTTGTCGTAATTATTTGATTAATCGCGAAACCTTACAGAATATGTTTCTAACTACCTACTATCAAACTATTCTCAATAAACAGTTTTTTTTTTTCCTTATAGTATTAGGTTTTATGATATTATTTTTGATATATCCGCCATTTATAAAAATATTTTGTAAAAACAAAATAAAGTTATCCTGCTATCATACTTCCTACTAATATTATCAAGGCAAAAGTTTGTAAGTGTGTTTGTAGTTTGTTCCTTCTTGACACTCAATTATGATTATATTAATGAATACGTTTGTGTATATGGAATATGCATACATTTTTATTCGATTGTTGCCGTTAATACATTGCCGGAAAGAAAGTTTTTCTTCCTAACAATACATCTCATATCGAAATAAATAGGCATTGGGAAATGCAATCAGGTTTTTTTTTGTTCAAGTAGGCAAACTTTTGACCACTATCTCACCTGATGGTAAGCGACGATGTGGTCGACGATGGAGCAAGCTTGCCTAGAAGATACCTATTCACTCGCGACTTGAAGACTCCCATATTGTGCTCATCAGAAAACACTCAGGTAAGGAGTTCTATTCCTTTGAGGTTCCCACAATGAATGTGGAGGCAAAAAGCTTAGTGCGCATTTGTGGAATGTCCACCATATAGCGGTGTCGCTTAGCAGTTTGTCTGCTTGTCCGACGATAGAACGGGGATGGGGGAACTAGATCGTGCAGTTCCTTAGCACACTCTCCAAAATGTATCTCTCCAATATGTTCCGATAAAAAACCAAGAGACTAGCTGCTACCATGCGGCGCGGCGATGACCCAAGCTCTGCAGCTTTGAATTAGTCAGCTGCTCGCTACCAATGTGTCTCTTGGGTCTCCACTCAATGGTGTCAAGAGTCTCAAGCTGGTACTTAGCCTAACCGTCCCAAAGATGAGAACAGTACTCCATACATGATCGGACTTGTGCTTGATACAAATTGAGCAACTGTCCCGGTGTGAAGTATCGTCTCACCTTTGCAAGGATTCCCAGCTTTGTTGCAGCTAGTTGGGCTTTTGACTCGATGGAAGTACCAAAATTGAGCTTTGAAGTTAGAGTCAAACCGAGTAACTCGAGATGGTCAGTTACTGGTAGGGATACATTTAGGAAAGTTGGAGTCAGTTTAAATTGACTCCGTATATCGGAGAAAAAAAGTTTAGCAAATTTAAACACAGCGATTTGAAAAAACAAATAGAATTTAAGGAAAGTTGACGAATCAGTGACCACAAAAATGTGTAAATTAGTCACGATCAGCTTAGCCAATAGCGAGCGTTTTGCCATTTTGAAATTTCCATCCATTTTAATTATTAAAACTCCTAACAAAAAGCAATTAAAGAAGAAAATCATATTATGGGAGTAATTTTGAAAAAATAAAGATTTTAAAAAAATACTTGCCCTGTTTGTAAATTGTATGCTTATTTCCTATTGATAATTTATAACGTTGTTATATTTTTCTAATATAACTATTATAGGCCAAAATGTATGGCATATGTTTTATTCTTAAAATGTTGTGTTAGCGTTGGCTTAAAGAATTTAGTAATTTTTAATTTTGCATTGGGTCACACTTTTTGACAACAATTTGTACACAACAATTTATGACAGTTAGGTGTCATAAAAGTTAGGGTTTACCTTCATTGGATTTTTTATGGACATATTGATGATCTAGTCGTGCCACCCCGCAGCTTTGTCTGCGTTTGTCAAGTTAATTAGCAGCCTATTTGTTAATCCTAGGCATAAGCTGCGTACATTCCAAATTTATCCAAATTTATTCAGCCGTTGCCGCGTGAAGAGCAAAAATACTTACTTAAATAAAGCCCCAATTACACACAAACTTTCGGATGAATAAATTAGTTTAATATAAGTATATAATAATAATATTTACCAAGATTCTGACATATCAATGTAGTAATAATATCTGTCATCGATTATCTTTATTCTAGGAAATAAATTTAAACATGGGTTGTAAATGTATCTAGAAGCTTATTACAACAATTTATAGCACATATCTCCGACATTTTGAAAAATATCGAATCTGCTCACAAAATATCACGAGAATCGGTTGAGAAATGCGACCTGTACAGGAGAACAACCGGAAAACCGGACCTACAAAAGCAATTTTGCCCAAACTGAAATGAAATCGCTTCGTTCCCGCTTTGCGCTCGTTCGGTCAATTAAACCGAAAGTAATTTAGTTTTTCATAATAGTTAATAGCTGACCCAACCGGCGTTCCTCTGTGTATAAAAACAAACACATATACGCATATATTTTTATAGTCGGATAAGCGGACGAAGCCGCGGATAGATACTAGTAAATATATATAATGTTAATTAAATTTAAATGCATTTTGAAACATCAGCGTGGATTTTAATTACGCTTATTATTATTAAAAATATTATTATGTCATTCATAAAGATATACTATATTATCTTTATGAATGACATAATAATATTTTTATTAGATATCATATTGTAGCATAATTACACAGTTAAATATCATTCAAGTAGAACATAATTCAAATGGCTCAAAAGGTTATCCCACAAACCTTAAAATCAGGGTTACCCTAAAGAAAAGGGACACAGAGGTTCTTTGTGACCTCTCACTAGGACACAGATTTTCGGCGGAGTCGTCCCTCCTATTACAAACCGTAGGTTTGTTTCCTATCTCGATGATAGGTACTTATATATTATACTGGCCTGGAAACTTTGCATGCCATGTTCAAATAAAGCCTTCGAATTGTAGCCATGAAACTAACAACCGCTATATATCCACCAAGAAAGGAGACATACTCGTACCTATGATTACTTTAGCTTTTTATAGCTAAAGTAAGTCCTTGAATTTCAGTTTATTAGTTCGTTATTTAGCCTAGTCAAAGTCAAGTAATAAATAATCATGGTCCAGTCATAACCAAGTCATGCACTAAAGTGAAAGAGGAAGCTATAATAAAACTTCTAATCGAGATTTGAAGCAAAAACGAATCACTTTTTTCAGTTTCTATGAATTGCCTTCACTAATGCACGTTCATGAACTTTTATCCTGCTAACGACCCAACATTATTTATTACATAATAACACTCAAAGAATCACAAATTGGAGAGTTAATACAATCAACAATTTTTTTATCATTTTCATGACAAGAACTTATTTCTGCTTAGTACCAAAATTTTGAACGCATCTTTCGCTACTTTCCATGAGGTGAGATTGTGGTCAAATGTTTACCTATCGGCAAGGATTTTGTAGCCTAACCGTTAGGTTAGTTTCCTATCTCGATGCCTATCGGGCGTAAAAAAAACACATTTTACAGTCAATGTCAGATTCAGATATGTCAAAGATCAGTCACTTGACGGACAGATGACAGTTCTCTATCTACAATTTCGTATTTACTTGCTAAATACCTATCTCATTATTTATTATAATTTCGCCTTACACACTGTGACAGCTGCATTGAAATAGTAAAGTACATGAACTTTATTACTAAATGTATTAATTTTATAAACAAATCATGAGTAACGTTCCGGAAAATGCGCCTCAGCGTAAGTTTGAAATTACCGAAAAATAACCGAGTCTTGGACGTATTATAAATATTATTATGATTTGGGGCATATTTTGACCTTACAGACTGCCCTGGGACGCAAAGCGAAGACGCCGGCAAGGTCTCCGCTTGTGCAGGATGCCCGAACCAGAATATCTGTGCTTCAGGTACATGTTTTCAATTTACGAGAACAACTACTTATATTATTTTTATTTAATTTCATAATGTATTTGAAGGACAATCATTGCAAGAGTTGACTAAATGATATGGATGAAGTTGAGAATGTAACCACTGCTAGTAAGCAATTAATCAATTTTCGTTTATAATAATATATGATCTAGATTTGATTATCCTACTTCATGATTAATGGATTTAAATGAACCTTTTCAATGATATAGCTTATATATCAGAATAACTCGTCTATAATTTATAAAGATATTAGCTGTACCCGGCATGCGTTGCAATGCCACATTTAATAAATGCATTATTGTGAGCATTATAATTATGGCTGTATAGGTAAAGTCTCGATGTAACCATGAACGCTGCAGTTTATGAAAAGTCAGCATTGAAAATAATGGAAAGTGTAAATGCTAAAATCAGAATTATTAGTTTTTTAATTTATCCCATAAGAAAAATTATGGAGTTTCGGCAGAACTGCCAATAACCATTTTTTTTTGTTAAGTAATTATTTCTGGCACATACAACAAAAATCTTTGAAGTTAGTGTAAGGCTGTGAGTGTGAATGTGTTTGTTTGTTTATTACAGATACTAATCTTTTATTTTGATTATAATGGTAACTTTCCTATTACTAACAAATCTCATTGAATAATAATAATACATCACATCATAATGTGTGGATGAGTAGTATTATTGTGTTTTTATATGCATAAGTTGTGTATTTTTCCAGTTATCCTACTAATATTATAAATCCGAAAGTTTGTGTGTAAGTGTGTGCATAAGTGTGTAAGTATGTTTGTTCCCTCTTCACGCTTTAACGGCTGAACGGATTTGGATGAAATTTGGAATGTACATAGATTATACCTAGGATTAACACATAGGCTACTTTTTACCTTGATAATAGCGGGCGAAGCCACAGGGCACGGCTAGTATTATATATTACTTCATACAAAAAATATAATTATAATAGTCCACATAAAGTCCATATAAAAAAAAAGTATTTTTTTATGTTAATTAACTGACAAAACAATCAAATTGCTCGCCTGATGGTAAGTGTTATGCTTGCCCATAACAGTTCAGTGCCACGACTTTGTAACTTGGTCAAAATCCTACTCGGCAAACACTATGTTGTACTGTGTAATTCCACTGGAAACATTGCCCTTCAATCCGGAATACAGTTATGTTTGCACATTACTGGCGGTACTTTAGACTTTGGCGGTTCAATATCTGGCAATGATGTGGTACTTCCCCAGGAAGACTCCACAAAAAGAGTCCTACCATTACTAAATAAAGCACTTATAAATGAAGTAAGCTTTTTAACAGTTAGTACTACTTTGCTGATGTTAAACAATATCCAGCTTTAATTAGTTTCATTTTAGATAGTTCTCACCTGTACTGTGCATTGAAGATCAAATAAAATAGGTAGGTACCTATATATTTATATATAAAATTAAAGTGATCAATCTTTTTATAGAAAACTAGCTGCGTCCCGCGGCTTTGCCCTCGTAAGTCCCGGACCATCCAGAATTCAGGGTTAAAAAGTAGCCTATGTCCTCTCTCAGGGTCTAGACTATCTGTGTACCAAATTTCGTTTAAATCGGTTCAGTAGTTTTAGCGTGAAAGCGTAACAGACAGACAAATAGAGTTACTTTCGGATTTATAATATTAGTAAGGATAGAGATGATACACAGATATACATTTAACCATAGGTTATACATATAAATCAACAAACATTCCTCAAATTTAAATTTATTGCCAAAAATCATCTTAATTTTTATGTTTTCTATTTGTAGGAGCTCCAGCTGCCCCGGACCCAGCGATAGAATTAATTAGGACTCGCCTCGCCAACGTGAAGCACAAGATATTGATTTTGTCTGGGAAAGGAGGTGTCGGCAAGAGTACTGTCACTTCACTGCTCGGACATGCCCTGGCAGCCTCCAGTCCTGATATTAATGTGAGTACCTTTGTAACTAACATCAAAGATATTATGTGTTAGTACCGATTACTCACAAATTGGTTTTCCGATGCGCATTATTTTCAATAAATCCAAGCCACAAGGAAGTACCACCATGAAAAACGAGAAGTGGAAAGTATGTATAATTTTTAAACAGCAAGGCAAAAGTAATTTTCTTACACATATTCATTCCCAATAGCTGTGCTCCGCCGTTCCGCCCGCGTTAATTAATTAAGCGTTAATTATTTTATTAATGTTTTTACACAAATTCATAAATGAAGTGGTTCTCAATTCGAGTGGGCAATCCTCACATTGCATTTGCATCATTTAGGTACTTTTTTTTTCCTGTGTCGCCTTATATTTCTGACCTTCTTTTTTGTTTGAAAGGGTAGAGTGGCTATAATTGAACCCATAATTTAGTCAAATCAAATTTGGATGAAGGGTTTCGGAGATATTGCCGGAAATGTCTTGAGTAGAAAACTTGTGTTCCTACCGGGAATCGAACCTGCTGCTTAAAAATCAGACGCGCTCCCAACTACGCCAACGGGCAATTATATAACGTTAATATTCGCCCGAATCCTACAAATCTAATCAAATATTTCCTTATTGCAAAAAGGTGAAGACATATCTACTTGTTACTCTGCAGAGGCAGAAAAAGTGAAAGCAAACTAAAACAAGAGTGTTTTAGTTTCAAAACTGTGCTACAAGAGGTGAAATAATGGTTAAATTCGTGCCTATTTAACATAAAAAGGGGCAGCTTCTTCCCAAAATGTGATCTAATTATATACAATTGCTGAATATGTTCTTATCAATTGGACAGGAATAATTAAAGAAACCTATATAACAAGTTCTCGTGTCATCGTACTGTTGATTAAGGCATGCAGAGTGTACTTGTATGGCCTCTGCCACAATAATTTATAAAAGAGCTGGGTGCTTTCCATCTGTCATGATTATAGTTTGTTTATCTGGGCCATAATAATAAAGATATGTTATTTTCTCCGCGAATTTTATGATTCCTTTTATTAAGCGATTTCAAAGAAGGTGAAGGTTCTCATATCGAAATCATGTTTTGTTCTAATAGGTTTAACCACTACTTGCAACATGAATGATGTTGTTACGAGGAAATATGTTTTAAATGTAATTTAATAAAAAAAATATCTAAACTGCCCGTTGGCGTAGTTGCTTGCGCATCTGTCTTCTAAGCAGCGGGTATCTGATTCTATACCTGGTGTGAACAAAAGTTTCTTCCCAAAGACAATTTGTGAATCAGGTTGTAGGTGTGATTGTGTGTGACATGATTGATTTCGGCATCCACGACTTGAGCTTTAGAACTCAAAGTGGGCTGTGGGTTTGAAAGCGTTTGTTATATATACGGGACATAATCGCGGTAAAAAATATTTACCTACATTTGGTCGAGAACGTCTCATGATTGGCCGAAAAGTTTTATTAGCCCGTGATTTGCTCCAAAGCCCTATATATCCCTATTTGTTCGGATCGCGAAAGCTTTATTACCATTAGGAAACTTAAGAATCACTATCAGCTATTCTCAGGTTTCTGTCTTCCACTATACTGGTGTCTTCGTAGATTTCTTAGGCGTAATGAAAAATAACTATTATATTTTTTATTAATCTGTTTAAATGATAGTTAATTATAGGAAACATTGTCTGAGATTGGAAAGTTTTGGAAGGAAAAAATCTAACTTAAGTAATTATTTATTTAGCTAATTTCGGTTATGTTCTGAGCCAGGTACGCTTTCTGACAAATTCTGACTGACCACTTTACTTAAGCGCATTATTATGTTGATTTTGCCCTTGTTATATAAAGTAAACAAACATAATTACATTGTACTGATAATGGTCTGGAGATGATTAGCCTTTATTGCTATTATTATCAAGGGTTGTAGTACTTGTAGTAACACACGTATTCTCATGAAGTGGTAAAAGCACACATTATTTAGCATCACTTGACCTATATGAAACTCATGATTTAATGTTTTTTTAAAGTGCTTTAATATCTAAAATTCCTACATATGATAATAATAAGTCAGCAGATATTTTGTAGCTTTCAAATATAACTTATTCATGTTGTTATAGTCCAACCTAACAGTTGAGTAATGCAAAGGTTGTAGCACTTATTATTTTTATGTGGCCATTATTACTACCTCTTACGAAGGACGTCTTACGTACTTCGGTTCAAGGACTTCAGTAATAATGACTCCTGAATAAGTACGTTTCACTATCAGACGCCATCCCAATTGAAATAAACTGTAGATATAATCACCCTATTGTATCTCGATCTTCTCTCGTAAGAACTGCCAAACTCCATACTGTTGAAGCGTCGACACGGCACTGTCTATTCACTTCAGCCTGTTTACAAACGGTTTGAACATAGGTTCTAAACGTGAAGGTATTGAACCTACGGTGGATCGTAGTTGTAGGTTCACGCGTCTATCGATCCCGGAGGCTCCGAAGTAATTCGCGAGGTACGAACTTCGGATGTCTGGGTGGCGTACCACAGTGGACCTGGTACGGATATTTGAATATTTCGGCACGGATGGCGGGAATGTAGGTCAGGTTTTATGGGGTCGTGTGTTGGATTATTAGGTTTCTCTACATTATTGGTTATAAGTAGAGATATTACGTTTTAAAATTGTCTCCTCGGGGAATTCTCAGGGAGTTAATTTCCTTTTGACATTGTTATCTCCTCTATTGCGTGATGACGAATGAATGGCGGTTTCAGTGTGATTATTACGTAGCAATAGCAGTTACTATTTCTTTTAGGCAAGTATGCTTTATCTTTTATTTTTATTTATTTCTTCAATCCAACAGCGTTACACGACATAATATAAATATTAGTTATTATCCATAAAGTAAGTCCAGAAAAGGATTACACTAATAGATTTTACATTTACATTAAACGAACTAGAGGAGTAAAGAGGTATCTCGTATAGCATTGCGAGTATATAAATTTTACGGGATATAATTATGTTGCAATTATTTCATAAACACCTATAATCTTCGGCAACATCTTCTCTTTTCATCAGGTGAGATGGTGGACAAATGCTTGTCTATCTAGCATTAAAAAAAAATAGTCTGTATGTGCTAAGTAAATATTTCCATTATGATATTGCAGGTGGGCATCCTGGATGCAGACATCTGCGGACCGAGCCAGCCGCGCGTGCTGGGCGTGCGCGGGGAACAAGTCCACAACTCCGGCTCGGGGTGGTCGCCCGTCGTGAGTACTCAACCTCGAATCTTCTCTCAAATAGTAGTAAAATAACAACATGGCTGAACTAGGAATATCTAGTCGCACAAGGATTTGTACAATGGAAATATAGCATATCGTGCGAAGAGTTAAAAAACTTAAATTTTGTTTCAGTATGTGACAGATAACCTATCCCTGATGTCCATCGGCTTCCTCCTCAGCAGTCCAGACGATGCCGTTATATGGAGAGGACCTAAGAAAAATGGTGCGAGCAAGCATAGTGCAATCTATTGACTGATCTATTCTTCTTGTATTTTATCTGTGTGATTTTAAAATTGAGGGTAGATAGAGTATTATATCAAAAACAGATTTTAGTATATCCGTCAGTCTTTGCGAAAGTCTTTATTTTTAATTCGAGATAGGCAAACTTTTGACTACCAATCTCACCTGATGGTAAGCGACGATGCGGTCGACGATGGAGCAAGCTTGCCTAGAAGATACCTGTTCACTCGTGACTTGAAGAGTCCCATATATATCAGTTTGTCTATTTGTCCGATGAAAGAACGGGGATGCGTGAGCTAGATCGTGTAGTCTGTCTGTGTGTTAAGTCTGCATCGGATTTTTATCAAAAAATAATTGCTAGATCTAGATACTAACAGGGCAGTTTAGTCACTAAAGAATTGTCTTAGTCTCGATATGCTAGAGATGTGAGTTTTTTTGACGAATATTTTAATATTTATTAGCTTCTATAATTACTGAAATGTTTTGAAGTATTTCCTGTCCAAATAAATCAATATATTTTTCAGGGATGATAAAACAGTTCCTAAGCGAGGTGGACTGGGGAGATTTGGACTACCTTCTCATAGATACACCGCCAGGTGAGCATAATACTACCCATGTCTATTGCAAGCAGTTTCTATTTTAATTTAGCAAAATGAAACATTTTTTTAAATATTTTTGTCGCCTACGAATAGAATCCTTTCGCAACAAAAATAGTGGGTCAGGTAACAAGTTGGTCTAGGATTAGTATGTGACACAGCATCGACTATTTATCCGACATCAGTGCTGTCACTAAGACGGACCAGAGATAGTTTCGATAGTAATGCTTCGGCTTTGTTACCCGACTGCGCGACGCAAATGTAAATTGAATATGTTTACCGCCAGACGCCATGTTGTGATAAATAAAAAATAATAATTTGACAGTGTCAAATGAGTGATAGTAAACTGTGTAATTGAATAAGTATTTGAAAATCATCTTTAAGGTTCTTTGTTGATAATTTTCATATCGAATGACCGTTTTGGATCTAAGCATACAATTGATCGAGCGAAGCGAGACTTTGTCCGTCCGTCTGTCAGACGGTGTTCGGCGCGAACGACTAGCTTAAAAGTTTTAGTAGTTGTAGTAATCTTTTGCATTCCGCCTGGGGAAGTACATTGCCAAGCAGTAGTGTACAAACATTACAGCAGGCCTACCATGAACTCTCCTGCCTGCCAAGTTCCGGGCAGTTCATTTATTAAATCGATATTTTGTCCAGCTAAAATTTGTACTTACCACGAACATACAATAGCTGAACCTATACAATAGCTGTTTTGACCTGTTTCGGGCATCACAGAGTTATTTATCTTATCTAATACAAATTTTATTACGACAAATATCGATCCAATAAATGAACTGCCCGGAACTTGGCAGGCTTAAAATTGTGGTAGGCCTGCTGTATGCAGGATTGAGGGGTATGTTTCCAGTGAAATTACTGAGCTCGCAAAGAGATAATAATATATCATCTAATATCTCAGGGTGACAAGCGCAGCAGCGCAGAAGTTCGAATTATAGATAGATAACTCTTTATTGAACACCAGAAATAGAGGAAAATACATTAAAGACATCAAAACGAACTTAGGCTAGTACAATAAGCGGTCTTATCGCTTAAAGCGATCTCTTCCAGACAACCTTTGGATGGAGAGGAGATAGCAAAATGTATTAGGACTCAGGTGTACCACATAGTTACGCAAACTTTATAATAATGGATTAAGATACTAAACAAAATAATTACTATTCATATACTAAAATAAAATTATATCAGTTTAAAACTCCTGGTGGCACTGAAATGTAACGGGCAAGCTTGACGCTTACCATCAGGCGAGCGACTTGCTCGCCTCGTCTCTCAATGATATAAAAAAGTAGGTTTACTTTTTCGCAGTTGGGTTTGAATTTTTAGTACCTTTATACGTATAGAGTCGTTTTAGTCGTAGCTTAGCAATTATAGATATCCGTAGTAGGCGTGTGTAGTGCAGTAGGATCGTTATTGCAGGCACGTCGGACGAGCACCTGTCGTGTGTACAGTTCGGTCGTTGTTGCAGGCACGTCGGACGAGCACCTGTCGTGTGTACAGTTCGGTCGTTGTTGCAGGCACGTCGGACGAGCACCTGTCGTGTGTACAGTTCGGTCGTTGTTGCAGGCACGTCGGACAAGCACCTGTCGTGTGTACAGTTCGGTCGTTGTTGCAGGCACGTCGGACGAGCACCTGTCGTGTGTACAGTTCGGTCGTTGTTGCAGGCACGTCGGACAAGCACCTGTCGTGTGTACAGTTCGGTCGTTGTTGCAGGCACGTCGGACGAGCACCTGTCGTGTGTACAGTTCGGTCGTTGTTGCAGGCACGTCGGACGAGCACCTGTCGTGTGTACAGTACTTGTCGGGCGCGCGCCTGTCGGGCGCCGTCGTCGTCACCACGCCGCAGGAGGTGGCGCTGCTCGACGTACGGAAGGAACTGCAGTTCTGCAACAAGGTAACACCTTCGTCCACACGCTCACTGCCAGCCCTGTGTCCACGATATTGCAATGTAAATAATAATTATAAAGATATAAATAAATATATATACTCAAGCATTTGAACACTATCTCACATGATGAGGAGACGATGCGGCCGGAGATGGAACATGATTCAACATCGTTTATTCAAATGGGCCCCAAAGAGGCGCTCATGAAAGTTAATGAGTCTACTGCCAGATTTGTAACATTACAGCCATCTCGACAAGAATCTGGGAAGAAACTCAGCAAGAACTTTTTTTTTTTTTTTAAACTTAAATTACTAATGCAGGAATTATATTAACCGCTTGTTCCGTTTGCTTCCATGCTTGCGTAGAAGATACCTATTCACTCTAGACTTGAAGACACTGGGTGTCCCGTCATTGTACCGTTATGGGGAACAAAGACTTAGTTAATAAGTTCCTCTCCTTCACTGTACGGTTGATAAACGTAGAAGCGTAACGCTTTGAGTGAGTTGGATTTGCATCTACATGCTAAGAGGTATCGAATGCGATTCCTTGCGAAAACACAAGTTTTCTCCCCAAAGAAAATTTGTGATTAAAGACTTTGTTTTGTTATTTACGCGCATACCACTGTATTATGCTTATGTTTAGTATTAAAAATATGAAAGTATTAATTTATTTTAAATCGCATGTTGTAAACTAAAGATTTTTTTTATGTAAAGGTCTCTATTTTACCGAAATGATCAATTTGTGTCGACAGGTTGGCGTCCGCGTACTGGGAGTTGTTGAGAACATGGCGCTGTTCGTGTGCCCCAACTGTAACGTGCGTACTACTTATTGGAATTTACGAAAATATCATCATCATCTCAGCCTCAAGAAGTCCACTGGATATAGGCCTCCCTCAAAGATTTAACAGTTGTAAGCGGCCTGCATCTAGCGTCTTCCTGAGACCTTCATTATGTCCTCCGTCTACCTTGTGGGCGGTCTTCCGACACTGCGCTTGGCCTCCATTCGAGAACCTTTCGGCTCCATCGGCCTTCAATTCTGCGTACTATGTGCCCTGCCCATTGCCACTTCAACTTCCTAATCCAGCCGGCCTATGTCGGTGACTTTCGTTCGTCTTCGGATCTCCTCATTCCTGATTCGATCTCGTAGAGAAACCGAATACTAGAATACGGTACATTATCACACAAATATTATAAATCGTAAAGTTTGTGTGTGCGTTTGTTCCTACTTTGCGATTCAACGGTTGAATGGATACGAATAAAATACTACTACTTTTTTATTTATTACTATTTGCTACTATGATAGTATAAAATATTAAAAAGCGTAAGATCTTAGCATGCTCCTTAACTAACACCGCATCTAGTTATTGTAATGGTTTTTTTTTTTTGTCAAAGCATCCCAGCAGGTTCAAATACTTACCTACACTAAACTTACAAAAGATGATTAGGAGAAAACTTGAGATGTTTACCGAGCTTTGGACGATTCAGCCGTCTACAAAGTCAAAAGCTTTTTCTAATCGAGTTAGGCGTCGTCAACCTTCTATTTATTTTCTATTATCTATGACGATTCTTTTGATTAAGCTCGGTCGGTTTGTGTTGGCAGCAAGAAGTAGGTAATGTCATTAATTTTTTCTCCTATTTTTAATTAGTTAATTTTTAGATAGGTTGCTATTCCAATGAATAGCAACCTATCTAATAATTAAATAAATTCTCAGCTCTTAATTGATATTTATAATGTATATTTAATATATTATAGATACAGTCATCGCTTCTTAAAGTATCTGAGTGTGTGTACATCTGTGTGTGTTTGTATGGATTTATTGTAATGTAGTGTGAGTTTATTGGTATAAAATATGTTTGTATACGAATGGTGAGTGCCAAGCTATCTATTTTGTTGCTAAAGTTAAAATGAGTCCGTTTGACGTTCAAAATCTAAATAATTTATTCACAAGGGCCCCAAACAGGCACTCATGAAAGTTAATGGCTCTACTGCCAGATTCGCAAATTTATAGCCATTTCGAGAAGAACCTGGCAAGTAACCCGGCGGGGCATTTTTTTCTTTTTTTTTTTAGTTATTAAACACTAATACATGGTTATATTCACCTAGGTGTATCTATATTATGTAGTTTCTAGAAAGCGTTTGTGTAGTTTGCCTCCATGCATCCTTGTAATTAATGTAGTTAATCGTTTTATAATAAGCTTTTTTAATTAATGCCCGTTTTACTGATTTACAGTGGTAATTCAGTTACATTTTTAGGAATTTCAATGTAAAATCTAACCTTCTTGTTAATTATTAATCTTGCTTTATCCATAATTTATCTTGCTTAATATAAATGTGCGCAATTTTATTCTTAAAATATATCTAGTATTAATATTGTGTGCGTCGCTTCTTAATTTATATCAATATTTTTGCGAACATGCATAATATTTTCAAAGATGTAAAGCGAAGGCATGATAAGTATGCCTGGTTCTTTAAAGAATCCCCGAGAGATTCACGCGGACCCATATCATAGATTGCACGAACCGCTACGTTAGTAACAATAATATTGCATTAAAATGTAGAGTCGCAGCGAAATCTTCCCCGCGACGACGGGCGGCGCCAAACAGATGTGCGCCGACCTCGGCGTGCCGCTGCTCGGCTCGCTGCCGCTGGAGCCCCAGCTCGCGCGCGCCTGCGACGACGGACGGGACCTGCCCGCCTCACCCGCCGCACTCGCGCTGGCCGATGTACTGCATAGTGAGTACAGTGTTACACCTACGGGCTCGCCCGTACATAGTGAGTACAGTGTTACACCTGCGGGCTCGCCCGTACATGGTGAGTACAGTGCTACACCTGCCAGCTTAGCCCGTACATAGTGAGTACAGTGCTACACCTGCCAGCCTCGCCCGGCGCCATGATTATGATGATCATGAGTAGTCACGCAAATTATCTTCATAAACATGATGTCTTATTTAACCAAATTATTGTTATATTGTATTTTTCAATTGCCTGTGCATTTTATTGCCTACCAAAAAAATATAAAATTAACCAGTAAACTTTGTTTCAGAAATCGTGGCGGCGTGTGAAAATACTTTAACTTGATATCAAAGAAATAATATAATTGAGTATGTAATAATAGTGACAAATGTTGTTATTGTTTAATGTTATACTAGTCTCAAAACTTTTTGTGCTAGCAAGCAATGCAATGTGGGTTGAGCAGTACTATTGTATACTGCATTGCTTACTGCATACCACTTATTATAAGTAAATACAGTTTATATTAGATCAATAGGAGCTGCAAGGCTTATACTTTAATTGTAAGTTGTAAGATTCATAATTATTACAAATGTTTAGTATGATAATATACACATGTACGCATAATTTTCTTTTCATTCCGGTAACCTGATATAATATTATTAGGTCTAGCCATTACCCACGACTTCGCTTTGGATACCTTAGATTGCAAATATCTAAAATCCTTTCTGCTTAGCAGCAATAAGAAGCTGACCTGAAAATATCACCTATCTTTGGTTAATGCTGTGAATTAATTATCAGTCCAATTAGTACTTACAAACACGCAGTGGAGTCGATAATTAAGAAAAAAAAATACATTGGGCATCCCAAACTTAAAAAATGCATGCTTTCTAGTCAAAATGTTATGATTTGTAGACATACTTAGGGGTAGGGCCTTTAGCTAGGTAGTAATGTGACAAAGAAACAATTTATTACTCAATGGAACAGTGCATAACCAGTGAAAATAAATGATTAATCTAAAAGTTTAAAATAGGAGTGATACACTCAGCATAATTACAAAACACGTAAATTATTAAAGTTTATTTTTTCACATAATATGGAAATCTGGGTTTTGTGTGGCCCCCCAGTCTTTCATTTTTTTTTTGCCCTCTCCCAAAATAACAATGTTTCGACTTAAAACCTATGCCCTATTCTTCAATTCATATCTTTATTAGTAGGTAATTAAGATACGGATTTGGTTTGGTCATATTTTTTTTTTAGTTTTGTCTCAGCAAACTGTGCATGACAAGTAATTTTTTTTTTTAAATGACATAAAAATAACTAGAATTCTCTTTGGAGTTTTGGAGCGAAAGCAAAAATTATATTTTCAACTTTGTATGTTTTTTCTTAAATGTTGGCTTCGCAATCTTGTGCATTTAGTCATTGTCAAATAATAAAATATTTCAAGTGTATATTACTATACTATACAGTGTCAAATAATAATATATTTCATATCATACGTCCTAGTAATAAGTCAAAGTCAAGTAAAAGAGTCAAGGCCCAGTCATAGTCAAGTCATGCCCTAATAAAATGATAGAAACTTACCTAGAAATTTTATTGAAGTTTTGGAGCGAAAGCAAAAATCGTGTTTTCCAACTTTATATGTTTTGCCTACACTCATACACGGTCACTAAGTGTGGTTGATAATCCACCAACACTACACATTAACACTCGAAAAATCACATGTTATGGGAAAAAATCCAAAATCAGCAACGTAATATTTTCACTTTCGCGGCAAAACTAGTCCCGTTCAAGTTTTCGTTTCAACTCACCGTTCAAGCAAAAACCCAAAAAGAAAATGTCAAATCTTACATCGATTGTCACTGTCAGTGACTTGAGAGAGTCATTGTCAGTCATCTCTATGTGCCAAATTTGACAATCAGATTCGGAATAGGATGCTACTCCGTGATTACATTATCTTTGGCTACTCCGAAGAACACGAAGAAATCAAATTTTGAACTCAAAAATGTTTACCTATTAATTAACCGTAATTTTCGCTATCAGTTGGTTAATGACTAGAATTTGCTATAAGCAATCAGATTTAATATTTATACGGAAGCCGTTTATCCTAAACTGTGAAAACATTGAGCGATTGCACAAGAGTTAAAAACGATTTCATGTGTATTGCCGCGATAAAAATAAATTTATAGATATGCCAGGCCATGGCCTAGACGAAGACGATGATAAGCCGTGTAGGGCTTGTTCCGACTTCAAGTCCTGGGCCAAGACTCGGAGTAAAGCGAATACTGAAAATCCAGGGACATCCACAAAGGTAAGGTTATAAAGTGGTGGGGACAAACTTTACAAGAAAATCTTCTAGAGATTTCCTCAGATCTAATTCTAGGACTAGTAAAAATATATATTTTATTAATACTATATAAACTTAGTGTATAAAAAAAATGGTTTGTGCTGCTTTATTCATTAATGAACTGCACACTGAAGTTGTCGGTTTTGCACATTCATTGTGTGAACCGCAAAGGAATATAACTCCTTTCCTGATGAGTACTATATGAGAGTCTTCATGAATAAGCATCTTCTAGGCAAGCTTGAAGCTAAGATGGTCAAAAGTTACCTATCTTGTATAATAATATATATTTCAGGAATCTGAGAATCCCATAAAGCCAGATGCCTCAAAAGAATGCCCCCTTGACAAGGAGGACCTGGGAAGGACAACATGGGCATTTCTGCATACAATGGCCTCATACTATCCAAAGAAACCAACTCGACAACAATCAGATCAGATGTCCAGGTTTTTCTGTATCTTCGCTCAGTTCTACCCATGTGAACCCTGTGCTCTAGAATTTCAAGAAGAGTAAGTAATTTAAAAATAAATTATACACATATAATTAGTAAAAATATGTATTTACCATGCTATGAAACTGTAAGGTAGATACTCATCTGATAAGTTTTATCAGTTGCACATATCTTATGACTTCCTAGTTATACATTTAGGTCAGTATTATGTAAGAAATTGATATTAAACATATTCACTATCATATCCCCCACACTAAGTTCAAAGACTCACAGAGAGGCGCTAGACCCAAGAACAGGTGCAAATGACGATGGCTTGCTGTTTAGAAAGATGACATGAGAGCCAACGGTCTAAATACCGAGGATGCTAACAACCGTGCCAAGAGGAGGAAACTTAATCAGAAAGCAGACCCTGGCACATTACATTACACTTGTATTTCATGAACTCTTTCACACTCACAGCCCCATACTAAGATAGCTACAAAGCATATTATATTTGTAGTATCTCCAGCATTTAACTATGTTACTAATACTTATTGTTATTCCAGCATAAGGAAAAACCCACCAAGGACAACATCCAGAGAGGACCTAGCCAGGTGGCTGTGTGAACGCCACAACGCAGTTAACGCAAAACTCGACAAACCTTCATTTGACTGCAGCAAAGTGCACGAGAGGTGGCGAGTGGGATGGAAGGATGGCTCTTGTGATTAACCATGGTTGATTTCACAGTCAAAATGTTGATAGATTCAACAACTCTATAGACCTGTTCGCAATATTAATATCGTCATAATTAAAGTCGTCATATACAAGTTATAAATATTAGCTCATTCGCATCATCGCTGTCTCAATATTATTGGTACTCAAAAAGTAACTAACAGTATTTCTTTTGTTATTTCATTCATAAATTTTTTAACAAATTGTATCATTTTAATTGTGATGTAATTGGTCACCGATATTGCATGGGTCAAAGACAGGTCTCGAGTTGAAAGTAATTGATCTAGTACAACATTTTGACTATGAAATTGTTTTAGAATGTTGAAGCGTAAGTCGTTTGTGTTACAGTGAAATATATTCTGTTATTATGTTTATAACTAAGTATTGAGGCAAATATGTGATTTGTTTAGTGCAAATGTGCATGCATTTACAGTTTTGTACTATTTGTGTATAGATGTATATTGAACTTTGTTACCTATAATATATTTATGAGTTAAAATCTATTTTATTTACCTACTTTCGAGATCTTAAAAATAAAACTATAAACAAAGATTAAAAATTTATTGTAGAAATGCATTGTAAAATCACAAGTTAATTATTACTTCAAGTTACGCATTAAACTCACGAGTTTAAATCAATCCATCACATGGGATACATCAATCAGTTTTTATACAACAAACAATCGGTACAGACTAAAAACATTCCTGAACCATTATCATAACCTTCATATTAACATTAGATCCTTAATTAAAGATAGCACAATGGGCAGTGTTTGTCTCCTATGAAAACTTTAAAACGTTTTCAGTCATTATAAAATCATAACAAGGCCACTTGTATGAAGAGAAATAGTCAGATACAATAGGAAAATGTTCATTAATTAATAAGTAATCTTATATGATAGTCATAATACAACAGGTAGTACACAATGCAGACTTATTGATTACAACACTGTTTATAAACCTTATTACTACAGCAACAGAGTCTATTAGCTCTCGCCGGTGCACTATTTGGGTTGCTCTCATAAGAATTCCATTTCCCTCTCGATGCCCACAAACTTCAGTTGTTCCGTTGGTCCATATCTGCAAACAAAATAAGTACCTACATATTGTGATGCTCGAGTTCGAGACTGGGTTTTCTGTACCCACTATAATCTAAATTTGGTATAAATAAAAAAAGATATTTTTTTTGACATGATAACGTCTTATGAACCGATGAACACCGGCTGCACGCACGAAAAAGTGCCACGTTCCGTCTGAGCCTGAGCGTGCAAGCGAGAGCGCGGAACAAGCGATTGAGAGGCACGTTCGGTCAAGCGTTTGTCTTATAACGTTATCACGTAAAATTATCGTCCATAAACCAAATTTACAGACAACAATTTTTTTAGGCTACAATTTACCACTGTTTTGGAAAGTGAGATGCTTGCCTAAAAGATATCCATTCACTCTTGATTTGCAGAATCTCAGTTCATAAAGCTATTTTATTTGTGAAGTGAATGGATAGCTAAATAAAACTTAGTAAATTCAATAAAATATTGATATCGGTGCTATATGTTGTGCTGACCATACATAAAATGGGATATTTAATTCTGGCTCTGGCTTCGTGTTGTATGTGTTCACCAGTAAAGTAACCTAATTCGCTACGCGTCTCACGCCTACATTTTGCGCAAAACAAACAAGCTCCTTCACTAAAAGTTAAACCATCGTTTCAATAAATGTCAATTTCCTCAAAAGCATAGCCATCTAGTGGGGGCTGATTTATTCATCTGGCGGCAACATTCAAACCTTAAAGCAGCCGCTAGAGATTATCTCGATCTTGGAATAAGACACGAGTTATTTTTTACAAGCTTTTATTTAGTTTGACCTGTCCTGGTTATCTGTTGGTTGGAAACCAAATCTTGCAAGCTAAATTAGACCTACTTCCCAATTGGACTAAAATTTGTATTTATGTATCTTCAGCGACAATACGATGATATGGTACCATTGAGTTAGTCTGATGACGGAGATGGAAGATGGCCCTAGGAACTTTTTGAACTAAACAAGATAAACCCATCATGTTTTGTGTAGCGTCCAGTGGCGACACTACAAGAGTTAGTAGTAAAAGTGTAAAGTTTATGCACAATATTTAATGCCATATATATCAACGTGATTGAGCCGATTCCCACTCGCGCGTGTGTCGGTCGCGGCGTATCAAAGCGCACTCGCGCAGTAGGTAGATCATAATTAATATTAAGCAAGTTAATGTGCTCCGTACATTTTGGGTTCGTTCGATTTGTCTCGACAAGTTCTCTGGTTATATAACCTTTTTTACTTACAACTGGTAAAAACTTGACTATAAAAACTTTTTAAAGAAATACTTATTTAAGCTGAGTAACGAGCAAAAGCTGGGCATCGATACTCGTTGATTATAAAATGCGCCGGCAGCCTGGCTCGCCTCGAAGACGGTGGACAGTACCTGTAGTCGAAGAATAGTTCCTCCCCGGGCTGGATGGCACGTTTGGCGAAGATTCCGATGCGGTGGTCCCCGTTCACCATCATCACCTTCGCGTAGCAGTTCGGGTTGATGGAGTGGTTCGCGAAACGGATCTTGTTGCCTTTGCGCGTCGCGTCCACCACGAAATCTGATCAACGGACACTACACATAAACACAAGAGCTTCTTGGTGTTACACAGGTGAATGTCACATGAACTGCCCGCTGGCGTAGTTGAACAAGTTTCTCCCTAACTGAGATTTGTGTTTCTGGTTCTGCATGTGATTGTGTGTGATGTGAATGTTTTTGGCACCCACTATATAGGTTTTTAAAACTTAATGTGTGGGTTGAAAGCGTTTATTAATTTTACTATTTGTATATATAATTGCAATCGGAACCAGTATGTATTACAAATATCAATAAATTCATATTATCGTACCTAGTAGGAAGTAGCCCGGAACAGGCATTGAAGTCTACGTGCTGAACAACAGATTATTCTACAAATCTACATCAACAGAGCAATCATAACGGGTACTTGTTCGTTAGAACAAAATTGCACAGGATTAGGAACGTGCACGACAAATGAATACAAATTAATGAATAATATTACATGCATGCCAACATACATACACTTCTTTAGGAGAAAAATAGAGGAAACCTATACGACATTCAGTTTGAACATACAGTTTCACTTATAGTATAGTTTCATCTGCGACTGACCGTTGTTGAGGTTGAAGAGGAAGGAGCACATGTACTTGTCGTAGACCTTCCCGCGGCGGTCGGCCTCGTCCTGCGAGATGATCTCCCCGCAGTACTCCGAGATGAACTCGTTCTTGTGCGCCGCCTCCTTCAGGAATATGCCCCAGCCCGCCACGTCGCTGGGCGCCAGCAACAGGTGCTTGTGGAGACCCCTCCATACAAAAACATTTACAATGATTCCTCCGATGCAAGCATTTAAACACCATCTCAAGTGATTGAAAGCGATCATGCGGCCGAAGATGTATCAATAATTGACTTGAAGATACGTATTCACTCTCGACTTGAATATTATTCATATAAGAAATGGGCTTTTAGCGATCAATACGGCATCACTTCCTAAACGTTCAGTTAAGTAAAAAATAAACATTATGTTGCGAACGGTTTCAATTCCATGTAGAAAAACTCCTAAGAAGTAAGGTTCATTTTTATGCGTCGTCGGCGTCGCACGCGGTGCGGAGTGTAGTGTAGTGTAGTGTAGGGTACCTCTGCACGGACACGTTCTTGCAGCAGGGCGGCGCGGGCGCGGCGTGCGCGGCAGCGGGTGCGTCGGCGCCGCACGCGGTGCAGAGTAGTGTAGTGTAGTGTAGTGTAGTGTAGGGTACCTCTGCACGGACACGTTCTTGCAGCAGGGCGGCGCGGGCGCGGCGTGCGCGGCAGCGGGTGCGTCGGCGCCGCACGCGGTGCAGAGTAGTGTAGTGTAGTGTAGTGTAGTGTAGGGTACCTCTGCACGGACACGTTCTTGCAGCAGGGCGGCGCGGGCGCGGCGGGCGCGGCGTGCGCGGCGGCGGGTGCGTCGGCGCCGCACGCGGTGCAGAGTAGTGTAGTGTAGTGTAGTGTAGTGTAGTGTAGGGTACCTCTGCACGGACACGTTCTTGCAGCAGGGCGGCGCGGGCGCGGCGGGCGCGGCGTGCGCGGCGGCGGGTGCGTCGGCGCCGCACGCGGTGCAGAGTAGTGTAGTGTAGTGTAGTGTAGTGTAGTGTAGGGTACCTCTGCACGGAGACGTTCTTGCAGCAGGGCGGCGCGGGCGCGGCGTGCGCGGCGGCGGGTGCGTCGGCGCCGCACGCGGTGCAGAGTAGTGTAGTGTAGTGTAGTGTAGTGTAGTGTAGTGTAGGGTACCTCTGCACGGACACGTTCTTGCAGCAGGGCGGCGCGGGCGCGGCGTGCGCGGCGGCGGGTGCGTCGGCGCCGCACGCGGTGCAGAGTAGTGTAGTGTAGTGTAGTGTAGTGTAGGGTACCTCTGCACGGACACGTTCTTGCAGCAGGGCGGCGCGGGCGCGGCGTGCGCGGCGGCGGGTGCGTCGGCGCCGCACGCGGTGCAGAGTAGTGTAGTGTAGTGTAGTGTAGTGTAGGGTACCTCTGCACGGACACGTTCTTGCAGCAGGGCGGCGCGGGCGCGGCGTGCGCGGCGGCGGGTGCGTCGGCGCCGCACGCGGTGCAGAGTAGTGTAGTGTAGTGTAGTGTAGTGTAGTGTAGTGTAGGGTACCTCTGCACGGACACGTTCTTGCAGCAGGGCGGCGCGGGCGCGGCGTGCGCGGCGGCGGGTGCGTCGGCGCCGCACGCGGTGCAGAGTAGTGTAGTGTAGTGTAGTGTAGTGTAGTGTAGGGTACCTCTGCACGGACACGTTCTTGCAGCAGGGCGGCGCGGGCGCGGCGTGCGCGGCGGCGGGTGCGTCGGCGCCGCACGCGGTGCAGAGTAGTGTAGTGTAGTGTAGTGTAGTGTAGTGTAGTGTAGTGTAGGGTACCTCTGCACGGACACGTTCTTGCAGCAGGGCGGCGCGGGCGCGGCGTGCGCGGCGGCGGGTGCGTCGGCGCCGCACGCGGTGCAGAGTAGTGTAGTGTAGTGTAGTGTAGGGTACCTCTGCACGGACACGTTCTTGCAGCAGGGCGGCGCGGGCGCGGCGTGCGCGGCGGCGGGTGCGTCGGCGCCGCACGCGGTGCAGAGTAGTGTAGTGTAGTGTAGTGTAGTGTAGGGTACCTCTGCACGGACACGTTCTTGCAGCAGGGCGGCGCGGGCGCGGCGGGCGCGGCGTGCGCGGCGGCGGGTGTGTCGGCGCCGCACGCGGTGCAGAGTAGTGTAGTGTAGTGTAGTGTAGTGTAGTGTAGGGTACCTCTGCACGGACACGTTCTTGCAGCAGGGCGGCGCGGGCGCGGCGGGCGCGGCGTGCGCGGCGGCGGGTGCGTCGGCGCCGCACGCGGTGCAGAGTAGTGTAGTGTAGTGTAGTGTAGTGTAGGGTACCTCTGCACGGAGACGTTCTTGCAGCAGGGCGGCGCGGGCGCGGCGTGCGCGGCGGCGGGTGCGTCGGCGCCGCACGCGGTGCAGAGTAGTGTAGTGTAGTGTAGTGTAGTGTAGGGTACCTCTGCACGGACACGTTCTTGCAGCAGGGCGGCGCGGGCGCGGCGTGCGCGGCGGCGGGTGCGTCGGCGCCGCACGCGGTGCAGAGTAGTGTAGTGTAGTGTAGTGTAGTGTAGGGTACCTCTGCACGGACACGTTCTTGCAGCAGGGCGGCGCGGGCGCGGCGTGCGCGGCGGCGGGTGCGTCGGCGCCGCACGCGGTGCAGAGTAGTGTAGTGTAGTGTAGTGTAGTGTAGTGTAGTGTAGGGTACCTCTGCACGGACACGTTCTTGCAGCAGGGCGGCGCGGGCGCGGCGGGTGCGTCGGCGCCGCACGCGGTGCAGAGTAGTGTAGTGTAGTGTAGTGTAGTGTAGTGTAGTGTAGGGTACCTCTGCACGGACACGTTCTTGCAGCAGGGCGGCGCGGGCGCGGCGTGCGCGGCGGCGGGTGCGTCGGCGCCGCACGCGGTGCAGAGTAGTGTAGTGTAGTGTAGTGTAGTGTAGTGTAGGGTACCTCTGCACGGACACGTTCTTGCAGCAGGGCGGCGCGGGCGCGGCGTGCGCGGCGGCGGGTGCGTCGGCGCCGCACGCGGTGCAGAGTAGTGTAGTGTAGTGTAGTGTAGTGTAGTGTAGGGTACCTCTGCACGGACACGTTCTTGCAGCAGGGCGGCGCGGGCGCGGCGTGCGCGGCGGCGGGTGCGTCGGCGCCGCACGCGGTGCAGAGTAGTGTAGTGTAGTGTAGTGTAGTGTAGTGTAGGGTACCTCTGCACGGACACGTTCTTGCAGCAGGGCGGCGCGGGCGCGGCGTGCGCGGCGGCGGGTGCGTCGGCGCCGCACGCGGTGCAGAGTAGTGTAGTGTAGTGTAGTGTAGTGTAGTGTAGGGTACCTCTGCACGGACACGTTCTTGCAGCAGGGCGGCGCGGGCGCGGCGGGCGCGGCGTGCGCGGCGGCGGGTGCGTCGGCGCCGCACGCGGTGCAGAGTAGTGTAGTGTAGTGTAGGGTACCTCTGCACGGAGACGTTCTTGCAGCAGGGCGGCGCGGGCGCGGCGTGCGCGGCGGCGGGTGCGTCGGCGCCGCACGCGGTGCAGAGTAGTGTAGTGTAGTGTAGTGTAGTGTAGGGTACCTCTGCACGGACACGTTCTTGCAGCAGGGCGGCGCGGGCGCGGCGTGCGCGGCGGCGGGTGCGTCGGCGCCGCACGCGGTGCAGAGTAGTGTAGTGTAGTGTAGTGTAGTGTAGTGTAGGGTACCTCTGCACGGACACGTTCTTGCAGCAGGGCGGCGCGGGCGCGGCGTGCGCGGCGGCGGGTGCGTCGGCGCCGCACGCGGTGCAGAGTAGTGTAGTGTAGTGTAGTGTAGTGTAGTGTAGGGTACCTCTGCACGGACACGTTCTTGCAGCAGGGCGGCGCGGGCGCGGCGTGCGTGGCGGCGGGTGCGTCGGCGCCGCACGCGGTGCAGAGTAGTGTAGTGTAGTGTAGTGTAGTGTAGGGTACCTCTGCACGGACACGTTCTTGCAGCAGGGCGGCGCGGGCGCGGCGTGCGCGGCGGCGGGTGCGTCGGCGCCGCACGCGGTGCAGAGTAGTGTAGTGTAGTGTAGTGTAGTGTAGTGTAGGGTACCTCTGCACGGACACGTTCTTGCAGCAGGGCGGCGCGGGCGCGGCGTGCGCGGCGGCGGGTGCGTCGGCGCCGCACGCGGTGCAGAGTAGTGTAGTGTAGTGTAGTGTAGTGTAGTGTAGTGTAGGGTACCTCTGCACGGACACGTTCTTGCAGCAGGGCGGCGCGGGCGCGGCGTGCGCGGCGGCGGGTGCGTCGGCGCCGCACGCGGTGCAGAGTAGTGTAGTGTAGTGTAGTGTAGTGTAGGGTACCTCTGCACGGACACGTTCTTGCAGCAGGGCGGCGCGGGCGCGGCGTGCGCGGCGGCGGGTGCGTCGGCGCCGCACGCGGTGCAGAGTAGTGTAGTGTAGTGTAGTGTAGTGTAGTGTAGGGTACCTCTGCACGGACACGTTCTTGCAGCAGGGCGGCGCGGGCGCGGCGTGCGCGGCGGCGGGTGCGTCGGCGCCGCACGCGGTGCAGAGTAGTGTAGTGTAGTGTAGTGTAGTGTAGTGTAGGGTACCTCTGCACGGACACGTTCTTGCAGCAGGGCGGCGCGGGCGCGGCGTGCGCGGCGGCGGGTGCGTCGGCGCCGCACGCGGTGCAGAGTAGTGTAGTGTAGTGTAGTGTAGTGTAGTGTAGGGTACCTCTGCACGGACACGTTCTTGCAGCAGGGCGGCGCGGGCGCGGCGTGCGCGGCGGCGGGTGCGTCGGCGCCGCACGCGGTGCAGAGTAGTGTAGTGTAGTGTAGTGTAGTGTAGTGTAGGGTACCTCTGCACGGACACGTTCTTGCAGCAGGGCGGCGCGGGCGCGGCGTGCGCGGCGGCGGGTGCGTCGGCGCCGCACGCGGTGCAGAGTAGTGTAGTGTAGTGTAGTGTAGTGTAGTGTAGGGTACCTCTGCACGGACACGTTCTTGCAGCAGGGCGGCGCGGGCGCGGCGTGCGCGGCGGCGGGTGCGTCGGCGCCGCACGCGGTGCAGAGGTCGGGGTCACACTCGCGCACGCCGAGGTAGCAGGGGCACTGCTTCGTGTTGCACTGCGCCTTGCAGCGGCACCCCGGGAAACGGTTCTGACCTGGGAACACATTTGTTTCCATTGTTAGGGTCGATTAGTTCCCCGGCGATAACTACGTGGCGCCCCGCGTCGAGTTAGATCGAGCAAGCGTTTCGTTTTCTGTCGACACATTATATTTACTAAATATGAATAAATTGCTTGTATATTTTACGACCACAGCCGGTGTTTCATTTATATAATCTTGAGAGTTTTTAGGAATACGTTCAACAGTACATCGATGATGATAGCAGGGAAAAAATCTTACTCTAATGTCCCAGGGGTGAGCGGTGCCTGCCTTAGCTTTCATTTGTCCTCCTCTAAAATTTACACGGCGTTGGACGCCATCTAACAAGAGGCGCGGTAAAGCAAGCATATGTACGACCGCGTTTTATGGTCGTTATTCAATATAAAAATATGTAAATGTTAGATAAAAATCTCACACTGTCCCGCTGAAACCTATCACCGGTTAGATACACACTAGAGGTTTCAAATTATACAAATAGCGAATCAATATTATGTTTCAAGCGATCATTGAAACCACAATAGGAAATTTCACTGATTTATTCAAAAGAACAAATTGAATCAGTCACAGATTCTATACTAAATATAATTTCAATCACCTATACAAGTTACGTATACAAGGTTACTTTGAATTAGCGCTCCATACTTCATAAAACTGAATAGAAGAAACATGTTATGACGTTGCACACCCATGTACAAAGGGTAGATTGTATGGGATTTATTATTAATTTAACAGCTTGTATTATCAACCTACATTCTATGCAATAAATGAATTATGATTATGATTATGATCATACAGGTCGGGTATCGACAATGCAACACAAAAAAAATATGAATAAAAACATTATTTTTTTTCAATTTTTGATATGTTTGTGAAGTGCCGAGCTACGATTGCAACCAATTATCCAACACGTAAACTCAAAAATAAAAAGCAATACAACTAAAACAGCTGTTATTGTTCGCATGCACCAATATGTTAACGCAGGTGAAGCTGCGCGGCACCACTATCATCAATGCCTGCGCGTCGTCGGGGCGAATGTCGGGTCAATGCCCGTCTGCGTGCAGTCGAGCCTAGTATTATTGTACACTGCGCTTTCAATAAAATTTCAATAAGTGACAAGACCTAATCAGTTTTTTTTCAAAACAAAACAAACACTTTTACACTCACAGCATTACCTACACTAAATTCGAAGAGTCATGGTCATTCATAACCTACGAACTCCCGAGTCACATTGACAGCCGAGTCCCACTTAGAACAAGAATTTACGTGTTGGATAATTAGTTTTAATTGCATTCACCATCATAGTGTAGTGTCTCTGTGCAGAGGTACTCTACACTAGAACAACAACAACAAATGCATTCACCATCATAGTATAGTGTCTCTGTGCAGAGGTACCCTACACTACAACAACAACAAATGCATTCACCATCATAGTGCAGTGTCTCTGTGCAGAGGTACTCTACACTAGAACAACAACAACAAATGCATTCACCATCATAGTATAGTGTCTCTGTGCAGAGGTACCCTACACTACAACAACAACAAATGCATTCACCATCATAGTGTAGTGTCTCTGTGCAGAGGTACTCTACACTAGAACAACAACAACAAATGCATTCACCATCATAGTGTAGTGTCTCTGTGCAGAGGTACCCTACACTACAATAACAACAAATGCATTCACCATCATAGTGTAGTGTCTCTGTGCAGAGGTACTCTACACTACAACAACAACAAATGCATTCACCATCATAGTGTAGTGTCTCTGTGCAGAGGTACTCTACACTACAACAACAACAAATGCATTCACCATCATAGTGTAGTGTCTCTGTGCAGAGGTACTCTACACTACAACAACAACAAATGCATTCACCATCACAGTGTAGTGTCTCTGTGCAGAGTTACTCTACACTACAACAACAACAAATTAATTCACCATCATAGTGTAATGTCTCTGTGCAGAGGTACTCTACACTACAACAACAACAAATGCATTCACACTAAGTTGTGTTTCCCGATAAGTACAATCTAGGAGTATTTAAATCTCGAGTGAACAGGTATCTTCATTAACAACAACAACAACAAATGCATTCACCATCATAGTGTAGTGTCTCTGTGCAGAGGTACTCTACACTACAACAACAACAAATGCATTCACCATCACAGTGTAGTGTCTCTGTGCAGAATTACTCTACACTACAACAACAACAAATTAATTCACCATCATAGTGTAGTGTCTCTGTGCAGAGGTACCCTACACTACAACAACAACAAATGCATTCACACTAAGTTGTGTTTCCCGATAAGTACAATCTAGGAGTATTTAAATCTCGAGTGAACAGGTATCTTCATTGACAACAACAACAACAAATGCACTCACCATCATAGTGTAGTGTCTCTGTGCAGAGGTACTCTACACTACAACAACAACAAATGCATTCACCATCACAGTGTAGTGTCTCTGTGCAGAGTTACTCTACACTACAACAACAACAAATGCATTCACCATCACAGTGTAGTGTCTCTGTGCAGAGTTACTCTACACTACAGCAACAACAAATTAATTCACCATCATAGTGTAGTGTCTCTGTGCAGAGGTACCCTACACTACAACAACAAATGCATTCACACTAAGTTCAAAGACATGTATCGATGCTAAAAGAATCATTTACTTCTCACAAACAATCGCACGCAGAACCAGAATCAGTGTCCCTTGGGAATGAAAATTGTGCTCCTGCCGGGAATCGAACCCACTGCGCCAACTGGATCGTCACATTTAGTTAATATAGGTAGGGGTTACTCACAGTCGCTGCTGCACTGGCAGAATTTCTCGCAAAAGTTCTGCGACTGCAAGCACGGACACATGTTGTCGCACGGCTGGTTCGGGTGGTCGCACGGCGTGTAGTTGTACCTACAACAAATACCTAACTTAATCTACAACACTCGTACAAACAATAATTTCGTCGCTTCAGGCAGGGCTTGGGTAGCTCAGTTAGAGCAATTGGGCATAATAATGGGCCCAATTGGAAAGCAACATCTTTCAAACGAATAAAAAAAATAGTCGACTTGAGTACCTCCTCCTTTTTGTGAAGTCGGTACAAGATTATGTCTCATCAAGTTATCTGATGGGTGAAGGTCGATTTTCCAATGGCTCTTTGTCGATTTAATTGATTTTTTTAAATAAAAAAAGGACATCAAATATTTTTAATGATCTAACTGACAGACTAATTAGATTTGTTTTTACCCAGGCATCATTCCTATTCCGCAGCACACTCTCAGAAATGTTTGGATTTGTAGTAATGAGTTTTCACTAAGTATTGTGATAAATTTATATATATAAAAATCAATGCCACTTTTCGTTGTAATTTATAACTCAAGAACGGGCTCACCTATCCGAACCAAATGTTTAGGCTTTGTTCGGACTATTTAGTAGATGGTTTATGTGAAGTTTGCACAAAAATGGTCGAGCGGTTCTTCATTTATCACACCCGGGCGAAGCCGGGGCGGATCGCTAGTACTGTATAAGTATTGTGAACTACCCGTTGGTTTAGTCGGGTGGCGTTCGCCTTCTAAGCAAGGGTATCGGGTTCGATTCCCGACTAAAACACAAGTTTTCTCCACAAGGATTTTTTTTGTTTCTGGTTCTGGTTGTGATTGTGTGTGATGTGAAGTCATAAAACTTAGTGTAAGCTGTAAGTAAAAAAACACAACACTATGTCATTTTATTATATATAATACTAGCGATCCGCCCCGGCTTCGCCCGGGTGTGATAAATGAAGAACCACTCGACCGATTTTGTGCAAACTTCACATAAACCATCTACTAAATAGTCCGAACAAAGCCTAAACATTTGGTTTGGAATAGTTTGGATAGGTGAGCCTGTTCTTGAGTTAAAAAAATAACAACGAAAAGTGGCATAAATTTTTATATATATAGATTCTTGAATTCTACAGAAAGATTCAACAAAAGACTCGAAAGAGAAGGAAGATTCAACAGGAGACTGCGAGTGTGAAAGCGTTTGTGTTTATGTTTATTTACATACACGTGGTGCGATGCGGAGTCTTTCTTCATCTGTGTCTTCCGACAGTGCATGGACCACAGGCGGTGCTTCTTCTTCTTCTTGCGCGGCGGCGTCAGCTCGGCCTCCACGCGGCACTCTTCCTGCCCCGTGTTGATCCAGTACGTGTACACCTTGGATATTTACAAAACATATTATTTATTAAGAACAACAAAACATATTATTTATGCCTGTTGACTTAGTTGGGTGGCGCTCGCCTTCTCAGCAGGGTATCGGGTTCGATTCCCGGCGGGAACACAAGATTTCTCATTTCTCTTAGGACCTAGAATATCTACGATTGCCGCACATGTAACTGTAGAGTTGTCAAAGTATTTGAAAAATATAATTTTTAATTTTTGTACGGAAAAAATTATGTCCGATTTCGGCTTTCGTTCTCTGGCAGACGATTCCTGGCACGATACACATACACACCACCAAGTATTACTACACCTTTTTGTTTCAGGTTGTATAAAGATAGTATATAATATACACACCTGCTGACACGTGTTGGACAGCATGAGTTGTGCGATGGCACAGTAGTTGGAGGGGAACACCTTGTGCAGAGCCCTAAATAGCGACTGGTCCGAACCTGTCCACGCGGCGTCCGCACCGCTCGCGCACAAACCTACAAACAAACAAGACAAATATTATTGGACCAGGAAAACAAGTTACTACTACTTACTAAAAAACAAAAAAACTACCTAAAAAAAGTGAACTTACTTTTTTAATTTACACTTTTTCGTTAGAGACATAGATAGACTTAGATTAGACTTATATTAACTAATTTAAGGCGTAGGTCAAGTTTGATGTTTTTTTTTTCTTCTTTTAATTTTGGCTTCGCATTCTTGTGCATTTACCCAGTGTTAAGGAATAATATATTTCAAGTGTATTTCATATTAAATGTCCTAGTCATAAGTCACAGTCAAAGTCAAGTAAGAGTCAAGGTTCAGTCATAGTCAAGTGTCAAAGTGGTAGAAACTTTACTAGAACTTCTATTGGAGCGAAGGTGAAAATCACGTTCATTAACTTTGTATAATTTGGTTACTTTACTACACTTTTACTAAGTATTAACTGTTAGTAATCCACCATTATTATTATACACTCGAAGAATCACAGGTTTTCGAAAATTATACAAAATCAACAACGCCATTTTTTCTCTTTCGCGGCAAAATCTCATGATGATTTTTACGTCGATCGATTTGTCTTAATTGTGCAAGTGACACTAAAGACATGACAGTGATCAAAATTTCAAAATGGCGACCACCAACGCCATAATGTGAAAAATAAAAAAAAATGATAATTGGTCAACTTTAAGGCAGCCATGATTGGGTCGAAGACACAGCGATAACGTTAAAACAACCGCGTTTAAAATTGCCCGAACCAGTTCGTATTTTCTAAAATTATTATAAAAATAAGTATTTATAAATGCTTTCTATTCATTCAAATTCATGAAACGAAATATAATGAATAAAATTTTATTTTCGGCATAAAACAATTGAATAAAAAAGTATTAAAATGTATGTATGTTTTCTGTTGAGGTAGCCCTGATTGTTTTTTTGTATGTTTGGTTACCTAGCGCGTTGTAGGCGGGTTCAGCGCGCGAGTCGGCGGCACTTTTGATGTTGACGCCGTTGGTGCTCCAGTTGCTGTTGCTGGAGTTGCTATTGCTGCCTGCAAATATGACATTTTAATTCATATACCTTCTTCTCAATGGCTAGAAAAAGACTAATACCAATGTAATTGATTTTAAATTTGAAAGAGAATAAACACTTTTAATTAGTAAACACTTTGTGGATCTAGTCAAACTTTGGAAGCTTCTAATCTAATATCTTTAAACGAGCAATTCTTGTATATATATATATATATATATATATATATATATATATATATATGACTGTGTAATCAGGATCTCGGAAACGGCTCCAACGATTTTCATGAAAGTTACAGATTAGGGGTTTTCCGGCCCAAGGAATCGATTTATCAACGTTCCAGGTCCGAGAAATGCTCGGTTCCCAAACTGCATTTGAAAAACCGGGTTTAAGAAACTACCAGCGCCATCTATTACGCCATGACCGATGTAAAAAACTGTTTTACTCGACACTAGATGGACCTTGCTGAGGCTACAAATTCAAACACATTCTACCAAAAACAAAAAATCGATTAAAGCTCGGTCATCCGGATATTTTACTTTAAAATACTAATTGATCATAAATTAACTAGGTGTTGCCGATTTGGAGGCTTTAAAATTAATGAAATAATTATCTCTGGTTCTTCACACGAAGCCTTGTGTATTGAGAGCCTTCTCTAACCTAATACAGAAAGGCAAATATAAATATCTACTTTCATTTAGTCCGTTTGTATCAGTAATGTTTTTATACACATACAAGGTTAAATAATTATATTGTTGTATAATAAATATTGTTAAATAATTACATTTATCATTTAAGTGAATGTTACTCATTTTGAGGGTCCATGTTTGCTCGCGTCCGTGGGACTTAGCCCCAGTTGTCCCACACGTGGCCCTTGGGTGGCGCTAAAGGAGCAACATCATAAGTGGTGGTAGGCCTTGGCCGCCGGCTTTCGAACCACCCCCCGGACAAAGCCACGGTGCCAAGCTATTCGCCAAGCGATTCGCGTTCCACCGTGTTGTCCGGGCTAGCCGTTCAGGAAGACGGGTCGGGTACAGATGCGCTAATGAAGATGACGGGATGAGTGACACAGTTATAACGTCGCATCGGGTAGCCAGGATCGGAGAGCAGCGGGATCCGAGGCACGGTTCTCCGCTGGCCGACCGCAGATAGTTGGGGGCCCAAGTAATGAGCTAGCCACTCATGAAAGGCTGCCCCGCCATCTAGCGAAAAATCCCAGGAGTGCGCCATCGTGCCGGTTGGCGACCGGATGCGAGGACCCGATGGACACTCCCGGGGGGGCTCGGGCGTCCCCGCGGTCTCCGATTTTGATTTCCCACTGATGGGTCGTTTGATACTGTATGTCACTGAGTCAGTAATTAGCGCTTTGTCCCACTTCCGTCTTCTTACCTTCACTCCCCCCCAAAAATGAAAGTTAAAAAGAACAGTAAGGCATTTAAACAACGGAAGCACGTCCTCGCTCTTCATGTGCACCTTTGTAATATAAGAGGTTTGCACAGCAACATCAACCCGGTCCACCACCATCTTGAAACCGCAAAACCTCACCTACTGTTCCTTACGGAGACGCAGATCAGATGTCCAGCTGACGCGGCGTATCTTGCTTTCCCGGGCTATAACCTTGAACATAAGTTCAAGCAGCGCTCGGGAGTTTGCATGTACGCTCGTGATGACATCTGCTATCGGCGTCTCCGTAATCTTGAAGACCCCAGCCTCTCAACTATCTGGGTTCTGGTGGATACAGGCATGGAGAAAATTCTCTATGCCTGTGTTTACCGTGCGCACTCTGGAGACGTGGAGACAAATAGGCTCATGACACACCTCAGTGAGGCGGCCGACGTGGCACATCAGAGGTATCCTTCTGCTGAATTAGTGGTTCTGGGGGATTTCAATGCTCACCATCAGGAGTGGCTATTCCCATACCAGAACACTGACCATGCTGGGAGAGAGATGCGTAAGTTAGCTTTGACGCTCAACCTCACCCAACTGGTCCAAGAGGCAACGAGGATACCGGATGTTGATGGCCACACAGCCAATTGCTTAGACCTTCTGCTGACAACAGACCCAGACCGCTATTCTGTGTCGGTTTCATCACCGCTTGGTAGCTCCGACCACTGTCTGGTGAAATCTGTGTCTGTCCATTCTCCGCCTGATCTCAGCCCAAAAGGCACTCGGCGGGTTTGGAGATACAAGTCAGCAGATTGGGATGAGATGCGTTCCTATTATGCATCTTATCCTTGGCGGCAAGTTTGCTTCTCTTCGAGCGATCCCTCTGCTTGCGCGAATGCTGTGGTAGATGTGATGCGTTTAGGCATGGAGTATTTCATTCCATTCTCTGACGCACCTCTATCCAGTAAAGCTCGCCCCTGGTTTGGGGCCGAATGTGGACACGCGGAAGCGTTAAAACATGAAGCCTACACCGCTTGGGCTGAAGCTCGAATTCGCAAGGCTAGGAATATACGTGAAAAGAAGAGAGCCTTTAACAAAGCTGCCAAGTCTTGCAAGAAGGTTCTTAAGAAGGCACGCTTTGACCATATTAGCCGGATTGGGGCCAAACTTGCTTCGTATCCCTCAGGGAGTAAAGCGTTTTGGTCCCTGGCTAAGTCGGTTGAAGCGAACTTCTGCCGTTCCTCACTGCCTCCAATGCTGAAGCCTGATGGGACACTGGCTCACACCGCTGAAGAGAAAGCTAATTTGTTTGCTTCACTCTTTGCGGAATCTTCACATCTAGATGCTGGTAGCGCTGTACCTCCGAGTTTACCTGTCTGCGAGTCGACCATGACGGAAATCCGCATTCGACAGGTCGATGTACGTAAAGCGCTGCGCAATCTGGATGTGAACAAGGCCTGTGGCCCTGATGGCATACCAGCCATAGTTCTGAGGACATGTGCGCCTGAATTGTCTCCGATACTGACACGCCTCTTTCGCCTCTCTATGGAGACTGGTCAAGTGCCGAAAGCATGGAAGTCCGCCAACGTGCAGCCTGTGCCCAAAAAAGGAAGTCGCGCCGACCCTGTCAACTACAGGCCGATCTCAGTCACGTCCATTCTCTGTAAGACAATGGAACGTGTACTGAACAAGAAACTCCTAGGCTATCTAGAAGCAAATGACCTTCTGAGTGACCGGCAATATGGGTTTCGCCAGAACCGGTCAACAGGAGACCTTCTAGCATATGCCACTCACATATGGAGTGAGGCCTTGGAAAAACACGGCGAAGCGATTGCGGTATCGCTTGATATTTCCAAGGCCTTTGACAGGGTATGGCACGATAGCCTTATTGGCAAGCTTCCAGCTTATGGTTTACCTCCCGGTTTATGTGCTTGGATCTCGGACTTCTTGAGGGAACGATCGATTCGAGTTGTCGTTGACGGCTGCTCGTCCGATCTAATGGCAATTAATGCCGGGGTACCTCAAGGGTCAGTTCTTTCGGCAACTTTGTTTTTGGTACACATTAACGATCTGCTTAGGCCCGGTATCTTTGGGTACGCAGACGATAGCACCGTTGTCGAGAGATTTATATCTAATGCACGAGCCGGTAAGGTACAAGTCCAGTCTTTAAGAGAGGCAATGATTGGGCGTTTGAATTCGAACTTGTTGGCGGTGTCCGATTGGGGCGATGCTAACTTAGTTCGATTTAATGCGTCCAAAACACAGGCGTGTCTCTTCTCCGCCAAACGGAGTCCGTTTGACCTATCTCCAACCTTCCAAGATGTACCAATACCGATAGCAAACAAACTCGAGCTTCTTGGCGTTACCTTATCGTCAAATCTTAACTTTGGCACCTACATTGAAGCCAGAGCTCAACTGGCCGCTAAGAAGTTGGGTATCCTCGCCAAGGTCCGGCAGTACTTCACACCTCGCCAGCTTCTTAACTTATATCAAGCGCAAGTCCGATCGAGTATGGAGTACTGTGGCCATCTCTGGGATGGATCCGCTAAGTACCAGCTTGAAGGTCTTGAGGCTATTGACCGACGGGCAAAAAGACTTATTGGCGATAGTAAGCTGATTGAGTCCAGATTGCACAGCCTTGGTCATAGGCGTATGGTCGCAAGTCTATCGGTATTCTATCGTTTGCATTTTGGAGAGTGTGCGCAGGAATTACATGAGTTAATTCCACCATGCCCATTTTACCATCTAACAACCAGACAAACTGACAAACGTCATCCATTTATGGTTGACATACCTCCAGTTCGCTCGAAGCGGTTTGCTTCTACGTTCATCATCCGTACAGCGAAGGAGTGGAACTCATTGCCTGCGTCATTGTTCCCTGAGGGGTATAATCTGGAAGTCTTCAAATCGATAGTGAATAGGTATCTTCTAGGCAAGCATGTCACATCTTCGACCGCATCATCACTTTCCATCAGGTGAGATAGTGGTCAAATGCTTGCCTATTCTGCATAAAAAAAAAAGAAAAAAAAAGAGAGAAATAAAATATCCTAGATCAAGTTCAAACTATCGCGAGCGGCGGCACACATCAATCAAAACTAATCAACGCTTTCACCCTCATAGCCCCACACTAAGTTTGCTGACCTGCGTCGTGTGTACCGGAAACATTCACATCACACACACAATCACAACCAGAACCAGAAACACAAATTTTCCTTGGGGAGAAAGCTAAAGTTTTCTACCGGGAATCGAACCCATCAGTAATTGCATAAAAAATATTTATCCTGAACAAGTTCAAGAATAGCAATATTTAACTGTATTTATTTATATCTTATATATTCTGATTATGTGTTAGTTATACATACATATGTAGTATATTGTATTTATTTAAATATATATATATATTTTTTAAATTCTGTATTTATTTATCAAATTATTTGATTTAGTTTATTCTAAAATCTCATAATATTTTATATACGCGTATCTTTTAGCCGCACGCCCAAACACTTTTCTTACACGCCCAGGAAAGCTGGTAGTTTATTTTTTTCTTCACTTACACTCACAGCCCCACTATAAGTTCAAAGACTTGTATCGTGGGTGCCGGAAACATTTACATTACACACAAATTACACCCAGAACCAGAAGCAAAAATATCCCTTGGGAAGGAATTTGTGCTCCTGCCGGGAATCGAACCCAGGACCCACGGCGCAGAGGGCGGGAACCTGTCCATTGCGCCAACTGGGTCGTAATGTACTGGGACATAATGCTTCATAGCATTAAGCTATTCCTTGTACACTGTTTTGTGCTAAAATAATAAATAAATATTTAGTTGGCAGCTCTGTAGGGACAGCTGAGCGCGTTCAATGTGAGTGTAGTCGACCTTTAAGGTATCGGTTGGAGTCGTTGCTGTCCTCGGAGGAGGCGTCGTTGGGCGAGTCAAGCGCGAGTTTCCCCGAGTCGTCCTCGCCGGCTGCCTTCTCGCGCGCCAGCTTCTCGCGCACGCCTTCCTGCAACCGACTCGCACATATACCACCCAGTTCACAGACTTCAAAACAGGAGGTTCTCTATTCGATGTGATTTTTTATGGTTCCGTACCCAAAGGGTAAAAAGGGGACCCTATTACTGAGACTTCGCTGTCCGTCCGTCCGTCCGTCTGTCACCAGGCTATATCTCAAGAATGGTGATAGCGAGACAGTTGAAATTTTCACAGATGATGTATTTCTATTGCCGCTATAAATACTAAAAATAAAATAAATATTTAAGGGAGGCTCCCATACAACAAACTTGATTTTTTATAGATATTGGCCGGTTTTTTATTCTTTTTTGTTTGTTACCATGGAACTTATTTTATAAATTTTTCTTGGTTTACGTTTTTTTATTTGTAAAGAATATACATTTATAGTTGACGTACCCCCGGTTCGATCGAAGCGATTCGCTTCTACGTTTATCAACCGAGCAGAAGGAATGGAACTCATTGCCTGCGTCTCCGTTTCCTGAATGATGCGCAATCTGGGTGTCTTCAAGTCAAGAGTAAATAGGTATCTTCTAGGCGAGAATGTTACATCATCGGCTGCATCTTCACTTACCATCGGGTGAGATAGTGGTCAAATGCTTGCCTACCCAACATTAAAAAAAAACACGTTCACATTGGTTCTATACAAATTTCATAAAAACCGGTTTAGTAGGTTGGTTTTTAAACCAACCTACTGGAAAAAATATGTCATACATTAACACTTTTGTTATTGTCTCTAAAGGAGTGTATATAGGGGTAAGACACTGTGTTCATTTGTTCTTTTGCAGCACTCTCACTATACAAGGTTACTTTGAATTAGCGCTCCATACTCCACAGGGGGGTAGGGTACCGACAATGCAACACAAAAAAATAATAAAAAAAACTTTTTTTTTTATATATTTGAAAAGCCGAGCTACGATTACAACCAATTATCCAACAAGTAACGCAGGTGACGCTGCGCGGCACTACTATCAACGTTTTTTTTTTGTGTTGCATTGTCGATACCCGACCCCCCTGTGAAGTATGGAGCGCTAATTCAAAGTAACCTTGTATATAACATTAACATAACACTACTTCAAATATTTTATCTTCTTGGATATTTGAGTAATAATCAAATGTATATTTTATTTCTTGCAAAAGGCGGTACAAATTCAATTCAAGTCGTTTAATGACGACCCAGTTGGCGCAGTGGACAGGTGTCCGCCCTCTGCGCCGTGGGTCCCGGGTTCGATTCCCGGCAGGAGCACTAATTCCTTCCCAAGGGATATTTGTGCTTCTGGTTCTAGGTGTAATGTGTGTCTGATGTGAATGTTTCCGGCACCCACGATACAAGTCTTTGAACTTAGTGTGGAGCTGTGAGTGTGAATGCGTTTGTTTGTTGTTTAAATAAAAAAATAAAAAATGTTCATGTTGAGACGTGGTACACCTATGAGCGCCAAAAAATAGATAAAAATAAACTAACCAGCAGCATGAAGCAGTTAGGTCCGCAGGGCTCCGTGACGGACTTGAGGTCGGGCCCCTTGCGCTTGGTGAGGTTGGGCCCCGGGTGGCACGCCTGCAGCCCTGCGGAGGTGCACACGTCACGGGACTGCCGGGCTACCCAGCTGACATTACGTTCATTTATACCCCCTCTCCCCTCCTCCCAGCTACATTGCCTACGAATCTCTTGTAACAGCAGGCTTCGGTTCGAGAGCGGTCGTTATCACAGGCGATTATGGAGTTCAGCGAAGTAAAAATATGGTGTGCCATATTTAGATTTCTAACGCACATCGTGAAGTTCTCGAGGAGTAAGAAATGTATCACAACTTTGGTTTAGGAACGATAAGAAACTATGTTTTTTTAACTGTTAGTGTCTATTTAAGGCTAAAGCAAATTCAACTTGAAATCTGAAATACATTTTTAAATGGCATTATTTTCGACGAATATAAACTCCTCTCAGAATAGTAACAAGCTCCCGCTACGTTTTTTATTCTAAGTCTAGTGTGTTTACCACCCTCGACTACATCATCACCGTACCGACAGGTGAGATGATGTTCTAACGCTAGTCTATGAAAGAAAAAAGTATTGTAAAACTACATCTATATAGTATATATAAATAAATAAATAGCCTTACAACTAAATGATATAATGAATACAATAAATAGGCAAATAATAAAGTATATATAAGTATTTGTGGAAGCAGAATATAATTATGTTAAGCAAAGTTTGATAATTTTAGAAAAAAATTTTACACGGTGTGACAGAAAATGTATAAACAATTTTCTACAACAATTTAGATAGAGACAGAGTTATGCATGGAGAATGAACATGCTTATAAATTCGATTACCGCGGACGAAGCCGCGGGGGAAGCTAGTTAATCATAATGATTGACAGACGTTACACCATTTATAATGAAAAGAGCTTTAATGTATAGAAAATAAAGTGGCATTTGCAGATGAAGAGAAAAATAACATGAAATGTTCGGGAGCAAATGTGGTGAAGGCAAAAGAACAGACATGATAAGGATTTAGGCAACTGCCTTACCTGTCGCCTGAGTCCCTGCCGGCCAAACAACAACATAATAATATACTATTATATCTATGTAACAGTTTACAACTAAGTATATAATAAAACAGTTAACATACACACACTACATAAATGTAATTATTATAAAAGCTTAGATTTATTTTATATTTTCAACCGACTTCTAAAAAGGAGATACTCATTTCGACAGTTTTTTTTTGTTGTTGTATGTATGTTACGCAATATATCCGACAATTATGAATCGATTATGCAGACTTTTTTTTTGCTTTAGACTTTTTTTTTTTACTCTCAGCCCCACACTAAGTTCAAAGACTTGTATCGTGGATGCCGGAAACGTTCACATTACACCCAGAACCAGGAGCACAAATATCCCTTGGGAAGGAATTTGTGCTCCTGCCGGGAATCGAACCCAGGGCCCACAGCGCAGAGGGCGGACATCTGTCCACTGCGCCAACTGGGTCGTCAAGACTTGCTTTTCATAAGTGACAAAGTCGGTTTTTTTGAGCTCTGCTTGCGTTTCAATTATGTATACATACTAAACTCTCATAATTCGTTCGAAAACGGTATCTTATGTGCTGATTTATATATGCCAGTGACATAAACCGCTGTTAGGAATTGTATATCAAGATTATATGAGATTCCGGAGCTTTGCATTAAAATCGTAAACATGTAAATGTACAAAAAATTTAAAAAACCCGACTGCGAAAAAAGTGAACCAACTTTTTCCCCATTTAATTTCTATCATTCTCATACCCAACTCGATAAGTTTGTTTTTTTTAACGTATTACTATTTCGTGCCCAAATCCGCCATGTTGCTTTTTTAAATAACAGTCTAAGGACACTTTAAAAGGAATATAACAATATAATATAACGATACCATCGAAATCCATCCAGCCGTTTGGAAGATACGAGGTAATAAAGAAATTTACAAATATACATACATAATACTATATAACGGAAAAGCGAAAAAATAACCCTTCCTTGGCAGTTCGGTAAATAGCCAAAACAGTTTGGCCATCCAAGGTTAGTAACTGTATGGGACAACACATTTCCGTTTTTGCATACCTTATTTCTTAGACAATGAAAAAGTAATGGAAGCCCTGATGTTTGAGCATAATATTTGGACTGGCTTAAGAATTACAGTACTGCACTGAGGCTGAATAATAACAGGCAGGTAATGTTGTATTTGTCGTTTACATGCTTAGGTCCTTACGAAGATAAAGTAGAAACCAAAGTATGTTTTCTTCAAAGAGCTATACCATAAGCTAACAGCTGTATGTCAAGGCTGATGTTCCAATGCTGGCATTCAATTAGACTCCTAGGTTGCTAAATTAGGATTAAAAATTACTAGCCTTTTGGAAACGAAGACGTCTTAACATTTAAAGTTAATAAAAATTTGGTTTTGCCGCTTTTAGGCAAATATTTAATCCTTTATTATCAAAACCATCCTTGTATTTTTTTCTTAAATTTCCATTTATTTTTATTCTACGAAGACAGCATTGAGTGGCTATGGCAAAATTTCTGGGAAATATTTTAAATTAGTTTGTATCAGTGACATTTATATTCACAATTATCTAATAAATCTTTAAGTATTTAGTGAACGAGGGAAGTATAAAAAATGCCGTAATGCTGCAAAACGGGTGAAGCATCCTAGGTTTTACTAATTTCGCTTGTCATAACTGTGAGCTACACGCACACAAATACACCAAATGTCCAAAAATCGGCGTCAAGTGACCCTGTAACTATTTAGTTGTCTGTGACAGTTTGCAGCGAGATGCACACACGGACATTTGCGGGCTTCACTCATGATTGAATAAGGTTACGTCCGCATTTCTTTCAAGTCCGTGTGAACATGAAATTTTTTTTAATAGATAGGCAAGCATCTGACCGCTATCTCACTTGATGGAAAGTGACGATGCAGCTATTATTATAAAGTGGATATTTACTTATTTCAAGCACAGAATACTGGTTTGGAACTTGAATTAATATAAAATGTGAGATGACGACAAAAAGTGAAAGATAAGTGGTACTGACTGTGCAGGAAGCAGTCGTACTTGAAGCAGCGGCGGCAGAACAGCGTGTGGAAGGAGTGCATGGTCTGGTCACGTGACACGGACTCCGCCAGCGGCCCGTCGATGTTGGGCGTGCACTCGGGAGGCAGCGCCAGCGGGTCGCTGCGGGACGTCAGCTCTATGTACCTACGGGACACGGGAACTACAGGACGGAGCGAATGAAGCCTACGAGTCAGAAGCTTTAGTCCATACGTACTTTAACTCTGCCGTTATAATGATAAAAGACATATCTACATTTTTGTCAAAATTGAGTCATATATCATCGGAATCTGGAAAAATAGACGCATCTGCTAGTATTTTCCTATTTTAACATATTTAAACGCAACCTACTAAATCTTACTTTTAATTTAGATGCATCTGCTACAAGTCATAACATATACTAAATAGTTAAGACATTTCTGATGTAAACAAAATTTTGTCAAAAATGGCATTACGTCTTTTTTCCTTATGAGGGCAGAATTATAAACAAGTAATAAACTTATTTACTTATTTTTTTATAAGATCACCAACATAGTGTTCATCTAAACATTCACAACAGCGTTATCTTAAATTTTCAAACCAGATATCACATATTTAGTTGTGAGGACTACATTCATTTAAATTGTAGTGTGAGCGAATAATTTATAAGTACCTGAATGCTCGGTTATTTTAATTATTATTTCCACTAAACTACGTTTTCTAAAAATCAAACCTAGCTAGATCGATTTATCGCCCCCGAAACCCCCTGCATACAAAATTTCATGAAAATGATATCAATGAGCCGTTTCAGAGATTCAGATTATTATATATACAAGAATTGCTCGTTTAAAGGTATTACATACTGTAATATTAAAACAGAATTAACACTAAATTGCAAATAAATATCATAGGTGAAATATAAATGGTGAAAAATAATACTTTTAATTTCTTAATCATGATATCAGGGACTTTTTGAATAAATGAGAATTGCCCACAAATGTGTTAATTTGTTAGGTTTTAGCAAGAATATTATGCTGTCGAATGTAAAATAAACGCATTAACAACAACTCCCTTTGTAGTCAGATGTAGTCTTCAAGGAATTTGATTTATTGATTTTGATTTTGAAATAACAAAGTTCAAAACGCTGCGCGGCACTGAACTATAATCTGCAAGCGTGGCGCTTACCATCAGGCGAGCGATTTGTTTGTCTCGTCTCTCAATGACATAAAAATCCTGCAAGAAAAAGGCTCTAAAGAAAACGCGTTTTGTTAACATTGTTGTCTACTATTTCCCTCACTGACAAACCTAAATTATGAAGGGAATTTATTCAGAAACAATAATAAACAATAATTTGTCTAGATTTTAGGTCTAGTACAGGGGTCGGCAACCTTTTGTGTCGAAAGAGTAAAAAATTGCAATTTACAAAATTTCAAAGTTTTATAGAGCCACAATTGTTTTTCTTGCCATAAATAATCCTTAATGCCAATAATAATAACTACTGTCTTATGAGTATCGTATAGAAACGCTATGCACGCATTATACCTACCTAATCATCATTTTCTTGTTTCAACTGTATAAATGTACATTTTTGCTTTTGGGGTCTTGTTAATGGCTCGATAGAAATGGTGCCTGATCATCGTTTATCGAATCAGAATGATTTTTAAAATTTTTTTTTTGCATGTGGAACTAAAGATCCGCAGCTACCCATCCAAAGAGCCGCAGGTTGCAGACCCCTGGTCTAGTACATCATACTCACTTCTCACGGAGCTCCTGAGCGGTGCCCTTGTCTGGGAACTGACAGCTGATGGCCTGGAATATGATGAATATGGGAAACTGCTTTTCGTGGATAACCTTCTTCTCTACTTCCTTGCTGGTATCCTTTTCCTTTTCTTTATCTTTGTCTTTTTCCTTCTCCTTCTCTTTCGAGTCTTTTGTTGAATCTTTCTGTAGAATTAAAGAACCATATATATGATATGATATATAATAAAATGACATAGTGTATTTTTTTTTACTTACAGCTTACGCAAAGTTTGATGTATTATGTTGTGGGTGCCGGAAACATTCACATCACACACACAATCACAACCAGAACTAGAAACACAACTTGAACAGATAACAGACCTTGAAAAGATAACTTGTATTCCCACCGGGAATCGAATGCAATGAAGTCTGCAGGCAGTTCAAGTTGGTTACTTTATTATTACATTTTCCATTGTTCTTTATAGTACGAAGCTTTCGAGCATAGATAAAAAATGAATAAAAATCAACTGAATCCTAGGCACTGAACGCATTATAATGTATATTTATATAATAATATGTACTATAATAATGTTAAATATTATAGTTGATTTTGTTTATATAGCATTGGCCTTGCTAGGCAGACCTACATTGATAAAAATTCCTGCCTCAAGCGATACTTTTTTCCTTTCTAAATTTATCAATATTATATAATAAATAGATCATATAGATGCCTACATTGTACTCCTACATTAGCCTTTACTACAGTAATTCACACTAGTAGGTCTCCACGACTTGGGCCTTTAGCCTAGTCTGGGGCCACTCTAATAACAAGTTAGGGATGGTAGTTATTATTATCTTGTGCTCATGTGTAATTTACATTGATTTATATAATCAAGAAATTGTCACATATGCATCCATTGTATATTATATTTATGAAATAAATAATTATCTTATCCTATGTCCATTTATACTAGCATCCTTATACCTCTTTATCCTCTTTAGACAGTCTTGCTTCTCGCTCCTTACGTTCCTCAGCCACTTCATCCTTAGTCTGGTACGCCATCAGAGCGTGAACGAGATCCACAAACAGTTGGTCATCTATAAACCCTCCCTCTTTGTCACCTGCAAATACAACATAAGTCAATTTATTAGAATGAACAGATTAATGTGTACATAAAAATTTGGACATACAATAAACAGATTCACATTTAATATTGAAAATGGAATGAACAGATCCTACACATTAATTGACATGAGAGTTTGGAAATATAATAATCAGATTAACATTGAATTTTGCTAATAAATTTACAGATGAACAGTTTTTATAGAATTTTGGAAATAGAATTAACAGATGAATAATTTATCATTGAATCTTGGAAACAAAATTAAGTTTAAAGGTTATTATTGAATTTTGTAAAAAATAATTACAGATTAACAGTTTATTATTGAGTTACGCAAAATAGAATTGACAAATGAACAGTTCATCATTGAATTTTGGAAGTAGAATTAACATATGAAAAGTTAATCATTGAACTTTGGAAATAGAATTAACTAATTAACAGTTAGTCATAGAATTGACAAATACAGTCGATCATTGAATTTTAGAAATAGAATTAACAAATGAAAAGTAATTCATTGTATGTTGGCAATAAAATTCTTAATTGAATTGACAAATAAAATTTATCATTGAATTTTGGAAAAAGAATTGACCAATTAACAGTTTATCATTGAATTTTGAAAATAGAATTAAAAGATGACCATTTTATCATTGCATTTTAGAAACAGAATTAACAAATGAAAAGTATATCAAAGAATTTTGGAAACAGAATTGACAAATACAGTTTATTATTGAAATTTAGTAATACAATTAACAAATGGTAAGTTATTCATTGTATGTTGGCAATAAAATGCTTAATTGAATTGACAAATAAAGTTTATCACTGAATTTTGAAAATAGAATTAACAGATGAACAGTTTATCGTTGAATTTTGGAAATATAATTGACCAATAAAAAGTTAATCAATGAATTTTAGAAAAAGAATTGACAGATGAAAACATAAAATTTGGAAATAGTATAATCAGATGAAAACTGTCATTCTGATAATTCAGGGGTTAACATTGAAATTTAATTAACAGGTTTACCAATGAAGCAGTACAATAAGACCATGTTCTTCATTTGTCAAATCGGTCAAACTTCTCAACCTACTATAGAATAATAATAAATGTAAACATTAACGCTTTCACAATCACAGCCCCACACTAAGTTCGACGACTTGTGTCGTGGGTGCCCAAAACATTTGCATAACACACACACACATTCACAATCAGAACCACAAGTTTTAATTAGGGAGAAAACTTGTTTCCGCCGGGAATCAAAACTGATACCCCTGCTTAGAAGGCGAACACTCACTCATCTGACCCAATGGGCAGTTCATTTTTGTAATATTTCCAAAACTTTGTACAAACTGATTGTTATACTGTGACTGATGACTTGAAAGCATCATAAGCATGATCTGATCGAAGAGCAAAGCCTATAGTGCTTAAATGTCATTTATAACTTAATTTTAGTATTGTGGTATGATATGAGCACCACCACAGTTGGATAAATTCCAATAAGCATAGATGTGTATGCCACACACCAATGTATTATTAATTTTAGCTTGTGGAGAAAGCTATTCTGAAAATATGTGGTAAACTTGGTCGAAAAGTCAAGGCAAATAAAAATAGTTTAGTGCGAATAAGTCCCTTGTTCAGATCCCGAAAGTTTAAATGATTAATCTCAGCATTGCTCAGTTCTTTTTTCTTTGTTAGCTTGCTCCACAAACGGTAGAATATAATGCAAAGCCGATGTACCATGCACTTTCCCGTCGTAGTTCTTAATGAGCTCCTCGATGAATGTACCATCCTGGTCCAGGACCTCGTCTCCCATGTAGGGGATGTTATGCAACACCGTCTCGTCCTCCACCATGAAGTTCTTCTGAGTCGGAGCCCATGTGTACATTGTCGGAATTGGGTTGACTGAGTTTATGATTCGGATTGGGACTTGCTGGGTCGTTACTACACCACATGCTGCAATAAAATATTAATATCAAACATAAACTAACCTCAATACTTACAACACTTGTGTTATAATATTTCTATAGCATTTCGATATAACTTTGTTAATCCCCCCCCTCCCCCATTTTATGAATTGATGGTGCATCACACACCTTGGATCTTAAAAAGCATCACCTGAATTTGAGGATTCTGTTACTGCGGGTCTAGGGGGTTTGTCTCGACCCTCCTAATTCCATTTAGAGTAACGACAAAATATATATTATTTTTTATGCTAAATAGGTAAGCATTTGATCCCTATCTCACCTAGTGGAAAGTGATGATGCGGCTGAAGATGTGACATGCTTGACAAGCCTTAGAAGATACCTATTCACTCTTAATATGAAAGCTCCCAGATCCCTTCAGGGAACAATGATGCAGGCAATTAGTTCCACTACATCACTGTACGGACGATGAACATAGGAGCAAAACGCTTTGATTAATATAATATATTTTTGCAAATTTGCAACTAAAATTTTTTAATGCGTGAAATGGAACGAAATATTAGGTATTTTGCTTTTGGCAATTTAATTTTGGCAAACCATTTTTACGCAGATTTAGATTAATTTTGTGTATCTATTTTTTTTTCTGATAGTCTAGTAGTATTACCATTATCTCACTTGATGGTATATAATAGTGAGATATCCAGTATCTGGAACTGGTAGGGATATATAAATTAGACACAACTTTATTAACCTCTAGCTAGTGCATGCAGCCTGGATAGACGTCTATTTCTATGTATTAAATACCGTCAGTGTAAGAGACTTCAGCCCGCTTCATGAGGCTCTCGTGGCTGGGAGTAGGCGCGGCAGGCGGCCAGAAGGGCCGGCGCCCCCGCTCCGCCAAGCTCGACTCCATGCTCTCCACCGCCTCCGACATCAGCCGCAGGTTCCGAGCCCATGCCACTTTCACCTCGTCCGCGCGCTTGAAGCGCTACAAACGCCAAAACATTAGTTTCAGAAAACTTTGCAAACAAAGAGGAACAAGAAGAGTCATTTGATCGCACCTTCACTTGCCGCAATCTCATGTATTCTGATTTTACGCGCTTTTTCCATTCTGCCGACACTTTGGATTTACTCATGGACAAACGTTTCACAGGAAGTAAAGTGAATTTATTTAAGGAAACTAAGTAGGAGTAAATAAAAATGAAATGAGCCAAATATAGCCCGCCACAACAAGTACCAAAGAGTATACAAAGATAATGTAATCACTCCGTTTCATACATTACAGGGATTACATTATCTTTGACTATATATATATATCACAGAGCATATAACTAGTATAGTAGAACAAACAAACAGCACCACAGAGAAAGTAATTACGTACACAGACTACATAAATTTTATATCTAAAATAATATATGAAATGACCGCCTTCTTACCGATATGTAACAGATTATATTACATTTCAGGTTTACCGGTTTTTGTTAAATGTCTACTGGCACTGCAGTTTATTGTCCTATCAATGTAGCTAAAGCTATGTGTTTGTTCATTCTCCAATAATTCTGCTCTACTGCTACATTGTCTATGATTCTGAGGAAGCAAAAGTGCGCTGCCATTTTCTGTTGAACAATTTTTTCGGAAAAGAGCTATAAACCAAAAGGTGAGCTTGTTAAACCAGGTATTATATGTTTATTTGTACACATTTTTAGAAGCTTTATTCATAACGCATGCTTTGATGTCAAAATTTTCGCCTACTGTTCGGATTACGTAATTTGTTGTTCCTCGTCACAAGTATTTACGACGTCCACGATTTACACATTCGAGGTATGAGGGCGTCTCTCGTCCCGAATCGAAGAGTAGAGTTGGTGTCTACACCGAAAAGTTGTTCTGTTTGTAGGTGTGTGCGCACCTACAAACTGCCGCAGGTTATGCGAGGGACCTAAATAAGTATGTCCTCGTATCGCGGCGCGTGGGACGGCGGGCCGCCGGGCGCGGAGGGCGAGTACGCGCCGCCGCCGCCGCCGCCGCCGCGCCTCTCCGTGCCCGCCACCGACCCCTGGACCGGCGTCAGCTACTCGCAGTACGGCGCACCCACCTACGACTACGCGGCCTACGGCGGCGCCTACGCGTACGGCTACGACGCGGGCTACTACCAGCCGCGCGCCGACGGCGCCTACTACCCTCCCGCCGCCGCCGCCGCCGCCTACCCGCCGCCGCCCGGCTACGAGCCGCCGGCGGACTCGCGCGCCCGCGACCGCGACCGCCGTCGATCCTACACGTCTAAGTCTAGGAGCGCCTCGCCCTACGACCGCAGGGAGAGGTCGTTCTCGCGCTCGCGTGCCGACGGGTACGACGATAGGCGCCGCAGATCTCGCAGTACCTCTAACCGCAAAAAGTATTCCTCGAGTGACCGATCTCGCTCCAGATCTTATTCGCGCTCCTCCAAGAAGGATGGCAAGAAAAGGAGGACCCCGTCCACGAGCTCATCCGCTTCTGACAAATCGTTTAAAAAAGCTAGCAAGAACAGACGCAGCGATCAATCCCTCACTCCCCCTCCTAAGACTAAGAATTATCGCTCTCGCAAACATTCTGAATCTCCGGGCACTCCGACCTCTAGTATAGATAGATCCGTTAGCAAAAGCAAAATTACAAAAAGTCATTCCAGCAAGGAGAGAAAGGGTAAAGAGAGACGTAGGGATGTCACCACTCCTCCCAGGAAGAAAAGGGATATTACTCCTTCTAGGAAGAAGGCTGATCGCTCTTCGATTTCTCCACCCAGGAGTTACAAGATGCCGGGAAGAGAGAGCTCGCTCACTCCTCCTAGAACTTACAAATATAAGGATCGTAAAAGTGATACACCTCCGAGAAAAGCTAGAGACAGTTCTGTGACTCCCCCTAAAAGTTATGCTAAAAGTAGTTCGTCTAGTTCAAAGTCCGGTTCACTGTCACCGACGAGGTCCCGACGTAAAAAGGGCCGGCGCTCGTCCTCACGTCACTCGAGCCTCTCGAGCTCCTCAGATTCCTCGCGCCGCTCCCGTTCTAAAGCGAAGCGCAAAGCTAAACGCAAATCTACATCAAAACAAAGATCTCGCTCCCGAAGTCGCTCGAAACGTCGTTCTAGAAGTGGCTCAAAACGCCGTTCCAGAAGTGGTTCGAAACGTCGCTCCAGAAGCGGCTCGACGCCTCGATCCAAATCAAAGGCCAAGAAGCGATCAGAGAGTCCCGGCCGTTCCAAGTCGCGGTCGCGCAGCAAGTCCGGCAGCGGCACGCCCAGCGACGACGCGCGCCGAGGACAGTTCACGGTGTCGGACAGAAAACGATTCTGGCGCAAGCACAGATCTGAACAGGAGGAGAGAAATAAGGAAGCGCGGACTCCGCCCAAAGAAGTAAAGCCACCACCAGGAGCCTTAGAGGCCAGCCGGGCCGACGACGTGCATTACGGTGACCCGCCTGACGTGGTCGGACCCAACTACGCCGAGCTGCTGCCGCCGCCAGATCTCGCCGCCCTCGCGGCCACCTCCTCGAGGTCCAAAGCCGTTCCGATACCTATTAAGAATGACGGCAGCTTCCTCGAGATGTTCAAAAAGATGCAGGAGGCAACTAAGAAAGTTGAGGAGGAAAAGAAACCCGAAATGAAAAAGCCCGTTTTACCATTCATCGGCAAGAGGCGCGGTGGCAGAGTGCTCAAGACCGGCCTCGTAAAGAAGGCTAAAGCTATAGACGAGCAGACGGTCGATAATGCCCCCAAGGATGCCTGGTCGCTCTATATGCAAGAAGTTAAGAAATACAGAGAGACGTCATGCGAGGAGGAGCGCAAGACCCGCCCCCTCGTCAAATGATTAAAGTTTAATATGTTTAAGTTAGTTGTATTTTTTTATTGTGACATCCGTTGTATTTACGCGTTAATAACTCTAATATTCTATTATATTACTACTATAATAATTCTTTTAATTGTAATCAATTGTAGGCTCCCATTAGTTGCGTTTCTTATGAAACAGGTTTTCATAATAAAGATGTATGACAAGGAATGTGTTGTGTTCTTTTCAGCAAAATGCCTGAGAGGATCAAATCTGTAGCCGATATCAAAACCGCACCTTTCGACGCTCGCTTCCCTAACCAGAATCAAACAAGGTAAGGTAAACTACATCGTCGTATTGATAGGGTGAACGAGGCGCCAGGCAACCGGTGACGGGCGGCGGCGGCGTGGGCGGCTTCAGCGCTAGTATATGGGCCAAATAGATATGTACGGTACATAATGCCAGGCCACGGTCGTGGTGGGACAACTTAGATCTATATAGGGCAGGTATTGACAGGATTGATTAATTTAAAGTGTATTTTTTTTTTATTGGAATACAAAAATATTAAGTAAGTTTCTAATAATAAATTAGAATCGGGTTTTCATTATTAATCTTGGCATTAGATTAAAGTAGAATTTCATCACGATGCATTTCAACAGAATATTATAGAATTCATAATTTTTTCAATTATAATATATATTGATTATAATCAGTTGAAATTTCATATTTAGTCAATATCTTTGTAATGATAACAGCAAAAAAATGTAACTGCCCGTTGGTTTAGTTGGGTGAATGTTAGCCTTCTAAGCAGGGGTATTGGTTCGATTCATGTCGGGGAACACAAGTTTTCTCCCCAAGGAAAATTTGAGTTTCTGTTTCTGGTTGTGATTGTGTGTGTGATGTGAATGTTTCCGATACCCACGAGACAAGTCATAGAACTGAGTGTGTGAAATCGTTTTATGTTTTATTAAACAAAAAAAAAAGCAACTACTGCTTTATTTTCGTAACCTTGATCTGGTTAAATGAATTTAAATACGCTTTATTGAGAATAACTCAAAAACTATTACCAGTAGTTTTTGATCTTGATCAAATTTAAATGGGACCACAAAGGAAGCACCAGCTTTCAAATAAAAAATAAACATTAAAAACAGTTCACCCGGAAGTTATGGGGTAACAGACATAAAAAAATTACTTTATTGACTGTTTTTCTTTGTATTTTACGCGATATCCGTCAATTAAGAATCGATTTTGATGATTTTTTTGTGTTTGGTAGAGTATACTTCCGAAATATAAGCGATGAAGTCGGTTTTTTAAGCTTTACTTGCGTTTAAATTATTTGTTTAATTTTTTTTTTTAGCTCCCCGATCTAGCTTCTACTTCACTAGTAGTAGTCGATGGTTATTAGGTCCCTGGTTCGATTCCCGGCAGGATCAGTTTCTGCTTTTGGGTGTGATTGTGTCTGAGTGTGTGAAGTGAATTTTTCCATTACCCACAATATAAGTCTCTGAACTTAGTGGGGGGAATTGAGCGTGAAAGCGCTTGTTTGCTACTCTTACAGGCCTAGCATGGCGTAGGAATAAAAAATGTTTCCCCTGTTTATATCCATGTACTAGAGAAAATATGGTCCTCTCCACCATACGCAGCATGGCAGCAGTGGAAAGGGAAAGTATATCCCTGTTTGACATTTGACTTAGACATACAATAATTCTCCCTTCATAATCATGGTATTCACAATGTGGTTTCACAGTCATGGGATCAATGAAAAGTTGATAAAACTGCTCTGTTTGATGTTCGGTAGAGAGAAATTATCCTCGTTCGTAGGACGTGGGGTTAATTTTGACGTAGCTACGGGACATGGCGTTTCCCTTCTTATCGACCGTGGATAATATATGTACCCGTGCGTCCATGTTTGGAGCGAGGAAACATAACAGAGGGGAAAAGATTTTTATCTAGTCCCCAGAGAAGTGTCCACCCGCCATGCTAGGCCTGCTGACTATCAAATAGTGTTCCTACGTTCTTAGGCGTGCTTACTATTAACCTGGACCGCAACATTATTTCCATCAGGGTAATATGTGGTCTAATGATTTCGATAAGCCAAGATAGAAAATAAGGCAGGAGGTACGAGTGAAAACCGTCTCTAACCATACGTTAATAAAAAAATATATATATAAATATATATTAATATATATAATAAATATATATACCAAATACTAAAATTAAATGTATATAAAAAAGGAAACTAAAATACATAATTGTGTGACGAAACGAGCAAGTAGCTCGCTTGATGGTAAGCGTCACTCCTGCCCATTTCAGTTCGGTGCCACCAGAGTTTTGAACTTGGTCAAAATACTGTTGGGCAAAGCACTGTCGTTCGTCAGCCCGAGATATTAGATCTCTTTAAGCCTTGTAATTTCACAGGAAACATTGCCCTTCAATCCCAAACAGTAATGTTTGTACAGTACTGTTTGGCGGTTAAAATATCTACTTTTTTTTTCTCCCTCACATGCCTATCTACGGGCCAATTGCCTATATTTCCTAAAACTAAACTAAAACTATGTACAGCAAAGAACTAAGTTACCTACAAGACATCAAGCTTATAGGTAACTCAAGTGCTCAAGCCCACTACCAGTGGGTAGTGTTCCCGTCATGCAAACTCTTTATCATTATTATAATATTGTAAACTATGCCCATCGTTAATAATCGCCGGAAATAGCCTACATTGTACTCGTTCCCACACAGATAGGGGGAGGGAAGAACTACTGTCACGTACCGGGTACCAGCATGCTGTTGCATTATCTGCCAGGCTGTACAAATGACTGCGAGTGATAACAAAATTGTTCTAACACCCACAATCTCTTCCAGGCACTGCTATCAGAGCTACCTGGACTTCCACCGCTGCCAGAAGGTTCGCGGTGAGAACTACGAGCCCTGCCAGTACTTCCAGAGGGTATACAAGTCCCTCTGCCCCAATGAGTGGGTCGATAAATGGGACGGCCAGCGCGGCGAAGGCACCTTCCCCGGCAAAATCTAAGTATTTTTATGATTGTTGTTAGGCTCGTGATCCATGTCTGGATTTAGTGAATATATGTATTGATTCCATTGCTTGTTTTATTTGTGTGTATTTACAGAAGTCCCTACTTCGTTCCAAGTGTCTCCTGGTGACCATGACCTGGTGTCATGAACTTCGTCCAATGTATTATAATTAAGACTGAATACAAACTGTTTCTGGTTCTATATGTGATTGTGTGTGTGATGTGAATGTTTTCGGCATCCACGACATGTCATCGAACTTTGTGTAGGGCTGTGAGTGTGAAAGCGTTTTACGTGGTCGGTTTTTTTATTAAGGTGACTAGGATATCGCAGACACTCGTCAAATCATTGATGTATTATGTTATTTTGAATTTTAACAGACTTCAAAAAAGGAGGTTGTCAATTCGACGTACCCTTTTGATAGCTGAAATAAAACAACAAAATCTAACACGATCATATATTCAGTGCAACACGTTTAGACCGGTCCCGGAAACGCGCCCTTTTCTCGGAGCTCATCCCAGTGCGCTATCCAGAAGTTGGGGCAGATAGTCTCGAAGTAGCGCTTGAAGATCTTGCAGTCGTCGGCCATGCCGAGCAGACGCGTGCATTTATAGTAGTCGCAGTAGTTGTCGTAACACGCTCTACAAATTAAAAAAAATGTATAACATGCATTATAGTCTTAGTAAGTTACACGGGAAGTAGGTTGAGCCTGTCTGACCGAACGGGAAAAGGTAGTCGGGACGGGAAGACGATACCAATCTCTGCACGTAGCACAAAGAAAAACATTACTCAAGACTAGCCGTGCCCCGCGGCTTCGCCCGCTATTATCAAGCTAAAAAGTAGCCTATGTGTTAGTCCTAGGTATAATCTATGTACGTTCCAAATTTCATCTAAATCCGTTCAGCCGTTAAAGCGTGAAGAGGGAACAAACATACTTACACACTTACACACAAACTTTCGGATTTATAATATTAGTAGGATTAAACGATGAAACTTCATGTTCCCAAAGTATAGCTCAAGACTGAAAACAACTAACACTTAAGTTTTTTAAAATCCAGCTTTTACCAATTGTAAATAAAAGTGGATTAAAAAGTTATATAACCAGCGAACTTGTCGAGACAAATCAAACCAGCTCACCATCGAGTTTGATTCGTCTTGTTTGTACAGAAGTTACTATGGACACCCGTCTCCATCATCAGACTAGCTCCATGGTACCAATAATTGTATTGTCACCGGATATACATAAGTACACTTAATTTGAATCCAATTAGATTTCGGGAAGTGTTCTAATTTGGCTTGCAAGATTTGATATCAGACAGATTGACATTTATAGAAATGTATGAATTTAAATAACTACATTTATCTGTATGGATATAAAACCGCTACGTATATCATACAAGTAAAGGTACCTGCGTATCAGATAAGAGATAGCCCAATAAGATATGAATGTACCTTGTAAGGGAAAATTACGATTCGCTGCCTAATCACGAATCTAATAAACTCAAATTTTAAATGTAGGTACTACCTACTACCTAGATTATGGAGACGATTATGGAGGCCGTCATTTAGCCGATTATAAATATTACATCCAACCGGCAACGCTAATGGGGTAAGGTACGAGTGTATCACATATATTTCTACTATGGTATCACTTAGTTTTGCGTATATTTATAATAATTATAAGGGGAACAAGTTCCGAACCGTCAATATATCCTAATAATAGTTGTGTGTAAGTATGTTTGTTCCATCTTCACGCTTTAACGGCTGAACGGATTTTGATGAAATTTGGAATGTACATAGCTTATATACGTAGGATTAACATATAGGCTACTTTTTGACTTGATAATAGCGGGCAAAGCCGCGGGGCACGGCTAGTATCCTACTATATAATATTATAAATCCGAAAGTTTGTGTGTAAATGTGTAAGTGTGTAAGTATGTTTGTTCCCTCTTCACGCTTTAACGGCTGAACGGATTTGAATAAAATTTGGAATGTACATAGATTAAACCTAGGATGATAGCGGGCGAAGCCGCGGGGCACGGCTAGTATGATATATAATATTATAAATCCGAAAATTTGTGTAAATGTGTATGTTTGTTCCCTCTTCACGCTATAACGGCTGAACAGATTTGGATGAAATTTGAAATATACATAGCTTAAACCTAGGATTAACACATAGCCTACTTTTCAACTTGATAATAGCGAAAACTGCGGGGCACGGCTAGTTATTTTTATATTTGTTGTCCACCCTAAAGTGAGTTCGATAAGTTCAACCTAGAACCTACTAGGTACGTTTCTTATTGCTTATGTCTCACATACGAGTACGGCACCGGTCGCCGCAGTAATTCATTGCGCATGTGTTATATGAAAAGGCATCGATCCGCGTATAGCTACAGCAGTAACATTGCCGGGCAGACGAATCGCGCCTATTCTATATTAATAAATATAACTAGGTAACAGAGGTGAGTAAATCTGTCAGTTCCAAAACTTGATTTCGTTCCTGATGTGTAACGAAATAAGAACTAACTTGTAATAGGTATCAGTTACGTTTCGTCGCATAAGGTCAAATTCGTAACACGCGACGAAACTGTAGGTCTATTCTGGTCGTCAAAATACGATTGTTCGAATTGATGCGACGTCGAAACGACAGTCGATTGGTTGAAATTTCAGTTGATTCGATGTTCATAACAAAAGAAAATCGTTCGATTTCGACGTCGATGTGACGCCCGAAATAGACCCCCTGATCAGTTATGCCATCACCCCAAAACCACACTTGGAGCTGATAATATCCGGATTTTTATGCTTAGAAGAGCAAAGACGTTGTCATTCGTCTGATGATAAGCATCACACCTACATATACTTAGATATCTGAATAATAAACACCCGAATGACGTAATTTTACAATGCGCTCACCTCTATGTGACTTCATTCTTCCTGTTTCTTATGGATTTACATTCATAAGACTTCTTCTTACCGGGAATCGAACCCGACACTCATTGCGAAGTATGCAGACGATCAGCCAACTGCGTCAGCGAGCAGCCCTCTCTTCGCTCGGAAAGTAAGCAAAATTAATGATATACGATACTCACTTCGTCTGATTTTGGAAAGGGTAGCGCGGATCAATACGCAGAGTTCTAAACTCTTGGTCGCACATTTTATTTTTTAATAAATATAATAAAACACAATAAGCGTACAAAAAACGGAGATAGTAAAATTGACAATTAATTTGAAGTAAAAACAAATGATTAGATAGACAAATTTTTTCAAAATCTATAAGCCCCTGTTGCACCTTGTAGTAAAATGAAACCTCTTTTTACCGACTTTTAAAAAGGAGGTACTAAGTTCGACTGTATGTATTTTTTTTTATGTATGTTCACCGATTTTTTCCCGCATTCGTGGACCGATTCTCAAAATTCTTTTTTCGTTTGATAGATTATACTTCAGAGGTGGTCCCATATAAATTTTCTCGAAAGCGGTGAAGTCGGTTTTTTTAAGCTTTGCTTACGTTTACATTGTGAAAATTCATATAAACCTTTTTATGAAGCATGTAGGTACTAGGCAGCATAATCATTAATACTTAGTGTACGTACGTGCATGAGTGTAGGACAATCATACAAAGCTAAAAACATGATTTTCGCTTTCGTTTCAAAACTCCTATAGAAGTTCTAGTAAAGTTTATATACCACTGTATTAGGGCATGACTTGACTATGACTGGAACTCATCTGGACACTTTACTTGACTTTTTTATTATTTAAGATATAGGCGTTTGACTATAATCTCACCTGATGGTAAGCGACGATGGAGTACGTTTACCTATTTCTTGGTATTTCATAATATTTGACTCCAGGCGTTCCTGAGAAAAAATATCATGACAGGTTGAGACAGACAAAGAAGTGATCCTATGAGGGTTATTCATAAGTGCGGAACTTTTTAAGCGGCTACTAAGTCATTTGCTTTCATTAGTGCCATGTGAATAAACGATATTGAATTTTGAACTCTGATTATCACGCTCAAGTATCACAATACAAATAACAGGAAAATCTGAAAATGAAGCAAGTGACAACGGGAAACATCAAAAATACAAGTTTATACCCTCGGTGTGCTAGTCAGACTAATATTTGTCCACATCTCATATGATACTTAAAAATCGAATGAAATAAAATAACACATTGATTTTCTTCAAACTGTATTGATAAGCCAGTTCACTTTACATAATTTGATTTCATCGCCTCCGACTATATACATAATAAATAATAATTTATATCTACATCCCAACAATTTAAAATTATCTACCACGCTTCCACGTTTCGCACGTAAGCCTTCATTCTGGGAGCTACGTAACAAGTCGCGGCGCGCGCGTCTAGCTTCAAAACGCAACTGACGCTAGGTCCCGCTAGATGGCGCTAATTTAAATTACTAACGCGAAACGAGCTAAAAGATTTATAGGTGTTCAAGATGTAGGTATGGACAAACCCGGTACCGGTCGCATCAAAAAAGACATTAAAAATAGGGACGCAATGGGTGAAGCACTCTAGGTTCTACAAATTTAGCTTGTCATAACTCGAGCCTACACGCACACAGACAACAAAGGTCGGACAATCGACGCGCAGCGCCAGTACAGTTAGTAACTATTAGTTGTCTGTGAAGTTATGCAGCAAGACGCACGCACACATGGACATTTGTTGAGGTTACATCCGTATTTCTTTCAAGTCCGACACATAACGTTCAAATATGATATTAACAAATACTACACAGTCGGTACAGGTGACATACTAATTTAAAACAAAATTAAACATTTCATAAACAATAATATTTCTAAATTTAAAATCCCGGCTCATAAACCTTATTGTAACCTTATTTTGGTTGTTATTGTAGGTAGCGAAAACAAGCTGACTGCTTCAACCTTTCCCCCTTTACGAAAACAGTCTGTATTTTGGAGCATACTTTCGCGCAAGCGGCTTTCTTCATGCTGCTGTTAGACTGTACATAACGTCTTTTTTTAATTTTCCTAAGAGCCGGGAAGAGCCTGTCGTTCGCCTGATGGAAAGCGTCACGTTTATCCATAGTAGTCCAGTGCCACCCAATTTTGAATTTATCAGTTCAAAAGCCTGTGCGGCAATGCACTGCGCTCGTCACTAGATATTTCTTCATGTCCTGTAATTTCACTGGAATGATTGCCCTTCGATCCGAAATACAGTAATGGTTGCACAGCTTTGCTTGGCGGTTGAACGATTGGGTCTCTAGAAGAATCCTACCACTTCTAATGGTTTTGCATCAAGTGGGGCAGTCTTCGCTTTCTACCGCAGGTTCTCACAATTTACCTTCCCAAGGGACATTTGTTTTGTATGTGTGATGTAATGTTTCCGACACCACGATACAAGTGTTCGAAGTTATCGTGGGGCTGCGAGTGGGAATGTGTTTGTCTAGTGGTCGTGGTCGGAGTGCTTGGATGCGACCGTGAGTGTGGCGTACTGTTGCTGCCGATGGAGGATACCGAGACACTGCAGCAACACTTGCATACTGGCCGCCGACGTCGCCTGCGAACAATCGAATTCTAAATTCACATGGGCCCCAAAGTGGCACTCACGAAAATAAATAACTCTAATTTTCTTCGCAAATTTTGAGCCATTTCGAAAAAACCTGGTGAGAAATCGTGTGGCGATATTTTTTCCATCATTCTTTAATAATATGCTTGAACAAATAAAATATTTAAAAAAAAGTAGGAAATATGTGTATTTTTTTGTGCTAAAAAATCAATATATTGCTAATAATAACATTTCGAGAAATTTTAAACGCCGCCATTTTGTCGTTCTTGCTTTGACATCCACAATCCAATCACCATCAAGAAACGTTGACCAATCATTGACATAAAAAATGTGTGAGTTAACGTCACGAATCAGTTTAGCCAATAGTGTGCGTTTTGCTATTTTGAATTTTCCATGCATTTTATCACATTTAATTTTTTTTAAATTTCTAATATAAAAGTATTTAAATGAGATAGTAATATGTATTATAACTATAAGGATTCAAAAATAAATAATTAAGTTTGGTTAAATCTTCGAACTTAGTGTGGGGCTGTGAGTGTGAAAGGGTTTATTATTATTGTTTATTATTTCTCTATTATTCTACTAATATTATAAATCCGAAAGTTTGTGAAAAGTGTGCAAGTATGTTTGTTCTCTCACGCTTTAACGGCTGAACGGATTTGAATTAAATTTGGAATGTAGGTACATAGTTTATACCTAGGATTAACACATAGACTACTTTTTAACTTTATAATAGCGGGCGAAGCCGCGGGGCACGGCTAGTATTATATACATACATATACATAATAAATACGATGAAGAAACAATCTTACTTTCAATAACAATAAGTCAGGATCTGTGTGTGGGAATGGAGAATCTGCCGACTCTATGCACCTCGCTAAGGCAGCATCACTGGAAATACACGTGTCAATATTAACATTTTGACAAAAACCTAAGAACGCTTGAAAATTATAAAATTACTTGAGCACTCACAAATATAATGACTAATTGCAAGTTTTCCAAGAACAGTTTTTTGCTTCTACGTTCATCATCCATACAGCCAAAGAGTGGAACTCTTTGCCTGAGTCTTTGTTCCCTGAACAGTATAATCTGGGTGTCTTGAAGTCTAGAGTGAATAGGTACCTTCTAGGCAAGCATGTTCCATCTTTGGCCGCATCATCACTTTCCATCAGGTGAGATAGCGGTCAAATGCTTGCCTATATAGTATAAAAAACAGAAGGAGTAATTGTGTTTCTGGTTCTGGTTGTGACTGATTGTGTGGTTTGAATGTAAATTCCGGCGCCCATAACACAAGTCCTCGAACTTAGTGTGGGGCTGTGAGTGTGAAAGCATTAGTATAGAAATTATTGACCAAGAGAGCGAGAAGCACAAACGCAGCGTTTCCTTTTCAGCTTAGGTAAAATTGCTTTCGAATGTCCAGTTGTTCTTCTCAACTGATTCTCGTGTCATTTTTTGAGCAGCTCCCTGATTCAGACCGAATAGTACGGTAACCCATACGATTTGGTTAATTATCATACGATAAAATGTATTTTAATTTATCGGGTGTCAAATTATTGAAATGGTACCAAACGGAAAGTGGCATCATTCCAACTGAATCCAATGCTTGTACCAAATGTTCTGAATAGGGGCCATCCATAAATTACGTCACACGTTAAAGGGGAGGGAGGGGGTTGACAAATTATGAGACATTAAATTTTTTTCTATTTATATCTATGTTTCAGAACACTAAATTTAAACTAAATATCTAAGTACTAAATAACATAATAATGATGACCTCATTATATTATGTATAATTAAACGCAAGCAAAGCTTTAAAAAACTCGGCTTCACCGCTTTATCTTTGGAACCTCCAACATTTCATGAATCTCTAAATGTTAAATCGCAAAATATGTGACATCACACTAGGTCGGGGGGGTTCTCACAAATGTGACCAGCTGTGACAAGAACGGGGAGGGGTCAAAAATCATGAAATTCGTGTGACGTAATGTATGGATGGCCCCATAGCTCAAATATCAGCTAACGATACGAGAAACTTATCCGATCATATCGATTTGGTAAGTAACATAAAAGTTTTGTATCAGATTCGATAATTATATGGAACTTTTTTGTCGATTCATTTTTTTGAAATTTTTCAAAATGGCGGAGAAATGGGGGATGAAAACTTAAAAAAAAAAACACTTTTCGAAAAATATGTATAGTAGTAATAATAATAAAGTAGTCTTTGAATTTAGTGAGGGAATGTGATTGTGATAGCTTTTATAGACATCAATTCAAAAAGCTTCAAGTCTTATATGTTCTATGTTAGCAATAGTCACCTCATTTCTGTTGTTTGTAGCTGCTGGCGCGCCGACGCCATCGCGTCGTGGACTGCCAACTGTTCCCGGGGCTGTAGAGGAGGATTTGCTCCCATCGCCTGGAATAACGAAATTACCTCATACACATTGGTTTCTAAAAATTTTGTTATGACAAAGAACTACTCATGGTGGCCTGCGAGAGAATGAAATTGTGGAACACGTGATATTACACAGTGAGGCCACAAAACATTCCAACACAACAGAGTCAACATCATGGACACCTACACTACTGGAACAACTGTGCCAGCGACCCCAAGCCGCACTCTGATATATAAAGGAGTTGGGGTGGCCGGGCTAACTGCTGGCAGGGGGAAATGCACAATACACCCCCAGTGGGACGTCAGTGCAGGCCTTATCACCCCCAGTTAGAATTAGAATGTTCTACTCATGAAGGACAGAAAAGTGTCTATTTTATGTCCTCAAGAAGCATCACATCACACTTAAAAAAAGGTGAAAGTTTGTGAGTGTTTGTATGTTTATTACTTCTTAACACTCAAATGGCTGGAACAGTTTTGATGGAATTTAGTATAGAAGTAGTTGACACCCTGGATTAAGAAATAGGCTAATTTTTATCCCGTAATTCTTGTGGAGTGCGGGACTTATGCAGGTAAAACGGGATGCAGCTAGTCAAGAATAATTTATTGGTGAACTGACAAATTATCATGCTTTACAAGGTGTTAGTGCACTTTTGTAACCGCTATTGATGACCCTATAAATAAATAAATAATAAAAGACCCTATCTAATTAATTTCTATAGGGCAGGTGGGAATCAAGACCAATTGGGAACTTAAGGGGCCTGCGGAGGTTGATTTGCCCATACAATCATAATACCGAAATTATTTATAATTCAAGCATATTACCACCATACTGTGCTGTTATTCAGATTAAAAACATATTAATCTAGGTTCCTGGATAGTTTTTATTCCAAAATAATTACCTAAAACGAAATATAAACCAATTGAGTTTCACACATTATTACGACGTAAATATCGCATCTTTAACTCATTCGTTTTGTATTAAAAACTAAAACATTTCTTTTGTCATTACAACAGGAACATAGATTATCATTTCAAGGTACTATTAATGCAAAAAACAATGGCTAAACATTACATTTTCATTCATAATTTTTTGGTATTACGGCACCATCATAATTTGTTTGGTCGGTAGTACTATCGCATCAAGCATGGGCACAGTTTGCCAGTTAAACAGAGACCGCCTATAGATCGTTTCACAGACTCCCCGGCCTCTTAAGTCCATGTGAAACATATGCATAAATTTTGGACAGAGCTAGTAAGTAATCCACCTTTGTATGAATCTCAGCAATAGCTCTGAGCCCGTTGACCCATTCTTGCCTAGCCCGTGCATCAGTAGCCCTCAGCTTGAGCATGTCTCCAGAGGCACAGTTGATGGTGAATGTGCGGGAGTCTTCATCACTGGGACATATCACAGCGGCAGCTAAATGTGCCTGCAAATATCAAGATATTGGTAAAATGGCACTAACCAGTAGAAAAGTGACCAATAATGACATTTGACCTGCGTATTCCAGGTCTAGTGTGTTTACCAGCTTCGATCACATCGTCACTTACCATCAGGTGAGATAGTGGTCAAACACTAGCCTGTCACAAATAAAAAAAAAAAAAAAAAAAACTAAATTATATTCAATTATAATGACTATTAGCATGTATGTATGGTAAGAACTGGGGATGAGGTCAGTATAACACCTGCACATGGTGCCCCTGTTGATCAACAAACAAGGCTCCAAATACTCATAATAACAAATCCCAAGGATGATTGAATAAAACAGCATTCTAACGCTATATCCCATCTATTACCTCACTCTATAATATAATATGTAAGTCATTTATTGCAGGTAATAACCCATATCCAAGCAATTGTACCTACTACAATGCCAAAAGAAGCTAGTACAATGGTACAATACATTTAAAAAACTAAGAATACATACAACTAACAAGAGAGGCCTACTCAAAAAATGAATCAGGCTATGTGTGTTATTTTTACAAAAAATACAAGTAGCGATAAAAAAGCCCTACAATCACAGAGGCTCGTCTCAGAACAGTTACTAACATTGACTTATAGACGCTCGGTAGTATAAGACAAAAATATGTTGATTGCAACATGATTAATAGGTAGCAAACGATTATATCAGCACACACCTCTCCTCTGGCCGGCTGGCCAGGCTGTATCGTGTCTCCGGGCCCATCAAACAGGTAATACGATAGCACTCCGGTTTCAGGGTCCACTGCGAACCAGCGCTGCTGCCAGCCCTTCACGACGTTGGTGTACTTGTACAGCTGGCCGGACAATGGTCTATGCGTGCCGAGACTGGAGCTTTTCATCATTTTAATGGGTTTATTGTTTAGAACTGTAGCAGTGAAATGTAATCGACTTAGATTTGTTTAACAGAGTGATTACAATATCTTTGATTTGTTTGTTGACTTTGACCTTTAAGGCTTTAACCAAAGATAATGTAATCACTCCGTTTAACTCTGACGCTGACACTGACTTTTACAACGGACTCGAGATTGACGACCGCGACCGTCGACCCATTAGTGAAACGACTCCGTGTGAGTGAAGCGTTCGTTGCGAAGTGCGAACGAGTTTTAGAATATGGGTAAATAAAAAAATCCAGCCGCCTCCAAAGAAAATACAATATTGAGTTTTACCGCAAAAAAGTTGTATTTTTTATTTGGTTTATCATGATCCGCATTGCAACAGACAGTCTGACATAAGTAATTAACGGAGTGATTACATTATCTTTGCAGCAGAGTAGTTCATTTATGCAAACATATTGAATCACTACGTTTTCTCTGTTTTTCCGTTTGATAGTGATCAATGATCATAGACAAATAAGATCGTACTCTCTGTGGTCTGTGGCAGTCTGTACGTAGTACTCTCTGTGGTCTGTGGATAGTCATTTTTGCAGGGTTTGTTGGGGTTTGTGTTAATAACAACAAAAGTATATAAACATACTTTTTTTGGGAAAATACACGCCACAATGGGATTTAAATTAGTGCGCGTGGACACGACAGAATCATGCAAAGTTTTGTTACCTCTTGGTTCACATTTTATTGGAAGAGGAAAGTTTCTTGATGTAAGTTAATTTGCAGTTTTTGATGGGATTACCATTACTATATAACGTTACATTAAACACATTTATCAAGATCGTAACTTAATTAAAACAAACAAACAAAGTCTGATGAGTCACCAATTTTAGAGGAAACTGTTATGTACCTACATACATAAACATTACAACATGTAGGGACATGTTTCGGCCCTTGTAGAATACCTATTTATACAATATTTATACTCTAATTTACTACCTATTAATACTCACAATAGTGAATGACGTCAAACAAGTTTCCTTGTTTGACATTATTCATAGTGGGTTTACTCACAGATATATATTCCTTATATCTTTTGGGTTTAACCCCTTCTACAAACAGATAGATTATTATTACTTATAACACACCTTAAACATGAAAATGATGTATTATTTACGTTATTATGACACTATGAATGTGATTTATATATATTTTTTTTACGACCAATAGGCTAGCATTTGACCACTATCACCTGATGGAAAGCGATGATGTGGTCAACAGTGACATGCTTGCCTAGAAGATATCTGTTCACACTTGACTTGAAGAGGCCTAAATAATACTCATCAGGAAACAAGAATGAGGAACATAATAAAAGTTGTGGCGAAACACTTGGTTCTAATCTGAAGAATATCCGCTATGAAAGGATGTCTTGTTTTAGTACCCCTTATTGACCGAAGATGGGAGGGAGCTGGAGGAATTTAATCACGTCATCATCAGTTCTGTCGCACACTCCCTGAAATGTAATCTATAAATCACCCATAAGCATCTTACGCTGATGTTCAAGATCAATTGTAAATAATGTTCAATATCAACTGTAAATATAATTTAAACAGAAATACCGGGCCTGGTTCACTCTGTGCATTATAAAAGCAATGACTGACAAGTCTATAAGCTCACCTGCTATGTACCTTATGTAGTGTATGTATAATTTTTATTTTAACATTGTTAAGAGAAATTGAAATTGTGCTGTTGGCCACAGTGGTCCAATCATAATCATAGTGATACAAACTTTACTAGAACTTCTAATTTCTAAGTTATGGAGCGAAAAGAGTTATCAACTCTTCAACTTCACTCATACACATTGCTAACTAATAATGGTTAATTATCCATTTATCATGATTATCATATATTATCACCTTCCTTATTATTTTAGCATGGCTCTCCCTAAAAATATGTTTTATTTTGTTTAGTGTCCTATGATCTCACAAAAATTTGGAAAATATTACTGAACCAACAATGCAATTGTTTCTATTTTGCGGTAAAACCTCTTACAAAATATTTAATTTTACATGTAAAATTATAGTATACCTTTAATTTTATTTCAGTGCAAGGACCACAGAGTATCGAGGCAGCATGCTGAATTAATTGTGACCACAGATTCCATAGAATTGAAATCGGTAGGTTATTTTGAATCATATTTAAAAATTGGCACACCTAGGTCCATTTGTCCTTGGTTTAATACTTATTAATAACTAGCTGACCCGCCCGGCGTTGCCCGGGTAAACAAAAGCTTACATATAAACGCTTTCTCACTCACAGCCCCACTGTAAAAGTACTATAAGTTGTGTCGTGGGGCCGTAAACAATTAACACTACACACACAACATTCATGTCATACCCAGAACCAGAAATATAAACTGCCCGTGGGGAATAAACTTTTGTTATTGTGTTCCCACCGAGATTCGAACCCGCTGCTTTAAAGACGAACGCGCACTCATCTACGCCAGTGGGTAGTTCAAAGTTCAAAGATTCCCCACTCTGCGTCGCCCGGTTAAAAAATCTACTCATAAACACTTCCACATTCACAGCCCCACACTAAGTTCAGTGACTTGTAGCGTGGGGCCGTAAACATCCAAGATTCACAACATATTAAAAACCAGGAACACAAATTTCCCGTAGGGAGAAAACTTCTGTTACCACCGCGAATCGATCCCGCTGCTTTGAAGGCAAACGCGTACCCATTTACGCGAGTAGATAGTTCAAAAGATGACCCGCCCGGCGTCGCCCGGTTAAAAAATATGCAAAGAAACACACTTCCACATTCACAGCCCCACCCTAAGTTCAATGACTTGTATCGGGGGCCGTAAACATCCAAGATTCACAAAGTATTCACAACATACTCAAAACCAGGAACACAAATTTCTCGTGGAGAGAAATTTTCTAGGTAAATTACCACCGGTAATAGAACCCGCTGCTTTGAAGGCGAACGCGCACCCATCTACGCCAGCGAGCAATTCAAAGTTCAGGAACGACCCGCCTTGCGTCGGCCGGGTAGTAAATATTAAAAAACATACCCATAAACGCTTTCACATTCACAACCCCACACTAAGTTCAATGACTTGTATCAAGGGGCAGTAAACATCCAAGATTCACACAACATTCACAACATACTCAAAACCAGAAACACAAATTCCCGTGGGAAAACACCTGTGTTCCCACCGGGCATCAAACCCGGTGCTTTAAAGGCAAACGCCCACCTAACTACGCTAGCGGGCAGTTCAAAGTTTAATGATAAGACTAAACAAAAAAAAACAGTCGAATTTATATCCTCCTTCTTATGTTAGTCGGTTCAAAACATAGACGTATGCCGGATTACGCAGTAACTGTTCCATTCTGTGATCCACCGTTTTCACCCTCAAATAAACTTAACGATTTCTCCTAGACTATAGGTCCAAATTATGTGCAGTAAGGAGCAAATTACATCTACCTGAACTACGTAAGCCGATGAAATAGGTTTTTTTGATAAGGATTAATATTAAATACTTAAAAAAAGCCAACGAAATGGAAGCCGCTATTTTTAATGTGCAGGAATTCGTAGTACGTGGCGGTACATTTCTGACCCGTCCCGTTCAGGGGCGGGCTCCCGTGAAACTAATTTCACGATTTCTCATAGACTATTTATCCAAATCATATGCAGTAAAAAGCAAAATGTATCTACATGAACTACGTAAGACGATGAAATAGTTTATTTTGATAAGGATTAATACTGAATGTCTCAAAAAGCCAACTAAACATAGGCCGCTTTTTTTTCAGATTTTTAACAAAGAAAAGTATTTTTTCTGAGCTATACATACATGTTAGATATATGCTGTCGCGGACTTTTTTGTAAAACTCATGAAGGCTAACATTTTTGCCATACATTGTATTCAACTATGTCTTACCGTTTAGTCAGCGTACGCCGATAAAGCGGAAAGATAGCAAATTTTTCTCCGACTTGTCTTACGAATATTATTATTTCGAACTGATAACTAACTTCTATCCCGACAAAACATAGCCTATGACACTCAGTGATAGTGTAGCTATCTATTGGTGAAAGAATTTTCAGAATCGGATCAGTAGTTTCAGAGATTACCTTTTACATACAAACAAACAAACAAACAAACAAACAAACTTTACCTCTTTATAATATTAGTATAGATTTGGACTCATACTTATTAATATTAATTTACGGCGAAAATACTCAAGCCTCGACAGAGGTTACATATTTGTGCCTTTCCGAGTAGAAACTCTTGGTCCATGGGGTCCAGGTGCACTTGAGATTTATAAAGATTTGGCTGGGAGACTGAAAGAGTCGATACATGACCAAAATGCTGGTTTGTATTTTGCACAGCAATTAAGTCTCGCTGTGCAACAAGGTAACGCAGACAGCATTTTGGGCACACTGCCGACCAATGACTTTTTGTATTAGGTCAGTAGTTTAGCTAAATCTGTATTTTGATTTTCTAGCTACACCAAAATCCTTGCTTCTTCAAGAAAAGAGCTACCGAAGATACAGTAATATTTTGCAAACCGGAATCACAAGTTTTATTCAGTGGTGATCAATTTGGTCTCATACCTGACAGTTATTGGTATGAAGTCATATTCTGTCATGAAGACTCACCCACCAATGTACAGAGTGTTGAGAAAGCCAGCGAAGATATGATCATGAATGAAGATACTGAATCATATGATCATGAAGTGAAAGAGGATATAAATCTCAGTGGTTCTATTATGACTGAATTTTTGGAATCTCCGTCTCTATTGCGTATGTATATATTTCTTGTTTACTTTCTTTACAGTAGTTAGGCAAAAATCATGCTCCTTTAAAATGTAAATTCGATTGCTGTACTGCTTCTCTTTTTCATGGAGCCCTGATTTTTTCCTTGGTGTTTTAAAAAAAGAAGAATTTTTTTCCCATTAACCTTATTTTTATTACATACATAATATAAAAATTCTGATAAAGATATGAACTAAAAAATAAAGTAAATATGAAATGTAACAAAAAATAATAAATATGAATATAACAATAAATTACTATTTCTCTACATAGTTTCTTGGTGGTTTCTCCTATCTGTTAGCTCTACCTGAAGAGCAAACAAAAGCAAAACAAACCAATTAGTGCACATTTTTTATTAAGTTTTAATTTGTTGTATGTTTATACATATAAATTTAAAGTAATTTTCTTTTTAAATAATCATTTTCAATTTATTGCTTTCCTAAAAGAAAGTAAAAATGTTCAAGTTGGTGTCATGAATACATATTTTTATACTACTGCGTTTTGCATGAATAAATATTGTAACCCGCTTTAATGCTTTGTGAGATTACAGCCAATGTGATGAACTTCTGTTGTGCCTATTTTTTAAGGTGCATAGATTTGCAAATTTTAATATCATATCCTATATATATTTCAGCTCCTGAACGTCCAGCATCATCAGTCATTGCTGGAGAGGACCCTGATTCCACAGCAGACCACCCTGAAGATATGGATATATCAACTCACCAATCCAGTGAACCAACAGACCAACCAGCAAACTGCATTGACCAACCAACTGAATCAAATGACCATCCATCACCAGTCATCGCTGAAGAAGAATCTGATTTACCACAAGTTGACCATCTTGAAGATATGGATATCTCAACTCATCAATCTAGTGAACCAACAGATCAAGCAACAGTCTGCATTGACCAACCAACCAAACCAAATGATAAAAACCACGAACCAATTGATCAACCAGCTGATTCAACAGATCCACCTGTTGAAACAAATCAGGCTGTGACTCCTGTCAAAAGGGCACATTCAGAGGAAAGTAGTCCTCTTGATGTTAAAAAAATAAAGACAGAGCCTGTTACTCCTTCCCAGGAGGGTAATGGACCTGACACACGTTCCTCGGAAGGTAATGCTGCATCATCAGACCAGGTGGTTAAAACCGAACCAAGCAGCCCCCAGGATGTTAAACCTGGTCCCAGTAATGATCAAGGGGTAACTATTGACTATTCTTAGAGATAATACATTTCATTTAACTTAATAAATAAATGATCATCATAGTAGAATCACTTAATCAGTTCGGTGTTCAATTTCAGGGGTCATCTAATGATGGAAATATTAATGATCCTACTGGACCTCCATCGCCAGCTAAACCACCAAATGATCCTCCTCGGGAGAGGTGCATGTACGGAGCAAACTGTTACAGGCAAGTTTGTTATAGTAACTGTCGCATAAATCAGAACTGCTAGTGAGGGTTAACATTTGATCAAAACATAATAAAATTCTACTGTGGAGCGATAGAGGCTGATGAATGTATTTATTATCATCGTAAGTTATTATCGCTCCACTGGCTATAGGTCGTTTCTTTATCAAACCAAATATGCAGGTCTCAAGCTGTGGTCCCTATTTCACCGACCTTTTCTAAGTCATTCCGTTACTGTTTTGGTTAACCACCAACTGTAGTAGTTATATTTTTTTATATTTGCGATATGCGAACCTTTGACCACTATCTCACCTTATGGGAAGTGAAGATGTGGTCGAAGAAGGAGTACGGGAAACACATATCGGGGTAAGGAGCTCCACGCCTTTGATGTGTATTTTCTATGTTTCCACTCCCAGATTGTACTTAACGAGAAACACATACCGGGGTAAGGAGCTCCACACCCTTGATGTGTATTTTCTGTTTCCAGAAAGAACCCAGTGCACAAGGCGACATACAGCCACCCCGCAGACCCGGACTGGGGCCCGGGCGAGCGCGGCGTGTGTCCCTACGGCGCCGCCTGCAACAAGCGAGACCCGCGCCACTGGCGCACACACTCGCACCCGCCCGCCGCCCAGCCGCCGAGATGTGCAGGTGAGTGTGTGTGTGTGTGTGTACACCAAGCGTGAACCGCGGTACTGGCGCGACCTCTTATACTAAAGTTGGGCCCTTTTGACCTGAGTCTCAGGGCCATACGATTTTTTTTTGACTGACCGAGCGCGTAGCTCGAGTGAAGCGTCTCCGTTTCAGCTTGAATTTTCAGCATAATTTTAGCTAAGTTGCTTTCGTATGTCCGTTTGTTTTCCTCTACTAGTCGCATTTATAAACCGATTCTCGTGAAATTTTGTGAGCAGGTTCGATAATTATATATTTTATACTAGCTGCGCCCCGCGGTTTCACCCGCGTTGATAATGATGAAAAATAGATGTTGGCCGATTCTCATAGATACCGGATAAGCACAAAAAATTTCATCAAAATCGGTCAAGCCGTTTCGGAGGAGTATAGCAACGAAAACTGTGACACGAGAATTTTATATATTAGATTTCTTTTGTACATTCAGTTTTCCATGGCGGAAATATGGCAACAAAATATTTCGCCCATTTCGTAAAATACGCAGAGACACCAGAGCCACTAGTTTTATCTGTCTCGCTTTTCTCGTTAGGTTACTGGAAGCGCTAGTGATGTGGGTAACAGTAGCTAGTGAATATCGATGATTCGTGACCATGTCATTTTTAAAAGTTCTTCATCTTCAGAAAGCCATTTGACAATTTAATTAATTGCACTACTCACTGCATAAATAAACTTATTAGCAGTACTTATTCCAGATTTGTTGATATTAAGCCGAGGTATTTTTATTCTAGTTTGTAAATTTGTATCAGCTTTTATTTCTTGAATTAGATAAATTTTCCATTTTGCTATTAGTATCGAGGGGACAAATGAGGTGAGGGAGATTTATAATATGTAGTGTGCTTAGTACCGATCTTTTGCTTATCACTTGATACAACCAATCGGTGATCAGCGTGCGTAATTATGGTTACTATATCTTATACCTTTAAACGAGCAATTCTTGTATATATATATATATATATATATATATATATGTGTGTAATCAGTTTCTCGGAAACGGCTTCAACGATTTTCATGAAATTTTGTATGCAGGGGGTTTTGGGGGCGATAAATTGATCTACCTAGGTTTCAATTTTAGACAACGTCGTTTTATTTGTGTTTTCAGCCGAGCAAAGCTCGGTCATCCGGGTACTATACCATAGACCGCGCGAAAGCTAATTATACATTATTCCTGCGAATTATCGATAAAAATTATACCTACCTGCTTTTTATCGATAATTCGAGGTTGGCACGTTCCTATTGTTACTGACGTTTATAGCCTGACTACTCAGTTCAAAACGGCCTGACTTGTCGTATATCTAGGGTGGTTCACAGTACAGAGGTTGCAGCCATCGTCAATTATATAATACCTAATAGTGTCCTATTGTCCGTCAGGTATACAAGTAGTGCGCCGTCGAGGGAATAATTATTATATTAATGCGAACGCGGTTCACTTCTACGACGACAGGTTCGAGGTCGAGGACTCCGACAGCGATAGCGTCGATTACGATTATGAGTTCTGAACTAATCTATACAAATAATCATGCATTATATCTTGTAAATGTATTGAGAAAGAACTGTGTATAATACTTGTTTCATACCTTCCGTATTTCATAAGGATGTGTTATTCCCATGTAGTTACAGTTTTAAACACAATTACAATTTCCTTTCATTTAGTAGGGGTTTTAAATGTGTATTACTAATTTGCTATACACTAATGACAGAATAAACAGGTAAATTAAAGTTAGTTTATTCTTAAAAAGGTTAGACCATCAGGTGAGATAGTCGTCAAATGTTTGACTATCCTGATTATTAAAAAAAAGTACACTGTTCTGTTAAATAGATCATTATGTATATATTATAAGCGTAGTATAGTTCTTTAACAAAATGTAATTTTAGTAACAAAATAGAAGGCTGCGGCTGAAAAATTTGATTGATAAATGTCTTGGATTGATTGATGTCCATATAAAGAGCTTAGGGTAGAATATAAAATAACCTATACCTTCGTTTATAATTAAATGTGATATTATTATTAAATTTAATGTGATACGCCTCAAAATGGCATTTAATTAATATTCGACTCACATTCTCAAGAATATAGGCATAGCAAGAAAGTGATGTAAATAAATGTGTTATCCTGTGTTGAAACACATTTCGTACAAAAAATGGCTTAAGATTTTTGTTGAAAATTTAATGGAACTGTAATTATATTAATATATATGTATAATTGTTACGAAAATATTAAGTTGAAAACTTATTTTCGTTGCATATGCACAACCGAGCCCGCTTCCTAATTACATAATTTTCAGGTGCAATTATTTATCTATACAATTGTCCAAAATACTTATTACAGAAACATCTTTAACGCCTCTGTCAACTATTTTAATGATTTTGACAATCGGTCAACAGAATAAAAATAATAAATAAATAAAAATATGTAAAATGTTATTAAATACAATGTATTAACTAAAAAGTAATACATTTTTTTTCAAAATTCTATTAAGTATTTCATATTCACGGTTGCATTGCAATACGTATGGCTGAGCGCATGAAAACATTTTTCAAATTAAATTATTCGCAAATTATTACTTTAATTTTTTTTATAATTGATGTTAATATCATTGGAGCAATAGTAATCGAGATAATCGCGAAAATCTGTTTTTTTTTTACCTTTGGCCATGAATAACATACGACGCAGATAAGATTTTATGAGACTTTTGAGACAACATTTAGATCGCTTAAATGAAGGTATATACGAAAATGTATGTCTACGTATAATGTAACAAAATGCGTACTACATTTTGGTCACACAATTTACTAACTTAAAATACTGTTAAGAACTAGAAACTAACTTTGTTATAAGACTATCTTAACGTCTAATGTATTTCATAACCTATACATAAAATATTCTGTATCTGACATAGCTGCCTAACAACAACATAACAAAACGACGAGATACTTCTGAAGCCATTGCCTTTGTGATACTCAGGTAAAAGACGCAGAAGGCAAAGATCCGCCACTCCAGCAAGCAACAGTGCAAGTAGCAGCGACGACGACGCCAGCACTTTGATAATAACTGGTAAAAGAGCCAGAAAGACTGTCGTCTTACAAGATTGGTACAACTCCGACGACGAAGACCCGTATGGAACTGACGAGTCGGATGATTGGCAACCGCCGAGCGATGTCACTACCAGTCAAGATCATTCACAGTCGCAAGATCTTTAGGTTATGGGCCCATTACGCTGTGCGATGGCTCGATCGGAGTGGTAGAACCACAGTACAACTTATACATTGTGTTATTAATAATTATAATCAGTAAATATTCCTATTTTACCATTATTGTTTCTTTTTTAAACATTCCAAAACTGATAGACAATAGTACAACATAAGTGTATATTGATATAGATAGAGATATCTAGAATATAGATTGTTTGATGATGACAGGAGGTAAGTTTCGCCATCATCTTTTTTTATACCACTAAGAAACTGATTAACGCAAATATGAGCAATTTCACCCATTATATTTTTGTCTCAAACTGTGGTGTAGTGTGATGTACTGAGTGAAACTGCACATTTTTATTCTACTGACAGGGTCTGATTTTCACAGACTATATTAAAATAGAGCCTGAAAATATTGGGAGATTCTCAATTCGTCACAATCCTACTAATATTATAAATCCGAAAGTTTGTGTGTGTGTGTGTGTAAGTATGTTTGTTCCCTCTTCACGCTTTAACGGCTGAACGGATTTGGATGAAATTTGGAACGTACATAGATTATACCTAGGATTAACACATAGGCTACTTTTTAACTTGATAATAGCGGGCGAAGCCACGGGGCACGGCTAGTATACAATCTATTTTAAGGTAGTGACAAAATTGGTCTAAAACTGCGACTTTAGTATAAATAGATTTTTATTATATTACTATCAAAACGTTTCAAAGCTCTTTTGGAAGATACACTACACGCGCTGATAAAAAATAGTATGCGTGGCTCGTAGCCGATTCCGAACATTCTCCAACTTTTGAGGCAGTCAGAATTCTTGATTTTTTTAACTTAGTCTTATTATTTAACACTTTTTCGTTAATAAGACCTCTGTTATACTATTATATTACGAATATTTACATCAAAATAAGTGATGATGGTTCCTAACCTTTAAATCGTTATAGATTCTAAACGGTGATTCGCAATGAAAAAGGATATGAGAAACTTAGAGATGATCAAATACCTATTTGAGTTGGCAACAAACTTATATAACGATACCATACTTAACACTGTTTACTGTTGTTTTTAAGCTGCATAGCATAGTAGAAATATATAGCTTCTATCGCGGGCCTTGAGCGTGAAGACCGAATCCAGAAATTCCGTAACGAAAATAACCTAACACCCCTCCCCACTCCGACAAAATGACACACAATAAAAATATTCTATTCTATTCCGTCCGGCACAGTGGTGATACTTTTTAGTTTTGCCATCTATCGATGAATAGCAGAACTTTTAATGACTTTTTTGAAATATCACGCTTGTCTCTTTAGTTCTGCAACTCGCCTCTAGGTGGCAGGAAAAAAAATACTGCATAAATAAAATAAATAAATAATTATAATTGCATAAGTTGATAAAAAATGCTATGCAATAGCTTTACCGCGGCAGTCCTCGAATGCCACACGTCTTTTTTCATAATATGGCGTTAGGTTATCGCCATGTTGAATTTAATTTACTTTTATGTCATAAGTGACAAGCTAGATTCAGAAAACACGATTGAAGTAAGAACCATCAAAATCGGTTCACGCGATTGGTCCATAGAAAGCGCCACAAAGGAACATACATATATACGCTGATAAACTCATAACCATCCTTAGCGTAGTGCAGTCGGGTAAAAATATAAATAATAGATAACGTCGTGTGAGCGCGATCATATTCTAAACCTAAAATTCTCTAAATTCAATTTAGATGTGTCATACTCTTTTTAATTTTAGCAATGCTTTAAACTAATAAGTTACATAGAAATTCGGGAGTATTTAATTCACGAGTGAACGAGTATCTTATAAGCAAACGTGCTATATCTTTGACCGCGCTGTAACTTAACATCAGGCGAGATCATGGATCATGGCACGGACCTTGCTGAAAACCGTAATGTATCCGATTATCGTTCTATTGATCGTACTCCAAATAAACGCATTAGAGCAAAGAAAAAAATGCTCCCAAACGATAAAAATCAGAAATTCTCTAAAATATTTTTTTTATGAGATAGACCTCAGAATACAGGCTCTTTCTGTATTCTGAGAGCTAGACATCAGACATTACTAGTGTCAACTAATCTTCCTCAAACAGAATCGTTATTTTCACTCTGTGATCAAGATTAATCAGCAAGTTCAATGTCCAAAAGTACCGACATAGGTCTAGTTTGATCTGATTTTGAGCTTACGTATATTACAATAAAATAATAAAATTTAGTTGTCCATTCGCTGGAAGCGTAGTCGACAACTTATACATCAAGTATCTTTGGTTGTGAACTGTGGGGCCTATTAGACCACGCGATTTAATCCGTCGCGTCGTACCGAGATCGCGCGCTAAGTCGAATAGTTTAATAAGAGTTAAGTATCTAATTAGACTGTTAAGCCGCGCTCGGGCGCGCTATACTAACTGACTTAGTGACTGAATATCGCGTGGTGTAACAAGAGTAAGTCAGCGCACGGCAGCCCCAGAGTGAGGTCGTGTGCCCGTTGAAGCGGACGCAATGCCATGTTCTAAGAAAAAAAGTCATTTATTTATTTTACGCTTCAAAATCTCAGCCCCACACAAAGTTCGATGACTTGTGTCGTGGGTGCTACTTACTCACAATCACATCCAAAATCAGAAACACTAATTTTCCTTGGGAGAAAACTTGTCTTTCGCCGGGAATCGAACCCGATACCCCTTATGCTTAGAAGGCCAACGCGCACTCAACTTAGCCAACGGGCAGTTCATTTGTATCGTGATCTTGACCATAAAAGCAGAAATATTATTTCAATAAACAACTCCGGGCATAGGAATTTCAAATGTTGTCAGAAATACTTAAAAAATTAAAGCGAACAAGCTTTGACTCATGCTATTTTTTATTTTCCATTTAGTAGTTTAAAAATAATATTCAATAAACAAACAACTGCGGTAAGAACTACTACAATTTTTTAGAGCATCTCGGCTTCGTCATGATGACAACCGGCCGAAACGACGAAGACGCAGGTACGCCTTGCGAATGAGTTTGCGTGCGATATTCAGCGTGGTGTAATAGCGAGCTTCACTAATTAGACTAGGACAGTCTGAATATCTCGTGGTCTAATGGACCTTTGTGGTAGAAACATTAGGAGTAATAGTATTCTGTGTTCTCCGTATAATTATATTTGTATAATCTGTGTCAGTGAGTGCAAGAAGCCGGAGTGTTTACATTATCTCTCTGTGGTCTGTGCATTATCTTTGGTAAGTGCTACTGAAGAAAGTTGACGACGTGAGTAAAAAGTATTTTTATTTACATTTTATAAAAATATTAGTTGTATTTATTTACCTTATCAATAACTGTTTCAGTGATTCGCGTTGACTGCCCAGAGTCCGCGAATTTTTCGTGACAATATCTACGAGATCCGTGAACCGGGTGTGTCACTTCCTTACTGCCTGCGGAGATTGGAAATTCCTGGGTAATGTTTATAATACAATATTTGGATACTAAGTTTTATTAGAAAAGAGGTTATGGAAAAGAGGCTTATGGCAAAGAAATAACTTTTAAAATTAATTTCAGATAAGAATCATGGCGCATAGACTCAATATCGGTGATTCATGCGCTCCGATAACATGTCACGCTTGGAATAAAGATAGGACTCGTAAGTAGGACTACCTTTTGCGTCTAAGAAAATTATAAGAATTGTAGTAACATATCTACAGATAAATTAATTCCAATTACAGAAGTGGCATTTTCGCCCAACAACAACGAAGTCCACATCTTCCAAAGAGAGGGCAATGAATGGAAACAAACCAACAACCTTGCGGAACACGACTTGAAAGTGATGGGCATCGACTGGGCCCCGAACACCAACCGCATTGTCACCTGTTCAGTTGACCGCAACGCCTATGTGTGGACTCAAGGAGATGACGGCAAGTGGAGCACCACCTTGGTTCTCCTCCGTATCAACCGAGCTGCCACCTGTGTGAAATGGTCACCAATGGAGAATAAGTTTGCTGTTGGCTCAGGAGCACGTCTCATTTCCATCTGTTACTTTGAGAAAGAAAACAACTGGTGGGTGTCCAAGCACATTAAGAAGCCAATTAGATCTACTGTTAACTCTATTGACTGGCATCCAAACAATATGCTCCTGGTCGCTGGTTCTGCTGATTTCAAAGTACGAGTGTTCTCTGCTTACATCAAAGATATTGAGGACCAGCCTGGACCTAATGTGTGGGGATCAAAGCTTCCTCTAGGACAGTTGTTGGCTGAGTTCCCTAACTCCCCTTCGGGAGGCGGCTGGGTACATAGCGTTTCATTTTCCGCAGACGGCAACAAGGTTGCTTGGGTAGGACATGACAGTTCCATAAATGTAGCTGATGCTACACAAGGGAAAGCTGTCTACAAACTGAAGACTGAATACCTGCCATTCTTGGGGTGCTCTTGGATCACCAACAACTCCCTGATTGTGGCGGGACATAGCTGCATTCCTCTGCTTTATTCCCATGATGGCAGCGAGATTAAGTTTATTGCTAAATTAGACAATACTCAGAGGAAGGAGTCTGGTGGCATATCTGCTATGAAGAAGTTCCAGTCTCTGGATCGACAGGCGCGGATCGAGACCAGTGACACAGTCCTCGACTCCATCCATCAGAATGCCATCACATCCATTAACCTCTACAAGGGAACCAAAGCTGAAACTAAGAAGTTTAGCACTTCTGGCCTCGATGGACAACTTGTCATCTGGGATGTCGAATCTTTGGAGAGGTCTATCGAAGGCCTGAAGATAGCTTAAGAAAACAACTGCAATGATTTTATGATTTTTATTTTAAGGAATAATAATATAATCAGTATGCGTGCGAGTTCTGAAGTCACTCTGATAAAATAAATGATAAAACATGAAAAGCTGTGAAAATAACTCGCTCATCACAGTCTGTCAGTCTAGCTACAAATGAAATCATAAGCAAACTGCAGCAGTGAGTCAATTTAGCTCCGCAATTATAGAAAATCTTTCAAATATACAGAATAAATTATTATTTACGGATACAATACAACTATTATATTAATATACAATTTAAATTTTTATTGTTGATAATATAATCAAAATAATGTTATAAATTAGACATAAGACTACACCCTATACATAAGATCACTTTTAATACTACTGAAGTACTGATTGCTGTCAAATATTACATTAAATTTTAAGGAATCAACGATAGTAATTTAATTTTAACATTAACATCAAAGTCATACTTTAACCTACAAAACTATAAGGCCATTTATGTGTTAGAACAACGCGTGCTATTGTGTGGAGACGATCTTGAAGACGGGTCCGATCCGGATGAAGACACGCCGCAGTACCGAGCGGAGTTCCGGCTTCAGATCGAAGCATGTGATCTCACATAACAGAGGGTAGTAGCTCGATACGTGCGCCGCAAACTGAAATACATAATCACTTGTTGGAACATTGTGTGTTGTGTTTATAACAAGGTATGGCTGAATGGTTTCAGATAACTAAATTAAAATAATCGGACCTATATCTAGGTCTAAAAGATACCCCGCTTAGCTCACGCGCGCTTTTCTAATGATGAAGATGAATAAATAAAAATTGTTTTCTATGTAGGTACGCTTATGACAAACAAATTCTATTCGAAATTTCATCACTATCGGTCCAGCAGTTAGCCCGACAACACAAGACCGCATCATCACTTTCCATCATGTGACATAATGGTCGAATGCTTCGATATAATATAGATAAAAATACCTATACAGCGAGTTGATACCCGTGAAGAGGTAAGAAACATAGTTACTTTCAGATTTATACATGGTCGTTTATTGGTTTGGGTTATTTAGAATCGGCGACTCTGAATAACTCGTACTTTTTAGGTTTCCCGACATCAATAGGAAGGGTTTCATATCTTACAGTTGACTTCGTTGTCAGTCTATCATGACCCTTATTTGCTTATAAATAGGCGCTTACATACACAGCCCCCACTAAGTTCAAAGACTTCGTGTCTTGGTTGACGGAAACATTCACATTACACATCCATTAACAAATTTTTTGAAATACTATGGTCCCCTGGACCTGTAAAAAATACAAGCTTCTAAGTCAATGCAATAAAATGATACGGCGATTTAAAATAGATAATATTTACACACGCAAATAGGTCAAAACCTACAGGATGAAATTTGTCAAAAAAACAAGGTCTTACGGCAAAAGTAACAAAAGAATGATCAAAATGCATGAAATCAATTATTATTAGGATTCCAGACATCGATAATAATGTTTGTTTACAATGCCAAACTCACTTTTATTACAAAAATTTCTTGCTCAGAAAGTCGTAATTAAAGCATTTTAACAATCCGTGAAATCTCTTATTTAAATCCCCATGTATTTTGACTCTCGGTCTATCTATAGCGGAACGAGTGGGAAATAAAAAGTGCCAATCGTCACCACTGGGGACGAACGAAACTTTTTTCCCTCGTACCCAGTGGGGACGACAGGGTGGGGACGACCGGGAATAAAGGCTTCCCGAACCAACGATACAAGTCTTTGAACGTAAGAGTGAAACCGTAAGTGATCAGTATTAAATAGTTTGGATACTCACTCTTTCGTCGGGCATCTTAAGTATTCTCGTGAGAATCAGCAGGAGGATCGACGTCCACGCGTCTCGGTGCGCCTCATTGGTGACCCCGGCGAAGTACTCTAGCGCCTCGCAGCAGATCGTGATCAAACTCTTCTGCACCGCCGGCCAGCTGTCGCGCCGCGCCTCGTCGCTGTACATCTTGAGCAGTATCCGCAGCACGCACGCCAGCGACTGCGTCTCCTGCTTTAGCATGTTGGGCTTCACGGAGCCCTTGAAGTTCGCCTTCCACAGTACGTTCCTCTGCGCGTTGTTGGTGTTGAAGGTCTTGGCGAAGCGGTGACTGCACATCAGGCATTCGACGAGTCGCAGCAGGTGGGGCGAGCTCAACAGCCTGTACATGCCTTGTTCTTCACGCTGACATTCCTGCTCCGTGCCCGGGCTGCCGCCGGTCAGCTCGGCGGCCGCCAGCGCCAGCGTCTCCGCGTCCTCTTTCCTCGAGGTCGCCGGGTAGAAGACGATGTTGTCGATCGTTTGGATCAGCTCCAGCTGGACGACGCATTTGATGAGGAGGCTGTTGAAGACCCTGTTGGTGGATTTGATTTCGTCCCCGCCCTGGGGCTTCTTCAGTATCCCGTGGCGCACGTGCGGCGCGTCGCCGTCCCCGTCCTCCTCCGGCTTCCACGTGAGCAGCGTGGTCGGCAGGGTGCTGTTGAATATGTCCAGCATGATCTGACACGTCTTGCTCCACGTGTCCTCGTCGAACTTGGTTCCGTTGGAAATGACTAGATTTTCTAAGCAGTTGGTGCCGGAGCGCGCCAGCTGCTCGTTGTCCTGCTGCACGCACCAGTGCAGCTGCGCGTACAGCTGCTCCAGCAACAGGGAGCCCAGGATGTCAAAGTATTGCGTGAAAACGTCGACGATCGCGTACAACGCGTGATTGCAAGTTGTGGTCATCCACTCGTTCTTCTCCAACTGATGCTCGGGTAGTTTCATGTTGTCGAATATTCTGAATAGAATGTTGAATAGGTCTCTCCACCAGTGGGGGCGGAATGATTCGCCGTGCGTCTTTATAATTTCGAATAAGACGGTCAGGCCTCTCGTGCGTACGTCTAGCTTGCAGCGACTCACGACGCACGACAGAGAGAAGAGCAGCGGGAACCATCCTCTGAGCCAGACGCGGTCCACCTCCGGCGCGCCCGGCTCGCCCTCGAGCCCCGCGTGTTCTGCGAACAGCTGCGGGGAGGCGCCGACGGCTGTGGCGCACGATCTCACAAGCCGTATCGCTTCCATGGACGTGTCGGGGAATTTAGCATTACATGCGAATTCTGATAAGCATTTCACTGCGTCTTGGAAGGAATCGATCATGGCCGGGAATTGCCTGTCGTAAAGTTCCGATATAATCTTGCCCGTTGTCTGGAATGCCAAATCGACGATCGCTTCGTCTTGGTCGCTCGCAGCTAAATGGAACACCGAGAAAATGTTTTTCCAGCCCGATTTAATATTTGGCGCCTGCGAGTTCACCATCTGCGCGATACATCTGACGACCATGTCTCTTATCGTTGGAGAATTATTTTTCTTCATTATGTGTTCGAAGGGTCTCAAAAAGTCTTTTTGGAATTTGAAATTGGCAAACTCGCCCTTCTCTATGAATTTCATAGAAAGTTGCCTCAATGAATCGACGGCGAAGAAGGAGATATCTTCATTATTGTTGCAGCCTACTTTATTGAAATGATCGCCCAAAACTTGCCATATTCGAGACCACTGCAACCTGATCCGACCCATGTTGTAATAAGATATTTCGACTATCTTTTGCAGTGAAAACATTCGAGGATTTGTGGGGTGGCTCAGCTCATCCAGTGATACTTGGCATAACGCTTTCACGAAATCTACGATAGCGTCCCCGTCGAGTCTCGTCGATCCCGTAAATATCCTGTCTACAGCTACAACTACACTTTGCGAGCTGGTTTCTCCAATGTGCTCTTTCACACTAGGATCTAACGTCATGAGACTGAACTTCAAAGCATCTGGTTGAGGTTTAATACCTGATCCGGATAAGAACTGTGGTCTTACTCCCGTACCGATAAGTTGTGCTAGCTCAAGTTGGGAAATGCATTTGACGATATCTAGCCAACTAGAACCTAGGTAATTGCCATCTGTATGAGCCACGGTTATAAGTGTTTTTATGGTGTCGATGTTCTTGGCTTTCATTTCGGTGATAGGTGAATTGGCAGTAAGAAGAGTGAATCGCGCAAGTGCTTGCACATAGGCATCTCTTTCTAGCGACATGTGGAAAATGCAAGCAATACGAATGGCGCACCTTATACCATCTAAACATAAAGATGCAATTTCTGGGTCGTCACAGTCTTGAAGTCCCACGGAGAAAGCTGCAAGGAAAGGCGTCCAGGCCATTTTGAACATTGGTCTTACATGTTCCACGTGTTTCGCTGTCGTAAATGGCGTTTGAACGTGGGACACGGACTCCATCAAATTCTTAGCAGCTGTGGATATCTGTTCCATCTCCATGTTCCAAATGAATTTTCGTTTCTTTTCATTCGAGATCAAGTGTTTTCCTGGCTTAGAAGTGTTTTTCATTTTAATCTCGTGGCCGGCTATTTCGTCATATATCGTCGATAGATACTCGCGCGGCAAGTCGTTATTGTCGCTTATCCCGCTATTCAGTTTGATGTATTGTTCCTTTGTCATTTTATTCTTGACTTGGGGCGAATGTAAATCAGTTGTTAGCATTATTATGGAAAATGCTAATACGTAAACCGTATCGGCACTCGTGAATAAGGTATTGCTCGGGTTGCATTCACAATAACGTGAAGCAAATTTTTCCATTAGTCTGTCAATTTTCTGGGCTTCACCCGGCAGTCTGAAGCCTTCTAGAAAATGACGTAATGCAGCCACAATATCCATGTTCGCAAAGTTCATGGAGTCCACATAGGAGTACATCACTTCCTTGGAATGATCGTCGTTTTCGCCTAAGAACTCTCCTACGAAAGTCTTATCCAGTCGTTCGTCACTTAATAGCCACTCTGCTATTTCTTTAGTGGATGTCCCTAATAAGCTTTGCTCTTGTAAGAAAGCTACTCCTTTCTTAGGTTTTCTGTTAAACAGATCAATACCGGTTTCCCATACTTCCTTCTGCTGTTTCAGAACCTCGAACTGTTCAGGGGAATCTAGAGTTTCCCTGTTGCCAATGTTGCTAGATCCTGTAGACACGAGACTGAGGCTTGATCCTCCATGTGATTTAATGCTATGGTGATCGATATCTTCTTTAGCTGTTCTTTCACCCAAAGTTGTCTGTAGATTGGGATTGATATAAAGTTCTTTGCTCCATTCAACCATACACTTTAATATGGAGACAAGGCATTCGAGTCCACGAATCCTCATTGATTTCTCTTGATTAGGCGTCGCGCCCAATTCAAGTGCCTGCCGACCTTGAGCGATCTTAGAAACATCATTAACCAGCCTTTGGAAAAGATTAGCTGCTGATAAATCACAATCATAGTTCACATATATATCTACTACGCTCTGTGCATCTCCACAAATTCTGGTCAAGGCTTGGATGACCATCCATTTATGTTCAAATGTAGAACTGGACGTCTCCAAGATATTCATAAATATTTCTTTAAAGAACACTTCAATCTGCTTTTTCAGGTGGACTTTGAAGTTCTGCAGGAGAGCAAGGAATATAGCCAGAGACAATTCAAATACTTCTGGCACCGAACTAACTCCGTTTTTAGATAGTGCTACACAGAGATATTGCTTAATTGCAGTAATAAACATCTCATTATTTCTGAATACTGGACCTGCATTTTGCAAGATGGATAAGAGGAGGTGCAGAGAAAGGATTTTGGATCTTAATTCATGGGATTTGGGATCTGGAGTTCCTTCTGGAAGAGGCTTCATGGATAATTTGCAAAGAGCTCTGAATACAAGGAATGCATCTTTTTGTAGAACATGTGTAAACTTTGCTGTTACTGAATTATCATTTTCTGATGCAACATCCATGCTTTCTTGGGAGGGTATTCTTTTCAATGTCTCCTCAGTCGGAACTTGACCGTTGCTTTCTTGTGAAACACTTCCACTGTCAATGGAATCGGAGGGATTCTCGTTATTGTCTGGTCCATTTGGTAATTCCTCATTGCTCTTTTTGATAGCAATGTCAATAGCATTATCTATAACAGAATCTACAATTTGCTTAGCAATTATTTTAGCTTCTAGTACTTCATCTAATTGTTCTAAGTGTGCTGGTTCTACATCTTTACTATCATCATTCACATGATTGCTTTGATTTTCATCTGACGCTATAGTGCCATTTGGGATCTTCTGATTAATCTCGTGTCTTGTTTCTTCATCCTGTATATGACTGCTGCAATTTTCCGTTTCTAAAGCTTGATTTTCCATTTTCGTGAAAATTACGTTTAGCATTTGAGTGAGTGTGGCTCTGGCTGTAGTTTGGTTGATGAGATTTTTGCTTGCCAAGTAAATGTTATAGCAAGTTCTGACGGCCAAAAGAACAGTTCCCTCATGTACCTCCACATGTTGACTTGTGATCACGGTTAACAAAGCTTTGATAATCTGAAGTTGCACTCCTTCATCAGTCTGTGGGCCTGTGAAACAGCTGCAGATGGATTCAACAATTCTATCTATAAGTAATTTTCTTGGTGTTGTTGAATCAGGAATGTTTCCAGTCAGATGGCCATAAGCAATGAGCTTTTGTAGACAGTCAAGAGCTGTGACGACTATCCGGGCTGCTTTACTCTGGCATGCCAGCTCGAACGGCAGGAAGTATTTTTCAGCAGTGATGATGTTAGAGGCATCATTCTTGGGCAGAGGCAGGGTGCCGGACGTAGGGCTTTCTGCTGTTTCAATCTGGCCTCCATTTTTCAGCTCCGTTTTTATTTCCTCTGAAATCAAAAACCAAAATTTTATTAATACCCAGCTAATTTTACTCAAACTACTGTTAACTATAATATTTTTTGGCACAGCCACTTCATTCCTAAGTAAATAAAAGGTGCAATCATGGAATTATCTGATATCCATGACAATTTCAGTGTGCCTATCATTTGCCAAACTATAAATACCTAAAATAGTAACTTTGATACAGACAAAAAGCTAACATCACTGAGGAATACATCTTTATCCTAAGACTGAGGGCAAATTTGAAACTAAATGTACTTTCAGAAGAACTAATATTGTGTAGTCTATAACGCTGTAACGCTGAGCACTTCAAGTAGAAATTATTCAATGTTACGTTTTTTTTTGTTCTTATATTTACAGGGATCTGACACATATAATAGAGCATGGACCTTGTTGCAGGTGAAAAAAAATTTCTTTTAAAAGAACATTCGGCATTACTGACTACAAAATGAGAAAAATATTTTTTCCTTTTTATAATTTAAAGTAAAGAATAAATATTAACTCTAATAAATTAATACTGAAAGTACTATCGGTTGTATAAACTACAATAATGATAGATCGTGGTTTTCCTTTTATGCATATGTATGAAGTTGTCTGGTACATCAAATTGGTATCTTTTTATGTTCTTTTTTTGCAGTATTATTAAACAACTTCACAAATAAGGAAAAGGTTCTTAAGTAGACTGTATTTTTTTTTTTGTTTTTTATTTCTTATTTATTCAACGAGGTAACGCAGCCAGCATTTTGGGCACACAGCCGACCAATGACTTTTTGTATTAGGTTAGTAGTTTAGTTAAATTGGAACTGAATACTGGTACCAATATACCACTGGGAAAGTTCAAATCTCTATTCTTATTTGTGGTAGAGGTGATATGGCCTACACTGACGTCCCGCTTGGGGTGTATTGTCTTTTTTTATTGCTTATTACCTCATAAAAAATAAAAATGTTGAAAGGTGTTTCCATTCCCCATTTAAATTTGATCAAAATTTTACCAGTTGTTTTTGAGTTACCCTTAACTATGAAATACGCATTTTTCATTAATTGAATCTGATCATGAGTTCCAAAGATAAAGCTGTGAAGTTAGTTTTATAAGCTTATATTACTAAAATTATAACATAAAATTATAATATGCTGGTCAGTTTTGCAAATAAACTACGTTTACAAGAAAAAAAAAAACAGTAAACCACTCACCAAGTCTTCGTGTATGAAACATTTTAGCAAAAAATAATGGTAATTTGACATATGACATTTTAGGTGAACAAAGATGCATAAATTAGACTTTTTATGGTGCGATTTTTTAATCAAAATTATTTGCTAAAGATTTAGTTCTCTCTCTTCCTTACTTCTTACATGTCTCGGTTTAAGTGAGTACTAAGTCTAAGTTCCTTCGAAGGTACATCATGGCTTATGAGGATATCTTTATTATGCAGCCACCAGAAAGCGCTTGTGCAGTATGCATGGATATTTATTCTTGCCATTAATGTAGTCATTAATTATTTTGCAATAAGATTTCTTAATTAATGCTCATTTTATTACAGATTACAATTTTCTCAGTAGTAATTAATTTACAATTTTATGCTTTTTTGGGGGCTGTGAGTGTGAAAGTGTTTATGTTTATATGTTATGTAATGTTTATATGTCCACAAATATGTACAAAGCTATTTGCTTCCACATTTATTATATGCACAACTAAGGCATGGCATGTCTTGCCCAAGTCTCATGTTTCTCATTAAAATTATAATATTGAATAAGTAGTCACAAATGAACAGGTTTCTTCTAGACAAACATGCTCTATCATTGATCGCATTGTCACTTACAATAAAGCAAAAAAGTGGCCAAATATTTTACCTTTCACAAATAAAAAAAACACATTGGAAAATCTTTGCATTGAAAGAATGGTACACCAACTTTCACATTTATAATATTGTAGTGCTATTTACAATCAATTTTGCAAAGGTATTGCCCTAGAAAGATAACCGTTGACTCAAATAATCAAGCACTCGTAAAAAGTACTAAGATAAAACTGTCTTCAACAGTATTAATTACAAAACTTTCGCACAAATTATACTTTCAAATATCCCCATTAGATACAGTTTCAATAACAAATACCACATTGAATAGAATTAACATTGGGAAAGTGATTCTGTTACACATGAACGATACTTGAGCTCTATTGTGTGGTTTATTACTTTATAGAAGGCAAGATCAAATGTATTTAAAATGGCAGATAATCTGATAAGGCTTGGTGTATTACTTACTTTCAGTCTCAAGGTCGGTACATTCACCAACTAGTTATCAAAAATACAACTTTAACATTACACCATTTAACCTAATTAGCGATATGCCAGGTAGATACGTATCTAAACACTACTAACACATTATGAATTATCTGCAATCGGCACTTACCGAGAGCAAGCTCGCAAGACTTTTTCAGCTGGCTGTGGTAGGATCTTTTGATGTCCTTATCAGCCAGTATCTTTTCCAAAGCTCTGACTATAAACATTTCTTTAGTTTTCAGATTGGTTTGCATCGTTATTCTATTTGGAAATCACTCCATTCGATCCAATAGGAATCGAGTCAGTATTGCGCCGCTGATGGAGCCATTTATGATTACTGTTTCGAGGCGCTGCTGAATTTTTTTTGTGTATTTATATTTTCTTCACGATATAGCACAAAAGTAACATCACAAAACTTTATGGAACTGCGGATTTTAGTGATATCATTTCTGCGAGAACAAGATTTCTTTTTACGATTCACACCTCATCACAAAACATGTCATGTCACTTTAAGGGTGCGTTCTTAATGATAGATAACAGCTATTTTCTTACGCAATTATAAATAATAATGCATAAGTTTTTTTCTTTTGCATGAGATCTTGTAAACTAAAAATGTACTCTTATTTATCTATTTCGTTTTGTAATAGATTTTCTATTTATTTTACGGCTCTTGAATACTGAAAATGCGGTATAATTTCTCGTTTCTTAATGGCTGCGTTCAAAATATTTACTAATTGCGTTTTGTTTCCACTTCTTTTTAATACTGGCCCAACTGACAAATTGTGTCTATTTTTCATCTGTGTAATCATGTAATGTAAAAAAAAATAGTAAATTAAAAAAAAAAGACTGTCAACAGCTTCACAGAGCGTGTGCGATTTATTTTTTTGAGTTTTCTAAAAACTCCGGCATTATTTTTAGTTGCGGTATTTTTCTTATTAACCAACAAAATTGCTTCCACAATGACTGTGACGCGGGTGGCGGAGTCCCGCACCGAATTTAAATTAAAGAGCTTGCCAGAGGACGCTATTTCCAGTGTGAAATTTGCGCCGAAATCCAATCAATTCCTTCTGGTGTCCTCTTGGGATTGTACTGTGAGGCTATACGACGTTGCATCAAACATTGAGAGACATAAATACAGTCATGAGCTGCCTGTATTAGATGTTTGTTTCCGGGTAAATTTCATCTTGAATTCTATGTCAACTCTTGTAAATGTTTCCTAACTTAGGCCTAGTTACGACAATTCAGTACATAGTTATAGACACACACACACAATACATTTATTGCAATTCATACTTTTACCTATTATAACCAGGATGCAGTGCATTCATACAGTGGGGGCCTGGATCAGATTGTCAAGATGTATGACCTCAATGCTTCCTCGGAGACTCTTCTTGGAGAACACAAGGGTGCAATCAGATGTGTTGAGTTTGCCACTGAGGTGAATGCTGTGCTGACTGGAAGTTGGGATGGAACTGTTAAAATGTGGGATAGTAGAGTGCCAAACTGTGTTGGGACTTATAACCAAGGAAATGAAAGGGTAAGCTCTGGTTTTTGTATAATCTTAGCCAGATTTTTCAACTGTATAATATTATACATAATATTTAAATATACTACTGATAGAGTGTAACGAATACTCTACAGTAACATAATTTCACACAGTATTCTTTTCAATCTTCAGGTGTATACAATGAGTATAGTTGGTGAGAAATTCGTAGTGGGTACATCGGGTCGCAAGATCTTCGTATGGGACGTCCGTAACATGGGCCACGTGAACCAGCGCCGAGAGTCTTCCCTCAAATACCAGACACGCTGCATTAGAGTATTCCCCAATAAGCAGGGCTACGTGCTCAGCTCCATCGAGGGTCGCGTGGCCGTTGAGTATTTGGACAGTAATCCTGAAGTGCAAAAGAAGAAATATGCCTTTAAATGTCATAGGATTAAAGATGGTGGTAAGTTTTTAACTGAATGAGAGTCTTCAAGTCGCGAGTAAATAACTATCTTCTAGGCAAGCTTACGCCATCATCGACCACATTGTTGTTTACCATCAGGTGAGATGGTGGTCAAAAGTTTGCCTAGCTTGTATAAAAAAATAAAAAAAACATAATAAAATAATAAAGGTATATTCCCTATTTGTTGTTTAGAAAGTACAGATAGGTCAGGTTAGCTTGTTTAATGGAAGCGCTTTTACATTTACAGCCCCTTAGTAGGCTTACACTTGTGTAGCCATATGCTAGCTCTTCTTTGAAACACTCAAGTCATATCATACACAAAACTTTCCTTAAGATATCTGCTGTCACAAGGAAAAAAGGCGTAACTGACATTTATGTCACAATTGAGTTATATACATCAGAAATGTCTTTACTATTTAGTTTATGTTATGACTTGTAGCAGATGCATCTAAATTAAATGTAAGATTTAGTAGGTTGCGTTTGAATATAATGAAATAAACTGACTCCTGACTCTGATGATGTATATAACTAAATTTTATCAAAAATGAGATACGTCTTTTCAGATAATATGTTAACACTACACAGTTGTAAGCGGGCTATACAATAGTTTCTTACTGTATTGGATAAACTCACATAGAAACAAATGTTGGTGATGAATTCTTACATTGGAATTTTAGTTAAAAAGTTATGTACTAATTCTTATAAACCTCACACTTATCTAAATTGATTCAGGCATTCAAAAGTTAAAATAAGATATTCAAATAGAGACCATAAGAAAACTTTTCACACCTGTTTTTGAGGGCTCTGAAAAGCCACTATATACTATATATTTAATCTGACACACTAATTTTGGCTTTGGAATATAGCCTAAGTAGCCTAAATATTGTATGAGGAATTATTATTATTTATAATTATTATTTGTTATTATATTTATTATGTTTTCTTAGGTAGATTTTTTTACAATATTTTTATAAAATTTCAAATCAAATCAAAATCGTTTATTCACATGGGCCCCAAAGAGGCACTCATGAAAGTTAATGAATCTATTGCCAGATTCGCAAAATTACAGCCAATTACTACACATTACATTACAGCCAAAATTACAATTAATAAACAATACAATACTACAAAATAAAAAACTGTAAAAAAAACTAAGGCTAGTATGCCACCAGCAGCAGGGCAGGGCCCAAGCTACAGGTCAGCACTGTAGAGTGAGGAACCTCCTGACAATGTGTGCCATCCAAGAGTACTGCCTTCTGAATTTGACCCTTGATTCAACCATTTAGCGAAAGCCTTTATTTGTTATTATTATTAGCAACGTAACTTTCAGAAACTTCTAATTTGATTCTCGAATCTTTGTTTCAGGCTTAGAAAAGATATACCCAGTGAATGCAATAAGCTTCCATTCGGTATATAATACATTTGCTACGGGCGGCTCTGATGGATACGTTAATATCTGGGACGGATTCAATAAGAAGAGACTGTGCCAATTCCATAGGTGAACTATATTTTTACTATGATTATGGGATAAAACTATTATGCAACTGAGGGATAAGACAAGCAAGTCGTTTGCCTGATTGTCAGTCTTTACAGTTCAGTGAACTTTAGTACCATCTAAAATTAACAATTACATTCCTGCGAAGCGATTTACTCCGTTCCTAATGTAAGGCAGTTGCAAGACTGGCAAAGATGTTGTCCTCAGATTGCAAGAGTCCACGAATAGGATTATAACTTGTTGTTGCATTATAAATCTGAAAGTTTGTGTTTTTCTTTACATCTCTTTATGTTGGAATTGTTTGGATAAAAATTGAAATGGATAGAGCTAATACCCAAATTATCACAAACTTATTATTATTCTAATCAGCACAAAGTTGCAAGATACAACTAATTTTAAATAAATTAAATTTACTATAAAAAAGTTTACTATGTCATAGTAGAATTGACTGATACACACAATAACTGTACTGCTCGAAGACTTAGTTGGTTGCATGTCTAGTCTACCTCCTAAGTAGCCGGTATCAGGTTCGATTCCAAGTGTGAACACAAGTTTCCTCCTCAAGGGAAATTTGTGTTTCTGGTTCTGGGTGTGATTGTGTGTGTTTTGGCACCCACGACATAAGTTTGCAATATTATTATGAAAACTATCGCGAATGCTATTCATTGTGGTACTTTTATTAATCGCGAGGTTTTTATGTCAAATAGTACTCAAACCAGTTGCTCTCGTATACGACGCTCTTTATCTGGGAGTAGGACGTTAACATGAGATCCCGACGCCTGGCCACGCGCTCTACATAACTGTTTGAACGTGGGGTTTTCAGTGTGAAACCGTTTATGTTTCTCCCCAGATACAACACGGCAGTCTCCTCTCTAAGTTTCTCTCACGACGGTTCGGCGCTCGCCATCGCGTGCTCGCAGCTCGACGAGTCGCAGCCCGAGGAGCCCAAACCCGAGGACACTATCTACATCCGGTATGTCACCGACCAGGAGACCAAGCCCAAATGAGGACCGACCGACCAGGCTGACCGGGGATTACTGTGGGCTTACAAATGGTTGTAAACTTGTAACTCGATCTGATGCTGGACTTTGTAAAGTCTAACTAATGTTAGAAATGGGATTTTTTTATGAGTTTTTGTTCTTGTTCTACAGAATACTTAAAAGTAATTAACATAATAGATAACATAACCAATTGACTGCTTCCTTTTCCTCCTGTCACGAAAAAAGCATGCCTTTTGAAACTGATTTAGTAGTTATGAGGAATGGTTCCACAACTGACGCTGACAGCTATCGCATCAGCCAATCACGAGCTCAATTTACCTCATCTTCACCCAAACCCCCAAAACGCCCCCTTGCCTACGTGCTTCTTGCAAGCTCGAAAGCATCAGACTCTAATTGTAATTTGAATTCATAAATACTTTATAACTATCTTTATCCAATCCCAATAATTAATCAAGACTTAGATGGTATGGACATATTACGAGGTCGGACGACAGCTATGCCGTAAATAAAGCCATCAGCACGCCTAGTAAACTCAGGGGAAGAGGCGGACCGCCAGCCACGTGGTGGTCCAATTTGGAGTTAAAGAGCCTTACCACACGTCAAAACTAACCACTGACTAACCAAGATCGGGCATCCTGGCGCAGAGGAGGTCCGACCCCCAGAAGAACTGGGAAATAAGGGGCAGGAATAACAAGAAGAAGACTTTATAAGTAATCCCCAATGATGTTCGATATATCTCGCAGTATGAGAATCATGCACGCACACTAGAAAACACAGCGCGAGTGTAAGACGAAGCTGTCACGCACACCAGTATCTAGTACCTGGATGACCGAGCTTTGCTCGAACCTAGCTAGATCGATTTATCGCCCCCAAAACCCCCTGCATACTAAATTTCATGAAAATCGTTGGAGCCGTGTCCGAGATTCAGATTACACATATATATATATATATATATATATATATATATGTACAAGAATTGCTCGTTTGAAGATATTAGAGTTGATATAGGCCTGTTGTTTATCGTTCCTAAACAGCACAAGACTCAGTTTAGACATAATAATACATATTATTATTCTATGCTAATCCCGTTTCTAACATTAGTTATAATGCACTCGCATGAGTTAACAATTATGTCAGTTATTATTATCAGTAAAGTTTGATTGATAAGTTTATGTCGAAACAAGCACTCATCAGCCAATCACAAGAATTTTTACCACATTCTCTTCGCCTGCTGGTGAATTTTGTTGTGAAGGAAAATTTGTTTCATGCAACAACTGGTTTTACTTCTCTATTGCTATATGCTGTTTGTATGCAAACATGAGCCTTATTTCTTTGGATTAATGTATTGGTTTAAAATTGATAGGTAATAGGAGGTTAGATGTGCGATTCTGGTAAAACATAATTAATTTTATTTTTGTTGGCGGTTCACACTAGTATTAATTGAAGAATCTTTCGATTGATATTCTCATAGGTTTAAGTTTTTATGTTGGATAAGCAAGCATTTGACCGCCATCTGATGGAAAGTGGTGATGCGGTCGAAAATCTAGCATGCTTGCCTCCGGGCCCTGTAGATATATTCTAGGATATTAACTTATTGTTTCCTATCTACCTCGGATATTAACTTATTGTTTATTGTTTCCTATCTACCTCTGATTCGCATACATATTTGTATATAAACACAAATATTATATATTTCTTATGTAGTATTTGTGTTTATTTCTTATCTGTCAACAAAACCTAGCATGTCCTCCTCTCTTCTAAGATTATTGCGGTGCCCCACAGGGTCTATATACAACTGTACTCTTAAAAAACACCTGTATATTACTGTTATTATAGATTGCAATAAACAAATGAATGAACATATTAAGCTTAGTTAAAATTTACAGTCTTACTTATAAAAATATCGCTGAGCAATGCTTAGCCACCTCTTAGTTAAGCAGCTCTTAAGCCCATAATCAATGATTAACTTTTTTTCACTCATAAACATTAGTTAGCCGCTGCTTAGTTGAGGAACGCAAAGAGAATCGAAAATAATCGAAATTTACACGATCGCCACAGATTATAACCAAAATAGTCGACTAAAAGTGAAATTATACGAGTAGAGTTGTCAAAAATGTGGTTTTATTAATCTATTGAAATGAAAATAAAAGAAAGGTGACATTCAACGGTTGTCGAAGTAAACAATTTTGCACCTTACGTAAAAAGTTTTGACACATTTATTATTGAAAGATATAAGACCCGCCATCTTGCCTCTTAGCAAGTTTTAAACTAGGCAATGGCGGTGTTTAATTTTGACAAATATTTAAGCATTACTTAACGCTAAATCGCGTTTATGAGTGAATTTTTTGTTAAACTGTAGCTAAGCAATTGATTAAAAATTAAGAGGGGTTTGTTAGTAAGACTTTTATTTACCAGACAATAGTTTAAACTCCGCAATGACATATTATGAGTTTACTAATGACTAATTCCGCAAAAATCAGCTTTTCAAATGTAAATTAATGCTATAATTCTACAAATGCTGTAGTTTGGTATCGTTATCGTACCAACATGTTGCTAAACTTAATGATATCATAGTGTTGGATTGAATGTGTAATTTTTATTTCGACTTATTCTTTTAACTGGCATCAATATTGTAGAAAATTTTAAATCTATGTACTAGTTGCTACATAATGTACGTATTTGGTTGGAACGGATGGCGTGTAGATGCACGCAGTCCGACCGAGCCATATGCGTCCAGTGTTTAGTAGCTATACTCAAATGATCTATAGCTCAGTGTATGCCTGGTCGGCCATGTTAGGGTATTATGAATTATGACGTGGATAACAAAATTAGTGATTATTAATTTTAAGTCAGAAATAAATAAGTAATTAAGTTTATTTAAGCTTTTACTTTAAACATCTCCTTTAAAAATCATTGTGTGATATATTTTGAAAGTTAAGAAGCTGATTAACTCAGGTGGTATCAGGGTGATAAGTGACCTAAGCTGTGGCTATTTCCATGACGGCTATCTTTTTTGTCCATGATAGGCAAGCATGTGATCACTATCTCTCCTGATGGAAAGTGACGATGCGGCCGAAGATGTAACATGCTTGCATAGAAGATACATATTAAATCTAGACTTGAACACTCCTATCTAACTAACTAGCTAAAATGAAAATGACGATGCGGCTGGAGATGTAAAATGCTTGCCTAGAAGATACATAATTATTAAATCTAGACTTGAAGACTCATCTCTAACTATCTATCTATCTAACTAATTATTATCGAAGCGGCCAGCGATATAACGTGCTTGCCTAGAAGGCAATCTGAACTTGAAGACTACTATCTATGTAACGAACTATCCTATTATGTGACAAGATCAGTGTAGCAGATCATCCATGAAACACATAGTCAATACAGAGAAAGCAGTGTGACTTGTGAATTTTTGTTGTATTACCTTCATTGAGGTGTGTACCCAAAATGACCTAAATAGACAAATCGATTCCCCAACTTATATTATAAGTGATAAATAATGCAAATATCCAACAATATTATATGCCTCGAAACCTAGGTCGCAAGAGTCGACCTTAAATCGTGAGTCATGCCGTTTCATTTATATAAAGTATGATGTGTCAAACTCACGAAAACTTTAATAGTAAAATACTATATGCATCGAATTTGCTTAAGGTGATAGGCAATAAAAGTACCCCCTTTTTGCATTCGGATATAAAATGTGGAAAATAAAGTTCTTTGAAGCTCTTGTTTTTCTGAATATTTGTATGTATTACTCTCCCGAACGGTTGGACTGGTGCCGTAAGAATATATGTTTTTATATAGCTATAGGTACTAAGCTAACGTTTGACCAGAATTACACAGTACCTGGATGACCAAGCTTTGCTCGGTTTATTTTTTGTAAATGACGTTTTCTAAAAATGAAACCTAGCTAGATCGATTTATCGACCCCGAAACCCTCTGCATACTAAATTTCATCAAAATCGTTGGAGCCGTTTCCGAGATTCAGTTTATATATATACATATTTACAAGAATTGCTCGTTTAAAGGTATTAGATAGATAGATAGGTGAAAGTGACGATGTAGTCTGTACGAAGAAACTGTAACTGCGGGTAACACCGCGGAGCTCTTAAATAATAATCGATGCTATTTCTGGAACATCGTCGACAATATGTTTCTACTTATTATTAAAACCTGTATAAACGCCTACAAAGTTCACTTAGCAACATCACCTACCTCTCCGTAGCTCTACTACAAACGGTGCTCAACTTTTATCACCATCTCCAAATAGGCAAATAGCCACCGACGCGACGCTCTAAGTGGCAAAGATTTTGCACTCCATATAGAATACGCGGCTAAACGTTCACCACATACAAGCAATTAACACTTACGCAGCGATGCATTCGCGCAATTAAAATTATGGCCGTTTAAGACATTTTTCATTCCACCACGTTCATCCTTATTTTCGTAGTCATAAGGTGGTATTTAAAAGGTTTCATTGTAAAGATATGTTGGTTGGCTTTGAATGCAGACGGTCCAAATTGGCGCTCAAACAATGCTGGTGTTTGCGACCACCTAAAGGTTTCTAAGGTGTTTATCCTGTGAGCTGAAGAATAAGTGTAAGGAAGTCAAGTACATATCTACCTACTATTGTAGAGACTAAGCAGAGGGTACAATCGGGCAGAAAATTTTACTTTATTTGGTCTTTAGCTACCTAACTAATAAAATTAGCTACTTACCTACTCATTTATAAAACACACAATCTCATAGGTACTTACACCTATTTATGCAGTACTATATACTCGACTGATATATAAGTAGGAGTAGATAAGTTGAATCAAAACACATATTGTAGTACGAATGATCAATGTCTGAAGCGAAACGGTTCGAGCGAACTGGAACTATTCCAACCATAAATAGATGACTTCTGTCAGTTTGGAAGTGGAATTGAGAACGTCACTAAATATTTTCGCCGGCAGCCATTTTTGACCGCTTCTTCCCCACTTCGTAACCAAATTGCTCAACTGCATCAAGTTGAGGTAGAGATCAAAAAGGTGAGGTAGAGATTATTTTAACGCTAGCCTATCAGTAAAACAAGTCATACTTTAAAAAGTTTTTTAAAATGAAGCTTTTACAAGTTGTAAGTAAAGAGGACTAAAAATTATATAACCAGAGAACTTGTCAAGAAGAATCAAACGAGCCGAAACTCGTTGGGGTTGCGACTTTTCACTACAGAGTTCCTATGACCACCTTCCAGATCTATCATTAGACCCTGGTTACCATTCAAAGACAAACTATTCGTCAAGATGATTCAAATGAACCAAAACTCGATGAGGCTGTGTCGTTTTATTGCGAAGTTCCTTTGGCCACCTTCCAGCTCCATCAGCACCATGTCATCATAATATTGCATAGTCACGCGATTTACGCATGTATGAAAAAATTCAGCTCAATCGGTAACCGGGAATTAAGTGGATCAAATTTAATTTGCAAGATTTGATGACAAATATCGATACAGGTAAAATTAAATAAAAGCTTATCAAAAAAGGGGTTTCTAATTGAGGGTAGCGATGATAAGTAAACGAAGACTGTATTGGGTACCTACTTGCAAAGCAAGTAAGGCGAGTGACAGAAAATGCCTCAATGAATTTCGTCACGATGTTTGTATCGCCGGCCGTAAGCCCTTGGTAGAATTTGAATCTGCGACTGCACGATCTTTACTGAGCTTTTATTCACTGTTCTCATGTGTACAAACAATGTTTAACCGTCGTCTTGTGATTATGTTCCAGTATTAGGCATCGCTACTAATTGAGGAAGTAGCCACTAACTCGCTGGAACGCTCGTGTATTTGTATAGACAAGGTTTATGGGTATGCGCAGGCGCATAGCTGGAAATAGCCCGGCGATATGAGAAGCAAACAAAGTTGAAGATGAAGGCTAGGTTTCTCTAATATTTACACCAGGAGGCCTGAACTTGTGAAGTTGTTAACTTGATCTTAGTGTGCACGGCGCTACCTAAATTATATCAAAATTAAATACCCTTGCTCTTCGATACAATATTTAGAAGCCGTTGCTGAATTTAAGCTTCTGTTTTTGTAGCTGCTATTTCTTTTGGCGACTCGGTTGGCGCTGTGGACAGGTATCCGCCCTCTGCGCCGTGGGTCCTGGGTTAGATTCCCCACAGGAGCACAAACTCCTTTCCAAGGGATATTTGTGCTTCTGGTTCTGTGTGTAAATACACACAGAACCAGAAGCACAAATATCCCGTGTGTGTGATGTAAATGTTTCCGGCACCCAATATACAAGTTTTTGAACTTAGTGTGGGACTGTGAGTGTGAATACGGGTTTCTTTATACTGGATAAGCAAGCATTTGACCACTATCTCACCGGACGAAAAGTGATAATGCGGTCGATGGAGCATGCTTGCCTAGAAGATTCACTTCTTCTAGATTCACTCTATACACTTGCAGACTCTCAGATTATATAGTAAAGGGAACAAATACGATATAAATTGTTGTTTAATTAATTTATTAATAGATTGTTCCACTCCATCGCCGTACGGATGATGAACGTAGGAGCAAAACGCTTCGAGCGATACTGGGGGTATATCTCAACCATAAATAGATGGCGTTTGTAAGAGGGTAAAAAATGCATATTAAATTTGTTTGACTGCAGGTAAATAGAAACCTACGTCTTGACTATCTCGTTTCCTTTTCTATGTACGGTACGTACGGTTGATACATTACGGTACTTACATTACACAGGCAACTTATACTGTCAATTGAGTATTCGGCTATTATAAGAGAACCGGGTCTTTTCGCGCTTTTATCTTCACAATATCTTTATTATATAATATACTCGTAATACCTCGATTCGGCAGAGTTGCATTGGCCGTGGTCTCTCGTGACCACGCGGTTTATTTACGTCATAATCTAAAGCACATACCTACTGCCTATATATAAAGTTCTAGCTGACCCGACATACGTTGTCGTATCTTAGCATATTCATTAAACGCGCGAAGTAAAATAGTCGTTAAATTTTCAAAAATTTTACGATTTCCTGAGCTATATATTTTTTTTTCCGTACCTAATACAAAGAATTAGAAAATCCAACTAATCCTACTAATATTATAAATCCGAAAGTTTGTATGTAAGAATGTTTATTCCCTCTTCACGCTTAAACGGCTGAACGGATTTGGATGAAATTTGGAATGTAAGTAGATTGTACCTAGGACCTTAACATATAGGCTACTTTTTAACTTGATTATAGCGGGCGAAGCCGCGGGGCACGGCTAGTATTATATATCCGAAAGTTTGTGTGTAAGTGTGTAAATGTGTAAGTATGTTTGTTCTCTCTTCACGCTTTAACGGCTGAACGGATTTTGATAAAATTTTGAATGTACATAGCTTATACCTAGGATTAACACATAGGCTACTTTTTAACTTGCCGCGGTGCACGGCTAGTTTTAAATAAATTATGAATAAAATCGGTAAAATCGTTTTCAAGTTAAGGGGTGCCCAAGGTAAATAGACCATGTACGAATATTATGTTATTTTCTACCTTCACCAACCCCTTTAACTTCCACATAATCAGGTTGTCAAAACTCATAGCATTGTTACTATTTTCCATTAATAAATGAACCACACGAGTAGGTCGATGGAGTCATTGGGTGGCCAACGATATGCTCTACGGAGCCCGAGGGTTAAACACTTGTATACCACTATAAAGAGCCCTCAGCTCCCGTTTACAAAGTATATTTTCCTTTGACTAAGTTATACTGCCTAATCGAGTGGGTGGATACTGAATGAGGATAGGAGTAAAACTATAACAGTGATTATATTACACACACAGTCATAAATTAATATCAAAACTTCCTTAACTGAGAAGAAAGTAAATCCTAAGTAACTTTGTAAAGTTATTGTAATTATTTAAAGCATTCCTTTTATTTTTATTATAATTATTTAATTTATTTCTTGTTTTTTGAGTACATTTGGCAAATTATAGGCACGCCGAAATTGTCATGCCATCAGAAAATGTAATGATTTAAAGTTTAATTTTAATGTGTATGATGTGCTATATTAAATAAATAAAAACCAGCCAAGTGCGAGTGGGACTCGCGCACGAAGGGTTCCGTACTAGTATCATTATCATTATTATTTTGTTTTAATTAATGATATTTAAAGAGAACATAAAACTAAATATTCTGTGAATAGTTAAAGCGTCTACCTGTCACCGTTATTAGTATCGATCAAGAAACGGTAAAAAAATCAAGTTTGTTGTATGGGAGCCCCCCTTAAAGATTTATTTTATTTTATTTTTAGTATTTCTTGTTATAGCGGCAATAGAAATACATTATCAGCGAAAATTTCAACTGTCTAGCTATCACTGTTCTTGAGATACAGCCTGGTGACAGATGGACGGACAGACGGACGGACAGCGAAGTCTCAGTAATAGGGTCCCGTTTTTACCCTTTGGGTACGGAACCCTAAAAAAAGAAGGAGCTTAGAAAGAGAAAATTAAAGAGTTCCATCCGTTTGCCTAAGTTTAGAAACAAAATAGCTGTTTAGAAGGCGATAGCGCTCGCATAATCAAAAATCAAATCAAAATCAAAATCGTTTATTCACATGGGCCCCAAAGAGGCACTCATGAAAGTTAATGAATCTATTGCCAGATTCGCAAAATTACAGCCATCTCGAGAAGAACCTGGCAAGAAACTCGGCGGCGCATTTTTTTCCATTCATTATTTTTTTTTAAACATTCTTAATTTCTAATACATAATTTTCTTAACCTAAATTAACCATATAAGATATACCTACCTACGCCAGCTGGCAGTTTAATTCTAATAGGCAAGTATAGTACAACATAGAAAAATGCTAAAAGGCCAACGGCTCTGAAAATACCTTAATCAAAAACCATAATCGTAAATAAATAAAAATCTAAATCAGCAACTTAGCCGTTTACTGACGTCAAAATCGAGATGAATGAAGTCGAAAAGCTCCATTGAATATAATAAAAACGCTATAAAAGTAAAAGCACACAACCGTAATGGCCAATATAGCCGTGTTTGTACAATAAATATGGCTAGCTCCATACATAATGCGACAGGCGCGCCCAGTCGCGAAAATCTTACGGTACTCGGTGATTTATTTATCTTTTATTTTATCTGATCTGAGGTCACGCACTGCCGACTGGCGTGGATGGCCATCGAGTGCTTGACTTAGGTGTTTGTCTATAAACTTACATACAAGTAAAATAATTATTTGTCGTACATATAGCATCAAGCTAATTTTATAGTTTGTTAAAAACTAGGTGTCTCTAACGGTTAAGCCGGTATATTGGAAAAAAAAGCACGTAGGTGATCTAGACCATGTATAAGATTTTTGAAGATGCCTAAATTATACTTATCGAGTAACAAGAACGAAGGCAGGGTGTTCCATTCCTTTGCAGTTCGCATAATAAAAGTTGTGCCGAATCGCTTGATTCGAACAGTTATTTAAGGCGGACGAAACGGTATCTAATACTTGCTTAAAATATTTTTACCTATTCCAAATTCTTGTTACATAAGGTACCTATAGTATACGGACAAATTAACGATATTTTTATCCGTTACTAGCCGTACCCCGCGGCTTCACCCGCTATTATCAAGTTAAAAAGTAGCCTATGTGTTAATCCTAGGTATAATCTATGTACATTCCAAATTTCTCCCAAATCCTTTCAGCCGTTAAAGCGTGAAGAGGGAACAAACATACTTACACACAAACTTTCGGATTTATAATATTAGTAGGATAATGATCAGACCCTGACATGGCTCCAACTAAAAGTGGAGCTCGATATTTTCTCGAATTCTCTTGAAAATGTTTGTCAAGGAAGAAGCGCTCTTATCATACTTATTTAGCAAAAAAATAGGCAGCTTCATGGGCGATGAGGACGTGAATACAATTCAATCCGATCGATTATCACTGTTAGTATTAAGATTAGGTAACTAGGAAGTGATTTTTAGTTTCAACAGACTTCAATAAAGTAGGTTCCCAATTCGACAGAATAAGTCAAGCCAAAACCGAAATATAAGCGATGAAGTCGGTTTTTTTGAGCTTTGCTTGCGTTTCAATTATTTGTTTATATAATTGAGAGACAAAACGAGCAAGCCGCTTGACTGATGGTAAGCATCACGCGTGTCCATTACAGTTTAGCGTCACCCAGAGATTTTTGAACTAATAGATCAAAACCCAGCAAAGCACTGCGTTCGTCACCCTGTAATAATTAAAAAATTTAATTGCTTTAAGCCCCGTACCTTATTTCACTGGAAACATTGCCCTTCAATCCGAAACACAGTAATGTTTGCACTCTCCTGTTTGGCGGCTGAATGTCTGGCAATGGTGTGGTACTCCCCAGGCGAACTCTGCAAAATAGTCCTAACACTACGTTTAGGATTAGGTACTCTATTGCCACTTTATTAAGCAATAAAATAATTAAACGCAAGCAAAACTAAAAAAAACTACTTCAACGCTTATATTTCGGTTTTGGCTTGACCGATTTGAATAAAATTTATAAAGGACCACCTCTGAAGTATAATCTACCAAACAAAAAAAATTTTGAGAATCGGTCCACAATTGGCGTATTGGCGATATCGCGTAACATTCATACAAAAAAAACATGCAGTCGAATTGAGAACCTCCTCTTTTGAAGTCGGTTGAAAATAAGATTTTTGCCTTCGTCACTGATATAACTGTCATTGGTAAGTCTTTCCGAGATTGCAAGTAAGCACCATACATCCCTCAATGGTCTGTCTAGTGTCCACCTCGTAGGCAGTTGGCGTCCGACCTTTGATTTCCATGTCGGATCCTTATCTCTCGCAACTTGGTCCAGGGATCCATAGTGGTGTCGTGGCTAAACTGTGCCTAATACTGCATTCAGGTGCACAAGTCAGATATTAGACAGACAAGACAAATATTAGTTAGTTATGAGTAATTTTCGTACTAGGTGGCAGTTATTGTAAATGCTAGTAACAAAGTTATGGATTTAGGTGTAGTACCCAAAGAAGCTTAGAAGTACGTACTTATAACGAAAACGAGCATCTTCGTATTATCTCTTAAAAACATAAAAAAAAGTTGTGTTGGCTAGAAACCAAACATAAACATATAAACATAAACATAAACGCTTTCACACTCACAGCCCCACACTAAGTTCAATGACTGGTGTCGTGGGTGCCGGAAACATACACATCACACACACAATCACAACCAGAACCAGAAACACAAATTTTCCTTGGGGAGAAAACTTGTGTTCCCGCCGGGAATCGAACCCGATACCCCTGCTTAGAAGGCGAAAGCTCACACAACTTAGCTAACGGGCAGTTCAAACAATTGCTTAGAATCGGCGAGATGCAAGTGTTATAATTGTGCCTATGTCCCGCAATTTAAAATTCCTGGTGGCACTGTAGATGTATGTATAGGCTGGAGAATCGCTTACCATCGGGCCAGCGTTTTGCATTAATACCTACGGTCCATTAGAGCAACAGACACTAGAATAATAGAAAAACGCATTCACACTAAGTACATGTATCGTAGGTGCCGGAAACATTTACATATCATACACACAATCACACCAAGAAAAAGAAACACAAATGTTCCTTGAGAAGGAAAATTGTGCTCTTGCCGGGAGTTATAAGCCCAGGACCCATGGCGTAGAGGGCACAGACTTGCCCACTGGGTAAGCAGGGCCAGCGAGAGAGTTAAATCATGCTTTTTGTGGCAAGTCTGGAAAATATAATGTTTACAACAATAGCTGCGGAAAATATATGTTAATTTTCGTTCGTCAGAAAAATATGATACGCTTTTACCTAATGAAAGGTTGTGGCGAGGACACTAAGCTCATATAAATACATACATGTCCTTCTGAGTCCCTCCCTACTAAAAGAAGTACTAAATAAACATAGTCATTCAGACCCAGAGCATTCAAAATCTAAGTAATCGTAATAAACCCATAGTCCTTTTTTTGTGCGGGGGAAAATACCTAGTGGAAATGCCCTTCTTTACTAGAAGTGAAGGAAAGGGGTGTGTTGGGCTCGAACCCAATAAAAACCCCGTGAGCAGTCCTACGTCGAGGTGGGGGAAGATGGTCGCGTTAGCAGTCCTACGTCGAGGTGGGGGAAGAGGGTCGCGTTAGCAGTCACTATCTTGCCCCGGCGCGGCGGTAGGCCCGGATGCAAACTGGGCCACTGTGCCTACTGAGGGGTGCCTTGCTTACCAAGATCACCCATAGTAGGACTTGAGTATTAGCATGCTATGATAACTTAGATGTTATATCTTTCAATCAGAAATTACTATAATAATATGTATTTAGTACTTCTTGTAGTACCGTGGGCCTTGGGAGAATGTTATGAGTGCTAAACATTCCTCAATTGTCAAACCATCCTCTCAAGAACTCCAAGAACAAGAAACGTGGTCAGTACCAACAATACCTACCTAATTTTTTATCCACTAGACACCTATCTCGGCTCTAAGTGGCCATCACTTACTTGTCAACCGACACTCGAATAGAGCGGACATCTCAATTTTGAAATTGAATTGTATCTCAATTTATATCGTATTAGCACCGTGGTACTATTTGTTTTTCCCACACGTACCGGGAAGTGCACACTAAGTTTATTATACTGAGGTGTTTATTGTGGAATTATCTTTGGTGTAACGGTATTGGATGAACTAAATCTTTGGAGTCGCATGAGAGGTCTATGAAAATCCAATGTTTTTCAACCGACTTCAAAAAAAGGAGGTTCTCAATTCGACTGTATGTTTTTATGTGTTTTTACGCGATATCTCCGCCAATTAAGAATCGATTTAGATGATTTTTTTGTTTGGTAGAGTATACTTCAGAGGTGGTCTCAAATAAATTTAATCGAAATCGGTCAAGCTAGAACCGAAATATAAGCGATGAAGTCGGGTTTTTTAACCTTTGCTTGCGTTTCAATTATTTGTATGTAATGGGCGAGTGTTTGACCACAATATCTCACCTGATTGAAAATGGTAATGTAGTCAACTATTTTAAACAGCCCTGGGCTAGAATAACGATCTCTGAAGGGTAGCTGCCTAAAACTGTTTAGTCGAAAGATTTTTCGATTTATCGGAGGCTAATTTTGTACAGGGTAACTATAGACAGACAAGAAAATGCCGTACCACCATAGATTTTATCATGATTTCAGCTGTTACAGGGATAAATAGTTTTATTATAATTATAACTAGTTATATTACAACATATTATTATTCACACACATAGTTCAATTACTAGTGCCGTGGGTGCGAGAAACTTTAACATCGGGCATCGGACCCTATATACCCCAGCTTAGAAGGCAACGCAACGTGCAGTTCCACCCACGTCCGTAGGAGGATACCCCTTAAGTCTGACTCCCTACACGTGGTCCCCCGGTGGTGTTTATCAGGTGACATTTGAGAGGTGGTAGAGCATTTTGTGAGTTGCTCGCCTGGCTTGCTACCAAAGTAGCTTACCACCATCAAGTTGAAAGTCTGCCGCCAAGCCAAATACGGTGTTCCGGCAGTTATCCTTGAGAGCCTGCGTAATCCAGGTCTAGTGTGTTTACCAGCTTCGATCACATCGTCACTTACCATCAGGTGAGATAGTGGTCAAACACTAGCCTGTCACAAATAAAAAAAATAAGTTCTTAATAAATAGCATTCTAGAGTTACTAAGAAGTCGTGGTCAGTTAGTCCACCTGTCAGTGTCATTCGAACACACCTTGACTTCCAGTCAGATGTTTCTATTTCCACCTTCACATAAACCGATAGCCGGAGTATTAAAAATAGCAGTTATATTCCATCAGAGATATCTAGCGAAATATTAACCAATTGAAAAACACTTGCTACTGGTTTCATAATCTTAAAGCAATTATTTAGCAGTTATCTAACAAAGTAGGTGTAGCTCAGTATATCCGAAGATAACGACGAGGAGATATCTATATTGCGAAACTTTAATGTGTTTGTGTGTATGGATATTTATACGATAAAGGCGAACGCTCACCCAACTGAGTCAAGGGACAGTTCAAAGACTTATAAGTTGTAACTTTCCCTCTTCTTGCGTTGAAATTTTAGACCGAGAGGTTGTAGAAAGTTGAAAATCAAAAAATATAGACAGCATTATATTGCGCTGTTATTCGGCAAAGGGATGATACGAACCATCCCAAGCAAACTTGAAAAAGTCCTACTAACTCGTTTGAAGGCAAATCATATATCTCTTACAGGCATTTTCACTCCCTGAATACAGAGGAGTTTTAGTAGTTTTCCCAACGACCCCTACCCTTACCTCCACCTGAGGACATAATCTTTTATTTTGTGTAAGTAGATAATAGGTAATGCCCGCGCTTTGTCACTATGGATTGCTGGATAATGATGTCAAAAAAAAATTACCAGTTTAAAAGACAAAACATCATTTTCCTGTGATTACAGAAACTGAATTTTACGTTTTATCTTCCGTGCATTACGTATAAGATTCATGCAATCATTTTATATAGGAGTAGGTAAGTGAAGTCACAGCTAAAGTTAAGTTTTGCGGCACCTATCTGCCTTATGTATTCCGATTAAGAAGTAACTCCTTGGGTGCGATCGTTAAGGCAAAGTAAGCGATGCGAGATGCGAGGCAATCTTCATATGTAAACGTCGGGTTATAAAGGATAAACCATCGCAGAGATAACGCTGGCTTAAAACTATAGCGCAGCTAGATATGACACCGGCCTAAACCTAAACGCATCACTTCAATATCTTATTGCACTTAGATCGAAATTTTGCTGGCCCAGAATGTAATTTGGTGCGTGCTAAACAAAAACATTATGAAGAAACCAGCATATCCCAAAGCAGACATTATAATAGACACTTGTAACATGATGATAACCAGTGTTACCAACTTTATATAAATGAAACGGCTTGACTCACGATTTAAGGTCGACTCTTGCGACCTAGGTTTCGGGGATGTCCGATCCCCATCATCAGGCGAGTTCACGACGGAAGGTCACGGCGCTCACCGATCAACTGTTACCAACTATACATTTTTCATTATTATTCTTGAATAAAATAAAAAAAATTGCTAGGTCAGATTTCAGTGAAAATGCATCCTAGGCTAGAAAGAACATCAAAAGACTTCGATCATCAATATTAAGAAAATTTCATTAGCCAGTTGTAGTTATACTCATATTACCGCGTTGTAAATGTTACCGTTTACTGAGCAAGAATTGATGAACTTAATTAAAATGGATTTAAAAATAAACTAATTTTGGGATATTTTAGAGGAATTCTAGGAAGATGAAACGATCATCGATTCACGAAAGTAGAAACAATACGTTGAATGATCTGGATCCTTTTAATAAAAATACCTCTAGAAAATATTTATTTAACTCAAAGCCTTTTCTATCGGATACAGATGCTGCGATACTCTCACTTGAAGCGATATATAATGAAGCTTTTCACGTTCTATAAACTTTTATTGAATTATGATTATTAAAATGCAAATCAAATGTAAACTATTAAATGCAGGTAAGGCCAAACTACTTGATACTGTATAAATATATATCAAATAATAAAAGATTACCGGAGTTATTTACCCCATGCCCTTTTTATCATGTAACAACAGGACGAACTAACAAACATCATCCATTTATTATAGTTGCGCGGCTTTATTTTGTACTGGTCTTGCTTTTTATGATCAATAGGAAAGCATTTGACTGCAATCTCACCTGATGGAATGCGGCGATGCGGTCGACGGTGGGACAGTGCTTAGATACCTTTTCACTCTTGACTTGTACCTAAATTATACTTATTGGGAAACAAGACCGAAGGCAGGGTGTTCCATTCCTAAGCAGTTTGCATAATAAAAGTAGTGGTGTCGCTTGGTTTGAATCGGAGGAATGTCCACCATGAGCATATCTTGTTTTAGTACGCCTTGTTGTCCGATGATGGCTACGTTCATCATCCGTACAACGAAGGAGTGAAACTCATTGCCTGTGCTTACCTGGGTGCTTACCTGTGCTACTGGGGAGGTAAGCAGGTATGAGGTAGATTATAATCTAACTCAACGTCAACAGAAATTTCCGACCGCTTCATCGCTTTCCATCTGGTCAAGTGTTGGTCAAATGTTGGCTTATATCCCATAAAATAGATATACTTATATAACTTTATTAATAAGACGAAAACCGGCCAATAGCGACCACGCGCACTCGACCTACCCTTTAGTCTCAAGTAGAGAAATCTCAGGAGTTATTGTAGCGAGAATTGTCTCAGGAGGAGCACTAGACACAAAAACAACAATTCCTCATACACTCTAGTGGTAGGGTGACTTCCGTTGGAGTAATTTGTGGGACAATACGAGTCATAGGAGTGAATGCTATGCTAAGAAATATGTACCTATGACTATAGTAAGTTAAATTGTATGATTGAAAACAAACAAATGATTTTTTTATCACATGGGCCCCAAAGAGGCACTCATGAAAGTTAATGATTCTACTGCCAGATTCGCAAAATTACAGCCATTATTATTTAGACATTGTTTAAAATCAAAGACTTCTCCTCGTGTAAAAGTAAACATTAGATGTCCTATTCTAATATTTTTTTTACAGTTTTCTATACAATAAAAGAACCATGCAACCGGGTTCAATCACGCACGCTTTCGTTGTTAGTTATTATAAGTTTCTCTAGTTACCCTTTAGTATCACGTAGTAGAGAGCAATTTTTTGATTTTGTGATGTTTTTTTTATTCAGTACTCTGCGTATTCCAGGTCTAGTGTATTTACCAGCTTCGATCACATCGTCACTTACCATCAGGTGAGATAGTGGTCAAACACTAGCCTGTCACAAATAAAAAAAAAAAAAAAAGTAATCTCTCACATTCCCACACTAAGTTCTATGACTTGTGTCGTGGGTGCCGGAAACATTCACCGCCATCATACCTGGAGCTAGAAACGCAATTTCCCTAGGGGTGAAATCTTGTGTTTCTACCGAGAATCGAACCCGATACCCGCTGCTTACAAGGAGAGCAAGCACCCGAATCCGCTAGCAGATAGTTCGATTTTTCAAAAAAATCATTACACTAATTAGGTATAAGTGTTTTTAAGTACTTCTCATAGAAGTCCACGGTTATACCCATTTTAAAGTCACCCTCCAGCTTAGACCCGACCAGTCATCGCGTCTGGGAATCGCATTTATTACTCGACTCGTCTCATGAAACACTGCCTGGATCGAACTCTCGTCTCAGGGCTCTTGTCCATCGTAAAAGTAGAGAGGGAAAACTATCGATAATGCAGAGTTGGAAACAATCCATTCTAAAAATAAACCGAAATACTCGTATATTTGTAACTCATTGAAAAATTCGGTGGAGGAGGTAATTTTAGCTTACGTATCTCTTATTATGTTCTTGACTTACTAGCAAACTGCTTTGCCTCAAACGATCTCTGCAAATTTAACGGATACTATGAATAACTTCTTAAATTGCCAAAAAATTGATCACACTTATTACTCGACTCGTTTTAGACTCATGGAACACTATAGTTACGATAAAATAAAGTAAACTCTTTTGTCTTTCTTTATATCAGACAAAGTGATGAGAATCTGCCAATAATTTTCTTCTCATTCGTTTCGCTCTTGGCAGAGCGGTCGTGGTCGTTATTCTGTATTGAGCACTCGTTTCACGATTTCTCGCCATCTACCTCTATTTCAGGTCATCCTGGTACACTCATGCAAGGGGCCGCCCATAGCCGATTTGATCTGATCGGTTCATCGCATGGGTGACCTTCCGCGTGGCCTGGTGCCTTCCACTCTACCCTGCACCTGTCGATAATTCTCATGTAAATACTCATCTGCATGAGTATTATGTATAGATGTTCATGTATATCCATTCTTGAAAGAGCATATTTAAATCGCTCTATTTCTTTTAGCATAGTCAACTTTTTGTCAGCATAGGTTGTCTTCTATCTCAAACAACAAATCTATAAAACGTAGAATGAAATGTTTTATAATACAAAATGCACTAAAAACTATACGAGTTTTCAGTTGATTAATTGATTAATTAATTCTAAATGTATTGCCCAATATATGTTAAAGCTACACTGGAAACTGTTCGTAAACGTGTTTTAGTCAGTTCCGGGTATTAACTAAGTAATTTTAATTGATTACTATATTCGAAATTCGAGAACTTCTAACAAGATAATGCTCGATGTTCACGAGTTATCGATAAATGCATTGTCCCCTCACTACGCAAGACTTTCTCATAAGTGTAGCACTCTTGACTTGTGAATTTTTAATGACCTCTTCAACATCGAATAGAATAACAAATTTGAATAGTTCGTTATTGTTTTATTAGATTCCGTGACTCAGTGGCTAATTTTCATGAAGATATTGTAGGCGGAAGGAGTTTCTTAGGTGTCTCTATGGGTGTGAACCAAAATGCGTAAATGGCCTGGTTTTTATTGGAAGGCAAAAATTGCCATTATGGAAGTGAAATAACTAAGTAACCACATATTAAGTTTAAGTGGAGGTATGAAGTATGAAGTGCAGAAACAGCGAAGTTATTCCGAGTGGATATGCAAATGTCATGCATGTGTGACACTTACCATTAGGTGATCGACTTGCTTATCTAATGTACCAGTGTAACTCGCATGAAAACGTAGTATTGGACAAGAAAATAAAAAGTAAAGTGAAGAATAGATTTTTTACCAGAGCCTCGTTCTTTGATCAGGGGTACCACTTGTAAGCTCGACTTGGGTGGTTAGGGTTAGATATTATACTTAACTATTACCCTACATACATTTAACTCTATAAAAACAAAAGAACTACGAACAATGTTGTGTTCTTGTGTAAAAAATAATGGTTATTTATTGTCGAAGGCCTACAATGAAGTACTTTCCCGCTTCAAATGACAAATTACAAATGAATTAATGCAGTTTCTTTAGTTGAAATAAATCAAACCTCGTGGATCTACGAGGGCTGTTACAAAAATAATTTTACCACCCTTTTAAACCTTAAACTCTAAGTGTTTAAAGTTTAAAATAGTTTATCTTAGATGTAAACATTTGAGAAAATTGTGGTAAGAAAAGTATGGAGTATTATTTATGTGGGGTATTATTTCAGTAAAGGTTAGAACTGTTTAAATTAATTATTTTATACGATTGTGTGAAATGTGGTGCGATGGGCACTCAAGTTATTGTATTATTTATGCTAGAGTTGAATGTTGGCCTTTACGGAAAAGATCATTGAATACAGCGCACCACGCAACCTGCGCTTCTACGTGAGCATACTTTGGTACATTTTAAAACTTTTTAGACTTGTATTTCACTACTATCTCACTTAATGCGATGATACGGCCGAAGATGTAGCACGCTTGTCTTTCCATTGCTCTAAAATACTAGAAGTCAATTTCTTTGTCGGTCACGCAAAATCACTGTTGAATCTCAAAATTTGCGTCGAGTCGCATCTATCAGTAACATAGAAAAAACTATGTTATTAAAACTTACAAAGTTTTCTTCATTAATACATCATTTTGTCTCCAATTTATTTTGTCTACAATTTATTGTCTTATGACAAAAAAAAAACAAACTCATTTACACTCACAACCCTAAAGTTCAAAGACTCGGATCGCCTCACCAGAACCAGAAGCACAAATATCTTGAAAACTGCGCTCCTGCAGGGAATCGAACTCGCACCGACCTGCCCACTGCGCCAACTGGGTTGTCGCATAATATTTTATTATAAGATAATATTATATGGTCCCAATTAACATTCCAACTCCAAACTAGCTTTGATGCGCACGCGCCGAAAGCGAGTTCTATCAATTTTATATATTAATCGAATATCGAAGTTATTTAAGCGATTTATTTTTAATACTGAGATTAACTACCCGTTGGCTTAGTTGATTGAGCGTTCGCCTTCTAAGCAGGGTTCGGGTTCGATTCCCGGCGGGAACATAAGTTTTCTCCCCAAGGAAAATTTGTGGTTCCTGTTCTGGTTATGATTCGTGTGTGTGATGTGAATGTTTCCGGCACCCACGACACAAGTCATTGAACTTAGTGTGGGGCTGTGAGAGTGAAAGCGTTTATGTTTTATTTATGTTTAGTTAAATTGAGATTTGAAGTCGGTATTCGTGATGGACTATTGACATACAAGTTTGAATGAATCCTTTTTTTCTCATTTCGGGATCTTTTCACTATTGCATCTGATGATGACCCAGTTATTCCAGGAGCAAGGCCCTCTGCACCGTGGGTCCTGGGTTAGATTCCCGGCAAGACCACAATTTACCTTCTCAAGGGATAATTGTGCTCCAGGTTCTGGGTGTGCCTGTGTGTATGATATGTAATTGTTTCCGGTAACCACGCTACAATTCTTTGAACTTAGCGTGGGGCTGTGAGTGTGAATGGGTTTTGACGACCCGATCGACGATTGAACATATTTGCCAAGAAGAAACCTGTTCACTAGAGGCTTGAAAACTCCTATATTTATATCTTCATATATTCATTGGGAAGCACAGACTCAAAGAATTTCATTCCTCAGCGGTGCGCATAATCAATGTGAAAGCAAATCGCTGTCATTTGGTGCGCGAGTCTCGCACTTAGGTACTCGTATCTGGTTTTTTTTTCTAAATTTAGTAATTAGTTTTCTCTAATGAGGTTTATACCTAAATTATCCCGCCAGTATGATGGGAACGCTAGCCACTGGTAGTGGGCTTGAGCACTTGAGTTACCTATAAGCTCGATGACTTGGGACTGTGCTGTATAGATGTAAATAATTTTATTCTAGTTTTAGGAAATATAGGCAATTGACCCGTACTTAGTACACCAAATACGAAAAAATACCTAAATTAAAACTTCCAATTACATACCTTCGTTTGATTTTTACAGTTTCAAGACGTTCCGTCATTCAAACAAATTATTTTTATATATATAAAACACGCAGGCAATAAAGGTATGGCTATGCAAATGAGCCTGTAGGCGGAGGTTATAATTGGCCAACCGGGCGAGGTCGGGTCACAAGCCTAGTCTCAAATTATAATTTATATAGGCGTGTCTCATATCGTAACGTATAAAACTGTCAATCCATCTGGCTTAGAGTAATTTAGGACTTCGAAGGTGTTGTTATGGACGCCATTCATCGTTTCCATTCAATATCACACAACAATTTGGCACGTTCCTCTAGACTTGAATTAACTTATTATACAATGATTTTTTACCGACTTCCTAAAAAAGAAGGAGGTATATACTCAAGTCGACAGTATTTTTTTTTATGTGTGTTACCTCATATCTTCCTTTCACGTGAACCAATTTAAATATCTATTTTTAGTTTGATAGATTTTCCTTTTAATTGGTCCCATTTAAATTTGATCAAGATCTGATCAGTAGTTCTTGAAATATCATCAATAATGCGTATTCTTTGGACTACATTGACGATGTTCTCGTTTTCAACCGACTTCAAAAGTTACCTCATAACTTCTTTCGTTGTGAGCCAATTTTGATGATTATTTTTTTATTTGAAAGCTGATGCTTTTCATGTGGTCCCATTGAAACTTGATCAAGATCTGATCTCTAGTTTTTGAGTTATAGTCAATAATGCGTGTTTAATACGTTAAATCTGATCAAGGTTTCGAAGATGAAGCGGTGAAGTCGGTTTTTTTTAAGCTTTGCTTGCGTTTGTGACGAATAATGCATATTATTCGTCACAAAATAGACATTATTGACGATATTTCAAGAACTACTAATCAGATCTTGATCAAATTTAAATGGGACCAATTAGAAAGCAACATCTTTCATACTAAAAAAAAATTTCAAAATCGGCTCGCGTGGAGAGAAGTTATGAGGTAACATGAATAAAAAAAAAAAAAATATACAGTCGACTTGAGTACCTCCTCCTTTTTTTGGGCAGTCAGTAAAAATAAAAATGAATATAGTATCAGGCACTTTTTTCTGTACCGTAAAACAAATTACAAATGAATTTTGTGGTCTCTTATCTCAGCAACGTCCCCATGATGATGACCTTAGACGTATAATGAGCAACAGCAGATACACATAATAATGTAAAGTAATTTTAGTTCGAGGCTGTGAGTGTGAAAGTGTTTATCCTACTAATATTATAAATCCGAAAGTTTGTGTGTAAGTGTGTAAGTTTGTAAGCATGTTTGTTCCCTCTTCACGCTTTGACGGCTGAACGGATTTGTATAAAATTTGGAATGTACATAGATTATACCTAGGATTAACACATAGGCTACTTTTTAACTTGATAATAGCGGGCGAAGCCGCGGGGCACGGCTAGTGTTCCATAAAATACACGTCATCAGCAGGAAACCACGTTTTGAATGTTTATTGTTAGTTTTAGTGGTGACTGCTGGCAAAACTCCAAACGAACTCGTTGAAGTCTTTTACATAAGCATTTAGCGCGTACACTCTACAATCATATAGTCCAAAATTTTCACATTCACTCAATTAATAATTTAAACGCAAGCAAAGCTTAAAAAATGAGACATCACCACTTTATCTTCGGAACCTTGATCAGATTAGATATATTAAACACGCATTATTGACGATAACTCAAAAATTACTGATAAGCTCTTGATCAAATTAAAATGGGACCAATGGTAAAGCTTTCAAAACAACAGTTTTCAAACAAAAAAAAATCCGGTTCACGTGGTAAGAAGTTATGAGGTAACAAACATTTAAAAAAATACAGTCAAATTGAGTACTTCTACTCCTTTTGCAGGCTCTTTCTAGCGACTACCATAATAACACCTAGGTTAAGAAAATTATGTATTAGAACTTAAGAATGTTTTTTAAAAAAATGAATGAAAAAAAAATGCGCCGCCGAGTTCTTGCCAGGTTCTTCTCGAGATGGCTGTAATTTTGCGAATCTGGCAATAGATTCATTAACTTTCATGAGTGCCTCTTTGGGGCCCATGTGAATAAACGATTTTGATTTGATTTGATTTGATCATGTAATATAGTAAGAAATAATAATAACTCTGTGCATCTAATGTAATTACAATATTTGTACAGTAATTTGATTTTATACAAATAATTGCTTTTTTTATACATATAAATTACTTAGCTGATTTATATATAACCTGGTTATTTGTACTTATATATGCTTATAACTATTTGTATATTAGTAATTATATAAAGGACATAATTATATACAACTAGCTGTCCCGGCGACCTTCGTTCCGCCTTACAATGTCACGCGACTATATTATTACAACCTTCATGTTTATGTTTGCTTAGTACTTTACCAAATCCGAGTGACGTATGAGAAAATGGAAAGCATGTCGAAATGTAAAAAAAAAATTTAAAGAAATGTACGTTCTTAAAAAATATCCTATGTCCTTCTCCTGGCTCTAAACTACCTCCCTGCCAATTTTCAGCTAAATCGGTTCAGCCGTTCTCGAGTTATAAGTGGAGTAACTAACACGACTTTCTTTTATATATATAGATTATACGAAATAACACTTGAAAAGAACTCTTGCATATTCTCCTTCAAACGTCAGAATTTAGAATTTAGTACCTGGATGAGCTTTCAAGCCTTGAAGCTAATTACGAAGAAAACGTCTATCGTGCGTGTACATTAGACATAGTTGTCATAGAAATGTTATTATTCATAGCTTCGTAGGTAAAAACCCCATTTGAGAGGATCGAAGTGAGCCAGGTCAAGGCGACCGCAATCATCCACAGCTATCATTATACGTATTACGTTTATATCACAGCTGTAAAATCGTAGTAAATAACGAGGATTTTAATGTTATGTAATGTTTTAGGTTTATGGACGTTGTCGAGGTTTGATATTCTTGGAAATAATATCTCAAATGAGATCTAAAGTAGCTGGGAGGACGAGTCCATCATTAAATAGTCTGTGTTTCAATGATTCTTGATTAACGTTGCTATTGAAATTTTGAACTGCCCGCTGGCGTAGTAAGTCGTGTCTTTTAAGTTTCGGGTTCGATTTCTGGTTGGAACAAAAGTTTTGTCCTGATGGGAAATTTATTTCTAATTCTGGGTGTGATTGAGTGTGTGATGTGAAAGTTTCCGGCACTCACGGCACAAGTCAGAACTTAGTGGGGGCTAAGAGTGTGTAAGAGTATAAAATAGTGTCAGTTAAGCGTTCTTTAATGAGAGATTGACCAATCGTTTTATTTTATGACAGTATAAGAGTACATTTGATACAACTGTGAAAGCAATGAACAAACAAACATCTTCTTAGTCCCACACTAAGTTGATAGAATTGTATCGTAGGTGTCGAAAACACATACATTTCACATGCAATGGTAAACTATAACTAAAAGCACAAATATTCTTTGAGAAGTAAATTTGATTCGCACCGGGAATCAAACCCGATAACTGCTGATTAGAAAACAAATGCGCAAACAACTATGCCAGCGGGTAGCTCTAAATAACATCTCAGACAGGGAAATAACCAACTTACCCACTGCGCCAACTGAGTAGACTAGGGTTGCAAAAGCTGATAGTTTATATATCAGATAGCAAGCTTTTTTAGCTTCTGAGAAAGTTGTAGTTATATTCCTACATAGCTTCAGTAATATATACCCAAAATATAACAGCTTAATTCTGTATATTGAAATAATTTTTTTGTTTTATTTTGGGTCCGTGGGGACCGGGAGCTCATTCTATTTTCAAAAATCTATCAGAGCGCCTGGTTGAGGCGACGCGTGATTAAAATGCTGGCACTTATTTAGCTCAACGTATTAGCATTACAATTCAGAGAGGCAATGCCGCCAGCATGATGGGAACGCTACCCACTGGTGTGAGCACTTGAGTTACCTGTAAGATGTCTTGTAGGTAACTTAGTTTTTTGCTGTGTATAGTTTTAGGAAATATAGGCAATTGACCCGTAGATAGATTTTAGTTACATTAATCATCTTTATTTATAGATTAAAGAATATAACCAATTTGTAGAGATAGCCGACACTTAGTAGTCGGCATGAGCGCAGCCTAGCACGTTTTGTATACACTGCAAAACGTGCGTCAATTTTTCCTGCTAAAATATCTCGGCTAGAAGCCGTTTCATATAGTTAAAAAAACTTGGTCGGCCGAGTACTGTTTCGGCACGTTCGTATTAGAAAAATAATCAAAACTAGACAATCAATATATATACATATCGACAGGTGACCAAAATGCCGGTTTGTATATTGCACAGCAATTAAGTCTCGCTGTGCAACGAGGTAACGCAGCCAGCATTTTGGGCACACTGCCGACCAATGACTTTTTGTATGAGGTAAGTAGTTTAGCTAAATCTGTATATTGATTAATTCTGAATATATCAAAACTAGCCAGTCATTGATATAGTTATAGTTATCTCATCATATTAAATAATGGAAGTGATCTTCAGGGCTAGAAGCCGTTTCAACTTAAAAAACTTGGTCGGCCGAGTACTGTCTTGGCACGTTCGTATTAGAAAAATAATCAGAATTATAATAATAATAATAATATAGCCTTTATTTTTCGAAATGTTTACAATAAGTTCAAAATTACAAAGTTATGCTTAAATTTATATTATATCCCTAATTTCGGTATGCCTTACGGCAAAGGCCTCCTCCAACCATTTCCACTGTTTTCTGTCCGCCGCTACTCTCATCCAAAGGGGTCCCAAGGTCATTTTCAGCTCATCCTCCCATCTTCTTGCTTTTCGACCCCGACTTCTGGAGCCATCCCTTGGGTACCAAACTGTTACCTGTGTGTCTTGTTCAATCAGAATTAGCCAGTCATTAATATAGTTATAGTTATCTCTTAGCTACATAATTAAGCTAACTTGTTGATAATTAAGTTATATCAGTTTGCTAGAGGGCGATAACATAATAACAGAAACAAATTGACCGCAATCTATTCAAAGCTCATCCAATTTCCATCTATAAAACCATATAAAACCAAACACAAATTCGAACAGTAAATAATATAGCAACGCCATATTTAGTATATTACATTAATAACTTACACTTTAATCATCTGAAGCATATCTTAACGCTCGTTAGGCGGCCTTTATATGTGATTCTCTAAATTATGACACCGTATATCTATGTCTCATTAACGAAACGAGCAGACGAACACGCGACCAAACCTTCTATATATATATAAACCACTATAAATCTGTATGTACACCATAAACCTACGGGAGGTCCACTAATTGTTGATGATATGCAAATATCACAATTTAACGGATCTCATATTTTATCAGGAACTATGGGAACTATATATGAAGTATCGTATTCCCTCTGGCTGTATTTAAAAACGTCATCGCAAGATGCATTACTATGTATTGAGATTTATAAAGGCTATAAATATATTATGGAGATGTGTTTCCCACGTAGCTAAGCGATTTTGATTAAATGTGCCTTAGAATTTAGACGATCTATAATGTAGTTATGTATCTAAGTTTAATATATTTTTTTAATATTCACATCAGACACACACACAAGTTTTCTCCCTGTAGGAAATTTGTGTTTTTGGTTCTTCAGCATCCACGATAGGTACAAGTCTTCGAACTTAGTGTGGGGCTGTGAGTGTGTGAGAGTGTTTAGATAGTAAGATACATAGACTACTTTGTATGTACTACTACGCGAGCACAATGATTTTATTCGACACATCCTCCATTCATTGTTTCCTTAAAGGTAATCTGGCAGACTTTAAGTCTAGAGTGCATAGATATCTTCCAGGCAAACATACTACATCTTCGGCCGCATCTTCACTTTCCACCAAGTGAGATGGTGGAATTGTTGCCTAACTAATATAAAAATGTTGTATTTTTATACGAAACATACACAGCATCTACTGTATGAGTATACGCAGGCAACTGCTACATTCGATATTTTAAATGTATTTTTTTAGCACCGCCTAAGCCTAAGCATATATATGTTAGTACAAGCAGTGCCCGTGACTTCGTCCGCGTGATTATTGGACTTTTAGTTAGGATTCCTAATTTTATTGAAAATATAATATAGCCTATAGCCTTCCTCGATAAATGTACTATCTCATAGAATTTTTCAAATTGGACCAGCGTTTCCTGAGATAAGCGCGTTCAAACAAACAAACAAACTCTTCAGCTTTACAATATTAGCATAGATATCACATAAGCCTAGAAATATTCGTACGAATAAGTATAATACAAGAATAAAAAAAAAATAAGAACATATTAGAATGTATACCTATTATTCTCGTCACATGAGCTGTTAATACAACTTAGTATCTCCCTCACGTGGGCAAAGTAAGTGCCACTACATTACCTATAAATATCACAAAATTGATTGTATTGAGTTTATCTCTCTAATCGGTATTATCTTACATATTATAACCCAATATTGTTACCGTAAATTACCAAAATTTCCTCTTCAGTTGTCTACTTCTGTACCTACTTAGAAATAAGGTTTACACTTTATGACTTTGATAATTTGGTAGAGATTCAGTAGCGTTAGTGTAAATGATATCAAGTGCGCACACGCAGCGCGTTTTGAAAGTAATTTATGTAAAGTTTCTAGTGTTACAGCCGTTACCAACAGGATTGGTAGTTGTGGCCATATTTTATATTAAAATTGAGTTTTCTCAGATCAGTTGCAGGTTCTGAATGGGATCTTGGGATTGAATGGGACTTAGAGTTTTATTTATAGTAAAAAATTAAGATTTATATTAATGGTGATTTGAGCTGCTAATGACGGTACTTTTTGCTTATTATTTATAAAAAAAATATTTAATTGTTCTCTTGGTTTTTTCCTTGATTTTCTCCTTTTTATTTGCAAATTTTGACATGATTTCTGTAAGACAAAAACGGGCCCAATTACCTATATTTCCTAAAATAAGGTTGATATATTAACATTACTTACAATTAAAAACATTTTGGAAACTTAATAAACTGGCAGCGGTTTGTCAGCTTGTTTGTTTGTAAAACATGTACACTAACAATTCTTATTTTACAGTGATTTTCAAGAAATAGCCTTCTTTCCGAATTCTTTGCTTTTAAGTTAACTTATATCGACATTTTGTGAAATTATTCAAATTATACAAAACGTATCATGGTTAAAAACACATAAAACTTGGGGCTTTAAGAGAGTTTTTTTACAGATATTGATGATTGATTAAACTAAGTAGGTATTTACAAAAATGCACCTATTGTATAAACAATGGACTGTAAATTCCTAATTTGTATTTAGATCCATCGATCAAAACACAATACCTATAGTAAAAGCAAAGTATCCAAAAGAAACAAAACCGTTGCGCAACGAACATTTTCACAACCTGAGAACGTGTCACCATTCTAACCGTTCACCTTTTTACCATAATAAAGAGTGAAGAGAGCTTAACACCATATTCCCATATCAATTTAGAGGCATATTTGACCTCTTCCACAAAGCCGCCCACGCTCCTCATAAAGTATTCTAATCTCACAGACATAGAAAATCAATTTTACATCAAGTATATAAAAATGGATGTTGTAAAACTACTGCTCTGTTGGGTCGCGGGACAATGTTTTGTGAGCTTCTGTTACCTTTACGATGCTCTTTGTGCTGTACAGGGGCTTTAGCTAAAATGTCTATTAGAAAAACGCATAATTTAAATGCAAGCAAAGCTTAAAAACACCGATTTCACCGCTTTATCTTCGAAACCCTTAATGAGATTAAATGAATTAAATACGCATTATTGAGGTTACATTATTTAACTTTAAGTTAGATCTTGTTCAAATATAAATGGGACCACATGGTGAGAACTAGCTTTCAAATGAAAAAATAATCATCAAAATTGGTTCCCAAAAAAATAGTTCTGAGGCAACACACATGAAAATGGATTATTCCCTGTCGTCCCCACTGGGTACGAGTGGGGAAAAAAAGTTTGTTCGTCCCCAGTGGTGACGATTGGAACTTTTTATTTCCCACTCGTTCCGCTATAGACCGAGAGTCAAAATGCAATAATCGCAACATTGTAGTTGAATTGACAACCTTCTCCTTTTCTTGAAGTCGGTTATAAATGTATGATAATGATATTTCTGAGCGCGAGTGCTAACTCATATTCATACGTTTATTTGGTTACTTTAACTATACGTATTGTGGGTAACGTTTAGTTACTCTTAGGAACGTTCAGGAATGTTGACATACCTATTATCTGACTGACTACCAGCCGTTGGACTTAAAAATAAAATATTTTGCAAAGGAGTTCCATAATAACGAAGGTGAACAACAAGATACGATTGTTTACTCATCAAAAAAGTTCTTTACAGAAGTTTTTTTTCTCCCTAACTAATGTAACTATATCCACAGGCCTGTATATTTCCTACAACTGAACTGAGACTAAATACATCTAAAGAGGTTAAATAGGATATAAAAAAAAATCATCATTTGCATCGACAGAAGAATAATTATTAATGAAACAGGAAAGTTTAAAAAAAACTACAATATTAGCCTGCCACACTGCGCCACAGTTTCTACGTTCAATTCCTGCTTAAGCATAATTCTCCTTTACATCTTCGACCACATCGTCACTTTCCATCTGGTGAGAAAGTGGTAAAATGCTTGCACATAAATAAGTATATAGTAAAAAAAGTATATAGGTATTCTTGACTTGTTCTAAGGTGTGTAATGCAAGTGTAAATGTATTATATGATACAAGTATAAAAAAGTCTTAAAACTTAGTGTGAGGCTGTGAGTGTGAATGATTTTGGTTGTATTTTACGTATAAAATACACAATAATATAATGTTTATGTCATGTTAATTTGATAGGTGATCGCTAATGGTACATATTAATATGTAAGTTTTTTTAAGTCCATTAATTTTGTAAAGTAAGAAACAAAACGCAATTCTGTTTGAGAGAATTTATGTATATCCTACTAATATTATAAATCCGAAAGTTTGTGTGTAAGTGTGTCAGTATGTTTGTTCCCTCTTCACGCTTTAACGGCTGAACGGCTTTGGATGAAATTTGGAATGTACATAGATTATACCTAGAATTAACACATAGGCTACTTTTTAACTTGATAATAGCGGGCGAAGCCGCGGGGCACGGCTAATACTAAATGTGCTTATTGCAAAAATTGCATTAAAATGTTAAGTAATATAATCGAAATACTGTTTATAAAATAAATCAATTTTGTAGCAACGATGATAATCTAATAATTTGAGTAACTGACTTTTAAGACTGTCTTCTTTAGTTACTGTAGTTGGGTGCCCGTTCGCCTTTTGAGCAGCGGGTATCGCGTTCGATTTCCGATGGAAACATACATTTTCTCCCCAAGCGAAATTTTTACAAGCTTTTATTTAACTTGCAATGTATATTTGTTCGGGTGGAATTTTGCAACTCAATTTTGAAGCAGATATATTCAACCGATTGATCTGATAATTTGTACTCACGTTTAGTTTGGATGACAATGCATGATTAGCTGTGTGACATCATTCTAAATCCAAAATGGCGGAACACCCAAAATGGCGGACAAGGAAATTTTAATGCACTCCTACAATATGGGTATCAAATGAAAAGGCTTGCTGAGAATAACTCGAAAAATAACGTGATGTCACTTAAATCCAATATAGCGGACTGCTAAAAGCTTGTCTTAAAAAAAGTTTTTAACAAGTAGATAACTTATGTGTTTCTGGTTCTGTTGATGTAAATAATTCCGGCACCCTCGACACAAGTCATCAAACTTAGTTTGGAGCTGTGTGTTTGATAGCGTTTATATTTATAACATTTTTCGAGACGATACCGTCAATGAGGCAATTTAGCGCAGGCAATACCCGAGGCGTCAAGTTGTAAAATAAAAATACACACTAACCTAATCTGTGACCTGTGTCATTAGCAACCGATAGATTTACTGTAGCCATAATGCTTTCTGAAACTCACTTCTACACACCACGCATATTTGCATCCCAAACACTGAAAATACAAACAATTTGAAACCTTATTTGATCACCACCAAGGTGGGTTCAAAGAGTTATGTATTAGTGCTTTTATGGTGGTAGAATCGAGCCACCCAGGGCGAGCTTAGGTTCAATAAATGTGTACAATTTACAACGTTCTTAACTTGAAGTTGAAAAGTTGGGCTTGTTATGTGAACTTGCCGAGATAATGGGTGAGATAGAAAAATATTGCGTGGAAGTATTATATTGCATTCGGAATATATTTGTCTATTTTATAGGACTTGTGAGACCTGCGTATGATTGCATCTAGGATAACTTGGAACAATAGGAGTGCGGTTTTAAAGAATTGGTTTTAATAATGATCATTGAGACAATCATTATGATTGTTTGCCATTGCAGCTATCTATTAAAGATTTAAATATGTTTTTATAAATCTTTTTTTTTTTATCTTTCATTGGCACTGCCCTGTAATGGGCAAGCGTGACTTACCATGAAGCGAGCGATTTGCTGGTCTCGTGTCTCAATTACATAAAAACAACTTTTTTTTTTTTGTGACAGGCTAGTGTTTGACCACGATCTCACCTGATGGTAAGTGACGATGTGATCGAAGCTGGTAAACACACTAGACCTGGAATACGCAGACTAGACTGAATAACTTCAACAAAGCAAGAGGTTCTTTCATGATTTTAACAATTCTGCTGTAATTTTTTTTAATGTTTAACCTAGTCCGTCACTTGTATAGCGATTGAGAACATTATTTTTGAATAGAAAAGATTTGTACACTTTCAGAAATTTTCATAGAAATTTCAGTGAAATCGGTTAAGTAAAGTGTTTTTTAAATCAAAATAACTGGAATACATATTATTACATATGTCATCAAAGTTTTCATTATTATTTTTTTCTTTTTAGTGACTTTTGTGTTTTTGAAGTCGATTGAATTGTTTTAAAGTTTGTTTATTAAATTATTGGATTTAATTAGAAAAAAATTCTACCTGATGGCGCGTCTACCAAAAACAATGATAAAGAAATTTTTAACATATTATTATAACAACAAGTGCTACAATTGTATTCAAAAGTACCTACTTCTCAGCACTGCACCGCGTTTTTCAACTGTTGAGACGTCATTTTGTTGCATTACGGAAACATTATTATACATTACTAGCTGCGCCCCGCGGTTTCACCCGCGTTGATAATGACGAAAAGTGATGATGATGATGATGATGAAAAATAGATGTTGGCCGATTCTCATAGATACCGGATAAGCACAAAAAATTTCATCAAAATCGGTCAAGCCGTTTCGGAGGAGTATGGCAACGAAAACTGTGACACGAGAATTTTATATATTAGATTTACTTGCGCAATGATTTTAAAAGGTATTTGAGACATCAATACAAATAAAAAAGGTAGATATTGCAATGGGGTTCAAGAAAAGCTTTTCTTTATAGCCTATATACCTATATACTCAAAACAGGTCATACTTGAAAAAGTTTATTTAAATCAAGCTTTTATAAGTTGTAAATAAAGAGGAAACTAAAAGTTATATAACCAGAAAACTTGTCAAGATGAATCAGACGAGCCTAAACTCGATGGGGTTGCATCGTCTCATTACAGAGTTCTTATGACCACCTTCCAGCTCCATCATTAGACCCTGGTTACCATTGAGAGACAAACTACTCGTCAAGACGATTCATATGAGCCCAAACTCGTTGCGGGTGTGCGATCATTGCGAAGTTCCTTTGACCACCTTGCAGCTCCTCATCAGATCATCACCATATCATCATAATATTGCAATGTCACGCGATTTACACAAGTGTGCAAAATTTCAGCTCAATCGGTAAAGTCAGGAAGTGGATCAAATTTAATTTGCAAGATTTGATGGCAAAAGCTTATATAAAATGGTCATATTTGTGGTATACAGGTAAGTTGCATAAAAATGTGTACCAGGCTTCAGAGCTTGGGTCATCGCTCATGGTACCCTCGGTTTTTAAGATGTAACATATTTAATGTTCCTTATTTTCAATATGGACTAGGAAATTACTATAAAACATCAGCAATCGATTCTTGCCATAGATTTTACGCTCAGAGTAAGTATTAATATACTAAGTTCCAATATACCCTGTGACTTTTAGTACAGTAGACCAGCTTTTTATCGCAGGTGAATAGACTAGAGAACATTGAAAATTAATTTACGCCACTATCGACCCCGGAGTCAATAAACAACTAACAACTAATTTTATAAGAGCGTACATAAAATACTGCTTTACTGCGCAAAATCTCGTAAATATTTTGATGTAATCTGTTAGATATGGACGTTTTAGTTTTTACGCTAACGATTATAATACCGATATTTACGGTTTAGGATCGGTATTAGGTACTAGCTAATACCGATACGAAATCGTGATGATGACAGCATTAAGCTCAGCTTAGGGTTTCAAGCTAATAACAGACGGACTTATAATATTAAGTTAAGTTAAAATTATATCGTTTCTATACTTAGCAGTAACGTAAGTATAAAGTCTTTTGGTTTTTCTCACTCACTTTCGGCGAAAATCCACGGAATTAAAGCAATAAATATTATCGATTTAAATATCTGCTTAATTTATTGTTTCTAATGAATATCTACTTAACAAGAATATTGGTTGATTTGAGAATATTGTCAGATTGAAAGATATTATCATTTTATGAAATAATAATTACAATTTCATACGTTACCAAAAATAATTTAACTTTATATTGCATTACATACCACTGTTTTTAGCTTAATTCGGCGCAGTTTTTGTGATATCCGTTGTATTAGTTGGGCATATCATAATGATACGTTACCTGACCTAGTATTCGTATTCAGTTACATCGTGATATCGAGTATCAGTCGCCTGCCTATGTTCTATTAATCATTTTAAAAGTTTTTTTGACAAAAGTCCTGATTTACAGCAGATTAAGTGCGGAGAAGACGGATTTACGACATATTTACGTGATATCGGACGTAATGGATACTAAATAGGTAACATTATGATGCTCTATAAACCAAAGAGGTTACTTTGTAATGACGTGGGTTTGGCTTTTGGAATATTTAGTTCGTTATTAGGTAGTAAAAAGCCGATGCACGATGGCAGGAACTGAAGCATTATCCGCTTATTTTAGACTAGCCGTGAGCTGCGGCTTCGCCCGCGTTTGTCAAGTAAAAAGTAGCCTTGAATGTGTCAATTCTAGGTATAAGCTAAGTGCATGAAAATCCGTTCAGCCGTTACAGCGTGAAGAGAAAACAAACATTTGGATTTATAATATGAGTGTGATATAAACCATGAATATAGAATAAAAATGAAAGGGAAATAGATGTTGCGACTGCGCAGAACGGAAATAAATGGAGAAGACAGACAAGGAGAGCCGACCGCAGATAATGGGAAATGACTAAGGAGAAAAAGAATACATTAATGGAAACCCGATCTTTGTGAAAAGTACCAGGGAAACATGTACCATAAGGAGATGTAGAGAAGTTCGCGAATTCGTTATCCTCTAACACACTCTATCAGAAGTAACAGGGTAACATATACCATAAGGAGATGTAGAATAATTCGCTACTTAATAATTATATTATACTTCCATATTGTACATGCTACCCTGGTATTTTGGCTGAGATTTGATAGCCGTATGGTTTTGTTTTTAATTTTTTTGACTGTTTAAAGTCTGAAGTGTGTTTAAGCGATCTAAAATTGAAAATCTGAGATTGTGCGTCGTGATATTTCATAGTATAAACATAAAATTGGAGTAAGTATGTGACTTACTCCAATTTTATGTTTAGCAAAAAATTGATAAATTTGCTTTTATTTTCCGCTGAAGCCGCGGGGCACGGCTGGTAGACCATATACATTATCAATGTATAAGTCACTATAGGTACGAAAACATGCGAAGTACACACGTACAATACATAAATTAGCACTTATAAAATAATACATCATCGTGTATCTACATAAAGCTGTTTAAAATAATATCAGCGTCACTTGTACAACTTGATTGGCCAGGTGGACAAAAAGTAAAATTACAAAACACTTCAACAACCAAAAGGTTTTATAATGCTGTAAAACTTCAATAAACACTTGGCATTGCCGCAAAGTAAATCATTCGTACATTTAAATCTCACAAATATCCTTTATAAACAATTCAACCTCTTAAGCAAAGTTATTATTTATATTAAGACGCCGCCAGGACCCAAATATTGGGTCTCAGTCGGCGGTTACTATCATTTTGCATCGAACTCGGAATAGTCGCAACGAGAGGTCGGAAGCGCTCAAATTAAATTAAAAGTATACAATACACTGTCACTTTTCGTTTATATTTCCATCCAAAGGTTGTCTGGAAGAGATCGCTCTTAGCGATAAGACCGCCCATTGTACCTATATTTTATAAATTTCCCTGTAAGCTGTATTTATCTTTTGGTGTCAATAAAGACTTATTGTATTGTAGTACAATACAAAAACCCTTTATTGCACACCAATAAAAATATTTATGTATAACAGAACAGTAACAACATAACAGTACAATCGGCGGCCTTATCACTAAGCAGCGATCTCTTACAGACGACCTTAAGATGGAGGAATAATAAAGTTTATTAAAAAGTGGTGGTGCGGCAATGATCATTATACATACTCATGCTTATAATTATAAACTTTTATATTTTTAAAATAAGCTTGTCTCTTTATTTCTGTCTTACGCATAATTTGTTCTTAATTTGATTTGTTTAAAATTGTGAATTATTACGATATCTATAGATAAATAATACCTTTAAACGAGCAATTCTTGTATATCTAAAAATCTTGTATAAATATATATAAAAATCAATGCCACTTTTCGTTGTAATTTTATAATTCAAGAACGGGCTCACCTATCCAAACCAAATGTTTAGGCTTTGTTTGGACTATTTAATAGATGGTTTATGTGAAGTTTGCACAAAATCGGTCGAGCGATTCTTCATTTATCACATTTTTCCTACCGAAAATTGCACCCGGGCGAAGCCGGGGCGGATCGCTAGTTATATATATGTATAATCAGGATCTCGGAAACGGCTACAATAATTTTCATGAACTTTTGTATGCAGGGGGTTTCGGGGGCGATAAATCGATCTAGCTAGGTTCAATTTTAGAAAACGTCGTTTTATCCGTGTTTTCAGCCGAGCAAAGCTCGGTTATCCGGGTACTTTCGTTTTAAACATGATTTAAGAGGTTTCTTTGCCATTTTCTATGGAAAAAAAAAACAGAATCTTGGGTTTCCTTGCAAATGTGATCAAAATTATATTATTTTTGCTGCTTATAAACAGTGAATATTTTGTTAAAAATATGCTTTAGTGGTGCATAAAAAACATATTTTATTTAGCTACCATTTTTGTCAGCGCCTTAAATACGTTTATATACCCGAAACACTTTAAAAAGTGGTTTAAGCTTTAAATAAACCATTTGTCCGAAATTAATATGGTTTTGCTAATTGACATTAAATTTAATGACTTGTTTTGTTGACATAAAGCAACATGGGGCTTTTTGGATACATAATTGCTTTTTCATTAATTGATTTGACTTCGATCGTTAAGCCATGGAGCATGTACAGTTAGAAATGTTTTACATAATTAGTTACCTTGTAAATGCGATATATCATGTTTATTTTTAGCATTTTCGATCATGCTGGATGAAGTTTTAACATTGCAATAGCGATTTTAAAGATACCTATATTAAGTTAAAATAAATCCGTCAAGTGCGAGTATGAATTATACACTGTAGGTATATAAACTTCCTATGAACTCGGATTATAATAGTCTATCATATTACTGTCTATCGATCTATCGATAATAGGTTTTTGACCAGTTCTTTCATTCCCATTTTAAACATCAAAATCCCGGTTTTCAGATTTTTTACTTTATTTGTGCCCTAAAAATTAACATCTTGCCAAATTTCATGATTTTATGTCTGAAGGAAGTACCCTGTTGGTTTTAAGAATGCCAATTAAGAAGCATCAATTAAGAATGCTTAGATCATAGTAAGAACGAACCTGTATCAATCGATCATAGTAAGAACGATCATAGTAAGAACGATCATAGTAAGAACCTACGAATTATGTCCTTGCTACATTATGCATATCAAAACTAATTCCTATATATATGGAAATACTTTGGTACATTAAGTGCATACCTACTAACTATTGTACGTCCGTAATAGCGTAAACTCTTCTCTAGCAATAAAATATTCTGATTTCTGATTTCAATATTGTAAATTTTTGACGCAAACATGGACTTATTTTTGCCAAAAAAGCTTTAAGTTTTTTACAGCTCCAGGGGGCTATAGACCTTAGTATTTGATTTTCCAGCTTTATACTCCTCAGGTACTCGTTCCTAAAAAAACAAAGTAATCTATAAAGGTTTCTTTATTTTTTTATGACGCACGGAACCTTAAAAAGCACACTAGTATCTACATACATTCACGACAAGAATAAAGACACGATTGCCACATGTAAGATGTGAATAAAATTAAAATAAAATGGCATATAAACATAAATTATCAAAATAATCGAAGCCCTACCTTTAACATCTTAATTCAAAATTATCATATTAGTGCTAATACTTTAGTTGTTTAGTTCTACGTATCGAGGTCTTTGTGCTAACGCGAATAATTTTATGGCTTAAATGTGTATTAATTTGAGGCTATGGTTCTGTCATAGATCAAACATTTTAGTAGTACAGAACGTTCATGTCTTGGCATAATTCTGAAACGACTTCAAAAAATGAGGTTCTGTATGTTTTTTTGTATGTATGTTACACGATAACTCCGCCAAACATGAGTCGATATTGATGTTTCTTTTTGTATGGTAGTAAAATCTACTATACAAAAAAAAAACATCAATATCGAAGTGGTCCCATATAAATGTTATCGAAATCGATCACGCCAAAACCTAAATATAAGCGGTGAAGTAAATTTTTTTAAGCTTTGCTTAAAACTAAACGGCCTTTGACCTCTGTCAAAGGATTTAATATCAAATACTTACTTAAGCATCAAAATAATATGTGAAAAATTTTATGCAGTGGCGTTAATTTATATATAGGTGATTTCTACTAATTTGTGATTAAACTAAAATTATAGCTGTCCGACAAGTATATGTTGTGCAAAAATAAAAGAAATGCACTTACGTCATTTTGCAAGTAGCATTCGCTTATGACTACTTCCATGTAGACATTAACGTTCGAGCTTTTAAAAGAGTGGCATACCCCTGACTGTGGTTTAATGTAAGGTCAGTGAGGCACTGGTGTCAATAGGTATTGTTTTGTTTGATGTCAAATTCCAAGGTTTTTTATAAATTGTGGTCAGTGGATATAATAGGTTGTGGTTATTACATTTAATTAACTCCAATCTTTTTTAAAGATACGTTATACAAGTATATGCTTTCAAATTCAGAGAAAAGGAACAAAATGCTTTTTATTTTCGCAATATAATCAAAGCCGACATACACATACATAAATATCTATTAAGCGACACGTGAACAAAAACAAACGCTTTCAGTGTTTCAGCCCCACACTAAGTACGATGATTTTGTTGTTGTTGTTGTTGTTGATGATTTGTGTCGTGGGCGTCGTGAGCATTCACATCACACACAATCACAACCAGAATCAGAAACTTGTGTTCCTGTCGAGAATCGAACCCCAGAGGGGGGCCCCCTGCTTAGGAGATGTACGCGGACCCACTAAGCCAACGGGCAGTTCAAAAGTACCTACCATGTAATAATATTTATAATAATATAGTAACATATGCATTTAGTAGGCAGACACTTGAATGATGTAAATGTCAAGCTTATTAATTTGATATCTCAATCAAGTAGCAACACGTTATAAGTAAGCAAATATAAAGTAATTAATATAGGTATAAAAAACAAATAATATTTTAGTGCGTTATTTAGGTACCCGTCACGCTTGACAGTATTAATAAAAATGACTTGTTTAAACAACAACCAAATTGAATTAATATTTTATTGCGGCTTATGTCTGAGAATTTAAGGCTGGAACACACTGAGACGAATAAAATATATCTGTATATCAAGCCTAATGTGCTGGTAATAACAATGGTATACTGAGAAACAAGTACATTTGATGCTATTATCAGATACTATCTAATAAATTTAGTTCCACTGCCTTTGAACATATTTAAAGATTTACATAATTAAAAAGAAACTAACTAAAATACTTTTTATGAAACAAAACGTTTTCACTAAACTATTACAAACAAAACCATATAATAACAGATATTGGTACACAAATACCTAATGGTAATAAAAATAGATAGATAGATAGATAAACAGTTTATTGAACACCTTAACAAATACATGACAAGGAATAGTAATCTAGAAAATAAGTGTAACAATAGGCAGTCTTATCGCTAAGAGCGATTTTTTCCAGACAACCTTTGGATGGAGAGGAGTAAGCAATGAAATTGGACGTCGGTGTTTTGCAGGTTGTTAAAATAAAACTTTACAATATTATATAACATATTATGAATTCAGATTATTTTAATGTCACACTAATATTATAAATGTGAAAGTTTATCTGTAAATGTGTAAGTGTGTAAGAATGTTTATTTTCTCTTAACCCCAGAACGGCTGATCGAATTTGGAATGTGCATAGCTTATACATAAGTAACAATTTTTTTATATATACGCGGTTAAAGACTGCTTTTAATCCTACTAATGTTATAAAAGCGAAAATTTGTGTGTATGGGTGAATGTTTGTTACCACGTATCTCCGTAACGAATAAACCGATTTTGATGAAATTTAGAATGTAGATAGTTTAGGTTCCGGAATAAGACATATGCAGTGGCATATGTCTGCGTTTTAACTTAATTAACGTGGGTGAAGCCACGGGGCACGGCTTGTTAGTAAATAAATTAAGAACTTACTTCTTATTTGTACAAGTAATTGTAGACGTCTAGATCGACAATTTTTTCAGGTTCAATCCAAAGCCTTTTTCAGGATTAATGCGCATCACTCTCCTTCGCGTCCCACCTCATAATTTAGACATCGACAACGCGTGACTCACGCCAATTCCCGTTTTAATTTTAAATTAATAGTTCAATATGTGTAAAAGTTTTCATCAAAATGTTACAAGAAGATAATTATACATAATCATTCAAAATCAAAATCGTTTATTCACATGGGCCTCAAAGAGGCACTCATGAAAGTTAACGACTCTAATTACAAAATTGAACGCGGTCGCAAGTTTAATGTGGCAACGAACGTACCATTTATCTAAGACCTAATGAAATTGACCTAAGGCGAGTACATACTAATATACATAAACATTTAACTGTACAACTGTAATCAGTTGTAAAGTAACATTTTAGATAGATTATTTGTACAGTTAAAAATTTAATTAAGTAATCTTAATAATGCATAATTAAGAATAGCGAAATTTATGTCCAGAGTTGGCAGGAGTAAGAACCAGATCGTTAAGAGTCTGTCGGATCGACTTTGCCATTCAACAACGTACAGACGATGGCTGGAGATTGCCACCTAATTTTTTTTTTTTTTTTATATGTACAATGTTTTTCTTGTACACATCTTTTATTTAATTCTATTCTAGTTTTTAATATAGTTTTTTACTCCTTATGTACGTTTTAAATATGGATCATGTGTCTGCAATAAATAATTATTATTATTATTATTATAATCACAAATATCCCTATAATGATGCATCCAAACCCAGTGTGCCCCACCCTTACCCGTGATCTTCGCAGCTTGATGTCACCATAGAGCTATAAAACTAATTAGAGCTTACATGTCACAAGCGCGTTTTATATCCGCTATTAGAGTAAATGCCACCTCTAGCAGTAACACTTAAATATGGAATCTATTGGTGTGGTACTTTTTGGTGTTCGACCTTTTTTACGTTAATAAAATCACATTTCTTTTGTCTTGCGACTAGATTTTTTTATGCTGAAAGTTTAAAGTCTGCCGCCAAGCCAAATACGGTGTTCCGGCAGTTATCCTTGAGAGCCTGCGTATTCCAGGTCTAGTGTGTTTACCAGCTTCGATCACATCGTCACTTACCAACAGGTGAGATAGTGGTCAAAAAAAAAAACAATAAAAAAAAAAAAATGCTACCGGGAGGCGAGCCAGTCACTCGTTTTCAAGCTTTTTCAATGCAGTTCAGTGCCACCTAGAATTTTGGAGTTTAATAGTTTAACATCCAGCCCGTTGCTGAGATGTCGCATGTCAAATCTGTTTATGCTCTCGTAATTACAATGGAAATATTTCAATTCGAATGTGTTGGTAGACATCTCGACTGAAAAATATTTGACCACTTTTAATTTTCAAACCGACTTTAAAACAAGAGGTTCTCAATTCGATTGTGTTTTTTTTATGTTTGTATGTTACGCGATATCTTGAATCGATTTTGTTGACTTTTTTGTTTGGTAGAGTATAATTCCACCACTGTCCTGTCTGTCCCATAAAAAAAATATCGAAATCGGTCAAGCCAAAACCAAAATATTGGCGATGGAGTCAGTTTTCTTAAGCTTTGTTTGCGTTTCAATTACATAGTTGTACAGTAATGTTTGCTTACTAATTCTTGGCGTTAGAATGACTGCCAAAAGTATACTTCTCCTAATAAATTCTGCAAGAGCCCTACCAATATATGACATAATATGACTATTTGAATTGTACCATTAAATAGTTAGTCGTTCAATTAGTCCTAAAAATATAAACATTTCAAATATTTTTAGTTTAGTTTCAGTTTTGTGGTAAGTGAAAAATGAGTACTTCCGAGATAATTAAGTATATCGGAATTAGTTGCCGTTTGCATTTGAAGGGTGGACAGACTAATAAAATATAAAGTTTACATAAATAAAAATATAATCAATTTTAAGATCATAGATTCACTAAAGCCCAGTGACGACTCAGTTAGCGAAGCCTCTCCTCTGCGCCGTGGGTCCAGGGTTCGATTCCCACCAGGAAAATATTTTTCCTTCCCAAGGGACACTTGTGTTCGTGTTTCTGGGTGTGATTGAGTGTGAGATATGTAAAATTTTCCGGCATCTGGCGCAAGTCTTTAAATTTAGTGTCGGGCTGTGACTGTGAAGGTTTTTATATCTACCTGGAAATTAATTCTCAAATTTTATATTTTAAAATTAAATTACAGCCAAGTACGCCATCATGTCGGAAACATTACACCTAGAGATCACAGCAATTCAAAGCTCTACATCATCAGAGCTATCATTAAATAGGTACGAGAAGCAACCTTTCAAATAGATTCCCAATCTTTACAGCCCGACATCGGTTCTTATGTCGAAATCCAATCCAAGTGATGTCAAAGTTCGACGCCTATCGTCACCACTCGAGATTAACTTAGAACGATGTTCGGAATGCACAACAAATGTGCTTTGTCGTGTAAACTCGATATAAAGCTCGAAAGCATCGCTATGGCCGCGGGGAAATCCGAAAATGTCACTTTAAATAATCGTGTTCATTAGTAAACATTTAAAACACGCATTAGAATCGCTGGGTGCCGGCGCCTCGCTGATCACAATCTGGGACATACGGCTGTCCTTATCTACCCTTCGGTAAATAAGGTAGAATGAGTGAGATGCACGCCCAAAGCTTGAATAAGGAGCGAGGTGCGAGCGTGATCCTATCGACGCGGCTGCAGTACTTACTAATTAAGAGACCAAAGTCTTTTCGATAAATCGAGAGATCGTCGACATGCACAATTAAGCTTACATAATAAACACTAGAGCGGTCACAAACGATTCAATCGGAATCGATTATAATCGTTTCTTATCTCTTAAACTGTATTTTTGAATTCGGAATATTGCCGACGGCCCGTCGAGTTATAATTAGTAATAAGTTTTTAATCGTTCGTGTCATTTTTTTTTATTGATGATGTTCATGTAGGCGTTTAGTGACGTCCCGGTTGTTTCTCGAATTATGTAATTTTTAATTGGTCACAGTTGACATTTACCTGTGTTCAATTACTTATTTAGGCTTTAGTAAATATAATTATGTTTTCTCTCGGCGGTCGGTTCTTTATGGCCGTCAAAGTACCGTGGCCATTATTTGGAAAGCGATGACAGGCGGCAATAAATATCAGATGGCTGTATTGGATGCACGTTTTTACGATATGCCTCTTTTTAGGAGATCACCAGCCTTGAACTTATGAAGCATAAATTCTTTTGATTGCACTTAGACTGTCTAGACTGGAGATGGATATATCACTATGAGTATATTAAATTGCACGTATAAATTAACATATTAACGTGTGTATTACCGGATATATTCACATCGAATAAAACCTATTCACCCAATTCGTCCAGTAGGCAAGTTCTTGCTTTCTAGGGTCACGTTCAATTCTCGGCAGGCACATAGCTTTCCACGCCGTCATGGATCTGGAAGTGTACGGGTGATGTGTGAATGTTGGCGGCTCCCGCGACACACGTCTTTTGACTTGGTGCGGGGTTCTGAGTGTGAAAGCGATTATGTAGATAGTAATCAAATGCCTCTCTATCACACTTATATTATAAAGTGGAAAGTTTGTGAGTGTGTTTGTATGTTTGTTACTTCTTCACGGTCTAACTTTGATGAAATGTTGTATGGAGGTAGGGATAAAAAGTAACCGATGCGTTAATTCAGGGTTAATTAACGCATAGGCTACTTTTTATCCGGAATTCCCCCTGGTCCGGGACTAATATTAATATTATAAATCCGAAAGTTTGTGTGTAAGTGTGTAAATGTTTATGTTTGTTCCCTCTTCACACTTTAACGGCTAAAGGATTTGGATGAAATTTGGAATATACATAGCTTATACCTAGGACTAACACATAGGCTACTTTTTTACTTGATAATAGCGAGCGAAGCAGCGGCGCACGGCATTAAAAGATATATCAGTGTATTGAAATCGATCGTGTCTCTAAAATTAGTAATCTCCACAGTTGATAGGATATAGCGGTTTAGCCCCACCTCTCTAAATGTTCTAATTGGGATAATGACGAGACGTCTTGATGCATCAAGTAGGTGGTCGAACGAGAGCTCTGTTAATTGACAACTCGATGTGGGTGTGGTCTGACGTCACTGGCGATGTGAGAGATTTCTCACGAGGATGCGGGAACAGTACATTGCACTGGTTTATAGACACACTAGCTGCGCCTCGCGGTTTTACCTGCGTAAGTCCCGGACCCGCCGGAATTCCGGGATAAAAAATGAGCCTATGCGTTAATGCAAGTTGTCGGCTACCATCCACACGAAATTTCTTCCAAAAAAAAAAATTAAAATCTATCAGAGCGCCTGACACTTATTTGGCTCAAAGTGCAGCACCCACTGGTAGTGTTCGAGCACTTGAGTTACCTATGAGCTCGGTGTCTTGTAGGTAACTTAGTTTCTTGCTGTAAATAGTTTTAGTTTAGGCTTAAAATTGGCTTTAAATTGGCACGTAGATACCAGTAATAGCGTATCTCAAAAACTTTCGTATTTGTAATATTAGTGTAATATTGAGTGCATTTACTCGATCACTTTAAATATACTTATATAATTACTAGCCGTGCCCCGCGGCTCCGCCCGCTATTATCAAGTTTCAAAGTAGGTATAATCTATGAACATTCCAAATTGCATCCAAATCCGTTCATCCGTTAATGCGTGAAGAGGGAACAAACACAATTACACACAAACTTTCAGATTTATAATATTAGTAGGATGTTGTCGACCCAGTTAGCGTTAGCAGGTTAGCAGGTCTCTAAAACATACATACATTCATGCATACATACAAGTACACTACACCCTTTTCGTTGCGCTGTTGGGTAATGAGCGTTTTATAGGGATAAGATCCTACTCTTCCTAGCACAGCATCCAAATATAAGTACCATTTTTCCTAGAATGTGTGATTTTACTCGTGGTCATGCGATCGCCCACCGTATCGATTGCGTGACGACTCGAACCGATATATCGATTTTATAAATCGATTCGTATCGCTCACGAGCTCTACGGGAACTATACGTTACCGATGTGTGGATACAGATAAATGTTTTCAATTATATCGAGCTATTACCGATTACGATTACTTACAGCAAGTGAGGGCTAGGGGTGTGCGCACTGTGTTTTACGAGGCGCGGGCATTGGTATCATTTATCGCATGTACCTATATAAGAAGTTCGGAGGTTCTAAAATGTATGATTGGAACGTAGTATTTATTTGAGGGTTGAAATGAAGTTTGGTGAGTAGATTATTTATAAAATGCCTATATAAGCGTAATAAGAAATAAGACAGTGAAATGTTAGTTCTTTTTATTTTAAACTAAACTTCATACTCAGATACGACATGTTTTTTGAAAAAAAAAAAAAAAAAAAAATGTAATTCGACACTTATTAATGTATCAAAATGAACATTATTATATTTAAACACTATTAATTAATCACAAGCATGCTGAACTAACTGAACTGACAGAACTGACAACCGTTGGAGTAGACGAGTTCTGGAGTGGAGACCACGAATCGGTAAGCGTAGCAGAGGACGTCCTGTGACTAGGTGGAGCGACGATATACGTAGGGCTGCTGGTAACGACTGGAGAAGAAGAGCCGAAGATTGGGCTCAGTGGCGCACCTTGGGAGAGGCCTATGTCCAACAGTGAACTGAGATAGGCTGAGTATGATGATGATATGATGATGCTGAAATTGGTTTGCCTCAGTACAAAATTCTGCGCTGATTTTCAGCCAACCCATATATATTTTGATCTTGGACTTTTTTCTACCGACTTCCCAAAAAAGGAAGAGGTACTCAAGTCGTCTCTATTTTTTTTTTTTTTTTAATGTTACCTCATAACTTCGTTCCACGCGAACCGATTATGAAAATTATTATTTTTATCGATTATATTTTTTTTTATTTGAAAGATGTTGCTTTGCAATTGGTCCCCTTTAAATTTGATGAAGATCTGATCTTGGAATATCAACAATAATGCGTGTTTAGTTTATCTGATCTGATTAAAGTTCTGAAGATAAAGCGGTGAAGTCGGTTTTTTTAAGCTTTGCTTGCGTTTGATTATGGTCCATATTGTCTTTATGAGTTAAATTTGTGACAACCCTCAACGTAAAACAAATACAGATTTCCACTTCCCAAACGTCTTTCACGGCGTTTTTTCTATAACAATTTGAACATTTCTTCAAAAGAAAATCGATTATCTGTAACGAGTCCGATTTCGATTCAAATAGAACCGAGTCAATATTTAATTACAGATATTTATGGGCTCCGGTAACGCGATATTACAAATAATTATTAGATTTGAATTCTATGTTAAGATAAAAAGAAGTATGTGGATTGTATCGATTTGTTTCGATACAAAATGTATTTAGCGTATAAAATCAACACGGACATTAACACTTGAGTTAGCGTAATCATTTTAATTTTCATGATTTTAATATAGGTTTAAAAATGTTCGAGTTAATTTAAAATATAATGGGATGAAATTTAATGACCACCAAAAAAACAAACAGCCTCATCCAAAAAATTATAATATGTGCAAATATATGAACCCTGTACAAAATCTTTCGGGCTATTTAAGTCATGCCTGCACTACAAAAACGTTTCATAACCCAAAAAGGCCACGCGTGCAGTGTCGTTCAAATTTTACAATGGGGTATAATTTAGATGGCCACCAAAAATTAAATAAAATTTCCTGTGACAGAACCGAATCGAATAACAGTAGGTTAAAGTTATTTATTTTTTAATAATTAATACAAAAATATTTATAATATGAAATAATTGATTTATGTAGTAACTTACGATTTTTTGGGCGTTATATTTCATTATATCTGGTGATTGCTTAAACTTAAGCCAAATATAATTGTGCATATTATATTAATGGTGGTGTAATAAGTTCAACATCAAATATTTTTTTCACAGGGAAGATTATTTTCAGGCTAAAAAATATAAAAAATAACATACGCCAAAAGTATCGTATATACGTAGTATCTTAATATTTTTGTCTATTTTATCTTCCTTTGTGTTAAGAAAATAACCGATGATAAATAATCGATAAAAATAGCGTGTGAATTTAATCGATATGAATTCAAAAGAAACGCGTCCGATAGGCGTTACTTACGACCATCGCACGGGCTAATGTATACCTAATCACTGTTATTAGCTTTATTACAGGCATTACAACCTGTTACTTCCCAGATTAGGCCTGTACTAACCGATATCGATACTTAAAACTCTCTTCTTAACATTATTCTTCATCCAGCTTATAAAGCAGGTAACATTTCTGTTTCTAAATATCACACCATTAAGTTACCAGTTTTTAAATGTCGCGGTAACAGTTAATTATTTATCGATATCATTATCATCGACAAGTTTATCGATATTTTATCGATAGTTAGCCCATCAATCTCGCTCGGTTTGCATGTGAGAGATGAAGACATTACCCTCATAATAACACCTTTACATTAGCCGGCTATGTTTATTGGATCAATAACTCTAGTCATAATGCAAACCGATTTATTATTATATAATAATTATAATGATTATCAACGTATCTGACGATTAATTGGAGTAGATGACTAATCGATCACTCGTGACGAATCGAGTTGTTTGGAATCGATTTTTTTACTCGATTGTGGAGTTATGTGTTTTAATGGAGAGATCGGGGTTATCGCGTGATCTTGTAAATGAGTTTTTGGTGAGAGGTGAGTGAGTTATTTCTAAAGATTTACTACGACATACAACATAACACGCTAGCGCGTATAGCGGCTTACTTGTGGACTACCTATGTCCATTCATTTTTACCGACTTCTCAAAAAAGGAGGAGGTACTCAAGTAGACTGTATTTTTTTTTGTGTTTTACCTCATAATAATATCGTCTATCCACGTGAGCCGATTTCAAAAAAAATTTTTAGTTTGAAAGATGTTGCTTTCTAATTGGTTCCATTCAATTTTGATCAAGATCTGATCAGTAGTTCTTGAAATATCGTCAATAATGCCTATTTTGTGACGAATAATGCGTACTTTGACGATGTTCTCGTTTACCCGACTTCAAAAGTTACCTCATAACTTCTTTCGTTGTGAGCCGATTTGGATGATTCTTTTTTATTTCAAAGCTGGTGCTTTTTATGTAGTCCCATTGAAATTTGATCAAGTTCTGATCTCTAGTTTTTGAGTTATAGTCAATAATGCGTGTTTATACATTTAATCTGATCAAGGTTCCGATGATAAAGCGGTGAAGTCGGTTTTTTTAAGCTTTGCTTGCGTTTAATTATTTAAATGAGATGTCAAAATATATCTCAAAAACGTACACCTCGTCAATGGTTGACTATAATCTCGGTATATTTATTACTACTGCCTCTATCGTTACTAATATTGATGATCCCGTGTTGCATAAAGTGTTGTGTGAATATTGTTCTACAATTGAAACGAGGTATCTCTGTAATAGCTGGATGAAAAGTGGTAGATAGTCTAGAACAAAAATGAAATAAATAACGAAAGATTTAAAAAACGAGCAAAATTCTTTTACCGATTATTGTAAATCTAAAGTTAAAATATCTGTACTCTCTCTCTGTATATCTACCCTTACAGAGTCTATGTTTGTAATTTGTACGTTTCAATGTACAAATGTAGTACAACTAATTAATGCTGGCACTTATTTGGCTCAACGTATTAGCATTGCAATTCAGAGAGGCAATGCTGCCAGCATGATGGGAACGTTACCCACTGGTAGTGGGCTTGAGCACTTGAGTTACCTATAAGCTCGATGTCATGTAGGTAACTTAATTCTTTGCTGTACATAGTTTTAGTTTAGTTTTAGGAAATATAGGCAATGGTGCCGATTCTGTTGTCCAGAATTAGACTAAACTAGCCTAAAATTAGTTTTAGTCCTGCTTTAGTCCAAAACCTATTCACAAAATGCAAGATTAGACTAAAATTAAGTTTGACAGGACTAAGTTAGTTTAGTTACTCTATTTAGTGAAAATGACCAAATTCTTATTCTGATGTACATGTTTTACGTCAAATTAAGACTAAAAATAAAAAAAATTAACTCAAATTAGTCTGCATGAAAAGGATCTGGATTATTTTTAATGTGATCTTATACTTGAAAGAATAGCGTTTAGGTATTCTTTGACTAAAATTAGTTCATTTTTAGTTTAGTTTAGGTTAGTTCGGTGCTTAAAATTACTTTATTTTTAGTTTAGTTTAGGTTAGTTCGGTTTATTTTTAGTTTAGTTTAGGTTAGTTCGGTGCTCAACAGAATTAGCACCAATAGGCCCGCAGTTTTGGCTAAAGGATGTTAAGTCATAGTTAAATAAATAAATGGCAAGCGTGACGCACCATTACGCAAAAGACTGACCCGTCTCACAATTCCACTTTTTTTTTTAAATATTTGTAAAATAATGTTTTAGAGAATTTGCCAAACGTTAAACGCAATAAGTGACAGGTAAACTTGTATTACACACCTAGCATGGAAATACAACTATCATTCTCGGCACTGTTTCTCTAACTTATTGCAAATAGTTGTATATTAATTTGTAAATAAAAACGTTGATAATTGAATAAATATTACTGAAACTCCATCTATTCCTTCTCGATCAGATAGGACACACAGCCTCTATATAAATGAGATGTTTCCCGAACATATGTGCTCTCGGCTCTTGTTTATGGCCCTAAGGTCCGATACTGTGCCTTGGTAATTAACGTTATCCAGTCACCGGCCATATTTAATGCTATCGGGGGGACAAATTGGTCCCACTGCTGGATAAAGTGTTAGGTGCCAGTTGGACGCTGTATCGTGTGGAATAAGATTGCTGGTTTTAATCGATATTACAATTTTGTGACATCTAATAGACGTAAGTAAGGAATAACAGAGCTGGAGGAGATGTTTGCGCAACCAAATATCCTCGGATTCGCTATCTTGGACAAGTACATATATTCGTGCATTACAATGATAATATAATTTCGATAGTCGACAGTCAGGATACCTGCAAAAGTATGAAAAGGTTCACATTGCTCCAGTTTAGCTAAACGTGGCCAAACACAGCGCACGCTCGCTGCAGACATATCTTAATCCACGCTCGAGCACGAGTGTGGCATTTCGCACGCGGCTCTAGCTATCGCTGGATGTGGCTACTGAAACTATATGAACGGTCCGTTGGCTTAATTGGTACGCTACGTGTCAGCCTTCTAAGCAGCGGGTATTGCAATCGATTCCCGGAGGGAACATAAGTGTTCTCTCTAATTTGTGTTTCTGGTTCTGGGTGTGATTGTGTGTGATGTGAGTGTTACCGGCGCCAAAGACAAAAATCGACGAACTTAGTATAAAAACTTTTGTGCTTAGAAACAAAAAACAAAAAACATTTTAAAGAGTTTGTTTTAAATGTTCATTTCGGAGAATGTATAATTTCATTTAAAATTCTATAAAAAAATTCCACAGTGAGCCAAATTATTAAAACTACAATTTACTATAAATGATCTATAATTTTTAAAAATAAAGGGTAGATACTGCATTAAACGTACGCGAAATAGTTTTTATGAGTACAATTTTTTTTGTATTTTTTTATACAATGTCTTGTCATCACAAATCCGAAAATGTAAGTATCAGTCGAAAATTCAGTCTGTATTACATATTTAGGTTATGGAAAAGTAGCCGATCCAATTTTTGCACCTACATAAAGATATTATGAAATGATATTTACCAATAATTATTCGTAACAATAGTTGTACTCTAGGTATGTAATAAGGAACGTCTAAGTTTTAGGCGTTCCTTATTACATTCTGCACTTTTGTATTGTTCAACCCCACAAAGCAATGTGTTCAGCACATCACACGGGTTTAGCTTACCATAAGCGCGCAAGGGCGGTGCTTGCCAAGTTTATAACTAGCTATGCCACGCGACTTCACCCACATTAATCAAGTTAAAATATATCCTTTACATTCTAGATCACTAATGGTCCAGGCACCTACTTCAAATGTTTGCCAAATCGGTTTAGTAGTTATTGAGTAACAAACATCCAAACTTTCACATTTATTATATCGTAGTGAGAGGGATGTGATATAAAAATAATTTCAGCTATACAGCTTAAGCACGAGAGTGGCATTTTGCACAGATGGATGTAGCTCTCGAAACCGAGAGTACTTCTACACTAACTTCTATTTGTAAGAAAAACGAAGCCGCTTCTAGTGCTTTTATATTTTGTAAGTTGAAAGGTCATCAATTAGAGCGAGCACTATTTTTAACCCATCCGCAACCCCTCATCACGCGCGCGCCTCGGCGGGTTAACCCTGCGCACAAACACCCGCAATTTGTGCTCTAATGGACCACATTGGGCTCAAGAGCTTGTAGAAGTATCGTGCATGACATGGGCCCACGGTTGATTGAAAGTAGCGTGGGAACTTCCAAGACTTGTTTCTAACTATGTCTTACCTTGTCTACCTAATATAGTAATAATGTTAAGAGTTTACGATAACTAACGGAATATTAATTTTTAGTGTAAACTACTATTTAGTTTTATGGTTAAAGTACTTTCATCTCCTTTAAGCCTACCGGTCTATAACCGGTAATTAAGCATTAAACCACGGAACACACGAATACATAAAAAAACCGTAAATAAATTAAATAACCTCATAAACGCATGAGATTGTTACTTTATTATCCCATAGTTTAAAATTAATAAACTAACCTATCAAAAATGTCCAACGGGATGCCAGGTAAATAAAAATATAGTCTATCGTCACAGCGCTTGGAATCAATTAATAAATAATAAAAGTTCTTTCTAACAGGGACATTACGGGGTATAGACAATAAAGGTGGATGTCCCGCTTATAAATCGCGGGAACAAGTGTCCCAGTGATGTCCCACTGTGACGGGATGCGGCAGTCCCATGGACCGGCTGGGTGCGGACGGTGGCATAAATTATATTACGCGTGTTCCGATATGTCGAGTTGTGTATCTAGTGGCTCAGCGAAACTTTGAAGCTGTTGAGTCGATTAATGAATCTATATTTTTATAAACTTAGCCGGTAACTTTTATAACATAAATTATTTTTATAATAATTATAAATATTGTTTTCTTTTTGTTGTTGAGGAATTTTCTATAAAATTAGTTTGATTTGTGATACTGTAAACTACTTAGACTATAGTAGTATGCAAATCAGATAGATATTTTAGTATTGACAATAGTTTTTAATACAAAAAAAAAAATTTAAAAATTTAAAAATAAAAATACCTCATAACAAATAAAGCTCGTCTCCACAAATTTATTTGTTCTCCAAGGTAAAATAATTACATTACTTTGGTGGCAATAACAATAATTCTGTCTTGAGAGGCGGGCGAAGCCGCGGGGCGCGCGACGTTCACAGATCGCCAGATATCTCGTGAGTTACGCGATGTCCCACCCGTGTCACGGGACAGCGATGTCACATTTTACGATGAGCATTTAAGGGTTAAGCTTTAATTTGACCTAATTTTCTGAATAAATATAGACGTACTAAAAGTTAATTACTAATTGCTTTTATATTATAGTTGTTTAGCTTGAATTTCATGGGATAATAAAGAGTAAGCGTAATTAAAGAGTTTTCCGGTAAGTCGATGCTGTGTCAGATATGAAGTTTGTTCATGTTGTGTATGTTATTCGTGCCGGTCGTGCACCTTTGTATGTATCGAGACTAAAAGGATTAATTAGATTGTTTGCTAATAGGCAGCTGGAGGTTGTGCATGTACAACTCTACATTCTTTTGAAACCATATGCATGCCGTATCACCACGTACTCGGTTCAAACGGACTCTATTGGTTAACTAACCGTTTTACTTTCCTTTAAAATCTTTATCGGAAAATCTTTTCCGTTTTGTTTTGGTCTCTATGGATAGTCGGAAGACAACCTAAAATCTAATAATCTACCTATAAGATGCATGTTACCTATAGTTGAAACACATTTTTACTTATAAAATATCTATATTTTATCAATAAATAAATTGAATTGATTGAAATGCTTGAACCGTAAACATTCACTAGTTAGGCCTAGATAATCTCACCTTCATTTAAAATCATATCGTTTTATATTAAATATTGAAAATAATGAAAATTTATATGATAATTTACTTCCAATGCATTTGAATTTAACACAAATACAATATGTATGATTGCTATATTTGATAAAGTGTTTGAATTCACGTGTGATGTGTTTCCTTGCGTCGGAAGTTGTTATTTTCTGACAGCCACGCAGAAGTACAAAAAGATAATGTAATCACTCCGTTTAGAAGTATGTATGTTATGATTTTGATGAATAATAATATATGATTTGATTAGAAAAAGTGACTTTTTTTTACATCGGTACATCATATCACTTTATTTTGTTTTTGCAACTGTAAATAAGTTATATAACTATAGATAGCTAGACTTAAATACCTGCGGTTTAAAAACGGAAACCAAAAAGACCGTGGGTAGAAAACGGAATTTTTATTATTATTTATTGCGTGTGAGTTGAAATTGTGGAATACCCTACGATTACAGCGCCTCTATTATTTTAGCTTTATTCTTTACGTAAAGGGATTCTTCCTTTAATACTATATATAAACTAGATTGTATTCAGTACCAACATAAACACAGAAAAAAGAGAAAAAAAATCAGTCTCTTAATTAGCTTCGTAGCAGGTACTCGGGTTTTCTTAAATACCATGCTATAAAAAGATCTTAAACTATGATGTCTAATAAAAAAACAATATTAGTGTAACATTTGTTACAAACTATTTTATCTCGGCTAGCACCCCGTGAAGATAATATATGGGCATAATGACAGGCATCCTTTGCCTCAAAAAAATTAAATGACGCCATATTGTAATGTTGGAATTTGAAACACGCGGTATCGCGGTATGACACCTCAATTGAAATAGGCAGTTAAATTAAAAAAAACAACACATAATTTAAATACGATAAATAATAAGGAACATCAACGGTTAGAACAAAATTTTACTAAGTGATTAGAACGAATTTATTGAAATATCTTGAAGATACTCGTATTCGTAGTGTTGTTTCTACATACATATACTTACTTAGGTAATACATATTCATGGAAATATCTATTTTTTATTTATTTATTCTTTTGCATAATACATATATACACGGAGAACTTATGCTAATACAGGATTTTCTGCCAGTCAAGGTGCCGAGAAGGTGCAGATTCGTGGTAGTACAGTATAAGGGCTATTAGCTATTATTTATGATTTAAAATATACCTACATATATATACATAGCATAACATACAACAAATATACTAAAATATAAATATATATTAATATACGTAAATATATAATATTATTATACATAATCATTGCTATATTTCTATTTACCAAACACCAAACACACCAAACTTGAGTCCAATAGGACATCGGGAATTGCGTCTAATTTAGCTAGCAAGATTTGATTACAGACTGACAGATAGACAACTGGACAGGTGAAACTAAATACAAACTTGCAAATAGAAAATAGTTCTAAATAGTGAGTTTTGCCTTATCTGTTCGCGTTAAGTAAATACGTTTATAACGAGTAAACATTAGATATAAATTGTTCATTTTTATGTGAAAAAATCAAATGTGTACTTTACATTCAGCCTTATAGTTTTAATAACAGATTTTATGAGAAAGTGGTAATGTTTAGTATAACTATAGTCTAGTATACTATATCTATACGTATAGTCTGTATCCTTATAATAGTCTGTTTGAGACTTATATGGATCTAAATAACTAAACCCAAGCAAAGCATAAATAAAACCGACTTCACCGCTTTATCTTCGGAACTTTGATCAGATTAGATATACTAATAAGTAATAATTAGATATACTGAGGTCATCAGAGAATCTGAAGTTAAAGATTCCTCCACACGGTAGCTCTTTTTATGACAGTTCGTTCACTGTCGAAGCTGTTCGGCTGTGGAATGCTCTTCCAGTAGAAATAAGAAGGGCATAGTCACTTATTTTTAAAAATAATGTCAAGGCTTACTATATTTCTTCATAAATCCTCTTGTACCCTTTGTTAGTTTTAGTGTTAGTGTTGCCCAAGTTCATTCCTTTTTATTTTGCTTTTTTTTTTGTCTCCATATTAAATAGACATAATTTTATTATATGTATATATATGTATATGTATGTATTGTATATTTAAAAATATTGAGTATTTTATAATTATATAGTATCTGTTTACGTGTATGTCAATTTATTATTTATATATCCTCTGTTTTTAATCACTGTTCTTCTATCTAATCTTTTATGAACGTAGAACGACATCCTATTATATTGCGTTATTCCTCTCCATCCAAAGGTTGTCTGGAAGAGATCGCTCTCAGCGATAAGACCGCCTATTGTTACACTTATGTAATTTTTTACTGTCATTCCTATTTGTGTTCTTTGTTATTTTAAGGTGTTCAATAAAGAATATATCAATCTATCTATCTAAACACGCATTATTGAAGATATCTCAAGAAGTACTGATCAGATCTTGATCAAATTTAAATGGGATCAATTCGAAAGCAACATATTTCAAACAAAAAAAAAATATAAAATAGGTTCACGGTTATGAAGTAAAACACATTAAAAAAAATACAGTCGACTTGAGTACCTCCTCCTTTTTGTGAAGTCGGTAGAAAAACAAGTAAGCATAGGACTTACCTGTTTTAGGCTTAAATAATATATTTTTGTTGTTGAAACTAAAGTCAAATTCAAAACTAATTTCAATAAGATATTGTTATCGTAATGCTTACTTTGGATACATTATTATAGCCCACTAGCCGTGCCCTTCGGCTTCGATTTTCAAGTAAAAAAGTAGCCTTTGTGTTAATCCTAGGTATAAGCATTCCAAATTTCATCCAAATCCGTTCAGCTGTTAAAGTGTGAAGAGGGAAAAAACATCTTACACACTTGCACAGTTACACACACACTTTCGGATTTATAATATTAGTAGGATCTGACCCTAGACATTAACTAGAGATATCGGATCAAGATTTTGACATCTGAAGTGTGAGTTAAAATTATTATATATTTAGTAGCCGTGTCTCGTGGTTTCGCTCGCTATAATCAAGTTAAAAAGTAGCCTATGTATAAGCTGTGTACACTCCTTTCATGCACATCCGTTCAGCCGTTAAAGTGTGAAGAGGGAAAAAACATATTTACACACTCAAACAAACTTTCGGATTTATAATATTAGTAGGATTTATATGACTGTTTTTATCTCTGACAGGCTAGCTTTTGTCCACTATAACAGCTAAAGATAAGTGATGGTGTGTCCTAGGATAAATTTTCCTGATTACTTCCATTCTCTTGGTCGTCTCTGTTTTGAGATATGAACAAAGGTGCAATTATCCCCGAAACTTCCTTAAATTACCATAAATATAACCTTTCTGCTCTCATGATCCTTTTAATTTTTAGATTTATATTATGAAATCATATTTGTACAATTGTAAACAACAAAAAGAAAGCTTTATAAATCTTCTCTAGCATAAATGAATGTGTAATTTTCCCATAGATCTAATCGCTGATATTTATAACGACAAGAAAGAGCGGATAATTTGGTCACATATTTGAGATAGCTTATGAAGCGGAACACATTTGTTTAACAAAGAAGCTTGGTAAGTGCATTGAAATATTATGTTGTAAAGTTTTTAAAAGAAACTATCTGTCGCCGTGTACCAATTCTTTACGAAAAGTTTTAACTTTTGTGTTTTCTTGAAGTTTATCCAAAAATATGTTTTGCAAAGACCTTCTGATATTCTGCGTGTTACTCATCAATTGTAATTGATAGTTTGCATTTTACTTTGATAAGTTGATATCAAGACAATAAACGTATGAAAAGACAATCCCTTAACCCTCCACATAGTACCTTATTAGTGTTGAATTAAACCTACAAAGTTTGTGTTGTCTGATTAGATATTTAAATTATCCTACTATAATCCTACTAATATTATGAATCCGAAAGTTTGTGTGTAAGTATGTTTGTTCCCTCTTCACGCTTTAACGGTTGAACGGTTGATCGGTTGAACCTAGGATTACACATAGGCTACTATTTAACTTGATAATTGCGGGCGAAGCCGCGGGGCACGGCTAGTATTATATATGCGAAAGTTTGTGTTTAAGTGCGTAAGTATGTTTGTTCCCTATTCACGTTTTACTGTCTAAACGGATTTAGGTTAAATTTGAAATGTACATAGCTAAGGTATACCTAGAATTAACACATAAGCTACTTTTCAACTTGATAATAGCAGGTGAAACCGCGGGGCACGGCTAGTATTACCATAAATTAGATCATTCCAACGCAGGTTTTGTTTTTTACGTGAAGCACTGCCCAGCATTTACGAGTATCATGAATACAAAGTAAAGAACGTCCTGTATAAAATTGTTCATGATAATCCCAAACGGGAGTTTAGGACATACGTTTTTTCTCCAAGTAAATTTTGTGTTTCTGCCTGCAACGCTGGTCATTGGTTCCATTCCCAGCAGTGTGAAATTTTTTCTTCTTAAGATAAATGCGTGCTTCTAGCAACAGGTGTGTTTGTGTGTGAGTTATGTGAATGTTTCCAGCACCCACGACACAAGTCGTCGAACTTAGGGCTGTGAGTGTGAAAGCGTTTATTTATATAATAATGTTTTGAGTGGTGATCTCAAGCTTCTTAGTTACGAAGATTTCTATAAGAGGAACATCGAGTTAACAGCTTTAGAAGACAGCGCTGTTTTCAACATTTTCATAACTCTTCCCTAATTTGGATGCCAACCAATCTTCAATCAGTTTGAATCCCGATCTCAGAATTATAACAACATAAAATTTTATGAATGATGTAAACATGGAATGTTCTAATATGGATTGGCAAATTTATTTTTGCAGTTGCGAAACTGAGCGCTGAGAAAAGTCGATTTAAAAGTTAAGATTTAAGTTTAGATTCCTTTAGTTAGATGTTTTAAATTGGAGAGGTCTGGATAGCTCTGCGTTTAGTTTACGATAGACGTGTAATGGAGCATAATTGTCATCGGCATGCTTCGCTCTTGTTCCGATAAAGATTTATGAGTATATTTTGATCACGAGTAGTAAGTAATTGTGTGGAGCGTCTCCGGTCTCGAGGAGCACGACTCCTTTGATTTGTTGGTTAGACTGTTACTCATTTTGTTAAGATGGCTTGAAGAGACATTCGGTTAGAATAAGGACGGTGATTGACTGCTCGAAAAACTTTTTTTAAATTGCCATGTATTTTTTTAATTGTAAAGTGGAAATGTATTTTTTATTTTGCTGAATAAACGATATATTCATTATTAATGCGTGTGAAATCGCGGCTTAAGTCTAAAAATCTGTAGTGATTTTTTAGATCATCAACATCTTATTTATGTTGAGAATTTAAGTTTAAACTTTTCGAAAAGTAAAGAAAAGATAAAATAATGAAACGCAAGCAAAGCTTTAAAAAACCGACTTCACCGCTTTATTTTCGCAACCTTGATCAGATTATATGTATTAAACACGCACTATTGGCGATAACTCAAAAACCACTAATCAGATCTTGATAAAACTTAAATGGGACTAATATGAAAGCATCATTTTGAAGCAAAAAAAAAAATAATTCAATATCGGTTCACGCAGAAAGAAGTTATGAGATAGCTAACACACATAAAATAAAATACAGTCGAATTGACTACAGGATGTACTCAATTGATATCCTTTTTTGTGGATTCGGTAGAAAATAGAATAAAAATTATTTCATTCTACTCAAAAAACTTCGATTCTTAAAAAACCCTTCTTTTCGTTAAAACCATTTGCTTTTCACTATTAATCCAAATAGTAATACTACCATTTTAAAAATATAATTTTGTGCAGTAGTTTACACAATAAAACAACATATACAAACAACAAAAACTTAAACTTATACAATATTGATCAGGTCGAGGTAAACAAAGCAGATTTACGTCATCTGTCGCCAGCCACCGCCCGGGGGCGCTAGCGTTAGGGTTGACACCTATAAACTACCAAGGTTTTTTGGGGTAACAACACATACGAGTCTTTACAATCGAATTGGTGAGCTTGTAGACTGGAATGGTGTCTGACGTCCTTTTTTAATGCAACGAATACTTATTACTACATGAACTTAAAGCTTTAATCATTTATTTAGTTTTAATTTCTAAAATATTTTGCCTTCTGGCTTAATTGGGTGTGCGTTCGCTTTTTGACCAGTGGAAATCGAGTTCGATTCCCAGTGGAAACACAAGTTTTCTTTCCACGGGAAATTTTAGTTTCCGGTTCAGATAATTTATTTGCATAAAATACAGGATTGTGTGTGTGATGAACTTTCCGGCCCACGATAAAAGTCGTCGAACTCAGTGTGGGGCTGTGAGTGTGAAAATGTTCATTCATACATAAAAAACACAAAATTAAAAAAGGGGATATTCGAAAATAGCACCATGATATTTCATTGCGTATATTATTAGATTACGAAATTAAACAGTGATACAGCTAATTTCTCATTTCGTACGTATACAAAACGAATTTTGTTTTTGGACAGTTTTTGACAGCTGCAGTTGAGAATTCTGCCGAGATAGTTTGAAGTAAATCCTACTCCTAATAATATTATAAATCCGAAAGTTTGTGTGTTAGTATACTTGTTCCCTCTTCACGCTTTAACGGCTGAACGGATTTGGAATGTACATAGATTATATCTAGGATTAACACATAGGCTATTTTTTATTCGATAATAGCGGGCAAAGCCGCGGGGCACGGATAGTATAAAATATTTCTTCTAATCGTTTCTTTTTGTAACAAGCCATATTGTAAATACATAAGATACAGTAATGTTGGGTAATGGGGTAAAATTGCTTGATACCTAGGTATCCTAAAAGGTACCTTTTCAATTTAGAATTTCTTTTAATCGTTTCTTTTTGTAACAAGCCTGGGTGACAACCCTATCGTCTGAGAAAGCCGTGTCCTTTACCCCCGATCGGTTGAGTGATCGCTCGCATTATTATGTCGCCGGCATCATAACGTAATGGACTCATTACTAGGACTCTGTAGAGTAGGATACGAATGGGAAACAGTTTTTATGTTTAATATAATTATTTCATTTAATATATTATTTGAGGTAGAGGGTAAGCCTAGCTTCAGCGCGGTAATGCAGCCAGCTTTTTGGGTACTTTGCCGAACATTACAGATCTTTTAAATCTTCAAATTTTGTCTTTTTATAAATAATATCGTGTCTACAAAATGGTTAATACTTAAAACGTAGAGTAGGCAGAAAGAGAAGTGTAGTACATACAAAACTATACAAGTTTAAGGCGGAAGTGGTGCTAAATAGTCAACTACACATATACATATTGTAAATACTTATGATACAGTAATGTTGGGTAATGGGGTAAAATTGCTTGATACCTAGATATCCTAAAAGGTACCTTTTCACTCTAGACTTGAAGACACCCAGATTGTATTCCCGTTCGGGAAACAAAGATGTAGACAATGAGTTTCACTCAATCGCTGTACAGATGAAAAACGTAGAAATGAAACGCTTCGAGTAATGCGGAGGTATATCAACCATAAATGGATGACGTTTGACAGTTTGCCTTGTTGTTAGATGGTAAAAAGGTTATGTAGGAATTATATCATGTTATTCTTCGGCACGCTCTCTAAACGTAAACGATACAATAGCGATAAGCTTTTCATTTAGTTTCACCTGCCTCGTTATCTGCCAGTCTGTAATCAAATCCTGCAAGCTAAATTAGACCCACATCCCGATGTCTTGATTGGACTCAAATTTTATGTATCTTCCGTAACAATACCACTGGTATTGTACCATGGTGCTGGTCTGATGGTCGTATGATGCTCTGAACTAAACACGATCCATTGAGTTTGGACTCGTTTGATTCGTCTTGAAGTATCTCTGGGTATATTACTTTTAGTTCTTTTTATTTACAACTGGTAAAACCTTGTTTTTATATAACTTTTTAAAGTATTGCTTGTTTGTTGTCTCTTTTGCACTACTTCTCTATAAGCTCGGTCCCTGTTTCCTCACAAAATCGTGTTACCCTCAAAGTATGCCGAATACTCTTTGGTTATTTATTAAAATGCCGACATCTCGTCACGGTGACTTATGGGCTATCGAGGTGACTCAGGTAGATGATTTGCATGTCATCAGGCCTGTAAACATCTTAGGAAGAATATCTCCTTATTTTTCATTGAGACTAAGCAGTGTCTTAGTGGAACTTTGGGATCCGATGGCTGAACACCTATTCCGAGAAAATTATGAGTAAATTATCTCATATAAGTGTTTTTGAAAAACTAGTAATGCGTTTTTTTTTGTAATGATATTGATTACCGTGAACCAGGGAATACCCTGGTAATAATAAAGTATACCCAGGTAAGTGGTAATCAAAAACGAAACGATAACGCATTCACGCTCAAGCCCCACACTAAGTTTAATAATGACTTGTATCGTGGGTCCATTAGAACCGCCAGAACCATTTACATCACACACACAATCACACCCAGAACCAGAAATCTCCCTTGGGAAGGAAAATTGTGCTTATGCCGCGAATCGAACCCAGGACCCACGGCGTTTTCTTATCCCTTGCTTATATCTTTTCCAATTTATGCTTAATGTACTTACGTATGTACATTTGTGTATGTACACTTTAATTACGTCTTTTCATATTCAAATCTATTTCAAAAACAATTTTTTTTCAAGTCATGCACATTTGCACAATCTCGCATATTTCTAAACGTTTTCAATAGTTGCAAAACGTCTTTGTATTCCGCGGAAACAACCTTTGAACCTGCGCGAGCGCATCCAAACCTGCGCGATTACAAGCCACTCCCACTCCAGATAGCTGTTGACATTTTGACCATTTGTGTTCTTAGGAGAGTCCTGTACCTACGCGACAAGACTTGTAGACTTGTGATATTATTGTTATGTTGAAACTATTTTTATTCTACAAAAGAGAGCGGTTCGTGCAATATATGATATGGGTCCACGCGAATCTCTCAGGGAATTCTTTAAAGAAACAGGCATACTTACCATGCCTTCGCTTTACATCTTTGTAAATATTATGCATGTTCGCAAAAATATTAGTAAATATAAATTAAGAAGCGACGCACACAATCTTAATAGTAGATATAAGCATAAAATTACAGTGCGCGCATTTAGATTAAGCAAAACGAATAAATCTTTTATGGCAAATGGGGGTTAGATTTTACAATAGAATTCCTAAAATCGTAACTGAATTACCACTGGGAAAGTTCAAATCTGTAATGAAACGGGCATTAATTAAGAAAGCTTACTATAAGACCACAAACTATATTAATGACAAGGATGCATGGAGGCAAACTGCACAGGCTCTTTCTAGCGACTACCATAATAACACCTAGGTTAAGAAAATTATGTATTAGAAATTAAGAATGTTTTTAAAAAAAATGAATGAAAAAAAAAATGCGCCGCCGAGTTTCTTGCCAGGTTCTTCTCGAGATGGCTGTAATTTTGCGAATCTGGCAAAAGATTCAATAACTTTCATGAGTGCCTCTTTGGCGCCCATGTGAATAAACGATTTTGATTTGATTTTTTTTTTGATGTAAAGGATAATTACTTAAAAAATTGTATGGCGATATGGATAGAGAGATCTATCTATCCTCTTCCTTTCTTTCTTGTAATTTAAACTATCTTGAGTGTTACACATAATGTTTCAATATTATATACGACTTAAAACACACGTAAAATAATATTGACTTACTTTGTTCTCGACTAGTTTTGGACAACTAAGGTTTTTTTTTTTTACATATTTTAAGACTTATATAACACTAGCCGTGCCCCGCGGCTTCGCCCGCTATTATCAAGCTAAAAAGCAGCCTATGTGTTAATCCTAGGTATAATCTATGTAAGTTCCAAATTTCATCCAAATACGTTCAGCCGTTAAAGCGTGAAGAGGGAACAAACATACTTACACACAAACTTTCGGATTTATAATATTAGTAGGATTTAAACATTTACATTAGTATTTATGATACGGCCTCTTACCAATGACGTAACAAATAAGAGTATAAGAGTATAATAGTATATAGACATACTGTATAGAGTATATATTATACATATTGTATGATATCATTCTAACTATATTCGATTTCTTCTCTTCCGCATATATTATTATGAAAGACCGTCCCTTGAGATCTGCTCAACCAAATTGACTTGATTTGAAGGTTTATTTGAAAGAAATTTTTCTACTTTTAAAGTTTACTAACGCGGTGAAAGCAGTGGAGCACAACTAGTTTTACATAATTAATATAATTTGAATTTGGTACATAGGAGACATCAATATTTAGAACATCACAAGCAAATAGCTTATCTACAAGTCTTGTGTGAATTAGGAAAAGGGCCCTGACCTAAGAAATTGGCGCCCAAATAAGGCTGGCAGTGCAGTAAAAATAATGATACATTTCATAGGCAAGTACCGTTAGTTCCTTAAGTTTTACTACACGATCAAGGTAAATATAGAGTTTAACTTTATTGCCTAGTAATTGTGCAAAACGGCGATAATAGCAAAGGCTGCTAGCCCTGTAATTAGTTTTAGTAATCATGTCTTTCCAGTGGTACTGTGGTTATAGTTCCAAGGTTTTAAGATATATTAGATAAAAGCTACATACATACTTAGATTAGCCTAGGTTATAAAAGCTTGAAATATACTTATTACAAACAAGCGTAATTCAGGTAAGGTACATACCTACATATTGGCTGTTAATATGTGTCATAGAGATCAACCTTGAAAATCTTAAACGGCTTGTGTTTAAACACCGCCCAAAAAAGTACCTATTTTACTACCAAAAAAAATCTAAACGGTTACCAAAATGGATAAATGGTCACCAAATTACGTTTCCTAAAATATTATGAAATAAATCAATTTTTTCGTATTATAAATATTTTTGTATGAATTATTAAAAAAAAATAACTTTAACCTACTGCTATCCGATTCGGTTCTGTCACAGGACATTTTATTTTAGGAAACGTAATTTGGTGACCATTTATCCATTTTGGTAACCGTTTAGAATTTTTGGTGGCCGTCTAAATTATACTCATCTTAAACTAGGTCTAGCCTGTATTATATAATCAGATTCAGTACAGTTGACCCATAAATTGGCGAATTCAGATACTTTCTAATGAGTAAACTGGTGAATTAGTAAGGAAAGTGACCAGTGGTACGTTAACTAATTTCGGGCGTGCAATGTCACTAAATATGACTGAAAATTTTTTTTCCTTTAAAGTACAGGCGAAATCAAGCTATTAAGACAATCTTATTTTAATAAATAAAAATCAATGTTTGTTTTTTCGTATTTCTTGTGCTGCCAAACTATTCATCCGATTGTGATAAAATTTTAATGTGTTGTTCTACGTGCAAAGGTAAAAATTTACTTGATCCAAAAAAAAATTGTAAATTTTGCGAATTTTTAAAAACTTAAGAAAATTTTTGGAAAAGTTGGAAAACAAATGTTTTTTTCCTGTAAATCGTGGTTTAACCGCCCCGCGTTTTCCTACTCGAAGTGTATGGGGACTTTACATTACATATACTACGAAGTATATAAAGTGAAAAATACTATATTGGTAAATCTGCTTTAAATTATTACAATAAATAGATATATTCGGGCCCGTGATATGCCTGAAAACAAAATATAATTAACGCTATATTACATGAACGCTATATCACTCATTAAAACGTGATTGTAAGAAAATTATTTTACAATCAAATACACTTCACTTTTATCATCGTCGTTATCTTTTTATTTTCTCACTATTTCCCATTAGTTTGAAACAGCATTACTCTGCTCTTTTTATACACTTGCCAATAATGAAAGAAAAAGGAAGAGTTAGACTGAAGAATGGATTCTTCTCTTATAAAATCAATGTACATTCCAAATTTCATTTAAATCCGTTTAGCCGTTAAAGCGTAAAGAGGGAATAAACATACTTACACACTTACACACAAACTTTCGGATTTATTTCGGATTAAATAATATTAGTAGGATTAGTAGGATAAACAGAAAAAATCATTACATACGATCTTTACCCTCTCAAATTATTAATTTTCTATTCCATCTAAAATTCCATTAAACAACCATTTAAATTTCATCAGATTTCAGCATTTGATCGTTTCATAAAAACACGACCTCACTTATCTTACGTACCCTATCTTTGTACAGCTACTATCTTCTGTTAACTATTTGTTCAAAAAACATCAAATAGTTATAGTGACAAAGTGTGAAGTTGTTATAATATTTATGTGTTGGTCATAAATATAAGAGAGTGGAGAGCAGTGGGTCGTCATCGACCAATTAGTACAAAATAAGTTGCGCGCGCCGAGAGAGACAAATTATAGCGATATCTCACACGGAAACAAGATCACTGTACAGGGTGCTGCTAAACTATATCTATAGGTACATAAAAAAATTAATTGCGTTAGTCTCGCAAAAACTCGAAAATATCAACCGATTTAGTTATTTTTGAAGTAAAACTTATAGCCTAATAATAAGCCTCCCGCTTTGAAATTCTGATCCGAAAACCTTTTTGTGTGACGAAAAATGGTGGGGGTAAACGCTGAGAATAATTTAAAAGTTTCCCTGTATCACAAAAGCTTCACTTCTATTGTGTATCTCTACCAAAAAAATGGTGTGTCGTTAAGATACACAATTTTTTTTTGGTGTGTTCGTAATTGTCAGGAAAAGTATGTTAGAAGTTTTTTCAAAAATCCACCGGAATTGCACCCACGTGAAGCCAGGGTGGATCGCTAGTTAGAAAATACACGCTTCCTACCCCAGAAAAAAAATGTGTTTCTGGTTCTGGTTGTGATTGTGATGAAAATATTTCCGGCACCCACGACACAAATCATCGGCTGTGAAAATGAAAGCGTTTATATTACGTTTATTTTACTTTTTAAAAGTGCCTGTGTACACTACACGCTACACGTAGTAAGGACACCCTGTATTCAGCTGTACCTTACAACATACAAATCTACATACAGACATGGAGCAATACATTTGCGTTGGCGCGTTATTGAGTACCGCCGACCGACCTGTGACCTGGTCGATATCATGCAATACGGTTAATTATTTTACGGTTTAAATGCCGATGAGTTTTAAGGACGCCCTGAATTTCAGCAATATATGGGCGACTATAATAACAAGCTGTTATACTTTCGCATTTATAATTTTTATTGGTAGAATTATTAATAATGCCTTGATAAGTATTAGAACCCGATCGACAATAGTGTAGTTTGACTCAATATCGCTTTGCCTTCGCGTGATCGCGCGCCCGTATGCACTTGAACTGCCCGTTGGCTAAGTTGGGTGAGCGTTCGCCTTCTAAGCAGGGGTATCGGGTTCGATTCCCGGAGGGAACACAAGTTTTCTCCCCAAGGAAGATTTGTGTTTCTGGTTCTGGTTGTGATTGTGTGTGTGATGTGAATGTTTCCGGCACCCACGACACAAGTCATTGAACTTAGTGTGGGGCTGTGAGTGTGAAAGCGTTTACTTGTTTGTGTGCGAGTGTGCCGGCGCGGGGCGCGCAGTAGCGGGGACAAAATCGAAATTCGAGCTAGAGATGGTAGGCCCAGATGTGCCATGTGGTATCGGCACCGGTATATGGTAGATATTCCACAAATGCTGACAAAGCGTTTTGCTTCTACATTTATAGAGCGAATCGCAAAAGAATTGAACTCCATGTATGAGTTGGTATTTCCAGATAGTACAATATGAGAGTCTTCAAGTCGCGAGTGAATAGGTAAGATCTAGGCAAGCGTGCTCCATCGTCGACCGCATCATCGCTTACCATCAGGTTAGATAATAGTCAAACGTTTGTCTATAAGGAATTAATATAATACATTCTGATTAACTCGCACTCATAAAATTGTTGTTTGCATTTTCCATATGAGTTTGATGTGATATACATACCTATATAAAATGTAGATTCGTACCGCGACTGCTCTCTCTAAATAGGGGTTTGGCCACCTCCTGTTCATAAAATCCCCAGGGGATCCTTGTGGAACTTGTCTAAAATATTGAAATAAATCTACTTTAGAGAGAACGCCGGAAAAATACGTAGTGTGGCTACGGGTCCATATTGGCTCGCATAAAATCTGAAGTCATAATTGAAAGTGGCATAACAACTTTTGGCCCACGCATCAATACGCTACATGATGATAAGCATAACGTTTCAGGCATAAAAATTTCCGCATAACAATATTGAGCATAATGATAAAGTGGCCTAAAACGAATGTGCATAACTATATCCTGGCGCGGAAAGAAAGAAAATAATTTTATTACATTGGGATAATCCTGTATAGATAGTTGTAATTGGAATTTGGAATAAATCAATAAATTGAATATAAAACGACAACTAAGAGTCTGTTCTACTTTATCACTTGTAGTTGTATCAGTGTATCTTTTTAATAGGTATTTTATTCATGAGCCATGTTTACGGGCCGATTGAGCTATCAACTCATTTCGATTGCGTGGGCGCATCAACATTGTAAGTGTGAGTGACAATTACAAAGTTAATTATGTTTGTATTGGTTGAGTAAAAAGCCTATAATTTCATAATAAACAAAAAGAAAACGTTGATTTTTATTTATAATTTCATAGTTAACTATTTACTAAACTGATACTTATTATTCGCTCAAAGCGTTTTACTTCTAATTTTATAGTTCGAACTGCGATGAAGTAGATCTTTATACCTCCTTTTTGCGTCTTCGTTCCCTGAACATTATGATCTCTCTGTGAGTCTCCAAATCTAGGATGAATTGCTACGAATGTCTTTTTGGTAGGCATGCTCCATTCTCGGGTGCATCGTATCTTTCCACAACTTTCCACACATTAAAATCGCATAAAAATCTACTACCGATTGAACAAAGCTTTATGTAAAAAAATACGCACACATTATTTAATAAACTACTCGACAAATTTAAAGATGTTCCTTTGAATTTGTTTAATAAAATTTCTATGAAATACTAGTAATTAGCCCCGGCTTCGCCCAGATGCAATTTCCAGTGCATAAAAAATAATTTACATACTAACTTGCCCTGACAATTACAACAAAAAAGAATCAGCCAAATCGGTCGAGCCGTTTTTGAGTTTTTGTGAGACTCACAACGTCAATTCATATTTAACCGACTTCAAAAGTATGTTTTTTTTGTATGTATATTACGATATCTTCGCCAATTATGAATAAATTTTTATGTTTTTTTTTGTTTTGTAGATATATACTTCATTATATTAAATTTGTAATCATTTAGTTCATTATCAACATGGGTGTGATTGTGTGTGTGATGTGAATGTTTCTGGCACCCACGACACAATTAATTGAACTTAGAAAAAATGTGTCTGTGAGTGTGAATGTTTATCCTGTACTCGTTTGTAATCATTGGTGTACATACCTAAAAAACTCTTACCTATGCGCTTGATGTAAATATAAGATTTTAATAAATTTATATATAAGTGAATAAATTATTATCTTAAGAATTGTTTCCAGACAGGTTTGGTTTCGCCATTTTACAACTGGAATTATATGAATATGGATATCATTCAGTACCACTCCAAAGTGAATATGTGAATGAAAGTTAGTCTGGTATGCAAATATGATGATAATTGATGATGCAGACGCCGTCACCTGCGGTCTAACAGAATGTTTAGCGTTATTTTATTTTGATATCGGAATTAAAGTAAATGATAGGTATGTTTGATGTTTTGATCGATTTTGTATGGTAATATTTAGCATGGTTTTGGCTAATTAGAGCTAAAATTATAGGCTGTGACTGAACGCTGATTGGTGATGTAATATTTATTTTTTGTTAGAATTCGAGATGTTTATCTAACGACCTGTAATTATGGTCGAAGTGGCAGTGTTTTAGAGAATACCAAAATTTTACACTTTGAACCGAATTTTTTTGGTGGATGACAACACTTAACAAAACTAATAAAAAAAAAGTTTTTGCCGCGAAAGTGAAATAATGGCGTTGTTGATTTTGTATCTAATTTTCCAAAGCCTGTGATTTTTCGAGTGTTAATGTGTAATAATGGTGGATTATTAACCGTTAATACTTAATAAACGTGCATAAGTGTAGGCAAATCATACAAAGTTGAAAAACGTGATTTTCGCTTTCGCTCCAGAACTGCAATAGAAGTTTTAGTAAAGTTTCTACCACTTTTGCTGTCGCTACGGGCAAATTGCCCATATATCCTAAAACTATATACAACAAAGACCCTACCTACAACACATCGAGCTTATAGGTATCTCAAGCCCACTACCAGTGGGTAGCGTTCGCATCATGCTGGCGGCATTGCCTCTCTGTATTGCAATGCTACTTCGAGTGTTAATGTGTAATAATGGTGGATTATTAACCGTTAATACTTAGTAAACGTGCATAAGTGTAGGCAAATCATACAAAGTTGTAAAACGTGATTTTCGGTTTCGCTCCAAAACTCCAATAGACGTTCTAGTAAAGTTTCTACCACTTTACTAGGGCATGACTTGACTATGACTTCGACTGTGACGTGTAACTAGGACTTCTATTCTAAAATATAGAATTTGTAATGTTTGTTTAGTATTTCGACTGAAGGACTATGCATCCATGGTTATGAAATAAATTAAAATAAATAACTAGAAAAAGTGATTTTAGTCCAGTTTCTTTATTAACTTTTTTTGTAAACTTTCTTTATTTGATCATACTTTATGGACCTCACTAGAAATTTTTCGTTATTCAAATAAAAAATTTTTTGGGTACGCTTTCACACTCGATATCCAAAACTAAGTTCAATGACTGCTGTCATGGGTGCCGGAAACATACACATCACACACATTTCCAGAACCAGAGACACAAAGTTTCCTTGAGGAGAAAATTTGTGTTCCAGGCGAGATTCGAACCCATTCCCCTGCTTAGGGTGAACGCGCACCCAAAAAGACAACGGGCAATTGGCGGCGCGTTACAAGTGTTTGAACTTAGCGAGAGCGGGGCTGTAAGTGTGTAATGGTTTTGTCAAGCCTTATTTTCTGCATGATCCTATTCAAACTATATGTTACGAGTCCGTTTGTTCAAACTAATCCCAGCTAAGGACGCCTCACCACAGGAGGTATATCCGATAATATCTCTGAACGTTTTTAATGCGTCGCGTTGCAGTCGCCTGCGGTAATTATAGCCTTATAATACATGGTTGATTGGGGAATGTAAGAAGAATGCGGGGTTGGCTACACCGTGCTGACAAATCTTGTCATTTTTTCTTTTTATTGATGGTTTTTTATGAAGCATTTTTTCTTCTCGCCGGTGAACTTTGCCTTATTATAATAATAATTATTATTATGTTATAATTGACTACTTGATGACTATGGAATATGTACGACAAGTGACCAAATTAAAATTAAAAAAACACCGTCGATGCCCTATCTAGAACACGGCTGTACTGATTTTCACCAAACACACAAAAAACCGAGTGAGGATAGAATTTTACTATTTCGTCACACAAAAAGGTTGCAAATCAGAAGTTCAAAGCCGGGAGGGCTAAACGGATAAAAAGTTTATATTAAAAAAAACTTAATCAGAATCGGTCCAGCAGTTTGGGAGCTATTATGCCACAGACAGACACACAAACACACACTAAAAATATATGACACTTCTGTTTTCGTCGAAGATAAATAAAAATATAAACACTATGACCGTTATACCATTGTATATATGAGATATTTCTAAGGTTCTAAATAGACACTATCAAGCTTAAGTAGGGAATAAAAAACATCCAATAAGTCTTGTACAGAGATACGGTTTTATACATGATATATGCATTTCAACTGCTCACTGGCGTTGTTGGTAGCGCGTCCGCCTTCTAAGCAACGCGGGGTAACGGGTTCGAGTCTCGGTGGGAGTACAAGTTCTCTCCTCAAAAAAATTGAGTTTCTGGTTCTTGTTGTGATTTGTGTTTGTTGTAAATGTTTCCATCACTCACGATACAAATCTTCGGACTTATTGTAGGGCTGTAAGTGTGAAAGCGTTTATAATTATGTACACAATGCAGAGTTGACTCGTTCGTGTGAAGAGTAGTCATAAAGAGACAATTATGCGCTGTATACATAAATATAAACACTTTCAAACTTACAGCCCTACAATAAGCTTAAAGACTTGTATCGTAACATTCTTAACGACTAAACGGAGTATAGTTTAGTCGTTTTTGTAACACTTTGTAGTAACGAAGAATAGGGCTCCAGCAATGTTACAAGTGAGTATATTACTCAATACAATATTGGATCAGTCGATTATAAGATATGAAGATTTGAATATTAAACCGAGGGTATCTGTTTCCATTTAAATGAAGGAAATTAAAGTGGCTCAATGGTTATTGAAACAGTATGTTTACTTTTCTTTCTACCGACTTCACAAAAAAGGGGGAGGTACTCAAGTCGACTGTATTTTTTTAATTTTTTTTATTTGTGTTACCTCATGAGTTGGTTCCACGTGAACCGATTTTGATTTTTTTTTGTTTAAAAGATGTTTGCTTTCCAATTGGTCCCATTTAAATTTGATTAAGATCTGATCAGTAGTTCATGAAATATCGTCAATATGCGTATTTAGTACATCTATTCTGATCAAAGTTATATATAGTAAATAAAGCGGTGAAGTCGGTTTTTTTAAGCTTTGTTTGCGTTTAATTATATATATTTACACTAGTTTATAGGGTGTTCCCTGATTCCAATAATACTGGAATTCACAAACTTCATCTTAATTTAAATTTAAATTTACTTTTAAATATATACCATAGTCTATGACACCCAGGGATATTATAGCTATCTATTAGTGAAAGAATTTTCAGAATCAGATCAGCAGTTTCAGAGCACTGTACCTCTTTATAATATTATTAGTATAGATATAGAAGTATTAATATTCCTCAAATGCGCACGAAGCGTTTTGCTTCATTATTTTCATTATGCGTACTGCAAAGGATTGGAACTCCTCACTAGGGTCTGTGTTCTTAGAGAAGTACAATCGTATTCGATCGCATCGTCACTTTACATCAATAATGGTCAATCTACCCGTTGGTGAGTTGGTTGTGCATCGGCCTTTTAAGCAGCGGGTATCAGGCTCAATTGCCGAAAGAAACACAATTTGATTACTAGTTCGGGTGTTAAAAGTCCTACCACATCAAAGCATGAACATACATTATTATGATTTGGAAATAATTAAATGAAATCACTCTTCTTCCTAAAAGAAATTTATGTTTTTAGCTCTGGTTTATGTGTGATGCAAATGATTTCAGCACTCAGCTCGATACAAGTCTACGAACTTAGTGAGGAGCAGTAAAAAAGTGTTTACTTAACTTGTTAAAATATGCAAGCGTGTTTGTTGTAGACCATTATGCTTATCTATAAACATAACATAAATATAAACGCTTTCACACTCACAGCCCCACACTAAGTTCAAAGACTTGTGGGTGTTGGAAACATTCACATCACACACACATTACACCCAGAACCAGAATTCGGTATTACATATTCTACAACAATTGTACTTATAGAGCGCAGTAAGTAGCAAAACTACGGCGGATACGCAAAGTCGCATTAATAAATTATTGTTTAAATATGGGATAATTAATTAATATATGGGAGGACCACAACTTCCGATATATTAATTTCTATACATCTACTTAGAAATAAGCTACCTATAAGCTCGATGTCTTGCAGGTAACTTAGTTCTATTCTGGTCGTCAAAATGCGATTGTTCGAATTGATGCGACGTCGATACGACAGTCGATTGGTTGAAATTTCAGTTGATTCGATGTGCATAACAAAAGAAAATCGCTTTGATTTCGACGTCGACGTGACGCTCGAAATAGACCCCCTGTACATAGTTTTAGTTTAGTTTTAGGAAATATAGGCAATTGGCCCGTAGATAAGTTGTTTATTCCCGGTGGGAACACAAGTGTTAGAAATAAGTATATTTTATCTCGTAAAATGTACCCGACACATGTAACAACTCAATAACTTTAACTGGTTAACGTTTTTAAAAATAACGACCGTTGTTTACAACAAAACAATCTAATTAATTAGGTTACGTTTGTATTAAAGCAACAAATATGAGTAACATGACCCCAGCCATGGGAGACCACCCGTGAAAACAAAAGTTTATCAACAACACGATATGAGATGTATACCGTCCATGTGGCTGCAAGTTTAGACTCGCCATCATAATTTTGATTGTTTGATGGAAACAGGGGGTCATCGATTATCTTTACATGGGGCTTTTTGGGGGCTGAGTCACCCACGTCCGTAGGAGGATACCCCTTAAGTCTGACTCCCTACACGTGGTCCCCGGGTGGTGCTAATCAGGTGACATTTGAGAGGTAGTAGAGCATTTTGTGAGTTGCTCGGCTGGCTTGCTACCAAAGTAGCTTACCACCATCAAGTTGAAAGTCTGCCGCCAAGCCAAATACGGTGTTCCGGCAGTTATCCTTGAGAGCCTGCGTATTCCAGGTCTAGTGTGTTTACCAGCTTCGATCACATCGTCACTTACCATCAGGTGAGATAGTGGTCAAACACTAGCTTGTCACAAATAAAATAAAAAAAAATGGACGTCGAAATACAACGATTTCCTTTTTTTATGAACCATCAAATCGACTGAACTTTCGACCGGATTGACTCATATCAACGTCACATCAATTCGAACAATCGTAGTTTGACGACCAGAATATAATTATTTTAAAATTCTTAAACGACTTCAATAAAGGAAGAGGTTCTATGCTCGACAGTATGTTTTTTTTTTTATGTATATTCACCGATTTCTGCCCCATTTGTGGATCGATTCTCAAAATTCTTTTTTTGTTTGGTAGATTATTAGGAGGTTCATATAAATTTTTTTCGAAATCGATCAAGCCAAAATCAAAATATAAGCGGTAAAGTCGGTTTTTATAAGATTTGCTTACGTTTAAATTATTCTTAGTAGAAAAAAAAAGGGTACGAATATGTGATATTTTTATTTTAATACTAGCTGTGTCGCCGCGGCTTTGCACGCATTTATCAAATTTAAATCTCAACTTACTCTGATACATATATATTACCCACGGTTTCGCTCGCGTAAATTAAAAGAACTCTATCGCATCGAATTGTGAATATAAACCATTCTCGAATCTGTGTGGAACTTACCGGCTATTAATCATGTGATTTTGACGACCAAGTTGGCGCAGTGGACAGGTGTCCGCCCTCTGCGCTGTGGGTCCTGGGTTCGATTCCCGGCAGGAGCACTAATTCCTTCTCAAGGGATATTTGTGCTTCTGGTTCTGGGTGTAATGTGTGTGTGATGTGAATGTTTCCGGCACCCACGATACAAGGCTTTGAACTTAGTGTGGGGCTGTGAGTGTGAATGCGTTTGTTTGTTTGTATTTTAGTACCGAATAATACTCGGTTCGTAATGAATAGCAATCGCGATAACTTTCATTATTGAATCCACCGGAACATACACAAAAATATTCATCAATTCAGCCGTTTACGAAGAGTTTAGTCACATAAACACGCACAAAATAATTATATTTATAAAAAAATGGTTTCTGAGGTTTCCCGATAGTGCTTCATTGAATTTAACAACTCTCAACGAATTTTATTTTTTATTTCACGATATCATATATATAGGCTAGCTCTTGACCACTATCTGACTTGATAGTAAATGACGATGTGGTCGATGATGGTAAACACGCTAAGGCTAAAATTACTGGCCGTCTAGCTGCTGCAACATTATATAATCTTTAGTGTCTGTAATTTTGCGAATCTGGCAGTAGAATGATTAAGTTTCGTGAGTGCCACTTTGGGGCCCATGTGAATAAAAGATTTTGATTTTGAATGTTTTTGGTGACAGATTAGAACTAGCAATAATATTTTCTACCGACTTCACAAAAACGGAGGAGGTACTCAATTCGAGTGTATATATTTTTTTTATGTGTTTTACCTCTTAACTTCTTTCCACGTAAAGTTACTTGGTTAGGATTGTAATGTCTAAGTACACACATGTATGAGTACTATAGCAATAGAAAATACCCATATTACGCCCAATAGGACGTAGTAGGAGTATTTTATAAATGTAATAACGTTGCGTTGTTCCTCTCCATCCAAAGGTTGTCCGGAAGACATCTCTCGCAGCGATAAGACCGCACTTACCTATATGTTACACTTATATAATTATTTACTGTAATTCCTATTTGTGTTCTTTATTATTTTAAGGTGTTCAAAAAAGAGTACGTATATGTATCTATCTAACTAATCATTCATCCCAAAAATAGGATGTAAGTTAGAAGTGGTCACGATTACATATACTGAGATACCTTATGACGTGATAACTGACCAATTAGCAAGTCGACCTGCTTAGCCACTAAACTGTATGCTGACGTCATTATCTCACCAACAGGAGGTCGAGCTTATTGAACATCGTAAGAACATTCCTATAAAGCCAAATATTTTTGAACGTTATTTGAAGGTTGCCTGGTAGAGATCGCTATTAGTGATAAGGCCGCCTGTTGTGATACTTTATGTATAAGCTTGTTTGTTACCTCTGAATTATCTCATTTTGTAAAGTGGATCAATAAAGTATTATCTATCTATCTATCCATCTATTTTTTTTCTACGAGTACTACACAATTGATTGTATACTTACTTGTCTATATTATTATACTAGCCGTGCTACGCGGTTTCACACGCGTTAACTAATTTAAAAACAGCCGATGTGTTATTCAAAACCTAAACTAAGTTGTTAGTAAGTAATAACCTAAACAAACTAAATGCAGGGGGTTTCAGGGGCGATAAATCGATAAAGGTTTCATTTATAGAAAACGTCGTTTTATCCGTGTTTTCAGGCAATGAAAAAATGCTACAATATCATAAGAATACGAAGGTAAATTTCAACACCATCTATAAGGTTATAATAGCTCAGATGGGAAATCGGGAACCAGAAGACCCCGGTTCTAGTCCAGTTTTTTTTTCTTTTTTTTCCGAGCAAAGCTCGGTCATCCAGGTGCTACCTATTTTATGCAAGCAAGTTATGATGTGTGAAGAGTTATTCATCGGTCCCATGAAAGCTTATCATAGTAAGTTGTAGGGTTTTAGAAATATTTCTTCTTTGCGCCGCCAAGTTTCTTAGTAGGTTCTTCTTGAGATGGCTGTAATTTTGCAAATCTGGCAGTAGAGTCATTAACTTTTATGAGTGCCTCTTTGGTGCCCATGTGAATTAACGATTTTGAATTTGAATTGCTAATGCAGCCGATTTTTGGTTTAAAAAAACGTTATTATGATATGTCAAGTCGACCATGACCTATAGCACTCATATCAAGTTTCTTTCGAAAAAAGAAAAACATCTAGATTCCACCGATATCTATAAATACCGACCATAACTCCATAATTATGCAAAATAGCCGATTTATGTATAACTGTATATGTTTTATGATTCAATAACCTATAATTTCACGTCATATATTTTATTGTGATCGTTAAAAATTAAATTATGTTTGAAGGTAGGTGAGATAAAACGAGCAAAATCTAATATGCCACTTGATCAAAACTTTCAATTAATCTTTTAAATATACTCAAATATGTCCTTAAGTTATTGAAGGTTGTCTAAGCGAGTCTAAGTCGAGACACTGGGCCCGTGCGGACCGGGATCTCATTCTATCTTCAAAAATCTATCAGAGCGCCTGGTTGAGGCGACGCGTGAGCAAGATGCTGGCACTTATCTGGTTCATCGTATAAGCGTTGCAATTCAGAGAGGCAATGCCGCCAGCATGATAGGATTTTTCTATAATTTAATAAAGTTATGTTTACTTTCGTAAATAAGAATTATGATAGCTAAGCTAAGATTTTTAACTTTATAGCTATAGAATTACATTTCTTAGTTAGGAAGGAAGAGGCTTCTTAGTTAGAAATTTTATTTAACAAAAGTGATAAAATGTATAAGAAATTAAATAATTAAACGCAAGCAAAGCTTAAATAAACCGATTTAATGTATTAAACACGCATTATTGACTATAACTCTTTAACTAGAGATCTGACCTTGATCAAATTTGAGATCAGATCTGGATCACATGAAGAGCTTTCAAATAAAAAAAATATCATCAAAATCGGCTCACAACGAAAGAAGTTATGAGGTAAAACACATAAAAAAAAATACAGTCGACTTGAGTACCTCCTCCTTTTTTGGGAAGTCGGTAAAAAATAGCAAAACGCACGCTATTAGCTTAGCTGATCTGCGTTTAGTTCACACATCGTTCACACAAGTTATTATGTTGGTCAACTTTCCTCAACGGCAGGTGGCGGTCAGTGATTAGATTGTCACAGAAGGAACGTCAAAATTGACAAAATATATAAATATAATTAATAAACATAATTAAAATTGCTTGAACATGTTCGCATTTCCAAAAAATTTGTTGATGGGAAACGTAATATTTTTATGAATGATATTAAATTTTCATCGATATTAAAGTAAAAAATCGAGAATATGTTTTTTTTTTTATTTGAATCGATTGTTTACATTAAAATCACCGTATATAAAATTTCATTCATAAAAACTAATATAATATGTTTTTACTCAACTTGCTCCGCTGCATCAACTCACGTGTCTCAACAAAACGTCTACAAAGTTATAACAAAGTTTGTACATACAGGTAAACCTCGTAAATAATGTTTAACAAAAGCCACATAAACCTTAGAATTGATATTATTATGAACATCTGACCTTACTAGTATAGGAAGGCATCGGGTTAGCTCACGACGATGGCAAGGCAGATCATGAATAAGTCATTAAACACATCTGCTTGATGCACCGATGACCTATGTCTCCGTAGAATCAGACAAACAAATAAACTGAGGTTCCTCAGCTATGGTGGTGCAACTTCAGGACGGGGCCTCTGGTGGGGTTAGGCGGAGCCTTTGTTGCTAATCTTTTTTAAAAACGTTGCAAAAGCAAATATGTATATTTTCATGTTAAAACTATCGTGAGTATTACACATTATGTTATGTTATATTCGGCTTAAAACACGAAAATTTTGACTTACTTTGTAGTCAACTAGTTTCGGACAAATTAGTTGTCCTTCATCAGGATGAGTCAGACGCGCGATACGCGTCACGCGCCGAGGCCCGAGCCGCACGCCTCTGCGTATCGCGCGTCTGACTCATCCTGATGAAGGACAACTAATTTGTCCGAAACTAGTTGACTACAAAGTAAGTCAAAATTTTCGTGTTTTAAGCCGAATATAACATACCATAAATATGTATATGTTAGTCGTTTGCCCCGAATATAGATTGTAGTTGTAATTGAGTAATTGAGTTCCTCTCCTTCGCAGTACGGATAATAAACGTAGAAGCGAAACGCTTCGAGTGAACAGGAGGTACGGATATGGACAGTTTGTCTTGTCGTTAGATGGTAAAACGAGCATGGGGGAATTAACTCGTGTAATTCCTTCGCACACTCTCTAAAATGTAAGCGATAGAATATCGATAGACTGGCAACCTGACGTCGGTGACCGAGAATCTGCAACTTGGATTCAACCAGCTTGTCGTCGCCAATGAGTCTTGTAGCTCGTCGGTCAATGGACTCAAGAGCTTCAAGCTGGTACTTAGCGGACTTACTTTTTAGGTTAATTGCTTATTCTTTTTAATTAATTGTTGTTTGATTTTTGTATTTGTTGTTTCATCGGAGAATATAATGGATATTATAAGCTAGTTGGGCCATAGCTTTAGGTGCATGTTCCCTGAGAAATGGAAGTTATTAGTTTGTATAGTTTAGACGCTAGATACATGTGGCTGATGGATCTTTGTCCATCAGTCCGTCAGACACTTTCTTATCAGAAAAAAAATGTGCTATACTTAAGTTTATTTTTTTAGAGTTAAGAAGATTTATTAACCACCTTCAACCGGGTAGTAGTTAAAGGAAATATTGCAGTGCATCCACACATTTTTTTTATTATTGTAAAGTTATAATAAAACTAGGGGAGGGGGGGGGGGTAATGGTAATAGATTCCTCCAGTTTTAATCCATCTCTGGCTACAGTTGAGAGATGCGCTCGAAATATTGAACGTATTTAGTCGTGAACGTGATTCGTTTTATACACAAAGTTTAGTATCGAGCAGTATGTTATTGTATGATTATGTATATATGTATTTGAAGATTAATTTGCTATGTAACTTATATTTGAGATTATACTTTGCTACCGCTAAGGAACTTGATATATAATTAAACGCAAGCAAAGCTTAAAAAAACCGACTTCACCGCTTTATCTTCGGAACCTTGATCAGATTTAATGTATTAAACACGCATTATTGACTATAACTCAAAAACTAGAGATCAGATCTTGATCAAATTTCAATGGGACTACAAGAAAAGCACCAGCTTTCTTATAAAAAAAGAATCATCAAAATCGGCTCACAAAGAAGAAGTTATGAGGTAACTTTTGAAGTCGGTTAAACGAGAACATCGTCAAAGTAGGCGTACAAAATAGGCATTATTGACGATATTTATAAAACTACTGATTAGATCTTGATCAAATTTAAATGGAACCAATTAGAAAACTTGATCTTTCGAACTAAAAAAAAAAATGTTAAATCGGCTCACGTGGAGAGAAGGTAACACACATAAGAAAAAAAGAAAAAAAAATATACAGTCGACTTGAGTACCTCTTCCTTTTTTGGGAAGTCGGTAAAAAAAGCGGCCACGGCGCGCGGCCGACATTTTGTATAGGCTCTAGTGTAGTGGTATATCAAGTCCCTAACTATAACATCTGGAAACTACGCGATTCTATATTTTTAAACTTCATTTGACAGAGAGGCCACTGCATATGACTGCTTATTATAATTAAGATATGATAAGCAAGCAATCAAGTGTAATATGTTTAGTTTATCATATAGACTAGTGGACAGTCCTAGGATCAGGTTTATTTACGCCGTCTGAAGGCTAATACATATTCTCATAATTCAGATCACAACTGCTGCCCCACTCAAAGACTCATCGTGATTGCTTGTAAAATTGAAATCAGCTTAAATTTTATAGTGAATTTCATTTTTGCTGATGTTTTTTTAGAAAATTATATATTTCAAGTTAGTGGTTTGAAATTCATTTCAGTCCGATAGTTTATAATAGTACCCTCGCGTATCCAAAGATTGTAGATTTTAAAACCAATAAAATTAGCTAATTTATCGATCATAATGAAGTTATAATTCAGCCCATTTTTAATAAAAACTCAGAAACAAAATGAAATAATTCTAATTAAAATATTACTGGTTACCCGACGCTAATCTAGTTTCAGTTTTTATTCTTATCAAAATAAGGAGGTACCAAGTTTTTTTTATTTTTTTTATTCATTACAGGCTAGTGTTTGACCACAATCTCACCTGATGGTAAGTGACGATGTGATCGAAGCTGGTAAACACACTAGACCTGGAATACGCAGGCTCTCAAGGATAACTGCCGGAACACCGTATTTGGCTTAGCGGCAGACTTTCAACTTGATGGTGGTAAGCTACTTTGGTAGCAAGCCAGGCGAGCAACTCACACAATCACGCACTCTACCACCTCTCAAATGTCACCTGATTAGCACCACCCGGGGACCACGGCTAGGGAGTCAGACTTAAGGGGGATCCTCCGACGGACGTGGGTGACTCAGCCCCCATTGAATACAAATCAGATGCACTATTGCAGAAACGCTTCAAAAATGCACATATATACTTAAAATAACATAAAAAATAATGCATTCACACTCATAACGCCACTAAGTTCAATGACTTAGTGGGGCTGTGAGTGAAAAACGTTCACATCACACACCCAGAACCAGAAACACATTTTTATTTAGAGAGACAACTTGTGTTTCCTCCGGGAATAAAACCCGATACCTGCCGCTTAGAACGCCAACAACCAACTAAGCCAACGGGCAGTTCAAACTTTCTCTTTTAATATCTATCATTACCTATATCTTTGAAAATATTATGCATGTTCGCAAAAATATTGGTAAATATAAATTAAGAAGCGACGCACACAATCTTAATACTAGATATAAGCATAAAATTACAGTGCGCGCATTTAGATTAAGCAAAACGAATAAATCTTTTATGGCAAATGGGGTTAGATTTTACAATAGAATTCCTAAAATCGTTACTGAATTGCCACTGGCAAAGTTCATATCTGTAATAAAACGGGCATTAATTAAGAAAGCTTACTACAAAACCACAGACTATATTAATGACAAGGATGCATGGAGGCAAACTGCACAGGCTCTTTCTAGCGACTACCATAATAACACCTAGGTTAAGAAAATTATGTATTAGAAATTAAGAATGTTTTAAAAAAAAATTAATGAAAAATAATGCGCCGCCGAGTTTCTTGCCAGGTTCTTCTCGAGATGACTGTAATTTTGCGAATCTGGCAATAGATTCATTGACTTTTATGAGTGCCTCTTTGGGGCCCATATGAATAAACGATTTTGATTTTGATTGATTTTGAATAAAATAAGTAAGCTTTTATGACAATTTGTATTCGAATATTAGTACAATGCGATATACGTATCATCATAAAACCTAATTAAAATAGCGTTGCATCAACACTATATAAAGAAGCTTCCACACATAAAATGTATAATCTAATTTAATTACAACGAAAATCAGTAGTAACATGATACTTCAAGAATCTCAAGAATCTACTCTGATTTAGTAACCAATTTGTTTTTCCATACTTTTAAAAATAAATTTAGTAATGAACATTAACATTTACAAGAAAAATTTGAATACGGAAATGCTAACGATATCTTTACACAAAATTATGTATACGTTGGTCGAATAATTAAAATTTCAAATCAGGAAGAGATTTAGTGAACTGTAATTTATATCCATCGAAATCTTAATTGTTGAGGACGGGAGGCGATAAGGTCGGCAGTTAAAATGTCTACACATTATTTCGGTATGATTTTACGTTTATGATAAGTTGGTGAGTGTAATACATTAACATTAACGCATTAACACATGGAGTAGACATTTGGGACAATTAGACTACCAGAAAGTGCTCTGAAATATTGTTTTCTAATCAAAATTATTTTCTCACGACTTTTTTTCTTTTATATAATTAAACGCAAGCAAAGCTTAAAAAAACGATTTTACAGCTTTATCTCGGAACTTTGATCAGATTTGATGTACTTAACACGCATTGTTGAAGATATTTCAAGTACAACTACTGGTCAGATCTTGATCAAATTTAAATGGGAACAATTGGAAAGCAATATCTCTCAAACGAAGTTATGAGGTCAAACACATAAAAAAAATAAACAGTCGACTTGAGTCACAGACTTGAGACTTTCTTCTGAAGTCGGTAGATTATAACTAGCTACGCCTCGCAGCTTTACCCGCGTGTGTCCCGGACCCGCAAGAATTCTGGGATAAAATTATCTGTTAATCCAGGGTGCCAGCTACCTCCATACCAAACTTCAACAAAATTAGTCTAGCCGTTTCAGCTTGAAGAAGTAATCCTACTAATATTATAAATCCGAAAGTTTGTATGTAAGTGTGTAAGCATGTTTGTTCCCTCTTCACGCTTTAACGGCTGAACGGATTTGGATGAAATTTGGAATGTACATAGATTATACCTAGGATTAACACATAGGCTACTTTTTAACTTGATAATAGCAGGCGACGCCGCGGGGCACGGCTAGTGATATATAAGCATGAGTGTGAGAGCGGTTATATAGTAAAATTTTGTGAAAACCAATTTTTTTTCATATTCACTGCCCCACACTATGTTCAATTACCAATGTCGTGGGTGCCGCAACATTCACATTATACACACAATCACACCGAGAATCAGAAACACAAATTTCCTTTTGGAAGGAAACTTGTGTTCCCGCCGAATCAATTCCGATACTCCTGCTTCTAAAGCCTAACTAAGCCATCGCGCAGTTCAATTGCAGTACCTACAACATATTGCTTTTCAACATTCTCTAACAATGGTGACTATCATGACCACCTCCAAAAACAAAGTCGAAGTAGCCGTATTGAAACGCAACAAACTTTTTAGACACAAAAATAAAAATACAGTTCTTTTGATATATTTACAAGCAATTAATTTCATTCCTAATTTAAATTCCATATCAGCTAATAAATTCGACATAATATGAATTGAGCGGGTCTGGTGACCGTTGACCCCGGGTCTCGGCCGCGGATTTAATTACTACTCACCATTTGCGGTGGTTTACTTGAGCTTGCGCAACGGTGACGTCATAGTCATCACGTCACCAAGCTTGCGAGCATGCGGGTTCCGGCTTATGCTTTTTTTATATATTTTTTTAAATTAAACAGTTTAACCAGTTTCGCACCTGATGGAAAGTGAAGATGTAGTCGACGATGGAGCATGTTTGCCTAGAAGATATGCGTTTGCCAAGACTCCCAGATTATACCTATCGGGAAACATACGTACGGTGAACGTGGTACGTATGAGGAATGTGGAAGCAGGAATGTAGGAATATCTACTTTAAATCGATGTCGCATGGCTGTACGTCTTGTTGTCCGATGGTAGAAAGAGGATGGAGGAGTCAGGTCATACAATTCAGTGGCACACTCGCCTAAATACATTTTAGAAAAGACGTAAAAACTTGCAACCTTGCGACGATGATCCAGGCTTTGGAGCCTTGCATTCATGTGGATCCAACTTCATCGGGTAGTTTATTGTGATATATTACAGAATAAATAATAGACTATAGCAAGAAGCATTAGGAATCAAATAATAACGTGCGTTTTAATCAATAGCATGCCTTTTGCTATTAACCCGACTGCGCGACGCAAAATCGGGTACTGTGTTTATCGGCCTATGTATGTATGCTTGTTCCTCTGTTCTCTTCCATGCTATGCCGCTCTAGAGACAAAATCTTATTTTAAAAAAACATATTTCTACCATTCAAAAATAGATCAAAAGATCGAAAATCTTACGTCAACATTAATTATGGCGATAAACGTAATATAGAGAGTTAAATGAATAAACTCAACAATATTAATGGGGTAACATTAAATAGGAATTAGAAAATAATAGTTAGGTTTCATTTACTATTTTTCATATTAAATAGCCATTTAAAATCGAGAACATATGGGTGGCAGTCCTGTCCATCTCCGGTTGTAGGACGATATCAAACCTCCATGTCAGGTATACAATAACAAAATTCTAGCTGGTATCTATCCTTAAAGCCTATGTACTCAGAAAAACATTGGCCAACAATATCCAAGCCATAAAGTCCTACTATATCACATATGATTTATTCACAAGCCGCGAAGTTTCGCAATAAACATCAGTACTGCTTTTAATTGTTATCAATATATTACGAATCCAAAACGCCATTTTTTTTCTCAAGATGATTTGTGGCGCCACATACACGGGTTCTGTACGAAAACCCGTGTAAATACACATTAACTTCTTGATGCACTCGCACTCGAAGAAATACCAATTACGAACTGAAATATGCCGTACGACATTGATATAAAATTGGAATTTAAATGATATTACTTGACATGTGGGATACCACAGCACAACTTTGACAAAAACGCTGCTCATTTCAATCTCAACTTTGTACCCTCCAAAAAAGCGTTCAATTTCAAGTGTTTGGTTCTAGACAGCTGGTTCGTTTGTGGTTGTGTTCAGATGTCATACATACGTAAATACCTACAGTGTGATCTATGAACGTTGTCGCAGTAAATCAGGGCCCCGCTGTGCTCTCGCAAGTCGAACACTCATTATTTTTAAAACATAGCTGTAGAGACGCGAAAAGTTAGGGCGTGTGTGTGTTGCCTCTTATCTTAGTAGTCGTATGTCATATCACATCTCGACGATTGTAAGTTTTATAGTATATATTTGTCTCTATGTCTTAACGCCTAGTTCAGGAGTCTGAACTACAAATCTGGCAAAGAAATTTAATAACGTTTTGTCCAGTGCAGGGACTGCGGCGAGGGTGAGATTGCTTTGTGAAATGCATGGTTGCTCCCTCGCCACCAGCAAGTCGTCTCCTTATCTACGTAAAATTTATGTAACATTAGAATATTTTGTGACGTCATATATTTAACGAAATTATTACTAATTCTTATGTATTATCTGAAAAGTATCCAAATCAAAATAACAAATGTTTATTCACATGGGCCCCAAAGAGGCGCTCGTTAAAGTTTATGACTATTAAATGTTCTGTCATTTTTTATGCTGGGTAAGCAAGCAGTTGAACTTTAGTTTACATAGAAAATGAAAATGCGGTTGATGATGTAGCATGCTGGTCAATGATATACCTATCCACTTCACTGCGCTGCGTTTATGTGTTTAAATAATGTTGCCTGTTACACTTTACCTTAATAACAGTGTTGTGTTTTCGTGTGCGACGTCACCTGCCGTTCTCAACGGAAGACCAGCGCCAGCCGAAAACCAGCATTATGCTGAGTTGAGGACGGTTTGTGGTAAAAATGTAAAAAAAAAAACTATTTGTACCCTTTTGTAAATATAAATTTTTGCCACTAATAAATCTATGTCTATGACTATGTCTATTCACTCTAGGAACAAAGACCTTGCTAGTGTGTTCTACTACTTCTCTGTACGGATGATGAATGCAGAAGTAAAATGCTTCAAGCTAACTGGAGTGACGAGTAAATGACGTTTAATAAACTATTTTCTTAAACCCTAAGAGTGAATAGGTATCTTCTAGGCAGGCATGCTACATCTTCGGCCACATCATCGCTTTCCATCAGGTGAGATAGTGCTCAAATGCTAGCCTATCAAACATAAAAAAAAAAAACCCTTCTTATATTTTTGTAGTCGCCAGAAAGCTGTTACGATATCTCATTTACTTTTAAATGACTAAAAAAAAAATATAATTCTTATAAAAAAATACTTGTGCCTAAAATATATGAGATAGTGTTCGGCTATCAGCTAATAGTTAATAGTACATATTATTTTAAATGTAGTTGGATTTCAAGCGGACTCGCAGTATGTCCTACTGCAATGGAGGTTCTCTCCGGCTACGGTAGTTTCCCTCTTACTCTGGGGATCTTAGCAAACGGGCATCATCCGCCACTTGGAGAAACTTTATTGAACTAAGCTATCCCGAGGTAGTTTATGATGAGTATGTTATTATTTTACGCTTTAAGTTCGTTTGATTAAGACATTGACTGTCAGTGTGTCCTTTGCTATTATTATAACACTAGTGGTTCGCGCTGAACTGAGATCTCGCGCTTACATTTTGCCACTTAGAGAAAAGTTTTTGAGGTTACTTGCTTATAACTTTTTTTTTATATAACATTTATTTGATTTCTGTATTTATTGTTCAAGTTAAGGATATAACAGATATTATACATAAGTTTCAGCGTTCAGTGTGAAGCCGTTTTTGAGATAGACCCCGAGACAAAATAGGTCTAAAAACAGTGATTTTGGTGGCGTACCAAATCGTTATTTTTCAGCATAGTTTTTTTTAAACCGGTATACTTGTCAAGCCATTTTCAATGATATCCCATAAAGGAAGAAAACAAAAAATGCTCCCCACTTAAATGTATGGGAGCCCCCTTAGTATTTTCATTTATACAATTTTAAATGCTTTTCTGGCTTTGGGCCGTAGTTTTACATATTCTATAGGAATTTGAAGTTATGTGGCTTATATGGTTTAGACGCTATATGCCTCTGACAGACGAACGGACGGACATACGGACAAAGTGCTAAACGTCCCAAGTAAACTTAGAGATCTCGCTTCGGTCGATCAATAACATTGTTTCGTAATAGATGTAGCAGGCTTAGATGTAGTAAGCTAATAGATGTAGCATGCAGCAAGTACAAGTTCTAAAAATAGCAAATTATCTAAAGGCCTAACTCTCACAATAAAAAATTCTACAAAAACCGCATTCTCAATATGGCGGGTTCATTCAAATAAGGAATGATTAACAAAAACATTTATTTATAATTACTAAACATATATTTTCATTAACATAACATAAACGTGTGTATTTATGTGATTGTATGTTCTTGTGTCGTGGGTGACGAAAACATTGACATCATACACAATCACAACCAGAACCAGAAACACAAATTTTCCTTGTAGAGAAAACTTGTGTTTCCGCCGAGAATCGAAGGCGAACGCGCACCCAACTAACCCAACGCAGTTTCATTATTAATTTATTTAGAAGAGGCCATATTACCTCATAGGATTAAACTCTGAAAGTTGAACCCGCCTTGCAGTGTATACAGGTCGTAATTAAACGTTGTATAATGTACAGTAATGTGCAGGTTGTCCGGCGCAGTGTAACCCGTGCGAGCATTGTAAACAGTTTACTGCCTTGCACAAGTGAAACACTGCCAGCCTTGGCCGGGAACTTAGAGCCGCTGGATGGTGCAGTCGAAACATACAGTTACTAGTATTTTTAACATATTTCAAGAAAACAGGAGGTTATTATAGGTTATATATCCCCCATAAATACAATATGGGAGTCTTTAAGTCGCGAGTGAATAGGCATCTTTAATGTAAGCGTGCTCTATCGTCGACCGCATTGTCACTTAGGTACCATCAGGTGAGATAGCGGTAAAACATTTGGCTAAAAATCTTGAATAAAAAAGAAAAGCTTGTTAGTCCTAATGTTTTTTTCTATGTGAACTGATATTGGTTTTTTTATTTGAAAGCTGGTGCTTCCCAAGAAGTCCCATTTAAATTTGATCGTTTTTGAGTTATCCTTAATAAAACATATAAAATTAATTATATTGATCAAGGGTTCCAAAGCTAAAGCGGTAAAGACGGTTTTATTTTGCTTTGCTTGCGTTTAAATTAATTTAATTATATTTTTCAGGTCTACTTGATCGTCAGTGTCGGAAGGTTGAGTAAATCCTGGGTATCATATATATAAAATTATACATACGCTAAAATCAGGATGTCTTCAAGTCTAGGGTGAATTTTAACTGAACTTATCTTCTGGGCAAGCATGTAACATTTTTGACCGCAACCTTTCATCAGGTGAGATTGTGATTAAATGTGTGCCTATCCAGCATAAAATAGAATATATTGTGTTCAGGCACATAATTGTACTGATTTTACCTTTAAAAAGCGCTAGCAAAGCGAACAAAAATGTATATGGGGCACTATGATTATAATCACTATTATACTATTAAAATCTTTAGATATTTATAATGATTTTAATAGTATAATAGTGATCAAAATAAAACAACGTGCTCGTTGAACTCTTTTGTTGGTCGTTTTTAATATGAAGATCGGCACAACGGAGAATCGTCGAAATTTTAAAAAAATACACTTTAAATAAGGCCAATTAGTCACCAGAAATGACATTATTTTATAATTTAAATAAATCTGTTTATAGCCTGTCGAATATGATGTTATCACACATTTACACACAAATATTCCTTCGGTTTTAGTAATTTTTTTATGCTTTTAATTTATTGTTCCGATTCTGGTTTTGTTTGTGTATGTGATGTGATTATTTCCGGCTTCCACGACACAAGTCTTTGAACTTGGTGTAAAGCGGTAAATGCTTATGTTACGTTTAATCAAACCCTTCAGACTCAAATATTTGTAGATGGATTAGTAAGCCACTTCCAGTAAGGATGTATCGGTGACAGAGATGAGTCTCCGGGTCAAGGCTCGCCGTTCACATGCGCCCACTTCCACAATCTTAGCTCTTACAGAGTTAGTATTCTTAAATCGAAAAAAAATAACATATTATATACTACTTCCTACATAATAACATAACATAACTTGGACTTTGAACTTCCCGTTGGCTTGGTTGGGTGAGCGCTCGCCCTCTAAGCCCCTGAAGATAACCCTGTATCGGGTTCGTTTCCCGGCAGGAACACAAGTTTTCTCCCCCAGGAAAATTTGTGTTTCTGGTTCTGGTTGTTATTGTGTGTGTGATGTGAATGTTTCCGGTACACACGACACAAGTCATCGAACTTAGTGTGGGGCTGTGAGTGTGAAAGCGTTTATTTATTTATTTAACATAAAATACACAATCACAACCAGAACCAGAAACTCAAATTTTCCTTGGGGAGAAAACTTGTATTTTCGCTGGGAATCGAACCCGATGCCCGTTTAGAAGGCGAACGCTCTTCCAACTAAGCCAACGGGCAGTTCAATAATATATTAGTTGTGAGAGTGAGAAATTTTGTGTGTTACTGAATCACATCAAAGCAGCTGTTTTATTAACGCACCAAAAACCAAATGGCGCTACGTTAACGTTTTTTTGTATATATTTTTCGATGAAGTCACCAACCATCAAATAAAACCATTTTTTGTGTTTGGAATTATTATTTTTCCTTTCCTTATTTAAGTTCCACTTAGTATGGCTAACGCTATAAGAATACAATACTTTATATCGAGGCATTAGCACTCGTATGAGAAAGCTAGGATTTTTATATAATTCCTAAGCTTAATTTTGTGTAATCTTCAGAAAGTGTGCTTAGGCAACACGATCTTGTTTCTCCATCCCCATTATTTTCTTTTATGGATGATAAACAAGCAAAATACTATCATCGGACAAAATAAAATACTAAACAATACCGTTATATAGTAGACATTCCACAAATTAAAGGAACTCAGACAGAGGCGTAAAAATTTAACGGTATAGGTACAATATGGGAGTCTTCAAGTCATGTGAATAGGTATATTTTATGCAAGTTTGATCCATCGACCACATCGTCACTTACTATCAGGTGAGACAGGCACACATTTACCTATTTAGAATAAAAAAATGTGATCGGTCTTGTATGGCGAACCATATGACTGTGATGTGAATAGTCCAGGAGACAGGTGCCTATTTTTTATAAAAGAAAACAAGAAAATCGAGTGCACGAATATTTTATTTTGTACGTCTTCTTGGAATGTATCCATTACAAACATTTGTTTAAGTAATAAAACACTCTATCTACATTAATAGTATTTACAAATTCGTTGTTTGACGAAGTATAATAATTGAGTATGTTTCGCGAACATTCGCTGTATGAGTATGAAGTCGTAATAAATGGAACAATATGTATAATAAATTGAATAATATTGAGCAACGTAGGAATGTATATGTATTTAACATAATCGAGTATATTTTCATAGAGTTGTTTTGCCATTTCTTTCATAAATGATTTATAGCCACGAAATAGGTTATCTTAATATGCTTGAAAGAAATGGCAATTAATAATTATAAATTATATAATTTATACAGACAAAAAGACAGTCAAAATTGTAATAACAAAACATAAGGTACTTAAACAATAGCACGAAAATAGTACGAAAGCTTATCAAAGATTACAAACAAAAAAGTTTCACTATGCACCCGAAATTAACACATTTTGTCCACAAACAACAATTCAATCAAAAATTCTACTAAATGGAATAAATTATATTCGAATAATTTTATTATAAAAATATTAAAAAAAACTGGAATGTGGCTACACCCGGCTGAGTTTACAAAAAAATATATTATAATAAACTACTAACTATATTTGTAACCTAGATCCTAAGCTATACAGAATAATTTATTTATTTACATTTCGATTTGTACACAACCATCAACCGGGTCCTTTAATTACCAATAACATTTACTAACTAGAGGCTTATTTTACGTATTTGGATAGACTCTTTCAAGCGATAACAATTTACAAAACAACGTCCTCTGTACGGCATTCTACTTATTTTAAAATCACAAACCGATTTACTGGCCTTCTGCGTTCACTGACGATGACGTTACAAAGCTACAAACAGCCTTCGTGACGGCACCGAGTGACGTCACACTTTGGTGGTGAGGTCTAGAGGGTGCAGCTTGATCCTCTTTATTTGTGAGTAGGAGACGTCCTCTTCTTCGCTGGCCGAGCCCCCTACGCTGGCAGAATCTCCATCATCATTGTCTGGTACTATTACCTCGCTGTCGTCTGACCGCCGCCGCGCAGAACTCGATCTACCGTCAGATTTCACCGACAAATCCATCGGATTCTCTTGCAACGGTGATTCTGAAGTTCTCCTCTCAGCAGGCGGCGTGGGCACGAAATCAGCCTCGGATATAACGTCCTCCTGAGGAGTGGGGGGCGCGGACGACCTCTGTTGTTTCAAGATCTCATCCAAAAAGAACCGTTTTGACGTATCCGTGTTGTGGTCGTCGATTCTGACGTCATTATTGTTCTCTGCCACTTGCCTTAAGGCGGCGTGATCTAAAAGATGCCTGGAGTAGAGTGGGTGGAATCCGGGCGGGAACAGCAAGGGGTGGTTGGCGGCGAACGGGTTGAAAGGCGGCGGCGGTAAGAACGGCGAGTGGGGGAAGTGGGGCAAGGACATGTTGGCTAGAGGCAGCGGGACGAAGTGGTCCCTCGGCGGGGTTAACGGCCGTTCCGGCGGCCGATTTTGCGTCAGACGGGACTTCTCGTCTAACTTAGGTGATGAGCCGCTTCTGTGGGAATCGGGAGATCCGGAGCACGGAGGCTTGTACTCATCGAGACCTAATAGCGCTAGTTCCTCTTTTGTCCTCGGCCTCGCTAGCCCGGGGAACAGGTGCGGTGGAAACGGTGGTGCCAAGTGGTGGTGTGACGATGGCGGTACTCTAGGAGGTGACCGCGACTGCGCCGCTTGCTGCTGTTCTTGGAGCAGACAGTGGATCTTGAACCAGTTGGAGCGGCGACCGTATCTGGACCCGGACTTGGACATGCCGACCATGAGGCACTTGCGGAGCCGGCATGCCTTGCACGCGGTGCGGTTCTTCTTGTTGATGACGCATTCTCCGTTGTTTTTGCACTCCGTGATGGAGTTCAGGTTGTTGTAAGACCGGCCGAAGAACGACTGGAAAGAAGAGAAGACACACGTTAAAACAAAGAAATAACTCTTAAACTTCGTATAAATTACTAGTTACTAGGTGACTAAATGCACCAATGTCTCTACGACAATGTAAAGTCATTGTTCTTTAGGACTAAACTTCAAGTATTTTAGAATTATTAATTGTTGTGATTCTTGTTTTAGTACCTCTGAAATGGGTTTTTAGGTTACGATGTTGACATTTCGTTATTTTAATAGCACTAACATAGTGTACGTTATTTTGGTTTAACCTTAGCAATAATTGTCACGTGGTTATGTAATACATTATGATAATTATTGCTAGATATATTATTATTAAATTAAATTTGTATTAAAACGTGCACGATAAATAAAGGCTAAGGACGAATTTATTCGCATAAATTTACCAGAATTCACTTCGACTGAAATAATAAGTTAAGTCACTATAGTACTATATGTAGATACATTTATATACAAACGAATCCCTGAAACATTTTATGAGTTTATATAGGTATGTGACAGTACTTATGTACATTTAATTGTCTTTTTATTACAAGTCATTATAATAATAATTGGTAACTGCTTTGCTAATCACATGTTATTTAATTAATTAAACATTACCAATGTAATTATACTAAGTTATTGAATAAAAGAGCACTGATGTAATTTTTTTATGACTGTGTTGTCATCATTATTTTGCACAATATACAATTAAATTGAAATCGTTGAATTGAGTCAGCAAAATTTTTAAGCAACATCCATTTTATATTAGAAGATAAAATTCTTAATAAAATGGATGGACAGAAGAACATTTTAATATGATAGTCATATTTTTTTTTCAACTTTAAGCTCTTTTGTTTCTATTTGTTTAAGCAAATGATGTGCATTTGCTCAAACAAATAGAAGCCAGTGCCAGAGCCAGTGTCCAGATCTACATATTTTCCAATAGTATAAAAGTAGATAGATCAAAAAACGAGACGTAGACCCCAGTTACAATCAGTCAAATATAGTATTAGTAAGTATCAAGTAAAGAGTCATGGTCAAGTCATGCCCTAGTAAAGTGGTAGAAACTGTTCTAGAACTTCTATTGGAGTTTTGGAGCGAAAACAAGTCACGTTTTTCAACTTTGTACGTTTAGCCTAAACTTACTCCAGGAACTATTTATTTACAATATATAATCCACTATACTACACATAAGCTCTCAAAGAATCTCAAGTTTTGGAAACGCATTTTTTTCACTTTTTTTTCACTTTCGCGGCAAAAATCAACTTTGAACTTATTTTTTTAATTCAAATTCGCTATCGTTACGAGTCGTAGTAGCTAAAGCGTCGTTTACACGCGCTGCTGGGCGCCACCGGACCGAGTAAACCCGATAGTGAAAACCCCGCCTAAGCTTCGTCACTTCCTTAGCGAGTTGGTTCCGGTCTAGTACGCAGGTTTAGCATGGTTTTGTTTTCAAACGACCTTGTCTTTAGGAATTTACGTAATTGATTGTTTTAGTTTTTTACGGTTTTCTGTTTTCATTGATTGTAATAGTGACCTTCTATTGTCCTGTTTAGTTCAGACTACGTTAATCAGCCACCCTTGTCTGTATAAAAGGTTTGGTAAACAGGGAAGAGCAAAAAGTTGGATTATATGAAGACATATTCTTGACTAGTCCGTATTGACAAAGTAACCAGTATTTCACGAAAAAAACATGCCATTTGAAGCATAAATTCAGTAGTTATAATTGGTCGTTCCGAAACATACATATCACACACACAATCACACCCAGAACCAATAACACAAATTTCTCTTGAGGAAAAAACTTGTATTTTCTAGCATAGCAGTCCTATTATGTATTCTGTGATATCACCAATTAAGATTGCATTATATTTTGACAGCTTCATTCTGCGCAGGCGCCGTTAAAGCACTACACAGCGTACACAAGCAGTGCTCCCAGTGGGGTGTTAACTAAACAAACACGTGTCGAGTTGCCAAAACACTTGCAAAACAAGCGCGTGGCGAATCGCAATTAGGTATCAGGCTACTCTAAAATATCTGTATCGATTTAAATTTGCAACTATAATTAGCAAACGTCGGCGATCTACGCATTCAAACATGTCGTTTACTATAAAAAAATGCATCACTCCAATGGATGGGGAAGAAAAAATAAAAAATATCAAAATGTAAAATAACAAAATAAAAGCACTTAAACTTAAAAAAAAAACAACATATTACGCTGTGGTTACTTTTCTTAACAAATGGCATTTTTGATGACTGATAAGATTTCGACATCTAAATAAAAATTATGATATAGAAAATAAAGAACCTTAATAACAAAACTAACAATATTCACTCAAAATAGTCGTATTACGATTGTATTTAAAAAAAATGCTAGATAGGCAAGCATTTGACCACTACCTGATGGAAAGTGATAATGCGGACAAAGATACCCGTTCACTCTAGACTTGAAAACTGCCAAATTATGTCTTCAAAAAACATGGACGCGGAAAATGAGTTCCACTCCTTCGTCGTACGGATGATAAACGTAGAAGCGAAACGCTTCGAGTGTTTGACAATGAATCTGTAATTCGAAATTGCCGGTAAAGACAGTCACCAAATTGTGAGTAGCCCCTGAGCCGCGTCATAGAGTAGGAATTTAAACAGAAACAATGACATCTTCAGTCGTAAAGAGATCGTGACCGGAATGTTCAGAGGCCGATTCGGCCCTGGATTTATTGGATTATTCGGGTAGGTCTGCATTTGTGCAGCTGCATATTAGCAATACCGATTTTGGCAATCGACGGAACGTGGTTTATAAGCTAGTTGCTCATGTGACTCGGTTAATGACATGCTGGTAATAACATTGCGAGCTACGAACAATGATACTACCGATACAGACGTTATCATCTCTGATGGGTCATATTTATTTAATAACTAGCCGTGCCCCGCGGCTTCGCCCGCTATTATCAAGTTAAAAAGTAGCCTATGTGGTAATCCTACGTATAAGCTACGTACATTCCAAATTTCATCCAAATCCGTTCAACCGTTAAAGCGTATAGAGGAAAGAAACATACTTACACACACTCAAACTTTCGGATTTATAATATTAGTAGGATACTAAATATGGCATGGATTTATAATATTAGTAGGATAATAAATATGGCATGATGACACTGTTTTTTTGTAATGTTCAAAATGCAAGCATTTGTCTGCTTTCTCACGTGAAGGAAAGCTTATTATGCGGCCGAAGATGCAACATGCCTTCCTAGAAGATACCTATTCACTATGGACTTGGAGAGTACCGTTCACGCAGGCAATGAGCTCCAAATGTAGAAACAAAATACTTCGAGTTAACCTTAAATGGATGATGTTTGACAGTCGCCTTGTTGTTTGGTGGTAAAATGGGTATGGGGAAAATTAGCTCGTGTAATTCTGTGCACATATACAGGTATCATTTACTTATTAGTACCTATATATATAAGATTTCCTCGGGTACATAAAACCACTTTCCACGCAGCGGTGAGTACAGAACGTACATAAATTGTCCAGAAGGGGCGCGGCAGACTTATTGCGACCCTTCGCTGACCTGTAACCCGGCCTGCTCTTCTGCAAGTTTAATCTTTGGTATACAACCTGCTTTCTTACTTCATTTATACTGCCTACTTTATGTCGCTCTGTAAATGGTTGACTATAAATACTGAGCTTTAATGTGTACTCGTCAGATTTTGATTAAAATGATAAATATTCATATATATGTAACTAGCTGTTTCCCGCGGTGTTACCCGCAGATAAACAGTTGCTTTTGCTATTATTTTCTTTTTACAAACCTTGGCCTGACAATCGCGAAATCAGTTCAGCCATTTTTGAGTTTCTGCGAGACTAACATACGGCAATTCATTTATATATATATAAATTTATCATAGTGCTAGATTCATCACATAGGAAGACTCATGCTTTTCTCTATTCTGAAACCTAATATGTATTATATTGCTGCGAGGAGATTAGAGATGTAGAGCCCACCCATATTTTAAGTAACTAATGAAGCAGTTCTCTCTTTTACACGCATTTTAAACGTCCCTTAGAAGTTACCTTACTGATTTGAAGTGGTAATTGGTTTGAATTCTTTTATAATTTTAATGGGTCTTTTTTTAATCAATATTTATTTGGGGACTTTTATCCACAGAGCAAGCCATTCCCATCTTAACCATAAAATGTAGGGTGTCATACTAAATATCAACAGTTCATTACTTCGACAAGTTACTTACTTCGAAAAAATATATTTCGACAAGTCATTGCTTCGACAGTTCATATATTCGACAAAGAATAGTCCGACAAAACTAACTTCGACAACGCACATTTTAGAAAGACCACTACTTCGACAAACCCTGCTTCGACGTGCACTTGTTCGGCAGATAATTATTTCGACGGAACATACCTGTAGTATTTGAAAAATATGTTTATAATTTTTGTATAGAAAAATTATCTCCGATTTCGACTTTTGTTCTCTGGCAGACGATTCCTGGCACGATACACATACCAATCACCAAGTATTACTACATCTTTTTGTTACAGGTTGTATAGCTCAAAATCCCACGGGGCAAAGAACTGCGCCCGTCACCCTGAGATATAAGCTGGTTCAATTAAAAGTTTAAAGGAATAGTTCTTTAATGTCATTGTAAGTATTTTATTAACTGAAGCTCATAAACGAGTTCCGACTCGCAAGTAACCGTGCTATACTGTAAGACCGGCAGCGTAAAACAACCATAAATAACGTTACCCAATGACATGTATTAACATTTTGAACTATTGCGCCATCTTAGCATCTTACAGATCTTAAGGACGCGAGGTATTACCTGTCTTGACGGGCAAATCATTTTTCAGAATAAATCATGTTGTTTTAGAGTTTTATAACTAAATTATTATTTTTTTTTTTTTTTATTATTTGTGACAGGCTAGTGTTTGACCACTATCTCACCTGATGGTAAGTGACGATGTGATCGAAGCTGGTAAACACACTAGACCTGGAATACGCAGGCTCTCAAGGATAACTGCCGGAACACCGTATTTGGCTTGGCGGCAGACTTTCAACTCGATGGTGGTAAGCTACTTTGGTAGCAAGCCAGGCAAGCAACTCACAAAATGCTCTACCACCTCTAAATTCTAAATTATCTTACGTTGTCAAACTGTTTTTAACCGCTCGTTGGCTTTGTTGGGTGCCCGTTTGCCTTGTGAGCGTGGGTATCGGATTCGACTCTCCTCACCCGGGAAGTTTTGTCCCGGAGACTTTGCCGTTTAATCCGAAATACAGTAATGTTTACACACTGCTGCTGCTAGCAAATGAATGTCTGGCATGGTGTGGCACAGCCCCAGATTCCTATCACTAAAATCTATGAGTCTATTAGATAATGTATCTTTTATATAACATATCCTACTATTATAAATCCGAAAGTTTGTGTGTAAGTATGTTTGTTCCCTCTTCACGCTTTACCGGATGAACGGATTTGTATGAAATTTGGAATATACATAGATTATTATTTTGAACTGCCCGTTGGCTCAGTTGGGTGAGCGTTCGCCTTCTGAGCAGAGGTATCGGGTTCGATTCCCGGCGGGAACACAAGTTTTCTCCCCAAGGAAAATGTGTGTTTCTGGTTCTGGTTGTGATTGTGTGTGTCATGTGAATGTTTCCAGCACCCACGACACAAGTCATCGAACTTAGTGTGGGGCTGTAAGTATGAAAACGTTTTTGTTTTATTTTTTATGTTTTTTTATACCTACGATTAACACATAGGCAAAAAGTAGCCTAACTTGAATAGCGGGCGAAGCCGCGGGGCACGGCTAGTTATTTCATAAAATTTTTACTGCCTCTTTAAATTTACCCTTATTTAATATTTAAATCAATGGACACTCGTTAACCGTTAATGTTAACTAATTGTAAATAACCGCAACTAAGTTAACTACGGCTAACTATATGTTGGTTTAACTACTTTACAAACCCTACATAGGAGCTGAGAGCTGATTGGGTTTATGAATTAACTTAGTTTGAAGTAGATAATCGTTAAATAGTAAGACTAGTTGTGTTTAACGACATCACGTGTAATTTAAACCGCGTAATAGTCTAGTGAATATGTATCTTGTAGGCGAGCATGTTACATTTTAAGCCGCATCGTCTTTTCGTCCGGTAAGATGGGCAAATGCTTGGAAATCAAAACATAAATAAGACTAGAATGCTGGCTCTTATTTAGCACAAAAAATTAGCATCGCTATTCAACGTGGAAACGTAGCCAGTATTCTGGGCACTTTTCCTTTGGCATGGATTACAAAATTTTAGAGTACTATTCGTTTTAATCACCTTTTTTAATCTTATCTGACTTTAATTATTTAGTAATATTTACATAATTATTTAGTAACAGTAATTTGAAAAAAAAATGTTTCATTTCACCTACAAAAAAAAAACTAACATATATATTTAAAAAAAAAAAAAATTAACTGACTTTTGATGCGTAAGTTTTATCTTTTTACGGGCTTTTTAATTTTAATGTATTTTTTGTCTCGGGGAACTAGTCCCACAATAAATCGCAAGATTCACCTGTATAGCTTAGAAGTAAATTCTTCGATACTATCTTTACAAAGTAAATGGCCGCTAAAATTTGCCGTCTTGTTATTAAGACCCTATAAACTAAGACATAAAACGTTATGGTGAACATTTATAGTAATCTCCTGCTATACCTACCACGGTGTTATAATCCAAATCATTTTGAAAGTTTGTGGCGATAAATAACATTCATGGCTGAATATAATACTGTATTTTGTTAGTTATTTACATAAACACTTTCACACTCATCATTCTCAAAAAATATCAGTTGTTTCTTTATTGGAATATAAAAGTAATTGGATTTATATATAATGAATGACGGAGATGGACGAAAATAATGTACACAGTGGAAAAAAAGCATAATTCACTGGGAGCTGGCAATTTTGCTGTCAGTGAAAAATTGTCCTTTGCTCTATATATCGTTCTGAGTTCGTTGTAATAGTGATGTATAGTGTTAATTAGCACAGTTGTAAGTGCACATCCGTTTATGTTTACACCAAACTATTCATTTACATTGCGCAAAGCTAATAGGATGTCTCAGTAAATGCTAAGCAGATATAGATCGCTATCTTAAATACTCCTTAATAAATCAGATAAACGATATCGATATAATAAAATAAACCAATCGTTAAACCACAATTTATAAATTACTACGATCTCGGAATTAATGAACAAACACACAAACAATTATTCATGAGTTCAATAAGCGATTTATAATTTCCCACATGAACAGTTTCGATATCGATGCAATTTTTAATCGATAACTGTAACTGTGACAAATCGAGTGAATCTCTCGAGTGGACTTTCCCAATCAACCGGTGATCACGCGCACGCAAAACTAGCGTGAGAACACGGGAGATAACATTACGAACTTTAATTTTTGACCTTTCTCCGACGGTAGTAGGCTTGATCATCCTATATTTTAATCACACAAAAAATAACAACCTTTAAAATTAGACACACAAGATTTAAAGTCGTAAATCACTCGTATCAAAGCAGCAAAAAGCTGTGCTCAAAAACTCGAGCGCGTGTCGTCCCGCGTTTACGTTCGGAAGCAGTGACCTGCGCAGAGCAGCCGATGTTTTGATTAGCTCTGACATTAGAATCGATTATTCGTTTAATGTGACTCGATATCTCGCGTGCATGCACTGTTATTGATGTGAACTTTGATTGTGATTCTCGAATACTTTTTGGCGATGGCATTGAGTTTTGAGATTACGATTATTTGCCGTTAATTTATAAGTTACAGTCTTTTGTTGGAATCTAACAATGAGTTATTTAATTGTGAATGTAATTGGATTCCCACAACCGTTGGCGCGCTTCAGGCTCTTTAAACATCCAGTCGTTTAAGGTGAGGAATCGTGGTTTATGAGGATTTCAGATGGAGATAAAACGTTTTATACCATGGCTAATCCGTTATCCACGTCGCGATCCCGACCCGAGTATGCGGCTTTACGCAAGCGCAAGTTATTAAAACGACGAGCGATCCTTGAACCTCTACAATCGTATAAATTATGCAATAAACTAATCGTACAACATGTCGGACGGACGCCACTGCAGATTTCGTGACAAGAATAAAAATGGCCGCCATGCTCCAATAAGTCGATCGGTGTGCCAACTGCCGGCTCGTTGCGTTTGACAGTTTCAACATGACCTCTATAAAACAATGACAATTAGTTTGACGATTGTCGAACTGAATTAATGATTTTGAATTCAAATTCGCGTGACAAATTTCGTCAATGGTACAAATAAAACGAGACCGTACGCGCGAAAATGAGTGAGTGCAAAATAAGAATCGATTGCGGAGTGGAATCGAGACGAATCGATTCGCCGCGGGTGTCGTGCCGTGGTGTTGCCGCGGCATTGTTTCAGCGTCCGTTGCGACAAATTAGCCACTTTATAATGATCTCATTTTTTAATTATTTATTAATTGCAAGGCTAACAAAACACCTGGACGTTTTTATTGATTTCTAATCGAATAGACTAATCCAATTACACAGAATGCCGGAGTATTTAATAACTTATTTAGGTAGTTAAAACGCTCACTACTTAGCGTCTAGAAATGGAAACCTAATTGAATGTACTAAGTTTCTATTGATAGTTTGACGAGTGTGTGATTAATTAAAGTCGAACATAATTAACAAGCGCCGAAAATAGCTAAGTATAAAGCAGTTTTAAAAATAGCAAAGTTACGCTCCGTAATTGCTCAGAGCCGCGTATAAAACAGTCCAATTAATTAACTCACATTAGAGCCCATTATATGTCTTTGTTTTTTTTTAAAGCCGCGTTGACAAATTACGTACGCGGGCGGCTTCTTTCATTCTTTCCGAAGTCGAGCGCACAATGGAGGCGCGCGGCGCCTGTGTCGCGATTGTCCCCACACAATACCCGATTACACACACAGATAATTCCAGTAAACCTTTAAAAGCAAATTAGTAGCGATGATTTATTACTGGCCGGTTGCGAAACGAAACAAAACGTCTCGGTTTAGCCCGAATATCTTTTCCGGCGAACGTTTCCCGCTCGCGTGCGTTACCGCAATTTGAATGTGCTCCAAATTTGAAAATAATTTGTGTCGGCCGAGACGATCGTGCGAACGTTGATCGTTTATCGTCGTACGTTATCGAGACGATGCTGGTACGTCACTTGTTGTTTAGGATCTCTACTATCGAGCTAAGGAAACAGACAAAAGGATTTTGCCGCTAAAGTGAAAAATGGCGGTGTAGATATTGTATAATTTTCCAAAACCTGTGATTCTTCGAGTGTTAATGTACAATAATGATGGATTAGTAACCATGAATACTTAGTAAACGTGCATAAGTGTAGGCAAATCATACAAAGTTCAAAAACGAGATTTTCACCTTCTAAGTTGTAGCACTTTACTAGAGCATGATTTGACTATAACTGGACCTATGGAACGAAAAGTCTACTCCTAGAAGTTTTTTATTTATTTAATGATAGGCAAACGTTTGATCACCATCTCATATTTCATGTTCTAGTAAATTAACTGCCACATTACTAGGGCATGGCTTGACTATGACAGAACCATGACTTTGATAATAACTGGTAAAAAGGACTAGTTTTATGAAGAATTTACATGAAAATCATTTAATTAATGATGTTGGCTATAGCACATAGTTGCGGAGTGGATCCAAGAAGTGGAACTCATTTCTCGCAAATTTTTGTCTCAAACGGTGTAATCTATAGGTACGACGACCCAGTTGGTGCATTGGGCAGGTGTCCGCCCTCTGCGCCGTGGGCCCTGGGTTCGATTCCCGGCAGGAGCACAAATTCCTTTCCAAGGGATATTTGTGCTTCTGGTTCTGGGTGTAATGTGTGTGTGATGTGAATGTTTCCGGCAACCACGATACAAGTCTTTGAACTTAGTGTGGGGCTGTGAGTGTGAATGCGTTTGTTTGTTTGTTTATTATAGTTTGGATTGAATAGTTTTTTCTAGACAAGCATGAGACATTCTCGATCGCATCTTCCCTTTCCATCAGGTGATATAGTGGCCAAAAGATGACATCATCAGAACTAAAATCTAGAGATAGTGTTTCGCAAATCAGCACTACACTCACCTGACCTATACTGGTTTCTAGTTAGAAACAGACCACATAATGGCAACACTGGACAAAAACGTGTGAACACCCAATACAATTATTGCGTAACTGGCAACACGTAAGCCGGTGGTTACTTACAAAAAGCTAGCACCTATCATTATCTACGGCGATTTGTGAGATCTTCTCAAATTGTAGCAGATCTAGTTGTAAAGGTTGGATCACACGAGATATTACTGCGTAGTATTTTCGTATAGGGTAGGTACATATCTATTTCGAGTTATTGTTTTTTAATGTAATGTCTCTAATAATGTTGTTAGTTGTTAACAAGCTTGCACTAGGAGTCTTTAAATCTCAAGTAAACAGGTATGCTCTATCTTCGACCACATCGTCACTTTCCATCCGGTGAGATAGTGGTCAAATGATTGCGTATCGATACTAAAAAAACGAATTAAAAAACCCGATTGCGAAAAGTGAACCTTCGCTTTATTTATTTTTCACTTTTTCGTTTATAATATCTATTATGTGATTATATAATACATTTATCACAGTTTTATTAGAAGTATTTAAAATGTTGATGTCAAGTCTTTAAATTTTTATAGATCCTAAATGATAATTCAAAACAAAAAATACTTTAACAAACCAATGATGAATTTCAAATACTTATTCAATGATACCCCACTTGTCAGTTTGAATTTAGATTACTGTCATATCACATGTCCCAAACTTTAGCTATGTAATAACAAATTAGCTACATAGAAGCTGCGCTACGTCCTTTGTAACACCATTTACAAAGTCTATGGTTTAATTATGCGGCGCGCGGCGGCACACGCTTTGTAGGATACTGACATGCAGTGATCTTGTGATAAATAGGCTACTTTGGTTACTGTTATAGGCGTTGACGTGTAATGGATTCGTAATGAAACGTAAACGCTTTACAAGCTTTACTTACTCAGCGCTGTGAGCACATGAAAATGTACGCACAGCATACGCTGAATCTATCCCTATTGCCCTATTTTAGAATATGACCGCATGTATGCACATGCATTTTGGAAATGTTTTCTTCTTTGTGTTTCTTCTTTTTTATTGTTTTTGTACTTATGGGCAATAAATATATTTTTGATTTGATTTGATTTGATTTAACTTTTAAAATGAAAAAAAAAAACTAATGAGTATATTCGTTTTTATGGCAACACCACAATTAAGAAAGTCTGTTTTGAGTTTTGCCGCGAGTCGGTTTTTTTTAAGCTTTGCTTGCGTTTAATTATTTTGCCTTTGAGTACTTATAAAGGTTAGATTAAATTAGTGAAATAGTTCAAGTGTAGAGAAATCGTACAAAATTGAAATGGTCATTGAACTGGTAACATTCAACTTCATAATACTGACAAGAGTTTTGCCGCGAACGTGAAAAAATGGCGTTGTTGATTTTGTATAATTTTCCAAAACCTGTGATTCTTCGAGTGTTAATGTGTCATAATGGTGGATTATTTACCGTTGATACTTAGTCAATGTTTCTAAGTGTAGGCAAATCATACAAAGTTGAAAAACGTGATTTTCGTCTTCGCTCCAAAACTCCAATAGAAGTTCTAGTAAAGTTTCTACCACTTTATTAGGGCATGACTTGACTATGACTGACTACTTGACTTTGACTGTGACTTGTGACTAAGACTTTTATTATAAAAAATAGAAATTGATAATATTTGTTTAATATTTCGACTGAAGGACTATGCATCCATGGTCATGAAATAATAATAATAAAAAAAACGAAAGTCTGTTTTTTCATAGGATACATTTCAGCAAGTGTGCCACTGAATTTCATGATTTAATTCCCCTTTCAACCATCGGACAACCAGACGTATAGCCATGCGACATCAATTTATGGTAGATATTCCAGCAGTGCACGCGAAGTGTTTTGCTTCCACATTAATTATCCGTACCGCAAAAAAGTGGAACTCTTTACCCGCGTCTGTGTTGCCCGATAAGTACAATCTCGGAGTATTCAAGTCACAGTTTTATGACTTTAAGACTCCCAGATGTGTACAGGACAGAGTGAACCTTCCAGGCAAACGTGCACCATCGTAGACCACATCTTCACTTTCCATTTAGTGATCAAACGTTTGCCTATAGTAAATAAAAAAAATGTGGTGCGACAAGTTTTTTCGGAAACTAGTGATACGATCGTATTGTTACTTGAAGCGGCTACATAACGCGTTTAAAAATCGCACGCTCCATTACCTGATAGTATGCAACGCATCCGCACACCAAAGGTCGGTGGTCATGGTGTTTAACTCCGTTGAGAAACCATGGACTTAGATGCACCGGCCGGAAAATGACCAAATATCGTAACTGTTAGAGCATTTTTAGACTGCGCAACGTTAGAGATGAAAGTTGTTATTGGGATCCTTATTGAGTTACGTAATCCTTAATGTTAAAAAAAAAACAGTAAAGACACACTATAGAAGTTAACTTTTGTATTATAGGGAAACATTTTCATTATTCATCACAGTATTTACCCCCACCTCTTTTCGTCACACACGTGCGGATCACAATTTCAAAGCCCTCCCAAAAAAAAAGTTTAACTTCAATAAGCGAAATAATTACAGAAAGTTTTAGTTCCATAGTATAGGGAATACTAATTTTAAACTCGTAGAAATAAGTCTATCATTTGCTTTTCGAATTTAGAGATCAAATTGAGAAAATTTCGATGTAAGCATATACAGTGGAACCTGGTTAATTGGGATCTCAAGGGACCAAGAATGTTGTACCATTTATTGAGTGTTTCCATTAATCCAGTTTTCCAATTAGGCAGGTTTAAAATTATAGTTGTCTCATTTACAGAGGCTCCTGCTTATAGAGGTTGAAATGTACGGCTATTTCATTTTTAGAGGGAGAGGTGGAAATGTTAATAAAAATGCGTATTTTTGGTGTAATGAATCTAATATATTATGTAGGTATGAATGTACAAACATTATGTATAACGTGGAAATTTTTTTTTTTTTTCATCAAGTTTGATATTTACGTTTGGGCATTTTGTACACTTTTACTCCCTTGTTTTTAGGTCAAAACTTGAGATAGTACTGACAAACAAAGCGTATGCGAAAGACATTCTAATGTGTAAACAAAAGTGTCAAAACCTGTCGCAACCTGTTAATTTGTCTCATTTATAGAGGGAATTGAGTTACAGAGTCCCAATTATAAAGGTAAACATCGATTAAATCCTAGAAATCAGATCTCATTTAACCAGGTTCGAAAAGTCCCATTAATAGAGGTTATTCAATGAAAAAGTACCGGGACCTCATTGTAACTCTCAATAATAGAGGTTTCTCATTTATCCAGGTCCCATTTAACCAAGTTTCACTGTATATGGGCCAACTGCCTATATTTTCTAGAACTAAATACATCTATCCAGCAAGCACCTAAGTTACTAACAAAGCACCGAGCTTATAGGTAAGTCAAGTGCTCAAGCTCACTACCAGTGGGTAGCGTTTCCATCGTGCTGGCGTCATTGCATCTCTAAATATAATGCTAATACTTAGGGTCAAATAAGTATCAGTATTTAATCACGCTTTGCCTCAATCTGGTAATAAATGATATATTATTGAAAATAGAATGAGTTAATTAATAATAAAATAATAATTGAGAAAAAAAATGCGGGACAGTCTTTGGGGACTGCCGATAGAAGTGAAAACTAGATAGAGACAGGTGCCAGTAGCCAGTATACCTATTACGAGCTCGGTGACGATGACGCGAGTTCTATGATTTTTGTTCACCAAAAAAGTGCTCAACGCGCCTAAAGAAGTTTTCACTTCAAAAAAACCGAATTGAGATATTACAAAGGATTTTAAATTGAGATAATTTTATCAATTCTTTCGGATTCGATAGTAAGATTCTCATAATTAACAGCAAATTCAATGTATATCAGTAAATTTGTGATATCTTTCATCTGTTAGACTTAATTATTAAGAAACAGAAGATTTACGAGCTTGGAATTAATACAAGGCTATTTATTTTTAAATCGGACTTTACGATTGACCAAATATCCTGCGACAGTTATCACAGAGTTGTGCAATCTATTGTCGTTCTGTTCCAATTGCATTGCTACAGCAACTATTGCGATGGGCGGACATTGAAGACGCTGCTACATCGCCTGTGACGGCGGAATAGGGATGAATTGGATTAGGAAATCTCTGGTATTATTATCATTTGTGATAAATTATTCGCATCATTGTTTATCGTTAGAATAAATTACTCTCATCACATTACTATTAAGTCTTATCTATATTTACTAGCCGTGCCCCGCAGTATCGCCTGCGTTTCTCAAGTTAATAAGTAGTAAATGTGAATCCTAGGTATAAGTTAAGTAGGATGTACATTCCATTATTTAATTCTAATCCGTTCAGCCGTTACAGCTTGAAGATAAAACAAAAATACTTATACATTTACACACACACTTTCGGATTTATAATATTAGTGTGACAACTCTGAATGATTTTATTGTAATGGTTTTACCGTTGAACTTTAGAAATTGGTAGGAATATTTTTTTTTTTCATATTGAGGTTATTTTGTTTTTCATTTGCGTAACAAATATATCGATTTCTTATTGTGGAAATCTCCGAATATGGTTATGTTCATTAGCAAACCTCTAATGAACATAATCATATTAGTGTGGAAATAATCAATTCAATTTATATTCTACGTATTACGTGAATAATTACAGAACAAATAACTAGTTCAGATTAGTTTTGATTAAAAAATACCGGAAAATATGCGCGTGATGATCGAATTATTGATGTGCATCTCCCGGACATTCATTCGATATCTATAATTCACATACTTGTATACTTCACTCTAAATAAACCTTAATTATATAAAGTTAAGATCTATAATTCTTAGTTGGAAGTAAAACAAATGCTAGTTTTAGTGAGGATGATACGAATAAGAATCGGAATTAAAGCAATTATCGATTGTTTTAATCGAGCACGAGCGCCGGAGGAGGATTTCGTATTAGTGCATGTAGTATGCCAAAACATGGAAAATATATGGGATTCTTTTAGTAGTAGGTAAATTAGATCATCTCACATCATGAAGATAATGTGTTTTGGTGTCCGGTGGGAACACAAGTTTTCTCACCAAGGAAAATTTGTGTTTCTGGTTTTGGGTGTGATTGTGTGATGTGATGTGATGAGAACATTCCCGGTAACCACGACACAAGTCATTGAACTTAGTGTGGGGCTGTGAGTGTGAAAAGCGTGTATGTTTATGTTAATTAGGCGAGTCTGGTCGAAAGCGACGATGCGGCCGAAGATACTTGTTTTCTCAAGAGTCTAAATAAGAGTATTAATAATTTAGGTGTCTTTAAGTTAGTCTTAAAGTTATCCAAATTAGTGTGACATTTACGTTCCTGTATGTTCCTGTGTTCCTGATTGAACTCCTTCTAAACGACTGAACCGATTTAGATGAAACTTATAGATATATATAAATAGTTTAGATTCACAATTCGATCCAATAAATAATGTTTTTTAATTAACGGGTCCGTTACTTTTAATTTTTTTTTTCAGATGTATCGTGTTTCTTGCACCAGTGTGAAATAACGGCAATCCTTGATATAGTTGTTGAAATCGTCAGTTTCGATTTTCTATTTGTATTTCCTCCTAAAATTTTTATTAATTTTATAACACTGGTAATTAAGAGCGGAAGCTACCAAAGCGATGACCCGTAACATTATTATCAAGACACCTTTATTCGCTTTAGCTTAAGCATATTAGGCGAACGACTTTCTTATCAATTTTATATTTACTACAATACAATAACTCTTTGTTGACATCAAAAGATAAATGCAGTTACTAAAGAAACTTATAAAAGTAGGTACAAACTTATCGCGATCTCTTACAGACGGCTGTTTGGAAGGGTTAAGGGGTTTCTTAAATAGTCTTTGTTCCTCGAATAGTACAATCTGTGGGTGTCTTCAAGTCTAGAGTGAATAGGTATCTTCTCTCGGTAGACACGTAGTGTCGGAAGACCGCCCACAAGGTGGACGGACGATATAATGACGGTCGCAGGAAGACGCTGCACGCTGGATGCAGGTCGCTGACAACCGTTCTTTTTGGAGATCTTTGGAGGAGGTCTATGTCCAGCAGCGGACTTCTTGTGGCTGAGATAAGCTTCTTGTGATGAGGCGTGTATGATACATCCTCAATCGCATCTTCACTTTCTATCAGATGTCATAGTGATCACGTATATGCCTATCTAGCAAAAAAAAACAGCAATTGGATGGGGAATTATAAACGAAAAGTGAATGCGTGATAAAATGAATGAAATAAATTCTAACACATTGTGTAATCTTTTTTTACATAAAATATCTCAATGTATTCCTTACCTTGCATCCTTCACAGGTAAAAGCACCGAAGTGGAAACCAGCCGCCGGCTCTCCGCATACTTTGCACTTTTGGTTCATCTGTAACAAACAAAATGACATAAGTATAAACATAAACGCTTTCAACGCCCCACACAAAACACCAATGTTTAATTATGTGTACAAATGCTGAATATGTATATACTGTTAAGGCTACGATGAGGCTGACATAAACTGAAAGTTTAAAAGCCTCTAAATAAAATGAAGATAAAAAAAAACCAAACCAGAAACACCAATTTCCCTTGGGGAGAAAACTTGTTTTCCGCCGGGATTCGTACCCAATACCCGCTACTTAGAAAGCAAACGCGCACCCAACTCAACGAAAGGGCAGTTCTAGTAAATATAACGAAAAATTTATGAAAAACATAAAAATCTAAGTTTAGCACGCGCGACCTTGCGTTACAGCCATAATTTTATTACGCTAAACGAGTACCTATATCCTACTCCCTACTAATATTATAAATCCGAAAGTTTGTGTGTAAGTGTGTGTGTAAGTATGTTTGTTCCCTCTTCACGGTTTAACGGCTGAACGGATTTGGAAGAAATTTGGAATGTACATAGCTTATACATAGGATTAACACATAGGCTACTTATTAACTTGATAATAGCGTGCGAAGCCGCGGGGCACGGCTAGTATGATATATAGGCAAACAATATAACATTTGTTTGTGAAAATAGTCCCGAAATTTGGTCAGGCTAATTTTAACTATGGCTGGATCCAGCCGAAGCCAACGGCATAACTATGCGAGTATCTGTTTTCTACAAAATATTATAGTCCACAAAATACTTTTTTTTATTTCAATAGAATTTTATATTACCTCAATCACCTTCAAAAGTATGCAGGAAAAAATACGCGCAACAAAGTGCGATTAGAACACAAAACTAATATTGTTGCTTATCGGTCAACATAAATTTCTACTCAACTGAAAAATCGCCTCAGAAACCCAATTCAACGTTAATACACCGTGACCGCACAGAGCAGTTTTCAATCAGTCATTTACTTGTTCATTTAGAAGAGCATGGTGCATGTTATTGGTTTTGTTTTGTAACGATTAAATATCGATTAATCGATATGTACGTCGATACTGCCACTGTTGCACGACACTAGCGGAGAACGCGCGTGGTGCGTTTCACTTTTTAAATCGTTTGTTTTGTAAACCATTTTGCCGCATACATTCGTTCCTTTTTCAAAATTATTACGGCGTGCAATTGTTATTTTTAATATAATTGCCAGTGTTTTTATTTATCCTACCATATTACTGCTTTTATCATAATTACGTTGATGTTTTACATGATTCTCAAATGAAGCGTTTAATTTGTTTTTGTTCTGATTCGATTTCAATATTAAAAATTACATTTCGTTTTACTACACAGTTTTTACAAGTATATTAAATGTTATATTTAAGATGTATTTAGGTATATACCTATCAAATACCGATTAAGCCAAATCACCGAGCAACTTCATATTAAATTGTTAAATTATTTATCTGTCGATATGGGTAAAAAACGATAAAAAAACTGAAATTTGATTTCATATCTGTGAAGCATTGTCATTATTTAAATTAAATTGTAAATGCGTAGTTATGCTAATAACACACAACTTCACTAATAACCCAATTAATATGATAAATGTTTGAATTAATTTGTTTAATATCCATACAACAATAATGTTACAGTATTTTTATTTAGTTAAAATTCTAATTTCGTTCTAATAAATTGCGAATTGGCAACATGTCGGCGGCGGCGACCCGTTTGCCGTATTTTAATATTAATGTTGTGCTACTAATACATTTTAATGTTCATCTGTTACGGGACTAAGCACTGATTTAAGGCTTTAAGCTATCACTTAAATCAAGTCGGATTATTGTTTCTTACGGTGAAACATTGGTGACGTCATCGTGACAAATTAACTACACGATAGATCGTTTTCGATACTTAAAAATGTAGGGCATACAAAATTATAGATACGTGGAGTACGAAGAAATAAAAAAAATCCGTTGTAAAATACCGCAAGTTGTTAAACTTCTTGATAACGTACATACTTCTTAATATGAAAGGATATACTAACATTGTCAGTTAAGTAAAGGAGTCCCTGATTTTTTTAATGGTAGATTTGACCATTATTTCACCTGGTGAAAAGTGATGATGCAGCCGAAGATGTTATATGCGTGCCTGGAAGAAACCTATTCACTATAGAGCTTCAATCAGATTATATAGTTCAGGGAACAATGACGCAGGCAATATTCTTCATCACACGGGTGATAAAAGAGAAGCGAAACGCTTCGAGCAAACATGAATTGGCAACACCGGCTCATCGTTACACAAACGGAGTTTTGCCGCGAAAGTGAAAAAAAGGCGTTGTTGATTTTGTATAATTTTCCAAAACCTGTGATTCTTCGAGTGTTAATGTGTAATAATGGTGGATTATTAACCGTTAATACTTAGTAATTTTTCATAAATGTAGGCAAGTCATACAAAGTTGAAAAACGTGATTTTCGCCTTCGCTCCAAAACTCCAATAGAAGTTCTAGTAAAGTCTCTACCACTTTACTAGGGCATGACTTGACTATGACTGACTACTTGACTTTGACTGTGACTTGTGACTAAGACTTTTATTATAATAAATAGAAATTTTTAATATTTCGACTGAAGGACTACGCATCCATGGTCATGAAATAATAATAAAAAAAATAAGTTACACAAACCGCGTTCAAAATTCATGATCATTAACACGTTCGCCCATTTTAAATGTAAAAAGGTCCTGTCACACCGCGATGGTAATCAGAGATACAGCGTTAAATGCGAAATATGAAGGACCCAGGCATGTTTAAACACAATTATATTGAATTTAATACGCCGTTTCGAATGGTTACTTAATCGTATCACATTCTTATGTGCAATTACGACACGTGTATGTAATTGCTAGTAAATGACATTATTTTTGTGTCAATTTGAATGTTTGTCTGTCTGTAAAATAAATATAAACAAATAAAAAATGACAAATGCTTTCACACTCCTTCGAGTCTAGCTGGCCCCACACTAAGTTCGATGACTTGTGTCGTGGGTGCCGGAAACATTCACAACACACAAACACAACCAGAACCAGAAACAAATTTCGCTTGGGGTGAAACATATAAACGCTTTCACAGTCACAGCCCCACACTAAGTTCGATGACTTGTGTTGTGGTTGCCGGTACATTCACATCACACACAATTACACCCAGAACAAGAAACGACTTCCCTTGGGAAGATAACTTATGTTTCCATTGGGAATCAAACTCGATAGAAGGCGAACGCGCACTCAACAAAACCAAAATAAAAATTGTTTATTCACATGGGCCCCAAAGAGGCACTCGTGAAAATTAAGGACTCTACTGCCAGATTCGCAAAATTACAGCCAACGGTCAGTTTATGTCATGTCATGAAAATTTGTGTTCCTACCGAGAATCGAATCTGATACCGACTACTTAACACCCATTCAAGGCACCAGCAGTTAACTTTATACAATTAAACAAGCAAATCCGCTCGCTAACTAGTTAAGATTTACGATGTAGTAGCTATAAAATGCATAGTATTATTGATTGAAGATGACTACTAAAATAGATGCTCCGATGATGTAACTCCAAGTACAGTAACAAGTAGCGCGGCTATATCGTCGCGTGCTAATCATGTCATAAAAAATAATGATGCGGATCGAACACAGTATATATTAATAACATTTCTTGTTATCAAAGTGAACAATATATTCCACATTTTGAACAGTTTTATGAACTGCCAGTTGGCGTATTATTTTTTTTCTTTTAATTTTGACTTCGCAATCTTGTGCATTTAGCCAGTGTCAAGTAATAATATATTTCAAATGTATTTCATATTAAAAGTCCTAGTCACAAGTCTCAGTCGAAGTCAAGTAAAAGAGTCAAGGTTCAGTCATAGTCAAGTCATGCCCTAGTAAAGTGGTAGAAACTTTACTAGAACTTCTATTGGAGATTTGGAGCGAAGGCGAAAATCGGGTTTTTCAACTTTGTATGATTTGCCTACACTTATGCACGTTTACTAAGTATTAACGGTTAATAATCCACCATTATTACACATTAACACTCGAAAAAACACTTTTTGGAAAATTATACAAAATCAACAACGCCATTTTTTCACTTTCGCGGCAAAACTCAGTTGGCGTATTTAGGTGCGCGTCCGCCTTCTAAGCAGGGATGGGGAGGGGGGTATCGGGTTCATGTATTCTCCCCAACGGAACTTTGTGTTTCTGGTTCTGGGTGACTGTGGGTGTAATGTGCATGTTTCCGGCACTGACACAAGTAATTGAACTTAGTGTAGGGCTGCGAGTGTAATTTTGAACAAGTCAAGCTACATCTTCGGCAGCATCATTGCTTTCCATCAGGTGAGATAGAGGTCAAATCATATCTCAATAATATCTGTCCTAATTTTAAGTGACAATGCCGTCGACGTCGAAGCACGTTCTTAATTGTCTGCATACGTTGCTAATTTATTCTACAACACAAAGCAAATCCTTATTTGTCAATTCAGTCGACGCCTGTTCCTAAGGCCGCGTGCACACAAAGCGCAGATGCGATCGAATCGTAAATAGAAACAAAAGACGCGATGCCAAACAACGGTACGCGGAATCCCGTAGAATCCCACAGCTATCCCGCGGTGGTATCTAGCAGTGAATTGTTTGAATAACAGGTGATCTTTGTTGGCTGAGATGGGATCAGCTTGGAGTTTTATGGATCGAATGGAGCGCTCAGAGCTAGGAAACATTTGAACGTCTTTAAAGTTTGGAGTTGATTGAATAGCAAAACTACGTAACTTTTGGTACCGCATCGTCTTTAACATTAATTGATAAGAACTAAGTGTAACCATGCTTTCGAGCCCACGTTAAGTCCTTGGTCTTAGTAGTTAGAGGTACGTCGATGTTGGTTAGTTATGCCGGATACCGATAGGCGGCTTGAAAATTCCTGACTGAAAAACTGCACACCATTTTACAATTTTAAAAGATACGTAAGCTACAGATAAACATAAGCCTGGGTAAGAATAAAAAAATGGTTTAATGCAGCAGGACGCGGAAGCAAAGACCAGGTTATGTAATGTTTATAAAATAACCAATTATTTTATAGATCGGCCCGTACACTCCTAGCTATTATTACCATACCCTATTTACTTTTAAAGCGTAACCAACTTTTGTAAACATTGTTGCAATAAATTATTTATTGTAAAATAAGGCAACTTTTTTTGATGGCTAGTGAAGACTTGGGACGTAAGCTGAAAAATTGCTTTATTTTCAATCCTACTAATATTATAAATCCAAAAGTTTGTTTGTAAGTGTGTAAGTATGTTTGTTCCCTCTTCACGCTTTAACGGCTGAACGGTTTTGGATAAAATTTCGAATGTACATACAAGTACATTTAAGTATATAAAATATCCGAGAACTACTCTGTGAGGCAAAATAAAGCCGTTAGCAAAAAAGAAAATTGTTCAATTCGTCTAATGTATGTTTTTTACAAATATGCTCGTAAATATATAAAGAACATCATCATGAATCACGCCCCCAAAACAGATCAGTATCCAATATTTGCATACGGAAATTGACCTTTCGTCGCTCCGTACTGCTTGTTCAAGTAAATCACTCGGCGGGGAGTCGCTCCGCTTATCGCGCCGCTCATCTCTGCGCGCGCTCTAAATTAGATCGAGCGAGCCGCGGCCGCTTGAGCGATGTCGCTAAATGATATGGAGTCTATTGGATTTGCACGTTGATATTTTAATGTCGCATGCAGTTAAATATTATTTATTTTAGAGACATTCAAAATAAAAATCAAAATCGTTTATTCACATGGGTCCCAAAGAGTCACTCATGAAATTTAATGATTCTATTGCCGGATTCGCAAAATTACAGCCATCTCGAGAAGAACCTGGCAAGAAACTCGAACATTGATATTATTTAGTACTTTACGAATGTCTCAAACTTAAAAGAATGGCTCATTTGAAAACTAGCCGTGCTCAACAGCTTGACCGTGTATATCAAGTTAAAAAGTAGCCTATGTGTATGCCTGTAATCCTAGATATAAGCTATATTCCAAATTTCATCCAAATCCGCCATAACAATGTGAAGAGAAAACAAATATTTACTTACACACAAACTTTCTGATTTATAATATTAGTGTAATATTCGCGATCCAATATCGTTTTATCGCGAAGATGTTGCGAGACGTGGTGAAATTTTTTCAGGAATGGTTTTAATGTGATTTTTTTAAATTTTGATAATGTTTGAAGTTGTACAACATCATGTTGCTGTGAAATAAAAGTCATAGATATAATTTGAGGCCGTAACATTAAGTGGTAAGCGATGTGGTCGATGGTGGTAAGCATGCTAGATGAGATCCAGTCTTAAGGATAACTGCTGGTATTTGGTACGGAGTTTGACATACTCAATTACATTACTTGCATCTCATTAAATTTACCTTTCGTATCGGAAGGCTACCGCCTTTAAAGTGTTCCGCTATATCGTAATTATTTGATGATACTCATTATATTCTCATTTCAATAACATACTCATCAGATGATACCCGCCCGATGACAACTTTAAATCAAAATTCGAATTTATAATTAACATACGCGAACAACATTTTCGCTTTAAAGCGGAGTAATTAACAAAAATGTTAATTTTTGAAGCAGTCAAGTGAAGGTATTCGATTAACCCGATGATAACATTAAAGTGAATGTAATATGAATTTGGGAATGTTTTTTGCATTGATTCCGATCGCGGACCCAATTTTTTTACAGGTTTTTTTATGCCCGAACTAACATTTTTGGTTTTTTGCAATGTCATAATACTTTATCTTCATGGGAACGGATTTTATATAAAAGATAATTAGAACTAAAACAATTCAAATATTAGTCATATTTAGCTCGTTTTGAACAAAGATGAGGTGATTTAAATTCTCACATGAAAATGAATAATTGAAACGCAAGCAAAGCTTAAAAAATTCGGTGTTTATTCTGCTGCTGTATTTTAGCTACACAGCTCAAATATAAAAAAATACTAATATTTTTATTACTAAAAAATGAGATTCTCGTATCCTTTTAAGTCGTCAAAAATAGGTCATTGTACTGCAAATTAAAAAAAAAAGACAAATTAACGCGTGACCGCACATACACGATCCAAATTGCGACGAATCGATGCGTATAATTCGATTCAACGGATGCATCCCCTGTAAAATCACTTAATTAAAATCGCGGTATCAAAAGTACCGTCCGATTTTTGACACATCATCGTTTTTTATCTCTAAGGTTCTGACGCACGTGTTCTTCAATAGCATAATATCTAAATAGCACGGATCTCCTCTCCTTGCTATTTAGATGATGTGGTTGTCTGTTAAGAGTATGCTATATTTGCTAATCTGCTAGTAGTGTCAGTAACTTATTTATGTGTCATTATATTATTAGTGTTATAAACGATTTTGATTTGATTTGACTATACTGTACTGTGATGTAGTATAAGATAGAGCATGCTGTGTTTACCTATAATTTGTTGGGCACATATATAAAATTGATTACTTTCAAAATTATAAAAGTATGTCATAAAGTACATCTACCATGCTATCGTATAAATTAGTTTTCTAATAGTAATCGCTAACGGTTTTTGTATAATAAAGCACACTGCTACTGACAAAGCCTTCACATATATTTTTAAATTTAGCTTTTGTTGTTTCAATTATTACTATCAGTTTAAAAACTTACATTAGCTAGCTGTGTATTTGAACGCTTGGAATGTGAGTGGAATATAATATATGCGAGTTGTAAGAGGCTATATATTTTATTCATCACTTTCCAACAAATTATATAGCGGCCAAATGCTTACATATCTGGCTTAAAAAATAGGGTGTAACGTAAAGACATACCATAGAAGTGAATATTTTGTACTACAGGGAAGTATTTTAATTATTCATCACAGTGTTTACGCCGACAATTTTCTTTATAAAAAAAGGTTGCGGATCAGAATTTCAAAGTCCTCCCACGAGAAATTTACTTTAATAAAGTTTATGTAGTAACAAGCATGCTATTAAAGAGCACGTGTTTTAGGACCTCAACCTTCCTTGTAAGTGTTAAGGTCTCAATTTCATTGTTTAAATCGTGTGTGTTGATGCGTGATGCCGAAATGCTCATGCGTCCCGTCACTCGGCGAAACGGTTCGGGAAATTGAGACACGAAAACGGTTGTCATTCGTCTCGGCCGTTTATCTCTGTCTTGTTATCTCGAAGGATGATTTACATATTAATTACTTTTTAAATACATTAAAACCATCGCCTCTTTTGAATTATTTTGATTTATATTACGCAGGTTAATTAAGAACGTGTAAATGTAGATTTGGCGATCTAAATTTTCGCGTTCGTGACTAAAATTATTATTTGTAAAAAATATTGCTCTTAAGCATATTTATGCGAATGTTAGACTCCATGTTGAAATAAATGATTTTATGCAACCACATGCATTTTAAAAAGCATGTATCTTTTGCTATTTGTTGATTATATATGCACCAATGGTAAGGTCTCAATTATATAACATTGTTAAAAGCAATAATGACAGTAACTTATCTCTTAGTACAAGTGTCAAAGTCAAAGTTTTGAAAATATGTATATCTGTATTATGAAAACGATGCATTGATTTTCACAAATCATAGCTTAAAACACTCTCGATCAAGTTACCTTTCAAACAAATCAAAATCGGCTGTCGTTTGGGAGCTACAAAGTCAGACGGAAAACAAATACGCTTTCACACTCACAGCCCCACACTAAGTTCTATGTCTTGTGTCGTGGGTGCCAGAAACATTCACACCACACACAATCAGAACCAGAAACATAAATTTTCCTTTGGGAGGCAACTTGTGTTCCCACCGGAATCAAACCCGATACTGCTTAGAAGGCGAACACATACTCAAAGCCAACGGGCAGTTCAACATCCATCCGTAAAACCCATAACGTCCCTTTTGCGTCGGGGGTTAAATATGTCATTGACCAGCACATGAAGAAAATTTTTAGATACTTTTATTCTGTTAGTACATTCGCGATTCATTGCCAACTTTGAGACAACACTCAATTTTCCTCACCGTAGAGATGCACCGCAACAATACAGTATCGTAATGAGCCATAGTCCATAGACTATATTTTACTCTAGATCGCGGCGTGTGAACCGATCGGCCTGTCATTTGCCGCCAACTGCCATTACCGGGATGGCTCTATGGTTCGTGGGAATACTCTATGGGAGACAGGGTTGACACATTGTTAAATTCGATTTTTGTTAATCAAGTCTCGCGCTTCGTCAGGTCGATCGTAGCTAGAAGGTTATGCGATTTTCATGGGATTGGATGGGTGACCGTTTAGTAGGATTATAAGAATGGAAGGTGCTACGAGTATATGGCATACCCGTTTCAATTTTGTATGCAGTATATCAACCAACTATATGACACTTTTTGAATTTTATTATGTAAGTAGGTGGGTAGTTTTGGGCCCGCTATCTACGTACATTTAGCCAAATTGAGGATTATATATTTCCTAAGATTATGTAATAGTCCATAAAGTAGTGGTCGAAGAATTACAAGTTTTGGAATATAATACGGAGTTTTTGAATACAATATTAAAAGTGACAACGACATTTTACCACTTGTGCAGCTAAATCCTCTTCCGACATCTAATATCATTACTATTTTTGAAAGCAAACGTAAACTTATAATAGATATACATTTTGGTATTGTAGATCCAGCGTGGCAGCCCTACTGCTAGTGGCGTTGGGTTAACAGGTGCATTTGTTGAACGTGATGAGTGCAGGGTCAGGGTGCACCTCACTATATCCTAGGTCATCACAATAGCACAGAATTTTTTTTATGGATTATAGACAAACATTAGACCACAATCTCACCTGATAGAAAGTGATGATGCGGCCGAAGATGTGACATGTTTGTAATGTAAATGTAATAATTCTGAAAACTTGTGTGCAATCTTTGAAACCAAGTATCCTTGTTAGAACTGACCGTTGAATTAGTTGAGTGAGCGTCCACCCTCTTTTTTTGTTCGCGGGATTAAAAAGAGATATATTTAAACAAGCAAGCATGTCCCACCGTCGACCGCATCGTCGCTTTCTATCAGGTGAGATTGCGATCGAATGCCTGTAAAAAATACTGCAGGACGGATTTCGATACGAGGAGGACTAGGACATAGATTACGTACCTGGTACTATGTACGTTACTTTGATTACCCGAACATATTATTGTTACTTGTCCTTATCAGAAAATAGTATTGTTACTAGGCAAACATGTTCCATCTTGAACGCAATCTGACATCTAGTGAGATAGTGGTCAAACGTTAAACTTCTCAAAATTAAAAATAAACACGCCTGCTAAATATTAAAACGGGCGCTATCACGATCTACAATCGTTAAAAATTTAATGCCAGTCATTAAAATTATATGTTTTTAATTAGATATCAACTATACCTACTCGGCGTCACTGTAATTTGAAGTTGAAATAACGTTCGTAGCCTCATTTGAAGACTATATATAGCAAATAAAATTAATATTAACTCTACAGATTAACATCTACGTTTCGGAGATTGTTATGACGTTTGAATGTCAAGACATGAGGTCTCTGACGAAGGAGTATATTCTCACTGAATGCGTTCTCTACTACACGATAAAGTTATAGAAAAATATATCTATTAAAAAAAAATTCATCTACTCTGAGCATGGAGGAATAGGCTTCAATAATTGGGCATTCTTGCTTCCGGAAGTATGTTTAATGGATACATTCTAAGTTAAACTTTCATCTGAATAAAATAATTAAAGCGCGACGTGTGAAAAACAAATTGGGCTCTTTTGTCACATCGTAATTGAAAGATCACCAGTATTTATTAGACAATGTATTTCAATTGGATCGTTTTATTAGATGCATTGTGTCTTATTAGATGTATTATATGCATTTTCAAACGTAGTCTGTTACTCCATTAATCTTATTAGTCATAATAACATCAATTATTATTAATTCTAAATGTGAAGATTGTTAGTTTGGTTAATCTATTGTTTTACACACATACAAAATAAGTACCTGGAAGACCGAGCTTTGCTCGTCTAAAAATGAAACAGCTAGATCGATATATCGCCCCCGAAACCCCCTGCATACTAAATTTCATTAAAATCGTTGGATCCAGAGAAAGATCCAGATTATATAATATAAGACAACCTATCATTGGGATAGTTTGAACAGTATGCTACAGGCTTCAGTGACATTCAACTTGTCGACAAAATATCGCATGCTCTGAGAATTACTACGATCTCAGTTCTCACAAGTAACAAACCGCATGTCCGTAAGTGAGCGAGTCGAATGTGTAATTGTCTAATAGTGCAGGAATCGGTACGGATGGTACAGTCAGTGATCTGTGCTTTGGGAAGATGTGGACTCTTTAATGTTTGTGGCACATTTGGGTAGCATCTAGGTTTTAAAAATAATATTAATGGACTACAAGCCCATTGCCTATATTTCCTTAAACTACATACATCTTTATAACAAAAACCTTAGTTATCTACAAGGCATCGAGCTTATAGGTAACTTAGGTAAGTAGTAGGTAGCTACGATTTGATTTACAGTATTTGATAGTAAGTGGTGATGTGGTCGAGGGTAGTAAGCACGCTAAATTAAGAATTGGTTCTCAAGAGTTCTATTAAAAACTATTTTATTCATCGATCTACAAATACATTTCACGGAACATAACATAAGCGACAAAACAAAATATAAGCGATAGTTCCGGACCCGCGGGAAATCCGGGATAAAATTTTCTTTCATAAGAACCTTCTCCTGACAGTAATTAACACAACAAAAATAAATTTACGAAATTGTTCCATTCGTTCACGCGTGATGCGATGACCAAAGGAAATACAGATTTATTTTTATATAAATAGATTTTTGCAATCCTTACTTCAGAGTTATACTAACGATTTCCCCCGTACTGTCCGGTATGACTTGATTTACATTTGATAGCTTTAATTTTTCATGCTCTCGGTACATTACATGCAAACATACACGCCGCCTCTACTTGAATATAGGGATTGGACACACTAACTTATACATGCTGACTTTTTAACTTAACGAGATAAGTATAGTTAAGTTATTACGATGATTTATTGTGTTAAGTTTTTGTATGGATTTTTATAAGCTCGATGGGAACCTACCATGTTAAGGAGTTTTTTTATGTTGTCACACTCATACGCAATAACTGTTTTTTTTTTCCTTTATTCACAAATTAAAATATTTACAGTAGGTACAAACAAAAGGTTAACATTTAAAAAAAACACTAAGGTTTGTAGGGATAATGCTATCATTTTCAGTCTACATCGAAGTGAAAACTAGGTAAGTGTATTTATTAATCATAAAGTATGTCTAGATTAGGTATAAATAATGTTTTAATTTTGCTTTAATGTTTTTTGGCGTATCGGTGGTGAGACTAGAAACACAGTTTACCTTTCGAGGAAAACTTCTGAACACTCACGCACCCGAGAAGGTTTCACAGCTACAGCCCCACACGTAGTTTAAAGACTTGTATATTATGTTGGCCAAAAACATTTAGATCACACTTCTTACATCTTTCTTCTGGTAATAGGAAATAGAACCCCAAATGTTTATTGGGAAGGAAAATTGTGCAGCTATAGGAAACCCGCAGCGCATAGGGCAGAGATCTACCCACTGCGCCAACTGGGTCGTCAGTAAATTGAGTTTTTTTCTACATAGATAAATAAATTAATGTCCATAGATAAATAAATGTCCTCCATAGCAGAGGAAACATTGAATATTAGCTATCTAACTTAATTAGCAACATCAATATCTGCTTATAATTAAAATAAAAAATATACCATATACAAATTGCCCCTGTCGAAGAACCTAACCATGGATATACTAGATTCTAGATTACCAAGATGTATCTTTAACTCGCACAGATGTTCAGTGATAACTAAACTGAATCGCTTTTTCATACTAATTGGCTTAATTACTATCTATTTAAGTAATTACTCTGTGTCAATTACGATACGAGGCTGAGCCTGTTTAGATTAAACTGTTAATGTTTGTAGTTTAATCACTATTTTTATCCTACTTTTTATCTTGATTAAAGCGCATAAACTGTCCGCTGCAGGTCTGCATTCTAAGCAGCGGGTATCGGAATCGATTCCCGGTGGGAGCACAAGTATTCTCCTTAAGAGAAATTTGTGTTTCTGGTTCTTGCTGCGATTGTATGTGTGATGTGAATATTTCCAGAAGCCACGACACAAGTCATCGAACTCAGTGCGGGGTCATTAATGTGAAAATGTTTTAAAAATCTAAATGGCATGTATTTGTAGGTTTTTCTAGGTTTTTCTGTTATTTAAGTTCCGTTTTTTGAAAATATAAGTTGGATATATATTTTTGAACATTAATTAATTTATAATATGTAAGTATTTATTACGTTAGTTTTATGTATGAACCCTGATGACCCAATATGGCATATTTACGTAATTATTTATATGATAGCCAACATTTAACAAAATTAGGGTTAAGAATGAAGTCAATTTGAAAATTGTAAAATTACTAAGAGTAATTACAATAATTTGTTACACAAAAGGAATACAAATTAAAAAGACTGGAGAGTCTTTGGGGATTGCCGATAGAAGTGAAAACTATATATAATATAACTATTACATGTTGATCCCCGATCGTGAGCAATATGTATCGCGCGTAGAGCTCTACAAATATTGGCCGTTCGGTGACGATGTCGCGAGTTTTATGATTTTTGTTCACCCAAAAAGTCATCAACGCGCCTAAAGAAGTTTTCACTTCAAAAACAGGATGTGCCGTAAAGATACAATAGAAGTAAAACTTTCATATTACAGGGAAACATTTCAAATATTCATCACCGTGCTTATCCCCACCATTTCGTCACACAAAAAACTTGAGCATCAGAATTACAAATCCCTCCCATAAAAATTTTCACCTCAAAATCACCCAAATTGAATCAACCCACGATCTCCACAGAAAATGTTAGACAGTTATCAATTTCACGCCAATAAAAAACTAAAACAAACTACGTCTACGGCCCGTAACTATCACAGCGTATTTACATAAATGACCATCGGACACGTGTGCACCAACTGTTAAGTAATCTGTGACGTGCGAGTTAATTGAGGCGCAGATTACGTAACAGTAACTATGTAATTGTAGCATGTATAATTTACCGGCGTAACGCGGTTGCTTCGCCCCGGGAATAGGGCTGGGAAGTGGACGTGTTAACATATGTTAACAAGGTTTTGTGGCCTTCATAAAATGCAATAACAAAAGAGATAATGATATTGGAACGAAAGTTCCTTATCGTGCGTTGCGAAAGGGGGCTAGACGGAAAAAATTAAGACCAAAAGTTGTAACGACACTTTTTGTTATAGTTGTAAGTCATACCACGTTCTTGTCCGATCACCGAAGTTAAGCAACGTCGGGCGCGGTCAGTACTTGGATAGGTGACCGCCTGGGAACACCGCGTGATGTTGGTTTTTGCATGTTTCTTTTAATTTTGGAGCGAAAGTTCCTTAACGCGCGTTGCGAAAGGGGGCTAGACGGAAATTGAACTTCGTTCCATCCGGGTGTCCTTTGACACCTCTCAAGTTTTTTTTTTTTATGATAATAAACATAATAATTTGCTATGCTTGTAAAAGGCGGCTAAGTTTAAGTTTTGATTACTTAGGATTAGACCTAATTAGTTTGCAAATAAACGTATGAGTATGAGTAATTAGGCCCAAAGAACAAGTCGTTTTGGTTTAGTTGAGTGCGCGCTAGCCTTCTAAACAGGGGTTCGATTTCTGGCGGAACACAAGTTTTCTCACCAAGGGAAATTTGTGTATGTTTCTTGGTGTTATTCTGTGTGTGATGTGAATGTTTCCGGCACCCACGACAAAAATCATTGAACAGTGTAAAGTGAAAGCATTTTTAGCGTTTAAAAGTAATGGTAACAAGTAATTTGTTCCGAACTGAGATCTAGTGACGAATAATTCAACTAATTGACAACAGTTCTAAGCAAAATCTTTTGAATATGTCTTCACTAATCGTAAATATTTTTTAATAAATATATATGAATAAAAGTGTCAATAAGATTTCAAAAGAGGATGTTCTCATTCTTAGTGAACACTGTTTCATTTCCTTGCGAACATTCACTTGTATTGTGAAATTAGGACGGTTAAAAGAATTTATATATGTATAAAATAATATATGTATAAAAAACTATGATGATTTTTGTTACCATGACGTATTTTTCTTGTACTAGTAGTACCATGGACTTAATTATTAAATATTTGTAGAATTTAAGTCGGTTTTGAGTAATAATTCATTTGTGACTTAAACGATAAATAACTCAATAAAAAGTAACGCACAAATTCATCATCTAAAGAAGGCACGGTGTCCTTTCAAAAATGAACCTTTTTATAATATTTCATCCATATTTGTCACACAAAAAGGGCACGTTTGATCTTTGAATTCCGTTAACCGATCGATTATCGATAAACGAATGATTTATTGTACATAATTGATTTAATTCATTCGCTTACCCCGCGGGGTATCGCGCGACACGTCACCATGACGCGCGACTTTTTGACGCATGACAAATTGTTGTGACAAAATATTTCAACAGTTGCGTGAGCTAACCCTCATCACTATTTGGAATCTCACGTACTCAAAACATTTAGTTTCTATAGAAAATAGATTTTAATCCATAGAATTAAAATTCAAATTCGAGCGGAGTCAACAAAAGTGTAACGCAGGATGGATGACGTAGCGATCTCGATTCAAATTTGAAAATCGAACGAATGAGTGAACGAATGATTTTGCATTTGGAATTGTACAAATTTTATTAGTGAATGAGTTTTATGTCAATGATTTGTAGGATGACTTTGAATTTATATGCAGATGTTAGCTTCCCTTTAGTTTGCATTCGAGTCTTGCCTGAATTAATTACGGTTATATGCTTATCAGATGATTTTAAACCATCTGCTTGATCCCGTGACGCAGCCATAAACTTACACATATAAAAGTGAGACATGTGTATTCACATAGTTTTTTTTATTTTGGCTTCGCAATCTTATGCATTTAGCCAGTGTCAAGTAATAATATATTTCAATTGTATTTCATATTAAAAGTCTTAGTAACAAGTCATAGTCAAAATCTAGTAAAAGAGTCAAAGTACAGTCATAGTCAAGTCATGCCCTGTTAAAGTGGTAGAAACTTTACTGGACCTTCTATCGGAGTTTTGGAGCGAAGACGAAAATAATGTTTTTAAACTTTGCATGATTTGCCTACATTAATGCTCGTTTACTAAGTATTAACGGTTAATAATCCACCATTATTTCAAATTAACACTCGAAAAATCACAGGTTTTAGAAAATTATACAAAATCATCCACGCCATTTTTTACAAGTCAAAGTCAGTTTAATATAAAATAAACTTGAAATATATTGTTACTTGACACTGGCTAAATGCACAAGGTTGCGAAGCCAAAATTAAATGATAAAAAATAAACTATTTAGTACTTGAAGATTCAGCAAAAATATGACTATTTGAAATATCAGACTCAAAGTCTGATCGCAACATTATTTTACAAAATATGTAGACTGTTGTAGTCTATGTCCAATAGCTCAGGTCATTAATCTCAAGCCTACTTTACAAGCACCTGATTTCCGTGTCGTTTTCCTCGTAGCTTACAATGCTTGCTATTAACGTATTCATTAATTCCTTTTCACATTGGAGTGACGTACAAAAATACCGACAAACAAATGCTCTTGTTACAAGCTGTGGATTTAAATAATAGACTGGATTAGAGATTTCTACAGCGGGATACGGCGCGGGTGTATATGGAGCTAAGCGAACGCTATAGTTATGCGATGATCGACGTGTCAGAAAAGAGTTTTGGTTCGTTACATTCTAAATTGAAATTGTATTTTACTTTTAATTTAAAATCCATTTTACTTTTTCCAGACAAAGTTTGAATGGAGGATATTATCCTACTAATAATACATTGATTTGGCTGGGAGACTGAAAGAGTCGACACGTGACCAAAATGCCGGTTTGTATTTTGCACAGCAATTAAGTCTCGCTGTGCAACGAGGTAACGCAGCCAGCATTTTGGGCACACTGCCAACCAATGACTTTTTGTATTAGGTTAGTAGTTTAGTTAAATCTGTATTTTCTTTATTTATTAAAAAACAAATTACATAAAAAAAAAAAAATATCCTACTAATATTATAAATCCGAAATTTTGTGTGTAAGTGTGTAAGTATATTTGTTCCCTCTTCACGCTTTAACGGCTGCACGGATTTGGGTGAAATTTTGAATGTACATAGCTTATACCTAGAATTACCACATAGGCTACTTTAAACTTAATAATAGCGGGCGAAGCCGCGGGGCACGGTTAGTATATTATATAAACATAAACGCCTACACACACAGCCCCACACTTAGTTCAATGACTTGTGTCATGGGTGCCGAAAACGTTCACATCACACACATAATCACAACCTAAGTTAAGGCGATGGACCTAGTTAAGCTAGAATGTAGGAGGGTGAAAATACTTTAAGACCTTATACCTACATATTGAACAAAATAAAATCAATAAAATCGGTTGAGCTGTTTCGGAGAAATTCGGACACAAACACCGTGACGCGAGATTTTTAATATTTTTATACATTAGATTACACATAGACTGCTTAACTGTGAGTATATTTTGATGACAATGTTAATATTAAAACCAGAAGCATTTAAGAAGGTTTTTTGTCTGTCGCTACAGTCTCATTTTCATGCTACTTGCGACGAATCCTTTGTCGACTATTTGTCTTGTTTAACTTTGTGGTATGGTAATACTGAGTGACTGTACAAGCGTAATGGTTTCCTTGCCAGTACAGATAACGTTACGGTTGAATAATTACATCTGAATTAATGTAACAGAACTTTATATATTTAAGTTGTTTAGAAGTATATCTAACTTTATAAATGCAAGGACGGACAATAAAGCAAAAACGACAGAGCTCAAATATAATAATATATATTATGTAACACATAGGTAAAAATATGAATAAGAATCTTATATACAAATTTAACTAACCTATTGCAAAAAGTCGTTGGTCGATAGTGCGCCCAAAATGCTGTTTTACCCTCACTGTACTATTTATGTATTTGAATCCGCGGCCATATGATGTAATTCCATCATTAAATTATCCTTTATTAATAACCATAGATGTAGTCCTAACGTGTTCGCCATCTTCAACTACATCATCATCACTAGCCATCAGTTGCGATAGTGGTAAAATGCTAGCAAATCAGACATAAAAAAGTGAGTTTTCCTTTCTCTTTAATACTTTAGTTCTGCCTAGCTTGACTAATTAGTCAAGTTAGATTCAAGTAGAAAAAAATATCGCAAATTTTTCTTCCTTTTTGTACAAACAAAAATGCTATAAATATTGTTAGTTTTATATTCTTAGGAAGAGATTATTTCCATGTGATGTCAGCGTTAGCTACGCTTTCAACCTGTTGGTTCTCCACCTTTACTAAAGTCCGACCTCTGACATCGAAATCAAATCGATGACTGGCCGATGAACATAATGGTATTATGATATAACGTGGTATCACCTGACTTTTTGTCTATAATACAACCTATTGTTTGTCGTAAGCTATATTTTGCACTCGGATAGTTAAGTCGGGGATACGCTAGAGCATTTCAATCAAAAGAATAGTTAATATTTCATAACTATTTTTAAGTTAAATTGTTTTCAAAATGACTATCTGTATTATCATATATATAACACTATAAATAATTTATTCAATTGTGTTTCATTTATTATCAAATATATTATTATGATGCAATATTTATTTGCATTTCGATTAAGCAATGGGTAAAGGTTAAGTGAGAAAGTCTCATCTTTTATGATTAGTTCCACATTTGTTTGTACTAGTCAACTATTAATTAGTATTTAATTAAACTCCTAAGTTTAATACTCCTGTAGAACGAATACATATTATTAACATTGATTGACTGTTGTAATAGATGGGAAAATGCCAACCTTTCCAATTATTGAGAAATCTTACCGTGTATTTAATGATTGAAAATATTTAGTACTCTTAGTAAGTTTTTTTATCTGTGATGCAAACATTTGACCACTGTCTTAACTGATGTTAAATAATTATATTAAAAACAAACTGTTCGGATCGGATGTGTATTTACTTTACCTATCACCTTACAAGATTAATGTAAGTTAAATCGATTAACGACACATTAGTATGTAGTATTCATCATCCATTATATAGTTACTGTTTAAATTGCAATGTATTTAACGTATGCTTTTTGCTACCGAATATACCAAACATAATTTAGGCTTACAATCTTGCTGTACAGCTAATAAGTTATCTCAATTATACCAAACAATTATAAGCCCATTAAATTGTTTATTGGTGTCAATATTAAAAACAATAAACACCTTTTGTATTTTTGAAGGTTCAGCTTTGAGAAAGGTTCAGCTTTGAGAAAGAATATTAAAATCAAATACCAAAATACGTAGTTTTCCTCCAAAACCTTTACAAAAGCATTCGCATTTTTGGCATGATTTTCAATCTTATTTTAAAGTCGCGCGACAAGTCGCAGAATTGAAAACGCACCTTAAGCCCCGTTGCTTAGTCACCTCACCCACTTCCCATGCCGATTGTCTGTACGTCTGTCTGTACGAACGTGGCTCATTTGTACATAATCACTTTTGTTTAGTGGAGGTTAGTAGGTGGGTTCAGGACAATGATAGGTTAGTGTTGTGACGAAAAATCGCCGACTCGTAGTTAAAACGTAATTAGAGGACAGACATGATCAAATCCGAGTTGTTCCTTATGAAAAACATATTTTGAATATAGAATATACTATAGTTCTATTTATATTTTGATTTCACGATACGAACACATAGCTTAGAGAAGGTAACGGGATATATCAGGCTAAAAACATTTATTACTAATGTTTTCACACTCGCAGCCTAAGCTTAAATCGAAGACTTATAAGAGGATATATAATGCAGATTAGATATTCACATCAAACACGATGACATTCTAAGCCACAAACAGTTTCCATTGGTGAGGACAGTAATTGCTGACCCTGCAGCGTCACGATGACATACAAACAAATGTATTCACAGCCCCACACTAAGTTCAATGATATGTATCGTGGGCGCCCGGAACATTTACAAATCACACACAAAATCACACCCAGAACCAGAAGCATAAATCTCCCTTGGGATGAAAAATTGCTCCTGCCGGGAATCGAACCCAGGACCCCCAGCGCAGAGAGCAGAGACTTGCCCGCCCCGCCAACTGAGTCATCAACTGTTATATATAACTGTTGGTATACTAATATAAGCGGTATTAACCGAAGCTTAAATTTAATCTCGATAAAAAATATTAATTCATTTATCAAGTACTGTAACATAACAATTACAAGGAAGTGTAATGAATATTTATCAGTATTAAGCCATCACCTCCAGCCGGCGTTAACATTGTCACCAACACAATGGCTACCGTGCCCTAATAGTTCGAATACAATCGGCGACTACTCGATTGTAGTGTTGTTAATGTTATAATCGATTAATCGGTGCTTGGTCGATGGTATTATATCTGTAAGACGTTTTAGTACAGCTTAAGCATTATTAGCGCAGATTGTAAAACTGTAGAGTTTTGGCGTGAAATTGAGAAAATGACGGTGTAGATTTTGTATTATTTTCCAAAACTTGCCATTCTCCGAGTGTTAATGCGTAACGTGCATGAGTGTAGTCAAATCACACAATTCAAAACTCCTACAATTCGGTTTCTACAACGATACTAGGGCATAACTTGACTATGGCTGGACTTTACTTGTCTTTGACTGTTACTGGTAGTCACCGGACTGGTTTTATGAAATACCTAATTTGAAAAATAGTTATGAATTGAAATTGGTTAAATGCACATCGTTTGCGGTGCCAAAACAAAAAAAAAGATGGTAGTCTGTAAAGTCGGTTTACGGACGAATAATTTTACGTGATAACTTCATGAGAAAACATCGAAGTTTGTGCCGATCGTGCCTCTCTATCGCTTGTTCCGCGCTCTCGCTTGCACGCTCAGGCTTAGGCGGAACGTGACACTTTCGTATGTGCAGCCGGTGTTCATCTATTTATAAGACGTTATCACGTCAAAAACTTCAAATCAAATGAAATTAAATAATAGGTATGTATTCGAACACCGCGACACAACTTCTTAAACTTAGTTGCGGGAAAAGCTAATGCACAAAGTGAACCAAGCAAGACTTGAACAAACAAGAAGTTTATCGGTCTTTTATAGGATACATTTCGGAGAGTGTGCCACGGAATTGCATGATTTGATTCCCCCATCCCCCTTTTACCATCGGACATCCAGACAATCAGCCACGCGACATCGGTTTATGGTCGATATTCCAAGGGTGCGTACAAAGCGTTTTGCTTCCACATTTATTATACGTACTGCTAAGGAATGGAATTCTTTGCCCGAGTCTGTGTTTCCCGTTAAGTACAATCTAGGAGTCTTTAAATCTCGAGTGAACAGGTATCTTCTAGGCAAACATGCTCCATCTTCGACCACATCGTCACTTTCCATCAGGTGAGATAGTGGTCAAATGCTTGCCTATCGAGAATTAAAAAAAAAAAAAAACTTCAGTCCAGACTTTACTTGTGATCTCTTCTCTAATGTATACACGGTACCCACATCTTTTTCAAACTAATTTTTAAACTCAAACGTGCATAGGTATAATAAATATGTAAGTTTATAGCTGTAATATTCCCTCAAAAAATAATCACATGCGTGAGCATATCATACAGTACATAAGCAGTAACCTATTTACTAACCCCGTCACTAATTGCACGGTAGGAGTCGCAAGGGGCGCGGCGAGCGCTCGGCGACCAATCATCAGCGGCGCGGCACGCATGCGCACGATGACAAATACCTATACCGTGATCTGGTTCTAAATAAATTAGTGGGTGATGTAATTAGTTGCTGAATTGGTGACATTTGGAATGTTGCCGTTGACGCTGTTAGTCGTGTAATTTGTCACTATAATGCAAGTTATGTTTTAACAAAGGCAGGCTAAATAAAATTTAGTATAGTGATTACGATCGGACAGTAAATTTGTAGTTTATATTTAAGATCTATTGCTTCTACTGGCGTTTTATTTAAGTTATTGTTATTGCAGTTAAGAGTAAAACAGACTGAATATTGTTTCTAAATAATGAATAAGGATAAGTGTTTTTGTTTTGCTTTTACAAATTAAATTATGTTTGGAGGGAGAGAGGTTTATCATACCTACTTTTTCACTCTTTAAGTGTGAATATATATGAAAAATTTGGTGGGGGGACTTAACTATTAATTAAGTACGATCTGTAGCTAAGGATAACATATATGAAAAAGTGCGTGTGTGTGTAGTATATATCTTGCACAATCTTTCAACAACGCCACGATACCCCCGACATGATACCCCACTTAATGCAATTCGTCGACTTTCAATTTATTATTTTTACAGTATAGCGTTGGCTGTCGCCATATTGAATTTTAATTACTGTCATATCTTTAATGACACTCGCAAAATTAAGACAAATTGATAAGAATCATTAAAAATAAGGAACAAACATATACATAACATACATAGGCTGATAAAAACATTACCTTCCTTTGCGTCGCGCAGTTAAAACGATGAACTATATGATATATATTGAAAGTCATGCAGACAATATATACAATACCGCGTTTCATTCGAATAAAATAAAATGTAAGCAAAGCAGACATCACAATTCCTAGTCGGTCAGTCACGCAGACCCGTAGCATAATCGTAACTAGTTTGCAACAATACGGTCGCACTTATGGCTCTTGTGCAACTTCTCACATTCCCGCGCAAAATTTCTTTTCCCCGAAGCCGAACACTTGTTTTACGAATTTTATGATAGCTTTTGTTAGCCGGCAGCTTTGCCTTTGAACATCGACGCGCCGACAGCTTTTTAATTTTTTTTTATTAGCAAACTGCAAGTTGTTCGCCTTTTTAGTACAAATTGTTTTCTATTTGACGGTTAATGGTTTAGGGTTATTGCGAGCGATACGTTTAGGGATTGTTTATTTGTTTCGAGATAAGATACTGTTGCAAATTTTTAGGTGATTAGTTTTTTTATTGTCGACGACCGTAATTTTGTGTAATTTAATAATATGTGAACAGGTTTATGAGCTAGTATATATTGCAACTATTTTCAAGTATTGGATGTCAGTATATAAGTTTTTGAGAGTAAGACACAAAATATATAATTTGTTTCTAAAAATCATTAATAAATCTAAAATAAATTAACCAATAATTACGTGTAATTTTATAAATCTGTCTATAGGTAGTGTAAGACCGAGCGTCTTAGGTATTTTTTTAACCAGCGACAAAAAAGGCTATAAGTTTTGAGTGTGTATTTGTGTATGTGACCATAGATCCCAAACGCCATCGTTATTTTGATTTCATTTGGTTTTTGTTTGGAAGATGACTTGATATTGATTTGATTGAAAGTGTTCAACTATATTTGGTATCAATTGGTGTAGCCGATATTAAAAAAATATATTTTTCTACTTGTATCTTAAACTACGGGCATTGTTGCAGTGCGTATGTAATCTAAAATATGATAGCGTGCACAAACCTGGATCTAGATCAGTAACTCATAGATCAATACGGATCTATATGGATGAGCGGCGCCCGCGCATTCAAGTGTCAACTCGAGGCATTTGTCGGTGCCTTAGTCGGCCACTTTACAACTCTACATCTTTACAGCTTACCAAGTCACACTCTTATTTCATAGTGATAAGGTTTAGATTGCAAAAAATGCAAATAGTTTGTTCTGGTAGGATTTATGGGAGAGTTTCGATTGATTTTCTAATACGTTTCGTATGATAGGCTGTTTCAATACTACGGAAGAGATCTAGAGACTGAGCATCGTAGGCATTTGTCAAGTTTGCATATAAGGTTACAGGAGTGGAATATATTATTAGGTATATGAATATACAAATAAGCGTATAAATATTGTATCATCGGATCATTTCGTTCCTACTGCTTGGATTTTACGCCTTCAATCACAGGGAGAGTCTAGGCCGTTGGTCATATACATATATATTTATATCATTAGTTTATTGCGTTCAAACTTTCGACTATTATCTCTCTTGACGGTAGGCGACGATGTAGTCTACGATGGAGCAAGTCTGCCTAAAATATACCTATTCACTTGCGACAAGACCCTCATATTGTATTTATTAGAAAACATCGACTCGGGCACGGAGATTAATTCCTTTGCGGTTTGCACTATTAATGTGGAACCAAAACACTTTGTCCGTATTTGAGGAATCTCTCCATATATGATGGAACGGGGACGGGGGAACTAGATCGTGTAGTTCCTTGGCACAGTCTCCGAAATGTATCCAATAAAAAACCGAGCTAGCTACTATACGTCGATGTCCTAAGCTCTAAACTTCAAATACAACAAGAACGTGCTCGCCCGAGGTCGAACATTCGCAAATAAATACATACTATATTATTAAGTTCGATGCCTTATATTCTGTATAACCTATATCAATCAGTAATTCTCTCTGAAAAACCAAAAAATTTTTTATAAAAACATTGTTCAAGATACGCGCAGTCTAGATCGCAATATCAAATATCATATATATCAATCAAAAATTGATATATCCTCTTGCAATAGAACACGAACGAAGTGCTCGCCCGAGGTCGAACATTCGCAGTAAACTATTACCATATTACGTTACCTTGTGACACATAGTCTGCGCGACCTCTCGGGTAATGAGGGATCATCAAATACAAATTACGAAACAAATATCAATGTTCTATCATTATTGTGGATACTTGAACACTCTGTATTTTGTGACGAGCTATAGCTTGTTGTTTGCGGATAAAAAGCAGGCTGCGCTTTGGGCCGAGTACGATTGTTATCACAGGCGATTATAGAACGTACGAGTATGCCGTAGCGTACTGGGGTGCGTTTAGTGCAGTAAAACTATGACGATTACGCAAGTCCTATACTTTGTCCTGCGTCTTTGTTCCCCGAACGGAATATAATATGTAAGTCTTCAAATCTCGAGTGAATAGGTATCTTTTAGGCAAGCATATCTCATCTTCGGCCCCATCATCATTTTCATCAGGGGAGATAGTGGTCAAATGCTTGCCTTTTCTGCATAAAAAATAAGATTCTTAAAGTTTCGGGCAAAATTCTCGAAAAGTTGGAAAACTATCAAAAGGTATGCTATATATCGAGTAATAAACTACGATTTCTAATTATTAGTATTAATTTACGGCATGTAGCTGAAGTTAATTTGACGTTAAATCTAAAATAAACTCAATAAGGCATAACTTTCATCGAAAAAATCTATTTAGTGGAACTCATCCTATGGTGAAACTGACTTAATGGAGGATAGAAAAAAGTCTGAAAATTTTAAATAGCGCATATACAAGTAACGTGGAAAATTAAGTCAGTTTTCATGCTTAGAGGTCAGTTTTCTTCCCTAAAAATGGTCTAGACAATCACTACATCTTCAACCGCATCATCACTTCCCATCAGTAGATATAGCGGACAAATGCTTGCTTATCCAGTATGAAAGAAAACTACGTTGCACATCGTAAACGTATGTTATTGCACATATCAAAGGACATATATCACAGCTACAATCAATTCAATAACACAGTGTTGTGTTTACTCGCAAGTTGCGCAAGCGCATCCGATGGCCGCATGTTACTGGAAGCGACAGTGGAAGCCCATCCGGGATGCGGACATACATTTAGTCACACATACAGACATACAAGTAGTACAGTAATGTCTGTGTTGACGCAAATGTCTAGTTGTATAGATTTAAAAATACTTAAATACCTATAAACTTCGAATACAGAAGCCTATATTGTAGTCGTTCGCACTGAGCTGAAATCTCGCGTCTACCTTCTTTCTAATAGAGAAAAACTTTTGAGGATAATTGTTTATAACAAGAGGCAAAATCAACATACACTTGATGCTCTTTCTGAAAAAAATTGCATCGATTTTCATCAAACTTGATAAAAACTATTTCGACCAAATCATCTTTCAAATAAAAAAAAATGCATTTCAATCGGTTCACGCGTTTAAGAGCTACGGTGCCACATATAGACACACACATAGCGGCCAAACTTATAACACCCCTCTTTTGTGTCGGAGGCTAACAAAATGTATTGTTGAAGACATGAGAACCCGATCCATTTTTTAAGTCGGTTATATATACACAATATTATTCAAACACCAATTGACACACCGTGTTCCACGGAATGTCGCATGTTACTACAACAATATTACTATACATTTGATTACCAAATTTTGAATATTTATGGTTTTGAAGTAAATCATAAACAGTTATAAGTCATAACATTATGAGACTGGTTCCGTGTTACCGAAATATAAATTACAAGTTTTCATTGGTTGGTTACAAATGTATGAGTCTTGTATGGAACATACTGTTATCTTTTTTTGTGGCACTGGGTTTGCCACAAACTGGTATTTGATTGTAATACATCTGGTATTTGATTGTAAACACAATTTTTAACAATTTTTACCCAGCTATGAATACAATTATGATTTTTGCATCGTATGTATGTATTTATACAAACAAACGCATGCACATTCGATATAAGGGATAATTTTATCCTAACTAAATTTACTCCTTTAGTTCTGCATGCTAATATATCCTACTAATATTATAAATCCGAAAGTTTGTTGATAAGTGTGTGTGTAAGTGTGTAAGTATGTTTGTTCCTTCTTCACACTTTAACGGCTGAACGGATTTGGATGAAATTTTGGAATGTACATAGATTATACCTAGGATCAACACATAGGCTACTTTTTAACTCGATAATAGCGAACGAAGCCGCGCGGCACGGCTAGTCCTACTAATATTATAAATCCGAAAGTTTGTTTGTAAGTGTGTGTGTAAGTGTGTAAGTATGTTTTTTCCTTCTTCACACTTTAACGGCTGAACAGATTTGGATGAAATTTGGAATGTACATAGATTATACCTAGGATCAACACATAGGCTACTTTTCAACTTGATAATAGCGGACGAAGCCGCGGGGCACGGCTAGTAATATATAAAAATCTCGTGTCACAGTGTTTGTAGTCGAACTCCTCCAAACAGACTCGATCGATTTTAATGAATTTTTTTCCGTGTAAATTGATAGGTATGAGAATAGGTCGTATTTTTCACCCACCTACACCCCCCAATTTTTTTAAATCGTGATTTTAGTTTTTATGAATGAACAATATCCAAAAGTTATGATGTTAAAGTACTAGGCGACCATAAACGCGAAAGAAGTACAACACGTTTCCTAAACGTGGCATTGCAGCGCAAGCCTGGAACAGCTAGTAATGGTATAAAAACAAAAAAAAAATTACGAATGTTAATTTAGCCACCACATAACAAGTGACTAAATTAACTTTTTGAAAATACCCTCAATACACTAACTGCAACATAGCTAAAAAAACTGGTTCAAGTAAACTTAAAAAATAATACAAAATCAATCCAGCCATTCGGCAGCTACAATGACACAAACACACATACACGACACGCCTGTTTTATTGGTCGGGGGTTAGTAAAAATGATAAATACCTTCATACGTCACCGTCACGTCACGACTGAGTATAGTCATGACAGTAATACATTTTTGAAGTCTGAAAACAAAAAATATCCCACTATATCTATCACGGTGTTTGATTGTAGAGGCGTTCTCTACGGTCACAGTGACTGGGCCGGGATGTGAGGCAAGCCGGACGGTCCACGGCCACAGTACAGATGTTACCTACCATGGTCTGAGGACGGCCAACGGGGCCAGTACTGTCGTGGTCGCTACCATGACTGTCAACGGGATGGTCAACGGTGATTAGGATCTGCCTTAGGTTTTGTTTCAATTATTCTTATGAATATGTAAATTGATTCCCTCACGTACAGACTGGAATTTCTACTAAAATATTCTGGGTACCCAAGATACAGGCCATGCCTAGTTTGGGGCCCACTGAAACTCATTGTAATGTATATTTCTTATGTTAAATAAATATTCATTAATTCATTCATTCTGTTGAACTTACAATTTTATGCTAGGTAGGCAAATATTAATTAAAATAAATATATTATTATTAAACTGAACATGAAATTATTTTAGTTTTGTTAGTTATTTCATTAGTATAGTTTATTATTAGCATAGTTATTTATACCTGTAACGAGGAAATATATTCAAATGTGGTTTTATAGTTAGGAAGGATCAAAGAGGAATCACTGTTTTTTTTTGTAAAAATGATTTATTTCTACCAATTTCACAAAAAGGAAGTACTCAAGTCGACTGTATTTTTTTTATGTGCTACCTCATGGCTTCTTTCCACGTGATTTTCCGATTTTGAATTTTTGTTGTTTGAAAGATGTTGCTTTCCAATTGGTCCCATTTAAATTTGATCAAGATCTGATCAGTAGTTGATAGTGAAATATCGTCAAAAGTTCCGAAGATAAAGCAGTGAAGTCGGATTTTTTAAGCTTTGCTTGCGTTTAATTATACTGTAGTAAATTGGGGATAGATACATATAACAAAGAAGTATGATACTCTATACCGCACTACTCGTGTACTACCTACTCGCTATTAGCGATAAGGCCGCCTGTTGTGATACTTTACGTATAAGCTTGTTTGTTACCTTTGTTTTATCTCATCTTATAAATCTATCCATCTATCTCGTTAAATCTTATCCTGACTATTATTTCATCTGTCTTTAATAGCAGTTTAAGTAAAAGTAACAGAATGATGAGCAACACTATTACGTATTCTGTGGCGAGAGCGAACAGCCGGTGCTACAGGTCTAATGAATTCTCTTAAATCTAGCATCAAAATTACTATTACTTATTTAACTAGACCCAGGCTAGGGTTACCTAAGTCAGACTTTCTAGTGCATGCTCTCTCACAACCATTAACTTGCCTTATTTCTCGGGTAATAAAATTCAAATTACTTTAGCACTTTCGCGTAGGGTCGGAGGAAAAATTCCAGAGGATATTTAATCTTAAAATAGTATGATAAGGTTGAGTTTTGTTTGTGACTGTTTCAAGGGTATTAAATAGTAGTAAGGTGCACTTTCTGAAGCAAGGGTCACGGGATGAGACCAACCTTTCACGAGCGGGACGTTCCACAGTGGACGCGGTTTACCAGACCTTTTCTTTTAGCGATTATTTATTTTAGGAATTCCTATCGAGTACGTTTTAATACACTTTATTAAGTGTTATTATACTACAAGACAATTGCAATATTAAATAACGTATAACTTAAGCGACATCTGCTTTTATTTTACAAATAAACGCGAATGTTAAAAAAATAAAATTTATTTATTAATACTTTATTTGATTCTCTATCAACCTACAATAGCTAGATATCTTTTTTTTTTCTGTACGTTTGTATGTGACTGAATTCCTCCTAAACGGATGGACCGATTTTGATGATTTTTTTTGTGTTTTCAGGTGGTTTCAAGAATTCACAATTCGATTAATTAAATAATGTTTTTATACCACTCCAAAGTACACAAGCGAAGCCACCTGCCACGGCTGCGCTTGTGTACTTTAGATTGGTATAAAAACTGCGCTAGAATGTTGATAAAATGTAACGAATTCGGAACAAATTATTGTTTTTTTTTGTTATTTAGTATGAGTATATAAAAAAAAATATCTTAAAGTTCCCTACTTCTGCGACCATTATAGAGCGTGTGGATTGTCCAGCATCCAACGTATGCCTAGATCTGCAGGTTTCGTGTTACTGACATATATTTGAATGCACTTCCGTCCTAGCACTGTCCCGGTGTATGTCCCGCCTATCTCCACGACTGTCCCGAAGAACTATGGACTCTGGGATGCCGGATTCTTTGAATACTTCAAGACTCTCTTAAGACATATATTTGCATGAACTCTGTCTGATTTCCTGGAACTTTTAATAACAACGAACTCATTGACGGCCCCGAGTTTAGTTCAAAGACTTGTATCTGGGGTTGGAACCGTTCACTTCACATTTGGAACAATTTTCCCTTGGAGTGAAAATTTTGGCTGCCATTCGTTTTAGCAGTAGCTTTACAAAATAGTCCGCGATAGCTAAAATAATTATCTTAAACGATACCTAGCCCAGAATACGTTTACCTTATTAATGCATTCAAAATTTCTTACATAAAAAAACAGAACAAAAAAAAGACACACGACAGAAGTGAAACTTTCGTATTACAGGGAAACATTTTAATTAATCATCACAGTGTTTACACCACTTTTCGTCACACAAAAAGGTTGCCGATCAGAATTTCAAAGTCCTCCCATACGAAGTTTCAGTTCAAAAAGGCACAGATAAATAATAAATTAAATAATAAATTCCGGCACCCACGACACAAGTCTTTGAACTTAGTGTGGGGCTATGAGTGTGTATGTATAATTCCAAATATATAACGTCAAATAGATCTCTATGCTCTCAGCCTCTGCACCAGCATTAGATACTAGTTACAAAACTAAACGTCTAATTTACTCGTCTAGCCAACTATGTTCTTGTAATGTTAACAACGCTCAACAGTCGCTACAAACAAGAACATCAATTCCAGACATTCACCAGAACGTTAGAAACTTGTCCACTAATTCGAGCACTTAGGTATTCAACTTAATTAGCGTCTAAGTCGAACTTAGAACTTACAACGGTAAGCATTTGACTTGTTAAGTTACGTTTAACATAGGCGCCTGATTTACTGAGTCAGTTTCTTCGATTCGTAAATCTAGTTGGCTGTTTTAAATTCTTAGATTGCTCGGATGTGCACAATGTTTATTTATTAGGTTGATCTATTGCGGCTTTTGTACTGTATTTTGGACGTAAAAGACAGTAACATGGAATAAATATACCAGTTAAAGCTGAATAATGCTGCTTTAAGGAGCCGATATACGTCAATGCGAGCACCTTTTTTTAACGACAGACAATTATCCCTCTTACTCTTTTACACATAAAGGCGCATATTGCATGGCTTATATTGTGGCGGTTACGCACGAGTGGCTTTTTTGATTTTCTATGGTTTTATTAAAATTTCGTGAAAATGCACTTAAAAAAAAACCGTCGAAGTCATTCGTCTAGTAACTATACAATGACTCTTACAGTGTTCTAATATAAAATTACAGAACAAAATGGTTTCAAAAAGAAGCTTCTTGTCAATATGGATGTCGATATAGGTTAAACATAATTAGGTTTGAGATACGTTATGCCTTATTTAAAATTTAGCTCGTATTGGTCCTGGAGCAGATTAATTCTGCAGTTTCTCGTTTTGTAAGAGTTAGAGTAGCTGCAGTAAGGCCTTTTCTATGACTTCCGAAAACTTGTGGCTGCTTAAGAAAACCCAATGTTAATTAATACTGAACAGAAATATAAAAAATCTAAACGTTCAGTATAATTAAAGCTACCGCCAATTAGTACAAGTAATGAAGCAATTAACTATCTTATTCATTGAGTAATTATAAATTCCCAAGCTGAAACGTCTCACCTAATAACTCCACTATAACACTGTAAGTCGCATATAAAACATATTACAGTGCAACGCGCCCCGCAGAGGGTCAAACCCGGTCTCAGTAAATCTGGGGCCAATTATATCGCACTGTGAGATGTATAGTTATTGTTCTTGTAACTATTTGTAGGATTATTATCGCGAGCTACGAGCTATTTATGACGTGGTACATTGTGGATGGAATGGGACTTCCTACATTGAGACACAAAGCAGTATTAATTTCTTCTTTAGTACTGTTTTAAGCCACAATTTATCTCCTGAACTCTTGATCAGATTTTGAAAATGTTTATGAGACCAACTTAACACCATACAATTTAAAAAACAAATTATGCAACTACGCCAGCGGAAGCTTGGCACAACTTGGAAGTTATGTGAGGCTATCTCTATGCAAAGAAAAGCGAAATCAACGCGCAGTTACTACTGAGATATAAACCCACCATACCCACCATTCCCACACTTAACTTCAAACGTAACTTAGGGCATGTAAGTAAAGCGGTCGGCTCGCTAAGTAATAGGTGAGTGTCAGCCGTCCGGGGACACACCGATGTTAACTTTATGGCGTAGGGTGTGGTCGGGTTGTAGCGGTTAGCGTATAATTCCGTATACGTACGAGTACTTACGTTGCGTAGGCTTCACACGTGACTTAATAAGCGTACTAAAACAACTAAATCATTTTCTTATCATGAAATTATAATATCATTTTAATGAAATTTCAATAACATTTTTGATTTTCATTGAACAACCCGTTGGATAATTTCGGTGTGCGCCATCTTCTATCGGGTTCGATTTCCGGTAATGGAGCTACAAGTTTTATGTGGGATGAGGAATTTTTGTTTCTGGTTATGTGTGTGATTGTGTATGTGATGTGAATATTGCAAATCACGACACAAATCGCTGAGCGTTTAATTTTTTTTATGATCTTGAACATGAAATAAACATATAATTTTAGTTGACAATGGTGCCGATTCTGTTGTCCAGAATTAGACTAAACTAGCCTAAAATTAGTTTTAGTCCTGCTTTAGTCCAAAACCTATTCAGAAAATGCAAGATTAGACTAAAATTAAGTTTGACAGGACTAAGTTAGTTTAGTTACTCTATTTAGTGAAAATGACCAAATTCTTATTCTGATGTACATGTTTTACGTCAAATTAAGACTAAAAATAAAAAAAATTAACTCAAATTAGTCTGCATGAAAAGGATCTGGATTATTTGTAATGTGATCTTATACTTGAAAGAATAGCGTTTAGGTATTCTTTGACTAAAATTAGTTCATTTTTAGTTTAGTTTAGGTTAGTTCGGTGCTTAAAATTAGTTTATTTTTAGTTTAGTTTAGGTTAGTTCGGTTTATTTTTAGTTTAGTTTAGGTTAGTTCGGTGCTCAACAGAATTAGCACCAATATCGTAATTATTATCCTTATTTAAATTAAACTTAATGTGGCCTCCAGTTAAAAAATACGCTTATCTCATTTCTCCGCTATTCGCCCACACTTTCGCCCATCACCTTTCTCAAATTTAACATTTCGCTGTCCAATCGCGAGTCCAGGATAGATTGTCACCGTAATTGGTCTGAAGTTACAAGCAGTTTAGTGGGTATTAGTAGCGATCGGTCGGCGGCGACCTTTGACAACATCACACGCGCCGACAGTCGAGATGAAACTAGGAAGGACTTATGTTGACTGTAATTTGGAAAGCGCATGTAAAGTCTTTGAAGTGACTTTTCACCATGCCAACTTATACGACGTTGTCGCTGAATCAATTCGACAAAGTCTTAACAAAAGTGAATTTATGAATTGATGGAAAGAGATTGTCAATAACTTTTGACATGTAAGCATATTTGTTTAGTAACGGGGCTGCAAACTGTCAAAGATATTTGACAAGTAACAACATTATAAAGTTTACTTTTTAAATATAAAGTTTGCGTAACTATGTAGTACACCTAAGTCAAAAATTATTATGCTATCTCCTCTCCATCCAATGGTTGTCTGGAAGAGATCGCTTTAAGCGATAAGACCGCATTGTGCTAGCCTAAGTTAATTTTAAGTTCCTTAATGTATTTTCCTTTATTTATAGTGTACTAACATTTGTGTTGTAAAGAGGTTGCAGAATGTCGACTATTTTTGACAAGTAACAAGATATGTGAAGTTGTCAAGTGGCAATCTGTCAACTGGTTTTGACAAGTAATTAACGACATTTGTGTGGTTTTGAGGCTGCAAAATGTCTAGTACTTTTAACAAAGAACAATATTTAATAATAATAATGGTTTATTGGACATAAACTTAAGGCTAGTCTATGATTTACACAATATCTTAAACTATTTATGTGATAATGAGAAGTTGTTACTGTCTACTATGTTTGTCAACATTTATGACAGTAACAACATAAATGTTGTTACTGTCATAAATTAACTGACCGTTAGCTTAGTTGGATGCCGTTCGGGGACACAAGTTTTCTCCCCATGGAAAATTTGTGTTTCTGGTTCTGGTTGTGATTGTGTGTGTGATGTGAATGTTTCCGGCACCCACGACACAAATCATCGAACTTAGTGTGGGGCTGTGAGTGTGAAAGCGTTTATGTTTATGTTTATGTAGTAATAGATTTGCAAGCTGTCAACTATTATTGACAAATAACAACATTTATTTATTAAACATGGTTGCACTGTCCACTATTATTGACATGTAACAACATTTATTTAGCAGTAATGGGAATATAAACTATCAATTATTTTTGACAAGTGACAACAATTTATGTCGTTATCAGAATTAAAATTGTCAACTACTTTTGACAAGTCTAATCTTCCAGACTGCCTTTTTATCTGAAATACAACCAGCCTTCGTTTCGTTAATTCTTATTAATACCTAACCTTCTTTTTTTATATAAGTGATCGTATAATTGCAATCAAATTTTTAGGAACTAAAAAAAGCAGTTCAATCATTCGCTATCAACCAGCGTCAGAAAAGTGTTAAAAACGTGATGCCATTCTAATTAGTCTGTCAGAATATAAACTTGAAGATATTAAAATTTTAAGAATGATCTCTGTCAACCTTCCTAAATTGGTTTTGACAGATCCTTAATTCAGCTGAACAAAACAGGCTGCTACTCCGTCGGACCTTTTTAAAAAAGAAAAAGTGGGTCAAAGAAAAAAAACTAAAGGTAGCCATAAAGTCGCATTGTACACTAATTCTTAACGATGCCACACATCAATTGTTTATTTTTATTTATTTCGAATTTCATCGCGATATTATTAAGTTTATTGTGATTACGATCTTGAGAATTCATTTTTGACATTTTTATTCGAATTTATGCGATTCCACGCCACGTTACAAGCTTAAAGCCTTCTTTGAATAGCATTAACACGATCTTATATCGTTGTAATAAAGTTTGGAATTAACTGGTATCAAAGCTTCGAGGGTATTATTAATTTTGGTCGCTATGACGCCGTGTGACTGCTCTAAGATTTTATTATTCAAAAAATTGATATTTTATTTTTCGAATTGGTCTGCTAACGCTCTCAGCGGGCGGCGTTACTGGTTCCAAAGAATTTTAAGCTTTATTTATTTGTTGCTAAGATTTATTTCTTGTTTCTTATCTTGCGTAGCCCTAAAGGATCTTCAAGGAACTCGAGATAGGTATTTGCATTTACTCCGTAGGATATTTCGATATAATCTGTAACTAGTAAAAATATTAATTTATACCGAGTGTTGCATCAAAATGACATAAGAGAACGGACTAAATGCCAATGCTTCGTGACCAACATTTCAATTCTTTTTAATTTTGCGATGATTTAATATGACAAAAAATAAATCGTATCCATTAATAAAATGAGATTTTATTGCGGTTTAAAAAAATAAAATGTAGGTATTATGTCTGTGTTAATTCGTTAAGTGATATTTTATGTATTTGCCTTGATGCATAATTACGTTTGCTATAAATAATAGGTTAGCGTTTGGTCTAATGGACCTTTATGGTTTGCCTACACAATTTATCCTTAACAAAGTGATATATAGGAATAAATAAAAGGTTGTTCATGATGGCGGCAGTTCTGACCTATATAATGTGTCGCGAGCAAAATTGAACCTAATTTTAAAAGTAGTTTTGTCCATTATGCATTGGAACCGATCGCAACAGATATGGGTAATAATTTAGGGGCCTTAATTTTGTTACTAATTCGCTTAAAAACTTGACTTTGACTATTTAAGGGTCGTCTCTACTATGTAGTCTGTAGTCTGTGACTCTACTATGCAGTAGTTGTAGTTTACCACTCTGAATAGAAAAACTTTTATTTTGGATAGGCATTATTAAAATTTGACCCCTATTTGTCCTGAAGGTAAGTGACGATGCGATCGACAATGGAGCATGTTTGATACTTTTCGGCAAGCGTATCGTTTATAGTTTGGGGATGGGTTCTTCTAGAAGCGCGCAGACACAGCTGGTAGTAGTAGGAGCGTAGACATTATAAACCGCTTTCACACTCACAGCCTCACACTAAGTTCAACGATTTGTATCGTGGGTGCCGGAAACATTCACATCACAACCAGAAACATGAATTTTCCTCGGGAAGAAAATTTGTGTTCCGATCGGGTATCGAACCCAAATCCCGCTGCTTTGGAGGTAGATGCTCCGCCAACTATTCCAACGGGCAGTTCTCAAAGAAGCATCCCAATGCCGGAACTATAACATATTAAGAATCTCAAAGATCTGGTTTCAGTTGCCGATAGCATCATAACATGTTTTTATTCAGTGAACTAGTCATAAAATTCAGAACGGCTGATACAGATCGGCAAACATCGGCAATCTTCGCCTGAGATCGTGGTACAACGAATAATATTACAAGTTTATGTCCCGATCGCATCTCTTTAATACGTGGTCTATGAGGGAGATTTTTCAATGTTCCATCCGCTATGAGGTTGAGCCTCGTTTGCTGTGATCCAGTCGACCAATCAAGTCCATATAAACTTACCAGTCTTGCCAGTAAACAGTTTTGAGTCGCAGATAAAATATAAAATGCATTTATTGGCCATTATAATTGAGACTGTTACATAAGGCAAGTCAATGTTACAAAATTATTTGCATGTAATATAAATAATATTGAACCGATGAATAGTTATACATAAGTGTACGTAAGCTGTACGTCATTTATAAATATGGCAGTATAAGGTAATGATTGTATGAATAAGGTACTTAAATGTTCATACGAAGATTAATAAAATAAATTGATTGTTCGTGGTGCATGATTTATATCTCTAAAATTCCCGTAATATAGTAATTAGCAAAAGTAAGATTCATTGTACTTGTTATTATATGTTGTATCAGTTTATTATACGTAAATTAGTATGCTAATTCATTCCAAGCCACTTGCCAATTGCCTGTATTTCCAAAAAGTAAATTAAAACTAAATAAACTCAAATATTAAAAGACAAATGCCACCGAGATTGTAGGTAAAAAAATTGGTTGGTCTCGAAAAACCTGCCATCAGACCTACATTTACCAAAGATTTAAATTCCGTTTAACGGTTATCTACTAGCGTGATCCAGCAGCTAGATCAAGTTGCTCTTCTGATGTTTGCTGCAAACCCACCACGATAAGATTACATCTCGGTAGTAGTTCTAGTTAGTGGTAGCGCCCCCTGTGGGTTTCCTTCATCCAGTTTTTCCTACAATCTATAAAGTTGCGTTAATTACTAATAAAATAAACTACGCAAATGCTAGTAAGACTCGCGTATTGAAGGTTTCACTGAATTGAATAGAAATTAAAGAAAACACTGCAATAAAACGACACAACATATCAAACATAATAGTAATATTCATATTATTATGCTTTGAGGATAACGACTACCTTTTTTATGCAAGATACTTACAGCATTAGGACGCTATCTCACCTGATGGAAAGTGATGATGCGGCCGAAGATATCAAAGGCCGAACATCTTTGTTCCCCGAACGGTACAATCTGGGAGTCTTTAAGTCAGGAGTGAATAGGTATTTACTAGGCAAACATGCTACATCTTCCGCTTCATCATCGCTTTCCATTAGGTGAGATTGTAGTCAAATGCTTGCCTTTCGAGCATAAAAAAAAGATGTAGCATAAGTACTTACCTAGAATTAACTCTAGACTTGAAGACTCCCAGATTAAACTTTGAAAGATTCAACAGGGATACAGAGCATTTCCTACCCTCTTTAATATTTGTAATAAATTTATTTGAGTACGTTCAAACGCGCTTAGTTTTAATTATAATTTATATGCTGTAATAAACGACAACTACATAAAAATACGACTTTATTTTGACGTTAGTAGATTTGTATTTCCCTGTTATTAGATGTCTAAATTACGAGTTGCTCTTGAATTGACAGATTCTCATTTGTTAATAACTTAGTAGATACTTAGTTATAAGAACAATGATACATAAATCTGAAACGAGCTCAAGCAGACGGTGTCTCGGAACAATGACATTTAGAAATAACGTTTGATAAGTACCTACTACTATTCTATTTAATAAACGTGTTACTATTAAATTATTATCACTTTTTTTTAAGTTTGGCGTTGCAAACTTTGTGCATTTAGCCAATGTCAATTGATTTTATTTATATAGCATTAGCCATGCTCGGCAGAACTATAGTGATAAATTGAGAAAGGAAAAATTATCGCTTGAGGCGGGATTTGAACCCGCGGCCATAGGGTGTCATGCTCTATTGCTCTAACCGCTGAGCTACTCAAGTCCCGCCTGAAACGACCAAATTAACCTTTTCTTATTATTAGTAGTATTAGTAATTAATATTTCAAGCTTATAATTTTCTTTATTCCTATGTTTAAGTTACGGTCAGTTAAGTAAAAGTGATCATTTAGTCATTGTCAAGTCAAGTATCCCTAGTAAATGGTAGAATTTTTACGTCGGTGTTTTGGAGCGAAAACGGGTGTCAAGTTTTTCAACTTAGTATAATTAGCCTTCACTAATGCACATTCACGAACATCATCGATTAATTACCATTATTACCCATTAAAACTAGAACAATCATAATTCGGGGGCTGAGTCACCCACGTCCGTAGGAGGATACCCCTTAAGTCTGACTCCCTACACGTGGTCCCCGGGTGGTGCTAATCAGGTGACATTTGAGAGGTGGTAGAGCATTTTGTGAGTTGCTCGCCTGGTTTGCTACCAAAGTAGCTTACCACCATCAAGTTGAAAGTCTGCCGCCAAGCCAAATACGGTGTTCCGGCAGTTATCCTTGAGAGCCTGCGTATTCCAGGTCTAGTGTGTTTACCAGCTTCGATCACATCGTCACTTACCATCAGGTGAGATAGTGGTCAAACACTAGCCTGTCACAAATAAATAAAAAAAAAAGTGTTTTCTTTGGGTTTTCAATCTGCGGAGTAAGAGGCACTAACTGAATGTCTACTTAATACTTTTAATGATATATTAAATTTAATACATAAATTAATCAGGCGAATGACATGGTCTCTCATCTCTCAATTAAATAAAAAAAAATGTACCTGTATGTTTGACTCGACATAAGTAAAAAAATTTCGTTTTTTTTTTGTGCCTGATAGGCAAGCATTTGTCCACTAATAAGTTAGTGTTATTTTCTCAGTGTACGTACGGACGTGGTGTCAGCACGATCACTGTATAAACAATACTTTAATTACACTTCAAAGTCCCACACATCCTAATTAAACTAATTTACTGTACCCAAGAACTGTTACGTATTAAACGATCGCCTAGAATCACAAATCCGATGTCACCGGCGAACTTCAAACCGGGCACTCATCCAAATAGCCGAGAAAGGGTTCCGCTCGAAGCAATTCGTGTCTTTCCAACGTAATAGTGCACGATGTACACGAACGGTTCCCATACGTGAAGTAATTGAGACCTCGCTGACTATTTAGTGTTGACTTTGAATAGGGTTATTTGCCCTAAGTGAAGGCCTGCCGCGAATGCCGGGATTGATTTGCAGGAGAAATGTCAGTTTGTTTTGAATCTTTGCCGTCGTCGTCTGTGTTTCCCGAAAGGTACAATTTGGTTGTGATCAAAAGTAAACTGAATAGGTATTTACTAAGCAAGCGTGCTCCACCTTAGACTACATCGTCACTTTCCATCAGGTGTGATTGTGGTCAAACGTTTGCTTAGCCTGTAATAATAAAAAAAAAAGAATCTTTCTAGGCCGCAGGCACTGGGTTCGGTTCTCAACAAAGCACAATTCTTATTAAGGGACATTTGTGCTGGTTCTGGGTGTTTTTGTGTTTGTGATGTAAATATAAGAATTATTTCAAGTGTATTAATTACACGTATCATATTAGAAGTCTTAGTCATGCCCTAATAAAGTAGTAAAATCTTTCATAGAACTTTATTGTAAATTTGGAGCGAAGGCAAAAATCACGTTTTTCAACTTTATATGATTGGCCACTCATGAACATTTTTTGATTACATTTTTGATTTGGACACACATGCACGTTCAATAAAAATGAATGGTTAACAATCCACCATTATTACTTATTAACACTCGAAGAATCACTAGTTTCGGAAAATAATTTAAAATCAACAACGCCAACAACTTTTTTTTTCTTTGTTTTGGCTTCGCAATCTCGTGCATTTAGCCAGTGTCAAGTGATAATATATTTCAAGTGTATTTCATATTATAGGTTCTAGTCACAAGTCACAGTCAAAGTCAAGTAAGAGAGTCAAGGTCCAGTCGTAGTCAAGTCATGCCCTAGTAAAGTGGTAGAAACTTTACTAGAACTTCTATTGTAGTTTTGGAGCGAAGGCGAAAATCACGCTTTTCAACTTTGTATGATTTGCCTACACTTATGCACGTTCACTAAGTATTAACGGTTAATAATCCACCATTATTACACATTAACACTCGAAGAATCGCAGGCTTTGGAAAATTTTACAAAATTAACAACGCCATTTTTTCACTTTCGCGGCAAAACTCCCGCCAACAACTTTCGCGGCAAAACTTCTAAAGTTTTTTTCTTTTAATTATGGTTTCGAAATCTTGTGCATTTAGCCAGTGTTAAGAAATAATATTTTTTCAAGTGTTTTTTTATATTAAGAGTCCTAGTCACAAGCCACAGTCAAAGTCAATTAACGAGTCAAGGTCCAGTCAAAGTCAAGTCATGCCTAGTAAAGGGGTAGAAACTTTACTTTCGTTTTTCAATGATTTGCCTACACTTAAATGCACATTTACTAAGTATTAACGGTTAATAATAAAAACGCATTCACACTCACGAACGCAATCACAAGTTTCGGCAAATAACACAAATTCAACGACGCCATTTTTTCACTTTCGCGGCGAAACCCTCTTTCTACAGTTAATTCCATATATCCTGTTCCAAAGCCATCGCAAAACCATAGCTTATAATAACGCCATTTACGGGTTGCCATTAAATCGAGAATCTTCTCCAATGAGAATTGATTAAAAATAAATTTTCCCCTTCATTACTCGCGCTGAATTAATATCTAGATAATAAAAGTACTGGCAATACTGCCAATGAACCTTAAGAGGCAACATACGGACAGAAAGACAGATGATATTTTGAGATAAAACCTATAAAGATATAAATAGCGCGGGTGTCTAGTTTCTAACTGGTAATTAGAGTGCGGTGCAGGATGAGGCTGGTTATGAATTTGTAATTTTCGTTATGGCAACATTTGTTTCAAATGTCAGAGCTAGAGGTCTGTGTTTGCATAGATGTGTAGGAAGTGAATCTTAATCTTGAAGGAGTATAATTTGTAAATATTTCTTAACATGCATATAGACTGAATATTAATAAAACATGTATCGCAATTTTAATAATTTTCTTGAATTTAAAAGATAAACATACAAAAATATCACCTGACAGTAGCGTCACGCCTACTCATAATAATATAGACTTTAAATTTCCTTCTTTGCGTAGCACTGCACTACGCTCCTCCCCTTAAAACTTCAATGTATGTATGTTACGCGGTATCTCCGTCAATTATTAATCGATTTTTTTGATATATATATTTTAAATTGAGTATACTTCAGAGGTGGTCTCTTATAAATTTTTTGAAGTCGGTCAAGCCAATACCGAAATATAAGCGATGAAATCGGTTTTTTAAGCTTTGCTTGAATTTCAATAATTTCAAAGTGTTTTGCGGGAGTTTACTCTCCCAGGGGGACTGTCAGAAATGTTGAGGTGTTTAATTTAAAGCATCGATTTGCTAAAATTTGTATTTGAGTTTAAATCAGTTGCATATTCTACAGTAAAACGGATAACTTAAAGTTTCACACTAAAACAAATGTAATACACATAAAGCCATCAAACTTAACGACAACAGTTCCGAGGACATTTAATTCAAATCCTGGCAACAACGATCACCGAACCCGTCAATGCAAATATTAATGAGACAGAAGCGTGACAACGCATAATCGCCGACACGAGCGCATTGCCCACGCCTGTGTTGCCTGATTAAAAAAGCTAGGGTAAATCCACACATTTATACTGCCGTCATAAGGAAAAAGACGTAACTGAATTTTTTTACAAAATTGAGTTATATACATCAAAAATTTCTTTACTGTTTAGTCTATGTTATGACTTTTAGCAGATGCGTCTAAATTAAAAGTAAGATTTAGCAGGTAACGTTTGAATATTTTAAAATAATCTTTGCCGACGTCTGTGTTTCCCGAAAGGTACAATTTGGGTGTGATCAAAAGTAAAGTGAATAGGTATTTACTAAGCAAGCGTGCTCCACCTTAGACTACATCGTCACTTTCCATCAGGTGTGATCGTGGTCAAACGTTTGCTTAGCCTGTAATCATAATAAATAAAGAATCTTTCTAGGCCGCAGGCACTGGGTTCGGTTCCCGATAGGAGCACAATTCTTATCAAGGGACATTTGTGCTGGTCCTGGGTGTATTTGTGTTTTTTTTTTATTTGAAGGGCTTTGTCGCTTAGCGTCTAAATTAAAAGTAAGATTTAGCAGGTAACGTTTGAACATTTAAAAAAAAAAAAATAGTAGATGCGTCTATTTTTCCTGATTCCGATGATGTATATAACTAAATTTTGACAAAAATGCAGATACGTCTTTTTTCCTTATGACGTCAGTATACTCGAGACAATTTGTAAATTGATTATGAAACTACTCATATCTCATAATTATAGATAATGATAATACATAAAATCTACTGTTGTTATCATTTTTATAATTATTTATTTAAATATTATTTAATGAGCTGTTAACTTAGTGTTTATGAGGTTTTATATGAGAGTTTACTGATTGGGAGAGACATTGACACATTTTCTAATTAAAAAATACCTCTACCTAAATAACTATACAAACAAAACATAAAACGTGTGATACGAATGCTGATATTATGTAAATGGAAATTATTAATGTTCGTGATAATTATGAATATGAACCGAAGTAGGTTTATAGTTCATAAAAGGTTCAATAGTATCTAACTCGTTAATTAAAGATATCAAGACGTTTAATCGATTATAGGCATTTAAATAATATTTTAAACTAGCAATAAGATTTTAGAATTGTAATAGAAAAGTAGTACACGAAATCGACTGTGTATCTAATTGTGAATTTCAAAAACAAAATCAAAATCGTTTAGGTATTCACATGGGCCCTAAAGAGGCACTCATGAAAGTTAATGACTCTACTGCTAGATTCGCAAAATTACAGCCATCTCGAGAAGAAACTGGCAAAAAGCTCGGCGGCGCATTTTTTTTCATTCATGCACAGTTAAAAATATTATGTTTATGCTCCAAATTTGACCACATCGTCACTTTTCATCAGGCGATGATAACATTTCCGAGCAATCGACACAATTCTAAACACTCCCTTCAATAAAATTATAAAATAGAAAACCCAAACAATCAGTTTATGCGTTTACAATATGCGTATAGACGTTATGACACACGCATTCCCACGGTGTCGCCCACACAGCACCTCCGGGCGTGTTTTTATTCATCACTGGCAACACATGTTCCGGGAGTCATTTATCAACGGAGGTCAGAGGTCGTAAATTTGTTGTGAATTTGTATTGCTTTGTTTATTGTTGCTGTGATATGATGATGGAGAATGGGTGAAAGCATAGATTTTAATATTTCGGTGAAAGCTATAAAAGGTACTGGGCACTGAAAAATAAACATAATAAATAAACATAATGAAAAATAGACATAGATCAAAAGCTTAGGACCTACCTCACCGATTTGTCTTCTGAACCCTCGATTAAATTAATTAAATACGCATTATTGACGATAACTCAACTACTAGCCAGATCGTGATCAAACGATCTTGATTTAAGTGGAACCACTTAAAAAAACACCAGCTTTCAAATAAAAAAAGAATCACCGAAATCGGTTAAGTTTAAGAACATATAAAAAAATACAGTCGAAATAAGAAATTCCTGCATTAATGATGTCGGTTTAAAAAAGAAATAGAAATAATACCGCTTCCGAGTTTCTAAATTATAGAACATTTTAAATTGTAGAATTTTTATTATTTTATGTAAGTTGTTATTTTTGTCTCTACATAAATAACAAAAATCACGATTATCACCACAAATTCAGAACCTTCTCTTTTTGAAAATAAGTTGAAAAGAACGTAGACTAACCTTATTACAAAATAACTGATCAATAGTACCCAATACTTAACACATTGTTAGGTCTATACTTTACTAGTAGTTGTTTCTGTTGTCACACGAACCCTGAACCAAAATGCTTCAAATTCCCAATCACTGCTGTCACTCGATATTTGAATATAAACGACTGTAGATATGATATGCTTATGATATAAACAATAGGAGTATGTATGTGGGTTAGACGTGGGTGGAAGCATGACTCAGCTGCAATGGGAACGGATTTGTTAGAAAGGGACCGAATAATTTACTAAAACTTAGTAGTCAGAGACAATGGGATTAGCCAAAGAGGTTTGTGGTACTTGTCATTTGAATTTGACAGTTTGCACCCTTAAGGCAGTAGCAAAAGCTTTCCCGCCAAAAAACAGAGCTCTCCTAGTGCTTCTTTTTTCTTTTAATTTTGGCTTCGCTGCGCATTTAGCCACTAAGTAATAATATATTTCAAGTGTATTTCATATTAGAAGTCCTAGTCACAAGTCACAGTCAAAGTCAAGTTTAAAAGTGACAAGGTCCAGTCATAGCCATGCCCTAAAAAAGAGGTAGATACTTTACTAGAACTTGTATTGTAGTTTTAAGGCGAAGGCGAAAATCACGTTTTTCGACTTAGTATCATTTGCCTACACTTATGCACGTTTACTAAGTATTAACAGTTAGTGTATTATATGTGTATTTTTACATATTAACACCCGAAGAATCACAGGTTTTGGTAAAATATACAAAATCAATAACGCCAATTTTTCACTTTCGCGGCAAAACTGCCTCCTAAAGTGTTGTTACTTTAAAAAAAAATTAAACTGAAAGTTTTATATCTTTTTTTTTCTTATTATAACAATATTTGTTAAAGAGATTTAACATATTTAATTCAACTAACTCGACGTGACGAGCGCAGTGCTATACCGCAAAGGAGTTCAAACTGTAAAAGTTCAAAACTCTAGGTGGCACCAAATTGGAATGGGCTAGCGTGACGCTCAGGCGAGCGACTTGGTCATATAATCTCTCAATGACAAAAAAAACACGACATGCAATGAAAAGCAATCCGTTCCACATTTAAAAAAGGAACAGGAAACTAAAGCAGATATCTCATTACTTCGCCATCTCATCGCAGATGATTAAATGATCGCGAACACTCATACAATTCATTTGCAAACCCTATACTTCAGGATCATAGGTCAATTTGGAAAAATGACAACGCGAGATCCCTAGAGGAAAGAGATAGAGGCACAATTCAGAAACAAAAAGAAAGAGAGGTGGATATTATCGTGCCAAATGCTCAAGGCGATAAAATATCCCGTGATGATGATATCCAGTACATGCTCATATCTTGAAGCTTAGAATCTTGATATTTTGAGCTCTATTACGTTTAAAATAGAGATCGATATTCATGACCATAGTTCTGTGATGGCAAAGTTGCGGCAAAGACCGCGAATTGCTTTATTATGTGTTATACAAAATGAGGTTATTAAGGCTATTGTTATGGGAGATAGGGAGAAATATAGGGCTCATATCGTAGGTAAGTAAAATTTATATACTTTACTAAGTAAGTTATGAATATTTATATTAACTCATAAAACTTAGGACAAGGGAATCATACTATTAAATGATAAGAGAAAAAAAACGACTCAATTATATTTTTAATTTTGGGTAACAGGTTCTATCACTACTATCACAAAGTAAAGAATGTAAGATTTAAGTAACAGAGAATAACCTGCTTCATATCGATCGCATCGAAGCTTATCGTTAGGAGAGATAACGGACACTAGTTGGTTTGTCTTGAACAAAAAAAATAACAATATTTTCTAATAAATATTACTTATTACAAACATTATTAAATGATAGCTTCTAGTCTAGCTAGAATCAAGAAATTTTTACCGCTGTTTTCAATTCCCGACTCAATTAAAATATATCATTTACTTTAATATTCGATAAGTTGTGTATTTCAGTAAAATACATTAGCGGAATATTATATTATCTATCTTTGCTATTATTTTAATTAATCGCTAAAATAACCAACATAACTTAATTAGATACACTAAGTACATAATAAATAACGGCTTCGTTCATAATTATAGCTGTGCCCCGCGGCTTTGCCCGCTATTATCAAGCTAAAAAGTAGCCTATGTGTTAATCCTAGGTATAATCTATGTACGTTCCAAATTTCATCCAAATCCGTTCAGCCGTTAAAGCGTGAAGAGGGAACAAACATACTTACACACAAACTTTCGGATTTATAATATTAGTAGGTTTCAAGCTATCAAATTTGATGCAACTGGACCAAACATAAACATCATAAAATCTAAAACAAATAGCAGGTACTCAATTTATAACGAGAACTAGATATCGTTTTATAATAACTATCTATCGTTTCAAAATATCCATTTACAGCTACAACTAGTTATCATTTCCAAACAATTTATAACAACCAGCTATGAAAACCGAGGACCCCACAGGCTAAATAACGAATATATATTCAATTTTACGCCTTTATTCAATTTAACTCGTACATATCGTATTAGTTTAAATCAAACATTGGCTTTAAAGCATCAAAAGCAATTAAAAGCGAGTAAACATTAAGTTAAAATAAGGCCGTCTAATAATTAAAAGTTAGATTATAATCTTTAGTAATCGAGATCAGAGAGAGACATAAACGTTCGCCTCGGGCTGGTTTATTAACATGGATGTGGGAAATGAAGCTGCTGGAACTGGCAATGTTTTATTAATTAAGCTACCAGAGGGAGTTTTGCTGCGAAAGTAAAAAAATGGCGTTGTTGATTTTGAAAATTTTTCCAAAACCTGTGATTCTTCGAGTTTTAATGTGTAATAATGGTGGATTATTAACCGTTAATACTTAGTGAACGTGCATAAGTGTAGGCAAATCATACAAAGTTGAAAAACGTGATTTTCACCTTCGCTCCAAAACTCCAATAGAAGTTCTAGTAAAGTTTCTACCACTTTACTAGGGCATGACTTGACTATGACTGACTACTTGACTTTGACTGTGACTTGTGACTAAGACTTTTATTATGAAGAATAGAAATTGTTAATATTTGTTTAATATTTCGACTGAAGGACTACGCATCCATGGTCATGAAATAATAATAATAAAAAAAAAATAAGCTACCAGAATAATCAAGTTGTACCCGCGGAAGTGATTTTCTACCGACTTCACAAAAAAGGAGGAGGTACTCAAGTTTAAAAAAAATACAGTCGGTTTTTTATGTGTGTTATTTCATATCTTCGTTCCACATGAACCGATTTTGAAAATCATTTTTTGTTTGAAAGGGTTTCCAGTAAATTTGATCAAGAACTGATCAGTAGTTCTTGAAATATCAATAATGCGTGTTTAGTAATCTAATCTGATCAAAGTTTCGAAGATAAAGCAGTGAAGTCAGTTTTTTAATGCTTTGCTTGCGTTTAATTATTTTATTTGAAGTTAGGCTCTACAAAACTTGTGCATTTAGCCAGTGTCAAGTAATAAAACATATTTCTCGTTTATGATTTTCTTTAGACCGTTAGTGTAATTCTACGAGTGTTAATGTTAACATTTACTAGAGTATAGTAATATTGTTGTACTATTTATCGCTTTCCATCAGGTGAAATAGTGGTCTAATACTTGCCCATCGATAATAAAAGCAAACACTTTACTAAGGCATGCCTTGACTATGACTTTTACTTGACTGGCTATGAATGTGAGTAGTGAAAATGACTGGTTTTATGTAATATATATATCTAACTTAAAAAAATATTTGGTAGGTTGACACTAGAGAAATAAACATAGTTTCTGGAACCAAAAAAAAGAGATTTTTTTATGTTAAGTGCTAAGCTTAATACGGCTAAATGCACATTAAATATAAAATCGTGACGTACAATAAACGTAAACATAAACGTTTTCACACTCACAGCCCCACATTAAGCTCGATGATTTTTCATCGCACACACAATCACAACCAGAACCAGAAACACAAATTTTCCATCAGGAGAAAACTTGTCTTCCCGCTGAGAATCGAACGCGATACCCCTGCTTTGAAAGCGAATGCTCACCCAACTGAACCAACGGGCAGTTCAGATGCGACAATGTATAAGTATATAAAAAATTGCATTATTTTCTAAGAAGCATCAGAAAAGCTATTTTATATGTCTCTTAATGATACCTGCTATAATAAATACTACGTAATGATATCAACCAGCCTCAAAACTGTTAATAGTTCACAGATATTAAACCACTCGACCTCGGGTCAGTCAATTCCATACAATTACATCTCGATTACAGTTTAACCTCCGCTTAATTACCACACAGCTATAATTTTCCTAAAAAGCAAAATCGCATCAAACCTAATCGTTCATTAAGCCGATATTACATAACGGGAAACGATTTATCGGAATCGAAACGTGTCGACAACACTTCACACCGCGTTGCGAAGCAGTAAAACATCGATATATCGACCGTTAAATCGAGACAATCGATATGAGAACGCTACAAATTCTTGAGTGCATTGAAAAAGGAAGATAAAGGCTCAGTCTTGAAGAGCTAGTGCGGTGCGAACGTAAAACAATTGAAGCATAATTCTATCGTGAAGCGCGACCCTAGTGACCTCTCGCGGCTGGCCACTCTGCCAGGCGAGGCGAAGAACGCCCACCCCTATTAGGAATTGCCGAGCTAATAACTACTTTTAGACGGATTTTAAACTGAAAATTAGTCCGCTGCACTGTGAAATTTAGTGCCCGACAGTCATTATTGCGCTAGGAAATGTAAGCTCATTTTGCGTTCATATGTGAATAGAGCCAGACCTATAATCAAATGGAAAGGGAAGACCTAAGTCTGCAGATGGTCTGCAGACGGGCGAAAGCGCACGCAAATTGTTTTAAAATTTATCATTAGAGACAAATATACAATATTTTATGCACTTTTTTGTGCTTTTCATTGATTGATTACGTTAATTTTTAATGCTGAAAATAAAATGTCATTCATATAAACATTACATAAAATAAATATTTGGAAATATGAGCATGTTTGAGCAATTTTAAACGCGGCCATTTTGTTGTTCTTTCTATGAAATCCCCAATCCAATCATCATCAAGGAAAGTTAACCAATCATAGACATCAAACAAATGTAAACTGACGTCACGAATCAGTGTATCCGTGGCGTGCGTTTTGCTGTTTTGAATTTCCCATGTATTTTTAGAATTAGATTTGAAATAGGAATACAATGTTCTTTGTATAATTCTATAGATATAAAGGTTAAAAAATAACACTTAACCTTCATTTATTGCTATCATTATTTATATGTAATCAATTATTAATGTATTTAACTGTAAAATTTGCATGAACAATATTGAAAGAGACTGAATCCCACGACACAGGACTCATCCTAGTGTGGGATTCAGGGCTCGCCAGACATTATAAGTAATTGTAATGTTCTTGTGTTCCAATTTTTAAGCGTCAATGAATAAATTATTATATTATTATATTTAAATCTCAGGCATATTTCCTTTTATGTACTTTTATTGACACTATTTTCTTAAATTCAATAACGTAGAGAGCACGCTAAGCCTAAAATAAAACTTAAGTGTATTCCACAGTGCAAATTCATTTAGTAAGTAGAACTAAATAGCTCACCAGTCATTATTCTCCGAAAAGACATCAAGAACATCGCTTACCTGAAAAAATAAGAAGTCAGAGATAAACAAATAATCAGAAAAAAACAGAATGTCCAAACATTGTAATTCTTCAACTCCAAACCGAAGCTCTCCCTAAATGTGCGGTTAAATCCGACAATGAGTATTTTAAATTCATTATTAATTTTAAGCTGTGTAAGTTGACAAGGGTTGACTGATTTACAACGTTACTTTTAAATCATTGTTAACTTAGAGGTAGCAATGACGGGATTATAAGGGCTTTTCCGGATACGGTTACATTTTTTTTATTCTCAGGAGGTTGACAAATTCATTGAAGGCACGTTCCTTTTTTTCTTTGTTATTTCTTGAAACTAAAACATCTAAAGTAGTTTTTTTTAAACGCTTTCTCACTCACATTAATAGTATAACGGTAAAAACGCTTTCACATAAACCCTTTCACATTCACAGCTCTATACTAAATTCGATGCCTTGTGAAATGGAAGCCGGATACATTCACATCACACACACAATCACACCCAGAACTAGAAACACAAATTGTCCGTGAGAAGAATACTTGACAACTGCATGCTACATCTTCGGCCGCATCATCACTTTCCATCAGATGAGATTGTGGTCAAATGCTTGCCTATCGGGTATAAAAAAAGATCGAATCTTATACTCGCTGCTTAGAAGGCCCCTCCCTTATGCGCTACCCAACTGCGCCAGCGCGTTAAAAAAATCAAGACTACAGTAATTTTGCGTATTATCTAAATCAAACCATCTCAATTAGCAAACATTTCCATTTTGGTATTGAAATCATTTAAAGTCAGGCCACATCAATCAAAAAAGTACACAACTACAACCATCTCACCGAACACCCACCTCACGAAAGCTCTAACAGGTTAAGTGCAGTGTTAACACGTACACCGCCGCGCGCATTCGGTCCCGGTTAGCACAATCTGGGACAAAGGACGTTATGGTCCCGATAATAGTCGGGACGTGTGGTGGCATCCCGCATGGTAATGGGTGGTATGTTTATGGTGCATGTTTTGATTTGGATATAGTTAAAAGACGACTATCTGAGCTTGAGTTTGATGTACAAGTTGGCAGAAGTTTTAGTTGGTTTGTCTAAAATTGTATATATTATTTAAATTACTATTTATATTAGCAATAATTATAATAAGTTAACACGTTATTAATGTGTGACGACAGCATGGTATAAAATTAGCTTTCAAGATTTGACGCACTCACCCATTAGCCCATTTCGTTCCCACTGCTGGGTGAGAGTAACAAATAACAAAATTCGAGGCCGTAATCTACCACGCTGGCTCAGTGCAAATTGGTAAATGTAACATATTCAAATATTTTTTAGACGCACACATACTAGTAGATTAAGCTATGAAACTGAAAAGTTTGTGATTTCAAATTGAGACAATTCATAGACACGTTGATTCTTTCTCATTTAACAAATCAATAACAAAAAGTCAGTTATCGGTATGTTGCGAATATTTCTAGGACAGCCCATTATCTTAATTTCAATTTACATCTAGCAATGCCTCCAAAAACTACTACCACAAATTATCGCTTTCAAATCCCGCTTATTGTGTCTTTATTTAATAAACAACATAGTTGATAATGATCTCGCAAACATGCTGGCGAAAGTAACGTTTCCAAATTAGCATTGATGGAAAGATGGAGGACAAGTTAAAGTCACGCTCCCTTTTCAAAGTTTAGAGGTTGGGACAGTTTGTATGGAATCAGAACAATTAAATAAACACGCGGAATTTTAATTGTCCTAGCTAAGTCAGGCTTTAAGTTGACTTGGGTGGTTCAACATTTTGTCCGTCCGTCCATCTGTCAGAGACATTTAGCATCTAAACCATACAGGCGAATAACTTTAAATACTCAGAGAATATGTAAAGCCGTTATATTCTTTGCTGTACCTCAATATTTATTCTACTAGGCAAAATGTCTCAGCTCGGGGTTAGTCACTATTCTCAAGTAAGGCGTTTTTAAAAGTGAGAGAACGTACCGATGATGTAAGTCTAAGCCATTCCCAGCGAAGTCAATTATTGTTCAGATCCTATCTCCGATAGCGAAACGGCAGTGACGTCCATACATTTATGGACATGTCGTTGAAAATAACGTTCTCTAATTTGTTTAACAGAGATACTTTAAAAAAATAAACAAACTAAATCGCCGCGCCTTGGAACGCTCTACAAATACAATAAAGCGTATGAATGATCACGTAAACAAATGGAGCGAAAGTAAGGTTTCCAAATTAGCACGTCCGATGGTTGATAGTGGACGAATTAGCGGGTTTTGTATCACCGGCGGTGCGTGGCAGTTACGGGTTAATAGGGCTGCATGCTTCAATTTTAATGATTATGTAATTTAAAATAACTTTTTTTAGTTAAAAAGATAAAAAGAGATTATTTAAACGCTCGCTTGATGGTAAGCGTCACGCTCATCTATATATAATAGTTCCACCAGAAATTATGGATTAGTTAGTTACTTAAGTTAAAAGTAGGTACCGCTTAGGGCTACAGTTAATTGCTCCCCCTGAGGTTTAAAGTCTTACGTCTCATACTAATTATTTACTCTTTGTGGTCCGCGGGAAGTTTTCCTATCTGCCACTTATACAAGATATCCTAAGTCCAAACACTTCTTAAAATAATTATGAGGAAAAACGGGAGACTGAAAGAGTCGACACGTAACCAAAATGCTGGATTGTGTTTTGCTCAGCAATTAGGTCTCGCTGTACAACGAGGTAACACAGCTAGCATTTTGGACACACTGCCAACCAATGATTTTTTGTAAAAGGTAAGTATATTAGTTATGTTATTAATTAAGCAGAAAAAAAAAATTATGTTATTGACAAAAAAAAATCTATGGGCCAATTGCTTATATTTCCTAAAAAGTACATGTTTACAGACATATTAAGAGGATATAATAAAAAAAAATATAAGATCTTTAGAAATTGCAATGAAAATAAAAAGCAAACGGTGTTTTATTTGAGCTTATGTCATAAGTTTTATTGTTTATTAATAACTCAAATCTTCATAGCTTTGTCTGTCTTTACAATTGCATATGCCAGTAAATCACACATAAATCACAATTACTTAGGCGGAGATCGGAATGATTGCAGGAGGCTTGCATTCCAATTCACAAATTACAACTATTGTTTTGTAGATTACGATTTAGATAAAATAACTTATGACTGGTTGTTGAAGTGAGTTGTATTCTCTACAGTAATAAAATATTTTTCCTATCAGCAGTAACACTACATGGCTTCTATGGTATAATATGTGGGAAAAAAAAAATATTACCTCGTTTGTAATTATTTTCTTGTTAGAAATATTATCTAATTTATTAATGCTACAATTTTGTAAAATATACCTTTGACATGATTTTTTAATCTTTTTGCAAAATGTTTATGGAATCATAGCTTGTCTCTAGTAGATTGAATGCGAACTACACAAATTGACCCAGAAATCGTTGAGTATTTTATCAGTGTACTTACATTTACAAGACAAAATTTTTATTAACATAACTTCCTTGTCGTTTTTAAACATAGATATTTCAAACAAATCTGTATCATAATTATCTGAATCCAAAATAGTTGTCTTACATTTGACCAAATTCCGAAGCTAGAAAACGATATGAATTGTTACCAAATTTAAAATTAATAGAAACAATTTTTCTACAAAATAAATATATTATTCTCAATACCGACAACCCTACGCTCCATTTAGCGTTACACATTACACGGTTCCGGTGGCATTGTGTTAACACCCACTTTTCCGCCGCACACTTGATTTACGAAAGCAAACTCATTTCTGAGCCATGTTTGTTCTGGCACTTAGGGGTCGAGGATTCGCTGTTGAATCAGGTGGCTTACAGGAAAATTTAAAGGTAAATCAAGACCAAAAATTAACAATAATTATAATAGACTTCTTATAAGTCTTATTCTCAAGATGCTGCCTTCCCATTTGGTAGAAGAGAAACGCTCGTTGTTAGACTCCCCAGGCTGTAAACAGAGTTCCTCTATCGGACCATATCGTTAGATAGATGAAAATCCGTCTACAAATGAAGAGAGGTCTCCTTTTGACCACTAGTTGTTACAAGTGTGACTTAAACAAGGTACCTAATCTCGTTGATAAGTTTCATTTTGCAAAATTCAGTCAGCTGTTTCAAGAAATAAATTTTAACCCGCCATCCTGTTGAGCATTGAATGTCGCAAATTATACAATAGCCTAGGCATCCAATTCAGTGATTGGAAGGAAGTGATTGTGTCCGGCACCCACGATACAAGTGTATGAACTTCGTGAGAGGCTGTGAGTGCAAATGCATTTGTTTGTCCTGTGTTAATTGTAATTTTTGGCTGTAAGATAAACATAATCGATATTATTCCTTCTTGACATTTGATGTGATTCATTGCCATACGTTTTTTATCCGTTATTTGATCAAGGGTTTTTGTTTTATAAATTAGATTTCTGATTTTTGCACATTCCAGCTACTTTCAGTTATATTGTTGTCCATTTGATTTACTTGTTGACGAAGACTAAAATTAAACAACATTGTTGTTCTATAGATGTTAGTATGTAGCAATGTTCAGTATAGACAGTACGTAGATGGGTTAGCGTTTAATGAGACCGGCCTTCGAAAGAAACGTTCAGCCGCAAATATCAGTAATTATCGGTTGTTAATCGAAAGACAACAGTAATTAGGATCGCCTGAATTTTTTTACAAAATACTATCAATATACTATCTTCTTTTCTACCGACTTCACAAAAAAGGAGGAGGTACTCAAGTCGAAAGTTTTTTTTTTTATGTGTTAACCTCATAACTTCGTTCCACGTGAACCGATTTTGAAATATTTTTTTTTCAATGGGTCCCATTTAAATTTTATCAAGATCTGACCACTAGTATTTGAGATATCCTTAATAATCCGTATTCTGCGGACTACATTAACGATGTTCTCGTTTTTAACCGACTTTAAAAGTAACCTCATAACTTCTTTCTTTTTGCGCCGATATTGATGATTATTTTTTTATTTGAAAGCTAGTGCTTTTCATGTGGTCCCATTGAAATTTAATCAAGATCTCATCTCTAGTTTTTGAGTTATAGTCAATAATGCGTGTTTAATACATTAAATCTGATCAAGGTTCCAAATAAAAGATAAAGCGGTGAAGTTGGTTTTTTAAAGCTTTGCTTGCGTTTAATTATTATTATTTACAGTTCCACACAGTTCGACGACATAACTGAAAACACAAATTTCTCTTGGTGAGAAAACTTGTCCGGGAATCAAATACAAAACTCGTTGTTCAAAAGGTAAACACGCACCCAACTAAGCCAGTAGACAGCGACCTTACTAGTCCATAAGCTAACAATATTACTATAACGAAGTACAAGTCTTATTAAGTAATTTAACCTAATCTACAGGTTAACCAAAGACCTTTATTCTGTATCAAAAATCTCAAGTACGGCGTTGTTTCACACCAGATCAAACTATTGTTTTAAGATTAATGTGCAGAGATAAGCTTAAAGTAATTCACAGTGCTATTGGCATCAAGTTATGAAGTTGTTTTTATATACTCGTTATTATGATTATGATGCATTGTTACATGAGTTGACCTATTTTAAGCCAGCGTTTGTTTTGTGTTGATCTGATTGGCAATGAAGATGTAGAGATATAGTTTATGCTAATATTATGAGTGCGATTGTTTGTGTTTGAGCGTGCGTATTATTTGAGGTTAACTAGGGTATCCCTGTAACGATAAGTAGAGTAAACATTTGTGCTGTTATCCTATAGAATACACTCTGGAATATATTGCATAGTACTTATGCATATAATCTTATAATATCTGGGTGACAGAGACATGCTCGGTTTATTTTTGTAAAAATAATAATCATCTGTACTCGAACCGGGGTCTTCTGGTTTCGAGACCGCTCGAATTCCAACCTGAGCTATTATAACCATGTAGAAAGGGACGAAATTTACCATCGTATTCTAATGATATTGTAGCAGTTTTTGATTGACTGAAAATACGGATAAAACTACGTTTTCTAAAAATGAAACCTAGCTAGATCCATTTATCGCCTCTGAAATGTATGTTACTTTAGCTACCAAGTTAAAGTTAAAGTTATTTTAAATAATTATCTTTAGGAGAACTCTCCATTTAACTGTCCGTTGGCTTAGTTGGGTGAGCCTTCTAAGCAATGGTATTGGGTTCGATTCCCGGCGAGAACACAAGTTTTTTCCCCAAAGATTTTTTTTCTGGTTCTTGTTGTGATTGTGTATGTGATGTGAATGTTTCCGGTACCCACGACATAAGTAATTGAACTTAGTGTGGGGCTGTGATTGTGACAGCGTTTATGTTTAAGAAGATTTGCTCCAATGGGAACGCATAAGTTCGATAATGAAATATAGTTACTGTACAACATACAAATATCTTTTTAACCATCGGAGTCTCAACAAATGCAGTTTCTAGTTCCTACGCACATCAACATGTGAGCTTTCTCTGACAAGAGGTAACTCCCCTAACCTCAGGACCTAAGGTCAGTGCTACACGGTGCTACAAATCCGCGATAATAAGGCGGAGTACACACGTGGGAAACTCATAGAGCGATTGACGCGCCACGTTATGTAGAACCGAGTATGATTGAGGGACGGTTGGGAGAAAAATAAACTTATACTTGTTGCAAAAATGTTTTTTTTTGATAAGCTAGATTTTCCCGAGATCTCACCTGATGGCAACTGATATATGTTTACAAAATGTGTAATACTTACACTTTAAGTTAAATAAAATGTTTTAAGGTAACTTTATATAACGACTCAACTGAACGCGGTGCCGAGAGGCACCGATTTCTGCCAAGCCCAATTGAACATGGTTCCAATTGGAACCAAAACGGTGTGGTCGGTCCGTATCTCTGATTTTTCGTCATAATTTAAGTTTGGCCGTGTGTGCACTCCTTTAAGTTATGGGGAAATTAAGATTAATAATGTAGCAATATTTTCCATCGCTAAAATGTCAAAGTAAAATGAAACTATTAGACATTTTCAAACAATGAAAATGAGAAAGTCGTTTGAGTGCAAGGAAAGTTAAGTGTTTTAAAAAAAAAATACAAAATTGCCGTAAGAAGTTATTTTATTGAGTGTTATACTAATATTTATTCCTTGTTTTAAGCTGTATCTATTTACGTAATGGGTTTTTATGAAAAACGCATGTAAAGTAATAAATATCTTCTTCGAGTAACAACATTGACGAAAATTGCGTGAGTTATGATTTTTTGTCAAGTAATAACTATCGTATTATTTTATATTTGCTCTAACTGCTACTGAAATACGACGTGGTAGGTATTAATCATTAGATTTATGTGCATATTGCTATACTTAATTATTTGCGTTTACGCGTAATCACCGTATTATGCCGGCGCGGCAGAATCCTTTGCTGCCGCCAAAATGGACTCGCCCAGGCTCTCGGTGCACTGCTGGCTCGAGTTCAAGGGGTAATCGCCAATTTCTATGTTATGATATGTATTTTATACATTGGAAAAAACATTGTTTTAGCATTTATGTAATTTAAACAATTTCGTTATTTGTGGAATATGTAGAATGATGGTTTTGCCTTTTATATAAATAATGGACTCGCCCGACGCGGGGCGACGATGCTTTCGCGCGCTAATTCAGCCATTTGTTTTGTGTAAATATTATGACAGTGTTATTATTTGGCACACTTTTCTGACAACAAGAGGATCTTTTCTCTATGTTCATTTTGTTTCTTTACTGAGAAAGTCAAAAGGCAAATAACAATTGTCACTCAAAAGTGACTATGGTAACGAGGCGTTTTTATTTCTTTCCGATCAGAGTTTCCGATATTACAACAAGTTTTTCTGAGAAAGGTGTTTATTTTTTTATGAAATTGTGAAGGTAAGGAACGGCTTATTATATCAATACTTTTGTTTATCACCTGCATGTTTTAAATGAATTACAATGAACGCATATTTACAGCGCGCGTTTTGACAAATTAATGCGCCGCGCGGGAAATTTACTCAATCGTTCCTTAATTTTTTAAGGTAATTAATCATTTGCACAATGACATAAATTAATATGCAATCAAAAGCATAGTTAAAATGCATCATTTTAACAACAAAAAAAAAATATGTTATCGATCGCTATTTACGACAAAAAATAAAGATATCTGAAGAACTCCTCATTTTTCCCTGTGACAAACTTCTAACGTGTTTAATTCAATCAATTACTTTGTAACACAATCTTTTACGAGCCCATAATAGTCATTTGTTTAGCAAACAAACCATTCTAAGTGGTCCTAACACTCGAATTTCTGCCGACGGGCGCGCGCTCGGAGAGGTCTTCCATAGATTGTCGAGTTCATGTTCAATTTGCCGCGTTTTCCCTAAAAACGTGTTCAAGCCACTGGATAACTTTACTATATATATAAAATCAATTGTTGTGCGTTAGTTTTCAAAAAACAAGGAAACGGATCGACCGATTTGGCAGATTTTTTTTGTTGTGATTGTAATTGTCAGGGCAAGGTTTGTCAGTATTTTTTTTAATCCACCGTAATTTGCACCCAGCGATGCCGGGTAATCATTCGTAATAAATAAGTGATTGTAAGCCATTCTAATAGCTTGGCTTAATTGGGTGAGCGTTGGCCTTCTAAGCAGAGGGATTGGGTTTGATTCCCGGCGGCAAAACAAGTTTTCTCAAAAGGAAAATTTGTGTTTTTTGTTCTGGTTGTGATTGTGTGTGTGATGTAAATATTTCCGGTATCCACGACACAAGTCATCAAACTTAGTGTGGGGATGTGAATGTGAAAGCGCCAAAGAAATTGACTGAATCGTCATTTTGGTAAATCAATTTATTAAGTGCGTTAAAGCAAGTTCATTAAGTCAACAAAAAACGTGATAATTATGGGTAAAATGTGAATTGTTGTTAACATAAATATAGGATTGAGTTCACGATCCTTAAATGGCTGTTTATTCAGGGTGAACTCAGCTTAAATATAAAAACCGACACAAAAAAAAAATACGTTCGTGTTTTCTGGAAAACTGTATTAAGCTGTCACCAAGCAAGTAAAACAATATTTAGCTTTAATACGAAGTTTAGATGAATGACACTATCTTAAATAGTATTCTTCTGAAATCCAAGTAAAATATTGATAAAAACAGTCAAAATAAATAAAATAACACAATTTCAAAATATCTAACATGCAATATATAATTAACGCCGTTTAATATTATTCAGACGATATGATATTATTTTGCATAATATTATATACTAACATTATATCTAAAGAGGATTTACACTTAAATTTGAATAATAGTACATCCTTGACTTTAAACACATCTTGGCATATAACCCACCTACTTAAATATATCTGTGGTGTTAAAAATAACAGTAATTATGTTATTAACACATTTATGACTAATGATTTATAATATAATAACAGCTTTACTGTACAATAATTATCATCATTATACACACAACAAAAGCGTTTACCGTGACATTTATAAACGTACGAACACTTTTGAAATCGATTCCGAACACAAATCGATTGAATCGATTCGTAAATCGCCGGCAATCAACAAAATACACAAACGTTACGAAACTATAATTATCTGTCACAATTTGTAAATAATCGATTTTATTATGTGGTTTTTATGCCGACGGTACTCGCGACTCTGATGCGATAACACGCTATTACAGTTACGGGCACGAATAATAGCTAGAAATGTCACTTGTTATTTGTTCTTAGTTTTTTTTCTCAGTGACTTATAGTATTATTTATAATATAAATAAAAAATTTATATACAGTATTAGAATTGAATACAGGATTTATTGATTTTGAAAATTGGGCCAAGTTGGACAATACTAATAAAAAATAAATTAAGTTTCGAGTCTAACTATAAAGGTTATTAAAATTTAACGCTAACGCTTAAACGCTTTCACACTCACAGCCCCACACTAAGTTCAAAGACTTGTATCGTGGGTGCCGGAAACATTCACATCACACACACACATTACACACACATACACATTACACCCAGAACCAGAAGCACAAATATCCCTTGGGAAGGAATTTGTGCTCCTGCCGGGAATCGAACCTAGGACCCACGGCGCAGAGGGCGGACACCTGTCCACTGCGCCAACTGGGTCGTCAATTTGATAAGGTAAATATTAGTAAGATAGTTAAAAAAACATAAAGCTTGAGTGTTTGCTTATTGTGACATTTTATTCTATTAAGAATTATCTGCACATACCTACATACACAAAAACCGGGTAAATTGTACTATGTGTAAAATTGTTGAAATTAATCTTTCAATTGTCTTTAAGCGTGTATTCAGAGCAATTTTATAATTATAGAAATAGATAAAATGTAATTAAGATTGAAACGTAACTAGCGAAGAGAATGGCTTAATTGTGATGATCTGGCATTTACAATCTTGTTTCTAATAGCGCAGTTATTAAAACAAATACAAAAGTTGAAATATCAACACTTAGCACGCCATACAGAGCAGTTTTAAATGTTATTCAAGTTTTATTATTATATTGGCAATTATCTAATACACTTATACTCAACATTTTTTAAAAGTGATCTTAAGAATCTTAAGCTGACTGGAACCAAGTACACGGAAGCTTTCAAGAATGCCATATCCAAAGTTCAAGGAACCAATCCCTTCATTGACTTCTCAACTCAGATTATGAGACGATAATTAACAAAAACTTTAGCACCCACGGCCCAACCTATTTGATACTAATAACAACGACCAATCAAAGTTCTCGCTTTTCTCATTAGAACTCATTATACCAATGGCTTAAGATGAATCAATATCACTAAACAAACCTAAATTTCAAAATTTGAATATATGTTCAAACAAATTTGGCCTCAATTGTAAAGAATATAAGGTGGGACTATACTTTTGAACAGCTTCAAATTTAAGAATATTGAAATATGTTTCGTTTATATATCGAAATGAATCTTAAGTAGTTTGTAATAGAGTTGTTTTTAATCGTTGTACTGGTTGTGTATTTGCATTTGTAATAGTTAAATCCGTGATTAAGTCGAGGTGCGATGAGCCGAGGTTGTATTGTTTTGTAACTGTATTTGAACAAATGTTTGGTTTAAGTGTTTGAGATTTTGGTAATAATCTCGTTTGGGGTTGGGATTTGTGTTAAACTGTTAAACAATGTGTTTGGAGATATTAGTGCGTGGCTATTCCAATTATCAGCTATTTTTGTTGCAAGAATCCGGGTACGGATTAAGATTTAAGAGAGATTCAGTTTTAGCTTAAATCGGTGTCAATTTATGAGAGGTTTAGTTTTATCCTAAAATGATGTCCGTATATAAAAAAAAGCTAATACATAGAAATAAATATAAATGGTTTCACTATAACTTTGCGAGAAAAAAAAACAAGAAAAATAACACACTTAATATAAAGTTTGTAGTTATGTAATGATTTAAAAAGTCAATTGTTTGTAATTTATTTCAGCCTTTCTCGTGAAGGAAAGCAATAAATCCTGAAATCTTGTTACTTTGACTGCACAATACGTTCTCTGTTATTTTCTAGAGAAGACTGTTTTCTAAAATGACAGTTCGGTACGTTGAACCCGTAAAACGCAGAGGTTTATGAATATGCATAGCGTAAGCAGACTTACTTTTACCAGTCTGCTGGCAATGTGTCTAAGATTGTTGCCAGCTTGGAAAATGTTATGTTAAGCCGGAAATATATCTTAAAAATATTAATATTTCAGAGTTATGTCTTAAAGATGTTGAATTACAACGTAGAATAAATATAATTCAAAGAATATAATAACATATTCATTTACTGGACTTGATACGCGAATATAATAATATGTAAATTTATTATGTAAGTTTTTAATAGTAGCACAGTCTTTTTTTTATTAAACATAGGCACACTTTTGACCACCATCTCACCGTTTCTCAGGTAAGCGACGATGGAGCAAGCATGCCTAGAAGATATTTATTCACAGGCAACTTGAATACTCCTATTTTAGTAATTATTTTGGTATTAAAATTTGTAAATTAAGCACTTATTTTTCTTTATCTAATCGTTTTTTTTTATAAATATAATAGGACATTTTAAAAGATAATAGCATTGTAACAGATTTTGGCGTAGGTGTATTATGCTCGGAGTTTCTTTGATGGATCGAATTCAAAACGAAGTGATCTGACAAAGAACCTAAGTTATATGTATTTTATCAGAAAAGGTGATATTTCGTGTGAACAAATCTGTGAAAGGGTTCAAAACCACAGTTACCCAATTAGGCCGCCTCCAACACCATGAGGTGTTGTTTTTACGAAGTTCAAATTAAAACTAATTGTTTTCTCTAAATGTCTAATTAGTAAAACAAACAATTAAACTGCCCGTTGGCTTGGCTGGGTCAGCGTTTTTAGCAGGGATATCGGGTTCTATTCTCGGTGGGAACACAAGTTTTCTCCCCATCGAAAATTTGTATTTCTTGTTCTAGTTGTGATTGTGTGTGTGGTGTGAATGTTTCCAGCAACCACGACACAAGTCACTGAACTTAGTGTGGGGCTGTGAGTGTAAACGCGTTTATATTTATTTTATGTTTTAAACATAAACGTATCACACTCACCGCCCAATCAATAACAATAAAAAGATGAAATTTATCAATTTAAAAATATCTTCAATTTAAAAAATAGCCACATTGATACAATTAAACCTAACACCGTACTTATTAAGTCATCGCAACAAGTAAACAAGCGTGAGTAAGTAATATTGTGAGTAAGTACTTACTCGAGCGCATCGCTCATTCACGAGTAAAAGTGAAAAAAGTACTTGCTCCAGTTCGCACGAGCCACTCGAGCGCGGCTTAAGATTTAAACTGACAGCGGGGAATTTAAAAAATGTACTTCTCTTTTTAATAGTGCATCTTTTTTATCCAAGAATAGCATCGGGGGATCGAAATGGGGGAATCAAGTTAAACGAGTGCAAACGTTTGACCACTATCTAACTTTACGTTAAGTGACGATTCGGTCGACATTGGATCACATTTGCCTAAAGATGTCTATTCACTAGCGACTTGAAGACTCATACTGTAATTATCAGAAAATACAAACTCAGGCAAAAAGTTCAATTCCTATGCATTTTTTTTGTCCTATAGGAATTAAGAAAACATTATTATACTAACAACATTCACATATAAATTTAGAAATAAACAACATCTGTTTTGGAGTAGATATGTAATGTGCGACGTGTTTACTCTGAGTCGACTGAAATTAAATTGTAAAATACGTGTTCTAGGAAACGCAACAGTAAAATATCTAAATATTCTAATTTATATATTTTAATTTGGAGAGGCACCACCAGCACTAGGGTGGCACGGTACGAGCCTTGAGCACTTGAGCCTAAAGCTCGGCGGCTTGTTGTGAGCTGTTTAGCTCTAATATGCAGCACATATTTTAGTTATGATTTAAAAATTATAGGCAATTGTCCCGTAGTCGTAACTTACAGTGAATTATGCAATATGTATGAAAGAAAATAAATCACCATTATGACCATCATGACGTCTTTTTACATAAATCACCCGCTACAGCCTATAACGTAAACCTCCAGCCTTGATCTTGCTACCGTAATTAACGTGCGCGTGCGCCTACGTCACGGCATTGTAACAGTTCCTTACGGTTACGTACTAACTACGTAATATGCTGCGGTATTACTGAAATTTCATGGTAACTTCCTATGACACAATCTGTGTATTTTATTTATTAGTTTACTAAATTCGCTACTTTTAAATAATATTTTGTAATTTAAGTTGACTTTTTCTTCCAAACACAAAAGAACAGATTTACATTCTATATGGCATTCTATACATAGAAATAAAAAAATACACAGTCATTGCTTAGCAAGGTATATTTAAATATAGAGTGTGTGTGGTTTTTTTTATCTCTAATAGGCTAGAGTTTGGACACTATCTCAACGAATGGTAAGTGATGACGTGGCTGAGTATAGTAAACACGCTAGGCCTAATTACTAGTTCTAATGGAAAGCTGCTGGAAAATAATTTCTAGATTATTTTTTTATGTGTGTTGGTGCTTGTGACTGAAAATTTATCCAGCTAAATGCTGGATAAATGTTCTTCTACATAAACTTCTACTATTTGAAGCCCCTGCCTTCGCTCGTGTTTGTAATAATGATGATGCTAAAAATCATAGGTTTTTACTATCATCATCAAGACATCTTCTTCTCCATTATTTGGAGTGTCTCCGTGGTAAATTTTAATTAAAATTAATCCGGTAGTACGAGTGTGTTGTTAAGTGTGACGTCAAAAAACCTTTAAAATATACTTTTATATATTAAAATATAGTACAGTTATACTTAAATTAAAGAGTGAAACTATAGGGAAAACTACATAAAATAATCATAAAATACCAACTCGTAGGTTAACAAAAACATCAAAATAAATTATATTAATATAACTACGTATTTCAAATAATAGGTATCTTCAAGACAATCATATATCTTTGGTCGTATCTAAAATGCCTATCTAGCATAAAAAAATATATTAAAAACTGTTTTACTAACTGTCGTTTTTATGTTATAAATCTTATATCTCTAATACCGTGGCAAATTGTATTTATTGCTGCTTTCTTCTCGATTCGCACATGAAGGTTTATTAGAACTGTTAAAGAGAAATTTGTAATTAAAGTTAATTACAAGTAATGTAGTGGTACCTTTACTTAAAGGTACTCGAAAACGTTAAATGTACCAACACGTAACGATATATTTTCTCTTCACCAATCAATAAATATTTTATTGTTTGGGTAACGAAATCTAATTTGCACTAAATAAACTTAATTTTACCAACGCCTTTAATCGAATAAAAAAAAACAAGTCGTAGATTTTATCAAATAATTAAATACCAGTCAAAATATTAATTAATCAAATTGACAATAAAATTATTTACATATTAACGAACATTAAAAACTGACCAATCGACCATATTTCACCACTCACAAGCCCCACTTTCAATAAAAAAAAAGAACCAAACATAATAACCATCCTGTCATCGATAACATTGACAAATTAAATATCACCACTTCCAAACCACGACAGAAGAATGTCTGCAAGTGTTAAATGAAGCCCTATAGGCCTTGGAATAGAGACCTGATTGAGTGTATGGTTTATATTTGTAGTCCATACGATAACGAAGACAGGCTACGTCAGATTTTGGCACATAGTGTAATTAGAAAACGAGAATGAAGCAAGGGGTCATGAGAAAGAAATGATAGAAATCATCTTTACTGTGCGACTGATAGCGTGTGGGGTAAGGCACGAGATACAGAGGATATAAGAAATGTGCTTAAAAATCCTTGCCACAGAATCTTTTTTTTTATATTTTGCCTTTTTTGTTAATTTAGATATATTATTTATGTATAAAAATTATCCTAGTCACACGTTAAATAAGTAGAAGGAGTCTAGTCCAGTCATTGCTAAGTTATGCCCTGTCATAGTAATATAAACTCTACAAGAACCTTTGTTGCAGCTTAGGAGTTGTAAATACGTTTTTTTAAATTTATATGATTTGCAATCTCATGCCTGTTCATGAATTATTACAATTAATAATACATTGCATGTTAACTTCCAATGTCACTTTGCTAAGTAATGTAAAATAAACGAGCCATTTTTTCACTTTCGCGGTAAAACTAAAACAGTTACTTATTATTTCTTAAAAAAATATGTAGAAAAAACAATGTAGTTCTTAAAATTTATAAAAAATTTAGTATATTATTAACTACAACATAGTTAATTAAATTGTACCTAATACTTACGCGTAAACATTGCTTAAATTCTCTCTAATGCTAATTCTAATTTATTGTTGCTTGTCACGACGTTAATTCTTATAAAGTAAAAGTTACAACCATCGCAAGTATCATTAATGACGATTTACTTTATTGTCGAATAGTTTTGGACAAAATGTTATATATAAAATAAATTACGGTGAATGTGCTCAGGAACTACACAACCTTGCTCCCGCTTCAACTTTTTACCACCTTACATCTAGAAAAACGGCGTCGCGTCACACATTTATGGTTGAGATACCGTTCATTCGCACGAAACGTTTCGCGTCTTCGTTCATTTATAGAATAGCAAAAGAATGGAACGCTTTGCCGTCGTATGTGTTTCCCGAAAGGTACAATTTGGGTGTTTTCAAAAGTGAAGTGAATACGTATTTACTAAGCAAGCGTGCTCCACCTTAGACTACACCGTCACTTTCCATCAGGTGTGATTGTGGTCCAACGTTTGCTTAGTCTGTAATAAAAAAAAGTTGAAACAAAAATCGAATTACCGTATCACGCGTTTGACTCATCCTGATGAAAGACAACTAATTTGTCCAAAACTTGTCGACAACGAAGACACGTGTTTCAAGCTGTATATAACAATGAATTCTTACAACTTATACCACACAGCAATAAGTTTCGCCCGTAGTTAATTAAAATTAATAGTTGTTAACTGACCAACGCTTTGTAAATTAATGATTTATAAATCCCCATCGGCTACTTCAGGGTTAATACGAAATTAAGGAACTCATAACGCACTTGAAGTCTTCCAATCCCACGGTATATTAGCCTTTACACATTTGACATAGAATTCAATATGCCATAAAGTTATATCGTTTAATTCAACTTCATACCATGACTGTATAAGATAGACAGCTGAAAATTTCACACCAATATATGCCTTCATCACCTGTCATAGATGTTATATTACCTTGAGTATATATGATGCGGATAACAGTATTTGTGATGGACAGAAGCAATGATAGGATATTATTGTATCCGATATCGTGTTGTTAATTACCTTTCAGTAATAGATTTATGGTATTGAGGTGTTTTTATGGCCACCGTTTGATTTTGAGGAATGCTATCTATTGTTGGACTGCCTATTGGCTTAGTTCGCGTCCCTTTTAAGCAGCGGGTTTCGGGTTCGATTCTCGGTGGAAACACAAGTTTTCTGCACTAGGGAATTTTGTGTTTGTGGTTCTGGGTGTGATTGTGTGTGTGATGGGATTGTTTTCGAACCGCAGGACACAAGTAATTTAAATTAGTGAGTAGCTTCAGAGCCACTCACTAAGAGAGTGTGAAACACAAATTTTCCTTAGGGAGAAAACTTGTTTCCACCGGGAATCGAATACGTTACTCCTGCTTCGAAGGCAAACGGAACCCAACCAAGCCAAAGGGCAGTTTTATTTAGATGTAAAAATCGTGATACCATCCATAGGACATGCAAGTTCATTGAAGGCGGTAGGTGAGATTGTCTCTATATTTTTGCAAAGCTTTGGCACTACCCATTCCCCATTTCCCAATATCACATTCCCGCAAGTCAAGAAGTACATTCGACACAAATCGACGACTGTCGTCGCGTCACGAAATCAATAAAACACGTCCCAGCAAGGACGATGTCGGACATCCTCGCTATCAGTACAACATAGACCAAATATGGCCAACTAGTGCTGACATTGTGGTCAAGATTGGACTTGAATTATTTATTTTAAACTGCCCGTTGGCTTATTGGGTAAGCGTTGTAAGCAGGCGGGTATCAGTTTCGATTCCAGGCGGGAACACAAGGTTTCTCCACAAGGAAAGTTTGTGTTTCTGGTTCTAGTTGTGATTGTGTGAGTGATGTGAATGTTACGGGCACCTACGACAAAAGTCATTGAACTTAGCGTGGGGCTGTGAGTGTGAAAGAGTTATTTTTTAATCTAGCGACCCACCTCTGCTCTGCATGAGTGCAATATTTGGCGAATTTGCCATATAATATCTATTATAGAAATCTTGTCCTTACAATGACAAAAACAATATAAAAAAACAGCCTCACATCTCAAGTGATCTTTCATATAAACGACAATATTATTTTATTAATTTATTTTTCACAAGCCCTGCCCCGTGGTTTCGCACCCGTTTATCAAGTTGTAAAGTAGCATATGTGTTAATCCCAGGTGTAAACTATGTACTTTTTAAATTCCAAATTTCATCTAAATCCGTTAAGCCGTTACAGCGTGAAGAGAAAACAAACATACTTACATATACACACATTTACACACAAATTTTCAGATTTATAATATTAGTGTAATATTAGTTTTTGGTATTAAAAAAGCTTTAAGGTTTGTTGGAAATAGAAATGTGGTGAAACTTTGGTCGCTGTCCTATGCAATGTTAATGAATGCGATTGAATATGACTTATGACAGGCTTGCTAGCTTACAATTGTTATGACAAAGACCTTGTTTTTTTTTTATGAAATCCAAAAAAAGCTGAAACAAAAATAACCTACATGTACCTACAGCCAAAATGTCCGCAATGTTTCAAATTAAGCTTATGATTTATTGTGTTTATTTTAAGTGTATTATAAACCATAAATTAGTAATATCATAAATTAGAATAAAAATTCTCGTTATCATACTTTATTGCTTCATTTTAATATGACAGATGAGTCTATATAAATTAAAAATGTATAACCATGATGATGGTAATAGTTATGAATTATACATAATAATATGTATTTTCTAAGTGGCTCTACCAACATTTTCTACAGTCTCATACTGTAGGTATGAGACTGTAGAAACGTTTACATTTATTATCACTCCACTAGTAGCATTATATTTTTTTTAATAACTTAAGATGCGATAAATTTTAATATTAAAGCAATGTTTTTTTATCGAGTAGTGAGACTTCACCGCTTTATCTACGGAACTTTGATCAGATTAGATGTAGGTACTAAACACGCATTATTGACGTTATTTCAAGAATTACTGATCCGATCTTGATCAAATTTAAATGGGACCAATTGGAAAGCAACATCTTTCAAACAAAAAAAAAATTCAATATCGGTTCACGTGGAAAGTAGTTATTAGGTTAACACACATAAAAAATAATAAAAAAATAGTGTTGACTTAGGTACCTCCACCTTTTTTGTGAAGTTGGTAGAAAATAATAATATACCGAGCACCAAAAAGTAGATCAAATCAAATCAGAATCGTTTATTCTCATGGGCCCCAAAGTGGCATTAAATTTACTTAAGAGCTCGACTCTCTTGAAGTCTTAATCATACTTTTATTAAGTACAACAGGTATCGTAGGCAAACCGATAGGTATAAGTATAAGTAAAGAAAAAATTGTAATATAAGTACATACTAACGTTTTGCTGTACAAACTTTTTTCGACGTGTCATTAATTGTCATTGTCATCTCAATTTATTTAACCTACAAATTATTAAACTAACATAGCAAGAAACGCTAGCAACAATATTGTTATCCCCAGTTAGTTTATTACATAAACTATTAAGTTTAAAACGTACAATCCTAATGCTTTTTTTAATTCAAGTCTGATTAAATTATAAAATTACTTATTCACTTTACAAGTCTCGAATACCAAGACCAGTCCCGGTCCCATCACTAGTCACCTCCGGTGATCACGAACGGTGCACGATTTCGTACCAATGAAGTTGTACGGATGTATCGGTTCTGTATGATTTTGTTTACGTTTGTTTGCTAACGGTACATCGACATAGGACGTGCTCTGGGCGCCGTATCTAAAGAATTTGTTTTAAAGAGATTGAGTGCTAATTATTCAAGGCCTAGTGTGTTACCACCCTCGACCACATCTACCATTAGGCGAGTTATAGTTCTAGCCCATCAGAGATAATTTATAATAAGGATAATTAATATATTAAAATAATTTAATATTTTTTCAACTTATACAAAGCGCAGTAAAACAATTACAGATAATCAGTAGCAGACTTCATAATAATTATAAAAAAAACCTTGAACTCAAGTATAACATTATTTAAAAAATGGACTCAATATAATTAAAATAAATAAAATATGTACGTTACACGTACGTACGTACACAAATGAAACGTAATTTACACGTAACACACCTACGGCCAAGGTGCAGTCTTTGTTAAGGACCTTTTACAACCTCTACAGTCTCTATTGTTTCAAAATGAATAGCTGAATGCTTGGAATCTAGATATTACTGTACAATGGTCAATTTATTTTAACCAGTGTGCAAATAATTCGGGAAGTAGGTGTATTTGCCCTAAACTATGCTTGTTTTGACTTTATTATTTTTTAAGCAAATTATGTATTTATTGCTAATCATTGTGTATAGACTTTTGTTATTTTTCATAGATATATTTATTAAAACAGGTTTTTAACTTTTCTATTTGAATTGTTACATAATACCTGACAAAATATTGACGCACTAAGCCGTGCCATTAAATTGAGTCTAGCTATTTTTCTTATACGTAAATTATTATACTTTGAATTGAATACAAATAAAACCAAATTATTAATATTAACTGATAAAATACTTTATAGAGACAATTAAATAGATAAAGTTCAATATGCGTTATCTGATGTGAAGTGGCAAAATTGGACAATCGGCCTAGTTTTTAAAGGTTTTTCTTGTCGTGAATTAGTAATATAATGACCAAACGCTTTTTGCTGGTCCTATATTGTGACACTTTTTTTATACATCAGTCCAGTCTTGCAGTCTTGTTTTCCACGAGTGTGTCGTACCCTTAACATCGCCATTAGATGCATTACGCCGACGTGGGAACTAGACTGTATGGGAAGGCCGCTATGCCCTAGGTTATGCCGATTAGGCTAGATTTTATGTTAGGCTCTTTTGATAAGTACTAACATTACTTAGATTTTATGTGAGATATTGGAATAAGAGTTGTGGTCACTAGTGTTCGTACTAGGAGTGATGCCTGCCGTATTATTTTCTCATTTTGCTAAGTTTTTTGTTAGATATTCTTATGATTTTTACAAGTAACTGGGTATAATTTAAATGTAATTTTTATTATATATTAATCCATTTTAATTTTTCTATTTTCTATATCTATTTTATATAATTTTTCTATTTTCTATTTCTATACAAAAAAAAAAACAACCGTATGTAAAAAAATTCGTTGCCTTGGATTTTTTCCGGCTATTTTGATTTATAATTTAGAATATTGAACTGATTTTGATTCGCCGGAGTACTATGATAACAAACATAATAAATACAACCGAATTGATAACCTCCTTCTTTAAAGAAGTTAGTAAATTAAATAAGCGTGCATTTGATCCATCACTTGTAGAAGTATTATTTCCTCTGTTTGTGGGTAAGTGGTGATGTTGTTACACATATTAAAATACACTGCAATTATATAAATAATTATAAATTATTATTCAACGTAAGATGTTTGTGGCACAAGTATTTGAGCTTAGTGCGGGGCTGTGAGTTGAAACTATTTCTTTGTGTATGATAGGCAAAAAATACAAAATAATTTACAGTATTTTATAGACATTTGACACATTGTCTACTTAAGGTTATCTAAGAGTAAGCTGCAATAAAATAATAATATTTTTTTGTTACAGTTTTTTTTTTGGTTAATTTCAATTTAGTTTTTAGTTTAATGTAATATATGATTAGAAATGTTTTAGTATTAATGTCTAAACTCATTGTGAATTTGAATAAATAGCTGCAATACTTTAAATGAGTAAGCTCATTACTACCTTGAATAACCAGTTAAATAGGTCACAATTAAAAATCACCATCATAAATAAAAGTCACTATTAAAAAAAAATATCAATTAAAAAAAAACTATTAATTTATAGGTACTTTTTTTGTCATTTAATAAAACCCCGTCTTTACACTTTTTCTGGGTAAAGTATTTCAATACAAATCAGTCGTTTATCTTAATCAGTCGATCAACTTTTTGCTCCGTCCCTGTAACCACGCTACCGACCAACAGTTATATGTGGCTGCTTATATTACGCGACAAATATGGGATTAAACTAAAAGGCGTGTAATTAGAAAACTTGTTAATGTTATAAAAGGAAGCGCGAAGGAAAGCGCAGTGAGCGAAATAAGCTATTGAATTAAGTTCGGCCGTTTTTATGCGCTTTTTGTAGAGTTTGTTAAATGGTAGGCGCGGTAAAAAGTTGCTGCGTCTAATTGTATATGTTTACTTCTAATAGTTAACGATTTTGTGGGTTGAATGCGTATTATAAGCTCTATGTTTATGGCGACAGAAAATATATTTGTCAAAACAAACGCTTCACACGCACAGCCCCACACTCAGTACAAAGACTTGTATTGTGAGTGCCGGGAACATTTACATCACAACCAGAACATAAAGTTTGAGCAATTGAGTAACATTTAAGCTCAATGACTTCTTTTATTCTTTATTCTTTAAAAGATAAACGCATTCATTCATTCACACTCACAACCCCACACTAAGTTCAAAGACTTGTATCGTGAGTGCCGGGAACATTTACATCACACACACACACACATTACACCCAGAACCAGAAGCACAAATATCCCTTGGGAAGGAATTTGTGCTCCTTCCGGGAATCATACCCAGGACCCACGGCGCAGAGGGCGGACACCTGTCCACTGCGCCGACTGTGTTTTAGTTGGTTAGTGTAATAATTATGTATTTTAGAGTCAATAAAAAGAAAATTCACTGAATATGGCATATGTTTATATGCCATATTCAGTCATATGTTTATATGATATATGAGTCGCATCTAAATAAAACTCAACAATATTTTCTTTTGCACTGTCCACTACTTTAAACATAATTGTTAATACAGTTTCTTTTCAAAAACTCGGTAATTATTTCCCAAGACGGACAATGGTTGCGACAGTCGCCCGACTGTTGCGCAACTCTCGTCGATTTGGCGGCAATTAGTACAGAAAGGGATTTCCGAACGGTTTTCGTAACAAAGCAGTTGACAGATTGGATTTGGACGAACTCAACTGTCATTGTTACTCTTTTGCGTTACGAGTACTTGCAGACTCGTTTATGTCACTTCTGATAATTATTTTTAAGTGACACAAGTGACATGCGCCTTAATTGTCAGAATAATTTGACAGGCTTATTGTTATTTTAAGATTTCGATTGGATGACATTAGGTATTTAGTTTGTTGATAGAAAACGATGATAGAATGTTTATGCTGGTTTATTTGGTTTTTTTATTTAGTATAGGCAAACGTTTGACCACTATCTAACCTAATGGAAAGCGACGACGTGGTCGACAATGGAGCACGCTTGCCTAGAAGATATTCACGGGATAAAAAGGTTTAACTAAGAATTATGTTTATAATATATAATTTCATTTTCATTAGGATCTGGCAATAGATTCATTAACTTTCATGAGTGCCTCTTTGGGGCCCATGTGAATAAACGATTTTGATTTTGATATTTTGTTAAACAAATATAATGTTATTTTAGTGTCCACTATCATATAATGTTATACCTGTGTAAGATTATAAAGTAAACTTCAGATTTTGGCTAATATTTCGTATACAGATTTTATAGTTCCTAAAATATGTCATAAGCCTACTATTTATCCTGATTAACGCAGGCAAAGCCACAAGGCTTAGCTAGTCCAAATAAAAAAAAACGATTCCGTCGGCCGCGATAAATAAGGCTCTGTCTACAGTAGAAACTGTAACGCTACTAGATCTCGCTACTCGCTAGTAATTAGTCATAATTGGCGCCACGCGACGGCACTTACAACCTCATTAATTAAAAACGGCTTTTTTATGATGGTAACATTATCATAGATTATTTTTTTCTTTTGTCAACACTGTTTTGCTTTTGTTTAAAGTTTGTGTAGACGATTATTTGAATCTATTGCGTTTATATCAAATTACTAGCTCCGCCCCACGGTGTTACCCGCGGTTAAACAGTTATTTAAAAATAGTGTTGAAAGGAAATTGATCTATGTATTAATTCAGGAAATACATTATCTAAGTTTCTACGTTGTATACATGTGAAACCGTTTAGATTCATTCATTGCTTAAAGTTGTAAAAAAAATATTAACTCACGCACACACACTCATCAACAAACTATCACATTGATATATATACAGTGGGTTTTGTACTTAAAGGAGTAGAGTTGGATCTTGATTCGTTTCAAATACGCTTTTTCTTTTGGTTTTGTTATCAACGTACCTCCAGTGTATGTAAACCAAGAAAAAAGGCAAAAAAGTAGAATGGTTTAAATTATATTTATTCATTTTAATACTTTCTAGTCGGTCCCGTATACATGTTATTGATTTCCTTTATAGCTTTTTAACCATCTTCAACAGAAGTTCATAATACATATAAAATTCCTATGTGTATTTTAGGATGGAGATCATCAAGAGAAGTTGACTGGAGAACTAAGCAATAGAGAGTTACTCCATATTGTTTAGTTCTCCGGTTAATTATTCATTGTCATTAATCGTAATGACATTTGATTTTACGTCTTTAACAAGAGTTTGATGATCTCGGCCCTTAGTACAACAAAATCAATTATTATGTGCACATAAATGTCCACAAGAAGATAATATTCTTGATATGTAAAAGTAAATTATTGCTGACTTCTAAGCTGATTTTACAGCATATCCTGGACTTTTATCCATGACGGAAGACATCTAAAATAATATTATTATAAGGTCAGTATTAAATTAGAATACGAACATAAGTTATTTGCAATGATTCTCTTAATTGGAGTCACGCGACGACTGGACTGGTTTTAATTAAGTTGTTATTACCTATATAAAGTTCATTTCCTTTTATTTTTAGCGTAACGGAAGCATAGAAATATATAATTGATTAATACTTTTTTATTACTGAATAGACAAGATTTTTCTGTAATTGATCTCAATTCGATTGATTGCAATAGAGAGCTGTATTTATTCTAATTTAATTAATTGTTATTTAATTGTAATTGTATTTTCATATTTTATAACTTCTTCTTCTTTGTCGTTTCCTCGCTGAATAGTATCGTGGCCGTATATAATTTGTATCAATTTGTTTCTGTCCTGCACCAGTTAAAAATATTGTTGTAGAGTCCTGTTGCCTATACAATACTTTTACACCATCGTGTTGGGTTTCAGCCCTGGCCCGAAAAGAGCGTAAATAGGAAAAATATAAATCAAAGATTTTGTAGCTTAAAAAGATGTTTGTAATTATAAATTATGATTAATCATTTTATGAAAATACCTTTCTGATAACCGCTATGTTTTAAGGGGGCCGCGAGTTTGGAATAATTTAAGATTGTTGTTTTGATGGCATAAGAGATAAACTAGTCGATATACTGATAGTAAGCGTCACGCCTCAACTTGAGAATGATTTTTTCGAATTTCTATCATAAAAAAGTAACTGTACATACAGCTTAATTTGCTTACATTAATCAAGATCGAGATAGAGATAGTTTATAATTAGCTTATATCCTATTAACATACCAAATTTCCATTTCTATCCAATTCCGTGACTGAATTAATTCCAAACATAATCAGAAACACACATTTTTGGATTTATAATAAACATAAACTCAAACGCTTTCACACTCTCAGCTCCACAAGTTCGAGGACTTGTGTTATGAGTGTCGGAAATATTCGCATTACAGACACAATCACACCCAGAACCAGAAACACAATTTTTCCTTGGGGAAAAAAACTTTTGTTTCCACCCCGGAATCCGATACCCGTTGCTTTTTTTTTTTTATACTAGATAAGCAAGCATTTGACCGCTATCTATCTATCTATTCTATTGCTTAAACGGACAGTTCAAATAATATTAGTATTAAATTATTCTAGACAAAAAAAAAAACAAAATAACAAAGACAAACTGTCAAACGTCATCTATATATGATTAACATACCTTCATTTCGCTCGAAGCGTTTCGCTTCTACGTTTATCACCCGTACTGCGAAAAAGTGAAAATCATTGTCCTCGTCTTTGTTCCTTGAACGGTATAATCTTCGAGTCTTTAAGTCATGAGTGAATAGGTCCCTTCTAGGCAAACATGCTACATCTTCGGCCGCATCATCACATTCCATGCGAGATTGTGGTCAAAAACTACCGGGCATAAAAAAAAATCTTACGACTCTCTCATCTAATATTACTGGTGCATTCTGATTGTATTATTCTGAAGTGTTATTCAGTCCGTCAAATAAAAAAGCATTTGAAAAATTGGCACACAAAATGAGCCCAAGGCCTATCTTTTGTCGTCACAGCCCGTAACAATGAGTAGATAACCTACTTACCCCAGGATAACATTATAAGCCGTAAAGTTCAAACAATCCGCATTGTCCATTGTCACATACATTATACAGATACACACACACAATACAGATTACGTTTACTATTCGGAAAATGCATATACAACCTTACTACCTTTACCGTGGGACTTCTTCCCACGCAACACAGCTTTGTTTTACCATTTTATCTAATTTTTTTAATGAAAATTGCTTATTATGAGCATAATAGCCGATTGTTCAATTGAATTTCGATTTTTGGGGTCATGATGGATAATTGTTAGATGTGGTATGATTGGTGGTTTTTCGCATGGTAAATCAATGATTGTTTATGACAGTTTTTTTATATTTTTGTTTGTTTCTTTGAGACTTTTGTATCCGTTCTTTTGACATGACTTGAGCGCCGTGATCTTCCGTCGTGAACTCGCCTTATGATGGGGATCGGACATCCCCGAAACCTAGGTCGCAAGAGTCGACCTTAAATCGTGAGTCAAGCCGTTTCATTTATATAAAGTATGATATGTCAAACTCACGAAAACTTTAATAGTAAAATTATTTGAAATATACTACCTTTATGCCAATGAATGCTAAATTCAGAACTCAATCTAAACATACACAACTCAATCTAAACATACACATTTTTTCTAATTTTACATATAAGTGATTTCATTCTATGAATAAGTTTCGTTTATATAAATTTATGATATGTGGATCTTCAATAAAAAGTCTGATAAAATAATCTTTTTTTAACTTAACTTTTCAACCGACTTCAAAAAAGGTGGTTCAATTCGCTATTATCGTATGCTTTTCTTCTATGTATGTTACGTGATAATTCCGCCAATTATGAATCGATTTTGATGTTTTTTTTGTTTAGTAGATTATACGAGTACTTCAGAGGTGGTCCCATAAACTCCCATACAAATTTTGTCGAAATTGTTTAAGCGCTTTTAGAAAAATCAACAAAAACCAAAATATAGGCGTTGAAGTCGGTTTAAAAAAGATTGCTATTTGTTTTATTCCTCTTTTGTAATCTTATCTGAAATTGTTATGTTAACATTATTTATTAATTTTGTTTAATTTATATAGTTGTATTAAATTTAGTTTCTGTTTAATCATAATTTGTTCTATTATTTTCTTTTAGTAAAGTATAATGTTGCTACTAGCAGTATGTACATGTACAGTTTTATCATGACTTAATAATGATAACTTAGGAACTAAACAAATGACAAATCAATTTAGCTAGCAGAATAGTCTTCGCAGCCACTTAAATGAAAACTGAAAATGTTTCTTGCTTTCAGGCTTTTAATTAAATATATTAGCAGGCAGAAAGAGGTTTGATCTTTGTCATGATTTTGTTTAGTCTACTACTTTATAAGGAGTGTACAGATTTTTGGCGTCTGAATTGTATAGTTGAAATTATTTAAGAAAAAAATGTTTCCCAATTTTCCGACTCGTAATAGTTTTGGTATTGTAATTATTGTATATAATATAATAATGATGTACGTTTTCTTTTGTCGGCTATGTGTGTTTTTATGTTTAACTGAAGGGATCTAATACTAATGATTTTCTTTTGTTAGAAATGTCTAGGATACTATAACAGAAAAGATCAAGGCTTAGTTAAGTAGATTTTCTTTCATGTTAATAAAGAAAACTACTAGTATTCAAATAATGTAGTTAGTTTCAAATATTTCAACAATTATGTTTCATGTTTTTAAAGTTTATTATTTGTCAATTTTGCCAGATATTTAATCGTATTACACAAATATAAGGTTTTCAAACTAATTGTTCATATTTTACAAATCCAACTTATGTTATAAATGCAAAAGTTTGCGTGTATGTTTATTCGCTCTTCACGTTTTAACAGCTAAACGGATATGGATGAAATTTGAAATATACATAGCTTATATTTAAGATTAACACATAGGCTACCTTTAACTTGATATTAGCGAGCGAAGCGGCTAAGTATGGCTAGTGTGTTATATAAATTAGTAATATAAAAATAATTAAAATGTTTGATTGACAATTTAGTTTTCAGTAATTTTAGTACTTTTAAAACTTTGTGTTGTGTTCCAATACCCGGGGCGCTCGTTGATGTCTTTTATAGGTAAGATAAGGTGAAATGGAAATTTAATACGTCTTTTAGTTGATTGTCGATAGGGGATTTAGGGGATATTTATATTAGGGGACAGTCCAAGCTAAATTTACTCCGATTGCTCTATAAAAAGTATATAGTAAAGGTTTTAGTTTAATTTAATGTATTATTCTTTTTTATAGTAGCAATAAATATATTGCTTTCTTTCATAAAATAATGGGAATATGTGTTAAATTAATTATTTTTATTTTCACTTTTTTACTTAAAACTTGATATTTTTAAAGTTTTTCAGTTGAATCCTTGCTATTGAATAAAATACGTTTTACGATTAGTTAGTAATCGTTAATTCTTTTGTAATTTTATTAATTATATTACAATGTTTACGATAACCCTTGCCAACTTTTTAAAGTTTTTGTAGTGCAATATTTAATGGAAGTACCAAATTTTTTTTAATTTCAAATGACAACATTGGTTTTAAAAATGCAGCGGAACAATTATTTTACATTTATAGAATCATTATACACGAATAACAACAATATATTAGCGCAAAATGTTTTAGAAGTTACTATATAATATGTACTATTAATATTTTTACAGAAGTTCAGCAGTAAATATTTACACAAACAATATTGACACATAATATTTAGAGATAAGCTAGAATATTTAAAACACACACTGCCTACCTTTGTATCTTTGGTGTCAGACAGAATGAGAACAGGCGACGTCTCCGAGAAATCCCACATGCACTTCACCGTGAATACTCTCAATTTTTTAAGTCAATAAAATTTTCACTACAGCATACGTGGTGCCTCAATTACATGTACTATCGTTTTCAACAGTCACAGTCCAGTCACTTTCGTTAAAAACAAACAAACAATGTGTCGCGTACAATTTACAGGGGCGCTTTAACTGAAAACGCAAACTAGAACGCAACAATCGCACTTATTCCGTCTCTATTGACATAACATTTTGACAGTCTATATACAGCCTTGATAAAATATGCAAACTATATTAATAATCCCTTATATCACTCGTATGGTGAAAATCGCGCGGCCGATTCCATGATCGAAAATTTTGAATTTCGAACGCGGTTCGCGTGTTCCTCGATCGGCGCGCGCGCACACGAATGCTCACGGAGGTGGCATCGGAGCTTCGAGCGCTGAGGGGGCGTGGCTAACTTCTAACGCAACATCTATCTCTCGTGCCGTCTCGCTCGCTCGCGTAGGTGTTAGCGTATCGTCGTTTCACGGTCTAACGCGCCTGGTGCGTTACCGGAGCGGCGATTTGGTGGGATCGCGTGAACTTTGCCACTGCGCCCGCGCAGCGATTAATAAAACGATACGCGACGTTATAGATCGCAGGCCGATAGTCGAGGCTCTATGATCGTCGATGCGTCGACTAGTTTGAATGTTACAAGTTTTTCCTTTACGAATGCGCGCGCATAATTATAAGTTTAATGTTATTTTTAAATGGGCTTCATCGATTGACTTATTCATCGCATTAGATTTGAATAATAACAAATTCACTTATATATCATTATTCAGATAGGAAATCACATGTGACTATTTTATTGTATATATTCCGTTAAAATTATATAAATGTTTATAAGTGTCAATATGTTGTCGATAAATATTTGATTTGTATTGCAGGTTGTAAAAACTTTCAAAGCTCACAATGTACGTTTATAACTTAAAAAGTGTTATAAAACTTTCTTCAAAAATTGTGCTATTTTGCAGCCTCTATTGTCGTAAAATAAAGAAGAATTTTGGTAAAATCGGTTTATGACACTTTGTATTGGAGGAACCGTTAAAATTGCATTATTTTAAATACCTTAATATGATATCATCTGTAAATTGTTTTTATTTTAATAGAGATCTTAAGTAAAAATAAAGATTACAATTATTTATAATAATATCAGTATTATAATCAATAATAATCACCTAATTCCATAATATTTTTTGTTTATATCATTACCTCTTATAGGTTAGATTTTGACCGACGATAGTCATCTTATGATGGTTTGTGATGATGTCTCCTATTAATCGATAATATTTAATCGATAACCCTATACCTACTGGGTATAGAGTTGTCGATTAATTACGACATCCTCTTTATATCATGTCGCTGATTGACTGCCTAACAATCATCACATAGCCTAAACAGGAAGTGACAGAGATGTAAAAGTTTTTCAGGGCGTTTCTTTAGTAGTATAGGGAAGCACTGAGAGAAGAATTCCAACACAGAAAAAGTTACGGGAAATAGCTAGTGTTCAATACAGTCTATGCTAAGGTTACATTTAGCATATCACACTTAAGTATAGTGGTTTTAGTAGGATATTACGTTCAATGAATCAGTGTAGGTATGAGTGTTGTAAGCAAAGTGACAATTTATGTTTATTTCACATTATTAGCTAGAGGAAAATTAAAGTAGTTTCTAAATATTTATATGTATATTATTATTATTATTTTTTTTAGTTTGTTATTATTAAATATATTATTTGTTAAAAACTTTCGAATAGCATCAAGAGCACTATAGCTTAGTATCAAGGACAATATGGTTTGGATTTGAAAAGGTACCTAATATCGCTAAAGATAATTATTTTTAAATATCTTTCTACTTATGTACTACTAACTTTCTTGATATTACTAGTTAAGACAACGAATCTCACTTAAAAGATCTTAATATAACAATAATAATTTAAACGCAAGTAAAGCTTAAAAAACCGACTTCATCACTTTATCTTCGTCATCCTTGATCCTAGAAATGAATTAAATTCGAATTATTAAGTATAACTTAAAAATTACCAGATCAAATTGAAATGGGATCACATGGAAAACACTAGCTTTCAAATAAAAAAGTATCGTCAAAATAGGTTCAACTCTAAATAATCTGACGAATTACTTTTAAAAAAAATACAGCCGAATTGAGAAACTTTTTTAAATTCGGTTTAAAATGCATACAAACAATACAATAACGCAACATAGATATATAAACAAAGGTTTTTTTTTTTTCGGACGGCCTACATGCTGCTAGCTGAGTGTAGGCTCTACAGCGGTACCGGGAGGCCGAGCACGAAAGGCGCTCCGCCGCAAAAGAGAGGGTGTAGGCAACTAGCACAAGGGCCACCTAGGGGGAGCGAGCCTCGGCTTGGACCGTTGCCAGGACAGGGGAAACGGGAGAGAAACGCCCCGGTACATGAGAGTACCGTTGATAGTGGGCCCTATGAATGCGAATGGGCCCCATGAATGCGTATACAAAGGTAAAATTGTAAAAGATGTTATATATATCCGGGTCCAGGAAAATTCTGGCTGCATTACCGCGCTGCTTCGATAGTAAGGCTCATCCTTAGTCCTAGATATAGCACATTATTTTAGTAATAAAAATAGTTAATTGATTTTGAACTTATCTTCATTCCTACAGTAATATTAGATAGATTTTAATGCCAAGTAAACCAAATCTACAGGTAACGTAGTGTTCCTCGCCGACTGTAACTGATTGACAAGGTTAAGTAATCTCTAATAAGGCTAGTCGGTGAATGATCGTATAGTGGAGTTATAAATTGAGTGTTGCTTCAACCAGGCGCTCTGATAATATAGTATAGTGGGGTTATAAATTAAGTGCAACCATAGGACTTTAAATTAAAAAAAAACTTTAATAAAAAATCAACTGTCTTCAAAAAACACAAAAACATAGCCTACGCTACATAAATACCTACATATTTTTTTAGTTATTTTGAGTTAAAAACTAAGCTAACTAATTTCGATGAAATTTCTATGGGTCCAATCTTTCCAAAATGTCTAATTCGGTTTATTAATGACGGAGTACTGAGGTACCTACCAAACATTTGAGAACCTCCTATATTTTTGAGTCGGTTATGAATACTGTTTAAAGTACATAAACGGACAAGCAGCCATTTTTACAAACACTGTGTGCACAAACTTTGAATACATGAATAATATATAGATACGGACAGACAGTCTGATCCATCTAACATTACCATATTGTAGAAGGTGTTTCCACATAAAATTGCGTACTTATCTAGAGGCGTTTTGTGATATTTATAATACAATGTTGCAAATATGATAGCTCTTGAATGTAAAGAGCCTGAAGAGTAAAGGTCGAAAAATTACTAGCAATTTTATCTCTAATATAACTTTTAATTTTATTTTATAAAGTGCTAAGTTTTCTAAGCCAGCTATTGACTTCTATCTCATCTGTCTGTAAAGTATGGCAACAGGCCTTGAGTGACGTAACGACCAGGCGTGCACTCTTTCGCGACATCGTTCCTAAAAGTGACGAAGACTAGTGCAAGATTTGGCGTCTAGGAATAGAACTATAGAAGAAGAAAAGAAGACCTAGGAGGATTTCCAAGACAAGACCGCTGAAGAAGACCCCACGATTCCCCGGAGGTAATTGCTTGCAACGCCCTGCCTGATTGGCCATTAGGGCTACAGACCTAAAACCTACAAGTCTAAGCTTACAGATCTGCCCCCTGATTTGTTAGAATAGAACGTTTTCGTAACTTACCGAATCGATTGGATAAGTATATCTTAAAAATTTATTTTATCGTAAGATAACTAACCAAATCGTACAATAACTAAGTTATCGTCAGGTTCTGAATCAGAGGGCAGGACTGTGTATAAAAGAGAAGTAGAAGCAAGAACTGACTGACAGAAAAATTTAAATAAGTTTCATTTGCTCCAACCCGCCCGGTGACGCTGCAGAGGCTGCTCACAGTCAGCAGAATTTAGGCAGTTAGAAAAAAAATATTTGCACTTAGTTTGTTTTTAAAGAACAGAGAAATAGGAGCATACCGTTAAGTTAACTATAGCTTTTTCATTTACTCTTTTTATATCATTACAAACAAAATTGCAAAGGTCTACATTTGTGCCTCCTATAACTGTAGTAACATTTTAATAACTTAAAACATTCGCAAACAACAGTAAACTTAGTCTAATTTTATTGTGCAAATTCTATCACTTTCTTAACTACAACCCTAAACAAAAACAATACCAGAACTTCAAAGGCAAAGTCATAAAAATTCCGATAATATAAAGGTGCCGCTCATTGCAAAAATAATTTCGTAGAAAAGAAATTTGCACAAATCCTTAAAAAGTGCTTTAATTACTTTATTACTCGGGTGCAGACAGTTATCTACAAATGTTACTGTTTATTAACGGTGTTTTTTTGTCGCATTTTTTTCTCTATAATGGGGCTGTCCGGCCTAGTTCGGCCCGTTACGCATTCCCGTGACGCATTTTTTGTTATTCCAATTTTTTTACTTTTTGGGTTTACCTTTGCTTAACGGTTGATTTGTGTTAATGATATTTTATCGCAAATGATGAGCTTGAAGGTTTTTATAAGATTTGTAAACTGTAGTATTTTCTGACAAGTATACAGAAGTAAAGAATATAAAAATACAATTATTATGAGTTAAATTTTTGAGAATTGTGCCTAAGACAACAAGTAAACTCTTTTCAACCTTTCTGGTAAAAGTACTGTGTGTTAAGCTATGGGTGTGAATATGTTTGTTTGTTTCACTTCTATGTTTCATACATTGTTTACTACTAGTTAGTAATGTTTTTAGCGAAGCGTGTAATGGAAGGACTTTATTGTAGAATCCGCCAGGGGCAGTACCACACCATCGGCAGACGTTCAACCGCTAGCGTGCAAACATTACTGTATTTTGGATGGAAGGGTAATGCTTCTACTGAAATTACAGGGCGTAAAGACGACATAACACAGCTATTACATCTAATATCATAAGATGACGAACGCGGTGTTTACGAATATATAAGTTAAAAACTGGACGACATGGAACGGTAATGGCTAAGCGTGAAGCTTACCACCAGGCGATCGACTTGCTCGTCTTGATTCTTAATTACATAAAAAAGTGAATCTTCTTTGTCGTGTCGGTGGTTAAACAGTGACCCAGTATTCTGCAACTGCTACTACAAGGAAGAAGCCTCTGTTTAGTTAGGTAGCGTGAGTGATTACTGATTACCGATTACAATATTACTTTGTTTGAGTAGGTTAATCTTAAATTGTTGACAATATAGTTATATAATGAATCAATATGCAAATTTAACAAATCTTCTTACCTAATACAAAAAGCCATTGGTCGGCAGAGTGCCCAAAATAGGTACTAGTTCCGTTACCTCGTTGTACAGCGAGACTTAATTGCTGTGCAAAATACAATCCAGCATTTTGGTCATTATAGCTATATTTTGTTAAGTTAGCTAGTAATGTTAGCAACCTAACAAATTATAACTTAATGTCAACAATTTAGGATCCAGTGGACCACTAACTCACTTATTAGTGAGGCAGTGGTAAAATGTAAATGATGGTAAAAGTAGTCGAGAGTGTTAAGCAAGCTATGTCTAAAATGGAAACTCTCCATAATGCTATATATAATAAATAATCTAGACATCGACAAAATGGTCTGCCATTGAAAAGTCATCAATATATTTCAAGGTAAGATATGTAAGATTGGGTATGGGTAGATTTTATTTTAAATCGATTTTATTATCATGTTTTTGAACTCTTATCAAGTTGAAAACACAGAAAAATGCCCTACACCGAATCTCTAAGCAATAACTATCTTTATAAGGAAACAACTGTCCAGCTACTAATCTACGATTACTACAAACTTACGCAAACATAATCTTCCGGATTCGAACACAATGTTTATTAAATCAACATATTATGAACTGGGCAGGCGGCCAACGCTTTAAGCCTCTAGACGTTACGACAAATTTTAACTCGATCAAAATGAAAGTTCTATAAAACGTCGTTTATTTGCTGTTAGATTGTGGCGTTATGTGTCAATTCCACTTATTCATAACTTTGACAGGGACGTCTAAATGCCAAAATAATAAAAAATAGTTTGTTTTATAATCACGTAATGTAATAACGTCTGTTAACTATATTCTCCTATTCTACTATATTGTCCTATTATATTGCGTTATTCCTCTCCATCCAAAAGTTGTCTGGAAGAGATTGCTCTCAGCGATAAGACCGCCTTTTGTTACACTTATATAATTTTTTACTGTCATTCCTATTTGTGTTCTTTGTTATTTTAAGGTGTTCAATAAAGAATATATCTATCTATCTCCTTCTTTGTTTCCTGAACGGTATATTTTGACCTTGACTCTTTTACTAGTAGTAAGTCTCAATCAAGGCAAAGGTAGACTAAAGGTAGAAAAAAAAGTAATAAACTATAGAATTCATTGGATTCTTATGATGTAATATTACCATTCAAGGAACTTATACACTATTTTCACAGAACGCAAAAAATGACCTATAATATTTCTTTTTTAATGCAAAAGTAAGAAAATATTTTTACGTGATGTCAATTCAATTAATCAAGATCACGTCAAGCCTAAAAATATATATTAATAAATTTAGTTTAATTTAACAAATTACAATAAATTAAATAAAACATTTACATAAAGTCTGTAAAGTTTATTATTTATATATATGTTCCAATTCCGCAACAATCGCGCGACAAACAATCGTCTCGTGTAAATCTAACAGATTCCTCTCTGACCTTTGCATGCAATCATAACTCAGCCTTGGTTGGAGATGCCACTTACACAGTTGTGGATACTGATATAGTGTTGTGAAGGTACGACATTTACGTTACTCATAGGATTGTTATTTACCACATATATATATTACATAGAAAAGGATTTTATTTTATGTTTTACTATAGGACTCAAAAGTGTAAGTGTTGTCGATATAACAATCTTTACAAATTACTGTAAATTGGACTCTACTACCTTACCATTGCCAATGATTATTTTCGCTCGTCGGTCGATAGACTCAAGATATTTAAGCTGGTGTTTAGGGGATCCATTACATTCTAGGCAAATACACATTTCCTAGTAAGCCTACTTTTTATTCAGTGGTCGCGGTTTCCAATCCTATGACCTTGAGCTTCCGGTGAAGGTAACATCGTGTAGAAATCCATGATAGCAAGATATTTTCTTGTACTCGCTGGCTTGCTACCATGTCCCAGTCCCAAAACAGTCGTAGTTCAACAGATCACAAATCTTAAAAAAAAAAAAGCGTTACCATAATTTATCCTAGGTATAAAATCAAAATCGTTTATTCACATGGGCCCCAAAGAGGCGCTCATGAAAGTTAATGACTCTACTGCTAGATTCGCAAAATTACAGCCATTTTGGGAAGGATCTGGCAAGAAACTCGACGGTGCATTTTTTCATTCATTTTTTTTAAACACTCTTAATCACTAATACAGGATTTGTATTAACTAGGTATATCTATATTATGTAGTCGCCAGAGAGCAGTTTGCCTCCATGCACATCACTTACCATCAGGTGAGGTATTGGTCAAACGCGTATCAGAGATAAATAAGTCATCTTGTAGAGATCACGCTGGATAAAAAAAACAACCTATTTAACCGAATATATCTTTCTGGCGACATATTTCCGCTGTACCGTATTCTATAAATCAAAACAAGTATTTCCATGGGTCTAATAAATCCCTTAACTGGTCTGTTGTATTAACAGCCTCTAAATGTAGTGGGGACGATAACGAAGAATAAATACGACGTGTTTAGGGTTCCGTAATCATCTGGAGGAACGAGGTATAGAAGTGAAATTAAAATATTGTTTTGTAAGAAAATTATGTGACGTCTAGACGAATATAAGCTTTATTAATATAAATACATCGAATTAGAGAACTAGTAATATTTTAAAATAAATCCAATTAAATAATTAAAATTAATTTTTAAAGCAAATTTATGGATTGAATGATAGACAAACTTTGTAATTCTTCGAGTCTTATTGTAGTAATGGTGGATTATTAACCGTTACAAAGTGTAGGCAAATTATACAACTTGAAACTGGCTAAGCACATAGATTGCGAAGCCAAACAAAAAAGAAAAAAATACAAAAACTTTTTATTGACACCAAAAGATAAATACAAATTACAGAGAAACTTATAAAATAGGTACAATGGGCGGTCTTCCAGACAACCTTTGAATGGAAATATAAACGAAAAGACAATGTCATGTTAAATAAAGTAAAAAAGTTGACAATGTGTTGATCCTATCTGAATTCCTGTATTTTTTTTGCGTGATAGGCAAGCATTTGGCAACAATCTCATCTGATGGAAATTGATGATGTGGCCGAAGATGTTGACTTATAATAATATGCCCAGTACTCGTATTTTTAGCCTGAACTTTTCTTGCTTGCGTCTTTCTATTATGATGTATATTTATAAATATAGTTAGATCACAATTAAAGAGAACCACTCACTTAAACTTCACCATTTCCTTTACCCTTACTAATAAATAATCCCAAATACACCGTTACTCAATACTCTATTATCTCCAAAGCGACGTATTACGTACTCCCAGCGCTGGACACTCGAATTTATTGTAAAATTGAGATGTATAGATCTAATCTTACCTTGGGATTTATTGGTAAAACAGATTTATTTTATAAAAATACCATAAGAGCCGAGAGCTAGACAGTTAGTTTAACTAAGGTGCTAATATGCATATTAATATTCTACTGTGTGATGTACGTTGAACACGTTAGTTAAAAAAAACTCTAGTCTAGTAGTAGGAGTCTTCAAGTCGCGATTGAAAAGGTATCTTCTAGGCAAGCTTGCTCGATCGTCGACCACATCGTCGCTTACCATCAGGTGAGATGGTGGTCAAAAGTTAGCCTATCTTGATTTAAAAAAAATAATAAAGGCAGAATGTGTGGGTTTCTCTATCAAGGCCAATTTGATTAAAATTAAAGCAAACCTTATGTGAATGTGAATGCGTTTGCTTGAGTTTAATAGATAATTTATAAGAGCATGACTTCTTATTTTTACCGACTTTCCAAAAAAGGAGGGGGTACTTAAGTCGACTGTATTTTTTTATGTGTGTTACCTGGGTATTTTATGCATAAATTCTGGAACTATTATAGAATGTAGTCTACATTTCAATTGATGTGAATTTACAGGAAAAATTAAAAGAACACATTTTTGAGCGTGCATGTTCAAAACAAAAAAAGTATATATCAATAATTTTTATGATGCATTTTTGCATCATCACTTTCCATCAGGTGATATAGTGGCCAAATACTAGCCTATTCAGCATAAAAATGGCAATGCCAAGCAGAACTTTGTTTTGCAAAGCAAAGTCCTGTGTACTATTGTAAGTCATTTGCAGAAGTAGAGCTCACCATTGTATTAACGACATAATTAGCTACCCTCTTATACCATAAAATTAACGTTCATTAAAGCGGATAGAGCAATGAGGCGTTGCAAGCTAGTCCAAAAAGTACCTCACTCAAAATAGCCACCACCTCCCGACCCATAGCTAAGGTTCACGGTGTCATGTGGGCCAGTGATCTCTTTACTAAGAAACTTTGATACCAAATAGATAATATGTACGAGGATATCAATATCGGAGCTTTATTTACTGCCGTGGAAGAGAAATTAATTTTATTGACTTTAGAATTATTTCGATAGACAAAATATTTGACTGGAAAGCTACGTAGCTCATATTTTGAGGGTATAAAATTGATATATGCGTGATAATGACTATGTTTATTATCTGTAAAAAATGTTAAATTTTAAAATAGTCATGGTGTTTTTAAGTGCCTAGTACGAGTGTTTTTTGTATCATTTCTCCCCTTCGATTGGATGTTAAAGTTTACTCAAATAATAGTCAGTCAAAAATATTTAAAATATAAACTAAATACGAAAAAAAATAAAAAAATGGCTAAACTTTAATTGCATTGCAACTCAGAGATCCCTCTCATTCCCTTGCCGCCAGCATGATGAGAACGATACCCACAGGTAATGGGCTTGAGCACTTGAGTAACCTATAAGCTCAATGTTTTGTATACCTACTTAGGTCTTTGCTGAATAGATCATAAAATTCAAATTCAAAGCATTTATTTCAGAAAGTCATCCATATTATGATTAATTAAACATAAATAGATAGCATACCCAAATCAAAAAAAAAATTAAAAAACATGATGTACTTATGTAACTTTTTTATCGTTCTATTTGAACGAAGAAATTTTCAATAAGACGGTATAAAATTAAAAATCGTTTATTCACATGGGCCCCAAAGAAGCACCCACGAAGTTTAATGATAGTGTCACTGACTCGCACAATTACAGCCATTATGGCCCCAACTTATATCATCTGATACATCGATACAAACTACCTGTCCACTCAAATCATCAGCTCACTTCCGTTAAAACCGAGTCCAAACTCAGCACGTGGCCACTAAGAAAACAGTTATCCGTTACAATAATATCAAAAGCAACCTACAAACAATGAAATAGATTAACACACACAAAAGCACCTAACCGCAATTCTTGTAAAACAAAAAAGAAGCAAGTGGGCGAAAAGGACGGGGTAAGTCTTTTTGTTTATTCTAATCTCCTAAATATAGGGGTAGCTTCCCGTGGTGACATTGTTTTGTCTCGATTCATTAACCACGGGTGTATCGTGAGAATTGTCTCGGGATTATAATATCGTTTGTCTCAATGTAACGTCATCAGATTTAAACTTTGTTTGATAAATACTGTCGTCGAAACATTCATTTATTCACAATTCAACTGAGTATAAAAATGTTTTTTTACGTACTATATAACAAGGTAGGGTGTCGGAAGCCTTTGTAAAAAACTTTTTAAATACAATTCTCGCAGTGATTGTTTCTCATCTGCATGGTATAAATATGTTCCAATATAAATAGATTTTCAATAAAAAAAAGATTTTCTTAAATGATTTAGTACTGGTAATAATTTGTCGATCTGCTATAGGTTACTGCTGCATTTGGTTCAAAACAGGTAATCACGCCCAGAACTAAAAGCACAAATGCCCCTTGAGAAAGAAAATTGTGCTCCTGCTGGGAATCGAACTCAGGACCCACGGCACAGAGAGCAGATACCTGTCCAATGCGCCAACTGGATTGTTGATTCTTAAATCAATTATACTAAACATCTCAAGCAGATATCCTGCTTGAAGACCGCATCTTTTGCATCAGAACGGAAACCCTGTGACCCTTACGCATACATATCTAATTTTATTATCTCAATAATAAATACTATTTAATACGAAGTTATTAGTCAGTCGTGATTAAACGCGAAAACCTTCCCACTCGCTAAATTACTCATTTAGATAATGTAACCGTTAGGTTTATTGAATCACACGGGAGTCGGAGATTCTATACGCTGCTGTTGCAGACTAGCGATTATTCCTTGCTTAGTAGTGTTTTACTGAACTTAAATGACTTTCAGAATAAGCAGTCCTCGCCGGCGAGGACCTAGAACCTCTGTCATGTTTCTTAAAACTCAAATCAAAATCGATTTAATCGAATCTTTCGTTCTCATAGGGCCCACTATCGATGGTACTCTCATGTATGTGAACTCTCACAAACAAAATGTACTTTACTTAAAAACAAACTGTACTTTTGGCATACCACGGTTATGTTAGTTCGGTGTTGAGATATGGTTTACTACTTTGGGGTAACTCAACTGATATTAATAGAGCTTTTCTATCGCAAAAAAGATGCATACGTGCTATGGTAGGAATTCCTCCGTATGTGTCATGTAAGCCACATTTTAGCGACCTAAGAATTTTGACTCTGACTTGTATGTACATTTTCGAAATAGGAATGTTTGTGCGAATTCATCCTGAATTGTTCACCAAAGCCTCGGATATATTCCCACGCAACACTAGGCGTGGAGAAAGGCTAGTATTAAATGTAGTACCGAGGACCACATTATTACAAAAAAACTGCTACCCAATGTGTATAACAGTTTATAATAAAATACCACAGGCAATAAAAGACCTACCTATAAGAATATTTAGAAAAAAACTGAAGTCGTGGTTACTTGACAAGACTTTTTACTGTCTGAAAGATTTTTTTCAATACTAAATTGGATTGACATCGTAATGTTATATTAAAATCAATAACTGTATTTCTACTTATCTCGTTATTATTATTTTTGACATTGTATTTTAATTATTTTATTGACATTTAATATAATATAATTAATTTAATTTAATATTGTCATTATATTAATTTAACATGTAATTTCACATGCCAACACATGGCAAAATAGAAGGACGATTCAACCATGAAGACCAATATGTATACTCTATTTTGTGTGAAATATACTCATTTCATTTCATTTCTCATGAATTATGTCACGTATGCATCGTTTTAATCCAAATGCTTACTGGTATTTTATAATTAAACGCAAGCAAAGCTTAATAAAACCGACTTTATCGCTTTATCTTCGGAACTTTGATCAGATTTGATTGATTACTAAATACGCATTATTGATGATATTTTAAGAACTACTCATCAGATCTTGATCAAATTTAAATGGGAACAATTGGAAAGCAACATGTTTAAAACAAAAAAAAAAAAAAAACAAAATCGGTTCACGTGAAAAGAAGTTATGAGGATAACACACATAAAAAATATACAGTCGACTTAAATACCTCCTCCTTTTTTGTGAAGTCGATAGAATATGCAATGCATCATAGTAAAAACTATCATTGGTCATTATGCATCAGAACTATAAAAATACGTTGTAAAGATAAACAAACACGATTGATTCCGTTATTGGCGCTGATTAAAAGCTACTCAACCAATTAAAACTATTATCCCATTCAGATTTATGCTTCTAATATCGTTCATATCAATCCGACCATAACAATTAAATAATTAGTAAAAAATTACAACATGACTTGTGAACAAGTCATTTGTTATTGTAGCAGTCTAGTTATAATTATTATTAATCTATCGCATTTTTTTTAAATCAGCTCTTCCAAGTTATTTACTGGGCATATATTGATTTCCCAGCTACTTCTTTTAAAACTTATTAAGATTCCTTAAAAGATTTGTCTAAGTACCGTTTACCTGATATTTAGAGCGGATTAAAAAAGTGACCAGCATCTTCTATAGAAACCGATTACAGATTAAATTAATCCGATGACAGGATTTAAACTGTTCTGTTGAAATCGAATTAGCAGTAGCGTATGATTTTGTTTAATCCATGCTTAAGTCTGTAAATCGGCACAATGCTGATCTAGTTTTCTTGAAAATTGCTATCATCATATTTTTTGGAAGAATGTTAATAGGATAAAAACCGTCGCGTTTCTCCCGCCCGTCTGCCAATCGCAAAACCCGCGGTGTTCCACAGGGCACCATTCTAATCCCGCACCATTACCATCTTGAGACTTATCCCTTACGCCGGCTAAAAGACTAAAATATTTTGATACAATCGCTCGCAGATAAATGCTGTCGATTTATCAAGACTCCTCGCTTTATCCGATCGAGGCTGATAATATCCCATTGGCACTCTATCTTCAGATTATCACTGACGTCTCTATTTAGATGTATTTTTTTGATTTTGATACTATTCGATTAATTCGGTTACTTTTGATGCTAACGTTCATCCGGTTCTAATGTGTTGCGATTAATCTATGACTGAGCAGATAGGATCGTGTTGGAGCCGGTTTGTATTTGATATAGAATCGTTTTAGTATCGTCAACGTTTTCACATCCTTTTCTAAATGATTCAGATTTTTTAGATGTCATCTTTGAGTCGATTGTGTTTTGATTGATTTGATTGTAATGAAATACTTTATAGTAAACAATATTGTTGAGTTTGTATATTGTATGGAGATTGCGATTACTGTACAAATATGACGTATATTATTATGACGACGCGTGATCAAAATGTTGGTACTTATTGGCTCAACGTATTAGCATTGCAATTCAGAGCGGCAATGCCGCCAGCATGATGGGAACGCTACCCACTGGTAGTGGGTTTGAGCACTTGAGTTATCTATAAGCTCGATGACTTGTAGGTAGCTTGGTCTTTGCTGTATATATGTATATAATTTTAGTTAAGTTTTATTTCTAATAAAAATTAAATATATGTATAGGTAAATACTATTTCCATATTATTATGTACTATAATATATACTAAATACATTTTATTCGGAGTACCTTTGTACAATAGGTACTCATTTAAATTACTATAAATAAGCGATATACTTGCGTAAGGATGGATTCCATTTTGACAAGTTAACACCCTGTTGCCTAATTCTCTATATAGGTAAGTCCTAATTGTCATTCTTGTATAGAATGAAAAAAAAAATACTATATTTTTTTTTCTTTTTATAATATTAAAATTTGACACATGTTTGTTTAATATGTAAATAAATCTTATGAAGATGCACCTTGTTACACGAGAACTAGGAATAAAATGTTTCATTGCTTTAAATCTGCATATTTAATTTATGATGACCTCGCATTTGAATCATTTTAACGACAAAATAAACTATCGAAACTGGCTCTCATTAACAACCACACCTTGAAGATGGCACCGAGGCTCATCATCATAAACAAAAACATTTACCATCGCTGCTTTCGAAAGCAGAACGGCAGTCATAAATATAAAATGGCTTTCTATGTAATTGTATCAAAGTCAATAATCTACGAGTATTAACTGCGATACGCCAATGATCGTGAATAAATTATGTTTTATGACAACTAGTATATTGCATTACTTACTGTTACCCGCGACTTCATTCGCGTTGGAATTCCTTTTATGTTCCCTACACTACAAAATTTAACCCTGCTGGCGAATTTTCTTACTCAAAGGACATTTGTGCTTCTCGTTCTGGGTGTGATTTTGGACGTTTGCAGCACCCACGATACATGTGTTTTAACTTAGTCTGAGAATGTGAATAAATGCGTTAAAAATTACTACAAAAAAAAACAGCCTAGGTTAATAATTTTTTTAAATGTTGACTCAAAGAGAACTTTGCGAAATCCGCCCATTGTACATATATTTAAATAGGTAACATGGATGTTTGTTTGCCTTATTTTGTGCAATAACGAGTTTTTGTATTGTATTGGAAACTACCTAAAAATATCACGACTCTATCACCTATACTTCAGGCTTTGCGTTGATTTTCAATGAATTAGCGACTCGACGGTTTTGTATTTTTATTCATATTCATGTATTGCAATCTATAATAGTAACATACCTATAATATAGCATAGAAAGATGTAGCATGCTTGCCTACAAAATACCTATGCACTCTAGGCTTGATGCCTTCAAGATGATACCGTTTAGGAAACAAAGACGCTGGCAATGAGTGTCACCGTACGAAAAAATAAATAGGTATATTAATTATAGCCGCATTGACCTTTCCAATTTGTTATATTTAATTCTTGTCATTTTCAATCGGTAATGTTTATTATCAGACGTCAGATTTAATTTTAAAATAAACTAACTTTGCCCGCGTTAATAAAGTTAAAAATAAGCCCATGTGTTATTCCGGAACCTGAACTATCTACATTCTAAATTTCATCGAAATCGGTCATATTACAGAGATACGTGTTAACAAACATTGACACACACTCACATACACATAAACTTTCACATGTATAAAATTAGCAGGATAATACTGATTTCATATGTATTTGTTAAATTAGAACAATATAATTTTGAGTTCATTTGAATGGAATATAATATTTAATGATATTTTAAGTCTAGAGTGAATAGCTATCTCCTAGGCAAGCATGTCACATCTTCGACCGCATCTTCACACTTTCCATCAGGTGAGATAGTGGTCAAATGCTTACCTATAGATCATTAAAAAAAATGTTTAATACATTATTTATTATGAAATTTCAAATAAATTATTTGATTTATCTATTGCGCGCGTACTATAGATCTCTATTTATGTAGTAATTAAACCAATTAATTTTAGGCATAATCCGCGTTTCATTTGCTCCACCTGGTTTTGTCAGGGCCCACGGAATACTCGTTAGCTTATACCATTAATTCTGGTCCACCACTACAAATAGTTTCACTGACCCACAGTACTCACATCCATCTTACATTGTTAAAAAAAATTTGGGTATGCCTGGTAAAAATGAACGGTATGCCCTAACATAATTATGCCAAATCATGAATATGCCAAAACTTGTCATGCGAAACATTTTCGGCCAAATCAAACTAGGAACTGGAAAATTATGCGAGTCAATAGGCACCCTGATTTAGGTACCTACATATTTTTTATTATTATTATTTGTTAATTGTGACTCTTTTTTATCCTTCTCGTATATAAGCAAGCATTTAACCACCATGTCACCTGATGAAAGTGATGTTCAAGTCGATTACCGTCAACTTCTACACACAAAATGACCTAGGACTGTCACCTATAAACTCTGTGGCTTGTAGCTTTTTTAACTACTTATTCTATATAAATATGTTCCCCGCCGGGAATCGAACCCGATAACACTGCTTAGAAGGCGATCGCGCACTAAGCCAATGGGCAGATGAAATAAAAATGTTGACGCGTTTCTTATTTTCCGAACAACTAGCAGATTATTTTGTGGTCTGGTCTAGGTATATATCTTTATATATATAATTCTACTGTACTTACGTGTGTATGTCACTGAACTCCTAAACGGCTGGAACGATTTGAATGAATTTTTTTGTATGTGTTTGGGTGGCACTAATATATATTTTTTTATGCCTTAAGTGTTGATGCGGCCTAAGATGTAGCATGCTTGCCTAGATGCCCTCGATGGTTTAGATTCACAAATCAGCCCGGCAGATGGCGCTGCAGGGGTCTGCTAGCGGAAATTGCTCACAGGCGAAGCCGGGGCGAATCATGTATAATATATATCTTTAAGATAAAAAATCAATTAATGAGAATGCACCTCAGCTATAGAGAATATATACGTATAGTACATCGTACGTATTGGCCCCGGTTTGAATTCAGCCGCGTAACGATTTCAATAATTAAATTATAGAATCGATTATAAGGTAGCCGAAGCCGTTTTATGGTCGACATTCTGTTTTATTATGTCTTATTAATGTTTATAGTTTTAGCTAACTAAAGGCCGATTTAGACGGGGATATTATCTTGTAAGTTTTGGGACGAAAATATTTGGGATAATATTGCTAAAAATTTTCTTTGGGTCTGTGGGTACCGATTGCACACGTAATTTAAAACCCAAACGTTTGGATAAAGATTTATCAAAACGTTTGGTGGAGGCGACAAGTGATCACAATACTGGCTCTTAATTAGTACAAAACATGGAAACGCAGTCAGTATTCTGGGCATTTTTCCTAGGGCAAGCTTTTTACAAAAATTTTAAGGGCTATTTGATTCATTTTCTTTTTTAATCTTAAATTTGTATAATTTATTATATACTAGTTGTTCCCCACGGCTTCGCCAGCGTAAAATTTAGATATATATATATATATATATATCATTAAAACCCCAGTCTGTCACAAAAATGTAAGATGAAATTTATATTTTTTTCGTAAATTTTCACGATATTTTAATAGTTATTCTGCTATTCGGGGTGAAGATAAATCAAAGATCATCAAAATCGGTCCAACCGTTCTCGAGTTATAAGTGTTCGAACAAACCCGATTTTGTTTTATATATATAGATTTATAGATTATAGCTTTATTTTTATAAATTAGAGGAAAGAGCCTCGTAGATATAATATATACTTATTTTATCATCATTAGTGACTATTAGTTTACGTGATGATGAACATGATCGTATTGTACACAAAAATCACACAGTTTCGAGACTCTGTTCTCGTATACGAGAATTTCTCGCCGTGTAAATGCGCCTAAATTAGATTTTATTAGTGCTACAGTTCTAATAGGATATCGATTTATCATAGCCCCGGGCTCGTGTCCATTTAAATTAAGTTGTGTATAATTATGAAGGTTTACGTTAGTTTTCAATCGTTCAAATCTACTTTCACCGAGAGCGGGTTTTTGTCTCGGCTATTCCAATAATTAATTTTAGTGTTTAGTTATTTTTAATCGAATTTATTTCATGATCGTTTTGATGAGAAAGAAACTCTTTTGTACTGTATACTGTACTATTTTGTGGTTATATAGACTGTTGTGGCGAAGCATGAAAATGAAATAACATTTAAGGATTTTTTTATGTTCTTTATTGCTCCAACAACTGTTGGTGACTTTTTTAGAACTGGTTTTATTTGCTACCATGTGCAATCTGTCTTACTGAGCTTTGTGCATTTATGTTATAGTGGCTTTTTATTTTATTTTGTGGCGTAGAGATCTGTCTTTTATTAAGTTTATGTGAAGGTTACTACAATACAATACAATACAAAAACTCTTTATTGACACCAAAAGATAAATCCAACTTACAGAGAAACTTATAAAGATAGGTAAAATGGGCGGTCTTATCGCTAAGAGCGATCTTTCCAGACAACCTTTGGATGGAAATATAAACGAAAAGACAATGTAGGGATGGTGGTGCGATAAAATGAATGAAATAGATTTAAAAATAATAGAAATACATTGTTTAAACTACATAAACAATACATACCAATAATAATATCAGAATATACTTACATATAATAAATAAATATTTACATATAAGTACCTATAATACATATTATTTAACATATATAATTCACACACATATTATAGTAGCGTTTACAGATTGGATAAATAAAAGTTTTTGACTTGAGATTTAAATGACTCTTGAGTTTGCGCGCGTTTGACATTCACAGGCAGAGCATTCCAAAGCCGCATGGCTTCTATGGTAAAAGAAGAATCAAAGAAGCTCGTGCTGTGCGCTGGCATTTTGAGACGCAAGTTTTCCGATGACCTTAGCACTACTTGTTAATTTACATTATTCGTCTATCTGCTAACTTGCTGTTACTGGCAAGCGTAGTGTCAGAAAACAGTCATAACGCATACTTAATAATAAATACATTTCTGATGTATACAACTAAATTTTGACAAGCAGGGAAAGCAGAGCGCGAGCAAAGGGCGCGTGCCTCGGGCGCTTTGTATGTCCCTTAGGTACTATAAAGTCCAATTCCTTGAACAAGCAAACAAGTAAAGATTGAAAATTTGAGTCGATTATTGTAGTTTATTGCCTACCTACTAAACCTCCAGCAGTCTCATGTAAATAACGCGTACAATACGAGATAGCGTGAGAACTGCGCGTTTCCTTGACCGCGCAAACAATGCGTTTGTGGAACTGCAACTGATTTCAATGTGGATATCCTTATGCCTAATGTAATGTAATACAGAGTAATATTCGTTTTTTTTTTTATGCTAAATAGAAGCATTTGACTACCACTTGATGGAAAGTGAAGATGCGGCCGAAGATGTAGCATACTTGCCTTTTTCTCGACGTAGACGGATACCATAATAAAATACAGTAGTATTAGTAAATAAACATTAAATGCCATTGCCACAGATCGGCAATCGACAAATTTTCGTTTATCTCTGCTAAAGCTGAAAAGAAGGGGTATCGGGTTCAAATCCAAGTCTTCGAAAGGAAAATTTGTGTTTCTTGTTATAGTTGCGATTGTGTGAAATCATCGAACTTTGTGTGAGACTGTGAGAGTGAAAGCGTTTATGTTTATGTAGAGCATATGTATGCTCACTCACTGAATATATTTATGTACATGTTATTTATATAGATGAAGGTGAAGTCATTCTTATTTAGAATCATAATACATCATTGACACAGTTCTTTAAGCCACATGGTCCGGTTAATATAACAAAGGTGCATAACTCATACATAAAAAGCGTGATTTCCATACACATAACTTTGCATTGATTGTTTGCCAATTAGGCCACGGTGTATGGCTTGTATGGTACGAATGTAATAACAGCAGATGATTATATCTAATAATAACGACCAATAGCGCTGTAGTCTTAGCTCACTGCGCAGTGGATTCTGGGTTCAATTCCCGGCAAAAGAAAAAATTTTCTTCCTCTGGGACATTTGTTCTTTTGGTTCTGAATGTGATTTAAATAATACTGGGAAATAGTAGATGTATTTTATATATAATACATAATTATATGCTTTATTTTCTTATATTTTTATGTGTTATATATTTGTTAAATGTTAAAAAGGTTAGAATTCTAGGTCTGTTATTTATTTTTTTTAGTATATAATCAGTTTTTATATTAGACTCTTGGTTCGCTGGCGATGTAAGTAGCGCGTTTGCTTTCTAACCAGCCATGGGTTTGATTCCCTATAGAATTTTTACTCACCACAATTTTTCTCCCCAAGGCTGTTTGTGTTTCTGGTTCTCATTACTAGATCAGAATATGAAAGATTTGTTTTTGAAGTAAAACTTTTTTTGTGAGGGGTTTGAAATTCATATCCACACCTTGTTAGTAGAGTGGTGTGGTTTTCAACAACTAGTATTTTGTTTTATTATTTAATTTTATTGTATTTTAATGACATTAATGACTTTGACTTGACACCCTATAGTATTTACAAGAGTGGTCGTAACGTGTGTAAGTGTAACTATGTTCAAAGAACGAATCAAGAATTTTGTACTTATATGTTCTGTAATAATGGCACAACGTCTAGTTCGCAGGCGAAGCTATAGGGCATAAATTGTACAAAATACATTCATACATTGATCGTAAGTTGACGAAGTTCTTAAATGTACAATTTTCATTTAAGTTTAGCGCTCTAAAGCGACCCTTTACAAAACGTGCGAACCTCTTCTACACCGCCATTCACAAGTAAAAACTATTTGAACGAATGAAAGCTTGTAATCTTTAGAAATATGACTCAGGAACGTTATTAACACGCCTTTAACACTACCGCCAGATACACTTAAACACTCTGTCGCTGTATTAATCTCGAAAGGCGTTCGAAATTCTTTAAGAACTATACAGTTTCTTATTGTGAAACAGAGCTAACAGATTTAATGTATCATTAAGTTCTTACTTCTATAATATAATCTAATCTATAGCAGTTGTTTTATAGAGTACTGAAGATATGATAGGTTATTAAAATTATGTTCACCGATATCATGCAGCAATTTAGATCTAGATCTGCTGGTTGTGGAATCGTAAAGGGTGGACATATTTTTATAGGCAAATATAAACGTATATTTAAATGCAATTAAAGCTTCCTGTTTATTGATGTTATCTGAGCAGTTTTCCATGTTTTTTAAGCTTTGTGAAAAACCGCATAATGCATACATAGTCATTAGTTTTTTTGTTATTATTTCAACAGTTTTATGTAGGTAGCTTTACCTTTGATAATCGCAACTTTTGACATTTCTCAAAAAATTGAGGGTAGTAGTTTGTAAGGTGTGCTGACACTTGCAATTCGCCCGCGCGCTAGTCTACAATCTACCGCAAATTATTTGCTGTTCCTACAGCCTTCGATCATCTCAATACTCAACATATTTTGGAATCGTGAATTTCCTACTCAATTAAACCCAAGACACTTTTGTGAGCAGTGAACTAGAGATTTATGAGAAGAGTTATTGGCGGGTTACCCGCGAGGACTGCCAGGAGTTTCGGTGAGTTAATTTGCATTAACTGAACATCTGCTTCTCTCTTTGGTGAAATTTGTGTGATTTGTTGTATGACACCAGTGAAATTAGGGGCTAATTGCAAATAATATACTATAGCTACATCGACACCGCATAACGTTCAATTAAGTACTCTAATTCACGGCCGTACTCAGAATGTAAAAGTTTTGGTATGCATTTATTTCGACAATCTACTTTTGCATTACATTTTTTCTAATACAATTAGGTATATAACACTTTTGGTAAGATAGGGAGGTATAAGGGAGTACTAAGAAAGTAATTCCAACACAGACGTTCAAAGAATTCATTAAGAATAAATTACTTAAAACTTAAAATACTGTACTTAATGCAGCATTTTCTGTCATCGTACTATTTAAAAAGATATGTATCAGCGTGCACTATGATATATATAAAAAATATCATAAACACTCACACTCACAGTCATAAATTCGGTTTTCTGTTATTAATTAATTAATTAATCATATATTTTAAATAAAGCGCAAAAACTTTAGGCACTGCCTTTAACCTTAGACACAGAAGTCTATTTACCGATCGAACCGGGACTAGTTATTATTCTAACACACCGCTGTTCAGTATGCAACGATCTTTACTTTCAAATACTATTCGTTCTAGAGTTCCTCTATTGCGGATGCTTGACCTCCAGATAACTTGCAAGTAAGTCTAAAGCTCATTAGAATAAAACCCAGGCTTTAGTTTGACGTGTCAACTGGCAGCAGGGTTCAGACTAGAAATCTCCGGTTGAACAGATCATGTTTAGTGATACCATCTCTGTGAAAGTATTCCACAGTATTTGCAGAAGTACATCTGCTTTGTGATCAATGCGTCTTAACAATAAAACTAAGGAAATTAACTTCGATTAAAAAACAAATTTACCTCGGGTTAACATAAGCTTCACGAAATAAGTGTACCAATTGATAAACCTCTGTTTTTATCGGATACATTTCGCAGAGTGTGTTAAGGAACTGCACGATCTAGTTCCCCCATCCCCGTTCTATCATCGGAGAAGCAGACAAACTGCTAAGCGACACCGCTATATGGTGGACATTACACAAATGCGCACAGTAAGCGTTTTTCCTTCACATTCATTGTGCGAACCGCAAAGGAATGGAACTCCTTGCCTGAGTCGGTATTTCCTGATGAGTACAATATGGGAGTCTTCAAGTCGCGAGGGAAAAGGTATCTTCTAGGCAAGCTTGCTCCATCTTCGATCACATCGTCGCTTACCATCAGGTGAGATTGTGGTCAAAAGTTTGCCTATCTTGAATTAGAAAAATAAAAAAAAAACATTTGAATGTATGTCTTTATCTTCATTACGTCAAAGCTTACTTTTGATTGCAACAATTGATAAGGAAGCGTACGCAGTCGCACTATTGTCACCTCACGAAGTTTTTAGCGAGGCGGGACTGTCGCTATTATTAAATTTCGTCGCCTGGGTCCAATGTTCAATTATGAGCGCGGACCCGAAATCGATTGGTAGATCAATGAAAATGATTAAAAAGTGCTGTAACTGTTGTCATTAGGATGTTCTAAAAATCCAAGTTTAACATTATGTATACATATAATGTTAGTTGTGTTATAATATTTGTGTAAATGAAATAAAATTATTAAATAGCTAGAAAGACGGTAGACCTAATAATCCACACGAGAAACACCCGTCAGCATATCCATGTAAACTATTAATAATAAAGATGAGAGAAGAAAGGCTAACGTTCATTCCATCAAGACGTAAGTCGTTGTAGACAAGTTTGGACAAATGTGCATATACAGTACCGGACTTGAAAGAAATAAGGACGTAACCTCATCTTATCATAGGTGAAGCAGTCAAATGTCCATGTGTGCGTTTATCTCACTGCAAACTGTCACAAAATACAAATAGTTACTTAGTGTATTGGTGGCGATTGTCAGACCTTTGATGTATATGTGTGCGTATAGCTTGCGTTATGACAAGCGAATTTTGTAGGACCCTAGTGCTTCGCTATGCATACGGCATTAAATCCGTATTTTTGTACGTCTGTGACGCAGTAAAATTACCTCTAACATTTCCTCATTTTACTGTGACTAAAGTCAGCCTTCTGTCTTTCCCGCTCTACGCAAACCAGATAATATTTAGATGAGAACATCATCTCCATGTGAGCTGTGCAAACATACCGATTTGTTGTCTTATTTATATGTACTAAACCGGCCATAACGCTCGTCCGTTTATGTAATCCGAGTTTAGATAGGGATGTGAATGCATATCAAATAAAACTGTATAACGGATGTGTGTGTTTATAATAGAAGCCTTTTTAGCAAATATTAAATTTATAAAAAATTTGTTTATTTAGTTCTATTGAATAAAAAAAAACGATTTCGTACTCACAGCCCCACACTAAGTTCGATGACTTGTGTCGTGGGTGCCGGAAACATTCACATGAACACAATTATATCCAGAACCAGAAACAAGTAATTTCGCATAATTTTCTTTGGTGTTTATAATAAGACATTGATTGAAAAATTAAACGCAAGCAAAGCTTAAAAAACCGACTTCACCGCTTTATCTTCGGAACCTTGATCAGATTTAATGTATTAAACACGCATTATTGACTATAGCTCAAAACCTAGAAATCAGATCTTGATCAAATTTCAATGGGACCAAATAAAAAGAACCAGCTTTCAAATAGAAAAAAAATCATCGAAATCGGCTGACAACGAAAGAAGTTATGAGGTAACTTTTGAAGTCGGTTAAACGAGAACATCGTCAAAGTAGTCCACAAATTTTTTTTTTTTATTTTTTTTTTTATTTGTGACAGGCTAGTGTTTGACCACTATCTCACCTGATGGTAAGTGACGATGTGATCGAAGCTGGTAAACACACTAGACCTGGAATACGCAGGCTCTCAAGGATAACTGCCGGAACACCGTATTTGGCTTGGCGGCAGACTTTCAACTTGATGGTGGTAAGCTACTTTGGTAGCAAGCCAGGCGAGCAACTCACAAAATGCTCTACCACCTCTCAAATGTCACCTGATTAGCACCACCCGGGGACCACGTGTAGGGAGTCAGACTTAAGGGGTATCCTCCTACGGACGTGGGTGACTCAGTCCACAAAATAGGCATTATTGACGATATTTCAGGAACTACTGATCAGATCTTAATCAAATTTAAATAGGAACAATTAGAAAGCAACATATTTTAAACTAAAAAATAAATAATCGAAATCGGCTCACGTGGAGAGAAGTTATGAGGTAACACACATAAAAAAATACAGTCGCCTTGAATACCTCCTCCTTTTTTGGGAAGTCGGTAAAAAATCGTCTCTTGTCTCTTTTTTATGAGTGTTAACGCATATTATGAAAAAAAGCTCCTCTTTTAATAATATGCGTTAATTATTCAGCTAAAGTGAAAGGTCATCTCTCTCAATTAGAGCTCAATAGTTCATCTAATGGATTTTTTACGCAAGTAACGGTATGAATGAAGTCAAGGCAGGAATAGGAATGTGGGTAATGGTGGTGAAAATGTATGGGACATCCTGAAATCTACAAGGTAAGCTGCAAGTCCCATATGGCACCCTCTTCTCCCTCTTCTCCCTCTTCAACGTGATAGACCCCAGTGAAAACGTGGAATTTTAAAAATGCTTATTGTACTTTGTTCACCAGACTTACAACATGGAATAAGTACGTTTTTATGCTAAGCAAGCACTTGACCCATATTTAACCTGATGGATATGCGATGCGATCGAAGAAGTAACATTTTTTTATGCTAGATAGGCAAGCATTTGACCGCTATCTCTCCTGATGGAAAGTGACGATGCGGCCGAAGATGAAACATGCTTGTCTAGAAGGTACCTATTCACTCTAGTCTCGAAGACACCCAGATTATAACGTTCAGGGAACAAAGACGCGGGCAATGAGTTCCACTCCTTCGCTATACGGATGATGAACGTAGAAGTAAAACGCTTCGAGCAAACGGGAGGTATGTCAACCATAAATGGATGACGTTTGACAGTTTGTCTTGTCTTTTGATGGTAAAAAGGGCATAGAGGAATTTGCCTAGAAGATTCCGGGATTTCCGGATTATACTGTTCCGGGATCAAAGTCGCGGGCAATAAGTTTCACTCCGTCGTTGATGAACAGAGAAACGCAACGTTTCAATCAAGATTTGTCAACCATAAATTAATGACATTTGAAAAATTTGTCTTATTGTTAAATGGGAAAAAGAGCATGGAGGAATTAACTCATGTATCTTTGCGCGCACGCTTACGTTTTGAAGCGATATACAAAACTGTTGTTTGTTATGTACAAATCTTCGTCATAATGATAAACGTCAAAAAAATGTGTGAGCTTACGAGCCATTTCGCAAAATGTTGGCGCTCGCGCCGTAATGTACGGCGCTTGCATTTACATCGCAATTTATAGCAGTTTCAAGTGATGATAAATATTATTTTGTGAGTAGTGTAATGAACTGATTATTTTTTTAACTTTTGATTTAGATTTAATAAAAACCAAAGTCAGATAAACGCATGAATTTTGTGTCACCAATATGACTATTATAAATAAAAAATTGAAGTAAAGTAGGGTTAAAATAGGGATTTTTATTTGTTTTTTTTTTTTGTAATCAACGTAAACAAAAATCAAAGTTCCGCAACATTATGTGTCAATAATATTACGTGCGATGTTTAGGCATATTTAACGAATCGATTCAATTCATCAGTGTATAAAGAGCTTAAATTTTACTCTGTTGTTGTTTTTACCAAAACTAAGTTTTGAAGATAAGCTCTGAGGGAATATTATAAAATAATTAGAGATATTTTAGAAAATCTGTTACATTATGTGACAATTCCAAAGATTGATCATTATTGAACAAATATAAAACAGTATGAAATCTTTTCCTAAGGTTGGGCGCTCAATATCTTCGATTATTCACTGAACGTGCGAAATGGCTCTTAACAGTTTTTTAATCTATTTAAATCGCTATCGTTTAATTTAGATCTCATCAAACACATATCTATATTTGGTAAACCATCAAAATTATCCTGTCACTTAATTCGGAGGAATGATTAGACAAATCACGCGTCCAAGTACATGTGCAAATGAATTCGATTTTAAAAATAAATAATGATATCAATATTAAATAGTCATGCTTACGATTTGAGTTTTTAATGAGTGTATCATACAGTTTTTGCTACACTTGTGAACTGTTAAACATAAAAATGACAATAGGTTAGAGGTCGAGGTAAATGTCAATTGGTAACTGTTTTGGAAGTGAACGTGATATGATTGTTTGTATCAATAACGGGTATTTACCATGTATTTCGTTTGTTTTGAGTTTCCGATAATTCGGCACTGTTGCAAGCACCATGATCACGGAGTAACTGGAGTAGTGCGGGTGGATGAAGATTTAGATTTACGAGCATACGAAACGGTCTACCCGCGCCCGTACTCGTTTAATGCGTTGAACACCACTACCATTTTTATCACTTTGAGCTTGAACTCGGAAACTCAAAACAAACGAAATACATGGTAAATATCCTGTTATAGATACAAAAATTTATAGTGAAAGTGACCATGGTAGCTTGAAAACTTACAACGTCATATGATGTTTGATCTTCGATCTTTTCTACCGACTTCACAAAAAAGGAGGAGGTACTCAGGATGACTGTATTTTTTATGTGTGTTACCTCATAACTTCGTTCCATGTGAAACGATTTTGAAAATGTATTTTTTGTTTGAAAGATGTTGCTTTCCAATTGGTCCCATTTAAATTTGATCAAGATCTGAAATATAAATATCTTTGAAATATCGTCAATAATGCGTGTTTAGTACATCTAATCTGATCAAAGTTCCGAAGATAAAGCGGTGAAATCGGTTTTTTTAAGCTTTGCTTGCGTTTAATTATGATTGTTAATGTTATTGATTGCGGCAGTCAAATATTATTAAAGAGCTTGGTTTTGCATGCACCATTGCCAGACATTCAACCGCTAGCAGTAGTGTACAAACATTACTGTATTTTGGATTGAATGGCAATTATTTCAGTGCAAGTTCAGGGTTTAAATATATTTAACGTCTACTATCTCAAGGCTATCTCAACTTTAGGACTAAACTGCAATAGGCAAGCATGAAGCTTAACATCAGGTGAATGACTTCCTCGTCCCGTCCTCAAATACGTTAAAAAAAAGTTATGTTTTTTATGATGAAGGATTGCATTCGGCAGAGCACTGCAAACGACGAAAATAGATACCTCGGCAGTTGTTACATATTTCAGCCGTTTGGTGTTGAGAAACTGGGCCCGTGGGGAACGGGAGCTCATTCTATTTTCAAAAAAAATTCTGAGCGCCTGGTTAAGAGGACGCGAGATCAAAATGCTGGTACTTATTTGGATCAACGTATTAATATTAGAATTCAGGCAATGCCGCCAGCATGATGGGAACGCTACTTACTGGTGGAGGGCTTGAGCACTTGAGTTACCTATAAGCTCGATGACTTGTAGGTAACGGTCTTTGGTGTATCATCATCATCATCATCTCAGCCGCAAGAAGTCCACTGCTGGATATAGGCCTCCCCCAAAGATCTCCAAAATGAACGGTTGTTAGCGGCCTGCATCCAGCGTCTTCCTGCGACCTTCTCTATGTCGTCCGTCCACCTTGTGGGCGGTCTTCCGACTTTGGTGTATAGTAGATGTTTATAATTTAAGTTTAGTTTTAGGATTCCATTCTACCACTATATCTTATTCGTTGTGAGAGAACCACCCTCCCCACTCCCCGATCGAGCAGTCGCAATTCGCGCTGTCACCACTCGCGTCGTCGCGGTTCGCGCTGTCGCAGTTCGCGCTGTTGCGGCTTTCGGAACATCATCAAATTTATAGGGCAATTACTTGTGCTCGACTGGCTTCCTATATATTCTACTGAAAATCTGAAAAACAGTTTCGGTTTACCACTGTCTAGTATATAGAAAAATCCTTTTTCATTGCTTTCTAGAACTTGAAGATCTTTCTAGATGTTTAAGGAAAGAAGACATAGATATTTCCCATTCGCTGTACGAATGATGTTCCTCGTTTGCATATCATAAAAAGCTAGATGTATAGCAGGTTGTGTTGTGACATCCCTATTTTAAAATAATTAATAGTGCAATAATAGCAAGGACTGTGCAAGACCGGCGACAATTATTGCTAACTACTCGTTTCTTCGGTGTACTAAGTATCTACTTAGTAATATAGTACAGTCGAGGACAAAAATGTTTTTACAGGATAATTTTCTATAGTGCTACCTTACTTCTTAAATGTAAGAGGTCGACCATATCATCGCTTACCATCGAGTGAGATTGGTGGTCAAAAGATTGCCTATCTACAAAAAATAATTGTCAATGATGACGAAAAATAAAAGAAACATAAAAGGATTTGAGAGAGGCCTTTGCCTTGAAGTGACTAAAATGCTGGTCTTCTCCTCTATGCCTAATCTATTATTCAGAGCAGTATTTTTTTCAGGACTGATCACATGGAACAAACCATTAAAGTTGGATGTGTTGTAGGTAACTTAGCTTTGCTGTATATAGTTTTAGTTTAGTCTTATGAAATATAGGAAATTGGCCCGTAGTTGGGACTACCTAAAAAGAAACATCATTACTAATATTATAAATCCGAATGTTTGTTTTGCGTTTGCTTTGTTTTTCGTAAAGCTGCAAAGGTTGAAAAGATTTGAATGAAAAGAGCAACGTTTTATCTTCATTAACGGAGGCAAAACCGTGGGGCACAGCTACTCTATTCGAATTATAACAAAATATTTTAGTATAAAATCTATCGTCAGACATTTTTTTTATTAACTCACTCAACTCAGTTGCGTTTAACTTCAAAAAGTTAAACGCGTTCGCCGCTACCGGATAAACCTGATCGGAGATTTTATCTTCGACAATAATACGTGAGTGGGTGCTTAGAAATTTATAATAACAAGATAAGAAAAAAGTGTAAAAAAATATATAAATACATTAAAAAAAAAATTAAGAATTTTTGCTACAAACCTTTATCGCTGACTGTACCTGCTCATCATTTTGGCGTGTATTTATAATGCCAACGAGTTCGTCTACATTCTATCCTCGTGTTGCGTTACATATTATTGTATGTCTGAGTTTTCGATACAATCCGCAATAGACAGACGGCCACAACTATAATAGCATTTCAGTTGTTACAATCGTTCTAGTTCACAATAAAGGCTTTCACACTCACAGCTTCACACTAAGTTCGATGACATGTGTCGTGGGTGCATAATTTCACTCACACACAGGCCGTAATTGAAATACACGTACTGTGATAGTAGCTAGTTATTACTGAATACTGGTAACTTAAATACTAAAGCCCACTACCAATAAAAAGATAATATATATCCAGAATAATTGAATTTAAAATCAATTATAAAAGGATAATTCAATGTTATATTCGGCTTAAAACACGAAAATTTCGACTTACTTTGTAGTCGACTGGTTTTTTTAGACTATTTTCGTGTTTTAAGCCGAATATAACATTGAAACATAATGTGTAATACTCACGATAGTTTTAACATTAAAAGGATAATAGTAATTGTAAAGTTGCTTAGATAGTTATTTATATATAAAAATCAATTGCCGCATATGTATAAACGATCGAATGATCGAATTGTTGATTGTTTTTTGGGCTGTTTGATTTAAATGAAATAATTATATTTAACGCGGGTGAATCTGGCTACACTAGTCATATATAAAAAAAGCATTACTAGAGTAAATGTATACAAATTGTATTCAGTATTAGTATATAAGAAGAACTCTTCAAGCACAATTTAAAATATATTATGTAGTTAAGGTTTTGTTAAAGTACCTCGAAGTTTCGGCCAAGTTATATTGGCCATGGTCTCGAGAAGAAATAGTTTAGCTATATGTTCTAATTGCGAAAGTTTAAAACTTACAAATATCGTATAGTATTGAAATGTTAAGGAAACATATTAACTAATTAAATATTTAAATGACTATGAGTTCATTGCGTGTCATCACGCCACTCATTCATTCACAAATTTGCTGAGATTTGATTTCAAAATTTTGCATAGCCCAAATTCTTTGCATGGTTCCCATATTGGTTTCTCACGTAAATCAATTTCCAAATTCGCAATACTCAAACGTACAAGTAAATGCAGTAAGGGATTTGTTAAATCTGCCCGATGCGTGGATTGTTATCACGTAAAGAACATTTTTTTAATTAAGAAGTGGCTAATTTCTTAAAACTAAAAATATCAATCTAATTTTATAATGTAATAATTTATAATGATACGGCTTGACTAACGATTTAGAGTCGACATTTGCGACCTAGGTTTTGAAAGGTATGAGCGCCGTGAACTCGCCTGATGATGGGGATCGGACATCCCCGAAACATCTCTAAATTAAATGATGATACGCACAATTATAACAAAATAGAACTTAATTTAGATGATGGATTTAGTGTCCAGTGGCATTGTTATTGTGTAAACTGTACAAATAATAAAAAACATGTAATAAATACTTCTGCTATCTGTTTATATGTGTCATGCTTTACTCTCACTTGACTCCTAATATACTAAACTACTTACATCCATGTATATTTATTTTGTCAATGCCTTATACTACCATCATTATTTTAGTTTAATTAAAAAGAGAGGCAAACGTACCAACCTCAGTTTAATTTTTTGCCTTACCTTCGACCATATCGTCATTTATCTACACAACAAGTGAGATTGTCATCAAACGATGCTATTAGATAAAAATATCATTTTGTACAAACGGTAACTATGTTGCGTACATTAGACTTATTTAGATTATATACTAGTGCTATTTACTCATAAACCATCCTACAAAGATTAATAATTTAATTTTATACTTCTTTTATTATACGACTTTGATAAGTACTCATTTATTGACTGATAAAAAATATTTTTATGTGACTGTTTTACAGTGTATAGACTACAAATAGTAAAAATATAAATAAATAAACTAACTAGAATACAATAAAAAATAAATGCTATATAGATACTAGTACATAAATACATAAATTACTTAATAAAAAAACTTACATCATATTTTTTATATATTTAAATTCAGTGTACTGCTGATACCACTGCCCTTACTGTTCTTCCTTCTATACTGTGACTAATTTCTAAGCAAATATGGTTTCACGTAATCCTTCTACGCTTTTGATACGCGATCGGATATTTTTGATCGATGGAATAGATGGAATTGAGCTGAAGCGAAGCTAAAGAGATTTTAGGATTTCTGAGCGATAATTTTGGGGCTTTACTAACATGATTTTAGAACGACTTCATTTATATTATGTGAGCGTCAGCTGCTAGATTATGGCGTATCTGGTAGCAGTGATACTCGGTAGATTGTGGTAGTTTTTTAGCATCACGACACATTAAAAGTAAAATGTTTTTGGAATTTAGAGACAAAAAATAGGCTTAAAGATGGATATAACGATGAAGAGACAAACAAACTACTTCACTATTACAGCTCCACACTGAGTTCAAAGACTTGTATCGAAACATTTACATATCACACACGAGAAGCACAAATTTCCGTTGGTAAGGAAAATAGTTTCTCTATTTGTTCTTCAAATCTGTATTTGTTGAATTAAATTTGAAATGAAATTTATTTGTTACATTATGGTTTAAATGTTGGAATATAGTATTTAATTTTTCCACATAATCTACCGTTTTGGTGAAAAATATTGTTGCCTCGCACTTTTAATGAAAACAATGATTTAAATAATTAGGGTTATTTAATTTGAAACATATTTAATGTGAGAATTAAGTAAAATAAATAATAAATCAGTAATAAAGTGAGTGAATAATTAAAAAATTAAATAAATTCAATGTCAAATTGAAAATACAAAATAATTAGGTACCGATTGAATTTTATAAATACTGTTTAGTCAATTTATCCTCCATAAATTCTTTCTATAGCATTTGGCAATTAACAATTGGAATAGCTTTTTCATTTTGGCTGTAGATAGTTGTTCAGGGTTCGGCGAGAGCAGAGGCTTCGGCGGAGTTCCCACGATAATAGTACTAACGTTCGCACCCCAATAACACTAACTTTCGCGGCGTGCGGGCGGGCGGGTGGTGCATCCTGCTTGAAGCCTAACAACATTATCGGGATTAACACTAAATATAATAAATTAACTTTGTTGTAGATAGTTCCTTATAGTAGTCGGGCAGTATATTGTAGAGATGGATGACCATACATTTTCAAGTTAAAAATTAATAAAACTTTGTAACTGAATTTATTATCATTTATTTGACATAATATCCATAATAACATATCTTAAAAGCAATTTAAATTAAAGATCATATTCATATATATTAGATTACACTATATATATATCTGTTGTATACTATATGCGTATATTGTGATTCTTTTCGGAGATAAACAACTAGCTTCTTCATCATAAACTCATTTTTATCACCGTTTTATTCGTCTAAATAAAGAACATTGTGTCATTTCCCACGTATCAGTCCAATTACAGCAAACATCTATACAAATAACGTTTGTATTCAATCTATTGATTGAAGACCACTGATCAATCTGTGATTGATTCACCTCGTTAATTATGTACTTGCAAGTTCTTTTTGTGCTCGCATAAAGGCAAATAAAGTTATCGAACGTTAGAAGTAGATAACGAACGATTTCGAGATTTGTTGTTTCCGAAAACATACGGCAGAAATAATTCAATAAATTAAGTTCAGATTATTCAATCCATATTAAAATTTTATTCATGTTGCATAGGCAAGATTTTGACTACTATCTCAAGAGATGATGCAGCCGAAGATGTAGCAAGCCTGCATCATTAATAATAATAATAAAAAGGATATCTAGCGGATCACAGTTTGGTGATTAGCGACATTTGTTATTATTATCAATTATATAATATTATTAAACGCTAGCAAAGCTTAAAAAATCCGACCTCACCACTTATATTTTGGTTTTGGCTGAACCGATTTCAATAAAATGTATAAGGGACAACCTCTAAAGTACAATCAACCAAACAAAAAAAACGTACAGTTGAATTGAGAACCTCTTTTTTTGAAGTCGGTTGAAAAGGTGGTATATACCTCTGTATAAACGATAATGTAATAGCTAATATAATTATGAAAATTAGTACTTAATACGCTGTTGGTCGCTGTGGTATTTCATCAGTATTTATTCACTATTACAAATAAGGGAAATTTGACACTAAGTTACACACATTCATATCTAGAACAAGAAACACAAATTTCCCTTCCGGAGAAAGTTTGTGTTTCCACCGGGAACAGAACCCGATACCCGCTTCTTGAAAGGCTCACACTCAGCTCAGCCAACGGAGAGTTAAATATGTAATGTAATAATAAAAAGATAAAAAAATATTTCTTCAGGAAAAAAAGTGTTTGGTACATTTTGATTTAGGATTCAATATTTATGTGAATAATAATTACGATATTATGTACCTTTGTGATTCTCTGTCCCCAGCACTAGGTCTCCTAAGAGCCTGTATAGCTGAGTTACAGCGACCCTCTCCGGTAACACATATGGTAACATATATAATGGTGTGAAACAGCACCCCGTACATTTCCAATCTACTTTACCACGCTCGGCAAAAAGGTTGCAACTAAACACAGTCGAAACTCTACCGTAAGCATCACTAATTGGTCCAAATCAAATGTGAATTATCTCATACATCATTATCAACCACCAAAACTTGACCCCTACCAGCTTTAACACGCCTTGTTTGGAGGTGTCAACGAGAACGGGCTGGTTCGATTGTTAAGTTCGTGCTTTTTTAATCTCCTACTACCCGTTTTATCTTGAACTGCTGTTTAAATGATTGGATATAGTATTAGAGCTCAAGTTGTGGTGGTTAGTGATCGTTACAAATGATTTTTTAATGTGATTGCGGGTTTGGTTAGAATTGAAACGTCATAGAGAAATATTGGCTAAAAATAAATAAGCTTTGGCTACTGTCGGCGTTTTGAAAGCTTATAATCTGGTTCGTTATAGGTGCGTGTGCGCATGAGGCTGATTTTCATGCTTCTTTAGAATATAATTTAAACTGGAACCGTTTTTTTTAACCCATTATGCAGTTAATTTTACAATGCATTTTATTAATTAATAATGTTACTCTTGAAGGCGAAATTTTTTTTTATTAAATTTTATAAATATCATCATAATATTTAATTTACTTAACATATAATCAAATCAAGATGTAGTCGAAGGGTGTACGCTAGGCACCAAATTTTAAACAGAAACAAGCTGTCGGATCACCGTTTCGTATTACTTCATACTAGTACACCATCACTTATGTAAAAACATCTTCGGCCTCATCTTCACTTTCCATCAAAAGGTGATCAAATGCTTCTCATCATCATCATCTCAGCCGCAAGAAGTCCAATGCTATCTAGCAGGCTCCCAAACATCTCCAATAATAACGGTTGTTTCCGGCTTGCATCTAGCGTCTTCCTGGTAAAATGCTTGTCTATCTGGCAAAAAATCTGGATAAGTTTTATTATACTCACACTATTATCCTTATAATTTAATGACCGTTGCGCGAGTTCGATTCCCGGTGGGTGCAGGAGATATATGCCCAAAGAAAATTTGTGTTTCTAGTTCTCTATTTTGTTTATCATGTGAATATTTCCTGAACCCACGATACAAGTCTTCGTCACTTAGTGTGGACCTTATTTCAAAGCGTTTATGTATATGTTACGTTTATTTCTTTTTTGCTCTTTACTAACAATATAACTGGTAATTTATATTGAAGCTGGTCTAATGTGTACGATCAGCTCAATTCAGTAGCGAGCCAGCCAATTTGCTGCAGGCGATGACGTTATCGGTCGAAATTAATTAGACTCTACAGCTCTACATAGAGTCGGTAGTGCCGGTAGCTGTGTAAAGCCCTTTGAAACTTTGAAAGCAAATGCTTTCTCATCCTTAATTTATTACTCTTGTTGGTATTAACCATTTCGTTAGGAAATAGAGCTATTTATATCAATATCTTTATTGAACTCTACAAACTTTAGATTTTACTAGTTTTTAGCTGTAATTTTGTTTGCATTACTTTTACAACTTTTCAGATTTAGAGTGAATAAGTATCTTCTAGGCAAGCATGCTATATCTTTGATCGCGTTATCACTTTCCATCTAGTGAGATAGTTGTCCAATGTTGAAACTATTTTTATTCTACAAAAGAGAGCGGTTCGTGCAATATATGATATGGGTCCGCGCAAATCTCTCAGGGAATTCTTTAAAGAAACAGGCATACTAACCATGCCCTCGCTTTACATCTTAGAAAATATTATGCATGTTCGCAAAAATATTGGTAAATATACATTAAGAAGCGACGCACACAATCTTAATACTAGATATGAGCATAAAATTAACTTTCATGAGTGCCTCTTTGGGGCCCATGTGAATAAACGATTTTGAATGCTTGTTTATTCATCATAAGAAAAATGTATTTTGTACGAATAATTTATTGGTAAGTTTGGTCAATTTGGTTTGATTTTTCACAGATAAAGATATATTTACCATTAAATGGTAATTAATTTGAACGATCGGATAAAAATTCACGTAATTTTTAACTATTAAATTTAAATTAAAACAAGAATTGGTGCGACTTACGCTTCGTCGATTTTGATCTAGACATCGACAACGCGTGGGTCACGCCAATTCTCATTTACTATTTTTAAATTAATATTTATTAAATTTACTACTATATTAATAATTTAACTCCTATATTATTTTAATATCAATTGGATAACTTAAAGTGCCTTCAAAAGTCCGATATCTTGAGTAAAAATGTTACGGCAATATAAAAGCTGCAATAAATACTACAATAACGTTCAAACATATTTATTTTCACCTCCAGATGTCATCCAGTATCGCACCATCTTTCAAAACAAAGCCGAGACCGTTACATCCCTGTAACATCCCCAACGGGAATCGAACCCGCATCAGATCTGTATCTAACTCCCAAATATCTCTAACGAACAAACGTCTCACTCGTGCCCGCGCATTAATCAGGTGTGGAATCGTGCCAAGGGATTATTCTGAAAATGGAATTAGAATAATATATTTTTAGTTTTTATAATATACGTTTAAATAAAAAAAGAAAATATATTACTTACTAGCTGTACAGGGCTTGCATTGCAATGCCCCCTAAAGAAAAAATATGTTTTAATACCATACTAAAATATCATTACTAAATTATTACCTTTTTAAGTTTATGTTTGGACTTTACCAAGTCCAACAGGCCTGATCCTGTCCCAAATTTGTAAAGAAAAATAATTTGAAACTTTTCCAATGTTTTTTGGAGCAGAAACCAGCATGCTTTCGCATAACGCCAACAAACTTTCATCATAATCACCAATACTCGAGATATGATCAAAACAGCTGTTCCTTACAAAATGTACGAGACAATTAAATTTTTCACATATTATTTTTCGTCAATTTTTCCAATGTTTCAATGTTTATAATCATTATTCTGCTATTTGAGACAAATTCAACAAATCAAAGATTATAAAGATCGGTCCGGCCGTACATGCGATATAAATGCTGTAACTAGACGTCTTGCTCGACGTCTTGTAGATAACTTAGGTCTTTGCTGTATATAGTTTTAGTTTAGTTTTTGGAAATATAAGCAATTGGCTCGTATTTTGAATGTGGAGACATAATCCTTTTATCCGTCTTTGTTTTTTTTTATGCTGGATAGGTATGCATTTGACCACTATCTCCTGATGGAAAGTGAAGATGATATGTATATATATATATACTAGATTTAAAAAAATATAAATCTATAGCCGATTGAATTAGGCCGATACTTATTAAAATTTGTTGTTTAAAATTTTTAGGATGAGGTTTGTGTGTAAGATTTTTTTTGGGTAATCCGGAAATTGCCCACATGCAAAGTCGGGGCTGGTCGCTAGCATTGGTCATTCTTGGTCACGCGTGTTTACCATCCTCGACCACACCAACATCGATCGAACTAGTCATTATAAGTCATGACCTACATTTTTGTTTTGTTGTTAGTTTTTACTTGCTTTTTTACTGAAATTGCTATATTTTGAAATGTACAAACAAAGCAAACCTATAAGGAAAACCAAATAATCTATTAAACAACAAGATAACGATCTAAATGCCCTCAAAAGCGGCAATTATCATCGAAAATATGTATCCAATTCTCTGTCAAACTGAAAACACGGTTTTTTGTTCAGAACAGTAAAAAATGTAATGCAGATTTAATTATAGGAACGTATTTAATCAGAATTATAAAGCTTGTGTACCGGAACGTAATACGAGTATAAAATTTAGGCCAAAAAATAACCTAATGACATTAATAACCCATTAAACAATGAGAGAAGAATTAGGTTTTATTATTGTTTTTGCGGCTGTAATTATTCTAGATATACTACAATTACTCATCCGTAGTTACAGCTTCACAGTGTTATTTGAAGCAGATTCTTTTTTTTACCGACTTCCCAAAAAAAGAGGAGGTACTCAAGTTGAATGTTTTTTTTTGTTTGTTACCTCATAACTTCTTTTAACGTGAACCAATTACGAAATTTTTTTTTAGTTTGAATTATGTTGCTTTCCAATTGGTCCCATTTAAATTTGATCAAGATCGGATAAGTAGTTCCTGAAATATCGTCAATAATGCGTATTATTCTATGGACTACATTGACGATGTTCTCCTTTTTAACCGACTTCAAAAGTTACCTCATAACTTCTTTCATTGTGAGCCGATTTTGATGATAATTTTTTTATTCGAAAGCTGGTGCTTTTCATGTGGTCCCATTGAAATTTGATTAAGATCTGATTTCTAGTTTTTGAGTTATAGCCAATAATGCGCCAAGGTCAAGGTAATTATTGCTAGATAGACACGTTTTTGATTACCAGCTCACCTTAAGATGCGGCTGAAAATGTGGCATGTTTGCCTATAAAGCATATAATACGATAATGATAACATATTTCAGAATAAGCCCCCACAAGGTGCGAACTACCCAAAAAACTAACAAAACGGCAACATACAGACAGGACAGACAGTTACAGATTACAACCCCTTTTTATTATAAACATATTAAGATATTATCTGTCAAAAAAGTCACCTTTTCAAATTGCGCTTAATCCTTTTATTCATTCAGAATTGGCACCCGTAGCATCGCATTGCCACCTTTGAATGTAGATGTCAAATAGCTCTTTTTTTAATAACTCTTATTCAAGACAAAACTTACTTAAAGTTAATACGAGTACAGTATTAATTTGTATGGCAACATTTGAAAGGATTTAGGAGTCAATGTTGACTATTTAAGTCATATAAAAAGGATTTTATTCTTGCAAAGAACAATAGTGCGCATTAGTGAAGGGAAGTAACTTGTACCAGTTACTGTAATTGTGTGCAGTGTATGTGAATAACAATATTTAATGCTTGCTTGTTTCAATAATAACTGTGCTGTGAAGTACAACTTAACTGAATATTTATAACATGAGATTTTTGACTATTTGTTAATGGAACAAGTAGTACTCATATTCTCTTTTTACCCAACTACGGCGAAGCATGGAGGGGGTTATGATTTTAGCACCGTATGTGTAAAATAACGAACATAGATACATACATGTATCGTATGTATATGTACTTTAGTTCCTTCACAACCACGGACTTCGAGTATTTTTCTACCGATTGCACATTAAAATATTTATTAATTGTTGATGAATGTTTTTTTATACCGGCAATGTTTTAACGAAAACAATTGAATAAACATACAAACATAAAATATGTGAATGTTGTCTATTGCCACCTCCCGGACTGTTATGTTCTTAACCGGCGTTTGTTAAACACACACCATATACATACAATTAAAAGACATTTTTAATCACAATGTTTTATAATTTTAATATTTCTGAACGTCTAAATAGTCAGTGCACAAACTGTGTAAGGATTAACAATTCACCGCGTTAATTGTTCTCGTTAAAATAATTATTCGCACTACCTAGGGTCTTTAACCTGATTGCATCGCGTCTATATCACTACTGACAGTAGCTTTTATAAAAATATGTTGAATGTAAATGCTATATTAACCGACTGAAACAATACAAATTATTAAAAAGCCGTGACCCGCGGCTTCGCCCGCTATTATCAAGTTAAAAGTAGCCTTTTTGTTAATCCTAGGTATAATCTATGTTAGTAAAAATTTGATCCAAATCCGTTCAGCCGTTAAAACGTGAAGGACCAAACATACTTACACACTTACATCCAAACTTTCGGATTTATAATATTAGTAGCGTTCAAATCACTCTCCTCGACTAATTCGTCACTTATTATCGTGCCAGACATATATTTTTATCATATTTTTTTTTATAATTTTGTTGGTGTCCTACCGTGTACACCTTATTTTTTTTTGATGAAAAGTTTTCTCACTTTTCTTTTGATGAAAAGTGATAACCGTCACGCGTCGCCTATACATTGACATCTGCAATATCAAGGTCATTGCCGCTTAACCTACCCTTTGCCAAGAAGTCGCTTTTGAACCTTTTTCTGAAACTATCTAACTAAACTTTGAGGATTTATAAAAAGACTAGCCGTTATTATCGAGTTAAAAAGTGGCTTAAGTATTAGCTATGTACATTCCAATATTTATCCAAATCTGTTCAGCTGTTAAAACGTGAAGAGGAACAAACATACTTACGCAGTTACACAAACACATTCAAATTTATACTATTAGTAGGATAGTCTATTAAAAAAACCTCTGCATTCAATTCGGAGAATTAACACATTCTTAGTAAATTAGTGTACCTACATATATATACTTGGCCGAGTCACTTGTTCCCCGAATTATAATTTGGGAGCCTTCATATCAAGAGTGTACAACCAAATCTAGGCGCTTGAACTGCCCACTGGCCTAACTGGATACACGTTCGACTTTTAAGCAGAGAGTATCGGGTTCGATTTCCAACGGGAACACAAGATTTCTCTCCAAGGTAAATTTGTGATTCTGGTTCTAGGTGTGATTGTGTGTGTGATGTGAATGTTTCTGGGACCCACGACTAGCTTTATGTTTCGGCAAACGCGCTACATCTTCCGCCGCATCATCAATATCTAAGGGAGGAAGCAGCCAAACGTTGTTTATCCTGAAAAACAACCTAACCAAAACACAAATGGTAACGGAGAACGTAACAATAGAGCTCATGGCCTTAAGCAAAGTAGGCAACGTCCCAACAATGAGAGACAAAGATCACAAGTTCAAGGCAGCCACTTCCCCTAATTCAATGCTCTACATCCTCCATTATATCATAACCGTGGTTGGATGAGGTACAAAATGTGTATGTGAGCTTGACAAATGAATGTGCAATTAACGCTTGTGCAACAAAACTGGGCTGCGACTCACCATAGCTTTTTTATATTTTTTTATGCTATATAGGGAAGCAAGCATCACTATCTCACCTGATGGAAAGTGATGATGCGGCCGAAGATGTGACATGCCTAGAAGATACCTATTCACTCTTGACTTGAAGACTCCCAGATTATACCCCTCGGGGAACAATTTACGAATTAAGACCAATGTTCTCCACAGCACGAAGATGGTTGAATAAACATAAACGCTTTCACACTCACAGCCCCAAACTAAGGTTGATGACTTGTTTCGTGTGTGCCTGAATCATTCACATCACACACACAATCACAACCAGAACCAGAAACACAAATTTTCCATGGCGAGAATACGTATGTTCCCACCGGGAATCGAACCCGAGACCCCTGCTTAGAAGGCGAACATTCACCGAACTAAGCCAACGGGCAGAATAAAAAGCATGTCTACTGTTCTATGATAATTTATATATGTATGATATTCTAGACTATATTATTAATATCTTTTGATTGAAGGCAATAATGTGGTCGATGAAGTCCATACAATATACCTACAAGTGAACATAAGCATCCGATAATAAAGTTCCAGCACTTGCTGGACGCAGTCTGTGCTTCAATAACGCTAACCTCATCATCACTTTAACAACGCAACTTTGAAGCTAAAAATTATGAAGGTAGCCAGTTACACATCAGTGCGCAGCAGATCAAACTATGGCACATCTTATTGCATGCCCTGCGTGCCCTGTTACCTGCTCGCAACAAGAGTTCCTGGACGCTGCACCAAATGCAGTTCGGGTGGCTGAGTTCTGGACCTAAGCTATTTAACAGTTTGCCATCGACACGCTAAGAAGAAGACACATCATCAGTGAAATCAAAGAAACCAGTGAATGTTGTGGTAGGTCAGTTCAAATAAACTTCAAGTTTAACTTACATATAAAACACACTACATTTGACTTCATACGTTTGAAGAACAATGCCTACAAAACAATGCGTTCTGGTTTGCCGACTGCTCCACAAAAACTACGAGTCGGTTGAACTAATGCAAATGACCTCACGTTAGGATATTATTTGATAAATGGGGCAGGTTTATTGTTGGCAATAAATATGATTGAAGACGTAATTTTTTTAATCTAGATGCGTGATGACGGAAATATACCCGATGGTACAACACATATTCCTTATTATCGGCTTTTAGTTTTAAGCTATTGCATAGCTTCTATCGCGGGCCTTGAGCGTGGAGACCGAATCCAGAAATTCCGTAACGAAAATAACCTAACACCCCCCACTCCGACCGGCACAGAGTGATACTTTTTAGTTTTGCCATCTATCGATGAATAGCAGAACTTTTAATGACTTTTTTGAAATATCACACTTGTCTCTTTAGTTCAGCAACTCGCCTCTAGGTGGCAGGAAAAAAAATACTGCATAAATAAAATAAATAAATAATTATAATTGCATAAGTTGATAAAAAATGCTATGCAATAGCTTTACCGCGGCAGTCCCCGAGTGCCACACGTCTTTTTTTTTTACGGACTACTTGCTGCTCTGATGGTCGGCTCTTAGTGAATAACACACACACACTTAAATTGAATCTTTGACACCACCCCATCTTCCTCAAAATAATGCTGTTGGTGCTGCTGTGGCAGTTGGATCTCTCAAACGGAGCAACTATTCAAAATGTGCCATCTGATTGAAACGACCTGTGGGGCTGGGTGCGTTTGAATTTTTCACAGATTTTGTTGATTGAGTCGACAACCAAAATACTCCGGTTATTAGGACAGAGGATAAGCCTTGCGCTTCAGCGCGGTAATGTAGTCATCATTTTGGACACTTTGCCGATTTTGCTGATTGTCAAAATAGATCGTCGTCTACAACTTTGTTTTTTTGTTATATATGTAGATGGTTTTATGATTTTGATTTTGTAAGTAATTTTGTAGTTATTTTATGATATAGAATTAGGAACTACAAATAGTGAATATATTACAATTACAAGTTTATTAAATCATCATATAAAACATATGTAAGTCTTATTATAAGGTTAGAGATTCATTATCAAACGCGAGTTGTAAAGCAAGGACATAAATAAAAAACATTTCCTAACACTCAAATAATCTCAAGAATTTTGCATAAAAAGTGTAAAATCGCAAAATATGTTTTTTCCCTTGAATGCAATTATAATTAAGGTCGTGACTTTTTTGTGCGATGCACTTTATAAAAAATCACGGATAAATACATTTTGCGCTTCAATTAGGACTTTTTGTGGTTATAAAATATGAACAGAATTGGCAAAAAGATGAATGTGATATAAATAATAGGATTCAAGTTTATTCTGATTGATTGACAGTATATACTGATTGAAATAACATTTAGTTTTAATGATATGTTCAATTTACAAAACCGTTTAGAGTTCCTTTAAAGCAAAATAGGAACATTCTCATTGTAGAGACATGAAACTTCAGAAGAGCCGTTTTGGTCCCGGCTAGAGACAATTTAATTCTTAAGGAGCGGAGCGCAATTCAGTTATACGCGAATCTATACGGTTCGAAATACATGGTGGCACTGCAAATGTTATCACATCAGCCAAACGTCTTTTTACCGACTTTCCAAAAAAGGAAGAGGTACTCAAGTCGAATGTATTTTTTTTTTATATGTGTGTTACCTCATAACTTCTCTCCACGTGAGCCGATTTCAAAAAATCTTTTTTAGTTTGAAAGGTGTTGCTTTCTAATTGGTCCCATTTAAATTTGATTAAGATCTGATCAGTAGTTCTTGAAATATCGTCAATAATGCCTATTTTGTGTGACGAATAATGCGTACTTTGACGATGTTCTCGTTTACCCGACTTCAAAAATTACCTCATAACTTTTTTCGTTGTGAGCCGATTTTGACGATTCTTTTTTTATTTGAAAGCTGGTGCTTTTCATGTGGTCCCATTAAAATTTGATTAAGATCTAATATCTAGTTTTTGAGTTATCGTCAATATTGCGTTTTCAATACATTAAATCTGATCAAGGTTCCGAAGATAAAGGCGGTGAAGTCGGTTTTTTTACGCTTTGCTTGTATTTAATTATTTTGTTTTCTTTCCTTCTAGCATAGAAAAAAAAAAAACAAAAGTCACTACGGTCGGTACTCGGTACCATTCGATTGAATTTTCAAAGGAATGATACCATGTTTAGGAGATGTTCCTTGATGAAGCCATGTTAGATGCTCACATGTGGTTGTGATTGTACTTAATGTGGGGCTGTGAGTGTGAAAGCATAAGTCCTGGCACCCTTCTAACTAGTTTACTTCCTATAGAAATAGAAATCATTTTATTGTTAAATATTAAAAACCATCACAATTATGGTACACAAAACAAAATACATGCAAGAAATATTTGGCAATTGGAATATGTTCAGCGCTAAGACTGCACAAATTAAGGGTTTGTGCAGGGCTGGTTTTTAGCATATGCCATTCATCGATCTTAGGTGTTACTCGAAAATAAAGTCATGGTAGTCCTTTAACAATAATGTAGTTAATTGCCTATATTAACTATACAGAAGTAGACTTTATATAATTATTTTGTAAGTTTGTTTAAAAAAGGTAGCTAACACAAACAGAATATTATATAATAAGTGATAAAAAAAAGTATTATGTATCTATGTGTATGTGAGTGTATGTAGGTAAGTGCAACAGAGATAGTGTGTTTGTATGTGTGGGTGAGTTGAGAGGTGTTTGTTGTGTGTATGGGCCTCACGTGTTCTAAGTGTTAGTATGCTTGTATGTTGGCCGTTTTGTTTTAAAAGTCGCTTTTAAAATGTAATCTCTGGCGATTAAGTAATAAAACCTTATATTTAATTTTAAAAAGGGAGAAGCACATTCTTTTCTTCATTGGAGGTGGAAAGTTGTTCCATATCTTTGGGCACTATATTTGAAACAACTTTTATAACCGGCCGCCTTGTGACAAATAAGCCAGTGACACAAAGTCAAAGTGCACATCAAATCCTTACTCAAATCTGCCAATGCGCTCGCGCAGCCTTGTGCTCCTTAGCGGAACAATACGATAAGCCGCAATTACGCGCGCCACCCCGCCGTGCGATTTGGCGGGAAATTCCACTAGCACGCAAGGGATGTAGGAAATTTGGATGTGCTCTATGACAAAATGGACAATCTTTCGACTTTCTGCGACATTTATTTGTGAAAGTTTATACGAGCCTCTGACCTCTCCAGATAGCCTCTCTTGTGTTTTGGCTATATTTTTAGTTTTTAGTTAATGAATCTTAAGCAACACTTTTATTACGCACGCTGTGTTTGTCTATAATAGGATTGTTACATTTATTTTTCAAATCTCATGTGTGTACCTATAATTACGATTATATTGTTGTAACAATCAGGTGGCGAACCGTTGTATAAATTTAAAAAAAATTACTTTATTTAGGGACTTGATATAGAAAGCCTCAGGCGCGCGGCCAAGGCGCTGTGATCATAAAATGTAAGAAGCTGTGATGGCGCCTTCATGAAAGTCCCGCTATCGGGGGTCACGGTTTCGAATCCTATGACAACCTATTTGCTTCTGGTGAAGGCAATATCGTGATAAAATCTATGGTAGTATAACATTTTCTCGTCCTAACCATCATGTACCGAAATATAGTTGTAATTCACCACTCTTAAATAGAAAAAGTTCCTATGGCCATCTTCCGTCTCCATCATCAGACCAGCTCCATAGAACCATACCATTGTATGTGACCGAAGATACATAAATAAACCACATTTGAGTCCAATTGGACATCGAGAAGTGGGTCTAATTTAGCTTTTGATTACAGACTGACAAATAGATATCAGGACAGGTGTAACTAAATAAAACCTTGTTAAATACAAATATTTATTTACCACCTCCAGATTTCTGGGTTCCCCATAAGCGAGCGCTAGGTGTTCTGCGATAGCATCGCCGGCGGAACCCGCGGTCATCTCCGATGCGAGATTCCATTCACGCAGGATTTTAGCCATGTTTGATTTAACGCCAATTATGGGCTTCCTTGTCCACGGGATAAGCATTTCGTTGCGATAAATACGAGAGGGATTTATTCAGAATAGGTTAACTGAAAATAAAGACTATGTTTAGTGGAAAATAATATATCTTCATTTATATCACGGGTGAACTTCCCGTTGGTTGGACTTGGTTGGGTGCGTGTTCGTCTTCTAAGCATTGGATGCGATTCCCGGCGGGAACATGAGGAAAATTCGTGTTTCTAGATCTAGCTGAGATTAAGTGTGTGGTGTGAACTTGATACTAGTCATCGAACTTAGTGTGAAAGAGTTTATATTTAAATAATTCTACTGTACATGTGTGTGACTGAATCCTCTCGCGGCAACGATTTTGATAAAAAATTGTGTGTTCAGGTAAATTAAAAAACTTTTAGAATCAAGCAGAATAATTATTGATTCACAAAAACAATACGCTAATAATTATTTTTCTTACGGACAGGTATACGTCACTCGAATTTGGTAAAGCTTTTTTTCTTTATGTCGAGTATAGCTAGTCCTGCTAATATTATGAATCCGAAAGTTTGTGTGTAAGTGTGTAAATGTGTGAGTGTATAAGTATGTTTGTTCTCTCTTCACGCTTTAATGTCTGAACGGATTTGGATGGATTAACATATAGGCTACTTTTTAACTTGATAATAGCGGGCGAAGCCGCGGGGCATGGCTAGTAATATATAAAAGCCTGGTCACGAATTATATAATACAAACATACATGATAACATAAATACATATAAATATCCCGTTATTGATACAAACATTTATAGTGAGAGTGACCAAGGTAGCTTAAGAGCTTATCGACTCAACTGAACGCGGTGCCGAGAGGAACCGATTTCTGCCAAGCCCAATTGAACATGGTTCCAATTGGAACCAAAACGGTGTGGTCGGTCCGTATCTCTGATTTTTCGTCATAATTTAAGTTTGGCCGTGTGTGCACTCCTTTAAGTTATGGGGAAATTAAGATTAATAATGTAGCAATATTTTCCATCGCTAAAATGTCAAAGTAAAATGAAACTATTAGACATTTTCAAACAATGAAAATGAGAAAGTCGTTTGAGTGCAAGGAAAGTTAAGTGTTTTAAAAAAAAAATACAAAATTGCCGTAAGAAGTTATTTTATTGAGTGTTATACTAAAATTTATTCCTTGTTTTAAGCTGTATCTTTTTACTTAATGGGTTTTTATGAAAAACGCATGTAAAGTAATAAATATCTTCTTCGAGTAACAACATTGACGAAAATTGCGTGAGTTATGATTTTTTGTCAAGTAATAACTATGGTATTTTTTTATATTTGCTCTAACTGCTACTGAAATACGACGTGGTAGGTATTAATCATTAGATTTATGTGCATATTGCTATACTTAATTATTTGCGTTTACGCGTAATCACCGTATTATGCCGGCGCGGCAGAATCCTTGGCTGCCGCCAAAATGGACTCGCCCAGGCTCTCGGTGCACTGCTGGCTCGAGTTCAAGGGGTAATCGCCAATTTCTATGTTATGATATGTATTTTATACATTGGAAAAAACATTGTTTTAGCATTTATGTAATTTAAACAATTTCGTTATTTGTGGAATATGTAGAATGATGGTTTTGCCTTTTATATAAATAATGGACTCGCCCGACGCGGGGCGACGATGCTTTCGCGCGCTAATTCAGCCATTTGTTTTGTGTAAATATTATGACAGTGTTATTATTTGGCGCACTTTTCTGACAACAAGAGGATCTTTTCTCTATGTTCATTTTGTTTCCTTACTGAGAAAGTCAAAAGGCAAATAACAATTGTCACTCAAAAGTGACTATGGTAACGAGGCGTTTTTTTTTCTTTCCGATCAGAGTTTCCGATATTTCAACAAGTTTTTCTGAGAAAGGTGTTTATTTTTTTATGAAATTGTGAAGGTAAGGAACGGCTTATTATAGCAATACTTTTGTTTATCACCTGCATGTTTTAAATGAATTACAATGAACGAATATTCACAGCGCGCGTTTTGACAAATTAATGCGCCGCGCGGGAAATTTACTCAATCGTTCCTTAATTTTTTAAGGTAATTAATCATTTGCACAATGACATAAATTAATATGCAATCAAAAGCATAGTTAAAATACATCATTTTAACAACAAAAAAAATATATGTTATCGATCGCTATTTACGACAAAAAATAAAGATATCTGAAGAACTCCTCATTTTTCCCTTTGACAAACTTCTAACGTGTTTAATTCAATCAATTACTTTGTAACACACTTAAAATAAACACTTGAGATGAAGCGGTAATCTTTTACGAGCCCATAATGGTCATTTGTTTAGCAAACAAACCATTCTAAGTGGTCCTAACACTCGAATTTCTGCCGACGGGCGCTCGCTCGGAGAGGTCTTCCATAGATTGTCGAGTTCATGTTCAATTTGCCGCGTTTTCCCTAAAAACGTGTTCAAGCCACTGGCTAAATTAAACAAAAAAATAATTTCTTACACAATTATCTTAATACCTGGTAATACTTTAAACAATCATCATCGAACAATATAATAATGACCAGCAAAAAACACAGCGGGCCTAAAACAGAACCTTGAGGCACGTCTCTTTCCCAATTCTATCTATCGTCAACAATAATCAATAAACTGCATTCGAGCGCATGTAATCGATTGTCTTGTCCGAAGCCATGCATGAGGGCCTTGCTATTGTCAGATTTTTTCCACATTTTCACAGTGAAGGGACGGTGTGAACTATGGCACCACAAGGTCAGCGCTATCAAAGGCTTGCGTTAAATCTGTTGAGATAATACTGTCATAATATGCGACCTATTTTGTTCTGTGTGTGTTGGTTTCTATCTAGTAATAGATAGATAGATAATGATTTATTGCCACACCGCGCATAAATCACCTAAAATAATTAAAAAAATTAGTAACATTTTTACCTGGCATCAAAAATCCACATTTTGCAGATTTTCACTGACTTTAAAAAAGGAGGAGTTTCTCAATTTGACTGTATTTTTTGCATGTGTAACCTCAGAACTTTTTTCTAGATGAACTGATTTAGATGATTCTTTTTTAATCTGGTGTTTTTCATTTGGTCCCATTTAAAATTAATCAAGATCTGAACAGTAATTTTTGAGTTATCCTCAATAATGCGTATTTAATTAATTTAATCCGAACAACGGTTCCGAAGATAAAGTGGTGAAATCGGTTTTTTTAAGCTTTGTTAGTGGTGATTTTTTTATTCGAAAAATCCTATCATATTACGTCCTTTCAACCTCATCGCACAGTTTTCACTTCTTTCATGTCAATCAAAATCAAAATCGTTTATTCACATGGGCCCAAAGAGGCACTCATGAAAGTTAATGATTATATTGCCAGATTCGCAAAATTACAGCCATCTCGAGAAGAACCTGGCAAGAAATACGGCGGCGCAGTTTTTTCATAATATTTTTTTTAAAAAACATTCTTAATCTCGAATACATAATTTTATTAATCTAGGTGTTATTATGGTAGTCGCTAGAAAGCGCTTGTGCAGTTTGCCTCCATGCATTTTTGTCATTAATATAGTCGATCGGTTTATGGTAAGCTTTCTTAAATGTCGCATCTTGCATTACTTTGTGTGACAGTCATACATCCGTTACATTTAATGGCCGAAGGTGCGTAAAGCAGAACGTGGACAGTAAATTTTACTGACACGTTATGAGTTTTCTGAGCGCTGACGCGAATCTTCAGGGAAATCGCTGTGAGTGTGAACTTCATCACAATAATATGCAAAGTTTTTAATATATTTTAAATCGATTATTTATGTTCACATTCTTGAAACATATAAATTTATTCTTAAAACATTTTAAAATTCACATAAACATTTATAACTGCATTTAGATTCGGGCAGTTTTAAAATCGGTCATTTTGACGCACGTAATTAACTTAAAAAACACGGATTCTGACGTCACGAAAGTCTGACGTCTGAAAAATGTTTCTATGACATGAAGGAATTATTTATGAATAGATAATATTAAGTTTATTGTATTTTTTTATGAGCGCCTGTTTTCAATATATTTCGTTTTAATTAATCAAATCCATTGTGCTGACATTTGTAATATTAACATTGACATTGTGTATAATACATTTAAAATTATGTTTAACTTTATTTATAATTAAGTAAATATTGCACGTTCATAGTTGGACAAGCTGTTGATTCAATATCCAAAGTATAACAGCATTTATTACACAGTTTCTGCAATAAATATATTTCATTTTCATTTCATTTCATTCACGCATCAGTTTAGTTAATAAAGAACGCACGCTGTTCTGCAATTATTCCATTCATTAATCGCAGGATATATATAATAAGGTATAAGGTAATTTCTAAATGACAGGATATCATTTCACACATTGAGACCGACGTCTTTCGTGGGTCGTCTATTGCAAATTCTGCTTTATAATTTTTAATTAATATTTTTTTCAGTAGTTACATCTTTGAGCCGTTTGGTGTTGAGACACTGGGTCTGTGGGGCCCGGGAGCTCATTCTATTTTCAAAAATCTATCAGAGCGCCTGGTTGAGGCGTCATCAAAATGCTGCCACTTATCTGGCTCAACATTAATAATTAGCATTGCTGTTCAGAGAGACAATGCCGCCAGCATGATGGGAACGCTACCCACTAGTAGTGGGCTTGAGCACTTGAGTTACCTATAAGCTTGATGTCTTGTAGGTAACTTAGTTTTTTGCTGTATGTAGTTTTAGTTTAGTTTTAGGAAATATAGGCAATTTGCCCGTAGATATAGTATATGGAATAATTTTTTAAAATGTAATTATTAATTTTTATATTTTCTACTAAGTCTAAGGCGTCAAGTGTCTACTAATGATGGCGTGCATATTGCGAGGCGTGGCGGCGTGGCGATGCCGTGCTTTGCAGGAAAGTATAGCTTAAACAATTATTAATAAGATTGTATATTGTACATCATCTTTTTTATAATGGCAAATATAGCATTCAAAATAAAGTTTTTGAACTAAGAAGACAACAAGAGTCAGGGTCTGTCAGCTTTTTGGTATGGTATAAATTTCCCTATATACACTTGCAGAGTGTAAGTAGAGTTGAGTGTATTTTGATAATGGTCATAGATGTGCTGTTACAATATTATTATAGCAACTGGTCCGTAGTTAGGACTATCATTTAGCAAAATAATTATTCATTTAAATAATTACATTTATGTTTACTGAATACTTGTTGCTCTAATCGGCTTCGCTCGCGTAAATTAAAGAAAATATTACAATTGTTTTAGAAGTATCATTAAAAAACTCGTTAATTTACTTAACGAGTTTTTTAATGATACTGCATATGTATGAAATAATGAATTTTTTTGTGTATTTTTCAGATTTTTAATAGTTATTCTGCAATTCGGGGCGGAGACATATCCGACAAAAAATTAGTTCTTCCGTTCTTGAGTTATAAATGTAGTTACTTACCCGACTTTGTTTTTTTATTATATATAGATAGATACGTTCAAAAATTTAAGTTCAAAGTCATGCCATCTCTCTGAACTATAAATCATAGATAGGTAATAAAGGAGACAATGTCTCGACCATCTTACATTTTCTGAAATAATAGTTAAGTATTTTATTAAGTTGTAGAAAAAAACATTTTGATAATTTTACTGGAAAATCAGATTATTATATTTTATATATACCAAGCGATCGAGAACTTGTACTCAGTAAATATATTAGCAATCTTAAACTAGTTTTGATGCTTTCTATTGAACACATCAATATTTCATTCTATTCTGTACAACCACACACTCACAGACCCACACTAAGTTCAAAGGGTTGTGTTGGGTGCCAGAAACATTTTCATCACACTCAATCACACCAAGAAACAGAAACACAAACGTTTCTTGGGAAGTAAAATTGTGCTCCTGCTGGGAATCGAACTCGGAATCTAAGACGAAAAATAAATTCCCACTGTGCCAACTGTTCATTCAATGTAGAATTGCCCGTTGGTATAATTATTGGTGCTGCGTTCTAATATCATCTATTGGGTTCGATTCCCGGTGGGAACATAAGTTTTCAACCTAATGCCCGCTGCATAAAAGGCGAACATGCACCCAACCACGCCATCAGGCTGCTCACTTCAATTATTTACATAATATTAATCACTTTACTAATTATTTTTTTTATTTACGATCTACTTAATCTTGACAATTTGTCATTGTTATAGTTTTATTTGGGAACCTCATTTATACTTGAGTACGCCATTTACTTAAACAAGGAAACTAAAAAACTAGCCGAGTGTGAGTCAGATTTGCGCACCACGGGTTCCGTATCATGAAACAATGGCACTAGACCAACTCGCACTTAGCCTATTTGTTCTTATACTTCCAAACTGATACTGTAAGTTGCTGCAAGTTTATACGATATCACATAATTAGTAGTAAGATGAAATATATTTTGTCTTTTTTTGGCACCATAAATTTAGAACTCCGGCCGACTTTGTTTTTTTAACTTTATACAACATCTTCTAGTCTTACAGACTAGTTTTATTTTTTAGTACGATGAGATATTTTAGGGGATAAAATTGACTCACTTTTTGACTTATACTGCAAAACGTGCCAGGCTGAACTCAGGCCGACCAAAATTTTTGAACCTACAAGTGCCCGCTATCTCTACAAACTGATTTTATCCTTTAATCTTATGCGATAGGGTTGCAGTTGGCTCACGGCCTACTAGTTATCCCAAAGTTTCTTCTCCATGCAACATCATACCTGTTATAATTTTATTTTCTGTGCTAAACTTCGACTAGGCTACAATTTTATTCTCGTCGTCAAGGCCTAGTAGACAAAGCGCTGTCGTGGGAACATCGTCGACTTTGTGACATAATCAGCTGATATAATTAGGTATTATAATGTAGTGCAAAGGCGGAGGTCATGTGTCAATGTCAGTTGTGAGATTTTGATTGTCAGGCGACCTTGAAGACATACCTAGGAGACAATGTCTGAGGATGACGAGGCCAGTTGAACTAATTCACAAAATAATTTGTGTTCAGCACCTATACTTATCGAGCAAGCGGAAAAGATCTAGAATGAATATAAGCATAAAAACAAAAATTAAAGCAATTGGCCCGTAATTTGACTCAGAAAAAACTGAACGCATTCACACTCAAAACCCCACGCTTAGTTCGATGACTTGTGTCGTGGGTTCCGCAAACATTCACATCACAGACACAATCTCAATCTTAACCAGAAACACAAATTTTCCTTGGGGATTAAACTTATGTTTAGAAGTAAAACGTGCATCCAACTTAGAAAATAAGTGGAAAGTTATAATATGACAATGTGATATAATTTTTTACCTAGCTAAAGATTAGCAACCTGAAATGACAGTTAACCAGCATTATAAATTAGTTAAATAAAACCAATAAGTAGAGATGGCCGACACTTGTCGCTTCAAAAGCTTTTGGTTCGCCTGAGCGCAGCTTGGCACGTTTTGCAGTATAGTTACTCATTCTACAAGATACTAGATTTCTTAAAGTTTAGATACTCTATCGTTTCGCGTTATTTTCATCTATTAATACGATGAGTAAAGAGATAAAATGTAGATAAAATTTTGGGACTTAATCGCGCTATAAACTATTTTTATTTACCTCAACGTTTCGGCCAAGATGCATTGGTTATGGTTTCGAGAAGACATGATTACATAGTTTGTCCCTAAAATAAACTCTTTTAAAATCTAATAAAGTTCTTGCATATCTAAAAAAGATACAAAAGTATGTTTAATTGTATTCTACAGATAATATATATATAAAAACCAGTTTACAATTAATGGTTCTCACGAAAATTTTTTTACAATTTATCGCTTAATCCAGATATATGTGGCTCTGCTCTATTTATGTTTATATCTATTTATTTTATGGTGATTAAATACCTAGCACGATTTCTTACAATTTCGACTAAAATAATATTGTATATCGCCTTACTATCACTCTGAAGCTGACTTCTTTATTGTTACCTATTAACTAATATTATTCATGGCTAAGCCGCTGCACTAATCTCGATGAAATGTACAAAATGTTCCCAAATTTTCCATATCTCGAATTAATTAATAAACCAAACACTATCCAAATAACATATTGTTGTAAATCAAATGGTTAGAATCTTTGCTTTACAATTAACTAAAGTTGTAACATAAACCAAAGCTACAATTATACGGAATTAATACGAAAACTAACACGTGGGCGTGATTGTTGGTGTGCGTTTCCACAATACTGGACTAAGTTCACGAACCTTTACCTCTAGAATACAGATTTTTATCCCGTGCTTCTATCTTTTTTTATTTGAGAGACCAGTGTTTGAGTTTTACTTATCGGTAAGTAATGTGACTGGCTCTCCAGGACAGCTGCTGGAATACCTAGTCAACAAAATATAGTTTAAACCAAAACAAAAAAATGTCCTACATTACACTTTTATGCTGTATAGGCATTTGACCACCTGATGGAAAGTAATGATACGGCCGAAGATACAGCATGCTTACCTAGAAGATACTTATTTAATCTAGACTGAAGACTCTCAAATTATTCTGTTCGGGGGTTTCTTTACTGGTTATTCATGACAGCATGAGAAAATGGCATACCACCCTGTTTTCCATCACATTGTTACGCCAAAGTCAGATATCGGATTTGAAACCGTGACCACCCAGTTGGAAAGAGTATGTCACCGCTTCAATTTAATAAAAGAAAGACCATCTGAAAATAACAATAGAAACCGGCGCGCGCAACCATATTTTGCACCGCTACGTCTAAGCGTATTCCAGGTCTAGTGTGTTCACCAGCTTCGATCACATCGTCACTTACCATCAGGTGAGATAGTGGTCAAAAACTAGACTGTCACAAATAAAAAAAATAAAAAAGCGACAACGAAATCGTATATAATTTATAGCATTTTTTACAAAATTGCCTGTTAGACTTGCACATCACACAAATTTCCTTTTAGAAGGAAATTATGCCCCTGCTGGGAATCGAACCCAAGTGCAGCGGCGTAGCGAGCATAGACTTATATACAGTACCAACTGGATCGTTATATATGATACATTAACTATTATTACGATGACCTTGTTATTTAACTTTCAACACTTTTCACGTGTAAGCTGTCAGTACAAGCATGACATGTCCGTGGGACAGTGAAAACAAGCATCACGTGAAAGATAACCTTACCTAATGTACCCAATTGACCGGCTCAATTAGGTTTGGTGTCGATACCAGTCACTTGTGGTGCCACAATCATAGGCCTATAAGTCCGAGGGCTTTACACAAAACAATTTTTTCGTTGCGCTATTGTTGCAGAAGAACACATCAAGGCAACTTTAGTGTAAATAATTAAAAAAATCGACTTTGCCGTTTTATCTTCGAAAACCTTGGTTTGATAAAATGAATTAAATACGCATTATAGAGGATACATCAAAAACTTCTAACTACGTCAGATCTTGATCAAATTTAATTTGGACCACATGGGAAGCACCAGCTTACAAATAAAAAAAGAATCATCAAAATCGATTCACATAGAACGAAGTTCAGATATGCTCATAAATCACACATTAAAAAAATATATTCGAATTGAGAACCTCCTCCTTAGTTTAAATCGGTTTAAAATGGGTTACATTAATTTCAGAGCAAGCTCTCTAAAAAATTATATTTTGCAATGACATTTTGGGTCGATGCATAAATTTAGAAAAAAAAAATTTAGCTTGTTTTCTATGCATCATTTAGCCAGTTTCACAATTGAAAAATAGATCTGTACATTTTTAGGTAAAAGTTATGTTAATCGCTTTATGTAGAGACCTCGTTACACCATTAGTACCGATGGTGCCACAACGGTACCACTCTGGGGCTATAGTGGAGCCCCCTGCTGGGGTCAATTTTTCACACTAATTATTGTTTGTTTGTATAATGAAAGCTCGAATTTACGAGTCTGATGTCTTTTTGAACTTTGATTCGAATCATGTTGAATGTCATTATATTTCCAGATTTGTTCTCTTCCATAATAATATAGTTAAAAGTGCTAATAACTGACGCAAAGGGCAAACTGTGACGCAAGGAGAGTAATATGTTACAGCCTATGTATGTATGTTTGTTTCCAGAGAGATTTGAGACCAAATGCGTGGGCCGATTTTAATTATTCTTACGTCAACCGATTTGTCTTAAATGTGCGACTATCACTGAAGACATTACAATTATTAAAAATCAAAATGACGACCACCAGACGCGATATTGCGTAAAAAAATAATTCAACTGAATTGTTGAGTATTATTCGGATGTTCCTTTAAAATTGATTGGTATAAATTGAGATATTTTCTATTTTTTTTATGCGGAATATGCAAGCTTTGGCCACTGTCTCACATTCTCTACGATGAATGAATATGTTTGACGAGTCCATGCATTCTGTCACATAGCATTAATTAATTTTCTGTATGACAATAAATTGATCTATTCTAATAGATTTTCTTTTTAAATTTTAGCTTGTATACCATCAGCATCGACTATTATCAAAATTAACAATCAATGTTAGTCAGTCTAATTTTATTAAAATCGATTTATTAATTGATATTCTTCAAAAGATCGCCCAGAATCATCCTTCATCATATCTCGTTACCAACCTCTTTCGTGTTCTCTTTGGGTCGTATTTCATAAAACAAATCGTGAGAGTTGAAGTAACTGTGTATGTTCTGTGGCGCTATTGTAATTTGATAGGTTTATCTTATGCTAATAAGCTGGTTTAATACGTATAGTTTACGATCAGGGTGAGGAGTATGGACCAGTGTTGCTAGATAATACAATGAATTGGTATTTCTTTTATTTTGTGAAGAAGGAAGGCGTCACGTCACCCATTTATGGTTGAAATTCCGTTCATTCGCACGAAACGTTTCGCGTCTTCATTCATTTATAGAACAGCAAAATAATGGAACGCTTTTTTGAACGAAAGGTACAATTTGGGTGTGTTCAAAAGTAAAGTGAATAGGTATTTACTGAGCAATCGTACTCCACCTTAGACTACATTGTCACTTTCCATCAGGTGTGATTGTAGTCAAACGTTTCCTTAGTCAGTAAAAAAAATCTTTACTACAATTTTGGGCAGTAGGCATGTCTTAGCACCCTAGGCTAGAGGTGCTGCTGTGTTTCCCGGCAGGAGCACAAGCATTCTCACCAACAGATATTTATAGTTTTGGGTGTGATTGTGTGATGTAAATGTTTCCCGGTATCCACGATAAAAGTCTTTGAACAAGGTGCAGCTCTGAGTTGAAATGTGTAATTTTTTTATTATTTATAAACGCAATGTGATGACGAAAATAGGAAATATGCTTATTTTTTGTATGTCTTTGTCGATTGTTTATCAAATACAAATCATCAAATAAATATTTGTAAATGTAATCAGGATAGGCAAATTTTTAACGCGCCCGTTTTTATTCTTTCCGTGACGTCAGAGTCCACAACCCAATGGCTGCCGTGAAGGAGAGATAACATTGACAGGTCATTGTCAAATTTCATTACGAATTAGTTTTGTGCATTGTGGTATTTTGATTTTTTTATGTATTTTTACCACTTCTTGCTCGTTAAATTACTGGTTATAAAGCATTTAAATATTATAATAAATTTATATATTTATTTTTATACTTTTCTATTGCAAAAAAACTTCAATTATATTTAAATCTCATCCATGTTCCCTAATAAGTGACAGTAGTTTTATAATGAAGGTTTAAATTATTTTACAAGAACGTGCAAATTATTCAGACGCTCGTTGAAGTCTTTTATTCGAAAAAAAAAAAATTTTTTTTGATGAAAAGTCAGTCTTTTTTTACCCTAAACTAAAACAGAATTTTAAGTTTAAAATCAGGATAAAGTATATTTTAATCCTAAACGAAAAAAGGATTGTTATGTTTCAAAATAACTTAAAGTTTTTTTACCCCAAAACTGATGTTTAATTAAAAAAAAAAGGTTTTTTAGACCAAACTAAAAAGTTTAATAAAAAAATATAAGTATTTTTTTGCTTTGTTTTAATTTATTTAAACGGTGGTTTTCTCATAATAGTTCGTATCTAAATTAGGTACAAATAATTGTAGACATTTTTAGATATTGTCACAATTATTAGTATTATTAGTTTCTTATTGACATAATACGCTACCCTATCACATATAAAACAACACATTTTCTATTATGTCAATAGGAAACTAATAATAGTAATAATTATGGCAATATCTAAACCTTGATTAGTAATTTTAGATATTTCTAAGCATTACACGTCAATTTTAAATATATACTGATGTATTTCTCGCGACTTCGTCTGCGTTGTAATTCCTATCTTAGTGCTACCTTTTTTTTTTATTACAGACTAAGCAAACCTTTGACCACAATCACACCTGATGGAAAGTGACGATGTAGTCTAAGGTGGGGCACGCTTGCTTAGTAAATACCTATTCACTTTTCTTTTGAACACACCCAAATTGTACCTTTCGGGAAACACAGATGATGGCAAAGCGTTCCATACTTTTGCTGTTCTATAAATGAACGAAGACGCAAAACGTTTCGTCCGAATGAATGGTATCACAACCATATTTTTTTTTGTTTTTTTTATTTGATAAACGCTAGTGTTTGACTACTATCTCACATGATGGTAAGTGACGATGTGATCGAAGCTGGTAAACACACTAGACCTGGAATACGCAGGCTCTCAAGGATAACTGCCGGAACACCGTATTTGGCTTTGCGGCAGACTTTCAACTTGATGGTGGTAAGCTACTTTGGTAGCAAGCTAGGCGAGCAACTCACAAAATGCTCTACCACCTCTCAAATGTCACCTAATTAGCACCACCCGGGGACCACGTGTGGGGAGTCAGACTTAAGGGGTATCCTCCTACGGACGTGGGTGACTCAGCCCTCAAAAAAATGGGTGACGCGACCTATCATTACTAAAGGAAGCTATCCTGAAGATTTCAGATTTTTATTACTCTAGCATGGGCTGTATTGGTAGTTAGTAAACGACATGATTTATATAAAAAAATATAATCATTAGACCGTTCAAAATAATAGTTTATAACCAGCCGTGCCCTCGGTTTCATCGGCGTCAAAGGTAAAAAGTTCATATGTATTACTTCGCAACTATTACTATCTACATTCTAAATTACATAAAACAATTCGTAACAGAGATACGTGGTGACAATCAATCACACACACATTACACACACAGACACACACACACGCAAACTTTCGCATTTATATTATTAGTAGGAACGAGGATATATATGAGTTAACAATTCTAATAACCATTAAATTAAAATTTAAACGGGAATTAGCGTGACTTACGGTCGTCGATGTCTAAATCGACAATTGTTTCGACTTCATTCGGAAGCCATCTTCAGGATGAGTGCGGAGCACTCGACTTCGCGTCCCGCCTCGCACCTTGAGTGCAAAAAAATTGTCGATTTAGACATCGACGACGCGTAAGTCACGCTAATTTCCGTTTTAATTTTAATTTAATAGTTCAAAATGTGCGTGAGTTTTTATCAAATAATTCTAATAACTGACTTCAATCGCAAATATCTCCGCAACTCTTCATCAGATCCTGAAGAAATTATGATGAGACTAACTAGAACGTATATCCTTTCGAACAAAACAATTACGTAAATAATTTTATAAATCGGTTCTAAATGAAGCAGTTCTGATGTAACATTTATAAAGAAAGATTCTGATGAATTGAGAACTTCCTTCTTTTTTAGAAGTCGGTTAAAAATTAAATTTGTTAGGAATGATTTTTTTATTGAACTAAAATTTATGAAACATACTTAAACAAATATTATTTTAAACATAAAATCTTACCTTAACTGGCAACACTGTTAAATAATATTAATTTACGATCAAGTTGAAACAGAACGGTCAACATTGTACGTGTGGTCTTGTTATTGCTTTGTTTTCTTTCAAACTTATAGTTTAAAATGTATTTTAATATACTCTACAAAATATTAAATATTAGGCATTTTAGAACCTTTGCACTATAAACATTAAACATTTCTATGAGTAACGAAGGAACGTCGAGAAAAGTTTACGTTGACAAGGTTGCATCTTTTGTCTGTTGATGTAGTATTGTAGGTTATATAGTATTATAATTTATATGTTTTGAATTTGAGAAGGTGACGTTATTGTTTTGTAAAGCGTTAAGCTATAGTGTAATGGTCAATTTGGAAATTTCATGGTGTGATGGTTCAAAACTTATATAATAAACTAGCGGTATCCCGCGGCTTCGCCGACGTTATTTATTTTGAAATGTAGCCTATGTGCTAATCTTAAGTATAAACGCAAACGCATTCACACTCACAGCCCCAAACTAAGTTCAAAGACTTGTATCGTGGGTGCCGGAAACATTCACATCACACACATTACACCCAGAACCAGAAGCACAAATATCCCTTGGTAAGGAATTTGTGCTCCTGCCGAATCGAACCCAGAACCCACGGCGCAGAGGGCGGACACCTGTCTACTGCGCCAACTGGGTCGTATAAACTATGTACGTTGGAAATTTCAGCCAAATCAGTTTAGCCGTTACAGCGTAAAGATTAAACACATACCTTACACACACATTTACACACAAACTATCGGATTTATAATATTAGTATGATTATAATAGAGTTATTTACGCATTAGAGTAGTTACTTTTTATTTACTGTAATGACTTATTAAAAAAATTCTACTCAGATACAATTTACATCACTTTAATTAATATAAAACACAACAAATAAATAAAAAACTTTTCATGTAAACCTTCATGCACCCCTGGCAAAAAACATTGAGAAAATTATTTTTATATATTGCCAAAAATATTGATATCATCTTTTTTTTATTAAATAAACTACTCAAATACTAATTTCCATCAGTGTAACTTCATAAATAAATAACTTTCGAGATGAACTTTCATCCTTTTCATTTGGTCCACCCCCATTTGTCCACTTTCATGCACCCCTGGCAAAAAAATGTTGATAGCAAAATTTTTTACATTCAATGAATTACTCAAATGCCATTTTTTGTTGCTATAAGTTAAAAATAACCAGCCAAGTTCGCGTCGGACTCGCGCACGAAGGGTTCCGTACCATTATCTATATAAAATCAAGTTTGTTGTATGGAAGCCCCCCTTAAATATTTATTTTATTTAATTTTTAGTATTTGTTGTTATAGCGGCAATAGAAATATATCATTTGTGAAAATTTCAACTGTCTAGCTATCACCGTTCTTGAGATACAGCCTGGTGTCAGACGGACGGACGGATGGACAGCGAAGTCTCAGTAATAGGGTCCCGTTTTTACCCTTTGGGTACAGAACCCTAAAAACAAAGAACTTTGATATAAATATTTTTACCCCATTTAACCCTCTTTGGGGTAGAATTTTCAAAAATCCTTTCTTAGTACACCTCTACGGACATAGAAGTGTAACTTTTGTACTACAGGGCATTGCTCCTAACACTTTTCGTTACACAAAATGATTGCGGATCAGAATTTCAAAGCCCTCCATAAGATGTGTGGTCAAATGCTTGCCTATCGAGTAAAAAAAAAAAAATGTTTACTTCAAAAATTGTCCCTAATAAATTGCAGCCAAACTTTACACGATGACAATAAATAATAACGTTCATTATACCCTTTTCCATTTTATTTTTCATGTTAAATTCATCATTTGTACAGAGATAATCTAGGGTCACGCTATGTAGGCGTATGTACGCGTATGTAGGCACACTTTCTACAATAAATTTCACGTGTCATATCACACATAGCTTATCTAATCACAATGACAATATTTCCAAAAACACTCAAACACGCTTTGATTTGCCTCCTCAATAAAACATATCGGAACAACCATAAATTTATTAACAAATCTGTAAATAATACCTCTGTCATATTCCATAAAGTCTACTTAAATGATTTTGAACTTTATGGCCTGGAGTTGATTAATTTATTTTATTTTTGTGTCATATTTGCTTACGAATTATAAATGAAGTTGGTGCGAAGTTAGAAAGTACAGTTAACTTTACTTTTAAAGTTTAACTGTTTTTAAAAGTGGCCGATGCTAAATGGAAGGCTTTTGTTGGGTTTCGTTTTGTTTATAATTGCATACTTTTGTACTATCTGCATCACACAATATTTATCTAATACCTTTAAACGAGCAATTTTTGTATATATAATTACGTAAATATATAATCTTAATCTCGGAATAGGCTCCAACGATTTTAATGAAATTTAGTATGCATGGAGTTTCGGGGGCGATATATCGATCTAGGTAAGTTTCATTTTCAGAAAACGTCGTTTTAACAAACAAATCTCGGTCATCTAGGTACTGTAATACGGTATAATACGGTACTTAATTCAGGATATATAAGCTATATTTATCTTAAATTTCATCCATATTCGCCCAACAGTAAAATTTTTTTTAGTATACTTCTATATTCCACTTTCGTCGAAAATAATTGTGAGAGTACACACACGTATGAGAGTACATAGCGTAACGTGTGATTCCATTATTTTCTTAATCTTCAAAAACAAACTTAAAAGCCTTGAAATTGTTAGATCGCCAAACAAATAGTTTGTTTGGGTCGGTAGTGGTACCATTGCTATAGTGCTGCTATCTGTGCAAGCAGGTCTGGTTATAAGTCTCTTTAATAAATTTCACGTTATTAAAGTTTCGATTGGATCTTTTTAGATGCTTTGAGCAATATAAACATTAATTTACAATATATTCATCATACACGTTGTACCTATATGTATACGTAACAAGTATACGACTCAAGTTATATATATGTTTACAACTGCGCCATAGTAACACGAGTTGTGTTAGAAATGTTCCACTCAAACCTCACTGTCCACACAAACGTACCGAACGACCGTATCTTATCATTGACCTGACAATGCCCAAACTTGTCAGATAGATGCACACACCTACCAAATTGATTAGAACCATTAGTTCTCGTGTTGAAACACTGTGACTTATAAAATCGAAATATTACTTACATTTGAAAAATATCTCGATGACAACGCCCATACGAAACTACCAAGTTAAATGACAACAAACGAAAATAAAATCAACTTTAACATAATACATTTAAGAGTGTTGTTAGTGATTTTTGTGTGTATTTTTATGTTGGTATTGATTCACAAAATGGGTTGAAATTAATTGTCGGTCACAAGGAATGGAAGGTGTACAAATTAGATACATAATATTGAATCCAAATCAATTGGGATTGTTTTTGTTTGGTTTTATTTGATAATTATGTTGTTTTGAGATTTTTGGTAGAATGTAATTTAATATATTTCAGTTCAAAAAATTTGTATCGGGATATTTAAAAACTGCAGCTACAACCTTTTAAAAGAAAAAAGAATGCTACATTTTTTTTTATTTAAATTGTTGGCTTAAAAAACTATCCGCAAAACGCTGTAAAGTAGGTAGGATTATAGGAAAGCATTCTAAATGTTTAAATTGCCACCATTTAGTTAAAAATAAAATAAATTAAGAAAACAGGGGGTTTTGGGGCAAGTGGACTTCAAAAAGGTGTCTTTGGATTTTGACTTTACCTTTCTAACTTTTTTTATAATTTCGATACAAATAACTTTTTTATTCGAGTAGCTAGCGCTTAAAACTATCTCATCTGAAGGTTATAATGTGGTCGAGGGTGGCAAATAGGGCTTGTTAATACATCATTTAGTGCTTAGCGACATCTAGTATCCTTTTCCAATGTCTGGAATATATATTTTTTTGTCAAATTGTCTCGTTTGAAACATAACATTCAAACCAGGTACCAATGAGGGTATGGCGATGACAGTTTTTTTTGTTATAGCGTGAAAACAAAGATATAAGATGCGGGTCACTTCCGTATCCTATCATAGCTTAAATATAAAACCCTCAGATAAAAACCTACTAGATAAACAAGAAAATGTTCTTTAACCTTACTTCTGAAGACTTAGTTAGTGTAGTGAGCAAATCTCTGCACGCATAACACATTCACCTGAAATATATATACTACACGAAGGTTAGCTAGAAGAAAACCGGCCAAGTGCAAGTCGGACTCGCGCACGAAGGGTTCCGAACCATTATCTATAAAAACCAAGTTTGTTGTATGGGAGCCCTTCAATATTTATTTTTAGTATTTTTTGTTATAGCGGCAATAAAAATACATCATCTGTGAACATTTCAACTATCTAGCTATCACCGTTCTTGAAATACAGCCTGGTGACAGACGGACAGACAGCGAAGTCTCAGTAATAGAGTCCCGTTTTTACCCTTTGGGTACGGAACCCTAAAATTATTGAATTGCTGTTAAAGGCGCTATCACTTAGATGCGAGGCCGTTTATATTTACATACGTTCTCGCTTGCAAGTGCGGCTCACTCACATTGCTATCTCGCTAAAATCAAATACTTGAATCAGCAGATGCACTATTGAAATAGAATCTTACTAATCTTAACACCTATACCTATCTATATACATAAACCCGTTCACAATTAGGCCTAGAGTCCACGAGCGACACGGCATAGATACTATCGCGTGATTTACGCTCGCCTACTGCGATTACATCGCCCATGGGTAATGAGCTTAGGCCTTACTGATCTATTTTTCGCTATGGATTGGAATTTGATACAATGTTGGGCTTTCTATTGGAATAAAGTTTATTTTAAAGTTGATTGTTATCTCACGGGATTGGATAGATATGTGAGGGTTTGCTTATGAAAAAACATCTTTTAATTCGACTGTTTTCACTTTTTTTTGTTTAGTAAGTAGTATTTAATCATGACTAAATATAAAATTTTAGTTTATTTGTAGTTATATACTCTGATACCTATATATTATTTTTTAATATATTCTTTTCAATAGATTCATTTCTTTATATTGATATACAAGCTGACCCGGCAAACGTAAAAGAGCAAGCGTGCTCCATCTTCGACCGCATCGTCGCTTTCCATCAGGTGAGATTGTGGTCAAACGCTTAGTCTCAAATAAAAAATAATAAAAAAAAAACGTTGTTTTGCCAAATACATTATTTTAAAAATAAAAAATAGGGGTTGATCGTAGAAGGGTAAAAATGTAGGGTTATATGTATTCTACAATGCTGAATAATAAAAAAATAATTACATAATTTATTTTCCTGAAAAAAAATTGGGTTGGATCACCCTTAACATTTAGGGGTATGAAAAATAGATGTTGACCGATTCTCAGACCTACCCGATATGCTCAAAAAACTTCATACCAATCGGTCGAGCCGTTTCGGAAGAGTTTGGTAACAAACACCGCGACACGAGAATTTTATATATTAGATTGTTTTCAGATATTTTACTTTCAAATAAGTGTTTTCATACTTGAATGATAAAAACGACAGTGAAACTCTGTTTACTTTATAGAAACACTTGACCAATGTAAAAAAATTACTTAATGAAACTGCCATACTAATAATTACAGCGCTATTCACTTGTCCTCGTAAACACTGTTGAGCTAATAAAAATAATGGAATAAAAATACAATTTTTTCATGTCATTTACTCGACGATAGAACTTAGTACCTATACATATAGCATAACATAATATTTTGTTTACATGAGCAAATTTATAAAATTGATTACAAATATTTTTTCTGTGCTGATAAAACTAGTAAAAACTTTTTTTGTAAACCAAAACAATTTTTTTGGTGGCGAAATAAAAAATTGACGGTCGAAGCCAGATCGAAGAAGTTTTTGTTATTCAAAAACTTCCTGATGCTAGCAAGTATTTCACTTTAATGAATAATCAAATAAAAGTGCATGAAACATGAAATTAATATAAAACATTTTTATTTCCAAAAAAACATAACTTCTCCACGCTTTTCTTCGTCACTTTACAACGTACAATCATTCTATAAAATCTTTCGTGGATTTTAATCATACCACATTTTATTGTTTACCATATAAGTCCTATGGCCCATGACTGTCCATGACTAATCTCGTACGGTACCTATTATTATAATACATACAGAATCAGAGGTGTTAAAATTCATCGTACACTTTCGGTTTCATCGTAAAACCTTTGTTTGTAAGGTGATTGACATCAATCTAATGTACTAAAGCGTTGGATGCAATGTCCTCTGGGATAAATGACACGGTGATAAGTCACTTTGTAGCCAATATATATTACACTAGCAGTGCCCGGGACTTGGTCTGCGTGATTATTGGACTTTTGGTAAGGATCCCCAATTTTTTGGAAAATATAATATAGCCTATAGCCTTCCTCGATAAATGTACTATCCAACACTGAAAGAATTTTTCAAATCGGACCAGCGGTTCCTGAGATTAGCGCGTTCAAACAAACAAACAAACTCTTCAGCTTTATAATATTATTATATTATATTATTATAGTATGGATATTGGCTACAAAGTGACATATCACTTACACATACGTTTATGTTTATGTTGTTATTCAATCGGCAAATGATACCATTGTTCTTTTCTTTTTTTATCCGGGCTTTATGCTATGTTATATTTTAATTCCTGACGTTTGAACACATTTTGAATTTTTCTTGTTCATTCGTCCAGAGTTATCCGACTCGTCACCTACTATCATGTAAAAAAATCTACCTTATCTTTACAATTTTTGTCAGTATCAGAAACATGTCTTTGTTTTAATTATGACAGATTAAATCTATATTAAATAGTAAATTATTTAAATAGGTAAAAATTTGACAAAAACACAAGTTATGATATACTTAACTAATGTATTTATATCACTTAAAAATACTTTTTTTATTCAATCTGTAATTTTAGTTTAGTTGAGGACAATATCGCAATTTGCTCATAAATATATATTTCGTAACGGATAATAATATATTTCTTTACCTTGGTATCAGTAGTCCGATGATCTGACGGATGTGACTGTTTCAAGCAATTCCATATTAATATAGTTCAATAGAAAAACAATGCGTCGCGTAGGTATGAAAAAAAAAACACATATATTTTAATTACTTCCGACAAGCTTTCGTTTTTCTTCTTTTCTTTGAGCGGCTTCATTTGGATTTTTTAGCTCGGTTTTAGTACAAGTACGTAACACTTTTGGCAAAGACGTATTAAACAATACCTTAATTTATTTGTGAATGCATGTACTGTGGTCTTGGTTTAAATTGGTTTATCATTGAAATTCAAATTGTATGTACGTGGCACGCATTTATAAAGACTACATTTTTGGCAAAAGTTTAAGGATAGTGACAGGTGACAATCACGTCCAAAAAAATATCGCATTCAATATAAATCTCAAAAACAACAATTGCTAAATGAGTACGTAACATTTTTGAAGTTTGAACTTCTTTAGACGCGTTGAGCACTTTTTGGGTGAACAACCTGTACCTCTTCTCTCTGATTATATCTGGCATTATTAAAATGAGGCTAGTGTTAGATATAAGACCTCTGGGCCCATGGGGACCGCGAGCTCATTCTATTTTCAAAAATCTATCAGAGCGCCTGGTTGCGGCGATGCGTGATCAAAATGCTGGCACTTACTTGGCTCAACGCATTAGCATTGCAATTCAGAGAGGCAATGCCGCCAGCATAATAGGAACGCTACCCACTGATAATAGGCTTGAGCACTTGAGTTACCTGTAATTCTTAATGTCTTGTTGGTAACATAGGTCTTTGCTGTTCTTCTCGAGATGCCTGTCATTTTACGAATCTGGCAGTAGAGTCATTAACTTTCATGAGTGCCTTTTTGGGCCCATGTGAATAAACGATTGTGATTGATTGATTGCTGTATATAGTTTTGGTTTAGTTGTAGGAAATAAATGTAATTGGCCCGTAGTTTTTAATATGGATAAATAGAGCTATTTTGAGTCTCTTATGTGTGTGAAGAGGAGGGTATTATGCAGTGGCTTTATCAAAAATAGTTTCGGGTAGCACTGCAAATGCACAGAGAGAGAGATGTGAGACACTCTGTAAAGGACCTCCTTGTCTGTTCTCTTTTAAAAGAATAAAAAATACCAGTGACTAATATTAAATGTATTACCATTTTTATGTGTCAGTGTCCTGATGGCATTGTGTTCTGTGTCGAAAGTCAAAACAAACCTTTACGTTATATCTACTACAGACACACCATAACCGACGACACATTGTAACCTTGACTGCCGTCTGGAGCTGTCATCGCACCTTTCTTCGTCGAGGTCAGCTTGGACAATGGCATCCGCGCCTTCCAGGGCTTTTAATGCTTCTTACTAATTGGCATATTCGATGGCGATAATCTGTTACAAACACATTCCATTTGAAACCCTATAACTCTTGAGTTTAGGTGTCTTTTAGATTGTATGGGTAGGTGGAGGATGCGTTCTTTTGGAGGGTAGAAGATATTCAAATGCAGGATTTGGAGGTCACGCAGTATATTCGAGCAGAAGTATTGGATTCGTTCCAAAAAGTGGATAGACAATGCATCTTTGTTGGCGTCGGACAAGGCCGCTGATGGCTCGCCTTGGCAATCGCTTCCGATTCCAATGCGCTTCTGTCCATTGTTTAATTGTTAAATCAGGGATGTGCTGGAATGGCCTTTAGGTTTAACTTAAAGAGGTGTAGCAGAATTAGCAGTATCGGAAGTGTCAGATTAATTAACAGCGCGGTGCATTTCGATGCAGCCGTGATCAAGTGCGGCGGAAAACACAGACACAGCTCTGTTTAAATAAAAATCAGCAACGATGAATCAAGACCAAATGACACATTTCGGCTAACTACTAGTAAATATTTATATTTTTTTATAATAATAGTGATCATAATTTAACATCAAATATTTATAATGACACATCCGTTCTTAGCAAATAAAGGCACATATACACTTACAGTATACAAGTGTTTTCTTATTACAAAAGGTTTAGTTTAACTGTATCTTTTCAGGATTTTGTAAAACATTGTTTCAAATAAGTTTGCCTATAAGATACCTGGCTATTAATTCTAGACTTAAAGGCTGAATTTTGAAAACTTGGTATATGCATATCTTAAACCAAGGGTTAACATAAATCGTCTACCTTTTAAATCTCTCGCCTTATAGAAGACTAAGTATCCCAGGAGAAGTACACTATTAATTACATGAATACTAAACTAATACACTATTAATACTAAACGCAAGAACCCCACTGCAAATATTAATTCATATTATAATTATTTATTTTAATGTATCATATATTATTTTTCAACCGACTTCAAAAAAGGAGGTTTAAATTTGACTGTGTTTTTTGTATGTGTGTTACGTGATATCTCTGCCAATAAAGAATCGATTTTGATGTTTTTTTTGTTTGGCAGATTATACTTCAGAGGTGGCCCATTGCATTTTATCGAAATCGATAAAGCCAAAACCAAAATATAAGCGGTAAAGTCGGTTTTTTTAAGCTTTGCTTGCGTTTAATTTTTATTTATGCAATACATAATATATAATATATACTTTTATAAAATAAGACGTCCTTCTCTACTCTAGTATCGTTGTACCCGACAGGGTCTCTAATGAACTGTCAACTTATAACACCATATTATTATGCTGATTATTAGAGATTGCAATTAATATTTAAATTTGATTTTGAAGAGAAACAAGTCACACTTTGATAAGTTTTTTAAAATCAAGTTTTTACTAGTTGGGAATAAAGAGGACTAAAAGCTATTTAACCAGAGAACTTGTCAAGACGAATCAAACGAGCCGAAACTCGATGGGGTTGCATCGTTTCATTGCGAAATTTCTTTGGCCACATTCCAGCTCCATCATCAGATCAGCACCATATCATCATAATATTGCAATGTCACGCTATTTACACATGTATGCAAAATTTCAGCTCAATCGGTAACCGGGAAGTGGATTAAATTTAATTTGCAAGATTTGATGACAAACATCGGGACAGGTGAAACTAAATAATAACAAAAGCTTGTAAAAACGTCAGACTTCATGCGTCTTCTGGGAAAATTCCTCTTCCTATCGTCCCCGGCAGTCTGCGGCTTTGCGCCCGCGCCGATCAAACCGCGTTGTAACAATAAGTAAACGCTATCGCCCATCGACGTAGCCGCTTTAAATCAGTGAAGTGCGCGTGCGCTTAGTCGATGCGCGTGCGACTGAAATGGGTGCGATTTCAGGCGAAGAAGGATTATAAGGAAAGAAAAATGCTTTCACGCTCACTGCCTAACGCTAAGTTCGATTACTTTAAACAAACAAACAAACAAACGCAAACGCGTTCACACTCACAGCCCCACACAAAGTTCAAAGACTTGTATCGTGGGTGCCGGAAACATTCACATCACACACAAATTACACCCAGAACCAGAAACACAAAACATCCCTTGGAAAGGAATTCGAACCCAGGACCCACGGCGCAGAGGGCGGACACCTGTCCACTGCGCCAACTGGGTCATCAGACTTGTACTGTGGGTGTCGAAAACATTCACATCACACACACAATCACACCCAGAAGCACATTTTTTCTTTGGATACAACATTTGTTTTCCCGCAGGAATCGGGTTTCCAGTTCTAGACTTCGATCGTTTAAGATTTCCCTCAATAGTGTTCTACAATAAATAAACTTAACTACTCTTAATGTAACATCTCTTGGTCTTTGGTTAAGGTTGTTTGTTGATTATCAATTAGTCAATCAGGGACATAACATACATATTTCGTAACTAAACTTAACTATTCTTAATGTAACAGAACTTGGTCTTTGGTGTAGGTTGTTTGTTGATTGTCAATCAGTCAATCAGGGACAACATTACAGTTTACTATATTTTGTTGAAATAATTCAGTTAACATTAGTCGTTTAACCATGTCGAATGCCTTCAGGCGGCCTATAAAAATCTGACACTAGGACAGCCCACTTAGTCTATACGACAAGCAAGCAAGTTAAAGATAGACTAGCGTTAGTGTCCCCTTCGGTAAGTGATGATGCAAAGTAAATTAATCAACAGGTTTCTGGAAAACTTCTGTACCCTCTAGGGTATACTTTTTTTTTTTCAATTCGACTGTATGTTTTTTTTTGTATTCATGTTACGTGATAATTCCGCTAATTATGAATCGATTTTGATGATTTTTTGTTTGGTAGATTATGCTCCAGAGGTGGTCCTTTATAAATTTTATCGAAATCGATTTAGCCAAAACCAAAATATAAGCCGTGAAGTCGGATTTTTTAAGCTTTGCTTACGTTTCAATTATTATACTGTATATTGAGCATTACATTGTATATAGGTATATTGACATTGTTTGTGTGTGTGTATGTTTAGGTTGTAAATATGCTACGCCAAGAACGTAACTGACTCCAAATAACAGCTACTGGAACATCATTTAATAGCAATTTACCTTTCTAGTTGAGAGTAGTAAATTAAGGCGATATTTTGGTACAGGGTAGCTAACTATGGAAGTTTTTGTAATTTTTAATTAAAAGTTACCATAGTAATTGAATATAAGAATTTGATAGTCTTAGTCTATAATAAACAAAAATAAATTACAGTTCATCGTCGACCATCATCGCTTACCATCAGGTAAGATAGTGGTCAAATGCTTGTCTATAATGAATAAAAAAAGTGTTAAATTCAAACTACCTAGTTCACAGACGTTAGATTAGAGAAAAATGCATTCACATAGTAAAAACTAATAAACATACAATATCAATAATACATGATCAAGAGCAGAATAAAAATCGTTATTTAAGTCGAACAACAGTTTCTTTGCATATATGTAACAATCAGGTCATGTGGGTACATACTATGGAGAAAAAACGCTGCGTTTTCCCTTCAACCGTATTGGGTAGTTACTTATAATTTTACCATCGTGTTAATAGCAACTAATTGAGGCATAGTTGAAAATTGTGTTTTGTTAGGTTATCTTTATGTACATGATAATATTCGTGAATCGTACAAGCATTTCAAAAAATAAATTTGACATCTATGAATATATTTTTTATTATTTAATTATCAACAAAATATTTCTAGCTTTTGAAGTAGCTATTATTTAATTAAATATCTTACGACCGATTTCGAGCATTATTTTAATTCCTTATGTTTTATTTCTTGAAAAATTGTAGAGTGTATAGTCGTAAATAGAAAAAAAAAATTGTAACACTTCATAAAATCAAACGATTCTCATCATTATCCTGTATTTATTGGTCATCTCAATTTTATTTAACTGCAATAACATTTCCATTAGAGAGATGTCCATTAGAGAGTGGTCAAATACTTGCCTATATAGCATGAACATAATGAAAACAATCGCGTTTATAATTACAACACGAGTTTTACCATGGTATGAAAATAACTTTTCCATTCACATAATAATTTTTAATCAATTACCTGATAAGAGTTCACTATTTATTAAGTTTTTGTTATTTATTATTATCAAATTTAGACTCAATGTTTATTTTTTTTTAAATAAATGAAACAAATACAGATGATGTATCTTAATAAATAACGCTGCGTTTTATAATCTCAGTGAGTATATGGATCTACAGCCAATCCACGCTTTATTTAACATTCATAGAGCGCAACAAATTAATAGTTCCTTAGTTAAGTGTTATTACAATTTTATTGGCCCCAGTTAATAGTCCCAAATTGTTTATAACTAACAGGAAACGATACAATTTCGTTAATTATTTATTGTTATTTGTTTATATTGTTATGATTTCATTTTGTTAGATATGGTGCTAATAAAAATGTATTTGTTGGACTTAATGTTTTATAAATATCAAATGCTTTATAAATCCATCCACCTAGATGTATTATAATTTATGAAATTATGCATTTTAAAATTAATAAAAAGTGTAAAGTGTAAGAAAAAAGGGCCTGATTGAGTATGGCCAACAGCTGGTTTAATAAGTTTGGATCATTTAAAGATAATTCTTGAGTATTAAAATCATTGCTAATTCAAACGCAAGCATCAAAAGCATGCTGTACAGCATATAGGAGATAAAATAACCTTCAAATCTAATAATTAAAATAAATTCAAACGATTTTAACTCATTTTAGACTGAGCCTAGAAATATGCATGTCAAATAAGTTTTGTTTACTACACTATACTGTACTAGAAAAAAAGCAAGTCGATAGGCACGCGTAAAAAAAAAACAACCTTTCATACAAAATCCGGCCTAAACCATTGTTTGAAGAATATTTTCAAAAATATTGCAAACACGTCGCACCACATTTTAGTGAAGTGACATGCGCGATCCTACGATAACGGGACGACACTGCGCGGGACGTGTCTCGCAGATCGGGATGGAGCGGATCGCCGGGACACAGCTAATTGATTTTATCTATCCGACTTCGGGATAAAAAGTCAAGTGTGAACTTGGGTCTCGAGGAGCTAAAATTGTGTGCTCAGTAATTTATTTTATAATTATATTATTGTTTGATAGAAAGAAACGTAAGTATCACTCATTCTCTATTGATTTCTCAAAAAAAGAAGAGGTACTCAATTCGACGGTACTTTTTTTATATGCATTACCTCATATCTTCTTTCCGCGTGAACCGATTTTGAAGATTTTTAGCTGGAACTTTCCCATTAGTCTTATTTAAATTTGGTCAAGAACTGATCAGTAATGTTTAATACATTGATTTGATCAAGGTTCCGAAGATAAAGCGATGAAGTCGGATTTTTAAGCTTTGCTTGCATTTAATTATTGTAAGTACACGATTCTTGATTGTCCTGACATCGACAGCACAACATACATTCCATTGAAGAAGAGATACCGACAGTCCTGAAAACTGATTGGCAGTGTTAACTGTGGGCTGATAGATAAAATATTATTACTTTTAGGTATATATAGTGATTTGATTCTTCATTTTTTTTTTTTTTTTTTTTTTTTTTTTTTTTTCGAACGGACTACATGCTGCTGGCTGTGTGTAGCCTCTGCAGCGTCACCGGGCGGGAGGGCGAGCGCGAAAGGCGCTCCGCCGCAAAAGAGAGGGTGTAGGCAACTAGCGCAAGGGCCACCTAGGAGGTGCGAGCCTCGGCTTGGACCGTTGCCAGGACAGGGGGAACGGGAGAGAAACGCCCCGGTACATGAGAGTACCGTTGATAGTGGGCCCTATGAATACGAAAAGTTCGATTAAATCGATTTTGGCTAGAGTTTGGAGAGACATGACGAGAGAATCTACGTCCTCGCCGGCGAGGACTGTTTAGTCTGATTGTGGTCTGTGTACCGGACGATCGCTGCGCTGCCAACGTGATGGCGACCGCAATGGGATCGTCCGGGTCCTGAAGGATGTGTCGCGGACGGCGACTACGGAAGTAGCGTGGGTCTATGGTGTCTATAGAGTAATCGGAAGCTTGGACTATGAGAGGGTTGGAGTGGTGGGGGGCCGCGTCGAAGAAACGGCGGGAAGCCGCCTTCATGTATTGGACGATAGAGGGAAGTTCGAGATCGCAGTGCAGATCGACGTTACGCTGATACCAGCGAGCGCCGACCGCTCTGCGAATGAATCTATTTTGGAGGACTTGGAGTTTTTTGAGTGTCGCGGGTTTGGAGTGAGCGAACACCTGGGAGGCGTAAGTCATGATGGGACGGACGCAAACTTTGTAAAGTGTCAGCTTATTTCTAAGCGACAGTTTACTGCGTTTGCAGACGAGAGGGTGAAGGCGGCCGAGAATGAAGGCCGCCTTGTTTCGGACATAGTTGACGTGCTTATTGAAGTTGAGACGTCTATCAAGAAACACTCCTAGGTACTTCGTAGAAGTAACATGAGGAACGTTCTTGCCGAAGAGAGTGACTGGGCTTGGGGGAATGTATTGAGTCGGATGAAAGAACATAGCTGCGCTTTTATCCGGGTTAACCGCGATACGCCACTTCATGAACCACTCACCGAGAGCGGTGAGGGCCTTTTGAAGGTTGCGTTGAAGGGTTTTACGAACCCATCCGGTGCAATAGATGGCTGTGTCGTCTGCGAAAAGCGCAATTTCGACATTGGGAGTGCGAGGGAGGTCGCTAGTGTATAGCGAGAAGAGTATGGGAGAGAGCACGGAGCCTTGGGGTACTCCGGCTGCTATGGGGTGAGGGGAGGAGTGAACTCCTTCAACGCGATAGCGAAAGTTTCGATCACTGAGAAAGTCTTGTAATATGCGTACAAGACGGTCAGGCACCCCAAGTTGGTACAGCTTGTATAGCAAGCCGTTGTGCCAGACTTTATCGAAAGCTTTCGCTACATCCAAGAAGACTGCGTAAGTCCCTTGGGCAGAGATGTTTCTGTTGAAACCCGTTAGGATGTGCTCCGTTATGCGGTGCACTTGTTGAACGCAAGAGTGTCTGGCTCGAAAGCCAAACTGCTCGTCGGGAAGGAGATTGTGGGCGTGTACGTGGGACCAGAGACGTTTCATAAGGATACGCTCATAGATCTTCCCCAGTGAACTGAGGAGACTGATAGGCCGGTAGCTAGAAGGCTCCGAAGCTTTTTTGCCTGGCTTATGAATGCCGATGACGTCGGCGGACTTCCAGGCGTCGGGGAAAATAGAGTTACTCATGGCCGCATTGAAGATGCTGACCAAGAGATAGATAAGGGCGGCTGGGCAGTGTTTGAGCACTCTGTTACTGATGCCGTCGGCACCGGGGGCTTTGCGGACTTTGAGGTCTTTGATGAGCGTCTCAACTTCAACAGCTCTGACGGGGTCGAGAGGAGGGTCAGAGAGGGGCAGGGAGTTCCTACGTTCGACTTCGCTGTCCACCGTACGGAGGTGGGCAGGGTCAACGTGATCGCTATTAGGGGTGCACTGAGACTGAAGGCTGTCTGCTAAGCATTCAGCCTTTTCCTCATCCTCGAACGCTGGGGTTTGGGGAGGTTGTCTATCGAGAGGAGGCATTGAGGTCTGTCCGTCGTTTTTCAGGGTTCGAGCGAGCTTCCAGTATGCCAGGTGGCTCGGCTCCAACCCCGACAGTAAGTCGTCCCACCTTTGATTACGCAGCTCGCCTATGCGCCTTTTAACAGCATGCTGTAAACGGCTCAGGGCGGCTTTGTTTTCTCGGGTGGGAACTCTGTCGTAAGCCCTAGTGGCGGCATTCTTGGCTGTCAATAGCTCCCTCGCGTCTCTAGGCAGTTCCCAGCGCTGGTCGTCCAGCACCGGTACCTGCTTCGAGGCTTCACCTACAGAGGTGGTGAGGTGGCTAGTGAGAGCTTCGATAGCGGTAGTGACGTCATCTACTGTCTGTATGTCGTCGGGGATTCTATCAAGTTGAGGTGAATCGATAGCTTTTAAGTTTTCACCTAATTGCTTCCAATTCACCACGGTCTTGGTAGGTCGGGGAGAGTCGGTCGGGACTGGGCCTAGTCGCATCAGGACGGGACGGTGGTCAGAGGTTAGTTCATGGATTACTTCTATCGAGCTTAACCGGAGGGTTACGCTTTTTAGAAGTGCCATGTCTAGTATTTCGGGGGCATGATTGAGATCAAAAGGGTACCTAGTAGGGGACATTGGAGGGATAACATCAAAGTCAAGGGAGCTGACTAGGCCGTCGAGTATCGTGCCGTTTGTGTTCGTGCGATTACAATTCCAGAGCACATGCTTACTGTTGAAGTCCCCAGCCAGAATGACTGAGTCCCCAAGAGAGAGCAGTGCCTGGAGATCGTCACGAAGCATGCGTTTACCGGGAGGGAGGTAACAAGACACTAGGGTGATCGGTTGATGACCGGTCATCCCTAGGCGGCAACATGAGGCTTCTATGTTAGTGAGAGGAGGGGTATCTATGGGAATGCAATGGAGAGCCCTTCTGTAATAGATAAGAGTACCGCCCTTAGAGCTAGTAGTCCTATCATTACGAACCAGACGGTAATTCGCAATCTTAGGATCGCGAATACCCGGCTTGAGAAAGGTCTCTTGTACTAACATAACATCTATTTGGTGGTCTTTAAGAAATTCGTGAATTTCGAAGCGTTTGCCTGCGAGGCCGTTTGCGTTGAAAAACGCTAACGCTACGGAGCGAGGTTTCAGTCTATTCGGTGTACTATCCATATTAGATACCACCGAGAAGATTGGGAAGGGAGAAACGCCTGATGGCGCTTAGAACGTCCGCATGATCGAGCGCTGCTCGCATGCGGTCGTCTATCGACTGGGCGGAGCGAAGTTTGCGTGCTAGCACGCGAACTTGGTCCATGTCGATAGCCTGGGCGAAATTCCAGACTAACGATAGGTCCGCTGATAGGTCTGAGAGACCTAGAGGGTCGCTACTAGGCTGGGGAGGAGGCGTGGGGCGGGGTGCGACCGGTTTCACATTCGGAGGGGCGGCGGTTTTAGTCTGAGAGGGCTGGGGTGCCTGCGGTTGCGACATGCTTAGAGGCTTGCTCCAAGCACTCGCTTTAGGCGGTGGGGCTGGGATGAAGGCGGGTCTAGGGCCTGTTCCTTGGTGGGTGCGTAGCGGAGGGCGGTAAGGTTGCGAGGCGACCTTGCGAACTACCCTTGCGCTGCGCGGTGCCTTTGGGCAACCGCGATAATTCGCGGTGTGCCCTTGGGTGCCGCACAAGACGCAGCTAGGCGGTTCGGGATCGTCTCGCTTGCGCTCGCAATCCTTAGTGCCGTGATCGCCTAGGCACTTTACGCACCTAGCCTTGGCGAAGCAGAAACGAGCAGAGTGCCCGTATAGTTGGCAGCGATGGCACTGGGAGGGAGTGCCATTGCGGTGAGGGGGCTCGACTGTGATGCCCGAGAGGCCCATCACAGCCTTAATATTGAAAATCGCTTTTCCTTGAGGGGATAGCGAGAGGATGACCAAAACTAGGTCGAAAGGAATTTTATTTCTACCGCTGTACATGCGGTGTACTTCCTTTACCGGGAAGCCCTGGTTAAGGAGATCGGTTTGTATACTAGAAGCGGGAAACTCCTTTGGGAGACCGCGCATGACTACGCGAAGGAGTTTCTCGTCCTCTAGGGCATAGGTATGAAAACCTATGTTCTCCTTACGGAGGATGGCAGTCAAACGACGGTGGTCGTTTGACGTGGGGACTTGCACCTTGATCCCGTGTTGGGTGGTGCGGGCATGAGTGTATTGAATCCCTTCGGATCTCAAAAGGGTAGAGAAGGATTCCCACTTCTCCTTATCCTGTATGTACAGGGGAGGAGGGGGCTTCTCCTTGCGGGGCGCGAGGGGCATTTCTGCTTCAGCGGGTTGCGAAGCTTGAGCGGGGGAAGCGGGGCGGGTGGGTTTTGGGGACCCGCGAGGTGGGCAGGCTGCTTTAGCCGGGGGAGACGAGGCTAGAGAGGCCGAGACTTTCGCCAACGACCTCTTCTTGCCCTTTGATCGAACCTCTTCGAATCCCTCGTTATCGGAGGGCTCGGGGTCGACTACTTCCATCTCGGACTCAGAAGAGTCCGAAGAGAGGGCAGGAGACGGAGGGCTTGTTGTTGGGATAACAACAACAGGCGAGCGGGAGCGCTCGCGGGCGGGAGCTGGGGTCGGCTTAGGGCCGCGGGGTTCGCGGGGTCGGGAGGGGATTTGATTCTTCATTATAATGAAACAGATTTGATGCGGGCCATTATGCTTCTATAATCGAATACGTACAGAGATAGAAAATAAAAAGAGAAAAATGAGAGGGAGGAAAGATTTTACTAGCAGATCTATTGTTGACTATTTATCACTTACCATCATGTGAAATGTTTTAACGTATTTGATTCTCACTTTAGACATGTATTTTTCATATTTATAGTTTTTATTTGATAACTAGCATATAAGAATACAAATGTGAGAGTAAAAAAAAAGAAAGAAAGATAACACATTTATTTGGCACTATTAAAATAACAATTAAATTAAAAACTAACATTAAAAATAAAGTTTTTTTAATAATTTATGTAAGTTTTTGTATGCCAAAAAGGCAGTTATTATTATTATTTAAAGCTTCTTTATGATTATTTAATCGAATAAATATACTTTAACATAAACATAAAACGCTTTCACACTCACAGCCCCACACTAAGTTCGATGACTTGGGTCGTGGGTGCCGGAAACATTCACATCACACACACAATCACGAACAGAACCAGAAACACAAATTTTCCCTAGGGATAAAACTTGTGTTCCCGTCGGGAATCGAAGAAGGCAAACGCTCAACCAACTATTACGCAACTTCTATTACGCATGTATAGAAATAGAGTATAATGACATTATATACAAATCATTGGTTTATAATAGAATTTTATAATATACTCTTTATTGTTTCAATAAATATGAGAATGTGAGTTCTGTAGACAGTCGTATCTTCACATGAACATAACTTCACGTTTTTATGTTACATATGTCTTAAAATCCTAAGTGTATTTTAATGTTGTACAGAGCTAAATAATACTGAGATGATATTGCTTTCATAAAGTAAACACATAGAAATGTGGTCATCGTTAGGCGAAAAAATAGAGGCACTTGATTTGCATTGTGAAAAAAGAACTATTAATTTGACTCATAACTTCATTATTTTATTTAAATAATTGGCACTTTGAGATCAAATACCATATAAGACAGCTTAAATTAAACAAAGCTTTGAAATATTGTTCATCATATTTTGTAGGTTTGGCATATTTCGAATAAATACAATTGGTGCTATGTTGCCCATAGCTGTCAGTGTGGTACTGCTGTTGACCAGCTCGGTCACCACGGCCTCTCGTGCCAGAAAAGTGCTGGCCGAATTTCCCGCCACGCCAGCCTCAACGATATCATCCGCTGGGCCTTTACCAGTGCCAACGTTCCAGCCATTCTCGAACCTAATGGTCTGATGCGTGACGATGGTAAAAGACCCGACGGCATGACTTTAATTCCATGGAAGATGGGACGGCCTTTAGTATGGGATGCAACTTGTGTCGATACTTTAGCTCCGTCACATCTTCCTGAAACACAGAATGGGGTTGGCGTCGCGGCAACTTCGGCAGAGCAGCGTAAACGGCGCCAATATGGAAACCTTGGCAGTGGTTTCATATTTGAGCCGTTTGGTGTTGAGACACTGGGTCCGTGGGGACCGGGAGCTCATTCTATTTTCAAAATTCTATCAGAGCGCCTGGTTGAAGCGACGCGTGATCAAAATGCTGGCACTTATTTGGCTCAACGTATTAGCATTGCAATTCAGAGAGGCAATGCCGCCAGCATGATGGGAACGCTACCCACTGGTAGTGGGCTTGAGCACTTGAGTTACCTATAAGCTCGATGTCTTGTAGGTAACTTTAGTTCTTTGCTGTACATAGTTTTAGTTTAGTTTTAGGAAATATAGGCAATTGGCCCGTAGTTAATACAATTAAATATTTACCTTATTAAAAATATGAGGAAGTTCTCTATTCGACTGTATTTTTTTATGTGTGTTACCTCAGAACTTTTTTCTATGAGAACCGATTTTGATGATTATTATTTGATAGTTTTGTGCTTCCTGTAGGGTCATATTTAAATTTGATCAAGATCTGACCAGTATTGTTTATATGAGAAAACCGGGTCTTTTCGCGCTTTTAATTTCAAAATAGCACAAAAAATATTTTGACTAACCTCGACGTTTTGGCAGGGTTGCACCGGCCGGTCACGTGGTCAGTCTTTCGTGTTTTCACACGTGTAACATTCTCATCTCATGTGAATTAAAGTTGTATGTAGTATTCATACAGTACCTATAAATTACATGTGCAGTTTTAATCATTACCAGTGTAAACCCCAATAAAAAATATTTGAAACGCAAGCAAAGCTTAAAAAACCGACTTCATCACTTATATTTCGGTTTTGGCTTGACCGAATTTGTTAAAATGTATATAACAAATATAAAAGAAACCATCAAAATCAATCCATAATAGGCGCAGATATCGCGTAACATAAATAAAAAAAAAATACAGTCGAATTGAGAACCTCCTTTTTTTAAATTCGGTTGAAAATACAATACAATATTAAAGTAAAAATACTATTTCAAATGTTTTAGTCATATACTATTAGACAACTGAGTAGTAATGTTATGCAATTACAAAATCCATTGCTTTCAGTTTACAGGGTTTGATATATATAACTTATACCTAAAACCAAGAGTTTCTATTTTCGTTAATAATAAAATCGCTAACACTGTAATATGCCTTTTGCAAAAAGCATTTGCTCGTTAAACTACCTCGGTGCTATAGAGCAGCACTGGTTTTTTTAAATTAAAATTAAAACGGGAATTAGCGTGACTTACGCGTTGTCGATGTGTAAATCGACAATTGTTTCGGCTTCATTCGGAAGCCTTCTTCAGGATGAGTGCGGAGCGCTCGCCGTCGCGTCCCACCTCGCACTGCGAGCAGCAGCACGAAGAGCGCGGGAGGACGGCGGGGGTGGTTGTGGTGGTGGGGGTTGAGACGGCATACACCGTATAGCAGGATCCTGCTCCGAAGAACCATCTTCATCACTGCTGCTTGTTGACACCATTCTACTCCTGACTGGTGTCAACAAGCAGCAGTGATGAAGATGGTTCTTCGGAGCAGGATCCTGCTATACGGTGTATGCCGTCTCAACCCCCACCACCACAACCACCCCCGCCGTCCTCCCGCGCTCTTCGTGCTGCTGCTCGCAGTGCGAGGTGGGACGCGACGGCGAGCGCTCCGCACTCATCCTGAAGAAGGCTTCCGAATGAAGCCGAAACAATTGTCGATTTACACATCGACAACGCGTAAGTCACGCTAATTCCCGTTTTAATTTTAATTTAAAAGTTCAAAATGTGCGTGAGTTTTTATCAAATTAGCAGCACTGGTATTAACTTTACTCCACTTGCTTATTAAACTCAAAACCTAAACCCACAACAATGCACTAAATAAACCATATCGCCTCCATCGGCGAGAAATAGTGCTGTACACGTTACGTTGTTAACCCTAGGTCGGGCGCAACACTAAATCCGCTAGTGATGTCCCGATATATCCAGCTACCGGGCAGCAAGATCCCACGATAAAACTGGGATTAGGATTTTATAATTTGTTGTCGTGTGGCGCTAATTTACGCTCGGTTTAACTGTTTGATTTGTTTGCACGTTGTGAATGGTGACGCCAATGGTTTTGCATTTTAGTTTAAGACCTTTAACGTATTAAAAATTATTCGTGGAATTTCTTTAAATACTTTCTTTTTTCTTTTAATTTTGGCTTCGCAATCTTGTGCATTTAGCCAGTGTCAAGAAATAATATATTTAAAGTGTATTTCATATTAAAAGTCCTAGTCACAGTCATAGTCAAGTCATGCCTTAGTAAAGTGGTAGAAACATTACTAGTACTTCTATTTAGAGTTTTGGAGCGATGGCGAAAATCACGTTTTTCAACTTGGTATCATTTGCCTACACTTATGCACGTTTACTTAGTGTTAGCGGTTTATTAACCGCTAACACTAAGTAAACCTTATTACACAGTCATTAACACTCGAAGAATCACAGGTTTTGGAAAATAATTGAAAATCAACAACGCCATTTTATTATCCTGTCCGTTTGTTATAGGCTATGTTATGTCACATTAAATTTAATATGGTGCCCTCTAGAAGACGTAAAATAACTAAAAATAGATTATGATTGACATGTTGGGCGAATGATAGGGCTTAATTAGCACATTAAATATATATCATAATACAATCTATCAATATCAATAATGTGTTATAGTATACATCGAATCAATTGCACCGTTAACTCATAAGTTTAAGCAATGCGACAGTTTAAAAGCTATAAAACCCGATTACTAGTTACAACATATATGGTTTCCTTTAAAACGAAATCCTATTTATCTAAGAGCTTTGATAACAAAGACTAGACACAAATAAATAATTATAAAACATAAGTAACTTAGCCCATAAACCACCGAACAAAAACTGTCCCAGATTGCGAACAATTCATCCTTAACAAACAAAACGTCGAACTGACAGATAGCTCTAAATTTAAAATTTCGTTTCTGTCAACCGAGATTTATCGAGCAATACGCGGAATGACCCACATATCGCGGTCAGATCCCGAATACCGAATCATCGACTCGAATAGTAGGGATGTTCACGATGTTTTTATCGACTGTCTTTTTGCACTGGATTTGTTTGCGCCTTGGAAGATTAGTTACGATATTGATATGATAAGAGTCAAAACTCTTCTATCAACAAAAATTATCTACACACATTTCGATGTGTATAATTTTTGTTGGTTAGACGTGCAGTAGAGTAGATTAGTTTCGACTGTTGGTCTCGATTAAAAATTCTATTCTATATTAAAAAAAAAAACATAAACGTTTTAAATTATACGTATATTTCTAAAAATTCACAACTATATTTTAATTTAATTACCCTTTTCTTTATTTTTTATTATCTATAGGCTAGCCTTCGAATAAAAGTCTTTAGTATAGAATTAAGACTCTTATCACTCAAATATTATAAATGGGAAACTATGTAAGCTTGGAAGTACGTTTGTCTTCATACCTTAAGGGCCGAATGGATTTCGATGACAGTCAGAATGTGCATAGCTTTTACCTAGGACTGAAACAGGCTACTTCTTAACTTAACGCGGGTAAAACTGCATGACACAGCTAGTAAGCTATATGTTTGGTCACTGTTTCACAGTGGTCAAGGGTGTTGAGGCAGGCATGATTTATAATTTCTTGAACATTATCTTATCCCTAGTTTTATCTAAACGTACAGACAAACCAAACATTCTATTCCTTATTACAGATTCTCAGCCCCACAAAAATGTCGAAGATTTACGATTAAATGCGCGCGCGCCTCGCACAGCATGCGCGCTATATGGCGACCAAACATACGCGCGGATGCGCCTGTAGTTGGAACTTGAAAACAGTGACTAAGCTTTGACTAATTTCGTCAATGAAATTACCTAAATAGTATCGATCGAATAATCGAGTGTTTGTTACTTCTTCACGATCAAAAGGCAGGATCAAATTTGATAAAATTTGGTGTGAAAATAGCTGACAGCCCAGATTAACACGAAGGCTACTTTTTATCCCGAAATTCCCGCGGGTCCGGTAAGTACGGGGGTAAAACCGCGGGGCGTAGATAGTTATATGTCAAAAGACTATAGACACATCTGTCCTTGATGCAAAAGATTTTGCCGGGAACATGGGGAGATGGCTGGACATCATTCGACGGAGAATCTTGGAGTCATAACCTCAGTCATGAGAATCACGGCTCAAGGAGGATGAGGTCTTTTATAAGGTGGCATTTCTGGTCTGGAAAAAGACATGCTGGTCCACAGTGCTATCGTTTATTCCTATGCACTCTGAACTTTTTTAGCACTTTTTTATTGTAGCCATACCGCTTTGGACGTATTTTGAATCTTATGGCGGAATTTTCGATGAAATATCATGATGAAATCCACAGTGCATGGTGGTAGGGCGTTTTTCATGGAGGTCTACCTACTCTGTGCCAAACTACAGTATTCACCACCTATATGTAGAAATATCTGTCGCGAAAGTCATATGGTATTATTTTTTTTACTGACTAAGCATACTTTTGAGCACAATCACACTTGTAGGAAAGTAACGATGTTGTCTAAGGTGCAGCACGCTTGCTTAATAAATATCTATTCACTTTCATTTTTAATACACCCAAATTTTACTTTTCGGGAAATACAGATGACGGCAATGCGTTCCATTCTTTTGCTGTTCTAAAAATGAACAAAGCCGCGAAACGTTTCGTGCGCATGAACGGTATTTAATCATAAATGGGTGACGCGACGTCGTCCGTCCATATAATGGTGAAAAGGTGGTGCAGAAACAAGGTTGTGCAGTTCTTTTGCGAATTCTCCGTGATCTATTTTATAAAATACTGGTAGTCTTGCAACTTTGTGTCGATGTTCTAGACTTCGGCATATTATGATTTGGCATCTATTCATAAGAGCCAGTCGTGCTATTGTCCACCGTAGACCACATTATCACTTGCCATGAAGTGAGTAAGTAGTTAAAAACAAGCGTTGTTTTTATCTCTGATAGATAAAAATACGTGAATTAATAGATTTCCTAAAAGCTTGTTCACTGCAGCATTGATGCACTATTACGCTCGTAACTTAAATCGGATATTTTCGGATATCGATCTCTCGCGTTATTTATTTCCCCGATCCGATATTAATCGATATTCGAGACGTCCCTAAACTATAGCAGGTGCGATATCGATTGTGTCTGGATCGGATTGCGCTTTTTGTGGAACTCGATATTATTATTGGGACTACTGGATGTGCCTGGTTTTATTTATTGTCGAGTTTTTGGAAAAAGATGAATCTAATTCTGGGGTAGCAATCTAAAGTTAAGAATTTATCGTTTTTAGAAATAAAATTAATTCATTCATTTTTGAAGACTCAGTTGGCGCAGTCGGCAGGTCTCTGCCTTCCGCGCCGTGGGCTCTGGATTTGATTTCCGGCAGGAGCACAATTTTGCTTCCCAAGGGACATTTGTGCTTCTGGTTCTGGGTTTGATTATGGTTGTGTGATATGTAAATGTTTCCGGCACCCACGAAGACTTGTAGTCTTTGAACTTAGTGTGGGGCTGTGAGTGTGAACGCGTTTGTTTTTTGTTTCCTGTTTTGTTCAATTCAACAAAATAAAAACTAAAACAAGCAATCGTAGCACTAAATTATTAAATTTTATTAATATTTATTACTATCGTGGGTTCCGGAAACATTTAAATATCACACACAATCACACCCAGAACCAGAAATACAAATCTATCTTGGGAAGGAAAATTGTGCTCATGCTGGGAATTGAACCCAGGACCCTCGGCGCAGAGGGAAAAGACTTGCCTTGTGTACTATTAGTGGTCAAACGCTAACCGATCAGAGATATGAAAACTCATCGAGATACACAAACAGTTTTTAAATTGTGATGATTGGCCGCCGTAAAATTTTATATTTTTACTTCCAAAAAGTAAATAAATATTACAATAATAAATAAAAAAATAAAGTAAATATTACAAAAAAAAAAAAAACAATAAACATCACTTAACCTTTTCGTTAGCTGAGCGTTTGCCTTCTAAGCAGAGGTATCGGGTTCGATTTCCGGCAGGAACGCAAGTTTTCTCCCCAAGGAAAATTTGTGTGTCTGGTTCTGGTTGTGATGTGAATGTTTCCGGCCCCCACGACTCGTGTCATCGAACTTAATGTGGGGCTGTGAGTGTGAAAGCGTTTATGTTATGTTATTACTAATTTTATGATATCGATTGAGAAATGTATTTAAATAAGACCACACACACAATCTTTGTTCGATTCGATTTGATGGAAAACCGCGATGAATCAATGATGACAATACTGGGACAATTTATTGATGAACGGCTTGGTTTGTAGAGTGACCATGTGATAAGTTTTAATAGACTATTATTTTAAGTGAATGTAGAACCTTGCCCGTTTTTGAGTACTTTTAAATTTTGGAGAGTTTATGCTTTGTTTCCCATGAAGACTACGAGTATCTAATGCAAGTAAAATAATATATGTAGTTATGTTTAAATTTTGACATTATAAAGCAGTTGTTTGTGTAGATTTTTTTGTGATATTTTTTTCACTTTGAACGCTCAACCAGACCGGAATACTCGATTTTTAGGTTCTGTTCTGTGTTATTCACTGTTTCTACTGTCTGTATCGAGACTGAAAACCAGTGCAGTGTGCTGTGTTGGCAAGTGTTATAGAAATAACTAAAAATGATGAGTCACGACCATTTTGGCACTTTTTATTGTACTTTTAACTCCCGACACAACAGATGATGTAAGCTTAACATGTTGTATCTATGTCAGATTCACAGTCAGTAGTATTTTAGCTTCCAAACGGCTAACCCAATTGTGTTTTTTTTTGTTTGTCCATACAAATAATATCATATTAAGTCACATTTCAAACAAAAAAAAATTAAATCACGAACGATAGTGTTATTAGCTATATAAAATCGTCGGGGGTATTTTCAAAATGTTGAATTCGCTGCTTGTGTTGTCTTTTGTATCTTTATTAGATAGATATATAGATAGATAATACTTTATTGATCCACTTTATAAGATGAGATAAAACAAAGGTAACAAACAAGTTTATACGTAAAGTATCACAACAGGCGGCTTTATCACTAATAGCGATCTCTACCAGGCAACTTATTATCCTTATTAGCTGTTTTTTTGTGCTTGTTTATGTAATATCTTGTTTTTTTTATTCTCAAATAGCCAAAATGCATATACTTTGCGAGTAAAATGTTAGTAAAGCATGGTCACCCTACATGTTACCAAGTTATACGCGTATACAACACTTCAACGAGTTTACGACTGGAAAGGCGTCCAGCTTCAATCTTTTTAAACTTTATGCCCCCGTAATAGTTCAAAATGGGTACGTATTAAAACTGTCCAGTTTATTTTTATTTTTATTTACGATTCTGTTAGGAATGAATCAGTTTTATTGTCTAGCCAACAATTTAGAGCGACTTTGATGACCGATTTTATAATTTATGAAAGACTTTTGATCCCATTATTTAGGTCGTTCGATTTTATTTGTTTGGTAGTTAAGATTTTGGGCGCCGCTGGGAGTCAATTGGTCTGCAAGCTTCTGATTTGTTTTTTTTAGTTCTAAATAGCTATCATATTTTGACCACCATCTCACCTGGTAAGCGACGATGTGGTCGACGGTGGAGAAAGCTTGCCTAGAAGATATCCATTCACTCGCGACTTACATTTTCTTGAAAATTAAAACTATCGTATTACACATAATTTATGTTGTATACGGCTTGAAACACGTCAAAAATGATGACTTACTTTATAGTCTACTAGTTTCGGACAAATTTGTTGTTCTTCATCAGGATGAATTTTCTTATTTAGAATAAAAAAACAATTGATTCCCGCTCATATTACTGGTGGGTGTAAGGGTTTACATTCCTTCTTTCCCTTTTTCCAACTTTAACTTTTAGCTGGTAAGAGCACGTGGCATGACCCAATATTGTTTTTTTATGCTGGATAGGCAAGCATTTGTCCAGCGTCTGATGGAAAGCGAAGATGCGGCCGATTAATATTAAATAAATATACAAAGTGTATCGACTACTTAAAGCTCATTTTAAAAGGCCGGGTTCATCCCAAAGCTAGCCAAGCGGGGCAGCCGCGGGCAATGCGCTCGTAAATCGGCAAAGCGCGTGTCACATCGCGGGTGGTCTGCACCGCTCCTCTCCCGATAGCGCCTACTTTATAGCACCGGCGGCCGTGGGAAACTGACGAAAATCGTTCATAAAAAGGTGAAAGAGTTTGGTGTAATATGTAGTGTATATTAATGTATAAACATTAACGCTTTAACACTCACAGCCCCACACTAAGTTCGATGACTTGTGTCGTGGGTGCCGGAAACATTTACATCACACAGACAATCTTCAGTCGGGAATTGAACCTGATACCCCTGCTCATAAGGTGAACGCCAACCAAACCAATGAGCAGTTCAGTATGTTTTGCTATTAGATATTATTTGTAAGAATAGAAGTGGGTATGAAATTTCGAAGACTTTGGCGTTATCAATTATTTAAAAATAATGTTACCAGATCAGTTGGATAGTCCAAACATATATGGTTCATTATTATCCATTTATGGTTGACATACCTCCAGTTCGCTCAAAGCGTTTCGCTTCTACGGTCATCATGTAGGAGTGCATAGTATAGGAGTTGAACTCATTGCCTGCGTCTTTATTCCCCGAACGGCATTATCTGGGAGTCTTCAAGTCTAGAGTGAATAGGTATCTTCTAGGCAAGCATGTCTCATCTTTGGCTGCATCATCACTTTCCATCAGGTGAGATAGTGGTAAAATGCTTGCCTATTCTGTATAAAAAAATATGGTTTTATTTAAATGCTATTAATAAGCGCCTACATTTTAAATATCTGAAACAGATGCAGCAATTTTTTCCTATCATGGTTAAGAAACATTCACGTAAAATGAACTATCAAACGAAAAATGCATAAAAATTGGTCTATTCGTTTGAGGGCTACAAATTGACAGACAGAGACACATACACTGACTTATAGGTATGAGTATAACATTTCGTTTTTGGGTCGGAGCTATATAGTTGTTTTTTTTATATATAATATAGTGATTATACTTGTAACATTGTAATGTTAGTTGTGTTTCAATATTTAAGTGTCAATGAATAAAATGAATTTACTTATTCTATGTATTTATTTATTTACTAGTATTTCTGCGTAGTGTTAAATATTAAATTCAGGTAAAAATTGCTTTATTTTTGTTTCTTAGTTATATTTATTTAGGCCATACATGCATTAACGGCAAAATATATGACTGCATGCCTGATCGGCTTTTAGGCAGCTACTATTATATATCTGTGCACAAATCATTACAAATGATCAGCTCTATTTACCTGTTCAAGAATATAAATACAACTAACATATATAATTCAAATATATTATATATAGATATTTTATACATAAATGACCGGCACAATATTGCTTGACACCGTCCGTATCGGCGTGTCATCGCGATCTGCGATGCTATAACTTTGCGATATCGCATTGTACAAAGTCGCTGTCCACAGGTGGTTACAAATAGTCTGTAACAAGGCCCGTGGCTTCACAACAGTACAAATGGCCCTTATTTATACCATCAAGTTTATTCAAAGTGACACTCTAACCACAATTTGTTTTAATTGTTTAGGGGAAGTGGGTCTTCCAATATTTTCACATCTTAGTCTCAACTTATTAACTCACAGTATTTTGGCAGGTAGTCTAATAGTTCATTGAATATAACAGGGAATAATAGGGATCCGCTAGAATATATAGCACATGAAAACGCTTTCACACTCACATCCCCACACTAAATTTGTTGACCTGTGTCGTTGGTGCCGGAAACATTCACATCAAACACACAATCACACCCTGAAAAAAAAAATTCGTTCTTGTTAGACACCTCACGAATCCCCCAACCCGCCCTTTCTTTTATTCTCTTCAATTCCCCGTGCCTCCGTTTCTTCGTGCCCTTGTCTCTGTACCCCAGCGACCTTTTCCCATGACCTCTTTCTTCACAACCTAACATTTTTGACCACCGTCATAATAATGTAGGTAAGCCTAATAACATTGTATTGATTCTATATGTGATTATATCACAATACAATTCTGCGTACTTAGTGTGAGGCTGTGAATGTGAGAGCGTTTATTTATTAAACTTGAATATGTGTTTGTTCTGACTGTTAACAAAAAAAGTATGTTGCCAATATACGGGTCACAGGTTCAAATTTTACCACGGGCTATAGTTTTTAGTGAGGACCAGGGACAATAAGACATAAAGGTAAAAATGTCCTTAAACTGGCTGCAAAAAAATTGGGAATCTTCAGCAAGGTGAAGCAGTATTTCACTCCTACACAGCTTCTCAATCTCTACCAAGCTCAAGTCCGATCCTGTATGCAATACTTCAGTCACCTCTGGGACGGCTCAGCCAAGTACCAGCTTCAGGCTTTGGATTCAATTGAAAAGCGAGCTAAAAAGCTGATTGGCCATACTGAACTAGTTGAGAAAAGACTTCAGACCCTCGTACATCGGCGCGAGGTAGCTAGCTTATGCGTGTTTAGATACATTTCGGAGAGTGTGCGACAGAACTGCATGATTTGATTTCTCCAGCTCCCTTCCATCATGGGACAACAAGGCATACTAAAACAAGACATTCTTTTATGGTGGATATTCGTCAGATTAGAACCAAGCGTTTTGCCTCTACTTTTATAATGCGAACTGCAAAGGAGTGGAATACCCTGCCTTCGGTCTTGTTTCCCGATAAGTATAGCTTAGGCCTCTTCAAGTCAAGAGTTAACAGGTACCTTCTAGGCAAGCGTGTCCCACCGTCGACCGCATCGTCGCTTTCCATCAGGTGAGATAGCTGTCAAATGCTAGCCTATTTTTATGAAAAAAAGAATAATATATATCTGATGCAACAATACCCTTACATATCACCGGAAATGTCAGCAGCACAAACACAAGTAACGATCAATCACAAGTAATTGTTAACGTAACTGGCATTTAACATCGTTTAGTTTATGATCGATTGGGTGTTACCTTGCAAAACCATTTCAAATACGTGCTACCGTTTATATTGAGGATTAAAATATCTGTACAAAATGTGTGTCGGACTCACGCACCGAGTTCCGTATACAATGGTGCTAGCGCGACTCAAAATTGGTCAGTTTTTCAATGTTGGATCTTTTAAACCCTAATTATTATAGTTCTTACATCGGCTTTATTGTAAGCTTTTATTATAAATAAACAAACACTTTCACACTCACAGCCCTAAATTAAATCTAAATTGTAGGTACCGGAACATACACATCACATACGCAATCACAACCAGAACCAGAAATACAAATTTTCCTTGGGGAGACTAACTTGTGTTGGCGCCGGCCGCCGGGAATCGCACCCAATATCCCCCTGCTTAAAAGACAAAAGCGCACCCAACCAATCCTCCGTGCAGTTCAAACTAAATGACTAAGATAATACTATATACTCACTGACCAAAGCTGAGCGATTTTTTTGTTTTAAGAATTTTGTTAACTATCCGTCATAAAACATTTTATCAAAAAAATTGCCGGAATCCTATTACAGTTCAAAGTATATTTGTTGGCGTTTCATAGCGTTTCAAAACATGGAACAGTACACCTGACAAACTGTATCGTAAGCTTAGTGAATTAGGGTCCCGATTACACCAGTTTATTATATGGAACCCAAATAGATCCCGATCTTTCAGAAATATTAGTTTTCACTGTTACCCACATGTCAGAGGTGCTGAATAGGGTGTTATTATAGAAGTTTTGATTGATCTGATTGGATAGATCGCTGAGTAAAGTTAAATAAAAAGCTATTTAAGTGCAACAAGCAAAAATTGCTATACCAAAAGCATTAACAAAATTGTCCGACGAAGGATATCTACTAGTTTATCGAATAATTGTTGTTGAATGTGTTTATACTCTCGGATAATTGTCTATTCTCTGATGTATTAGCTACGAGTACTATAAAGGTGGGTTTATTATATCGGTGCATCACGGCTTTAATGATTATGATAAGGGTATTTTTTCATAACTTTAACGATGTTTGTACAAAATTTCATCAAATCCGCTTCAGTGGTTCAACCATGATGAAATTACAAACAGAAATACAGTCTCTGATAGACCACCATGTGCAGATGTGGTGATGGTAAATACACTAGGTCTAGAATGCGACGCTTATTAAATATAGCTACCTATACATCAACAAAGGACAGATTTCTTTACAAAAGGGTAAACTATAACTGTATTTCAATCACAGTCCCACACATATAATTTTTGTGAATAAAGATTTATTTTTATTATTATTATTACTAAGTTCGATGAGTTGTGTAGTGAGTGTAGAACATTCAAATCTCAAACACAATCACAACCAGAACCAGGAACACAAATGTTCCTTAGGGAGAAATCTTGTGCTCTCGCCGGTAATCTAACCCGATACCACTACTTAGAAGGAGAACGCGTACCCAACTGAGCTAACAGGCAGTTCGAATGTCGATTATATATATTTCATCACGATGATTACAAATCAGATGACTATCTCAATAATCGGTGTACTTAAACGTGACCACCTACTTTTTCGAAGTCGGTTCAAAAGGAAAACAAACATGATTATTCAAATGTAACCAAATACATTCAAGGCGCCTCCCAACATGCCCAAAAACCTCTGTTTGTGTGAAATTCTAAGTCAATTTGTCGAATACCACGTGAATGAATATTCACAAGTTATAGTTTGGTTTGACAAACGTTGTGACAATAGGAGGTGAGAGGTGAGGTGCAAACACAAGCTTTTTGGGTCATTTTTGGGTTTCAAACAATAACAAGTTTCAATTTTCTGTCTTTACTCTACTACGGAGAAGTAATTAGCACTGTATGTTATGTATGGTTAACGTAGCCACCATTTTGGATACACGATTGGCAAAATTATGCTGTTCAGTAACGATTTATTAACCATCGACGAAAAAGAGGGATGTTATAAGTTTGTATCAAACGTCATCCATTTATGGTGACATACCTCAAGTTCGCCCAAAGCGTTTCGCTTCTACGTTTATCATCCGTAGTAATCCATACAAAAGGAGTGGCCTGCGTCTTTGTTCTCCGAACGGTACATTCTGTGAGTCTTAAAGTTTCAAGTAAATAGGTATCTTCTAGGCAAGCATGTCACATCTTCGGCCGCATCATCACTTTCCATCAGATGAGATAGTGGTCAAATGATTGCCTAGTCCGCATAAAAAAAAGTGTGTCCCTCTGTGGCATCGTAGCTCCCATACGACTGCACCGATTTTGATTTCAGTTTTTTTGTTGTTTCAAAGGTGACTTGTTCGAGAGTGCAATGTTTAGTGAAATCAGTACAGCCGTTTTCAAGATAAAGCGTCGGGGATATTATAAATAAAGATTTTAGATTGTCTATGTCATGCTCTACATGAGACAACTTATTTTTAATTTATTATTAATGAGGATTGTAATCTTTTCAACTGACTGTAAAACAAAAAGAGGTTCTCAATTCCTCTGTACTTTTTTTTGTATGTATGTTCGCGATATCTCCGCCAATTATGAATCGATTTTGATGTATTTTTTTGTTGTTTGGTAGATTATACTTCAGAGGTGGTTCCATATATTATATCAAAATCGATTCAGCCAAAACCAAAATTAAGCGTTGAAGTCAGTTTTTTTAAGCTTTGCTTGCGTATAAATTATTATGAATAATCAATACCTTTAGACATATTAAGACTGTTGTAAAAAGATAGATTGTCAGCTTGTAAGTGCCTTAACACCATGTATGTCAGATTAGCCCTTAGTTATCACGTCGTAAACTTCACCATTATTATAATGTGTTAAATTTTCTATTCAATTTACATATCCACAAAACAGAAGTATTCATTATACTGCCAATACATCTCCACAGCAGACAAAAGCCACATCCTAACGTTTCATACTCTGATCTCTGACATACGAACTATCTTAACATGCAAACTGTATGTAAATCAGTTTATGCTCATCTTACTGTCACATTTTGAAACTTTTGTTAACATATTTTGTGTAGCAAATGGTACAGTGTCAAAGGTCAAGTTTAGTTTGACGGCACAAGTTTCAACTCGAAAATTACAAAAGTTATCTCTCAGCGAAATTCAATTCTATTTCTTAACGTTAAAAGTGGCTAGTTTTTTTAACCATGGGTAATGTTTATTTGGTTTTTGTCTGGGATAAGAAAAAGAATCAGAAAAAGTGCAATCAGAGTTGTCGTATTGTGTATTTAAGAGATATTAGAGTTGAAACATTGGATGTTGAACAGATAAGTTGTAATAATCGTAAGCTTTTATCTTTATCTTTTAAACAAGGGAACGGTGTATTATGGTAATATTATGATAGTTTTAGGTGTTGTTGGGTATACTTTTATATGATTTGGTGTTATTAATTCTATTAAACAGCAGTTAATTTAATATGAATTATGGCCGACGTTAGCGCCACCTTAAAATAAATTACACAGTCACAGCCCTACATTCGATAACTTGTGTCGTGGGTGCTGGAAACATTCACATCACACATAATCACAACTAGAACCAGAAACACAAATTTTCTTTGGGGAGAAAACTTGTTCCATCTGGGAATCGAACCCGATACCCCTGCTTACAAGTCGAACATGCACGCAACTAAGCCAACAGGTAGGTCATACAATAATAAGTTATCCTTTTAATATTATTGTTTTTTTCCACGACTGAGATTAGTGGGTTTTTTCATAGGTAGAGGCCGTAATCACTTTCCATCAGGTGAGATAGTAGTCAAGTGCTGAAATAATTTTTGTAACGGGTAAACACTTAAGTGCAGCATATGCTGTACTTATAAAGTGGTGAAATGCTTGCCTAGGTAAAATGAAAAAAAAAAAAAACTTGGTATATATTCCGTTTAAAAAATCTTATATGGGTCAAGTCCACTACAAAAAAACAACAAAAGTACAAAAATGTACGAAAAAATGTTCTACTGAGACTACGAACCAGAATGAAGAAAAATGTTCGCTTAGTTACCTCTGAAAAAATTAACTATCAAATCTGACAATCTGAAAAAAATACAATCAAACACCCACCTATTTACTAACATCCTACGATCGTACGTGATCATCGCCATTGCGTTTTTTTTCACCTTTTAAGTTGCATTTTTTGGATAAAGGTTTCACTGCCACACATAAAGCGTGACTTTGGCACCCGTATTTGCAAAAAGAGAACGTTCTGTCCCGAACAGAGTTCGTGTTATGTTATTCTGATAATATAAAACGGATGCCACGGAGGATTTGGTACTAAATGTTTTTATTAGGTAGACTTCGGATGTTGGAAAAAGTCCAAAGTCCATTGGCTGACGAGCGAAACGACTTATTACACAAATAAAGATAAACGCTTTCACACTCACAGCCGCACACTAAGTTCGATAGTTTGTGTCGTGGGTGCCGGAAACATTCACATCACACACAATCACAACCAGAATCAGAAACACAATTTTTTTTTGGGGAGAAAACATTTTTCGTGTTTCCGTCGGGATTCGAACCCTGCTTTGAAGGAGAACGCTCACCCAACGGGCAGTTCATTGCCGATAATGAGTATAGTCCAAATTGCAGAGTATGGTCAGAGACGTAGTCCCACAAGTTTATCAGTATTAAATCGTTCAAATTTTGGAGAGTGTACGTAGGACTTACAAGAGTTAGTTAGTCAGAGGGCTGATGGGAAAGCAGTAAACCATTATCCTGAAAAGTGTGTACTTTTTTACCCGGAAGCGCGATGCAAACGTTATAACTACGTTTATCAGCCCATGAATGTATGTTTGTTCCTTTTTGACGTTTGGTCTCTAGAAAGAGACCAAAATTCTTAGAAGACAAACGCTCACTCAACTAAACAAACAAACTAACGCATTCACAGTCACAGCACCACACAAAGTTCAAAGACTTATATCGTGGGTGCCGGAAACATTCACATCACACACACATAACTAATACTTTAGGTAATGTTTCGGGACTTAATCGCGCTAGAAAATTCCCTATGAAGTCCCGAGATATTATCTAAACTATGTGTTCGAATCGCGAAAGTTTAAAAGTTACACATAACTAAGCCAGGCAGTTCAAACATCTTAAGTTTTTTCAATCGAAAATCCACCCATGCGACTGCAGCTTGCCACCGCTATTTTTTTGTTGAAATGTACACGTCCCTATTTGCATACAATGGCCTCGGGTGCAATATGCTTCGCTAATACTCTGTTCAATATACATGTGGATATAGCAAGTAAATAAATAGCTTTAAATACTTCTCTATAGGCTTTTAAATAGTTAGAAAAATTAGCTAAATAAATTATGTTTTTTCCAACTATTTATATAACTTTTGAGAATACACAATACATGATATTCATATTTATATACTAATTTTCATTCAATATTCCAAAATCAATACTATTATTTGTAATGTTATTTATTTGATGTCTTCATTTAAATATTTATACACCGGAAACGGTAGAGTATGTGAAACTAATACTATGTCGTACTATTAATTTCTTACCATACTCTGACAAATAAATACATTTTGATTTGAATATGAAGATCCATATTTATAGATAGGCAATCATAGACAATAATTAAACGCAAGCAAAGCTTAAAAAACCGACTTCACCGCTTTATCTTCGGAACTTTGATCAGATTAGATGTGCTAAACACGCATAATTGACGATATTTCAAGAACTACTGATCAGACCTTGATCAAATTTAAATGTGATCAATTGGAAGATAGCAACATCGGTCAAACAAAAAGAAGTAATCAGGTAAAATACACAAAAAAAAAAAACAGTCGGCTTGAGTACCTCCTCCTTTTTTGTGAAGTCGGTAGAATATATGCACTACTTGTTGTGCTGTAGGACGCGTCAGATGATTAAATAATCTTTGACATTTCTCTTTCCTTTTCCCACTAAGAGGGGTTGAATGACTTTAATCAACAAGGGTACCACGTGCAAGAAACGTCGGTTTTGCAGGCAGGTGTTTAATACTGTCCTTAGGTCTTAAAATTACCTTCAAAGTCAAGAGTGAATAGGTATCTTCTAGACAAGCATGCTGCATCTTCGGCCGCATCATCACTTTCCATCTGGTGAGATAGTGGTCAAATGCTTGCTTATCGAGCATAAAAATAATTATGTAAGTTTACTGTATGTAATATGATAAAAATATATCATCCATGACAGGCAATTTAGAAATGACCTAACAGATAATCGATATAAGAAACAAAAAGCGGGTAAATTTTAGTGTTTACATAACCAGTTTATTTGAATGTTCTTCAGAATAGCAATAATTATTATAACAATAAAAGTGGTCACCACATCCTTGGTGGTCGTTAGAGAGCTGTTATAAGCATGAAATCGATAACAATTATTGAATTAGTATACGTAATAAATTGTTTTCTCTACCAAAATCCTTGTAAGGCAGCTAGCAAATTGAAGCTTTGACCATAGTAGAAAATTTGTAGAAAGCAACATCCTTTCAAATAAGGACCAAAAATGCCATTGACTAAAGTATCTGCTTTCATTAGTGGCATTTTTACCCGACTGCCACGGAAGGGTTACCTATGTGTATTGAGCATATCTTGTATGTAGGTATGTTATTTTCTTTATTACCGTCTTCTAAACGCCTGGATGGATTCGACAGTTAAGGTATCATATTATTCGACTTAAAAACCCACAAGATGTTAGATTTTTGAAAAAAAATGGTGGATTTTTGGCGCGTTAATTTTTAATACTAATTAGTTAATAACAAAAAAATATAAGTCAATGATAAAACTAATAATAAATAAACCTCACCTATCAAGTAGGATATCAAACTGAAAGGGATTGCATAAAATTACGGAAAAAAACGTTCACATTTTTCGCAGTTGGGTGTTTTTTAATTTTTAGTACCTACATTGATGATGATACGATTATTAATTTTTGATTGTCATCTCCACTGTGTTATCTATTTCATTGTCATTCAGCTGTACCTTTATTCATTTAATGGAACTACTGAAGCTAGATGTTTTTTTGTAAGAAAAATACTGTTCCATGGAACTACTGGGAGAAAAATCTCAGCACTCCCATTATCAGTAAAGCGTAGAAACTTTACATGAGCTGTATATGTGTTTTGGAGTGAAAACTAGAATAATATTTTTCAGCTTTTGTTTTATTTGCCTACATTCATGGCCTATATTGATGTACGTTCAGGAACTATTAAGGTTTCATGAATAGTAAAGTGGAAGTAACGGAAAATAATACAAAATAGACAACGTAATTTTTTCACTTTCAATGCAAAATTCCTACAGAATCATGCTACCCGAGTTATAATTATTTTACTTACCCTACGCCCGAGGCTTATTTTATTCAGTATTCAGTATTTTATTGCATCTATAAAGTTAAAAGAAGTTAAAATGAATTAGTTTCAGTTCTTTATAGACGCTGTTAGGGCACAGCAATAGTAGAAGAGAGGAGGATTTATAAGAAATATATATATAAAGAGTAAAAAATAAATATATTAAAATTTTTATGTTAAAATGTATTTATATGTTAAATTATTATATGTTAAATTTATTTGCTTAAAATGTAGGTTAGTAAGGTGGAAATGGTTAGTATAGTACCAGATACATTTTGCCGTGTCACGGCACGGCGTGCATATTTTAAACATTTCAATTCTATTAAATTATACAATATCAAATTAATTACAAAATTAAATTCCATTAAATAATGTCACAATTAATTCAGTTTATATTAAATATTAAAAATTATAGATTCAATAACCATGCACAGGTCATTTTACATACTAGGTTCGAAGAAAAGAGAAAGATTTTTCACACATAGCAAAATTGGTATTAATATGTCGTATTGTTATAATGTGAACAGCCTCAAACACCCACGATCCGTCACTTTATGGTTACATCCCACGTGCCCGCGATGACACTTTTACGATAATAGTTGGGCGTTTCCGGTAGGATACAGACGAGCGGAGCTAACGCGTTTTTTTGGAGTTTATTAGAAGAGGCTTCCGGTAATTTTGCTGAAGTTCACGTTTCACTCCATCTGAAAAAGAAGGATAAGTTTTCGTGATCAGCATCAAACATAAACATAACATAAATCACACACGCATCACAACTAGAACCAGAAACACAGTTTCCTTGGGGAGAATACTTTTTTTTCCGCCGGGAATCGAACCCTACTTAAAAGGCGAGCACCCACCCAAGACAACGGGCAACTATAAATATAAAAACACTAACTTATATCAAATTATTCCGGATTTTATCTTGAATTTTATTATTATTTGTATATAGCTTTAGTATAGTTGCGTGTATCAAATAGTATTAATTGGGTAAAAGTTTTTTTGAACACTAGATAATGATGAACGTTAATGAGGAGATTTGGTTCTTTTATCATTGATGTACCTTACTATTCACTTTTAATACCTTGCTTTTCAAAGGCATTGATCAATAATAATCTAAATGTAGATTGTAGTAATCGAAATCTGGAGATGAGAATGTTTTTTGAATCTAAACTTTAATTATATACATATTTACAGCAAACGATGGTTATAATCCTTCGAGCTTATAGGTAACATAGGTGCTCAAGCTACACATTAACATTGTAATTCAAATAAGCAATGCCGCCAGCTTGATTAGTACGCTCTCCACTGGACAAAATTACATTACATAGTATCATTTATTTAGAATCAAAGGGTAAACCATTGATTCTGAAGCGGCGTCTGAAGGTCATTTTTGGTGGCACAGTGGCACTTTGCTAATTAACGCTCGTCTGCTTAAATTTAGGTCACTTTAGCAGGCGCCTAGGATCATCCGATTCTGTTAAATCGAATTGGGTTTACTCTGCCTGTAAACCTATTGTTCCGTGTATTACAGTTTAAGTGCCTAAACCGTTAGGCCATTGCTAATGCGTGTTGAAGATTTGTATTGTGTCTCTGTTTCTGCCAGTCATGTTATGAGATAGCTACACACCGACAATATTCGCATCTCTAAATTCAATTAATGGAACAATTAACTCGATAAAAGCCTATTAACCTGATGTTGGGACTTAAACTGCATATTGGCGTCGTGCCTTCTTAGAAGGGTGTATCGTGTTCGAGTCCCGGCGGGAACAAAAGTTGTATCCCCAAGGGGAATTTGTGTTTCTGGTTCTGGTTGTGATCGTGTATGTGATTGTTTCAGGCACCCACAACACAAGTCATTGAACTTAGTGTGGGGCTGTGAGTGTGAAAGCGTTTGTTTATGTTTATTAGTAATAGTTCAAAATAGGTTTCACTTTGGTATCATTATTAAAAGATAACGCAAATGCATTATAATATATCTAATACCTTTAAACGAGCTATTCTTGTATATATATATGTGTAATCAGGATCTCGGAAACAGCTCAAACAGAGCAAAGCTCGGTCATCCGGGTACTATCAATAATATATAAAAAAAATATGTACTGGTATATGGAGTGAACCAAAGCCAAAATATTTATTTTCATGCACCCCCAGTAGGTACTCAAGAAAATTGTATGTTCATATTAAGTTTTATTTAATTGCAATAGATTTTGAGTGCGCCTGAGCTAAGTCGTGTTTTTAACAGGAGATGCGTCTTTGTTTCCAGAACGATATAATCTGGGAGTCTTAAGTCTCGAGTGAAAAGGTAACTTCAAGGCAAGCATGTCCCATCTTTGGCCGCATCATCACTTTCCATCAGGTGAGATAGAGGTCAAATGCTTGCCTATTCTGCATAAAAAAACATCTTTTTTTGCAGTGATCTCAATGCAATTATTGATTATTATATATGCATTGCAATGATTTTTTTGCAATCATATCAATCTTTTTTGATGCATCTAAAGTTTGAAACGCACTCATTTAACAATTTCCTCCCAATTAATACGCATTATAAGGCCAATAAGGCACAAATAAATATGAAAATCACAATATATATGGAAGATCTAATAGATTACAGCAATACTAAGCCGAGATAGTCATCTCATTAAGGTTTAGTCCGGCCAAAGGTGAGGCGTTAGATTTCACAGAAGTTTAGCCATTCTCGTATAGCAAAGAGTAACAAGCCAGAAGAACCAATATTAAAATTTTAAAATAAACGCTTTCACACTTACAGCCCCACACTAAATTCGATGACTTGTGTCATGAGTGCCGGAAACATTCACATTACACACACGCAATCACAAACAGAAGCACAAATTTTTCCTTGGTGAGAAAACTTGTATTCTCGCCGGGGATCGAACCCGATACCCCTGCTCAGAAGGCGAATGCGCGGGGTCGTGATTTAGAATGCAACGTCCGGCTTCCGTTGAAGGTAATATCGTGATAAAATCTTTTTTTGCAGTAGGAATCATTTGCAGAGTCAGCCCGGGGCAGTACCACACTATTGCCACAATTTCAATGCCAAACAGTAGTGTGCAAACAATACTGTATATCGGATTGAAGAGCAATGTTTCCAGTGAAATTACGGCACTTATGAAAGTTAATGACTCCACTGCCAGATTCTTAAAATTACTGCCATTGCCTCTCAATGTCGTAAACAAAATCTATGGTGGTTGCAAATTTTCTCAAACTACCCTGGCTCTCTAACTTGTACCGAAATACAGTCGTAGTTCACCGCCTAGTCGAAAAATCACTAAAAATATTCCTACAGATATACATGAAAATCCGTCATTTTGGCCCTAGCATACCTACCATCCTCAACCACAGTCATCAGATCATTATCATCATAGTAACGACGATCCGGAACCCCAACTTTAAAAAACAGGGTGTTTCGTAAAGACACTCAATAGAAGTCAGATTTTTGTATTACAGGGAAACATTTTAATTATACATCACAGTGTTTACGGCCACCACTTTTCATCACACACAAAGGTTGCGGACCAAAATTTCAAAGCTTTTCCATTAAAGGTTCATTTAAAAAAAAATTGGCATAATATCACAAGCTTTTTATCGGATACATTTCGGAGAGTGTGCCAAAGAACTGCACGATCTAGTTCCCCCATCCCCGTTCTATCATCGGACAAGCAGACAAACTGCTAAGCGACACCGCTATATGGTGGACATTCCACAAATGCGCACTAAGCGTTTTGCCTCCAAATTCATTGTGCGACCCGCAAAGGAATGGAACTCCTTACCTGAGTCGATGTTTCCTGATGAGTAAAATATGGGAGTCTTCAAGTCGCGAGTGAATAGGGATCTTCTAGGCAAGCTTGCTCCATCGTCGACCACATCGTCGCAGGTGTGATAGTAATCAAGAGGTTGCCTATCATGAATAAAAAAAAAGCTAACCTTAGAACCACTTTAGGCAGAATAGCAACATAAACCTAATACTTAAACACGTTAAGGCCTAAACTCCGTTATTTCTCATCACATCAAAGTAAGCCACTTTACTATGCCTTCAGCAATTCTAAGATCTACAATTTAACCGGGCCATTGTAAAGTCCAGTCCACAATGCACATTTCTAAGCTGTGTTAAGTTTTTGCCATCGTTTTATGACCGAAACTACTTGACTCGGTTCTTGCACTAGCTACAAAAAGATGTGTCCTAGATTAACGAACAGATGGGTAGGAATGTGTTAGGTAACTTTTGAAAAGTTTTAGGAATGTTGTTTAAAATAAAAAAAAATGGCCGCAAAGTTTCTTTTATCCCTATCCGGGGATTCTATTATTGGACATCAAGACAGACTCCTAAGTGACACTGCTATACTTTGACATCCACATATGCGAACGAAGCGTTTTACTTCCTCATTCATTATGCGAACCGCTAAGGAGTGGAACTCCTTACCTGAGTCTGACAATATGGGAGTCTTTAAGTCGCGAGTGAATAGGCATCTTCTAGGCAAACGTGCTCCAATCGTTGACCGCATCATCGCTTACCATCAGGTGAGATAGTGGTCAAAAGTTTGCTTATAATAAATAAATAAAAAAGCTATCCTTCTTTTTTCGCGTTTAGGAAAAAATATGTGAGAGTATAGGCCATGGTGACAGAATACAAAAAAAAACTAACATTAAAAAAAAATACATACGTATAATTTATTATTCCTCGTATGTAATTACATTATAGGAAGGTAATTATTCTACATATGCAGTCTTAAGTAATAACTCACAAAATTATACTTTTGAGTATTGAGTTTTTAGTAAGTGATTGTTTTTTTAAACACGTTATCAGTAATTAAAAGCAGAAAAAACTTTAGCTATATAGATATACTACAATTTTGTTTTCTCTGAAAGACTAGCGTTTGACCTAAGTCTTAAGACTTAAGTCGAACGCTAATAGCGTTACCACCAGATCCTAAGCGATAATGTAGTCGCGGATGGTAAACACGCTAGGCCTAATGACTGTTTCAAATCAAATCTAATCAAAATTGTTTATTCACATGGGCCTCAAAGAGGCACTCATGAAAGTTGATTGCCAGATTCGCAAAATTATAGCCATCTCGAGAAAAACCTAGCAAGAAACTCGGCAGCGCATATTTTCTCTTTTTTTTCATTTTGTTTCTTAAGGATAACTGCCAGAATAGCTTTTTTATGCATGATAGGCATTTGAACACAATATCACCCGATGGAAAGTGATGATGATTATGCTTAATTAAATTATCTATATTTATTACTAAACTCAAAAATAACGCCTGCACCCTTCTCACTAATTCCACCATCATAGTTACCACGTACACTCATAAACTTTTGATCTTACGTCTTCCGAAGCGTCACGTCTACGATACCTAATCTATGCCAAGCGCATACGCAACGATGGCGTGTGCCGTAAAAGTTTATTTTACATACCCGTAATATTACCAACGATCGTAAAGCGAAGCTGTGCGGACAGACCGACAAATGGACATTTTTGTGTATGTAAGTTTGCACTAGATGGGTTGTATGGGTGGAAATAATCTGTAATGATATTAGCTACATGGAGGAGAAATCATTTAAACGCAAACAAAGCTTAAAAAAAACCAACTTCATGGCTATATTTTCGGAACCTTTAATCAGATAAAATTAAGTAAATTACGCTTTATTGAGGATAACTCAAAAATACTGATCAGACCTTAATTAAGTTGAAATGAGAGTACCAGATTTCAAACAAACAAAAAAATAATCAAAATAAGTTCACCTAGACTGTCCTTGACAGATGTTATGAGGTAACACACATGAAAAAAACTACAGTTGAATTGAGAACCTCCTACTTTTTTGTGAAGTCTGTTAAAGAGGAGATAACAGACCACCAGAAACTGAGAAACTTCTTTTTAAACATACTTTATGGTCATAATTACGTTTTTCTATGTAATTGAGTGACTAGACTAGGCAAGTCACTCGCCTGATGGTAAGTGCCTGTTTTTAAGAACTTATATAAATCAAAATTCTGCCACAGACAGACAAACACACACGCACACTCACACATACACACACACAAACACATCCAGTCGTTTTTGCGCCGGAGGTTAAATATAGAATTACTTTTGCTTCTAAGGTATTTTGTGTTTTTAGTTCAAAACTCCACCAGCACAGTCTAACTACATAAGTCTTTGAACTTATGCTATGTTTTTTTTTTTTTTTTAATTTGTGACAGGCTAGTGTTTGACCACTATCTCACCTGATGGTAAGTGACGATGTGATCGAAGCTGGTAAACACACTAGACCTGGAATACGCAGGCTCTCAAGGATAACTATATATTAAACTGTATTTGGCTTGGCGGCAGACTTTCAACTTGATGGTGGTGAGCTACTTTGGTAGCAAGCCAGGCGAGCAACTCACAAAATGCTCTACGACCTCTCAAAAATTTATGTTGTTATTTAATTAATAAGATTTCAACTGAGCTATTAAACTTTGAGTTGATAAACTAAGTAACGTAAGCGTAAAGTTTATAGAACTGCTTCATAATCATAACCAAATACTTCCTGTGTGGTCAATTAAAAATGGTAATGATATGCGCAATGCAGCCCAAGACAAAGACCCTGGTACTGTAACGTAGAGTGTAATGCACTTGCCGAACGTACGTGAACTTTTTTAGTATTACTCATTATTACGAGTGGAATCAAATAATAAATATTGATTAGTGAAAATTGTGTATGAAAGTGTACTTATAATTTTGCAAATCTGGTAAAGAGGCACTCATGAAAGTTGATGACTCTACATCAACTTTCATGAGTGCCTCTTTCGATTTGAATTTTGTTTGACGCCGCAGTCTTTTTATGCCCGATAGGCAAGCATTTGACCACAATCTCACCTGATGGAAAGTGATGGGGCCGAAAATGTAACATGCTTGCATGGAAGGTGCCTGTTCACTCTTGACTTGAAGACTCCCAGATTATACCGTTCGGGGAACAAAGACGAGGGCAATGAGTTCCACTCCTTGTTTGTGCATTTAGTCCAGGTCATATTCAGTCACAGTCAAGTTAAGTAAAACGTCATGGTCCAGTTTATAAAAGTCAGTAGTAAAGATAAAACTTCAGTTAGAGTTTAAGACCAAAAATGAAAACCACATTTTTCAACGTAGTAAAATTTGCTTACACATATGGATGGGCACGAATTATGAAGGGTTTATAATCCACCATTATTACTATTGGACATTCGAAGAAACACAAGTTTTTACAAGCCCCGCACTAAGTTCACAGACTTGTATCGCAGGTGTGTGAAAGACATACAACACTAATACATAATTAGAACCAGAACCAGAAACACAAATTTCCCATGGGAAGAAATCTTATGTTCCAACTGTTAATCGAACCTGGCAATCGCAGTAGAAGACACTCGTGTTACTAACTACGCCATCGGGTTGTTGTATATATATCAATATAAGATACCAGGACTCCAGAAAACGATAAGAGCACATTAAAAGCTTCTGTAATGAATCATCATGAGGCAGCTCGCACACAAGCACAGTAGCGATAGGTAAACATGGCGTATTGACTCGGCGGAGTGCGGTAGTTATTTGAACGGCAGGGTTCGATGGATATGAGGTATTGGAACTGGGGCTAAATATATTTAAACCTTTTCATACTCACAGCACTTTTGGTTCAAAGACTTGGGTAATGTGTCACAGGTGCCGGAAACATCCACATTCGAACGGAGTGTGTTTGATGAAGACCAAAACTAGAATCAGTTTCTATTGCATATTACTTGTACAAAAAATGTTTACGAAATAATTAAACGCAAGCAAAGCTTAAAAAAACCGACTTCACCGCTTTATCTTTGGAACCTTGATCAGATTTAATGTATTAAACACCCATTATTGACGATAACTCAAAAACTAGTGATCAGATCTTAATAAAATCACCAGCTACTAGGAAAGCACCAGATTTCAAAAAAAAAAAAACATTAAAATCGGCTCACAACGAATGAAGTTATAAGATAACTTTTGAAGTCGGTTAAAACGAGAACATTATCAATGTAGTCCACAGAATACACATTTTTGAGGATAACTCAAAAACTACTAGGTAGTCAAATCTGGATAAAATTTAAATGGGACCACATGGAAAGCACCAGCTTTCAAATAATCATCAAAATCAGCTCACAACGAAAGAAGAACATAAAGAAAAAGCACTGCACTGCACAGCACTTACACCTGTTTTAGGATGGTTATACAGCCATCTGTCGGTCATCAGAGCCTCGTTCGTTAATCAGTAGGATATACCGCGGGTAGGTTAGGTCGACTTGGAGCAAAAGGTGGTCAGCTCCTATACATCCCGATACAGACGGGAGACGGGCAGCAGCGTCACCGTGCGAGTAATTACGCCACCTACGATCGCCACACACTATGTTTATTTAGCCTGTGTCAAGTATTCAATATATTTCTACCATTGTTACATAAATAGAAGTAAATCATCAAAAAAAAAAATGTTTTTATAAAACATTCAAAATTTGCAACAAGTAAAAAGATACCAATTCATTTCACTCCCAGTATGTGGTAAAACAACCTTCAAGAAACAAGAACACCAAACATTGACCGAAGGCCGGATAGATACACGCGTACATTCCCACAAACATAGTTAAAGAGAGAGCGGGGCGACATTTCCGACACAGAAAATTTGTCAGACCACTGGATCAATATTGGACCGAGCGTGTTTGGCGCGGGTAAAAGCCGTGACTATAGACGCTCCGCTTGCGCTTGTGCTTCGGTCTTCACTTGTTTTTTTAATACCTCATGGAAAAAGATGATGCGTTCGAAAATGTCGCATGCTTGGCTAGAACTCACTCTTGATTTGAAGACTCCCAGATTATACAGGTGGAAAAGGAAAGACACTCAGAATCTAAATAGTTTATTCACATGGGTTCCAAGAGGCACTTATGAAATTTAATGACTTTATTGCCAGATTTGCAAAGTTACAGCAATCTCGAAAAAAACCCTCAGCGGCGCATATTTTAATATTTTTTTAACATTCTTTAATCACTAATACAGGAATTAAAATAACCCATGTATCTATATTATGTAGTCAGCAGAAAGCGCTTGTGAAGTTTGCCTCCATGCATTCTTGGCATCAATGTTTGTATGTTTTTAACCAACTTCAAAAAAGGAGATTCTCAATTCGACTGCATGTTTTTTTTTCTTTTTTATGTATGTTACGTGATATGAACTCCGCCAATTATGAATCGATTTTGATGATTTTATTTTGTTTGGTAGATTCTACTGCAAAGGTGGTCCAATTTATCCAAATCGATCCAGCCAAAACCTAGGTATAAGAAAAGTTGATTTTTTTAAGCTTTACTTGCGTTTAATTATATAATAAGCTTTCTTAATTAATGCCCGTTTCATTACCGATTCTTAGCCAGCGGTAATTCAGTAACATTTTTAGAAATTTTATCGTAAAACCTAACCCCCTTTGCCATAAAAGATTTATCGGTTTTATTTGCCATAAAAACTTATTAGTTTTCTGTAAGGATCTCGTTCTCTCTAAGGATGTTGAACGTCATCGTGAAACGATTCGAGTAGAATAGCAGAGTGTGGAAACAAAACGAGAGTCCCGTAGAGCATCAAATATTCCCAAAGAGAGATCACGTTGATAGTAAATTGATTTTCTTTAGGTACTACAGGACATATCCTAGTCCTGTAGTGTCGTATAAAATCACTATCGTCCCACATTGCAAATCATGACACGTATTTTATCTGCAATATAAATTGTCTGTAAGTTTATACGGTGTAATATATATTTTAAAATATGTAATAGGCACAGAGGCGTTTACTTTACATAATATAATAATACTAGTAAGCTTCCAAATTGTCTGGAATAAAATTTTATTTCAACCGATTTCAAAAAAAGAGGTTCTCAATTCGACTGTAGGTATGTTTTTTTTTGTATGTATGTTACGCGATATCTCCGCCAATTATGAATTGATTTTAATAGTAATAATAATACATATTTTTTATGATAATATTAAATCGAATAATACTATTACTAAATTTATAAACAAAAATATTATATAATATTTCTTGTGTAGTATTTGTGTTTATTTCTTATCTGTCAACAAAACCTAGCAGTCCTCCTCTCTTCTAAGATTATTGCGGTGCCCCACAAGGGTTTATATAGAACTTTACTCCTGAAAAACACCTGTATATTACTATTATTATAGATTGCAATAAATAAATGAATATGATTATGAAAAAAAAAGAAGCGAAAATGGCACACCTTAAAATAATTAAATTCACTGACTAATTTACACTCATATTAATAATGCTAAAGTAACTGTAACCGTTCAAAGCGGCATTATTGTATTAATAGGCAGATACGTTTTAATCACGGTGACATAGACTATTTTTTTATCATGATTATAGACCTGAAGTTTTATAATCATGGTGAGCGTCATGAGCGTGACAATGACAGCCCACAAAATAATCAAAGTTGTCAGTGTGGAACCCTCATACAGGTAGAGATGACCCACAGCCAATAAATTAGCTTATTTAATTATTAATGTCTTAAATACGATAAGAGATATGTATATGTACTCAGTCTCTCATATGTAACAGATTTTTTTATTAATGTAGATTAGTAAAGATGCAGAGACACTATGGAAACCGAACACATTGAGATGCAAACATTTTATCCCGCCCGGTGACGCTGCAGAGGCTACAAACAGCCGTAGTCCGTTCGAAAAAAAAAAAACTTTTTATCACAAAGGTACAAAAAAAGTTACTATTTAATTAAGATATACAGCTATATTAATAATGCGAATGTTTTGAATTCATGGTGTCATGATCTGTTGCAGTTACATTAAAAATTTTATATAATACTTAATAGTATAAAAATTTTAACGTGATAACTACTATCATTTAGTAGGTTATAATTTGGTCGCGCGTGGTAAAACAATAATTATTTTCTCTTTTGCAATGTTTATAAATATAGATAACTAATAAAAACAATAATAATATTTGAATTATTATTTAACTCAAATCGTTTATTCACGTGGGCCCCAAAGAGGCACTCATGAAATTTAATGACTCAGCAGCCGGATTCTAACAAATACTACTAAAAAAATTCACATATTTTTTTATACATATTTTTTTTTAAACATTCTAATATAACTAATAGAGGAATTATCTTAACCTAGATATATCTATATGTCGTGCAGCTTAACTTCGACTATTTAAAATAGATGGCTCTGTAGAATAGATTGGAGAGATGTCAAGTGTTGTGCGAGTTGCTACAGGCCGGTCGGGCATAGATCGATCTAAAACAGTGCTTGAGTGTGGTCTGTGCTTGGTAGTTTTTAATATCAGTTGTCATGTTTTGAGTTTGACAGTTGGTCGATGATAAAACCTCAGTTGAGCAACGACGGGGCATTTAAAAACTGGATGCTCTAAAATCCACCTCCATCTCGCGGATCTATTAAGATTTTCAATTCTAATTTCTAATAAGGTTAATTGTTGATCGATTACATTGTGATTGAAGTAGACGCTCACAGTTTCATTTCCGAAATCCATGATTTCTGATGACGGTGAAGATATTGAGCGGGACCGTTCAATCGAAGACCATCCTACTCTCACTCCGACATATATATAAACAGGTAAACAAATTTGACGTCATAGTCAAATCTCTGTACTACACGACTCTACCCTGGAATCAGACATTCATACTCGAACGCGGGCGTCTCTTCGATCTGAACGCGAGATAACTATCACACAAACATAATAAATTATATTTATTACGATACACCTCTACTTATCGTATTATACCAGTACATATCGTAATCAACGTATTTAGACCTGCTTGTTTGTTTAATTCCAACGGCGACACGCCTACAGTTCGTTTAATTTTAGCCAGTTATTAATTTGGTGCTTTGGTTTTGGGAATAATTACCAGTTGGACTAATTTATTGTTGTAGGGTGGATATATTCGAAGTTATTCTGAAGAGTATATTTGTCAGCAGGTTGTATATAAGGGCCAGATATAAATGCGAGCATCTTTTTTTACTACAGCATATTGCATGCATATTGGATACTATGGGGGTGACGCGTGGCAATCTTTGATTTGTTATGGTTTTATTGAAATCTCGTGAAAATGCGCCTAATAAAAATTACATATCCTGAAGAAGTCATTCGTCTCATACGTTAAATAACTGTTAGTGTTCTGTTGTAAAATGACGCAAAAATGGATTCAATTGCATCAAAACGAATCAACTAAGGCAACGGATAGTTCACCAAGCCAAGAGGCACTTCTTTAATTTGAAACTAGCCGTGCCCCATGGCTTTACCCGCGTCTATGATGCCAAAAAACGTATGTGTCAATCCTAGATATAAGCAGTGTACATTCCAAATTGCATCCAATCCAGTTCAGCCGTTTCATCTTGAAGAGAAAAGAAATATACTTACACACTGACACATTTTTACACAAACTTTCGCATTAATAATATAAGAGAGTGTCACCCCATCTCGGGTATAATAAAATATGAATTCATGAACATATAGATCTTAAACAAGCAATCGAATCTAAACCAACACGAACACTCGTCATCGAGATCGGAAGAATCGATAACGTAAATCGATTACTTTATAGCATGTTAACACAAGCCCAATAAATAATAAAAAGACAACGAGTCGATTTCAATCGCCCTCTAAGTCGATGTAATATTATATCGATTGTTTAGGACTGTTCAGATGATGCGAGTTTCTTGTTTCTAATGTTTTAAGATTTTGCATCTTACAATATCGAAAAGCGCATTCTAGTATCAATGTGGTTCAGAAGATGTAGTTAGTAAACATAAACGCTTTCACACTCACAGCCCCACACTAAGTTCGATGACTTGTGTCGTGGGTGCCGGAAACATTCACATCACACACACAATTACAACCACAACCAGAAACACGAATTTTCCTTGAAGAGAAAACTTGTGTTCCCGCTGAGAATCGAACCCAATAGTTGCTTAAAAGGCGAAAACTCACCCAAATGAGGCAACGGGCAGTTCAAGTTTTTAATTTTTTAAAACAGAATTTATGTATTTCAATTTCAATTTCTTCCAATTAAAAAAATACATATTATTATATCTAGTTTGACCCTGCAAACTATGTGCGTAGCCAGTGTCAAATAATAAATTTTCGTAGGGACCGAGTACTCATTCTATTTTCAAAAATCGATCAGAGCGCCTAGCCTTGTTGAGGCGACGCGTGACTAAAATCTTCAACATTTTTTTTTATACATTTGGCTCAACGTTTTAGCTTAACAATTCAGAATTGCAATGCCACCACCAGCATTATAGGAACGATACCCACTGGTAGTGGGCTTAAGCACTTGAGTTACCTATAAGTTTGATGCCTTAAAGGTAACTTAGGTCTGTGCTGTATAGATGTATGTAGTTTTAGAAAATATAGGCAACTAGCTTTTGCCCGCGGCTTTGCTCGCATTAAGAAGTACAGGCAGGAGCACGAATTCCTTCCCAAGGGATATTTGTGCTTCTGGTTCTGGGTGTAATGTGTGTGTGATGTGAATGTTACCGGCACCCACGATACAAGTCTTTGAACTTAGTGTGGGGCTGTGAGTGTGAATGCGTTTATTTGTTTTGTTTGTTTGTAGGTAGGTGTTGTGATCAACTATATAGATACATTTAATATATATATTTATTTAAACATATTATAACAAATTAATAAATACATATTAGATGTTAGATGATATTAGAGATATTAGATGAGAGGTATTAAAAAAAAAACCGACGCATTCACACTCACAGCCCCACACTAAGTTCAATGACTTGTGTCGTGGGTGCCGGAAACATTCACATCACACACAATCACAACCAGAACCAGAAACACAAATTTTCCTTATGCCCTGTAATTTCATATTTCATTTGTAATTTAAATTATTTTTTACTACGTTTGTGGTTTTTCTCACTACAACTCACCACAAACTCTCTTCGTGTAAAGAAGCATTTTTATATCGAGTTAATCGATACGTCCTTATATTTCATTTTAGCCTTTTTTCTGCTAATTGAATTTATTTAGGTGCCGGTTGGATCTGCATTCTTTGAAGATGCTTATTTGCGATATCATTCAGGTATGAAGTGTCAGAGTTATTATACATATCTTATACCATAAGAATCTTTGTCCTGACATACTGATTCACTGACTGACTGACAGACAGACTTAGAGACAAGGTACAGACTAAACCACTGGTCATAAAAACCTGAAATTCTCTTGGTACGTAGTAGTAGTAGAGGTCTCTACGGAGCAGGGCTAGTTATACCTAGATGTTAAGATATACCACTTTAAATAGTAATAATAAACATCAATATCGCATTTTTTCAAATCTTGCACCTTTCTATATTTTTGTTATATATATTAAAACACCGACGTCCATCTTTGTTGCGTTATTCCTCTCCATCCAAAGGTTGTCTGGAAGAGATCGCTTTTAGCGATAAGACCGCCTATTGTTACACTTATTTTTTAAGTCATTATTTTCTATTCTATTTTATTATAAATATGGTGTTCAATAAAGAGTTTATCTATCTATCTATCTATCAATAATTTCTTTGTAGAGAACAGAATATCTTTTTTCATCATGTTCCACCTTACTACTATATACGACCAGTTGGCGCAGTGGACAGCTGTCCGCCCTCTGTGCCGTGGGTCCTGGGTTCGATTCCCGGCAGGAGCATAAATTCCTTCATAGAGGGATATTTGTGCTTCTGGTTCTGTGTGTAATGTGTGTGTGATGTGAATGTTGCCGGCACCCACGATAGAAGTCTTTGAACTTAGTGTGGGGCTGTGAGTATGAATGTGTTTGTTTTTTGTTTTTGTTATATAAATGTGAAAGTTTGGATATTTGTCACTGAACTGCCCGTTTGCTTAGTTGGGTGCGCGTCCGACTTCTAAGCAGGGGGGATCGGGTTCGATTCTCGGGAGAAACACAAGTTTTCTCCACAAGAGAAATTTGTTTTTTGTTCTGAGTGTGATTGTGTGTATGATGGGAATGTTTTCAGGACCCACAAAACAACTCATTGAACTGAGTGTGGGGTTGTGAGTGTGAAGGGAAAAAAAAAAGATTAATGCGGTGGAATGTGGGCACAGCTAGTTGTACATACGGATGTGTTTGTATTAAATAGATATGTATCCTAGTAACAGCCAAGATCTGCTAGGCTACCTTTAACGCCCCAGCCCACCCGGAAAACGATAGCTCCAACATAATGTGCACTAAAACTGGAGAAACAATTATATGGCAAACGTATTAAATCGGATAGATTGACCACGATAAGAGCGTACGTTGAATCTAGGCCGATGGTAAAAAGCTGATATGAATAAAATTAATGACAAAAAATTAATTTTGACAGCTATTCAACATTTTATCGCAAATGGTGTAATGCCTTTTTTTTCTAAACTACATTTTTTTGAACTCAGTCGTATAAATTTTGGACATATTTGAAAATCTTGATAATTATATCGCTTTTGGTAATTGAAAGAAAAGGTTCTAAGGAGGAATTAATGAAATTAAGTTTTTTACTATATTCTGTGTTATATATTTTTGAAATTTTAAAAGTGCCATAAAGTTCTTTCATTCCATACAAAATGATGAGAGGATTTGTCTATTTTTATTTTTTGCTCTACTTATGGAGAACCTAACACTGACGCCATTTTTTTTTGTAACAATGTCTAGCCTTCGATACTTGTATTGAGATGAATTCAACGATATTCTATCCGTTAAAATCGTTTTATTCGTCCGGTTTTGGATGCTGTTAGGAAACAAACGAACATAACCATCGCCAATCACCGAAGTCGGATATAAAAAGGAATCCAAAGAGAAGTCAACCTTTTTTTTTATTCGCGACTGGCTAACTTTTGACTACTGTCTCACCTGATGGTAAGTGAAGATGTGTTCGAATAACCTATACTAAGAAGACATATTATTATGTCATAATCACACGAATATTATAAATCTGAAAGTTAGTGTGTAAATTTGTATGTTTATTTTCTCTTCACGCTGTAACAACTAAATGGATTTGAATAACATTAATTAAATTATACCTAGGATTAACACATGTTTTGTATGCTGGATAGGTAAGCTTTTGACCTCTAGGCTTATTAACTTGATAAACGCGAGCGAAGTCGTGGGGAACGTCTAGTTATAGTATACATACTATTAAAAAGCAATCCAACATTTTTACAAACTTATCAGCACGGTCAATCTGTATCGAGTTTGATATCATTGATGATTTTCGCCTTAATGTAGCAGTAAACTAAATTGATGTTACTGCAGCACAATTTCATGCGATTTTCTGAACATTAATATCATAGAACCGTTGTGCTAGCTGTTTATTGTGTCTACATTATTTTTCGTCCTTTTGTGAGCGAATGCATTAAGATCTGAACTATTTTTGCAATGGTTTATAATTTAAAAAATGTAACGGCTGTACAATACAATACAATACAATACAAAAACTCTTTATTGACACCAAAAGATAAATACAACTTACAGAGAAACTTATAAAGATAGGTACAATGGGCGGTCTTATCGCTAAGAGCGATCTCTTCCAGACAACCTTTGGATGGAAATATAAACGAAAAGACAATGTCGGGATGGTGGTGCGATAAAATGTCTGAAATAGATTTAAAAATAATAGAAATACATTGTTTAAACTACATAAACAATACATACCAATAATAATATCAGAATATACTTACATATAATAAATAAATATTTACATATAAGTACCTATAATACATATTATTTTACTAACTAACTACTAATACATATTGGCTGTACGTTTATTTTTATTTTCAGTAAAGCCAAACATTTGATCACTATCTCATCTGATGGAAAGCGACGATGTGGTCGACGATGGGGCATTATAAGATAACTATTCACTCGCGACTTGAAGACTCCCATATTGTTCCTATCAGGGAACACCGACTCAGGTAGTCCTTGCGGTTTGCACAATAAATGTAAATGCGAAATGCTTTGTCCGCTTAAGATCTGAACTATTTTTGCTACAGCTGTACGCTTATTTTTATTTTCACAATAACCAAATGTTTGATCACTATCTCACCTGATAGGAAACTATGTGGTCGACGATGGAGGATTATAAGATACCTATTTACTCGCGACTTGCAGACTCCCATATTATTCAACAAACTTGGAACTCCGACTCAGGCAGTCCTTGCGGTTCGCACAATAAATGTAGAAGCAAAATGCTTTGTACACACTTGTGGAAGATCCACCATATCCTGGAGCCGCTTAGCAGTTTGTCTGATTTAAATTACTCACTCTTATATACTGTTTTGTCTTTAATATGATTAGATTTCTTGTAAATGTTATGTACTGTTTAGTACATAGTAGTCCATCTATCTAAATATATATAACTCAAAGGTGACTGACTGACTGACTGACATAGTGATCTATCAACGCACAGACCAAACCACAGGACGGATCGGGCTGAAATTTGGCATGCAGGTAGATGTTAAGACGTAGGCATCCGCTAAGAAAGGATTTTTGATTAATTCTACTATTTTCAAAAAAATAGGGAATGAAAGTTTGTATGAAACTTTGTCAATTTTAAAATAAAACTTTTAACGCGAGTGAAGCCGCGGGCAAAAGCTAGTGAAATATAAACTAGATTTTATTGAAAATATACAGAATAACAAAACATAGTAAACTGTTTGATAAATTAGTTTTCATGACTTATATAATAGGTTATAGCTTAGTCAAGTGCTAAGTGGCAACTGCCAAATTTGATATGTTGGCATTAGCCAAAAGGCTAAAAACTGCTTTTTTTCTATTTCTATAAATACTTTTCTAGATCTATCTATACTTGAAAGTTATTTGGAAACCAAAACTTAAGACCCATAGCACCAAACATTATTTTGTTATCTTAAATGAAACCATAGTGATTCATTCACAGTAACGCACTTTAGCCAAATGTTTGGTATAAAGGTGGAGTCCAACTTTAAGCGAGTAATTATTAATGACTAGGCTAGACTATAACCCAGTTATATTGAATTTGAAAACTATCGCATATGTTATTTATAATTCCAGATGGGCATCTTACATGCTCGAAGCTAGTCTGAATAGCTGACAAAACCCCCCGCAAGTCTCAGCCGGTTATTAAACACCCAGTTATATTGTTTATCGAAGTTAAATTATTTATTATTTTAGCTATTTCTGACCTTTGTTTTTTCTAAAATCTGTTTTTTTTACTTGTAAGTATTTAATGTCATATTTATCGATTTTTATATTCATCAAAAATTATAGGATCCTTAAAAAATTTGTTTAAATCATAGATATATTATGTTTTAATGCTTATGTTAATTAAAGTAAAAAATTACAACAATAGCCACCAGAAAAAAAACACTTCATAAAATAAAGTAGATAAGACATCAACATATGCATTAAACTGTCCTATTTTTTTATACCGTGTGCTATTGTCAATTTTTTAATAAATGCTAATTAAATGAAAACGTTTACTATATGCAGTTACTGTAGTATTAGAAAAAAAAGTACGGAAGATAGTTAAGAGTCACTATATTGCTAGCGGTATAAGTATAATATTCTTTCTTTTATATTCAATACAAAACGATTAGACTAATGCTGAATCGCTACCCGCTTGCACTACCACCAGCCCCGTCACTTTACGCAAATGTCCGTCGTAAGGAACGTATTAGTTTCGCGCGCGTTGATGCATCGAACGCGCGCTCGTTTTGACCGAGAGCATTTATCGTAAATGCGTCTCATATTTACACTTTGGACGGTGGCTGACAGAAGTGAACCAAGAGAGGACATAAAATAATAGTCTCAGAAGAAGCATAGTACAAAACGAAACAATTTGGAAATTCATTTATTTGTCACTGCATGTTAATCTTGACAAAGATGCTTCATGCACAGGCGTGACGTTTACTTTTAAGTGTTTTTTTTTAATTGGACGCCATCCAACCTTGTTCTTTATTTTATAGCTCAATTATTTTACAAAACTAAGTAAAATATCTAAGGTTAGTAATATTTATAACAATAACAGGGTACATTAAGGTTTTAAACGATGTGACTCACGGTTGTTTTCTTGCATTATAAGACGCCGGACGATCTACGCGCGTAGTCAACTGATGAAGGAGCACCGACTGTTCCGAAACTAGTCCCGTAACAATGCGAGAAAAAACCGTGAATTAAATCGTATAAATCCTTAATATGTGTAATACTTACTATTCAAACAATAACAGAGCACTTAATAGGAACATAATACCTATCTGATAGATTTAAAACAAGATGGACAGACGAATGGTGGCAGAAAAAAATTACTTCTAGGTTATATCAGCAATAAATATTAAGAGAATTGCTATATGCCCAAAATGGGACAATAGGTTAATATTAATAAAATTACGAACTTGCAATATTACTAATTTAATTAGTTAACCGTTAATAATTTAAATACATAAGTTGTTTTATTTTCTTGCCTACATTCGACATACCACCGACCCAGGCCGCACGCATCGCCACATTGACCGATGCGCAGGTGTCACAGCTTATCGACCGATAATTTTTGCTCCCAGCGACCTGTGACCCACCGTATTTTCTACACTATGAATGCAGTTAATAACTAATGAGGTAAGTACAATATAAAATTATATTTCAATAGCGAGATAATCTAATTAAAATTGAAACTTTAAGATACAAATTAAAACTAGAATTTGAATTTGTTTTTGGTTCGAAAAATTAAAATTTATTAAAATTATTATTTCTAATCTCACTTGAACAGCTTGGGTACTTATGTAAATTATTCAATACGGGTATCAATAAGACCTCGTCCTTTTTGTAAGTCTAACATTTAGCTATAAGGAGTTTAGTATATCGTGTTCTTTGAAGTTTTCCTAAAGCTACTTACTTAGATCTTAAGGCGGGCAGACCCACGTCGGGGCAAAGGACAGTTATAATATTTCTTCACTTGGCTGCATCTAGAACTTCTCGCTTCATCTCATTTCAGGTTAGTTCGATGGTTTTCGCCTCTGCTATTACCGAACGCCGTCAGGTCTGTTTCGGGCGGTCACGCCTTTCAGTGCCAATCCAGAGCTTATCTAGGGATATGCATTAGGGACATGCAAAGTGCATATCCCTAGATAAGTCCACTTCGCGCAGCAATTTGCGCAGGAACGCTCCTGCGCGAAGTGTGACCTATCCAACACGGATTTTTTCCGACCAGTTACATCAATATTTTGTAAAATGTGTGATTGTGATTGTCTGATGCGTGCTTGTGATTGGAAAGAAAATATGTTTCTGTGAACTTTAGAAGTACAGTTGTTGTGCGATAAAGGGAAAGGGGAATCACGCACTTTCTGCACTGGTTCGAGGATCCTTTATCACCAAGGTAATTTCGTGAACTTTATGGCGGTAATAGAGTCTTCAAATTTCGAAGATCACAAAATTTGCGGGCGGTGCAAGCGGTACTATTTCTTCGAGTGCGCGGGAGAGGATTGAACAGGGAACGGAGTGAATGAGAGTGTAAATTACGTTTGAGTGATTACCATGCGTAAAAAATCTATAATTATTGATAAACAATAATTGGCGCCGACTGTTATTCCAATTTTTTTCCCCGTGTAGTTTTCAGCGGCTGTTGGGTACAACCAATCATAACTACGGAATGGATGCGTGATGCATTGAAAGGCATTGTTTCGTCGGAGGTGGAAGGATGTACTAGCAGCCGACTGATGGTTTGTCTGTGGTTGCGATAAATCAAGTAATAATTTGGCATCCTACCTTATTCGTCAACTATGAGTAACAAACAGGTGAAGGACAAGTCTGATTGTATTGTCATCTGATACATTATGAATACGATGTAATTGTTTGTAGGGGACGTGAGAATGGATTATAATTGTACTAAGTTACAACATATACTCACACTATGTTTGAAGACTTGTAGCATTGATGTCGAAAACATTACAATCACACATCACACCCAGAACCAGAAGATAATAATATTATTATTTGATTTTGTTTTTGCAAACACAATTTAATAATACTGTTATGTTTATCTTTTGATCAAAAAATAATTTTGGAATTATATTTTGATGATATCTACTTCTGTCAGACACTAATGACTCAACTAAATGCTTTCCCACTCACAGCCCCACACTAAGTTTAAAAACTTGTATTGTGAGTGCCGGAAACGTTCACAATACACATATAATCACACCCAAAACCAGAACCACAAATTTCCCTTGGGAAACTTTGTGTTCCCGCTGGGAATCGAACACGATACACGCTGGTTAGAAAGCCAACGCGAAATCAATTACGCAATAGATCAATAATTATGACTATGATAGAAATCTGGAAAACATGTGCACCAATTTACAACAAAGATTTTAAAAAAAATCTCGATAAAGCCACCTTTCAAACAAATAAACGAAATCAAAATCGATCCAGCTGTTTGGGAGCTTCAATGCTTCAGACACACATTTCACACAAAGAAATTATAACGGCCTTCTTTTTTGGGGGTGAAATAAAATTGGCAAAATCAACATTTTGAAACTAGCCCCGATGCTTTATCTGGACCACACTGATATTCAACAAACGCAAAAACAATATATTATTATGAAACAAAAAAACTATTTTCTTTTTTTTTTTTTAAAGTGCCAAATAAATGTGTTTTCTTTCTTTAAATCAAAATCAGTCCAGCCGTTTGGCAACTATCATGCCACATACACACAAATACGACCGTTAAATCTATAAACACAACACTCTCCCTGCGTCAGGTGTTATAAAACCGAAAAAACTAAACCAACTCTGATTTCTATTACGCAATATAACCTTGATACCAACAATTAATTCATTTAGTAAATCCTATTTAACTTAAGACAATATGTGTAGGTTTGACTGATGCAGTAGATTATTGCGTAAACCAGCTGATCAAAGATAAGTGAAACTGATTATATCGCTCTACGTAGGCTTATGACGAATTCGTGGATATTAATTTTAGTTAGCGAAATCAAAGATTTGAAGTTAATTTATTGAGAGAATTTAAAAGAATAACAGTTTCGGAAAATGACAATAAGTATACATTATATATATATTTTTTTTTTATTTGTGACAGGCTAGTATTTGACCACTATCTCATCTGATGGTAAGTGACGATGTGATCGAAGCTGGTAAACACACTAGACCTGGAATACGCAGGCTCTCAAGGATAACTGCCAGAACACCGTATTTGGCTTGGCGGCAGACTTTCACTTGATGGTGGTAAGCTACTTTGGTAGCAAGTCAGGCGAGCAACTCACAAAATGCTCTACCACCTCTCAAATTAACATTAACATTATATTATTACATTATAAATCAACTTTATACATTTTTAATAATAATATTTTATCACACTATTAACACGTAATTAATTACTAGTGCCTTTGTGAGGTGAATATTTCGCGTTATTTTTGAGAATGCCTTTTTTTTCTCACCCGCGACTCCTCCTCCCGCGCTGCCGTTTTGTATACTGCCGTAAAATGAAAAAAGACGTAACTGCATATATGAAAAAATTGGGTTTTATATACACTATCGGAATTAGGAAAAATAGACGCATCTTTTTTTATATTTAAACGCAACCTACTAAATCTCACTTTTAATTTAGATGCATCTGCTACAAGTCATAACAATTACTAAATAGGAAAGACATTTCTGATGTTTATAACTCAATTTTGACAAAAATTACGTCTTTTTTCCTTATGACAGCAGTACAGGCTCTTGCTTAGCCTCGTGCGCTTGGTATGTCAAGTCCCTCAGTGGCACAAAAAGACTTAACATTTAACACTCATTATAATGTACAGTCGGGGGTTAAATAAAGTTTAAAATAAATATTAATCATATGATTCAAACAAGCTAATCGCAGAAAATCCACATTCTTGGAACGGAACAAAGCTACCACTTTGTATGCTCGATCGTTCGATTATAATGTACGCGGTTTTTCCCCGATTGTCACTGACTGGGCCCTTTCTCGGATTGATTGAATGTGATACTGGTTGGCAATAATACAATGTTGAGTAGTTCGGACTCGTACCCGAGTTACACGGCTGATACCATGCCTTCGCTTTACATCTGAGCGCCTGGTTGAGGCGACGCGTGATCAAAATGCTGGAATTTATTTGGCTCAACATATTAGCATTGTAATTCAAAGAGGTAATGCCGCCAGCATAATGGGAACTCTACCCACTGGTAGTGGGCTTGAGTACTTGAGTTACCTTAAAGCTCAATGTCTTTCAGGCAACTTAGGTCTTTGCTGTATAGATGTATATAGTTTTAGAAAATATTGTCAATTGGCACATAGATAGAAGTTTCCATACCAGGCGTTTTCAACACTTGGTTTTATAATCAAACAAATCTCAAGCAACCAGCAAAACTATACAAAGCAGCATGTTATAGTAAAAAAAAATGTTAAACACGCTGACACCAGTCCCGTACCTATACCGTATATATATAACTACATACAATGTGCTAAACATAAAAAATCCATAAAGCCTCGATATGTGCGATAAGCAGCTGCACTTTTCCATAAAATATAACACTGCAGAACCCTGCCAGGACATTAGGGTTTCCCTTGTTCTTGGAGTATAAATGAAAATGTACAGAGTGTTTGTAAAATATTATGAGACGACTAACCCAGTATTCTGTTTACACGTTCTTTATCTGTAAATGGCCTCGATTCTGATGTCACACACTAAATTAAATTTAAACTATTCCTGTCTTTTACAAAATAGGAACACAAGACAGATATAGCATACTGCTGTGCTGTCAAGTTAGTCAGAACTTAGATGTCTATGCAAGCTTAGTCGAGTATGTCATTGGTGTTGACTAAAAACACGCGCCTTTCTGCTGTTCATATTTTAAATGATAAACTAGCTTGACAGCTCTAAAATATACGCTATATCTGTCTTATGTTTCTATTTTGTAAGAGACAGGGATAGTTTAAATTTAATTTAGTGAGTGTACATCAGAATCGAGGCCAATATCTACCCAATGTGATTTCACATATATATTGATCATTTATTTATAATTGTAATTCTTACACAATTATATAAATATCTACGGGCCAATTGCCTATATTTCCTGAAACTAAACTAAAACTACATGCAGCAACGACCTAAGTTCCCTAAAAGACATCAAGCTTATAGGTAACTCAAGTACTCAAGCCCACTACCAGTGGGTAGCGTTCCCATCATGCTGGCGGCATTGCCTCTTTGAATTGCAATGCTAATATGTTGAGCCAAATAAGTGCCAGCATTTTAATCACGCGTCGCCTCAACCAGGCGCTCTGATAGATTTTTGAAAATACAATGAGCTCCCGGTCTCCACGGACCCAGTGTCTCAATACCAAACGGCTCAAATATGTAACCACTGCTGAGGTTTCTATATTATATTTTTATTTAATGGGTTTCTCATGATTATTTCCACAAGACTGAATTATCGTATAATTTATTCTAGGACTGGCGTGTTTATACCCCTCAGGTGAGACGCAGAGTTCAAACGCTAGCCTATCAGAGAAAAATAATCAGATTTGTAGTATTGTACCTACTATATTTTTAACCGACTTCAAAAAAGGAGGTTCTCAGTTCGACTGTATGTTTTTTACCGACTTCACAAAAAAGGAGGAGGTACTCAAGTCGACTATTTTTTTTTTAAATGTGTGTTACCTCATTTGTTTCTTCCACGTGAACCAATTTAGATTTTTTTTTGTTTGTTTGAAAGGTGTTGCTTTCCAATTGGTCCTATTTAAATTTGATCAAGATCTGATCAGAAGTTTTTGAGTTATCGTCAATAATGCGTGTTTAACACATTAAATCTGATCAAGTATCTTTTTTGTTTATATGTTACGCGATATCTCCGCCAATTATAAATCGATCTTGATGATTTTTTTTATCGATAGAGTATACTTCAGAGGTGGTTCCATATAAATTTTATCGAAATCGGTCAAGTCAAAACCGAAATAAAAGCGATGAAGTCGGTATTTTTAAGCTTTGCCTGCATTTAAATTATATACAAGCTGTACCCCGCGGCCCTCGTTTACCAAGTTGAAAAGTAGTTAATGTGATAATCCTAGGTATAAGCTATGTACATTGCAAATATCTTCCAAATAAATTCAGCCGTTACAGCGTGAAAAGCAAACAAACATACTTACACATTTACACACAAACTTTTGGATTTATAATATTATTTTGTTTACTTTACGAATATTATATTCTTAGTTCGAAATATCTGGTTTTAATAACAAAATTGTGCGTATGTTTCAGTAACTCTTTAGTAAATTTCCAAACCTATTATATCATGACTTTAACTAAGGACAAGTAGTTTTTGAGTTATCCTCAATAATGCGTATTTAATTCATTTAATATGATCAAGGGTTCCGAAGAGAAAGCGGTGAAGTCGGTTTCATTAACCTTTGCTTGCATTTAAATTAAAGCTAATTGTTTCTACCGTGTTAAGGTTTTTTGTAAATCTATTCAATTGTAGAGATGAATAATATTTTTTTAAGTTGGCAAAGGCATTTATTGGACATAATTTGCACGTCTGCTTGTGACTGAGTATATTGTGTATTTACATTAAAATATTTTTACATGTATTCAGCAAATAAACGTTTTGATTGCAATTGAAAGAAGCTTTACTTGTAATATTGGGTTACTAGCACCAACAATCGCTCGAAGCATTTCGCTTTCACGTGTATCATCCGTACTACGAAGTGGAATTAATTAAAATATATAATTCATACATTGCCTGCGTCTTTGTTTCCTGAACAGTATAATCTGGGATTCTTCAAGTCAAGAGTACATTAGTATCTTCAAAGCAGGCATGCTACATCTTCGGCCGTATCATCGCTTTCCATCAGGTGAGATAGTGGCCAAATGCTATGAAACATAAAAATAACAAGTCATAAAAAGTGTTATGTTCTTTTTGTTACATTTTGTAACACCCTGTACAAAAATCCGTCGATATGCCGTCGCGTGCGCAGCATGATTGACAACACAATGTGTCATATGATAATGAGCAGAGGGCGCGACCGCTCTTGGTTGGCCCGATGAATTGGCAGAACAGAGTTAAATTGATGAATTTTGTTCATAACAAGAGATTTTAATTATTATTCTTTAAAATATGAACAGGTTAATAGCACAATGAAACAGGTCAAAATAGCACCAAATTAAACTGGGATCACATAATCACATCACACTATGTGAAAGATCAATATAAATATAAATATGTGTGTGTCCGAGTGTATTTGAAACGATTTTTCTCTGTAATGGCTGTACAAATTTAGAAAAAAATTGTTAAGTGGTTTTTTTTACTTGATAGTCAAGCATTTGACCACTATCTCACCTGATGGAAAGTGATGATGCGGCCGAAGATGTAGCATGCTTGCCTAGAAGATACCTATTCACTCTTGACTTGAAGACTCCTAGATTATACCGTTCGGGGAACAAAGTCGCGGGCAACGAATTCCAATCCTTCGCAGTACGGATGACAAACGTAGAAGCAAAATGCTTCGAGCGAACTGGAGGTATGTCAACCATAAATCGATGACGTTTAGTCGAAATTTAAAGCTTCATAAGCTCTCTTATTCCATTTAACGTGGACAAAGCTGTGTGCATATAGCTAGTGTCATAACATAACATAAACACTTTCCACAGTCCCATATTAAGATTACTTGTGTGCCGGAAACATTAATATCACACATACAATCACACACAGAACCAGAAACAATTTTTTCCTCAAGGAAAATTTGTGTTTCACCGAGAATCGAACCCGATACCCGATGCTTAGAAGGCGAACGTAAACCTTACTAAGCTATCGGGCAGATTACATAATTAAGTACAGTGTGCGAAAAAATAATTGAATATCTATGACAACAAATTAACTAAATAGAGATGTAAACGGGCTTTATACGTCGAAATAGTAGAAAATTTATGTTGGTACAATTATACGAGAAAAATTAAATAGTTATTATTGAAGGAAGCAGAATATTGGTACAGCTTATATATACAACTAGCCGTGCCCCACAGCTTCGCCCGCTATTATCAAGGTAAAAAGCCTATGTGTTAATTATAGGTATAAGCTATGTACATTCCAAATTTCATCCAAATCCGTTCAGCCGTTAATGCGTGGAGAGGGAACAAACATACTTACACATTAACACACACAACCTTTCAGATTTATAATATTAGTATGATATTATTATGTGCTATTTGCAAAAAAAAGCGCATTTCAATTTATTTGTGGCTGAATTCAAAATTTTAAACTTATCTTCGACGACATATCTATAAAATGGTTTCACGAATTTTAACCAAAGTACAACAAAAACACTATTTGATATAAAATGGTCAAACCTTTTGGAGATAAATAGAACATTCGTTTTGCATACCACGTCTCACACAAAACGCATACCCTTACAGGCCGTTGTCGGTAAAAATAAGATCAAAATTACTAAAGGTTTTAATAGAAACTTATATGACGCAGTGGGAAAGTCTTTATAATCTGCGCCATGGATCTAGTGTTAAATTCCCGACAGTAGCACAATGTTATTCCTAATTGACACATGTGCTTATGGTTCTAGTCTTCTCTGAACTGCTCGTTAACTTAGTTGGATGTGTGTTCGCCTTCTAAGTAGGGGTATCGGGTTCGTTTCCCGGCGGGAACACAAGTTTTCTTCCCAAGGAAAATTTGTGTTTCTAGTTCTGGTTGTGATTGTGTGTGTGATGTGAATGTTTCCGGCACCCACGACAAAAGTCATCGAACTTAGTGTGGGGCTGTGAGTGTGAAAGCGTTTATGTTTATGCGTTTATGGTTCTAGGTGTGATTGTATGTAATCTAAGTAAATGTTTGCAGCACGCACGATACAAATCTTTCACTTGTATGGGGCTGTGAATTTGAATGTGTTTGATTGGTGAGAAGTTCTAATAATAAACGTGATTTTATCCACCGCTCTATGACAAGTCGAAAGCATCATCAAGTTAATTTAACATCAGATAATATACACATTAGTATATTAATATCCAGATTTAAAAAGTCACATATACTTTAGTTTTGATACTTACTCTGAGACTTTAGTACTTAGATCACAAAAACCGCAAATCTGTCAGCCATACATTAACCACCGCGTATTGACTTTGTTCAACCGCATTACAATAATATTTATTAGTTTAGTTACCCCATACGGCGTGGAGAGCAAAGCCAACGAATCTCGCATGTCGTATTTGCGTTCCGTTGAACCCGCCGGGTTTCGCTCCATTCACAACGCAAACAGTACACGCAAAGATGGACGCAACGCAAGAACTGTCTTGATACTTGAGTTCTGAATTTATAGAAAATACTGAAAATTATTGTACACAAAAGCCCTGAAGCTCGATAGAGTGACGACCTTCGCAAGGTGGCTGGCTAAAGCTGAATGTGCTCAGTGGCGTACGATTGGAGAGGCCTATCTTCAGTAGTGGAATTCTATATGCTGATGATGATGAAAGCGCCTATAAAGTTATAGTTCACATATTCAACAGAACAATCATTATATACAAGCCAATACAATTTTTATCGTATTATTGGCTTTATTACAAGTAATACCTACCTGCTCTCACCTTTCACATACAGCTCTGTTATGAAACCATAGAATTTAAAATATCTCTCCTGTCATTGGACCTAAGCTGTTAAAAGTATTATTAAAACAAGTCGCATTATTATGTCACTTGTTACATTTATTAGTTATAATGTGAAAACCTCGTTATTATTATATATTTGACCCAGTTGGCGCGGTGGGCAAGTGTCTGCCCTCTGTGCCGTGGGTCCTGGGTTCGATTCCCGGCAGGAGCACAATTTTCCTTCCCAAGGGAGATTTGTGCTTCTGGTTCTGGGTGTGATTGTGTGTGTGATATGTAAATGTTTTCGGCACCCACGATACAAATCTTCGAACTTAGTGTGGGGCTGTGAGTGTGAATGCGTTCGTTTGTTTGTTATAAGTGAGAAAACTTCATAATTAATTTTTTGATGCTATTATTTGGATTGGGATGCAGATAGAGTTCAGCACAAAGCTCTTTTAAATTCTTATAGATGTGGATAAAACTGCAAATTACCCATAATAATGTTTAACGTAATAACTACACCAATTATCGATTTTAGTGCACTAATGATAATGATTATAATGATTAATGTTGACAGAATAGATTTCATTTTTAATTAGGTTTGATTAAATTTCTCTCCGTGTTTGATTTAAAATATTCGTGTAATATTAACCAGATTATATTTGTTGATCAAGTTTTAAATAATCTCCAGGATTTAATGAAAGTATCAAAACCGTTTGTAGGTTTCTTTTTATCGGCTAGTAATTGAAGGCCGCGAGTGAGGGCAGACGGTAAAGTGCACAGGAGCCGGGGACCACTTGACTACTGGTTGTGTTGCGCCGCACTACTTTATATACGACTGTGTGTATATGAGTTTTTGCTAGGAAATGTAGAGAAAGATAGAGCTATAAAGTATTTTATGTTTTTTTAAAGAATCGTTCAGACTTATTTGGTTTTATTCATATCATCAAATAAGCCCAATATAACGAACTCTACAAAAAGCTTGAGTTTTTATATCCTATCGGATTAATTCCTCGTTGTTTTTTTTAATGAAATACCTATTTCTTTAGATAAAGCATTGGAATTACGATGTAGCCTTAAGACTAAAAATTTATTTGATGTTTACCTAAAATTCTAAGTTAACTAAGAATGTGTTCAACAACACTTTTCTTACTGTCTCTATTGAAGGGAATACACTTTTTTCTTGTGTTCTTTGCTAATAGCACTCACTACCTTTAATTAAATACAATGTCACATATCTACACTAAATCAAAAGATTTAGTCCTCTTGAGTCTCCTCACTAAGAATTAATAAATCTACTGTGGTGGTGCATTTCTGCTACTGTCATGATACTTCTCTGTTCTTCTTTTTCTGGTGCCATCTCCTACCGATGTTGGATATCATTAAGGCTATACAGATCTTACATACAGCTGCTCAAAAAAGGATCTTGTCCTTAGATTAAATCATGTTCGAAGGTTTTCCATCCACGAGCTACGTCTTCCGGGATTTCTGCAGCCTTGAATCATTCTCTGCCTGATCAATTGGAGAAGTTCGTATTTATCGTTTCGTATGATATAACCGAAGTACTGCAATTTTCAAACTAAAACTGTATTAAAGACCTCGACTGTTACTCCGCACCCAAACACAGTCGCAGTAACACCTTCAAGTAGAAAAATATATCAATAGCACGGAACCATGCTCCGGCAGCTATATCTTCGAGAGCAAGTAACATTGGCCTATAGAATGTTTTCCATTCCGTGATCACCCTTTCGACAAATAGCAAGTTACATAGTGGTCAAACTCTAGCTTATCACAGTATAAGGTAAGTTTGACAACCTACGTGACGCAGTGATTAAGTCCTTGCCTTCTACTCTGTGTTCCTGAGTTCGTTTCCCGGCAGGAGCATAATATTCCTAAACAAGGCATAATAATAATTGTGCTTCTCGTTCTGGGTGAAATTGTATGTGTAGTGAATGTTGCTGTCTCCAGCGACACAATGAACGTAATGCGGGGCTGTGTGAAGTCGCTTTAAGCGATAAGACCGCCTATTGCCGACCGTATTAGCCTAAGTTTTTTAAATTTAATTTTTCACTGATATTTTCTATTTGAATTGGTTTACAATGATCTAGCCAAAGTAAGCTGCATAAATGACGATGCGGCCAAATTAACTATTTTGTTTTTCATTTCATTAATCAAGTCTCGAGTATTCACTCGAGTATTCACTATTCAGGTAGAAGGCAAGTATTCTACATAAAAAAACAGACTAGAGAATGAAGACTATTTGATTATATAGTACAATCTACAGCATCTTTCGCAATTCGATTAACGTACGGACCTAAATGTTCTATTAAAAAGCCTACGCATCTTTTTGTTTCAGTTCTCTTGGTATTAAACCACATGTCAAGGTTATTTTATTGTTCCATCCTAATCTCATAATCTTCAGCTCTAATTTCACTAACACCTTACCTTACTTATAAATGTATCATCAATCTTGAAAATATCTATGCACTTTAGTACTCTGTCACAATGAGAACTTATATCTTACACGACAATAATTGTCTTTAATCCCAAGACTATTGAAATGTTCATTATTACAAAAGGATGAGTTTGATTTGGAATCGCAGACCCCATTTTCATGTCAAATATCGTATAAGGTATCTGTCTGCTATAATAAATAGGTCGCAGTGCATTGATGGTTCAGGGAAACTTTCATTAAGCATATTGTGACAAAGTTCATGAAACTAAAGGTGTAATATCTGAGTCATCTCATCAGGTCGGGTTTCATAACTGCGCCCACGTCCCTACTTGAATGGGAGTAGTCTAACCTCGGAACAAAAGTAAATTAATCAGTGACTCATGGCGGGAAGATGGCAAACGTAAATTCAAGAGCTGGCGAAAGCTATGATCAAATGGGTTTTTGGCATTATGTAACTTATCTTAGTCCTTGCTCTAAAACGAGTAGTTTAGAGCTTTTATTTGAGAAATTGTTATGGCAATTAGCATGGCTAAGATGCACTGAATTCGAAAAGTTGTAAAATCTACCTATATGCTATGGATGTGCCTGGTACAAACACGCACTATTGACTATAACTCAAAAACTAGAAATCAGATCTTGATCAATTTTTATGGGACCACATGAAAAACACCAGCATTTAAATAAAAAAATTATCATCAAAATCGGCTCACAACGAAAGAAGTTATGAGGTAACTTTTGAAGTCGGGTAAACGAGAACATCGTCAAAGTAGTCCACAAAATAGGCATTATTGACGATATTTCAAGAACTTCTTATCAGATCTAGATAAAATTTAAATGGGACCTATTAGAAAACAACATCTTTCAAACTAAAAAAAAAAATTCAAATCGGCTCACGCGGAGAGGAGTTAAAAGGTAACACACATAAAAAAAATTACAGTTGACTTGAGTACCTCCTCCTTTTTTGGGAAGTCGGTATTAATGAACACAATATCTAAGACGGGCTTTAAATAGTTCCGATATTATATGTCCTTGTCTTAATTTATTTCAGTGCCTTCAAGCCAAAACAATTACAAGCCCAGTCAAAGCATACTTCATATTTGAAAGTAGGCCTCACATTTGTTCTTCAGAGGACATTGTCTGCGGTTCAAGGTCCGTTAATTAATTAGTGATCGTGTAATCACTTTTGTTTACAAAGGTTAACGCATTGTTATTGATTTGTTGGTAGGTTTGTCAGGTGAGTAGGTCGATTGTATCTTACATTATTTTGGCTCGTACTAAAACCAAGTGCAAGAAGCATTCAATATAAGCGAATGTTTTGCATTACATTATATGTTTATTTATTGATATATTTCCTTAAACTAATCTAAAATTATATACAAAACCTAGTTACTTACAATACATAGAGCCTATAGGTAACTCTAGTGAAAAAATATATATAGGCAATTGGCCCGTAGGTTTTATTCATTATTCATTCAAAATAGGCAAAGTTATGACCACAATCTCACCTGGTAAGCGATGATGTGGTCGACGATGGAGCAAGCTTGCCTAGAAGATACCTATTCACCCATGACTTGAAGATTCCCATATTGTACTCATCAGGAACACCGATTCAGGCAAGGAGTTCCATTCCTTTGCAGTTCGCACAATGAATGTGGAAGCAAAACACTTCGTGCGCATTTGTGGAATGTCCACATATCCTACTAATATTATAAATCCGAAAGTTTGTTTGTAAGTGTGTAAGTGTGTAAGTATGTTTGTTCCCTCTTCACGCTTTAACGGCTAAACGGATTTGGATGAAATTTGGAATGTACATAGATTATTCCTAGGATTAACACATAGGCTATTTTTTAACTTGATAATAGCGGGCGAAGCCGCGGGGCACGGCTAGTAGGTATATATATATATAACAATGCCAAAATATGTAATGCAAACGGTGTGTATTAACGGTACTTTTGTATGTATTATTTGTTGTATTGGTTTGCTCTGTACCAAAATAAACGTAGCAAGGAGCGTGTGGTATTTTGATTTACCTCATAGCTTCTTTCGTTGTGACCCGATTGAGATGATTTTTTTTATTTGAAAGCTAGTGCTTTTCATTTGGTCCCATTGAAATTTTATCAAGATCTGTTTAATATATTAAATCTGATCAAGGTTCCGAAGATAAAGCGGTGAAATCGGTTTTTTTAAGTTTTGCTTTTAATTATTAACTTGATAATAGCGACGAAGCCGCGGGGCACGGTTAGTAAATAATAAATCATAACGAGGTGGTATTAAATTTCTTAGAATAATAAAATGTTCGAAATCAGTAGCTTCCACGTACAAAAGAGTAAACTCCGCATCCATACACTAAAACACCGATACGGACGTGATCGAGTTCAACGATCAATAACCGATATATAAACACGATGTATTAATATTGGCAATGCCATTAGGCTGACGATCTGTTTCACCAAACAAAAAACACGAGCCCGTGTTTGCTTTGGAGAAATTGGGCAAATCGACTTTGGAAGTAAAATTTATAAAATGTTGAGTGGTTATGATGGTTTCTTTGAAAATGCCCGTACCAGATCTTAGCAGAATTTAGTAGTCGAATTCCGTTATGGATAATGCCAATGCTTTTCCAAAATGGTTATAACAAAAAACAAACAAACAAACGCATTCACAGTTACAGCCCCACACTAAGTTCAAAGACTTGTATCGTGGGTGCCGAAAAGAGTCACATCACACACATATTACACCCAGAACCAGAAGCACAAATATCCCTTGGGAAGGAATTTGTGCTCCTGCCGGGAATCGAACCACTGCGTCCACTGCGCCAACTAAGTCGTCTGTATAACGAGCCGTGCTTGAGTTTTTTTAACATGAGGTAGTTGCTCATCCGATGGTGATCATCAAGCTTATGCATTACAGATAAGTTCCACGCAGAAATTAGGACTTCAAGTTCAAATTCACAATTCAAATAATTTTATAAAAAATTACAAAGATCCATGTTTTAGTAATTTACAGTAGTTATAGTAAAATTGTTTTACATTAAATAAGTATAATATTATGTATGCTAGTTGAGACAAAACTGCTAAGTCTCGTTCACCGACGTAAGGTAGCAAGCCTATCGATATTCTATCGCTTAAATTTTGGAGTGTGTGTTCAGGAATTACATGATTTGATTCCTCCATGCCCTTTTTACGATAGAAAAACAAGAAAAACTGGCAAACGACATCCATTTATGGTTGACATATCTCCAGTTTGCTCGAAGCATTTTGCTTCTACGTTTATCATCCGTACGGCGAAGGAGTGGAGCTCATTGCCTGCGTCTTTGTTCCCTGAACGGTACAATCTGGTATCTTCAAGTCTAGAGTGAAAAGGTAGCTTCTATGTTTCATCTTCGGTCGCATCGTCACTTTCCATCAGGTGAGATAGCGGTCAAATTCTTGCATATCTTGCATAAAAAAAGTATGTAGAAATAACCACAGCTTTGTCTATACTTAATCAGGCTGATTTACCCTAAAACATAAATTAAAATTTTCCAAATAGGAGAGGTACCATTTTTCCGCCTCAGATAAAAAATCACAAGTATAAAAAACTACGTGTTTTCTCACAGTTCCGCCGTAAGTGTATGTAAAATGCATGACTATGTATCCACTTATGTACCACAAGACCGTAGGACTGTCTCGTATCTCAATGGTACCAGATAAACAAAACAGTCAAATACATTAGATTGTTTGACTGCAACACGCAGCAACATCTAAAACCTTAACTTTATTCGCTTGCTATACAAAACGGCTCAATCTTAACAAATGCTTAGCAACGTATCGTATTTAAATGTAACGAAATCAGAATAACAATACAAACTGTACGTTCAGGACGTACAGAAACATTATACTGGTTGGTACCATGTCACTTTAAGTCTGAGCCTATGTTTAAGCGAAACGTCATGTTATTTAACCAGCTTTGATTGATCCTATTATTATTCGTTCGGCTTATGCTATAGTGAAATTATAGAAACTGTCACCAGACTCTTATATTACTTTATTTCAGTTACATAATTAGTTATGGGTACTACCACACTATTTAAACTGTAGTACCTATTAGCATACATTATCCGTAATAACCATTATAATAGGCCTTATCGTAAAATCTTAAACATTATACTGTCAGCATTTATACATAAGCAAACCATTCGAATGGTATGATATAGCTTTTGTTTTTTTTTACTTTTAGATAAAATATTACACACAAAAAAACATCGTCAATTATTTTACGCAGTGATGATCAATGTTACTTCTATCTTTGATTAAGTATAATTATTAAGAACCTATCAACCACAGAGTTTTATTAGAGTACAGCCAAGCCTGGCATATTTTAGACTATTAAACAAGGCTATATTAAATAAAGTAGGACCCAAACGATCACCCTGTAATATGCCCTCGAAAAATATTTAACAAAACAACATTTTAAACCTTACCTTTTTACTGAAACTATTAACACCAATGGTAAGAATCTTGCCATATCATATTACGACAAGGTGCCGAACAGTGACCATATCTGACCGTCCAGAGTCGAACGGACAACCGTCGCGAGCGATCTACGTGATCTCGAATAAAGTAAGCCTGACACATTTGGAATGTGCTATAATGTGCTGCGGTCACCATTATTTCGTCGCGGATATCGTTAAAGGCATTTTTTTAGGTAAAAGGAAAAAAAAAGCGATTGTACTTTACGAGCTCTTATTTAGTTTAACCTGTCCCATTGTTTATCTGTCTGTCTGTAATCAAATCTTGCAAAATAGGAACAGTATAAAAACTTTTCTTGGGGAGTAAACTTATGTTCTCGCCGGGAATCGAATCCGACACCCACTGCTTAGAAGGCGAGCACGAACCGAACTAAGCTTACGGAATTTAAATATCAAAGGAATAGGTTAGTTGGATTAGTGTGCTGGCGTAAAATGTGATTGTTGAAATCTTATGAAAATTGTGAGCCATGGTCACCGCAAGTGTCCGAGCGGCGCGTGCGCAGCCTGCCAAACCGCAGCTACCCACCGCACGCGCCGCGCCATCGATATGAATTCAAATCGGATTACCTTCATGCTGGTAACGCCCTGCCTGATTAGGGAAGATTAAAAAAAAAATTAAAACGCTTTCGCAATGATAACCCACGATAAGTTTATAATAATAACATTTTTGATAATAAATCATGTCTAGACATTTTTTTATTTGCCTGGTTGAGGCGACGCGTGATCAAAATGCTGACACTTATTTGGCTCAACGTGTTAGCATTTCAATTGAGAGAGGTAATGCCGCTAGCATGATGGGAACGCTACCCACTTGTAGTGGGCTTGAGCACTTGGGTTACCTATAAACTTGGTGTCTTGAAGGTGACTTAGGTCTTTGCTGAATAAAGTTTTAGTTTAGTTTTAAGAAATATATATGAATGATATGAATATGTATGATAGTTATAATTTTTTTATATATAATATTCTATATCATAATAATTTAGGTATATTATTGTTTAAGTATGTTTATTGTATTTTTTATATTATTATATATATACAAAACACCGAGGTCCAATTACATTGCTTTATTTTTCTCCATCCAAAGGTTGTTTGGAAGAGATAGCTCTTAGCGATAATACCACCCTTACTCATATATCTGTTAAGATGTTCAATAAAGGGTTTATCTATCTGTCTAAATACATTTTATTTCGTTTCATTTCTTAAGTTCATAAGTCCATAAGAAAACAATTAAATCACACGATCACTACCAGAACAAGAAATACAGATTTTCTTTGGGTAAAAAAAACTTGGGTTCCCGCCGGAAATCGAACCCGATACTCGCTGATTACTATTTCACGTTACTCGTCCCGGTTTCTTAAGTTTTCACATGTCCTGTCAAGCACCACTTCAACTACAAGATTAGACACTTCAAGCTCCACATTTGACGACACACCAATTACTACACAAATTAAACCTTAATGTCAGTACGTGTTGAACAAAACATGTATGTAATTAACGAATACGTGGGCGATATTGTACGTAGTTTAGTTAATAACCGTGTTAGTGGCATGTTACTCATGTGGGTGTGCTTTGTACAGTGCCAGACAATTATAAAGACTAAAAACTAAAAAAAACCCTACGTTCCGCATTTCAATTTATTTAACTTGTTTTTTGTAGTCGGGTTTCTGATTTCTTACTCATGGAAAGTGTTGATGCGGCCGAAGATGTGACATGCTTGCCTAGAAGATATATATTCACTCGAGACTTGAAGGCTTCCAGATTATACCGTTTGGGGAACAAAGATGCAGGAAATGAGTTCCACTCCCTCGCTGTACGGATGATGAACGTACTTCGAGCGAATTGAAGGTATGTTGAACATAAATGGATGGCGTTTGATAGTTTGTCTTGTTGTTAGATGGTAAAAAAGGAGGAATATACACTATTATACTTTTATAATTTACTATTATATAATAATATACTATTATAATTTACTATCATATACTAATATACTATTATAATTCCTCCAAATATAAAAGTATACGATTTAAGTGTACAGTCGCGTTTTTTTTTAACACTTGCTCATGCCTAAAGAAGTACGATTCAGTTTGTCCAAAATACCAATCTACTATACCAAAGTATCGTTCTTTATTCGGTAGATAAATTATTTAATTGCGACTACTTACAGTCGATTTCATGAATATAAGTCGTGATAAACCGTAATGTTTATATTTTAAGCAAATAACGTAAATTTCTGGGAGCATTTTTGTTCTCCGTAGATGGAGAATCATGCTCATCACATTTGATGAGTATACTAGCAGTAGTGATACTGCCGTTGCCATCCTTTCAGTTCCTGGAACAGATATCATCAAAGTTTTAGATTTACTGTCAACGAGTTTATATTATACTAGCCGTGACCCACGGTTTCGCCCGCGTTAATTAAGTTAAAAACTAGCCTACGTGTTATTTCGGAACCTAAACTATCTACAATTTAAATTTCATCAAAATCGGTTTATTCGTTACGAAGATACGTGGTAACAAACATTCACACACACACACACACACACACAAACTTCAGCATTTATAATATTATAGTAGGATACCCGAAATTTCAGTCGATTCCGGAAACTTTTAACCAACTTTTGATAAAGTAGAGATAGATATGTATAAGAATAAGACATGTGTTTACTCCTGATTACTGACTTTTTATTGATACGTCATTTATTTTGTCATGCAATGTAACATCCTACTATTGACAGTAATCGTTAAAATTAAGAAACACTTGTTTTAAGTAAGGACTTGTTTGAATAAAATTTATGCAATTTCTCAAAATTGTAATGTTTTTATTTTATTACACATAAACATAACATAAACGCTTTCACACTCAAAGCCCCACGCTAAGTTCGATGATTTAGCGGCACCCACGATACAAATCATCGAACTAAGTGTTGGGCTGTGAGCGTGAAAGTGTTTATTTATTTATTATTTTATTGGAAACGTAGATGTCATCAATTTTCAGAATAGAATGTACTAACTACGGGCCAATTGCCTATATTTCCTAAAAATAAACTAAAACTATGTACAGCAAAGAACTAAAGTTACCTACAAGACATCGAGCTTATAGGTAACTCAAGTGCTCAAGCCCACTACCAGTGGGTAGCGTTCCCATCATGCTGGCGGCATTGCCTCTCTGAATTGCAATGCTAATACGTTGAGCCAAATAAGTGCCAGCATTTTGATCACGCGTCGCTTCAACCAGGCACTCTGATAGAATTTTGAAAATAGAATGAGCTCCCGGTCCCCACGGACCCAGTGTCTCAACACCAAACGGCTCAAATATGTAACCACTGCCAAGGTTTCCATATTTGCGCCGTTTACGCTGCTCTGCCGAAGTTGCCGCAACGCCAACCCCATTCTGTGTTTCAGGAAGATGTGACGGAGCTAAAGTATCGACACAAGTTGCATCCCATACTAAATAGAATAGAAAATAAATAGAATAAAATAAGAATAAACTAAATAGAATAGAATAGAAAATTCTTTGTTTACACCAAATTAAGTTAAATTACAGAGGTAATCTTAAAAAACACTAAAGTTTGGCATAGGCAGACTTATCGCTACGAGCAATTTCTTCCATTCAACCTTTGGGTGATGTTACAGCCCTTAAAGATATCTCCATTACGAAGTCTTAGTATACTATACGAGCTATGTACTAACCATATTACAATTTGTAACATACTTATTTACACTCACAGACAAATAAATTAACTTTTGGATTTTAATGTTAGTTTCGACTACTATGCACGTATTATGTGTGTATTGTACTACTAGACTACTATGCTATTTTGTTGTATTTAAAAGTATTTTTTATCTGTTTCTAATCTAATTAAATTTTTAATTTTGTTCTGTCTTTACCAATTTCCCTAAAAAGGAGGTACTCAAGTCGACTGTATTTTTTTTATGTTTGTTACCTCAAAACATCTCTCCACGTGAGCCGATTTTGAATTTTTTTTTAGTTTTAAATATGTTGCTTTCTAATTGGTCCCATTTAAATTTAATCAAGATCTGATCAGTGGTTCTTGAAATATCGTCAATAATGCCTATTTTGTGGACTACTTTGACGATGTTCTCGTTAACCCGACTTCAAAAGTTACTTCATAACTTCTCTCGTTGTGAACCGATTTAATGAATATTTTTTTTATTTGAAAGCTGGTGCTTCTCATTTGGTCCCATTGAAATGTGATCAAGATCTGATCTCTAGTTTTTGAGTTATATTCAATAATGCATGTTTAATATATTAAATCTGATCAAGGTTCCGAAGATTAAGCGGTGAAGTTGGTTTTTTTAAGCTTTGCTTGCGTTTAATTATTTAAGCTTTGCTTGAATTTAATTATTTATTACGCTGCTATCTACCAATGGCCTTTATTTCCTAAAACTATATACAGCAAAGATCTAAGTTACTTACAAGGCACCTTGCTTAAGGTAACTCAAGTTCTCAAGCCCACTACCAATGAATAACATCTCTAACATGCTGGCGGCATTGCCTCTCTGAATTGCAATGTTAATACGTTGAGCTATATAAGTACCAGCATATTGATCACGCGTCGCCTTAACCAGGCGCTATGACAATTTTTTGAAAAAAGTATGAGCATTAGTTTTAATTAATTATAATATACGTTATAAATATGAATTCAAAGTATTTTATTTGTTCTATAGAGGTTTAGTCAAGTCACACAAATTCTGTAGTTTGTTTTTTAGCTTGTAATCCTTAGCATAATTAGTTGTGAGACAAAACTGGTTTCTTGTGACATGTAAATGTTTCATACTGTTTAATGCACAGTAGCTGCCTTTTGTCTATTGTTTGTAGATGGCTGTTTAAGTCAGGATTACAATAATATACAACTACGTTCGCGCCGAACTGAGATCTCGCGCCTACATTTTGCCCCATAGAGAAAAACTTTTGAGGTTAATTGCTTATAACTTTTCCAGTGTGAAGCGCTTTTTTAGATAGGCCTCGGGACAAAATAGGTCTTAAAACAGTGACTTCGGTGGATCACCAAATCGTTATTATCCAACATAGTTTTTTTTAAACCGATTTCATACTCTAATTGTCAAGCCCTTTTCAATGACAAGGGTAGATAAAAAAATTAAGAATGTTTTACCCCCCCCCCCCCCCCCATTTACCCCTTAATATTTTCATTTTTATAATTTTAAAAGTAGTTTCTGGCTTTGGGCCGTAGTTATACATATTATATGAGAATTTGAAGTTATTCGTTCATATGATTTAGACGCTAGATGCCTCTGACAGACGGACGGACGCATAAAGTGCTGAACGATCCAAGACTACTTGGAGATCTCGCTTCGCTCGATCAATTAATAACTGTAACCGAATTTGTAATTATTTATTATACACTGTGATCTAAACGATATTTAAATTTCCAGCTATTCATTTGTTAAATTCGATCGAGCGAACGCGATGTGCAAGTAAAGCGGCCTCAATTCAGCTTAATAATAATTAAACGCAAGCAAAGCTTAAAAAAACCGACTTAACTGCTTTATCATTGGAAACTTGATACACCAGCTTTCAAATAAAAAAAGAATCATCAAAATCGGCTCACAACGAAAGAAGTTGTGAGGTAACTTTTGAAATTGGGTAAACCAGAACATCGTCAAAGTACGCATTATTCGTCACAAAATAGACATTATTGACGATATTTCAAGAACTACTGATCAGATCTAGATTAAATTTAAATGGGACCAATTAAAAAGCAACATCTTTTAAACTAAAAAAAATTTTTCGAAATCGGTAATTAAAAGGTTCGGTAAGATAAAATTCGTATAAAATAACACAAATAAAAAAAAAAATGCAGTCGACTTGAGTACCTCCTCCTTTTTTGGGAACTCTTAGAGGTACACCATAACTGTTTTATTTTATTTTTATAATTGACACAGTTTGCGCAGTGGGTAGTACTCTGCCCTGCCGTGAGTTCTGGTATCGATACCCGGCAGAAGCACAATTCTTTCCCAAGGTATATTTGTGCTTCGGGTTCTGGGTATGATGTAAATGTTTCCTACACCATGATACAAATCTTTGAACTTAGTGGGGGCTGTGAGTGTGAATTATTTTGTTGTCTGTTTTTTTTGATGTACGGGCAGCTATCCTTGAGAACTAGTAATTCTAGGCCAACTGTGTTGATCTACACATCATTACATATCAGGTGTGATATTAGTCAAACATTAATATATACTAAAAACAAAGTAAAAAGTGACACTCATTGTAATAAAATTTAAAATATTCATATCCAAAATTCGCCTTTTTGTCGATATTGGTGCAAATGAAGCAATATTTCACGTTAATGTTTCTGTAATAATGTGTTTTTTCCTTTTTAAACCATAAAATCCGAATCGATTTGTCAGTTTCTCGATAGCATAATATTTATTAGTCGACAATACAAACTGAAGTCATATTATATTAATCGATACAAAAGCAAAACATAAATTATGTCGCGTACAAACGAAACGAGACGCGCGCCAAGACTCTATACCTACTGGCGATATATTTTTCGTATAAACATCGGTACATACGTGACATGCAAACATATTAACAAATTTTATATTAATAATAACACGATGCTCGAATCCTGGCTGTGTTATTCCATTCAAAATGGTGTAAAGGATGAATACGAAATGAACTGAAATCGTTTCAGAGTGTTCGAGACCGTTATAAGTTAGATGTGGAAAGGAAGTGATAAGTTAGTATGTAAATCACGTCACCAAGTTAAATATTATTACCTTTTTATACTCGGGTGATTCAATTCTGAAATGATAACTATTAAATATTAATTTTTACTAGATGTTTCTCATTATCACTGATAAGTAGCGTGTTTCAATAGACACGATTAAGTACACATGTCAAATTCCATTCAAATAAATTTAGAGCGACTGAATGACAAATGAATAATTCTAGATAAAAAAAAAACTTTCAAGATTGTTGTCGTTATCGGTAAATAGTGTTTTTTTTATTTGTGTCCACACATATTTGAATTAAATTAAGTTAATACCAAATATTTTTTGACACTAGTAAAAACCTCAAAATATAGAAACCTCGACTGTGGTTGTATAATATAGGTATTTAAGCTATTTGGTATTGAGATACTGGCCCTAGGAGCTCATTCTAGTTTCAAAATATCAGAGAGTCGGGTTGAAGCGACGCGTATTCAAAATGATGTTACTTATTTGGCTCAACGTATTATCATTGCGATTCCGAGAGGCGATGCCACCAGTATGATGGGAACTCTACCCGCTGGTAGTGGGCTTGAGCACTTGAGTTACCTATAAGCTTGATGCCTTGTAGGTAACTTGAGTCTTTGCTCTATAGTATATAGTTTTAGGAAATATATAGGCAATTGGCCCGTAGGCATAGTAGTTGATGAGAATAAATTGAAAAAAACCATAACTTCAATTAACACAAAATAATAAATTGTACTATTCACAAATGAAATCAATCAATCAATCAAAATCGTTTATTCACATGGGCCCCAAAGAGGCACTCATGAAAGTTAATGAATCTATTGCCAGATTCGCAAAATTACAGCCATCTCGAGAAGAACCTGGCAAGAAACTCGGCGGCGCATTTTTTTTCATTAATTTTTTTAATAAATCAATAATTATTTCAATACGCAATCTCGTTTGTTTTTTTTCATAAGTATTCAACTCTACATTAACATTACATTCAAAACGTAGATACCGATCTAAGACATGTTTTATTGTGGTGTAAACAAACCTTAAATTGATCACGCGCCGATAAAATCTACATTCTGTTTACAATATTTTTGAGTTGTTAAAAAATAGTTTGTTTCATGTTTATGATGGCTACATTTTTTATAGCACGCTGATTTAATTCTAGAAATAATCATAAAAAATATCAGATAGGTAATACTCGAGTTCAGGACACGTGTAATCGATTATTGTTTTTTAAACACACTAATGCCCTAGTTTGTGTACAACAAACCCAAACATCATTACTTAGATACAGAATAACATATACTATTTATATAATACTTTATATTAACTATACTTGGATATGGAGGCAAACTGCACAGGCTTTTTCTAGCAACTACCATAATAACACCTAAGTTAAGAAAATTATGTATTAGAGATTAAGAATGTTTTAAAAAAAAAAATGATAAAATAAAATACGCCGCCGAGTTGCTTGCCAGGTTCTAATTTTGCAAATCTGGGAATAGATTCATTAACTTCTTTGATTTTAATTTGAATATTAAATCAAGCGAAATATTGATAGACTGTTGAAGTCTAAGAAGACAAGATTGCTAGTACCATGGTCATGCAGAAAAAACATTTCCATGAATTTCTAAGTCTCAGGCATCTTCAATCCAAAATACAATTTCCACATTTTTGCCATTACGCTGCTTATTTATTACACAGTTCTAAGAATTTTCTAGGTTACTGAGTAAAATACCAAGTATAAATACTAGATATATATTGAGTATACGGTACGAGTACTAATTCCTAGTCCTTACGATATTTGGTGACATTATTCTAATACTAAATGTCGTTCGTATACGATGATGTCACAATACGGTGCTACAATTTAAATTCTAATATCGTACTTAAATGGGGTACAAGGCAGAAGCGATTAGCGTTTTTTCAACGCCACAACACGCAATACAGCTATTATATATATTTAAATTCAGTCGTGAAATCATGAAAAATTATAATTAAAACTATGATTGAGTACTACGTTAGATATTTTATTAATAAAAATATAGGTATATATTTTTTTTGCTATAGATTTTTAAATAAGCATGGACGTCACATAATGCGCGTAATGTACGCCCTCTGCGCCGTGGGTCCTGGGTTCGATTCCCGGCAGGAGCACTAATTCCTTCCCAAGGGATATTTGTGCTTCTGGTTCTGGGAGTGTGTGTATGTGGTATGAATGTTTCCGGCACTCACGATACAAGTCTTTGAACTGCGTGAGGGGCTGTGAGTGTGAATGCGTTAAAAAAAATTTGGCAGAGCAAACCTTTCACACTTTTGCACTAGATTGCAATTACAAAATGCAACTGAGTTACTGTATCAAACAATTTAGTTATATCTATAGTTCTTAAATCTAATCACGCATTTAATATATGAAAAAATATTTTACAGATTACAATATTATAGTAGGTGTGGTACAGATCCACTGCCGAAAATTATTATCGTAATTTGTTAAATCCTAAGTTAATACCCAGATACAAGGTTAATTTTACAGAAGAAGCACAATAGTTGCAATTATTCTCTAAGTAAAAATAAATCTGATGGAAAATGACAGTACAGATGGGCCGAGGATTAGGAGTGTATTAGCTTATATATCTAATAATCTACAGGGTACAAGAGACGGTACATACGACAACACTCTTAGACCCTGATTCTTGTTCTAATTACTGGTACATTTGGTTTTACTTCTTTCTTCTGAATGCAATATTTTCCGTAATAATTAAGACAATGTGATCTATAAAGTCTATAATTAATAGTTGTTTAAACTACACCGTTCCGCAATGTAGTTTAAACAACTATTATATATTTATAATAGTTGTTTAAACTATTTATTTATAAAAATAGCATTACGGGACCGCGCCTCGTAATTTGCTTGCCAGTTGACACTTGACATCTTAGGCATAATAGAGAAGATATATAATTTATATTAAAAAAAAATTAAATCATAAATCAGAATTTACTATACCCGTACTATAGAAGATGTAGGTCGTTTTTTTTTAATAATAAATAAAATAACCAATGTTGGTCTCATTGGTTGGAATGATGTCCCAAGACGTTTCTTGTATTTAACAAAAATGTTTTGTAACACTCAGGGTAATTTAAATCTACATTAAACCTAGGTAGTTGCTCAATCTGTATCAAGCACAAATCCATCGCCGCATAGTAGCTAGTCTCTTGGTTTTTTTATCGGAATGGAACTCCTTGCCTCGGTGTTTCCTGATAAGTACAATATGAAAGTCTTCAAGTTGCATGTGAATAGGTATCTTCTAGGAAAGCTTGCTCCATCGTCGACAACATCGTCGCTTACCATCAGGTGAGATGGCGGACAAAAGTTTGTTCATGTAGAATAAAAAAAGCTATAATTCTTTAGCTTGAGCCATACATAGCATACAGACAGGCGGACGACAAATCAATCGAGCACGCGCCGCGAGTTTGCAGAGGAATGTCGCTCGGCTCCCTACTGTAACAAAGACTACGTATTTGAATCTCAGACAATATTGCTATGTTTTTTATGCTTGATATGCATGCATTTGGCCACAATCTCACTTGATGGAAAGCGATGATGTAGCCGAAGATGTAGCATGCTCGCCTAGAAAGTACGTATTCACTCTTGACTTGACGACTCTACGATTATACTGAATTGCCAAAGCCAATATTTAATAATAATTGTTGGTCTGCATTAGTCTTAATAGTCATGACATATAAGTTATATCACGCAGATTTTTTTTTTACAAAAGTAATACACAATATGAGAACTTTAAAAAATTGTTCTTCAAAAATGCTTAATATTCACATACTGCCAATGACGTTATTAAAGTGGAGTTATTAAAGATATGTGACTAGTTCCGCAATGAATTAAAATAGCTACACCGCATATAATGTTCAGTCAAAATCGGCCCAGTCTTGTTGTTGCACGTAAAGTGTTTGCAATTTATATTTGTCAATAAGAAGTGTCCGTACTATGCTTTTACAAGATCTATAAATAGCTCAAGAACTAAACACAAATTGCTCAAGTCAAATGCTTGCCTGTCAAGCATAAAAAAGCAGTTAAGTATTTTTCTTTTTTAGGATACCTATATAGTAAAGACAAAATAATGCAGGTTAAATGTAATTGAAAGCTTAAATTATAACTTAATAGTAAAAACCTGAAATAGCTACTGAATATAATATCCTAACTCTCCATCGAAGCAATAAGTCTAGCGCGGCTATTTGGAATCTAGAATCACGATTATGCGACGATGGCGCTACAGTCGCACGTATGTCCTGACTACGGTGACCATAATAACTGAATTACACAATCTCATTCCCCCACCCCATTCTATTATCGGATATCAAGACATATTCCTAAGCGACACCGCGATATTTCGCCTTTTAAGCAGGGGTATCGAGTTCCATTCCAGGGGGGAACACAAGGTTTCTTCCCAAGGAAAAATTGTAGTTCTTGTTCTTATTTTGACATTGTGTGAGTGTGTGTGTGTGTGTGTGTGATGTAAATGTTTTCAGCACCCACAACACACGTCATCGAACTTAGTGTGGGGCTGTGAGTGTAAAAACGTTTATGTTTTTTTATATAATAATTTAAACATTCCACAAATGTGAATGAAGCGTTTTGCCTCCACATTGTACATAAATCATTGATTGATCAATCATGTACATAATTACACATGAAGATTTGTAATTTGAGGCCTGCTAAAAGTGCCTCAAAATCATGGGCATTTTAACCAAAAATTATAATGTAATTGAAAAAATGGAGAATAATAAATTTAAACCCCTATTTGTATATAATAAGTATTACCTATACCATGGAAAATGTAATTACCTTCAATGGTGTACATATTGTTGATGCTGTGTATTTCGTGCTAAAATTACACATACTAAAGTGAGTACCTGTAAAAATATCTAATGTTAAGAAAATCTTTAAACATTAACTCACCAAAAATGGTCAGATCTGTTGAAGGTAAGCAAGACGTCCAAATTCGAGACTTGTTCGAATCGCAACAGATAGAAACCGATGGAAGCGCCTCACTTACGACTGGACTGGAAATGGTGATCGCGATCTTCAGTCATGAAGGATCGATCAGAGAGAGAGAGTATAAATAAATATAAAGTAGCATTATAAACTAGCCCTGACCCGCAGCTTTGCCCGCTATGATCAAGTTAAAAAGTAGCCTATGTGTTAACATTATAATATTAACGTTAAGTTATGTACATTCCAAATTTTATTCAAATCCGTTCAGCCAGTAAAGCGTGAAGAGGGAACAAACACACTTGCACACTTACACACAAACTTTCCGATTTATAATATTAGTAGGATTAGTAGGATGTATTGCTTCGAATAGAGATATTGTCACCGTAGTCTGCTGAGCTCGTGCACAGATCGCGCCGGATAGGTTATCAGATGAGATCGCGCGAGATAGCGCGGGTTCCCACGAAGCGCGAGCCAAATTACTCGCCTGGCGTGGACGACTAGCCTTGCTGTTTTAATTTGTTCCATAGAGTTTGGTAGATCACGGTTTTAGGGCGAACAAGCATGCTTTTTGGATTATGCTCACCGTCTATGGGCTAACTGAATTATTACAGACACTCTATTTGATAGTTACTTTTACATAACTAGAACTCCAACTGTCATAAAATGTTTGTGATTTTTATGCTAAATAGGCAAACATTCTGCCGCTATCTTACCTTATGTAAAGTGAAGATGCGGACGAAGATGTAACGTGCTTGCCTAAAAGATATCTATTCGTTCTTAAACTTGAAGATAGATATATATAATAATATAAATGGATTCATTTCCGACAATACTTTTTAATAATAAAAAAAACCCGTAAATCGGCCCATGAAGAAGAGTAATTGTTGAACATACATACGGATATAAATAAAAACACGTTACAATTTTTATTATTATACAACTCCTTGTTGTAGTTAGTTGAAAATATAGCCAATAATTATATTATTCGAGCCTTAATGTACTACCTTAAAATGACAAGCGTCAAACAGTGTTTCAGCAACTATCATTGAGAGCGTTTCCGTTGTAGACCTACCATGCTTACTACCTTTGAACATATCACCACTAACCAATAGGAGACAGAAATTAAATGCTACTCTATCGAACATAAAAAAACATTAAAATTACCTAAGCTTTATATATGTACCGAAAAATTTAAACTTTAAAGTATGAATCTCACATACAAATTTATTTGACTTAATTAAAAATATTTGGTACGACAGAATCTATTAAAATTATGTGTTAAAAACCTTTGTTTAAAATATTATTGAGAAACGTCTTAAACTCATACGAAGGTAGAGCATTGTACATGCTTTAAACCTATGTCTACAATTTTGATTAGATGACGGGACTTGAAGTCGTTTCTAAGTAATTTTGTATTTTATTTTCATCATCTTTTCTTCTTTTTTTTTTCTTTTTTTATACGTAAACTACGGACCAATTGCCTATATTTTCTAAAACTAAACTAAAACTATGTACAGCAAAGAACTAAGTTACCTACAAGACATCGAGATTATAGGTAACTCAAGTGCTCAAGCCCACTACCAGTGGGTAGCGTTCCCATCATGCTGGCGGCATTGCCTCTCTGAATTGCAATGCTAATTTTTTTGTTTGTTTATTTACATTTTTTATAAATATTTAATTCATTTAATCATATAATTACGTTATATTAAACTAAAAGCTAAATTAAAACAAACCAAAAATTAGATTCAGTGAGATACGCTCCCTTTATAGTTTATTAAATGGTAAAATTATAATTTATATTATTACCAAAACAATATATTCGTGACTCTACATAAAATAATCTATATCTAGTAAATTTGGAAAGAAAAATACCACCTGGGTATCTCAGCGGTTACAGTAATAAGGCAAGACACTATTTGGCACCTTTTGGCCGCAAGTTCACACTCACACACAATCACAACCAGAACCAGAAACACAAATTTTCCTTGGGGAGAAAACTTGTGTTCCCGCCAGGAATCGAACCTGATACCCCTGCTTAGAAGGCGAACGCTCACCCAACTGACCCAACGGGCTGTGCATCGATATACTACTTTAGTTCTGCCTTACATGGGTATAAATACTAGAAATATAAATCTTCATGTTATAATATTCATAACTATTTAAACGTAGTTTTAATACGGCTTTTATAACAGCTAAAATCTATAATTTATCAAATATGGTTTGATTATATATGAGTGCGCCATAAAGACCGACCTCTTAAAATTACGAAATCACAACCTTTTCACAGAACAAGTCACAAAAAATCGATCTCAATCGAATCGGTAACAAAAACTAAACTAATTATTCGAATAAGCGTTACAGAGAGAGCAAATCGAATCGAAACAATCAAATCGATACGTTGATAATACAAAATCAATAAAATCATTGCTACATTAACGAAAAATCAAGATGGCGGCGAGGCCTTTGATCTCGACCGCTATCGGCACTCTTTGATGTTCTAATAATGCGACCAAATTAAGTCAAAACCGCTAAATGTGTGACGAATGAAGATATCAAAGTATTTCTTTGAGTTGTTGACGGGGTCTTGCGATATAGATAGCTGTCTGATTATACAGAGTGTTCTATAAAAAATGTATATGACTAATGTTTTTTTAAGCTATTGCATAGCTTCTATCGCGGGCCTTGAGCGTGGAGACCGAATCCAGAAATTCTGTAACGAAAATAACCTAATACCCCCCACTCCGACCGGCACAGCGGTGATACTTTTTAGTTTTGACATCTATCGATGAATAGCAGAACTTATAATTACTTTTTTGTAATATCACGCTTGTCTCTTTATTTCAGCAACTCGCCTCTAGGTGGCAGGAAAAAAAATACTGCATAAATAAAATAAATAAATAATTATAATTGCATAAGTTGATAAAAAATGCTATGCAATAGCTTTACCGCGGTAGTCCCCGAGTGCCACACGTCTTTTTTTTGTTATTCGGATATCCTGCATAAGTTATGCCTCATTAAGGCGTCCTAACAAGCAAACATTTAACCACAATCTCACCTGATGTTAAGTGACTAAGCGGTCGACGATGGAGCACTCTTGCCTAGAAAATACATATTCACTCTTGACTTCAAGACTCCAAGATTGTTCTTATCTGGGAACTCAGACTCTGGCAAGGAGTTCCACTCCTTTGCAGTGATCATACTTATCGTGGAAGCAAAACGCTTCGTGCGCATTTGAGGAATATCAGCCATATATCGGTGTCACAATGCAGTCTGTTTGGTGGTTCCATGATGGAATGGGGAGCGTGTTTATTATCTTCGACCACACTGACTATCACGTGAGATAGTGGTGAAATGCTAGCCTATCACACTAATGACACTGCAAATGTATTAACAGACGCAGCATTTACCATTAGTCTTGCTTGGCTTGCTCTTTATTGAGAAATTAAAAGTAGCACCCTGTAAAATATAACACTTAGAGAATTGAGTGGACACAAATGCCGAGGTCAGTTTAACGTTATTTCTTTTGTTCTGATGTTTCTTCAATTGGACAATTTAGTGCTAAAATGAGCACAAAAATATAAGGAAAACAAATAAATAAAAGCATTCACGCTTACCGCCCGACACTAAGTTCTTGTATCATGGGTACCGGAAAAATTTACATCACACACACATACAATTACGCCCGGGACAAGAAGCACAAATACTCCTTGGGAAGGAATAGTGCTCTTGCCTGGATCGAACCAACGAACTATCGCGCAAAGGGCAGATCTGCTCACTGCGCCACCTAGGTCGTTAAAACAGCCTTGTTTAATCTTTCCACTTGGCCTCTATTGCCGTGGTGGGAATATGGCCTTCTGGTTCTACCAGTCTGCCTGGGTTGGGGCGTAGCCTATGTGTTCACCCTAGGTATAATCGATGTATATTCCAAATTTCATCTAAATCCGTTCAGCCGTTTAAGCGTGAAGAACAAACATACTTACACACAAACTTTTAGATTTATAATATTAGTAGGATAGGATACCGCTAGCAAGTCAAGGTCTCCTAGTGTCTCCGACACGGTATTTCTAGTTATTACTAATATCTCTATAGACACAATCGCAATTTATTCAACTGTCTCCATTCAATTTATTCGCCCATTACAATTGTCATTTTAGTATTCCTAGGCTATCAGGCACCAAATACTAAGGCGTGTACACACGAACGGAAGCCGTACAATTAAGGCTTGCGTGCGTCCACCTGTCCCGCCTTCCGTGTGAACCGGGACTTACTGCGGAATGTTAAATGAATTACCTTTTAATTACATATAACTTATTGATTATGAATGGTTAGTGTCGTTATTGACATGAAATAACTATATAGATTTTTTTTTTATTACAGACTAAGCAAACGATTGACCACAATCACACCTGATGGAAAGTGACGATGTAGTCCTAGGTGGATCACGTTTGCATAGTAAATACCTATTCCCTTTACTCTTGAACACACCCAAATTGTACCTTTCGGGAAACACAGACGACGGCAAAGCATATAAATGAACGAAGACGCGAAGCGATAGATAATTAGACCTTGTGTTTAGCTCGTTGGGGTGCAAGTAGGTCTAAGGTAGACAAGCACTGGTTGAAGCGAGGTTTCCAAGATATTTTTTCTGATCTTTTAATGTATTTGTTATAAGGAACGGATAGGAAATCATTTATCTTTCAACCAACTTCAAAAAAGGAGGTTCTCAATTCGACTGTATTTTTTTATATTTGTTACGCGATATCTCTGCCAATTATGAATCGATTTTGATGATTTTTTCGTACGTTTGTATTATGATGAAATTAGTATTACTACCGTTTTTACTAGCTTTTATTTAGTTTCACCAGTACCGTTTCTGTCGGTCTGTAGTCAAATCTTGCAAGCTAAATTAGAGTGGGTCTAATTTAGCTCTCGATGTCCGATTGGAATAAAATTTGGTGTACTTATGTATATACATACAATTATATGGTACCATGGAGCTGGTCTGATCATGGAGACGGAAGATGGCCATACTTCTGAACTAAACAAGATAAACCCATCGAATTTTAGCTCGCTTGATTCGTCTTGACAAGTTCTCTGGTTATATAACTTTTTAGTCCTTTTTTATTTATAAACGGTAAACGGTACATGAGAGTACCGTTGATAAAGGGCCCTATAAATGCGAAAGGTTTGATTAGATCGATTTTGACTAGAACTTGGAGAGACATGACTAGAGAATCTACGTCCTCGCCGGTGAGGAGTGTTTAGTCTGATTGTGGTCTGTGTACCGGACGATACTTTTATTTTTTATATATATACGAGTAAAGAGGTAGGAAAAGGCCTGACCACTATTGAGCTGATATTAAGCAACAATGCAGTAGACAAAGGAGTACGTAATTTTAATGTATCAACGAACAAAAAACATTTATGATTTACATTGACGACCCAGTTGGCGCAGTGGACAGGTGTCCGCCCTCTGCGCCGTGGGTCCTGGGTTCGATTCCCGGCAGGAGCACAAATTCCTTCCCAAGGGATATTTGTGCTTCTGGTTCTGGGTGTAATGTGTGTGTGATATGAATGTTTCCGGCACCCACGATACAAGTCTTTGAACTTAGTGTGGGGCTGTGAGTGTGAATGCGTTTGTTTGTTTGTTTAATGTAAAAATATTATAATATTAAGTACTTATTTAAAAAATCCAATTACTACTGTAACTATTTGGCAAAGATCTTGCATCACAGAAGAACCAACGCCGTGGGAACGGTACCAATTTCAGCCTATTATCATTAACCACGTAATGAGCACATCGATTACACCGCGTCAAAGGTCGCAAAGTCAAGTTTCAGCGGCTGGTAGGTATATGGTCAATGCTGTTCGGGTAAAGAATAAGTTTTATAGTAGGTACAGATATGTAAACGTTGCGCTGAATTAAAAAATGTACTATATTTTAATTATAAAGCATAAATAAAACTAAAATCACGAATTATAGTCAACATTTTAAGGTTATTAAGTAAGGTGTTACACATTATCATCTTTAAAGCTTTCCTTATTAGTCAAGGATAAGGAAATTTAAAAAAAAAAGATGTCATATTTTTAATTAATTTAACTATGATAACGATATCTTATATAATGTTGTAATGATTATATTTACTTTATTTTAACCAATTTTAAATTATCTTAAATTATTAAAGGTAGTATTACAAATGTGGTATATATACGCTCAAAAACAATTTATCCTAGTATTGACTTTTGGAAGGCACAATTTTATGAAAACAACTAGCCGTGCCTCGCGGCTTTGCCCGCGTTGTCCTGGAACCTAAACTATCTATGTTCTTAATTTCATCTAAATTGGTTTTACGGAGATACACGGTAACAAACATTCACACACACAAACTTTTGCATTTTGACAAAATATTACTTTTTAGAATTATAAATTATGAATAACTCTCATGATAGTTTTTATACTGAAATGAATATTGTTATTTTTTTCTTTTACGATCTAAGATTAGATGTATTAGTTTTTGCATTAATAATATTAGTAAAAGATTATTAAATTACTTTTTATATTAATAGATACTTTTTAATACTAAAATGATAAATATGAAATAAAAAAATATTTGACCATTCAATATCTGCCCGTTGGCTTAGTTGGGTAATTGTTCGCCTTCCAAAAAATGTCGTAGAGAAATAATCATAGATCCGGATGCAGGGTAATGTTATCACTTCTATACATTCCTAATCTGGCAGTAGAGTCATTAACGTTCATGAGTGCCTCTTTGGGGCCCATGTGAATAAACGATTTTGATTATGATTGACTTTAGCAAAACCACAGGGTATACAGGGTAAACACACAAATTATAACAATAATTGCCTACAGTAATAATTGAATTAATTACTGTAGGCAATTATTTATTCCAATAAGATCTCTTCTGTACTTATTAATTAATCTTCTTTATAAAATCTGACCACTAGTGTTAAATGCTTCAATCTTAGTTGTAGTTCAAATACACTCGTTACACGGCGTGTCAATCAGTAAGCCGGCATTCAATTGGTATAATATAAACGTTACAAATAGCAATCAGTTGGTCGGGTTACATACGCATTACGGTCTTTTTAGTTTACGCTTTTGACCTTCGCTTGGGAATCAAAGAGTAAGGAATGTTCTTGAACTGCCCGCTGGTGAAGTTGATCGCACGTCTGCCACGCGTAATATTAAGTTCGATTCCTGGTAGGAACACTAATTTTCTCTTCAAGGGAATTTTGTGTTTTTGGTGTAATTGTGTATTTGATGTAAATGTTTCCGGCACCCATTTACAAGTCATTGGACTTAGTGCGTGTGAGAGTGTGAAAGCGTTTGTTTTTATATTTTAGTTTAGTTTATATGATTGGTATCTATAGGCATATGACGAGTTTCACATCACATATTTACACTAATATTGTAATTGCAAAACTTTATGAGTGAAGCGTGTGTGCATTAAAATCTTTGTAACCCATTCAATCTGAATCGTCAGGATAGATTTAGATGAAATTTGAAATGGAGATAATCACTATATAATACGATAAAAATGTACGATTTATTTAATATCCGAAAATATACGATTTATTTATATACCTACCATACTAGCTGACCCGGCGAACTTCGTACCGCCAATAAAAGTTGCCTACAAAAAATGTGATAAATGAAGAACCGCTTGACCGATTTTTTGCAAACTTCACATAAACCATCTACTAAATAGTCCCGCAAAGCCTAAAAATTTGGTTTGGATAGGTGAGCCCGTTCTTCAGTTATAAAATTACAACGTAAAGTGGCATTGATTTTTATATATATAGATATATTTTCGTGTGACTCGATTATTTTGTCGATTGTCCGATCGAGTTACACCGATCAGAAATCACTATCGGAGGGTGGTGTTCGGGGATTGGTAACGCATTATCATTCTCACTAAATGCTTAACTGCGCCGTCTAGGTCTAATGTATGTGCTTTTATGTCTGATAACGAATTCGGGGCCGAAAATAAGTCGACGGACAACTTAGCATAGCATCGACCTCCTCGTAAAGCACATACCGATGAAGTTAATTTAATTAGGTTAATTTAGTTTAGTTTGTAGTTAATATGTTTTTTTATCAATTATATTAGAAACATGTGTACAACACAATGGGAATGCACTGTGCATTTTACCGTTCATGTTTCTACACCGCAACATAAACCACCTTTTGCAGATTTAATTTTTTTTTCTAGGACTAGCGTTCTAACCATTCTCAATCATTTCTCGATTAAGGCTTGAGTTGAGATAGTGGAAGGCTAGCCTCCCACAGATAACAAGTAATGCTTTAAAAAGCTTTTTAAAATCAAGCTTTCACCAGTTGTAAATAAAACAAATGTTACAAAACCAGAGAACTTGTCAAATGAGCCCGAACAATGGGTTTATCTTGTTTAGTTCAGAAATTCCTATGACCATCTTTCCATCATAATATATATCATCATCGTACCATGTCATTGTATTAACGATACACCCTAAAAGATAACCACAAAGATACCTACACCAAATTTGAGTCCAATTGGACATCGGAAAGTGGGACAAATTTTGCTTGCAATATTAAATTACATACCGATAGACAGAAAACGGGATTGTGAAACTTAATAAAAGCTTAAAAAAATGTGTACATCCTCATGACCATACCCTATAGCTTTGATTTATAATCACTTCTGAAACTTCTGCATTCTATAAGCACCTTACATACCTGGCTGTCAATATCAGATGTATGATCGATGTATAGAATATTTGGCATTTTTCTACACAGAGTGATCATTGATCATTATTAGAAGCGCCGCTTTGATGTCTTTATCATGTTAATGATGGTTATTGGGAGGATGATTCGAGTACTAACAGTTTAGATTTTAGAACTGGTATTTATCATACTCAAATTATAAAAACCGAAGGTTTATGTGTAGGTATGTGTGTGCCCTCTTCATGCTTTTTTTTTTTTATTTTTTTATGCCTGATAGGCAAGCATTTGACCACAATCTCACCTGATGGAAAGTGATGATGTGGCCGAAGATGTAGCATGCTTGCCTAGAAGGTACCTATTCACTCTTGACTTGAAGACTCCCAGATTGTACCGTTCGGGGAACAAAGACGAAGGCAATGAGTTCCACTCCTTCGCAGTACGAATGATAAACGTAGAAGCGAAACGCTTCGAGCGAACTGGAGGTATGTCAACCATATATGGATGACGTTTGACAGTTTGTCTTGTTGTTAGATGGTAAAATGGACAAGTTGGAATTAACTCGTATAATTCCTGCGCACACTCTCCAAAATGTATACGATAGAATACCGATAGGCTCGCGACCTTACGTCGGTGACCGAGACTCTGCAATTTGGACTCGACCAGCTTATCATCGCCAATGAGTCTTTTTGCTCGTCGGTCGATGGACTCAAGAGCTTCAAGCTGGTACTTTGCGGATCCATCCCATAAGTGGCCGCAGTACTCCATACACGATCGGACTTGAGCTTGATATAAATTAAGAAGCTGCCCCGGTGTGAAGTACTGCCTAACCTTTGCGAGGATACCCAGTTTTTTAGCAGCCAGCTGAGCTCTGGCTTCGATGTAGGTACCAAAGTTTAGGCTCGACGACAAGGAAACGGCTCTGTAACGGCTGAATGGGTTTTTATACCTAGGATTAACACATAGGCTACTTTTTAACTTGATCGACACGAGCGCAGCCGCGGTGCACGGCTAGTGAGCTATAAGAAGAGAGACTACCTTCCATAATACAGGCTTGTCTAGTGTGGTAGCTAGAAATGAAAACTTATAGTATTCACTTTTACTTAGGTACGGTGATAAATAAATATTATAATAATAAAGTAATCAAATAATGATTTATGATAATATAATACAGTATGATATAGTAATCTTGATTATTCATATTTTTGTGTCTTTTGGGTTGAGACGATAAGAATGTGGGGACCGGGATCACACACAATCTTCAAAGAATTGTCAGGGCGTTCGGTCGTAGCAAAACGTGAACAGAATGCTGGCAAATATTTTGGACAGAGATTGAGCATTTTGAGTTCAATGCTGTTTGTTTTAAAATAAATTGTAAAAGGTTAGCACCTCAGAGTTTTTTTACAATCTGTCATAATGATGTAAGAAAAACAAATGCCAAGCAGAAGCTCAGTTTCACTCATTATTTTGAATGCACCCATCTAGTTCATGGTTAATGGACAAAAAGACAACGGAAAAAAATGAACCAACCCAACTATTTAGCATTCAACAAACAAACAAACCCACACCACTCCCCATGGTTTCGTACCATAGTGATTATCACCATGACATAGGACATGGGTAACGCAGACGGAAAAAAAAACCCGAATGTTTCGTGAATCCAAAACTGTTCTCGGAAGCGTGACTTGTAAAATATAATAATATTTGTAGTGTCTTTTCGAGTTTTATACCAATTTGAAAAGGAAGAGGTTCTTAATTTGACTGAATATTGCTTTTGATATATGGTAATGGTTATGGCGTGCTCTATCGTCGATCACATCATCGCTTACTATCAAGATTCCCATAATATACTTATCAGGAAACACCGAGATGATAATGATGAGATCAGGTAAGATGGTGATCAAAAGTTTGCCTATCTTGAAAACAAATATTTAAACGCAAGCTAAGCTCAAATAAGTTACTTGTTAAAAACTTTTTTAAAGACAAGCTTTTAGAAGTCCGCCATATTGGATTTAAAGTGACATCACTTTATTTTTCAAGTTATTATCAGCAAGCCCTTTCATTTGATACCCATATTGTAAGAGATGCATTAAAAAATACTTGTCCGCCATTTTGTGTGTTCCGCCATGTTGGACTTAGAATGACGCCACACAGCATTGTCATCCAAACTAATCGTGAATACAAAATTTCAGCTCAATCGGTTGAAGATATCTGCTTCAAAATTGCAAGATTCCACCCGAACAAACATACATACATACAGTGCAAGCTAAATAAAAGCTTGTAAAAACCGACTTCCCCGCTTTATCTTCGGAACCCTTGATCAGATTAAATAATTTAAACGCAAATTTACGCATAATTGAAAATTATTCAAAAACGAATGATCAGATCTTGATCAAATTTAAACGGGACCACATGGAAAGCACCAGCTATAAAAAAAAAGAATCACCAAATTTCTACCTAAAAAATAGTTCAGAGCTTCGACTATTTATTCATGTGTATTAACACATGACAAAAGTAGTCGATTGAGAACCTCCTCATTTAAAGTCAGTTAAAAATACCCACTCAGGCAAGAACCAATCCTTTGCGGTTCCCACATTAAAATTAGAAGCAAGACACTTCGTCCGCATTTCTGGAATATCTACCATAAAGATGTACGATTTGTTGGCAGGTTATTAACTAACTTAAAAAACGGGGGAGGTTCTTAATTCGACGTTATTTTTTTCAAGTGAACCGATTTTGATGATACTTTTTTTATACGAAAGCTGGTGCTTCCCATGTGGTCCCATTAAAATTTGATCAAGATCTGACCAGTCGTTTTTGAGTTATCTTCATATAATCTGATCAAGGGTTCCGAAGATAAAGTGGTGAAGTTGGTTTTTTTAAGCTTTGTTTGCATTTAAATTATTGATATTATGTTGATTGATAAGATACGATATTTAAAGCATTGATAATTGACTTTGTCAATATTAAATGTCAGAATGCATTTGCAAAGATTATTGTGCAATAAGAAAAAATATTTCTTGGAAACACACGACATTGACCTAAAAACTTCATCAATTCTTATTTTTTATATTAATTGATGCACTTACTGTATGCAGATAAGGTGAACTGATCTGATGCTGCAGATTACATCAAATATCTCTTTATTTCTTGTACTATTTTTTCTTTTTGGTTTAATTGTTTGTTTGCTTTTATAATTGGTTCGTGTATTTTTTTCAGAATACTTGACTTTATATTAAATATGATTCTTCTGTACGTGTGTATGTGACTTAACTCCTACTAATGGGCTGGACCGATATTGATAAAATTTTTTGTGTGTTCAGGTGGATTAAAAAATGATTTTAATTAACAATTACAACAAACTCACACACACACACATATCGTTATATCAATAAACGTCATTATTTTTGTCATCTTTATTTATTATGTTTTCTTAGGTGGAGATTTTTATTTAACAATATTTTTATAAAAGTAATGAATAATACAATACTACAAAATAACAAAATACTAAAAAACCTAAACCTAGTATGCCACCAGCAGCGGGGCAGTGCCCAAGCTGCCGGTAGGTCAGTGGTGCAGAGTGAGCCTCCTGACAATGCGTGCCGTGTCCAGAAATACTGCCTTCTGAATCGGACCCTTGATCCAACCAGTTAGCGATAGTCTCTTGAGGTGTTGATCAAGGCTCTTCGCTAGTAGCCCATTCGCCGAAACGACTTTCGGGACAATTATCGTCGAATCTACATCCCACATGGTGGTTACCTCGAAGGCTATTAGTCAAGATGCTTACTTAGCTTGTCCTTCTCAGCCTTCACGAGGTTTTCATTATGCGGGATAGTGACGTCAATGAGTACTGCCCGCCGCTGCGACCGGTCGTTTAGCACGATGTCAAGCTTTTGGCGACAATAGTCCTGTTATTATATTTATTTATTATTATTGGTTTAATAAAAAAATTGTCACTTTATAATTATAATGCTCTTTGTATTTAAGGGTTGGTTTTTGCCAAATAATTTTTAAATATAATATTTTATACATAAATTGAGTGACGAAACGAACAAGTACTTTGCCTGATAGTAAGCGTCAAGCTTGCTTATTACAGTTCGGTGCCACCAGAGTTTGAACTTAGGTCAAGATCCTACTCGGCAAATCACTTTCATATACTCTCACTTCTAGTTATCAAGCCGATGTTTTATAAAAAAGGTTGTTTCAAAACAGTCCAGCCATGTAATCGAACTGAAATCAATAAATCTTGATAACAATCACAGCATCCCACGATCTTTGCCTCGGCTAATTGCATGTTGCGCATACGCAGCGCAGTAGCAACCGGTACCAATACCACAAGGATGGCTTTAAGGAAATAGCGGTATTAGGTAAAACTTATTTTGGTACTGTACCGCTACAGAACAGAAACACACAAAACAGAAGGTGTGTAAATTATCTACTGATTGCAGTAAAATATTTTTTTACTACAGAAACTGCTTTATTAATAATGGCGTATTTTTTTGTGTGACGTTTTCATTTTTATACGTTATAAATAATTCCAAATACGCGACGCATATAAACGCTTTCACTCATTTAGACATTAAGTTCGATGACTGGCGTCGTAGGTACCGGAAACATTCACACCACAATCACAATCACAACCAGGACCAAAACCAGGAACAAACATATACCTTAAAAGAATAGAGAAAACTTGTGTTCCTGCCGAAAATCGAATGATTCCCAGCAGAAGTTTTCTTGGAAGTTGTAAACGGGAGTGGCTCATGACGTCACGCCTAGTATACTAAGGCGTGACGTCACGTGCCACTCCCAAACTTTGACGCTCTCTATTTTTGTCATTATTTGTTTAATTGACAAAATAAAAAATACCAGTCTAATATATTTTGATAATCTATCTGACAGACTAATTAGAATATAATTTCTCTTTAACCAGGCCACATCGTTATTGTACCGATATTGCTTGCACAAATTCAGTCTCTCTGTGACGAGTCTGTCCGCGTAACGCTGACCCGGAGTTAAGTGTAGACGAGCCCTAATTGGTTAGAACAAAATAAAAGTAAGATTTATTTACCAGTCATTTTTATATGCTAAAATGTATGCAAAGTAGCGTGACAAAAGAAATTCTCGACCGCCCAAGGTAGAATAAAAATAAATAAAGTCCACCACAGCAACAAAGGTTTTTTGATATATTTTAAATTAATCTTATTTGAAACTATCAAGAAACAACCGCACTCACAGCACAGCTTTATCAAGAAACTTGTATTAAGCTTTCCCATCCTATGGTAGAAGCAAATGGTACACTTGAAAACAACAAATTAGCTCTTGTAAAGAAAACTGTTTTCTTCTGACTATGGATACAAAACTGCAGTGGGGTCCTCATATTGATGTGCTTGCAAGTTGCTTGAGTTCTGCTGCTTTTGCAATCTGTAAAATAAGACAATTGACTGATGTAGTGACGGCAAGGCTGGTTTAATTTGTATATTTTCATAGTTTGATGAGTTACGGAATCTTACTATGGGGATATGCAACCACGGCGCAGAGTGCGTTTAAAAAATAGAATGAAAAAATGTGCCACCGAGTTTCATGCCAGGTTATTCTCGAGATGGCTGAAAAAAACATAGAGCCATATTTAAATTTTATATAGAACGCAGGCTGTCATACAGTCAGTTTAATTTTATTACTTCAAAAATGCGTTGCTATAAATTAAATTAATAGACGGTATTAAGTGAATACTAAGTACATACAGGTAGTTAATAAAATAAATACTCAATACTCAATAATTATATAATAATATTAGCTTCTTAGCTTCAATAGTTTTGCGACTTGAAGTACAATTAATATTATGTATTTTACAATAATTATAATTACAATTCGCAATTAATATAAGTTGTTTAAACTATCTCGCAAAGAACGGCATCGCCGCGCCACGCCTTGTAATATGTACGTTAATATGCACGCCCTGTTGACACCTAAGACTTAACAGAGAAGAAAAGTTATATCTTTTAAAAATAAAAAAGCCGCACCATAAAAGTCGCTGGTCTCAATTGTTGGAATGATGTTCCATAATTAAACGCAAGCAAAGCTGAAAAAAACGACTCCACCGTTTTATCTTCGGAACTTTGATCAGATTAGATGTACTAAACACGCATTATTGACGATATTTCAAGAGCTACTGATCAGATCTTGATCAAATTTAAATGGGACTAATTGGAAAGCAACATCTTTCAAACAAAAAATAATTTCAAAATCAGTTTACGTGGAAAGAAAATATGAGGTAGCCAAAAATAATCCTTTTTGTGAAGTCGGTAGAAAAAGTGCTTGGTATTTTACAAATTAGCCTGTATATTTCTAATACGGAGGTTAATAGAAGCTTTTAAAACTTTTCCATGTTTTGTCTGTTTTTTATGATCCGTTTTAATTGCTTATGCTGTACTTAAACTTTGTATCGGCGACATAACTACAAATTCAAAGCAACAAATACTTGCGAGAAGCCTCAAAAGCAATAAGGTGGTAGATCACAAATGCAGTGTAGCTGAAGTTAATTTATTTTTAACGGTACTAAACTACTCAACTTAGCGAGCATTTGTATAACTAGTCTGTGGTTAGTTGACAACAAATTATTTAGCAGCGTTGGGTAGTGGAGTGGAACAGTTTTGATACTTTTGCAGGGACAGATGGAACAAGTGGCAAAATCAACATTTTGAAAATACTCCTGCCGTTCTTCTGTAAAACGGTAAGTTTTTGCTATACATTGCGTACACTCCCGATCAAGTCACATTTAAAACATAAATAAAAACATAAACGCTTTCACACTCACAGCCCCACACTAAGTTCGATGACTGGCGTCGTGGGTGCCGGAAACATTCACAACACAAACACAATCACAACCAGAACCAGAAACATTTTTTTTCCTTGGGGAGAAAACTTGTGTTCCCGCCAGGAATCAAACCCGGAATCAAATACCCCTGCTTAGAAGGCGAATGCCACCCAACTAATCCAACGGCCAGTTCAAACAACATCAAATTGGTCAAGCCGTTTGGAAGGTTTGATGCAACAGACAGATACACAAATATGTACACCCCTTTTCTGCGTCAGGGGTCAAAAAGAACAGTTATTTTGATGATCATTGCTTTTTATATTTTTATTATACTTTAGTTAACTAAAAAAAATTAAACACATTCATAATTAAGAGATTAGAGTGCGTATTTAATTGACTGTGTTTTTTTTTTCATTTGTTTAATTTTTTCCATTTTTAAACGTAACACAAAATAACAAATCGCTATTAAAATATTAAGAAATACTCTTATTCATATTATACGTGTTTATCGTGAAAACATCTCTATACTTCTGATATCACTTGTAGATCACTGTGTTTCTGTATGAACGTTTTTTCAATGAAAATATAATTGCGTAACTAGTTTAATCATTATTTAAGTCTAGTAATATTTTATACTTGCAGATATTGAATTAAGCGTGAATTATTGCAGGTAATTGAAGTGCATTGACTTAATTTTTACGGCATTGTTTAAACCACCATGATCAAAGCAGGTTTTAAAAGTGCTAAATAGTTACTTGGTTTAATTGAACACAATTTTATTGTGTGTATTTTAAATCTATGGAGGAGGCCTTTATCTAACAGTGGTTTCTTATAACGCACCTCCGTTATAAGAAGCTAATGATGATGTTTTGATAAGTGTAAGGGTAATAAATTCAGCTGTAGGAATATTAATGGATTTATTTCCCGTGGTCTAACTACGTTGTGCACCATAGAAAAACACATAGAATAAAACAAAAAAGAAATTCATATACAAAGTTGTAACAATGTGGACTTATTTTTACTGCGTTAACTATGTGATCAAAGCGTGAAAGTATCAAAACCCTACAGCCTCCTATAAAACTAACCTCATTGCGGCAGCATTACAGTCTACCACGGAAGTGTAAAAATATAATCTATTTTAAACATTTGTCGTGCCTAGGGAGTAATAATACTAGATGTGGTTAGTACGGTTTAGCGGTTATTCTTGTAGCTTCACTGTTGTATACGGATTATAATAATATTAACGGTCACTTACTTGCCTACTTACTACGAGTATCATCCCTCACTTACGTAGGTACTATTATATGAAAATGCGAACGCGTTTTCAGCGTTTTGAAGCAGAATGTTAACTTTATTAGAATGAACTAGCTGTACCTGGCATGCGTTGCAATGTCACGTAAAGGTAAGAAGCATTTCATCTCTTTCACGTTTATGGTTGCCTGGTACTTTAATACCATAATGAAAACTTGTTGACTAGATTATTACCTTCTTCATGTTTATGTTTGCCTAGTAGATATACTTTACCAACCATGACCGAGCTTTGCTCGGTTTTTTAATGGTAAATGACGTTTTCTAAATTTAGATCGATTTATCGCCCCCGAAACCCCCTGCTTACAAAATTTCATGCAAATCGTTGGAGCCCTTTCCGAGTTCCTGATTACACATAAATATATATATACAAGAATTGATCGTTTAACGGTATTAGATATAATATAGGTAATAAACAGCTAAATTCGATATTGTAATATGTCATCTCCTTTTTCCACGTCCTTTAATAATATATTATAATGAGCTTTATGGCTTTGTATGTAACTAGCAGAAATACTTGTTGTAAGTCTATATTAAGCCTACTTTAATATCGATTTGTGTTATATTTTTCATGTTGGTGGGCATTTTCATCTGCTGAGCTGGCTACCCTGTATCACAAATGTAATAAAGCTGTAGTTGATTCAGACACAAGTTTACCAATACGTAAACGTTTATTAAAATCTCGGTCTGCTCTCGACACGAAACTGTCACTTTTTTTTCAGCTAATTATTACTTACCCATCGAAAATCAGAAAATATCCCCCCCCCGTCTTACCACCGTGGACTACCAGACATTTTTTTTTATTGTAAGAGAAAATTTTAGAAGCCTCAGGATTTTCTTTCATAATATGTAAAAAATAATGTAAAAATTTATTGAATCGGCTCAGTTTTGAAGTAGAAAACAGAGCAATACGAAACGTTCTTTTTTAATGTACGATAGGCAAGCGTTTGACCACAATCTCACCTGATGGAAAGCGACGATGCGGCCGAAGATGTAGCATGCTTGCCTAGAATATACCTATTCACTCTTGACTTGAAGACTCCCAGATTATACTGTTCGGGGAACAAAGACGAGGGCAAAAACGTCATCGTATCATAAGTGGTCTGAACTGCAGCTACCACTCTACGGCACTCGACGGTAGCAGACTTATGGTGCAGATTTTCAAATTCTTTCTAGATGATTTCGACAGCTGTTCAATATTTTATCCATATGATTATTCCTTATAATCTTATGCGTTATATCTTAATCGGGTGCGCGTTCGCCTTCTAAGCAATAGTATCGGCTTCGATTCCCGGCAGGAACACCAGTTATCTCTGCAAAATTTGTGTTTCTGTTTGTGATTGTGTGTGTTATTAAACGACCGTTTACCACAGTTTGATGATCTCGGTCCTTATTAAATTAGAAATAAACATTCTTTCGGATACATTAACCTTTAGTTGACAGCGGCTCACACGGGAAAAACGTGGCGCTAATCAAATTAATAACAGATATAACTTGATACACCTTTGTTAGCACTGCGTTTCCACAACCAAAACCTGTAGACACTTCATAGTTAATCTTCTTTAATAATTTGAACGGAACTGGGAGGTCTGTACAGTGCTAGAGAGATCTATATATAATGGGTGGTTGAAAGGAAGCAGTAAAATTTCTTAGCATAAGGCACGGGGAATGTGAACTTAGATGGTTAAAATAACTTGTTTTATGCATTTGTTCATCTGAGTCATATTATTGAAGATAGAAATGTAGAAACTTTTCGAAGAACTTCGAATTCGTATTCGATAATAATACGCAATCTAAAAGTTCGCACCAAATATCACACATTTATAAAATAACTAGCCGTGCTCCGCGGCTTCGCTCGCTATTATCAAATTAAAAAGTAGCCTATGTAATTAACGTATAGGCTACTTTTTAATTTGATAATAGCGGTAGGTATAATCTATGTACATTCCAAATTTCATCCAAATCCGTTCAGCCGTTAAAGCGTGAAGAGGGAACAAAAATACTTACACAATTGGATTTATAATATTAAGTAGGATACAATTGAATATTTGTGCTTATGTTCTGGATTTGATATAATAAAATAAATTAAATTTATTCATTAAAATAGGGTATTCCACCGATCTAACTGATTTTTATTAAGGTATTACTGATTTTTTGTCCGCATAAAAAACTTAGTACATTATATGTTGAGTTCTCCTTTTTTGTCGTTACTCGGCATGTGCATTTCGTCATATATTAATAATATAGGCAAGTAAATATAAAATGTAACGTGTAGTAGAAAAAAAACGATTTGGCGTAATTGTGGTGGCATTACTATAGCAAGTGACAAAAATAAGTAGAAAAGCTATGGTTGTAAAAGTTACAGTGCATAATATGACCAAGTAATATTTTTTTTCGAAACTCATGACACATGTTTTCTACTAAGTGTGGGGACGTACTTACCAACGTGTTAATAAGTGTAACACAGATAGGCTCTTAAATACAGAACCTCCTCTTATACAGGATATGGCGAAAAATAAACGTATATTAAATAATCGTCCCTTTTTTAGCTATTTAGTCTACACGGATTTAGTTATACTAAGTGTTAATTTAAATAATAACACAATAATTTACGAAACAAAAACTGAGGAAGTGACGTCATCAAAAAAGAAGTAATTCACTCAATTAAGCTGCACAAATGGCGGACGATCTTGAATACCTATTTATCTGACAATATGTTGCTGTACGTTGTCTGTAAATTAAGATTGCATTAATTTAATAAAAAAAAAACTGTTTTTATAATTAATGATCTACCTGTGACATATTATAATTTTATATAAATAATAATTATTGTTTCTTTGCGTGTTTGTCCTAAATGCGTTCCTAAACCGTTAATCCGATTGTGATGAAACTTGTATGAGTTGTTACGCAAAAGGTCCTCGTACTAACAAAAAAAAAAAACTGATTGATAAAGTTCTGTTACTAGTCACATACAATCCCACATTAAGTCAGCAGCACAAATTTCTCTGAGCGAGGAAAATAATTGTGCTCTTACCGGGAATCGAACTCAGAACCCTCAGCGTAGAAAGCAAAGTCTTGCCCATAACGCCAACAGGGTTGTCACAGCAAAAGAACACACAATATTATTTTGATGTGGGAAATATTTGTATACTTTTGCACGTCCGCAAATATCTGGGCCTAAAATATAAGTAAAACAATTCAATTACCAACTACGTAAAGTCACGACTCAAACTAGTCTAATAAAAAACGAGTTAACCCGTCCGGTAGCTATACGAGAAAACCCTAATGATCCAAATTATAAACCACTTTTTAGGTCCATCAAAAATCCATAATTACGTGATCGAGTTTTAATTTTTTTGGGGTTTGGTTGGTAATTTTCCGACTACCGACATGCCGGTAGTCAAATCAGGATAGGTCTTTATTGAGGTGTTAAATTTTGATAAAAATAAACTTAACAAAAGCTGATCCCCACAGATACATATATATTTTAATTCGCGATTGGAAAAAATATAATTACACACGTTGGCAAAATTGTAGAGGTAGGAATTTAGAGTTTGTATGCGGCAGTACAACGCCATTGCCAGAGATTCAACCACCAGCAGTAATGTGCAACAATTTTTTTTTTCTATAGTTTTGGCTTCGCAATCTTGTGCATTTAGCCAGTGTCAAGTGATAATTTATTTCAAGTGTATTTCATATTATAGGTCCTAGTCACAAGTCACAGTCAAAGTCAAGTAAAAGAGTCAAGGTCCAGTCTTGTCAAGTCATGCCCTAGTAAAGTGGTAGAAACTTTACTAGAACTTCTATTGGAGTTTAGGAGCGAAGGTGAAAATCACTTTTTTCAACTTTGTATGATTTGCCTACACTTAAGCACGTTCACTAAGTATTAACGGTTAATAATCCACCACTATTACACATTAACACTCGAAGAATCACAGGTTTTGGAAAATTTTACAAAATCAACAACGCCATTTTTTCACTTTCGCGGCAAAACTATGTGCAACAATTACTGAATTTCAGATTAAAGGGCAATGTTTTCAGTAAAATTATAGGCCGTTAAGAGATTTTATTTGTACTATCTCAGAGTGACAAGCGTAGTGCAGGATTTTGAAATATTTTATTCATGGCCTGTGATGGGCAAGCGTTACACTTATTACCAGCCGAGCGTAGTGCTTGTCTCATCTCTCAATTAAATTTAAAAAAAAACTTTGTTACAACAATTTGTATCAGGTGAGATAGTGGCCAAATGCTTACCTATATGCCATAAAAAAAACAGCAATAATAATTAGAAGTAGGTTAATTTTAGGCTGATTTTATAGATTTCTCCTATTCTGAAGTATGTTTAAATACAAGCCAATCTTAGGCAGTGGATAAAAGTATAAAATAAGATTTCTAGTTATTTTTTTTTTTATTTTTTATACTGTATAGGCAAGCATTTGACCACCATCTCACCTGATGGAAAGCGATGATGCGGCCGAAGATGTAGCACGCTTGCCTAGAAGATACCTATTCATTCTTGACTTGAAGACTCCTAGATTATATCGTTCAGGGAACAAAGACGCGGGCAATGAATTCCACTCTTTCGCAGTACGGATGACAAATGTAGAAGCAAAACGCTTTGAGCGAACCGGAGGAATGTCAACCGTGTATGGATGACGTTTGCCAGTTTGTCTTGTTGTTAGAAGGTAAAACGGGCATGGGGGTATTAATTAGTTATCATTTATTTTCTATACAGAACCCTTTTCAAATAATGCCATATGATATAGGTATCATTTTTTATCATGTCTACACCAACTTGACCCAAAAACCTTTTTGATTTGGCACGAGTCCGCTAAAATTGATTTTTTCCGCTTGCATCCCGACAAAAAACTAATTGCATTTGTTCTTTAGTTTATTTTTCGGTTTTCGTAATTAGACTTGCCTAAATGTTTTGGATGTCGTGATCTCGCCCGATTTAAAGGTTTCTTGGTAATTTACTTTTTGATTAGATGATGTCAGATGGTAATCAAAATAGGTCACTGGATTGACCTCTGCGACTTAATGCACAAATTGGTTTAGCAAAAAACTGGGTAAGTATTTTACAAAAACTAACAAATGAAGCTTGATTACTCGTAAAACAGTTTGCAGTTTTTGTTACGAGAATAAATAGAGGAGATGAACCTGTCAGTTCATGTTTTAGATTACAAATTACAATGCTTGTTATTAACCTTCGTTGTCAGTTTTGACATGGGCTAACAACACATGTAATATGGATCTAGATCTATATAGATAAAAATAATAATTTGTAGTTCTAGAACTAAAGATTCTTACTTTCATCATAACTTTTCACCAAACCATACCTCTCTGTTAAGCATCTAAGTAAGGTGACAATAAAAGAGAATGAAATTAATTTATTTATCAAAATACTGGCACTTATTTGGCTTAAAGTATTAGCATTGCAATTCAGAGAGGCAATGCCGTCAGTACCATGGGAACGCTACCCACTGGTATTGGGCTTGAGCACTTGAGTTACCTATATAAGCTCGATGTCTTGTAGGTAACTTAGTTCTTTGCTGTTTATAGTTTTAGTTTAGTTTTAGGAAATATAGACAATTGGCCAGTAGATAAAACTAGAATGGAAAAAAAAAGAGAAAAGAAAAATATCCTATATGACAATAATATTATTTGATAAACATACAGATTGATCGTGTATAGAGGAATAGGAATAAAAATATTGTATTAGCATTTTATTAGTATACCAAGGAATAATCTTTTAAATACTTGACTTTGTGTTCGATACATCTAATTTTTATACAAAGAAATTATTAGAAGTAGGTATCTATTGTTAGGTTTTTTTTGCTACGCCAGAAAAAAATTCGTCACTAATAAAAATATTTGGCATGTAATATTTGGCAACATAATTAAACGCAAGCGAAGCTTAAAAAAATACCGACCTTATCTTCGGTACTCTGATCAGATTAGATGTACTAAACACGCATTATTGACGATATTTCAAGAAGTACTGATCAAATCTGTTGGAAAGCAATATCTATTAAACTAAAAAAAAAAAAAACGAAATCGGTTTGAGAAGTCGGTAAAAATGACTACTCTAGAAACCAACAATTTTTTTTTATTGTAGTTGTAGGGCTATCTATGTAAATCAAACATCTTGGCGAAAAATAATAGACTATTCAAAAGTAACATTTTTAATTTATATTTTTTCTATTATAATTAGCCTTGTTGGACCTAATAAAGACAGTACACATTTTTTTTTAATGTTTGTTACTCGCGTAACGTGTTCATTAACTATCTAAAGTGTTGTAACACTACTTCATCGAGTTATTATAATATTGATGACTTTACACAAAGCACTAGGAAGTAAGGAAGTGCAGGCTACATCAATAATCCGTGGCAGAGGCCAGTCGGTGTCAGCTCTCAATAACATATGGAAATGGGATCGGGGAGCTTCGGTTGGGAGGGATTCTCACAGGTTGGCTTACTCGCAGAACGTCCCATTCGCATTCGGTCACGCAGTCGCAAAACGTCCCATTAGCAGAGTGTCCCATTCTCAAATCGTCCCATTCAAAGAACGTCCCATTCTCAAACGGTCCCAATCGCAGTACGTCCCATTCTCAAACCGTCCTATTCGCAGTCTGTCCCATTCTCAAACCGTCCCATTCGCAAAATGTCCCACGCATACATCACATTAATAACAATAATAAAATAATACCAAATGGAAAGCACCACCTCTCAAATTAAATCTGTTTAAACTGCCTTGGTTTAGTTAGGTGAGCGTTCGCCTTCTAAGCAGGGGTATTGGGTTCGATTCCCGTCGGGAACACAGGTTTTCTTCCCAAAGAAGATTTGTGTTTCTAGGTCTGGTTGTGATTGTGTGTGTGATGTAAATGTTTCCGGCACTCACAATACAAGTAATCGAAATTAGTGTGGGGCTATGAGTGTAAAAGCGTTTATTATGTTTTTACGCCAAATACAAAGCTTTAAACTTAACTAAAAATAAAAGGCAAATGTATAAAAATTAAAACTTATATTAAATTTTGATTGAAATTAAAACAATACGGAAACTTTCTTCTATTTTTATTCATCTATAGACTTTAATAGTAATGATATCATCGATAAAAATATGATCTATCTTTAATTATAAAAACTGGTATTTTCTGAGAAAATAAATAATCAAACTAATATTATAAACACGAAAGTTTGCGCGTAAGTGTGTAAGTATGTTTGTTATCTCGCGCTGTAACGGCTCACGGATTTTGACGAAATTTGGAATATGTAGCATACCTAGGATTAACACAAACGCTAATTATTAACTTACAAACAACAGACAAACAAACGCATCAACACTCACAGCCCCACACTAAGTTCAAAGACTTGTATCGTGGGTGCCGGAAACACTCACATCACACATACATTACACCCAGAACCAGAAGCTGTTTGTGCTCCTGCCGGGAATCGAACCCAGGACCCACGGCGCAGAGGGCGGACACTTGTCCACTGCGCCAACTGGGTCGTCAAACTTGATAACGCACACGGCACGAATATTATAATTTAAAATAATTATAAAATAAATCACAGCTGGTAACTTCTATACTCACTTTTTTTTTTAAGTTCCAGTAAGTGAGCAAACACCCTTACTTCTCCGGTGATATGATGATTAATGAACCTCGTTCCGTTCGCACGTTCCCAAGTTCGCAAACTAATATGTTTAGAATGTTAGTTTATGACGGATTTGCCTCGATTCTGCTTGAAAATGGATGACTTGAAGATCAATGCTTGAACTTGGCTTGAAATGTTTGCTGACTTATTTTGTTGGAAGGTTTGAATGGAAAGAATAATCACACTTTACATTAATATTATTGTTAATTGAAAGTTACTATTCTGTTTGTCTCTACTCGGCATTCACTGAAGTTTTTGTTTTTATGTTTCACATTTATAATTATACTAATTTATTCAAAATTTTTATTTTTAGCCATCTTTACAGGGATACCCTACTACAATAGTGTAAGTCAACAATACTTATAATAACGGTACCGAAAAATAAATAAATCCATTTTATTTGTGACTATTCTAAATAGATTTGAAAACTCCTCGATAGTAGAGTGAAATTTGGCGTAAATCTGTGAAATTATGGCATCCTATCATAAAAATAACTTGATATGACATTTTTTTTAAGACTTGTCGACCCAGTTGCCGCAGTTGGGCCGGTCTCTACCGTCTACGCCATAGGTCCTGGGTTCGATTCCCGGCAGGAGCACAATGTTCTTTCTGAAGGGACATTTGTGCTTCTGGTTTTGGATGTGATTATGTGTGTGATGTTAATGTTAATGTTTTCGAGGCCCACGACACAAATCTTTGAATTTAGTGAAGGGCTGTGAGTGTGAGACAATCACGCCTTTACCATATCTTCTACGTCAATAAGTATTACATAGGTATTACCAATCTATACATATAAAAATCAATGCCACTTTTCGTTGTTATTTTATAACTCAAGAACGGGCTCACCTATCCAAACCAAATGTTTAGGCTTTGTTCGGACTATTTAGTAGATGGTTTATGTGAAGTTTGCACAAAATCAGTCGAGCGGTTCTTCATTTATCACACCCGGGCGAAGCCGGGGCTGATCGCTAGTTATTTATAAACTTGAGTCAATGTGAAACAAATAATTCAAGTCACTCGCTCACACAAAAACACGTCTATTTAAGCTGAGCAATAAAAAAACAGAGTAGACGCATGTCACATCCCATTCGAACCCCATTCCAAATTCAAATTCGAAATCGTATCGCGTCCTGACGTTTCCGCTACGTGTCGTTTCCGTCGCGCATGCGTACAACGAATCAGTAATCGCGCGCTTTTACATTAGTTTTTTTTACTTTTTTCTAGATGTATATGTATCCTGTTTTTGATTGATGGTGGAGAGATAGGCTGGCGATGGTACCATTGACTATGGAGTAAACAATAATATGTAACTTCCAATCTTGCGACTAGTCGCAAGATATATATCTAGTAAATAGGTAAATAATAAATAGGTATCTTTTATGCAAACATGTGACACCTTCGGCTGCATCTTCACTTTCCATCAGGTAAGTGTCAAATGTTTTAAAAAAACTCACTCCTCACGCTTACATTTTTGACTAATGAAAACATACTATTGCCGTTAATTACTGTTTTATTTTTATTATTGTTTTTTTCACATACATTTGTGACGTTTTTGATACATTATTTTATATTAGTTTATCCTACTGTTATTTAAGATGTAGATACATATAAATTTATCGGATATTAATTGTAACAATGTGACTTGCCCAGTGTAACAATCTTTGTTATAAGGCGAATAAATAATTCTATTCTATTCTATTCTATGTAATTATTAACGTAAAACGTTTAGGCAACTTTGTTGTTCCACTAAATTAAATAAAGACACATCCTGACGATGGACAGCTAAATTAGTTGTCCTTCATCAGGATGTGTCAGACGCGCGATAGGCGGAGGCGAGCGGTTCGGGCCTCGGTGCGTGACTATGTATTTCTGTAGTAGTAAGAAAATTATCACTTCATTGACTGTTTAAGGTTCGATAACTGATCTAGTAACTCAGTTGTCATAGTGGCTCAATGAGTAGGAAATTGCGACCATCAAACTTTAAACATACATTATTTTGCTGTTAAGTATGATAGATTTTGTTAAGGAAACGATGTTTTAATCATAAAAGTATATCTGGCAACTAGATGATAAATAGCAATTTCATGCAAAATGTTCATGAAATTGCTAAGCAACTACATAAACATAAACACAAACGCTTTCACACTCACAACCCCATACTAATTTCGATGACTTGTGTCGTGGGTACCGGAAACATTCACATCACACACACAATTAATCATCAATCACACAACAATGAATAGGTATTTACTAAGCAAGCATGCTCCACCTTAGACTACGTCACTTTTCATCAGTTGTGATTGTGGTCAAACGTTTGCTTAGTCAGTAATACAAAAAAAACAATCACAACCAGAACCAGAAACACATATTTTCCTTTAGGAGAAAACTTGTGTTCCAGCCGGGAATCCAACCCGATACCCGTGCTTAGAAGGTGAACGCCACCCAAGCCAACGAGTAGTTCTACTAGTACATAAATATTTATTTTTATTTATCGCAACTAGTTGCTAAAGAGAAATCATCTATTCTTCAATGTTACATTTTGCGACTAGTCGCAGTACTGTTATCACCCTTAGGATCTCATTGAAAAATGGTGCGCCTGTATTCAGAATGCATGCCATGGGAGTTATGCCGCGAAAGAGAAAAAATGGCGGTGTTGATTTTGTACAATTTTCCAAAACCTGTGATTCTTCGAGTGTTAATGTGTAATAATGGTGGATTATAAACCGTTAATACTGAGTAAACGTGCATAAGCGTAGGCAAATCATATAAAATTGAAAAACGTGATTTTCGCCTTCGCTCCCAAAACTCCAATAGAAGTTCTAGTAATGTTTCCACCACTTTACTAGGGCATGACTTGACTTTGACTGGACCTTGACTCTTTTACTTGACTTGTGACTAGGACTTTTAATATAAAATACACTTGATATATATTATTACTTGACACTGGCTAAATGCACAAGATTGCGAAGCCTAATTAATAAAAAAACCGCATGCCATGTCAGTTTTCTGTTAGCAATCGGTTTTTAAAATTCCTGTTAAAAAAGCATTTAAATAGGGGGAAAAAGTGATTCTATAGGTTTTAAGAGTATAAAAATCTTTATGTATTATTTTATATTATATTTATTTATTTGGTAAACCAAACAACCTTCTAACAAAATAAGTAAAAATATTATATTTAAAATTTTATGCATGTTCCCTTATCTACGAGAAGATAGCTAAGGCATATATCTGTTATACGCCTTCGCTACTTTTAACCATAAACCGTAAACCGACCAATTTATTAATATATATATAAAATCATTAAGCATTATTAATATAATTAATATGCAACCTGCTCGACATAAAGCCGCGTCCACACCGGCACGTTTCAAGCGATGACTTCATCTGTCAACGACCAATCACGGACGTGATACATATCAACAAGTGACTACATAAATCAATGGCTAAACACCGGGGAATAAATTAGTTTATTTATAGCTATGGTTTAATAAAGATTCAGTTTTAGGTTAGATTTAAGATTCTTGGTTCGCTAATCATGAACTACTTTGTAGTCACCACCATCGACCACCACTTTTTATGGTGTTTAGGAAAGCATTTGCACCACCATCTCACGTGATGGAAAGTGATGAAGCGGCCAAATATGTCACATACTTGCTTATAGAAAAGAGATATTCGTACATTTAACTCTTGATTTGAAGACTGCAGATATAATATTTTTAATAACTCTCAGTAAGCTTTCTACATTCTAAGCAAGAAATAATTTGAATTCGAAAATACAAAATATTTTTTTTATTATAACTTGATTGGAAAACAAAGCTCACTTTAATACAATTACATTGTTAACCACACATAAACACAATTACCAAACACTAAGCCACAGAAGGGCCACTCTAATTCTAATTCACCTACCGAACGTCCACTGCGATTGTGACGTAGATTAAGCATGCGAGACACGCGCGATGACGTTATAGACCGCACGTTAAATAGGGAACAATGATCTATATACGAGGTGTACACGAGCGATGGATGGTGAGCTGAATGATGATTTGCTGGAATAGAATACGTTCTATGTTAGGTAGCAGAAACGACAATAATTTAGGCATGTGTAAGTTTTGCAACATTTTTTGTTTCCAAACCAAAACCAACTTTGCCTCTGTATTTCTCCGGAACGATGCTCTTTCTCGTTAGGTTTACATACGGAGATCATGGTTAGTACAAATCGAATAAGTTTAAAAATTAAGTTGACTATCTTGACGACGACGTCTCATTTTCAATAAAACTTTAGGATTACGTAAAAATAGGCAACCTAACCGGCTTCAGGCTTTCAAATATTTTTTTTGCTTATATTGATTTCAGTTGAATACCATTAAATTTTTCATTGATTATATAGCTCTTGATTCATTAATGACTGAATCCAGGTCAATTAATGTACGCTGGAAATATGGGGAAACATACTCAAAACAAAAAAAGGTAGAAAACAATATTCATTAGTCAAATATAATTGGAAAATTATTAATATTCAATTTGTTATTTTGCTGCTATCTTTTCTCTTTCAACCGGACCCAGTTCTATTTACACAGTCCTGTTATATGTTCTGGCTAAACAGTGATGATACCTAAGTGCATTATAACGTTAAATCTATAAATATACTTGATTAATTAATAATGATGATGAAATTACTTATATTAATAAGAGAAAAAAAAATTTAATTTTAGTTTTTCGATGAGGCATATTATAAATAAGCGAATATTATCACTCAGTGTCACATCTGTACTCAACATAATCTCTGTCAATATTATAAAAATTCAAAAACTTATTTAAATGTAGTATCACCGAGATACGATCTTTATATACGGGATTTCCGGCGTCTACGTTATTGTCGGGCCTATCGCTAATTTCTTCGGAAACCTGAATCATGCACTAGATAGAAAGGACGTTTACTCTTTTCCATAATAAGTAAGATATTATCATAAAATGTTTGTGTTGATTCACATAGTATTATGAGCCATGTATACCGACGGAATGATAAAAAAATAAAAGAATCTTTCTGGTACATTGGTTCTAAGCAATCACGTAAATAGCCATAATATCATTATTCTTAATTCATAAATTAACAAATCCGCAAAAGACTAGATACTATTCTATTTATAAGTCCTAATTTTTGATAGAACTCATTTTTATGTGCCATAAGCATATCTAATTATTCTTTTGCAAAATTTAACTGTACCCAGCGAACTAACTGCATATTTTTATAAGCCCAAAAACCTTACCTAACCTATCCGAATCAGATCCGGACGAAAATATGTATGCATAACAACGTTATGACAAATGATAGGACACGTAAAATTAGGCAAATCAACGGGGTCACCGGAAATATAAGAATATGGCCATATTCCCCATAATCCCAATTTGCAAATGACTGTAATATTAAACATTCAAAACGGAATAAACAAATAATTACGGGAAAATCGAAAAATATCGGGGAACACAAGGAAGGCTTAATAAGTTTAAAATAAATCATAATAATATTTATTTCAAGAATGTAGGTAATTAACAATATGGTAACAATACTTTCGAAACATACATAAACCATTAAAATGTGATCAACTAAAGATGCAAATAGACTTTTTCATTCACTAGAAAAACTCTTCCTGTGATTCTAAAATTAATTTCCATATTATTGCTACGTAATGCACTTATAACTCACCCGACTTGTCAGTGCCGCTGCCGTCACCTCTAACATTTGTATTTTATTAGAATTAAACGTTAATCTCGTAGATAAAATAATGGCGAGTAATTAATTAAAAATGTATATTTTCGACTAAGCTAATTTGTTTCTATATAAGAATATTACATAATACATTTGTACATTAAACTGCATAATACCTAGTAAATTTTTTATTTATTGAAATATGAGAATGAGTAATAATTGATTGCGTGCGAGATATAATGTAAGGGCAAGTGCTCCGCACCCATCCTGAAGAAGGCTTCAGAATGAAGCTGAAACAATTATTATCGATCTAAACATCGGCAACGCGTAAGTTACGCTTAATTCCTGTGTTAATTAAAATATTTTAATAGTTCAAAATATGTGTATGTTATTAACGTTATTCAAAACTATCATACAAAAGATACGTTTTATTAACAACCAATCACTTTTTTAATTACTTTGTCAAATTCTTGTATTTTCATTATTATTTTCCATGTGTGGTACGTAATACGGTTGACTTTAGCCATAACGCTTCCGCATAGTACGATAACTTCGTTCGAAGACTTGGTCGTGGATGCCTAAAACATTTATGTCACACACAATCACACCCAAAACCAGAATCTAATTTGTGACTAATTTGTCACTTTTATATCAACCTACTTGTCAAAAATATATTTACAAAAAGAACGTATATCATAATATGTGTATATCTTTATATAATAAAATACCTAACGATATAAAAATTTTAGAAGGCAATAGTTTTAAGAAGAATTTGAGTGACTGGCTATTAAGTAATTGTTTTTATACTATTAACGAATTTATGAAATTTAGAGACAATCATATTTTTTTATATTTGCACGTCTGCATGCAAGCTGAATACATTGTACATAATATTATTTTTAAGACCTTTTTGACATGTATTCTGGCAAATAAACGTTTGAGTTTGAGTTTAAAAATCCTTGTGTTCCCAATGGGAATTGAACGCTATAAATGGTGCTTAGAAGGCAGACGCGCTACCAGATACGCCAACGGTAAGTTCTGGAAAAATCTATTTTTTCCATTATGTCTCTAACAATCTACCTATTTATGATACACTCGAATCGTATACAGTTCTACTATTGCTTTCTTGCGATAAGACCAACGTATCGGCCAACTAGTTTGCCAACTAGAACGCCAGCTTTCCTTCTTCAATCCAAACACATAGAAACTACTAATCACTCTATTTAACCAAAAAGAAATGTCCCTGATTAAGAACCCATTGCATTCCGGTAAATGCACGCGTTCGAAGCGTTAAACAGCATCGGTGAGCTCATTAACGGTTAGTTAACATTTTAAACGATCGCCGTGATCTAAATCAGCTGATTAGTACGGTTAGTGCACGTCTCTGTAGGGGGACAATGGTGTTTTTTTTTTACTTAATTACAAACTTAACTGTCTGGCTTAAAACAAATAAAAGCATTTCACTCTTATAGCCCCAATCTAAGTTCAAAAACATGTATGGTGGGTGCCGGACACATTTAAACTACATTCATAATCACACCGAAGCAAAAGCGCAAATGTCCATTGCGAAGGATAATTGTGCTTCTGCCAGGAATCAAACCCGGTGTTAACTTATCGATGTATACCTATATGTCGTCTGATCTCTGGCGCGTGAGCATGTTAACACATCTGTGACAGAATATTTGACACCTGTCAAATTAGTGCATACTCTGTGAGCCAGGTGGGGGCACACGCCTCATCCCGCTTCTTTCCCCCCACCGGCCATATATATAAGGCTGCTGCGCCCGGGATCGGGCCTCTTCTTTATTCAACGCAAACCCAGAACCTGTACGCATCTCCCGAGAATAAATCGAATAAATCTTCAACCTCTGTTATTTCAACAACCCGGCTAGAAGAAAGTACACCCGGGACCCACGGCATACAGAGTAGAAACTTAGACGCTGTGCTAACTGGGTCGTTAAAGAGTTTTTTTTCATGAAATTAGCTTATGACCTATGTTATATACTTTTATACACTACAATTAGGTTTTAATATGTGATAAAATTAAAGATAGGGAATTTAGTGCAATCAACAAAGATTTGGCTTACAATAAACGAGGGCGTTGCTTGTCTGCAAAAGTATGTGTAAAAATGAATAAAAGTGACCTTTCTCACATTCATTTTTGCCACGAAACTGACGGTTATTCCCATTCCTGATTTACCATTCTCATTCGTCACTTTCCATCAGGTGAGATAGCGGTTAAATGCTTGCCTATCCAGCATAAAGAGGTTTATTAGAGGTGGTAGAGCATTTTGTGAGTTGCTCGCCTGGCTTGCTACCAAAGTAGCTTACCACCATCAAGTTGAAAGTCTGCCGCCAAGCCAAATACGGTGTTCCGGCAGTTATCCTTGAGAGCCAGCGTATTCCAGGTCTAGTGTGTTTACCAGCTTCGATCACATCGTCACTTACCATCAGGTGAGATAGTGGTCAAACACTAGCTTGTCACTTTTCAATTCTACTTTCTTATTTCCACTTTCCCATCCCCGCACTCTCATTCTGAGTTCCAATTACACATTATTATAAATGTCATTCACATGGTGAATGTTTGTACTCAATCACTCCAAAATACTAGATACCTAAAATAGCACATGAATCTGTTATTTTAGGTATCTAGTTTTTTTTCCTCCAGTTCGCTCGAAGCGTTTTGCTTCTACGTTCATCATCCGTTCAGCGCAGAAGTGGAACTCATTGCCTGCGTCTTTGTTCCCAGAACAGTATAATCTGGGTGTCTTCAAGTCTAGAGTGAATAGGTACCTTCTAGGCAAGCATGTTCCATATTTGGCCGCATCGTCACTTTCCATCAGGTGAGATAGCGGTCAAATGCTTACCTATATAGTATTAAAAAAACCATTAACGTTATCATCGCCAACGCGGGTGAAACCTCGGAATTCGGGTTGCCTGCTCTAATTGCACGCGTCAAAAAAGGTGCTGAAAATAGACAAAACAGTCTACTACCTTTTTGTCCTTTAATGATCGGAAATCATGGTTCCTCACCCTTCAGTCCATCTACAAGTAAAGTTAAGTTTCCTGCGCATTTGATTTGGAGCGAGCGATCTATTCTGGGAAACGTGTCATCGAGTCATAGCTTAGACAATGAGTGGGTCAAAGAATAAGGAACGTGGAGCTGCATAGAAGGACCAGTTTAGACTATTTTCATAAATCTAGTGTTAGTTTAACTTGTATTATAGTGTAAAATAGTTTGTGTTTTACACAAACCATCTTACACTCTTAGCCCCGTACTAAGTTCCAAAACTTATGTCACGGGTCAAAGTCGAAAAAATAAAAACAGCTTATGCTGAATCCTATTTAAATGATGGTTCAAGAGCAAATTAATAATACATAATTCCTCCAAGACTATTTACCTATATGTTATGCTTAACCGACTAAACGGGAAACAACTTGGATGATGACCGATTGACCTACTGATGCAAAAATATTTTAAGTGACTTATTATACTTATGAGATTTTTATTGGGTAATATGTTGCTCATATCTTCTAGGTAAACGGGTGTGAATATTAAAAAAAAAACTATAAATTTCATATTATTTTCAATTTCATTTATGTTAATTTGAAAATTTAACATTCGATTTAATTGTCAATTTCTAATTATAATTAAATAACAAACCTAACTTTGTTTTACTTTTTGGGTAATATGTAGCTTATAACTTCTAGGTAATTGGATATGAATATATAAAAACTATAATTTTTATATTACTATCAAGTTTATTTTTGCAAATTTTAATAATAAAAATTAGCTTTAATTGTATTTTTTTAATAAAATTGATAATACAATTTAATTAAACAATATTTAGTTGTTGTCGAGAAAATAGGATACTTAACTGGAACTGTTTGCCTTAAATAATCGTTGTTTTTTTAATTAAATATTTGGTTAAGTAAGATATAGGTACTGTTTAGTTGTACCCATTGAATATAATTAAGACTTCCAGACATTGTTAGAGAAGTCGGCTTTTGAATATAAAGAAAATTACTAATTACTGTCCTACTACATAATACAATTATTTCAATAAAAAAGAGCAACAAAAACATTCTCACACGCACAGCCCCACACTGAGTTCGATGACTTGTGTCGGGAGTGCCGGAAACATGCACATCACACACGCAATCACAACCAAAACCAGAAACACAAATGTTCCATGGAATAATTTCCTTAATAATTAATATTTTTCACAGAAATAACTAAAAAAAAAACAATAATAAAATTACCAAACATACTGATGAAACAATAAATTAGGCACATATTTTACACCTCAAGCGATGACGTCACTAGCCCAATTAATCTATAATTGTATTATGGATCATCTGTACAAGGTGCGTGGGCGCCGTAGTGACGTGACCGCGCATACGTATCGATTATAATCGATTCCGAACGTGGACTAGTGTTGTACTAATGTATGTATGTGTATCGGTAATATAGCTGATGTAATGTTATAGGGCGTTTGATGAAACAATAGTGGTAATAACTTATGTAACATTACTGTTATTCGTTTATTTTTTGTGGTAACCGAATTCAATGGAACTTTGTATTTCCTTCTTATGATTTAAACTATCTTCTTAACTTTATTATAGATCGGTTTAAAAGTGCAGACGTAATATATAGTACCTGGAGGACCGAGCTTTGCTTGTTAAAACGACGTTTTCTAAAAATGAAACCTAGCTAGATCGATTTATTCCCCCCTGAAACCCCCTGCATACAACATTTTATGAAAATCGTTGGAGCCGTTTCCGAGATTCAGATTATATCTATAATAATATACTCATTACTAATACTAATATAATTATAATATAATATATAATAATAATATTATAAAGAGGTAAAGTTTGTTTGTTTGTTTGTTTGTATGTAAAAGGTAATCTCTGAAACTACTGATCTGATTCTGAAAATTCTTTCATTAATAGATAGCTACACTATCTCTGAGTGTCAGGCTATGTTTTGTTGAGATAAAAAGTTAGTTATCAGTTCGACGGAAGACAAGTCGGACAAAAATTTGCTAACTTTCCGCTTTATCGGCGTACGCTGGCTAAACGGTTAGACATAGGTGAATACAATGTATAGCAAAAATGTGGTCTTTCATGTGTTCCATGTTCTTTTCCGCAGAAATATCAACGGGTCCGAGACTTACGCGAGCAAAGCCGAGGGGTGCAGCTCATAATATGTTTACAGTGAATAATAATATTATGATAAATTTATATATTAATGAGTTTTGAACTAAAATTCTTAATGAACAACAATAAAAAAGAATAATTAACAAACGACCTAGCAAGTAATCGTGATCTGCGCTCGTGATGATGCGCTAAGGTCAGTTAATATAATAATTAATTGTAACTGACGTATAGTTATTTATAGTTGTTAATCGTGTGATTTTTGTAGTCGATGATCTAATTTAACTATAGCATGACCAATGCAGGTTATAGAGCTACAAACTGTAGAATTGGCAATAAAAAAAATGTGAATAAACCAGCTTCATCACTACCGCACCTTATGATAAGTAATAAATAAATATACAAAAAAGATAAGCGTTTTTACACTCACAGCCCCGCACTAAGATCGATGATTTGTGTTGTGGGTGCCGGAAACATTCACTTCACACACACAATCACAACCAGAACCAGAAACACCAGTTTTTGGAGAAAACTTGTGTTCTTGCCGGGAATTGAACCCGAGGCCGATGCTTAGAAGGCGACCGCTCAAACCCCTAAAACAACGGGCAGTTTGAATATTAGTAATGAGGAGATTCTAGCGAGTTTACCATCGACCACCAATCACTTATTATGATAAGATGCTTGAGATAATCAAAACGCTAACCTTTCAGAGATAAAAACATTTGTGGTCCGGGTGGTAAATCACGCTAGGCCTGGAATATAAAAGATTGTCAAGAAAGTATTTTAAATTAAACAAGCGATCCGCCCCGGCTTCGCCCGGGTATCCGGGGTGATAAATGAAGAATCGCTCGACCGATTTTGTGCAAACTACACATAAACCATCTACTAAATAGTCCGAACAAAGCCTAAACGTTTGGTTTGGATAGGTGAGCCCGTTCTTGAGTTATAAAATTACAACGAAAAGTGGCATTGATTTTATATATATAGATAGATTAAGATATAGATAAATGTAGTATGCCAATCAAAAGGCGTTAATTATGTTGGCGTTCTGTACAAAACCTTAATTTGTCTCGAAACAGATTGATGTACGGCTTTTCTAAGAGTTCTTAGCTCTACGCCTTATATTAAAAGGAAGTGTGAGAATTTAGACCACAGACCAGATCCTGAGCACGACTTTATTAATCACTCCTCATTTTTAAAAAAACAACGTCATCTAAGGAGATGCATTATTGTTATTATATAAATGATAATTAGTCACAAAATTTAAATGAAACTTATAAATATAAACATACGAATACTATTCATTCTTCTGTTACTGTCCATCCAAAGGTAGTCTGGAAGAGATCGCTTTATGCGATAAGACCGCCCGTTGTACTACCACGATGATTGTAATATTTTATTTGTCATTGTTTATATTTTTTGGTAGGTATACAATAAAGTGTTTTGTATTGTATTGTATACGAAACGAATAATCGATTAACACATAATTAGGTTTGTTTTCATGTAATTAAAAGACGAGATTAGCAAGTCGCTCTCCTGATGGTAAGCGTCATGCTTGCCTATTGCAGTTCAGATCCATATAAAGTTTATAATATATAGGTCAAACTGAACACCCTTACCCTTTCAAATAACAACGTAGTCGAAATTAAACACGCATTGTTAAAGATAATTCAAAAACTACTGGGCAGATATCGAACTAATTTAAATAGGACCACATGAAAAGCATTCAAATAAAAAGAATCATCAACATCGGTTCAAGTAAAAAGATTAAACGCAAGCAAAGCTTAAAAAGACCGACTTCACCGCTTTATTAAACACGCATTATTGACAATAACTCAAAAACTCATCAGATCTTAACCAAATTTTTATGGGATCAATTGGAAAGCAAAATCTATCAAAACATTTTTTAAAAATCGGTTCTCGTGAAACGAATATATTAGGTAACACAAATAAAATAAAAAAAATACAGTCGACTTGAGTACCTCCTCATTTTTTGTGAAGCCGTTAAAAATACAGTCAAATTGAGAATCTCCTCCTTTTTTGATGTCGGTTAAATAGAAAACAATTAGCACCGTATAATCCCTGATATATATATATATTTTATACTAGATAGGCAAGCATCTGACCGCTATCTCACCTGATGGAAAGTGACGATTCGTTTTTTGATGTCGGTTAAATAGAAAACAATTAGCACCGTATAATCCCTGATATATATATATATATATATATATATATATATATATATATATATTTATACTAGATAGGCAAACATCTGACCGCTATCTCACTTGATGGAAAGTGACGATGCGGCCAAAGATGGAACATGCTTGCCTAGAAGGTACCTATTCACTCTAGACTTGAAGACGCCCAGATTATACTGTTCAGGGAACAAAGACGCAGGCAATGAGTTCCACTCCTTCGCTGTACGGGTGATGAACGTAGAAGCAAAACGCTTCGAGCGAACTGGAGGTATGTCAACCATAAATGGATGACGTTTGACAGTATTAGTATGTTTATATGCTGTATAATTCGCCCGACTTAAATACGTAAATGAGCAATCTCCTTTAAAGTATATATTCTATTGATAATGTACTAATTCCTACAAAGTAACACCTGAGTCATACGTCACCTACAACCTACATCCGTTATGATCACATCTCAGTATGCTAGTTTTTGTTGAGTTTTCCCTCTCTGAATCATATATTATCATGCTGTGATCTAATTATTCTGGTAGGTTCATTTGCATGATCATGTGATATAATAAATGCCAATACGGCGTTTTCCGTCTCTTAATTATAGTAATAGAAGAGGACAATTCTCACACCATTTTGAATCTTATCGACTGGTACGGCGAAATATTCAGTGCGAGTAGGTACTAACATAAAAAAGTTATGTACATATATAGCTTTTTTTTAAATAGCAACAATTACTCAGAGATCTATAATTATTTAGACAAGTATGATACATCTTCGGCTGCATCTTCAATTTCCATCAGGTGAGATAGAGGTCTTGTCTATCGAGTATAAAAAACTCTTAAGGCTAATTAAGTTTTAATTTTTTTATTGGTATTCAATATGTCCCGACTGTGTTGAATACCAATAAATGCCGTAAAAAATGTGACCAATAATTAATTTAAAAAAAGTGTGAATTGACGTCACGAATTAGTTTAGGCAACATCGTGGGTTTTGTTTTTTAATTTAAACATAAACGCTTTCATACTCACAGCCCCACACTAAGTTCGATGATTTGTGTCGTGGTTACCGAAAACATTCACATCACACACACAATCACAACCAGAACCATTAACAAAAATTTTTCTTGGTGAAAAATCTTGTGTTCGAACCCCTGCTTAGAAGGCGAACGCTCACTCAACTAAGCCAACGAGCAGTTTTTGCATTAATTTTTAAGTTTCGCATAAATTTTTATAATTTTTTTTTTTCATTAATGTTAATTTAATATACGAAAATAAGATGATTGAAGAGATTTAAAAAATATATACTTAAAAAACAATTTATTATAAATCTCGTCACTGGGTGAGTGGCTAAATTTCCTTTAGTAATCACATTTAAAGGGGATTTTGAGACTTTTAGCGTCAAAGTCCCCTTTTATATTCCCTATTGTCAGGACAAGGATCTTTATTATGTCACTTTACCTATAAAACGACGCCGTTATCTACGGGCCAATAGCCTATATTTCCTAAAACTAAACAGGTATATCATTACACTAAGGACCTAAGTTAGCTACAAGTCATCGAGTTTAAGTGCTCAAGCCCACTTAAGGACAAGGTTATTAAAAAAAATTTTTTTAGAACCGTGTGAAGCTGGGGCGATTTGCTAGATAAAAAATAAAAGATACCTAGTTTTTTATAACTTATATAGTAACCGAAGCTTAATTGTTTTAAAGCGGGCCAAAGATAAGTCCGAAGATAGTATCGTCCGTAACGATTCACTCTCACCTCATCGTATTTGTTCAACGCCTATTGTCCGTGATATAGATATGGATCGATGGTCCATAGATGGCCACAATTGCCATAAAATATTAATTTCGCCATTACCGGGCAGCTATTATAAAAATAAATAGACAATTCGTGCTAACGGTGTCTTGATTAAATTGATTATTTTTCTTGTATGGTGCAAAATTGATGGAGAAATGAGTTCACGTTTTTTTTATTCTAGATAGGCAAACTTTTAACCGCTATCTCTATTGACGATCGGTCGACGATGGAACATTTGCCCAGAAGATGCCTATTCACTCGCGACTTAAAGACTCCCATATAGTATTTATCAGGGAACACAGACTCAGGTAAGGAATTCCATTCTTTTGCAGCATTCTTTTTAGGAAGGTTCAAAACTTAGTCAAAATTTATGTTAAAACTAGCTTTTGCCCGCGGCTTCGCTCGCGTTAAGAAGTACAACAAACTTTCATCCCCTATTTTATCCCCTTGGGGGTAGAATTAATCAAAATCCTTTCTTAGCGGATGCCTACGTCATAACATCTACCTGCATGCCAAATTTCAGCCCGATCCGTCTAGTGGTTTGGGCTGTGCGTTGATAGATCACTATATCAGTCAGTCAGTCACCTTTGAGTTATATTTTTTTTTTTTCTCTGGCGTAAAAACTTAATCTAGTGCCAGAAAATCCTCTTCAGACTAGTGCATGATTGCTTACCCTATCGAGTTATGGAAAATTCCGCTATCCACGAAAAGTTAATCGTAAATAGTTATACAAGAAAATATGTGATCTGCCGGAGGTCAGCTTTACTTCGCATCCGTTTTCATTCTATGATCCATTTTGGAAGTAAGTTTCAAAGCGTTGGTCTTAAATTCGGGGGTTAGGGCGTCTCCGCAGTCTCAAAGGTCTTCTGCTACGAGCTACAATCCACTATCATCTTCCCCATCATTCAAATTCACCATGCAATGAGTAAAATATAGGAGTCTAATGTTCAAGTCGCAAGTATATAGGTATCTTCTTGGCAAGCTTGCTTCATCTTCGACCACAACGTCACTTACCATCAGCAGAGATAGAGGTCAAAATATTTGCCTATATAAAAAGAAACAAAATTTTGTGCCTGGAGAATCCGAAAAGACAAGATGAAATTGGTTAGCTACAAATTTTACTTACATCGGAATACTATATCGAAATAATTTTACCAAAGATTATTTGCTTTTAAGTAAGTGACAATAATGAGTTACATAAGTTATTGAATATAAAACGGAATGACGAATGTATCACGAAATGTTAAATATTATTCTCAAGTTAGTGACGATTTTTGAGAAATAAAATTCTATAAACCTAATAATCACTGCCCATTGGCTTAGTTACGTCAGCGTTCGCCTTCTAAGCAGGGGTATCAAGTTCCATTCCCAGCGGGAACACAATTTTTCTCCTAAGGAAAAATTTGTGTTTTTGGTTCTGGTTGTGATTGTGTGTGTGTGATGTGAATGTTTCCGGCACCCACGACTAGAGTCATCAAACTTAGTGTGGGGCTGTGAGTGTTAAAGCGTTTATGTTTATGCTTATAATCCTCTAAACATCTCGCAGGACAGGGTCTTTTCGTGATAAATATATCAGGGCAATGATAAATACTGCTTCCATTATAATAATCTGAATTATGACGTAAATAAACTAAGTAATTGACACTTTTCTAGCGTTCCAAAGATTACAATCACAATATTTTATGGGGTCCCATACAACATGGAAGTATTTACGATGCCCTGCTCCTTACCAGATTCTGCGGTGAGCATAGATCATTGGACCAAAGGGATGCTACACAAGGTATTATGCTGAGAATTACTACGATTTAAGAAGAAATTGGCAATAATTCATCAGTCAATAGTGACTTACGAAGTCACTGTTGACTGTTGACTTAGAGATCTCGTTTTGCTTGATCAATTAACAAATTGATCAAGCGAAGCGAGATCTCTAAGTTGCGGCTTTTCGGCACTTTTTCCGTCCGCATATAGCGTTTAAACTATACAGGTGAATAACTTGACTCTTGCCTATCCAGCATAAAAAAACTTCTAATACTTAAAGAATATGTAAAGCTATGACCCAAAGCTAAAAATGCTACTTGAAGAATTATTCAAATAAAAACTTTAAAGTGGCACGCATAAACGTAAATGAGCAGCAAATTTACTTTTAGTTATTTCAGAAAGGATTCTCGTTTGAAGCGGGGATTAAACTCGCGGCCATGGGTGTTATGCTCTCATGCGATGAGAAATAGAATGACAAAGAAGTCTTTTACTAGATTTAAAAATCATTGTCACTTGCGCCAAAACATGCCGTTTTGTTATGATATTAGATAATCATCTATAATCTAAGTAATTATTTTCAACCTAGAACTTGTACTGCTGATTAGGTAAGATATTGTGTACATACATAAATAAGATAAGCATTTGTCCACTATTACACCTGATAAAGCATGTTTTTCTAGATGATACTTATTCAATCTAAACTTGAAGACTCCCAGATTATACCTTTCAGGAAATAAAGACGCGGGCAATGAGTTCTACTCCTCCGACATACTCAATGTGGATGATAAACGTAAAAGCTAATCGCTTTGAGAAATCTGGACGTATGTCTAACATAAATTATACATTGGGGGGGCTCGGGCGTCCCCGCAGTCTCCGAACTAGTCCCCCACTGGTGTTGTATCATAGTGATGTGGCTGAGGTTCAATAGCGTAACGCCACATTCCACTGCCGTCTTTTCATCTTTCTTCACTCCAAACACATGAAAAAACAAAGATATTAGAGTACTGTTAAACAGCGGCTGCACTCCCTCTCACTCAAAGTGCACCTGACTAATATAAGAGGTTTGCACTCTAATCTCGATGCAGTCCATCATCACCTAGAGACTGAAAAACCAGCACTCTTATTCCTTTCGGAGACGCAGATACGATGTCCGCCTGACATGGCGTACCTCTCTTACCCAGGATTTACCTTGGAGCACAATTTTAAACCCCGTGCGGGAGTGTGCGTGTACGCCCGTGATGACATTTGTTGTCGGCGTCTCCGAAATCTCGAAGACTCCCGCTTCTCGGTACTTTGGGTCCTGGTGGACACAGGCATAGAGAAAATCCTCTATGCCTGTGTCTACCGGTCGCACAAGGGAGATCAGGAAACAACCAGGCTCACGGAATATCTAGTTGAGGCGGCGGATGCCGGCCAGCAAAGGTACCCTTCGGCCCAACTCGTGCTACTGGGGGATTTTAATGCCCATCACCAGGAGTGGCTCTTTCCACACCAGTGCACCGACCATGCTGGGAGAGAGACGCGAAAACTTGCTTTGGAGTTAGATCTCACCCAGCTGGTCCAGGGAGCTACAAGGGTTCCTGATGTTGACGGCCAAACAGCCAATTGCTTAGACCTTCTGCCGACGACTGATCCAGACCGCTACTCAGTGTCGATATCATCTCCGCTAGGTAGCTCCGACCACTGTCTGGTGAAATCTGTATCTGTATACTCACCGCCCGATCCCAGCCCTAGAGGCACCCGGCGTGTGTGGAGATACAAGTCAGCGGATTGGGATGAGATGCGATCGTTCTTTGCGTCTTATCCTTGGCGGCCTATTTGCTTTTCTTCGGATGATCCTTCTGTATGCGCGGATGCTGTGACAGATGTGTTGCGTCAAGGGATGGAATATTTCATTCCATACTCTGACGTGCCAATGTCAGGCAAAGCTCAACCTTGGTTCAGGACAGAATGCCGACACGCAGAAGCGCTAAAGCACGCATAAGCATACCTGTCCTGGGTTGACGCTCGAAACCATAAAGCCAAGGACATATCAGTCAAGAAGAAAGCCTTTAACAAGGCCGCCAAGTCTTTCAAATTGGCTTTACGGAAGGCTCGATATGACCACATTAGTCGAATAGGGAACAAACTAGCTTCGTACCCAGCTGGTAGTAAAGCGTTCTGGTCCCTGGCTAAGTCGGTTGAATCGAACTTCTGTCGCCCCTCACTACCCCCACTGTTGAAACCTGATGGTGCACTGGCACATACGGCTAAAGAGAAAGCAAATTTGTTCGCTAACCTCTTTGCTGATTCTTCGCGTCTAGATACAGCAGGTGAGGAACCGCCGAGTTTGTCGGCAAGCGAAACATTTATGTCAGAAATTCGCATCCGACAAACCGAAGTTCGAAAAACGCTGCTGAATCTAGATGTGAATAAAGCCAGTGGTCCTGATGGGATTCCAGCCATAGTGCTGAAAACATGTGGGCCTGAGCTTGCTCCTGTTTTAACACGCCTGTTTCGACTCTCTCTAAAAACTGGAAATGTGCCGAAATCATGGAAGCTTGCTAACGTACAGCCCGTACCAAAAAAAGGTAGTCGTGCCGACCCTGCCAACTACAGGCCAATCTCAGTCACGTCCATACTCTGCAAGACTATGGAACGTGTTCTGAACAACAGGCTCCTGGCATACCTAGAAGCTAACGACCTTCTCAGTGACCGACAATACGGTTTTCGTCAAAACCGGTCAACTGGCGATCTTCTAGCGTATGCCACACACATCTGGAGTGAGGCCATCGAGAAACACGGAGAAGCGCTCGCCGTTTCTCTCGACATCTCGAAAGCCTTCGACAGGGTTTGGCATGATAGCCTTATAGGTAAGCTTCCGTCATACCTGCTGGCCTGCCCACTAGTCTCTGTGTGTGGATATCAGATTTCTTGAGGGACCGGTCAATTCGAGTAGTCATTGATGGCTGCTCGTCTGACCAATTGGCTATCAATGCCGGGGTCCCTCAGGGGTCGGTTCTCTCTGCAACGCTCTTCCTGCTGCACATTAATGACCTGCTTAAACCCGGAATATTTGGGTATGCAGATGACAGCACGGTTGTTGAGAGTTATGTATCCAACGCACGTGCTAGTGGTGCACAAATCCAATCACAAAGGGAGGCAATGGTTGAGCGTCTAAACTTGTCCTTACAAGCAGTCTCCGATTGGGGCGATGCTAACCTGGTAAAGTTTAACGCATCCAAAACACAGGCGTGTTTATTCTCCGCTAAAAAGAGTCTTTTCGATCAGACTCCAACTTTTCGAGATGTATCCTTACCAGTAACTGACCATCTTGAGTTACTTGGTATGTCGTTAACCTCAAAACTCAATTTTGGGTCTTACATTGAGACAAAAGCCCAACTAGCCGCCAAAAAGCTGGGAATCCTTGCAAAGGTGAGACGGTACTTCACTCCGGAACAATTGCTCGACTTGTACCAAGCGCAGGTGCGTTCATGTATGGAGTATTGTTCTCATCTTTGGGACGGTTCAGCTAAATACCAACTTGAGACTCTTGAAATCATTGAGCGAAGAGCCAAGAGACTTATTAACAGCGACCAGTTGACTGATGCAAAACTTCAGAGCTTAGGGCATCGTCGCATGGTGGCGAGTCTCTCGGTATTTTATCGGATACATTTCGGAGAGTGTGCAACGGAATTACACAATCTAATTCCCCCATCCCCATTCTATTATCGGACATCGAGACAGTCTCTTAAACGACACCGCTATATGGTAGATATTCCACAAATGCGGACGAAGCGTTTTGCCTCCACATTCATTATGCGGACTGTAAAGGAGTGGAATTCCTTGCCTGAGTCTGTGTTTCCTGATAAATACAATATGGGAGTCTTTAAGTCACGAGTGAATAGGCATCTTCTAGGCAAACGTGCTCCATCATCGACCGCATCGTCACTTACCATCAGGTGAGATGGCGGTCAAACGTTTGCCTATCTAGAATAAAAAAAAAAAAAATAAGTGAAGTTTGAGGGTTAGTCTTGTTGTCGCTTTGATGACTATTTATTCTCTAAGCAGTCACGTGAATACGTCGGTTCGTGTTATTGTTTCCAAAACAATGCGTCTACCAAATTTCTTACCTCAATTTCCCTGCGATAGTGATACCCTGTGCAACTTCCCAGCACAATAATAAGTTTAGTCCATAAATCCCAGGGTGGAGGTCACAGAGTACAATTAATAAATTAAAAGGCACGTTAACATTCGAATATTCATTGCTGGCATAATGCATGATAAATGCTCGCGAAATATGCGCAGTCACAGGTTCTGCACAATAGCCGGTCTAGTAAGGTTGGTTGCAGGTTGGTAAAGCCTGCGAGGTTTTGATATCTTATTCATCTTTTGGTTTATGATAGCAATTGTGGAGTATGTATTTTTATAGAGGCGCCAGCGCCTCTATAATATCAGATTACATTAAGAAATATTGCAATTTTCACCAGAAAAGAGTATATTTAACCAACTTCAAAAAGGAGTACGTACTCAATTCGACTGTATTTTTTAAGTTCTTTCTAGGTGAACCGATTTTCATGATTCTAATTCTCATTTGTGGTAGGGATTATATGGCCTACACTGACGCTCCGCTTGAGATGTATTGTGCATTTCCCTCTGACGGTAACGTAGCGTAGCGTAGGATGGCTCTGGGTCGCCGACTAAGCTGTTCCAAAGTAGGTGTTTTAGGTGATAGTTAAATTGATGATTTTCATGAATCTTTATTAATTTAAAAGCTCGTGCTTGTGGTATCATTTAAATTTGATCAAGATCTGACCTGTAGTTGTTGAGTTACCTCAATAATGCGTATTTAATTAATTTAATCCGATCAAGAGTTCTGAAGATAAAGCGGTGAAGTCAGGTTTTAAGCTGTGCTTGCGTTTAAATTATTTAGATTGTTCTTTAATTACAGTGCTTTCCAGTTTTCGTTCCAGGAAGATATTCGCACTTCAGATCCTTTAAACAATGAGCATTCCTTCACCTGCACTACTAACCCCTAACATAATATGTTACAACAATAATGTGCGATATATTATACCGCATGTTATTGTTCAAAACTGTTAGACAATAGAACTTAGAACAGATGAGCGCTAACTGCCTCTGGCTGTGCGATTGTTCACGTGGCAGGGTTATGACTTGCTATAAATCCTTGAGCTTACGAGAGGCAGCTGTCACAAGACCATGGACAATAGGAATATTTCTGAACATCAGAAAAATGACTTCAATCGCAGTTCTTCGTTCAAAATTATAATCAATCAAAGTATATTCAAAAAAATATTCTTACAGCCCCACACTAAGTTCAATGACTTGTTTCGTGAGTGCCTGAAACATTCAAAATATAACACCTGCTCACAAACAGAACCAGACACGAATTTTCCTTGGGGAGAAAACTTGTGTTGCCGTCGGGAATCAAACCTCATAGGAGACTTGATAGAACCCTGCTTAGATAGCGCACGGTCACCCAATAAGCCAACGGGCAGCTTTAAAAACAAAAAATAATGATAGGTGACTGTTGTATGATAGGTGGCTGTTAAAGATATCATTGCAATATTATTTTTAATGATTTTAGCGACAGATTGTTAGTAAATTACTATATTTATAGCGTTTACCTTTCTCTGCGATTTCGCTTTTAACCGATGTTAGAAATTGAGGTGCTCCAGGTTGAAGTTTGCTAATGAAAGCATCCTTCAGTGTAACACTTAGTGAGGTAATTTCTACTGAAAATGCACTACATATTAAAAGTATTGTTAACACAAACATCGTGGTGATGATACTAAACAAAGTGCTTATGCATAACAGTTTATATAACAAGCTGTTTGGCATTTTTTGGTTCATAAAATAGATCAGTTTATAATAATGGATGGTTTAGATTCACAAATCAGCCCGGCAGATGGCGCTGCAGGGGTCCGCTAGCGGAAATTGCACACGGGCGAAGCCGGGGCGAATCACTAGTATACATATAAGAAATGTATTTGCGAATGCAAATTTTACCTTGTCAATCGCAAAGTATATTTATGGAACCGTAATTCAAATGAGTTTTCTTAAATATATTTGATAGGGCAGCATTTGACCACTATCTCACCTAATTGATAGCGGCCGAAGATGTATCATGCCTGAAGATAATATATATTCACTCTTGATTTGAAGACTCCCAGATTATACCGTTCAAGAAACAAAGACGCGGGCAATGAGTTCCACTCCCTCTAGTACGGATGATAAATTTTATGCCAGTTGTAATTGGGGGCATCGAAATAATTTCTAAGGAATTTATCTGGATGACTTTTCAATTTAATCGGAAATCAGTGGGTACTTGACCAAATTGTCAACAAAATAAACAGACAAGACAAACAGACGGAACTACTTCAGCGTGATTCTGTGTTTATTATATGGATTCCGTAATATGTAATACTTTGAGTAATATTAGTTATACTAGAGGTGATACCTAGGAGCACGTTGTTCAAGAACTAAATTAATCTACAGATTTCGTGACACATTTCCTAAGCAAAGTAATTGTTTTGAAAAAAATTAATGAATGCGTGAAAAGCATGCTATTGGCAACTGATGCTAAACAATGATTAGGCAAAGATGAGTTAAAAAAGATCATTTTCAAAGTTATTATATCCCCTTTTGGTCATGTTTTATTATTCTAATTCGGTGTGAACTAAATTATCTACCACTAATATTGATTTCAACACGATATAAATATGTTTTTTCAGGAAATTCTCAAAACTAGTGATAGTATTAAAGCGTCGCTGCCCGCTGCAGCCGACCTCCTCAATAACATTGTCATTTGACTAGGTATGTGATAAAACACAAAAATTAAATCAACTTAAAACATTATTCTATTTAAAAAATGAATTTATTAAGAATAATATTTTTTTAAAAATTGTATTCAATGTTTTTCCATGTTTAATAATTGTAGTTGCACATTTTTACAATTGTAAGCCTGAATCAATTTGCATAATATTACATATTAATATATTTGTACAAATTATAACAAAAACTAATGCATGAATTAATTCAAAGTAAATGAATTAATACATAATGCAATAAACATAGAAATGAATTAAGATCATCAGTGCAGCAGTCAACGTATACTTTAGCTATCTTACTGTCACCTCTAGCAATATACACATAGCCCAATGAAGTAGTAACCAGTACTTATTGTATGATGTGTAACTCGGTACATTCCTGTGCTTTCTATGATAACAGTGGCCCACGCTGGTGCTTACCGAATTTATTTTGTCTAAGAGTTCTGTAAGGTATTGGATGTGGCATTTTATTTTCCGTTAAATATTATACCGAAAAAAATTCTTCAAAGCCTTGCCTAGTACAACTAAGCTCAAAAGACACAATCTAGTAAGAAATAAAAAAACATATGCATTTCGATTTTTATTTGGGACAAAAACATTCGCTGGCGTACCCAGAATAACTCAAAAGTTTCATCACAATTGGATGAACAAAATGGCAGCGCATGAAATACAAACAAACAATCTAACATTGACTTTTATATATTAAAAGTATGTATTTATTAAGGATTATCTTACAGTTCTTTAGGACTAAGTCAGTATTAAACAGTTGCAATTGATCACTTTAAAAACAGTACCAGTACTAAACATAAACGCTTTTACACTCACAGCCCCACACTAAGTTCGATGGCTTGTGTTGTGAGTGCCGGAAACATTCACATCACACACACAATTACAACCAGAAACAGAAACACTAATTTTCCTTGTGAATCTTGCAACTTTATTTTCAAGCAGATATCTTTAACCGATTGAGCTGAAATTTTGTATTCACCTTTGGTTTGGATGACAATGCATGGCGGAACACACAAAATGGCGGACAAGTTATTTTTAATGCACTTCTACAATATGGGTAACAAATGAAAGGGCTTGCTGAGAATAACTCAAAAACAAAGTGACGTCGAAGTTCAAAATGGCGTACTTCTAAAAGCTTGTTTAAAAAGTATTTCAAAGCCATCATTTCCTTTTTATTGAGCCAAAAGTAAAAACATCGAGATTATGCGAGATTAACGCACGGCAACATTTTTTTAAATACATACATAGAAAATAGACACATAGATTGATGTTATAAAATAGTTGAACAAACTTTCTCACACATCCACAGAACCTTCATTACAATATTTCTACCATCTATCCTAATCCAAATCGGACTGTTGATTTAGATCTCTATTTGCTCCCACTCGAGTCGAGAGCCGACGATCTCGGATCTGGACTGGACGCTACATTTCCAAAAAATAATCTCAAGGTACACTTAAGTTCTCGAGATCGAGCATTGTTCAGGTGTTTGAGTTTTGGACTAACGGATTATCGACTCGGTTTGGAATAATTAAAGTCGTAAAGGAAGAAATGCTTATATCCCATCCCACTTATATTATAAATATGAAAGTTTGTGTGTAAGTATGTAAGTATGTTTGTTCCCTCTTCACGCTTTAACGACTGAACGGATTTGGATGAAATTTGGAATGTACATAGATTATACCTAGGATTAACACATAGGCTACTTTTTAACTTGATAATAGCGGGCGAAACCGCAGGGCACGGCTAGTTAGGAATACTTTACCATTAACTGTGATGAAGCTAAAGATTGATTCGACTCGGATTCTTTGATCTGAACTTAGTTAAAACAACGTTCTGATGAATATTTTATGCAATGAGTAACCAAATCAACATTTTGAAAATACACCGACAAATAATATGGACATCAGTTGCACCAGTCCGCGGAACTTTGTTGTTGAAAGTTCCGGCTGGCTCTGTATGTATAAAAGCAGGCGGTATTGCTTATCATCAGCCGAGCGTCTTGTTGTAGCACAAAAAAGACAAAATACACTACATAAAGATTCACATTATACACAAACCAGTTTAGCGTTGAAACGAGTGCAAAATCGAAACTGGCTCGTAGACATGACACTAAAACAGTTACGAGCTCTTTAAGGTTTGACATTTGCTGACTCTGTTTTATGTGGTATTTTAGGAGCGATTAAGAGTTGCGATACGACTAAAACTACCATTACGCGATCAGCGGCAAGTGACAACTACAAACTTTGCCGTGGGTTTCTATGCATTTGTATGAAATGATATCATCTAAATATAGGTAGGCAAAAATAATGTATTTCATGCCACGGCGCTCGGAATCATCGCGTTACAACGCTAACGTCGACTGCAGTGGCGGCCACGTCCTGCCGTCGTATAAACGTAATATATTAGTATAAATGCTTAATAGAATATATACACTTTAATTAAAACAATAGTTTTAATTAAAGTGTTATCTTGCTTGAGGCATTGCTATAGTGTAGAATCAGTTTTTTGACAAAAGTCCGCCATGGAAAAGTTTAACCAAGAAAAATAATACAAGAAAGAAAAACCCAATTTATAAATATTCACCAAAACAGACCAGAATAGACTAGACCAGTTTTAATACATTTTCTTTTATTCTGGTTTCTGTTTATGATATATAATATGTAAAGGTTTTTATCACCTACGATACAAGCTTTAAAACTTAGTGTGAGGCTGTGAGTGTAAATGCGTTTGTTTGTTATTCATTGTGTCAAGTATATTGATAATTTCAAGGAAGACTAATATTGATAAGTATGAAGATATTATAAAGAGATTTAACCACTTATATCTCAGGTGAGCGCAGTGCTATACCGTTTATGATGCAATAGTAAAGCGTGACGCTTACCATCAGTTGAGCGTCTTGCACATCTAATTTCTCAGTCAAATAAATAAATAAAATTATTCAATATTTTAAATGAAATCTAAAAAATATCGTTTGATATAAAGATCCTACGCCTAAAGTAATGTTCTCTGTAATATAAACCAGGAGACACTACTCCGAGTGACACAAGTATTAAAACTTGAGCATTACAAGCTTTTAACATCTTTGAGTGGAAAGTGAATTGCTGAACAGTATTTTGAAATGTTTTTTACAACATTTATTTTAGGCTATATATTAAGACGATACACAAATGTATTTTAGCCGGATGTGTAAAAAATCGGACAACTTTACGTTAAAAAGAAAATAACTTGTTAAAAACTAAAAAAATGCTTTTAGAAGTACGCCATATTAGATTTAGAGTGACGTCACTTTATTTTTCGAGTTATTCTCAGCAAGCCTTTTCATTTGATACCCATATTGTAGGAGTGGATTAAAAATAACTTGTCCGCCATTTGGTGTTCGGCCATGTTGAATTTAGAATGACGTCATATGTTAACCATGCATTGTCATCTAAACAGGGTGAATACAACATTTCAGCTCAATCGCTTGAAGATATCTGCTTCAAAATTGAGTTGCATCCAAACACACAAAGTTACATTGCAAGTTAAATAAAAGCTTGCTACATATAGTTCAGAGCCACGTCTCATTAACTGGGTTTAGCGATAAATCCTTAAAGCTCGTTTAATGTGAGAATTATATTATTTAAAATAAAAATGTTTTCCATTTACTTAGATATTTCAATAATCATAAGAACGTTATAAAGATTTTTTTATCGTTTTTAGAACTGGTGTAAGAATTAGGGGCATGATATACAAAACGCCCGAGGCGCGCGCCCTGTATTGCCGTCATAAGGAAAAAAGAAATTTTGACAAAATTGAGTATATAAAACGGCAGCGCGGTTAGGGAGAGGTCCCTTACGCGCCATTCGTTTTATCTTCACAGCTCGTGCGCTTTGTATATCATGTCCCTTATATTAAAGTTAAGAGTTTCAACTTTTAATTATAATTCAATCTAGTAAGCCAGCACTGACAAAAGCCCTACCGTATAATTTATTTATCCTCTAGTATATATTGTCTAAATATGAAGGCTTAGTTTTTTGCCGTCAATTGCATGGCATCTTAACCTACACAATCGATTAAAACCATAAAAAATGTATATTTCCTATTCAAACTTATGTCAACAGAAGTTTCTCCGATTTACGTACTCGCCGGCAACAAGCTGATAATTTAGCAAATGTAAATTCATTTACTTCTCACACACTTAACACTTGTCTCAACACCGCACTAGTGCGACAATCGTTATAGTGAAACAACAAATCGATTCTCAAATGGTTCGCGGAATGTGCGTCGAAAGTTCGCGAAATGTGAACACTCCTATTTCTAAAAGCATCCTGATTATAGTGTTCACACGTTGTATACTTGCGTGAAAAAGTGTTCGTATACATTTATTATTTTGTTACCAACTAGCTTTTGCCCGCGACGTCATCCGTATAGAAGGTAGGACCCATTTCATGTGTTAATCCAGGCAATAAACTATCAGTGTGCCAAATTTCATTTAAATTCGTTTAATAGTTTTTGTGTGATCGAGCAACAAAGACCCATGCATTTCACATGTATTATATTAAGTGTATAACTTAGAGCCTTTCTCAATAAACGGGCTCAAACTTAGTGTGGAGCTGTGAGTGTGAAAGCGTTTACATACGTTTATTAATCCTCTAGCTTATTTGTGCTGACCACCAATTTAACTTGGTGCGTTTTACTTATTATTCCTTCTATTAATTTTTGTATTTTTTCGACTACTTTTTAAACTCTGCATGTAGGTATAAATAGCATATCTGCATAGCGTTGATTGTTTTTTAATATAATATAAAGTACTTCTTATTAATATGCGTCTTGATGTATAAAAATATGTACAAAAGTTCAGATTTTTAAGGTGATATACTTCTCGTACTGAAATTAATGTGATTATAGTAATCCGATTTTTAACCGCTAACATAAAATGATCATCTCAAACAGCTCAACAGGACTAATACGATTTTATTTTATTTTTGAAAGGTGACTATTTCGAGAGTCTTCTTAACAATGATTGATGAAGATAAGTGGTGCCGTTTTCCAGATAGAGCGTCAGGGGTATTCCCAAAATTTTGAATTTGCTACTTGAGTTTTATTTTCCTTGAATGAATTCATCAACAAATTTAAATAAGAGCTCAATCTATAATTGTCTTAACTTTTAGTGCAGTCCAGAACCGCGCCTGACTTTATTATAAGTCTAAATGGTACTGCGGATTCATCTATATAATTATGAAGGCATGTGTTATGTTAACTATCATGAAATCTACTTGTATATCTTAAATCTTAGCTAGAAAAAAAGCATTTAATTTTTTATATTTATTCCATTCTGTTGTTGTCTGTACCCTAGAAGGCGAGGCATGTGACTGAATGAACTCTAGCGGTACAGCACGTTACGACTGCGTCGTAAACTGTACGTGCACATAACTGCGAAGTTTACAAGTAACTTTAACTTATGTAGTGTACGGGACTGAAAAATTGTTAAGGTTTGACTATTTTGTGCTTAAAACATTGACAAGGAATTTTGTAGGGTGATTTTTCCTTAGAATTCTACGAGATAAGGGAAATGTAAATAGGTATTCGAAGAATAACTGAACCTTAGACTAAAAATCAATGTAATAGTGTGACAAAAAGAGCTTTCATTATTTCAGTGCCACCCAAAGTTTTGAATTAGGGCCAAAAATCTGTGCGGCAAAGCACTGCGTTGATCACTCTGAGATATTAAATGTTTAAATCTCCTTAAACCCTGCAATTTTACTGAAAACATTGACCTTCAATGCAAATTACAGCAATGTTTGCACACTACTGTCTTCTAACAGGTATCGTGTCCAATTTCCAGTGGGTACGCAAATGTTCTTCTCAGGGGAAAATTGTGTTTCTGGGTGTCATTTTGTGTAAGATATGAATGTTTCCGGCACCTATAATATAATTAGACTTAGAGTGGGTCATTGAGTGTGAAAGCGTTTATATAATGTTTTTACACCATGGATTTACAAGTTAGTTCATGTTATACCAACTCCACTGAGAAGGACATGAAGATGATAATGATGATGGCAGTAAGTAATGTATGTCTTTTGTCGCCATGTTTGTTTTAGCAGCTATAGATACACCCACAGTCCCATATTTAGGAAGACAAAAGCTAAGAATGACTTGCGAAAACTCTATTACGAACTTATTGAATCAATATTGTTCTACAAAACTCAAGAGCTTACAAAACTATGAGTGTGTAGTAGTGTCATATTAAAGCGAAGTTATCTACCACAAACAATCGGATAAAAGATTGAAGAACGATATTAATGGGTCGAGTAACATCTCATGTTGTGAAAGCAGTAAGGGCTCTACCGATTAAATTATCACTAATTTATACGTTACCTTATTAGGATATATTTCAATTCAATATTTAATTGTAAAAATCTAGTCGTGCGTCCATACTCTGAAGGAAGTACACCGGCACTCCCGAAATTGATTTCTATTGAGTTTACATTAATAAGTAAGCTTATACTGTTGTTTCACAAGGAAGCTAATGTGTTTACCTGCCTATTCATGTATGTACGTTTATATGTATGTTTGTTCCTTTGTGGCGCTCTAGAAACCAAACCGATTTTGATGATTCTTACGTCAATCAATTTTCTTAATTTTGTGAGTGTTAAAAAGAAATGAGAGCAAACAAAAGATATGACAGTAATCAAAATTCAATATGGCGACAACCATACGACATATTATGAAAAATTAAAAATTGAAGTCGATCAACTGTTTATTGAATAGGTATTTGAAAATCATAGATTAGATTTAGGATCTAAAACGATTTAGGATGTTTAACGGTTTAAAGTTGCAATCATTCTCGCTTTCATTTTTTTAATACTTAAAATAAAGCTGTAATAAAGTTCTTAAATTGCATAACAGGTCAGGTCTTATTAACGACAAAAACTTATGAAATAAAAAAGAACGTTCACATTTGATATATATCTCATATATCCAAACTAATATTATAAAGAGGTAAAGTTTGCGAGTTTGTGTGGTTGGTAGGGGGGTAAGCTCTGGATCTACTGAATCAATTTTGAAAAAAAAATTATCAATAGAAAGCGACGTTATTTGTAAGTTTCAGGCTATATTTTTTTTTACCCGGGCGACGCCGGGCAGGTTAGCTAGTTATGAATATTGTTGTAAAATGAGGTTACGGGACTTAAAAAACACTCTCATAATCTTTAAAGTTTCCATACTGACATTACCGCTTCTTAGTATAATAAAACAAACATAATTTCGTAAGCATGGAATTAATTATACACGCAGGTTTGCTGAGCTCTCAAATAGTCGTAGTACGATTGTGATGTTAATTAGTGAAATTCTAGAGGATGGTGTAGGAGAGGTATTGAGCCATTGGATCTAAAATAACGCCTTAGGGTTATCTTTTCATCGCAAAAGAAGTTTTCTATTCGATTCGATCTAGCTGGATCAGTGAGCATGTTTATGCTCTCTACACTGCGGATTTGGTTTGGTGTAGGAGCACAATTTTTCTTCCCAAGTACCTAGGTGCCTACCTAGGTCCACAAGATTTAGCATGCCTATGCTACATCTTCAGCTGCATGGTCGCTTTCCATCAGATCAGAAAGTTGCCAAATGTTTGCATATAGACCATTAAAAAAAAACTTTTGTTTCTGATTCTGGGAGTATTTCTATTGTGAGTGTGTGTGAGTATTATTTTTTGCCGCCAGCTTGATGGGAACACTACCCACTCGTAGTGGGCTTGAGCACTTGAGTTACCTAAAAGCTCGATGTCTTGTAAGTAACTTAGATCTTTGTTGTATAAATGTATATAGTTTTAATATAGTTTTAGGAAGTATAGGCAATTGGCCCGTAGATAAAGGATGCATTTGTGTGTATTATACATGTTTCACGATACAAGTCTTTGAACTTAATATAGGGCTGTGAGCGTGAATACTCTTTTGGTAGTGTTGCTTAAGAGGATTGAGTATCTAAGGAATGTAGATCCTAACCTGGAGAGAAAACTATTTAATACTAACAAATTTTAATGTCACAAATTTCAAATCGTACGAGTAGATCTTTAGAAATAGACTCACTAAAGTAAATTCGCAGGACAATATAATAATTACACAAGTAATTGTCGACACCTTTTCATTAGATCCATTGACATTTGATTTGAAATCACAACTTTAGTATCGATTAGTTATCGATTAATCATCCCTAAAGTATCGAATCAACATTGACAAGTAATTTATAAATAACAGTTATAAAATACGTCACAAAAAGAAATTAACGATCATCAGATGAGAATGTATGGAACGGAAACATCTGTAGATTGTAATAGAATCAAGCGAGAAGGCACATAATAACTCAATTATCCATAACAAAACATTTATCACTCGATTCTCAAGTCACGAACGCCTAAAGAAGTCATTATCGATTCAAAAGTGCTTTATTGTATTATTTGTTCAAGAGAAAGTGTACGAAACAATCGACTGGTTAATTATTTTGTACTACAGGTGTTTTGTATCGATTATCGGTTCGATTTGAGACTCGATTGTATAGTTGTATTTGCAGTTTTACTGTTTATTAATTAATTATAGGAAAGCATTTCACCGTCCCACCTGGTGGAAAGCGACGATGCGGCCGAAGATGTGATATGCTTGTCTACAAGATATCTATTGAATCTAGACTTGATGACTAGCAGATTATTTACTGTGATGAAATTCAAAATGAAAAAAATTAAATGAAATTTTTGACAAAGTTTAAAATTTACGGGTTATTTATTTTGGGTACACGTTATTAATAATGTATAACATAAAATGGCTTTACAATTCGTGATAAATTCAGTTGTAGGCTTTATAATAAACAATGTCATCCTTTTTGACAGTTTTGCATTTTGTTTGTACTACGAGACTCATTGACGTCATTAAAAAAATTGGATTTCTATACATTTTTTTTATTCACACAAGTACTCGTAATTGATTATATACACCTAAATAACGTTTAGTAACATATAAAATAAAAACTTCAACTATATGTTTTAATCTTTAGTTTGAATTAAATATTCCCAATTTGCCCTTTACAGTCATTCATTAATTATGATCCAATAATTTTGATTTATGCAATAAATGCAGTCGGGGCATACATAAATGATTTATGTTCAATACTTGCCAAAACATCGTTTTACTAAACTTCATTTTTGAACAAATTATTTAAGACTTACAATTTATCATTTGTCAATATGAAGTCAAATGTCGTCGAAATGAGAAATAGTATATTTAAATTGAATCCGATAAAAGGGTATCATGTAAAAATAGAGATGAGTAATGTATGATGACGTCACGAAATGGTCGATAAGTGTTCGGGCAGATGACCTTTAGTGATGAATGCGGTCGGGCACAGAGGTCGCGGAAAGGTGTGGACGGAGATGTGGCGATTGTAAGAAAACTTATTATTCAAATCAAAATCCCTTATTTCATTGGATTTATCAGTCGTAGGTTTTTTTTAATATATATAATAGGCTATCGTTGGACCACAATCTCATCTGACATAAAGTGATGGTGTGGTTGAGGACGGTAAACATGCGAGGCCTTAATTATCAATTATTTAAATACCAATCACAATTCGTTCTAATAAATTAAAATTGTATTTATTCAAATATTTCGTCACTCAATCAGCTGTTAGAGCAATATATGGTATAACACCCTGTAGCCGCGGATCCAATAACAGCGTCAAACAATAATTGTTCCTTTCTATATTTACTAACAGCTTTTCAAATCCAATATTCGCTCGATGTAGGACCATACGCATGATATTATATCTGGAAAACAATATCGATATCTACGAAGGCGGCGAGGCCCCGCCCTACACGAATCAATATTTAATTAAAGTTGTAGAGCGCACGAATTTGTTTCGATGTTTGTTCATGATAGTTTTTTAAGATAGATTGTTTCTGTGTTGTAATAGTAAAATGAGGATGGAGCCAAAACAATATTTTAGTGCAAGGAGGTAGGAATTTCGATTGTGTGATTATTTTTAGTAAGAGTTTGCAGGTTATTCAATTAAAATTAAAACGGGAGTCGTGCCTGACGCGTTGATAATTACATCGACAATTGTTTCGGCTTCATTTGGAAGCCTTTACTAGGAATATTAGGTTGAGTGCGGAGTAGTTTTGCATTATGAATAATATGATTGAAATTCGTCAAGAAAAAATATTGGAGAATTTGGTGGTGTTTGCATTTGGTTATGCAGGTATAATGCGATTTCAGAAGACGATGATGAAAGACGCTAATGATGCTAGGATGAGATACGAGTATTACTGTTCATATCATTATCTATCATTTTATCAACACTCGAAGAGTCACAAGTTTTGGAAAATAATATTTATTTATTTATAATATAAATCGAAAATGCAATTTTACGCGGCTAAACTTATAGAATAGGTACTCTATGTTATTTTTCTGTTAGAGGTTTTAAAAATTTGAATATGGACGTGTGACAATTGATATGACGATATGTTTTAGTCAAGTCTAGACAATGACGTGTGAATTAGATATACATCATTTCAAGTCACGCAAATAAAACTGTATGAAATTGCATTTATAATTTTCATCAAACCCTACCTAATCTAGGAAGCCCATAAAACCATTAAACAAACCATAGACAATAAAATTACACGCACACATCCGATAGAGGGCGTGTATTAATTACCACACGCGGGAATCGAAGGGATACCAGCAAATCCACGAGGGCTGAGTTATGCTTAATTAGATAATTAATGGAAATGAATTAGTGATTTTGTATTGCTATTTTAGTGAGGTTTCTGTTGTAAAGTTTGCTTGTGAATTTTGTACCAGTAGCTGGCGGTAAATAATGTTCAGTGATTATGAAGACAATTTTATTCACTTGAAATATTATATTTATCAGATTTTAATTTCTAACATTCGTTTTTTTCCATAGATTAGACATCAACGCGCGAGAGTTGTATATCGAGGCGTAAAAAATAAAAATGAAAAAATGAAATGAATGAAAATGAACATAAAAAAAAATCAAATATTTAATAACTTGAAACATGGTACAGTTGGGTGTTTTACAACGTTGAAACAACATGTTTCACCATAGACTGGCATGCAAAAATTTAACGATTTATTATTAAATTAATTATATACATTAGAATAAATTTAACTTGACCTAATTAATTACCAATACATTATTAAATTTTATAATTGTTCTTTACTTATCACTATGAATATAAGTTTGTCTTATTTATTAATGATGTCAAGGAAAAAATGTCGAAATGGAAATTAATATAAAAAGATAAATTGTATTAGTAATTATTAGAATTTTAATTTCGTACCCTAATATTCCGAAATTCTTTCATAGTGTACAATGAAGATATCCATTATATATTAATTTGCTGCTGGTACTAATTTAGTGTTTAAAAACATCGAATAAACAATATCCAGTTCACTCGAAGCGTTTTGCTTCTAAGTTTTTCCACCATACAGCGAAGGAGTGGAACTCATTATCCATGTCTTTGTACCCCGAACGGTATAATCTGGGCGTGTTCAAGTCAAGAATGATATAATAAAAAGAATATATAGGTTAATATATAGGTTAGGATATAAGGTTTTTTTTTACAGTTTTCTTTATTTTGTAATATTGTATTGTTTATTACTTTTATAAAAATATTGTAAAAAAAAACCTTAGCTTAATTGTATTTTATTTTATTTCTTGTGTACTAACAAATAGCTTGTAGGCCTTATTTTTTAATGTTTTACTAACAATATTGTATGGATCCCTTGTTGTTCCGAAATAAACAATTTGAATTTGAAAAATTAAGAAATAATAATAAGTAAAGAGAAAATATAATATAAATAAGAATATTTCTAGGCAATCATCAAGCCAAACGCGTGCCTATCTAGCATAAAAATAAAATTAATTTAGTTTTTTTGTGTTGTTTTGATTTTTAAAAATACCTATAAGTAATTTATCTCAATATTGTTCAGTTATTCCATCCAGCAGTTTACATTCACTGCGATAAAAATGTAAAAGTTTTGATGTTTGTATGTTTGTTACTAAACCATACCAAAACTAATCTAACGATTTAGCTGAAATGTTAAGCAAAGTTAGGTAATTAACTGACTGTTGACTATGTTGGGTGGGCGTTCGACTTTAAAGCAACGGCTATCGGGTTCAATTCCCGGTGGAAACACAAGTTTTCTCCCCAAAGGAAATTTGTGTTCCTGGTTCTAGATGTGATGTTAATGTTTCCAGCAAGTCATCAAACTTAATGTGGGGTTTTGAGTGTGAAACTGTTTATGTTTAATGGATTTGAAATAGCTCTGGTAATTTTAATTCACTTTCATGAGTGGCTCTATGATGTTCATGTTAATAAACAATTTTGGCAAATAATACAGCTTTTGTAATTTTATCCTCTTAAGTCATAAGTTAAAACCAAGAATATCCTTTATTAGTCGTACATATATTCGTTTATGTAAGTTTATAATATATTATTATTATTATTTATGTAGGTTTTTGTAGGTATATTATGTAATATGTATAAATATATTTATTCTATTGAATGTTGAGGCACACCACCGTCTCTATTTGTAATTTTTATCATCTCCCTTTGATTGTCTGGAAGAAATCGCTTTGAGCGATAAGACCGCCTTTTGTGCTCCAAATATAATGTGTTATATTTAAGATTTCTTTGTAAGTGCTCTCTTTTGGTGTGTAAATAAATAATTTATCTATCTATCAATTTTTTCCTGTCATCGTAATTTTTTATTAAAGTCAACGCGAGTAAAATCGCGGGATCCAGCTAGTAAATAATATTAAAGAGTCACGCTGAAGTCGGTAGCAATATAGACTCGGACAAAGTAAATATCGTGCGAACCACGCTTCGAAGCTTTGCATGAGCAACCTAATAAAGGTAGTTAAGGCGAGTATCGTTACCTTTTAATCAAATCCAACATGAACGATAAAATAAATTACAGAATAAAAGCATAAACTATGTTTATTTCGTAGAATACCATTTTAATCGATTTCCAAAAAATCGATTAACTTTTAATTCGACTGTTTACTATAATTATTTTTTTATGATTTTTAAAGCATCCAGATAGGAAACAAACCTACTACTTAAGCTACATTCTTAGTTTTAACCAAGCTATATTCGTTATTTTTCATAAATTATTGATGTATTAGAATCAATTTAAAACAAATTTAAGGCCTTTTTTAATTGAAGTTTCTATCATGTAAAAATTAATTAAAGTATTTTAGCAGTTTGATATAATGCAATGTAATAGAAAGAATAATGCAGTTACGATTTTTTTTTATTTTATTTCATTAACAATTCAACGTCAAAGTGTATTTAAACAAAAGAAGAAGAAAATCCGAAAGTATTTAAAAGAACATGACGATACGTTAATTTCCTGTTTTTAATTTATTGCTGTACGAACCAGTAGCAGAAATTCATTATTTTATATATTTAGGTATCAAAAATACTATACAATTATAAAAAGTAATTGCCTTGATTTACATGTTGTCTGTGTCTAGATCGACAATGGGTCACGGTCGCAAGCGCTCTGCACTTATCGTGAGGCTTACGTATGAAGTCAACAACACGTAAGTAAATTTTTTATGGTATAAATAAAAATATAATATAATAAGTCATGTATTCCAGGCAAAAATCCCACATCTAGTACTACAACACAATAATTAAATTAAAAAACAAAATGGTTGTCTGTAAAGACGGTTTACGGACGATAAGTTTACGCGACAACGTCATAAGACAACGCTTAGTTCGATCGTGCCTCTCTATCGCTTTTTCCGCCTCTCGTTTGTACGCTCAGGCTCAGGCGGAACGTGACACTTTTTCGTGCGTGCAGCCGGTGTTCATCGATTTATAAGACGTTATCACGTTAAAAATAAAAATACAAAGATAAAACGCTAAATACAACAGTGCACATTTACAATTAAACATCGCAAAGAATGCTGAATCAAATGCATAAAAATGTACGTAATTTTTAATAAAATAATACGCAATTTTCCCCCCTTAACAAAGATGATTCGAATATGCTCAGACAGAATTAGAACAGAAGCCGCCATCCCACATACCACCTTCAATTATTGCGAGCATTATTAAATAATAATAAAAAATAATATAATTCAGTTTAGTCAAGTAGGCAAATGATTACTTTGTGCGGAATCCTTTTGAATAGTGATGTGATAGTTATCGATAAAATGTTTCGCAAATAGACACAATTTAATCGTACGATTTGGGGCACTACAGTCGTGGCTATGCTAAATGTATTTTTGCTATATCTGTTAACAGTAAGCCATTTACAAACTATTAATATTAAAATATTAATATTATGATGATTGTGTAATTTTTTTGTATAAGCTATAAAATCACAAGCCATGTCCAACTTATAGAATATGCTTGTACAGTTTTGTAGTTATAATGTGTATAATTTAGCTTTAAAGTCATCTCTACTCCTGCGTCCTTTTTTGTATTACGTACCATTGCTAAGACTTTGTTCGGTAAATATAAGTTTTAAAGCAGACATAATTCTCCAAATGTTAATTTAGCCAACGGAACTAATGCGCTGTATACAAAATGATAAATCTTGTTGCTATCAACTGTTTTACAAATTCACCAGCTGGATGAGGTATAATTATACTTGTAATTAGCCAGACGTGTGCGCTTGAGATTGGCCGATCCGTGTTTGTGATTGGCCGAAACGACAGTTTTCAGCGTCAATTGCGGCGTGAGTATGCGAACAACCAAACATATTTACTGAACTAGTGCTTTAAAAATTAAATTATGATACTTTTATGAAGTAGAAAAGGATACTAGCAGTCAACTGCCCGTTAGCTTAGTCGATGTACGTTTGCTTTCTATACAGGGGTATAAGGTTCAATTCCCCGCGGGTCCATACATTTTCTCCCCAAGGAAAATTTGTGTTTCTGATTGTGGTTGTGATTGTATGTGTGATGTGTTTCCGACAACCACGACAAAAGTTATCCTTACCTTAGTGTGGGACTGAGAGCGTGAATTCATTTATTTATTTAGTGGGTAAATTTGTCTGTGGCTGAATACAAACATTTGTACAAAATTTTATTTTCGTGTTATTTTATCGATATATTCCCACCACTATTCCATTACGTCGGCGCTGGCGCCCGTCTGAAACAGTTCTCGTTTTATTTTCGCAAATCAGCTGTGGTCGGGTTAGATTGTTCGGTAGCGAATTATTTGCTTTTGTTTCGTTAGTGCGCAGACGCAATCTAGATTTTATGGAATTGGAATAATCTGCATGAAAAAATGTTTATATTCCAGGGTCAGGAACTACTTTTTCATTAGACATCCATTAGACAAAAGTATTCTAAAAAAATATTAAAGCAATAATTTAAACGCAAGCTTAAAAAAAATCTTCTTTACCACTTATTTTTTGGTTTTTGCTTGATCATTTTCGATAAAATTTATATGGCACCACCTCCAGTATGATTCCAAAAAGAGAATCATCGAAATCGATTCATAATTGGCGGAATTATAGCGTAACATACAAAAAAAATATTCGACTCGTGGGAATAGTGGGAGTCGAATAGTGGGAGAGGCATTTGATAACTAGAGACCGAGACGGTGTAATTTTGACCCGAGTAAAGATCAAACTACTAAACCGATTCTGATTAAATTTCTAAAGACCAATCTGGAAGTATCTATATCCTTTCAAACAAAATAAAATTTTCAAGAAATTTCTGGAATTTGATGGCCAATTTCGAAATGACTGTGTTCTGAGGTACATAAAACATCATACAACAGAATTGAGAATCTCCTCCTGTTTTGAAGTCGATTGATAACGGTTCGGAACAAAGGATAAACATATAATGTTAAAAATTGGCTTCATCTAATACCTACCTTTAAACGAGCAATTCTTGTATACATAATATCATTGTTGTTCTGTTGCTTTAGTTTATCTGCTAATTTTTGTAAGTTTTTGTTTCCAAGAAATTGTTTAAAATCTGTATAATTTGTAGTTCTCCACATAAATTTATATAAGAAAACAGTATAATGGCCTCCCGCGATACAGGCAAGCCCTAGTGCGGGGACCGTTAGTAACTAGGATACCTATGTTTGTTAAGTGTTTATTTGGAAAATAAACTATTTTGTATTTGTATATTTTGTATAATCTGAATCTCGGAAACAGCTCCAACGAGTTTCATGAAATTAAGTATTTCGGGGGCGATAAATCGATCTAGCTAGGGTTCATTTTTAGAAAACATCGTTTTAACGAGCATAGCACGGTCATCCAGGTACATTAAAATTAATTTAAGAGAATCTTCCAAAGAAGTTTTTTAAACTAAATGTACCGATATATGTGTATGTAATCATTTGTGTATATATTCATAGTATATATGTATTTTATGAACATAATTATGTAATGTTCTATTGATAATTTTAATATAATCTAGGATGATTAGGACCTTTCTTTTGTCTCCCTCTCTATACCTTTTTGATGCAAGCCTTCACCCCTCTTCTCGTTTTGGTTGACTGGCAGGGAATGCCCCTAGCATTAAGTCCACCTTTTGTACTTTTTGTGCAATAAAGAAAAAAAATTTAGTGCTTATCAACCAGAGTGTATTTGTTTAATAAACGGCTTGGAAGGTGGTCTTGTCGGAAATGTAATAAATTACACTCGCAATAGTTTTCAAACACCGAGAGTACTCCAGCATCAAGGAATTCTTACTAAGCTATAATTTTTTTAATCTGAAACAGTTGATGGGCATCTTACATGCCCGAAACGGGTCGCAAAATCCGATAAAAACAGCTACGAGTCCCAGCTGTTAGACATAAACAATGTTTTTGAAGTGAAAACTTCTTTAGGCACGTTGAGCACTTTTTGGGTGAACAAAAATCATGGAACTCGCATCATCGTCACCGAACGCTTTCTAATAGCTCGACGATACAATTCACAATTAACTTAGTTTTTACTTCTATCTGACTAAAACACTGCGTGTTTTACTTAGTATTATTTGATACAACTCACTGAGTCCGTACCATTTTGTATTTTTATTTATACGTGTCTTCTGTCTGGGATCCTGTATTGGGATACATGAACATTCCAACGCAACAGAGTCGACATCATGCACATCGTCATCTTCACTACTGAAACTATTAAGCCAGCGACTCAAAGCCACACTCCCTTCACCACTGGAATAATTTTATTGAGCCAGCGACCTAAACCCATACTCCGAAACATAAAGGTGTTGGGGTGGCTGGGCTAACTGCTGGCAGGGGGAAACAATACACCCCTAGATGGACGTCAGTGCAGGCCTTAACGCCCCCAGTTTGAATTAGAATTAGAATGAGTGTGTCCTGGCGAAGACCGTTGCTATAGATACTAAACGATACACAAATAAAATAAATAAATATAGGTATATCAATAAAATGTTATTCAAAATTGGCTCGCAATAATTACGAAACATATCAACGCTACAAAAACATTTACCTACCGCAGAAGATATTTAATATTTTTTGCAAAAATCTCAAGAGAAATCAAGGTGCCTTTTGCGATCCACCTTCACTTCTCATGACCTATACCAATTACACACTGATTAATGTAGTCCAATTATTTATTGTCATAAACACTTGCAATTATTTTTCTGTGGCAACACTATGGATGTTCTTGGACTAAATTGGACCACCCGTCGAGTACAGGTTAAATTGCCTGTACTTCGCTGTTTAACATTAATTGAGCATTGATTTTGATGAATGGCAATCATTTGTGATGTTACGATTTACTTTTTAATAGATGTGAGAGTCTGCTCACGACGAATTAGCGTGAATAATTTCTGCAAGTTTATCTTTTTAGTTGACCTTTACTTTGTCAGTACTGGAGATTCGGCCAGAGGGACGGCCTCAGGGTACGAGATTTTTTAATGCAACGTAGTGACGCAATTCAATTGTTTTATTCACATACGCCCCAAAGAGGTATTCACTAAATGGCTTTAATATTAATTTTTCATTTTTAGATCTTTTTTGTCTCGGGCTCTATCTTAAAAACGGCTACACGTTTAAAGCTGGAACTTACGTATAATATATCCGTTATCCTGTACTTGAACAAAAACTACAGATGTGCAACAATTATAATCAAGAGAGAAACTTATAAGCAACTAGCCGTGCCCCGCGGCTTCGCCTACTATTATCAAGTTAAAAAGAAGTCTATGTGTTAATCCTAGGTATAAGCTATGCACACTCCAAATTTAATATAAATCCGTTTAGTCGTTAAAGCGTGAAGTGGAAACAAACATACCTACTTGCACACATACATACAAACTTTCAGATTTATAATATTAAGTAGGAAGTAGGATTAGCCTCAACAGCTCTTCTCTATTAGGTAAAATGTAGGAGCGAGATCTAAGTTCGGGGCGAACGACTAGTCATTATGTCTTTTTACTCACTTCTAATCGGCGGGAAGCTGCCTTCATGTATCAAAGTATAGAAAAGAGTTCTAAATCGTAATGCAGGTCGACGTTGTATACTAGTGAGTGCCGAAAGCTTTACGAATGAAGCTATTTTGACCAAATGCAGTTCGGTGTATCGGGCTTGACGTTATTTTTATGTTTTAATCGCTCCATGTCATTCACGGGCAGCAGTGTATGGTCTACTGGACTAGATTTATATAATAATTAAAATTTAAATAACAATTTTATTAAAACTGCCCGTTGGCGCAGTTAGCTGAGCGTCTGCCTTCTAAGCAGGGGGTATCGGGTTCGATTCTCGATGGAAACACTTAAAGAATCGAATGCGTTTGTTTGTTTGTACTGGACGCATTCACACTCACAGCCCCACACTAAGTTCAAAGACTTGTATCGTGGGTGCCGGAAACGTTCACATCACACAAACATCACACCCAGAGCCAGAAGCACAAATATCCCTTGGGAAGGAATTTTTGCTCCTACCGGGAATCGAACCCAGGCGGCAGAATGCGCAGAGGGCAGACATCTGTCCACTGCGCCAACTAGGTCGTCAAAAGAAACAAGACCTCTAACTAAGTGTTAAAACGTTAATTTATACAAATAATCATTGAATCCTCGGAGAGACAGTGAACTCAACACGTGCAAAGAAAATAATTCATAGACAGATAAACTCTTTATTGAACACCATATTTGTGACAAAACAGAATCGAAAATAATGACTTTCAAAATAGGTGGTCTTATCGCTAAAAGCGATCTCTTCCAGACAACCTTTGGATGGAGAGGAATTACGCAACAAAGTAATTATTATTATAATAACAGATATTTATGGTATAAAATCATACAATTTGTTCACATATCAACATGTTTTAGTTATTACACATTATTATGCGGTCGACGCGATTTCAGCAAATGAATCTTTATTCACTAGTGCTGTTTTCACCGCACTAGATGATCCAATGCCAAGATCACTGGGATGTATAAAATTTAAGATATTAAGTGAGTTAATAATTGCTTTCACACTTGCAGCCCCACACTAAGTTCAATGACTTGAGTTGTGGGTGCCGGATATATTCAAATCACACACAATCATACTCAGAACCTCTTTGTTCCCTGAATGGTACAATCTGGGTGTCTTCGAGTCTAGAGTGATTTAGTTCCTTCGGCAAGCATGTTCTATCTTCGGCCGCATCGTCACTTTCCATCAGGGGAGATAGCGATCAATTGCTTGCCTATTTAGCAATTTTATTTTTTTAATTTGTTTGTGTTTGGTTTTGAGACACTGGGTCCGCGGGGACCAGGAGCTCATTCTATTTTCAAAAATCTATCAGAGCGCCTGGTTGAAGCGACGCGTGATCAAAATGCCCTTATTTGGCTAAACGTATTAGCATTGCAATTCAGAGAGGCAATGCCGTCAGTATGATGGGAACGCTACCCACTGGTACTAGCACTGGTAGTGGGCTTTAGCACTTAAGTTACCTATAGGCTCGATGTCTTGCAGGTAACTTGGTTCTTTGCTGTGTATAATTTTAGTTTAGTTTAAGAAAATATAGGCAATTGGCTCGTAGGTAGAAGAAAAAAAAATTGCTTTAAAGTGTACATGATTTTAGATTGGTTACGTTGGAATGGTCGTGTATCATAATTTTGGATCGTTTTTTGTTTTTTGTGGCCTGTGCAGGACCATCACGTGTTCCACAGTTCCCGCAGGCACTACGACACAAAAAACTGCGCGTGGAGCCGATCTTGTTTTTTATGTAATTGAGAGGTCGAGCAAGTAGCTGGCGTGATAGTAAACGTCACGCTTACAATTCAGTGCAAGCTAGAGTTTTCAACTTAAATTAGTTCAAAATCCTGCGCGGAATAACAATGCACTTGTCACCCTGAGATGTTAGATGTTACATTTCTTTATGCCCTGTAATGTCACGGGAATCTTTGCCCTTCAATCCGAAAATTATTAATGTTTGCACACTGCTCCTGGCAGATTCATTGAGACTAATAATTTCTGGCAATGTGGCGGTGCTTCCGCTAGCGGACTCTGTAATGGCTCCTTCCTACCACTACATAATTAAACGCAAGCAAAGCTTAAAAAAACCGACTTCACCGCTTTATTTTCAGAACCTTGATCAGATTAATTAATTAACGCATTATTGACGATAACTCAAAAACTAGAGATTAGATCTTGATCAAATTTCAATGGGACCACATGAAAAGTACCAGTTTTAAAATAAAAAAATAATCATGAAAATCGGTTCACAATGAAACTGATTATGAGGTAACTTTCGAAGTCGGTCAAAAACGAGACCATCGTCGCGTGTAGTCCACAGAATACGCATTATTGACGATATTTCAAGAACTACTGATCAGATCAAATTTAAATGGGATCAATTGGAAAGCAACACCTTTCAAACTAAAATAAAATTTTTGAAATCGTTTCACGTGGAAAGAAATTATGAGGAAACACACATAAAAACTACTACTTTTTTGGGAAGTCGGTAAAAAAAGAGTCAAACCACAACTTTATATTTTACATTCGAAAACTACGTTTGTTCCCCAAATGATTTTTGGAAACCTTCAGCCCCAGAGCGCTTTATTCGATCATCTCCATTTCTTCATACATCTCGGCTGATTCAGATTTTTTGTGAGCTCCAGCGCTTTGCGCTTGCGGGTATATTGCGGTCTCAGCTAAGTGGCTACAATGCTCCGCAATGTTAGTTTGTTTTTGTGCATCACTGTACCAGAGTGTTTGCTTATCGACATCTTATTGAGCAAAAAGTGCGCTCGACTGTACTGAGCTTAGCAGGCTATGTTTTTGGGAAGCTAAAGAAGTCAGAATGATGTTGTACCTAATTGTAGCGATGGTGATGTTAGATATCAGATAGCCTGATAGATAAATAAAGTAATTTGTTTTTCTAAAGCTACGAAAATTTACACAAATAAACGCTTTCACACATTCACAACCCAACACTAAATTCGAAGACTTGTATCGTGGGTGCCGGCATCATTTGAGTCATTAACTTTCATGAATACATCTTAGATGCTTATTTGAATATTTTATATGATTTTGAATTCACATCACACTCAAAAATACACCCATAACTTTGGTTCTGGGTGTATTACATAGCCCTTGGGAAGAAAATTTGTGCTTTAACTAGGAATTGAACCCGATAACCGCTGTGTAAAAAGAAGACGCACAACTAACGGTGCCAACTGGCAGTACATTCTATTGATAGCACTTATAGGCAAATTATCACAAAATTAATTTGTTGTATACGGCTTGAAACACGTCGAAAATTTCGACTTACTTTATAGTCGACTAGTTTCGGAGAAATTTGTTGTCCTGCATCAGGATGAGTCAGACGCGCGATACGCAGATGCGAGCGGCTCGGGCCTCGGTGCGTGACATTTTCGACGTGTTTCAAGCCGTATACAACATAAATTATGTGTAATACTCACGATAGTTTTAATTTTCATATCACATAATTATTAAAATTATAGATTGGAATGAAGTTTATTATAATATAGGTATCTATGTTTAAACCATTAAGTTCAGCACTTTAAGAGATTTAAATAGAAAATTTAAATACCATGATTAAAAAGCTATTTAAATCAACTGGGCTAATTGATTAATATAAAATTTGAGAAAACAAGATAAAAAGTTCTAAAAATAAGGCGGTACCTTCAATCAAAATTCGTTTATGTTCCTTTTAGAGGCGCGTTATCATTTAATCAAGAAAACATAAAAATCCGTTACAATTTACCATAAAAACATTTAACTGGTGACCTTTGCCCATGTTGGCCCATTACACCTTTGCCGGCCCATCTCCTAAATATCAATTGAAACAACAGATTATACAATGTAATAGAGAAGTAACATGAGGTATCGGACTGCGTCAACGCTTGAGTGATGTTCTATTAATATTTACAAATAATATTTTTTTATATAATGCAAAAATAGTTATTAATTTTTCTTCTTCTTCTTAACTTGCAGTAACTTGGTAATACATTTTAGAAAGGATTAAGATTTTTTTTTTTTTAATCTATATATGCAAGCATTTGACAGCTATCTCACCTGATAGAAGGTGACGATGTGATACTTTCTTAACCTGTAGTAACAATACGCAATTGATATAAGATGAGTCAATTGTTACTAGTGCGTTGCAAGCTTCACACACATCTTTTAAGTCCGAATAGTTGCTAATACAGACATACGTACGTAGGTTTTCTGAAATAATAAAACTGCATTAAATTATCTCCTACACAAATGTATCTTTTATAAACAAACAAACGAACGCATTCACACTCACAGCCCCACATTAAGTTCAAAGACTTGTATCGTAGGTGCCGGAAACATTCACATCACACACACATTACACCCAGAGCCAGAAGTACAAATATCCCTTGGGAAGGAATTTGTGCTCCTGCCGGGAATCGAACCCAGGACCCACGGCGCAGAGGGCGGACACCTGTCCACTGCGCCAACTGGGTCGTCAACGTGGGTGGTTTTATGTCAACCAATTATGCATTTCTTGAATAATTTTGACTTATTTGGTAGAGACAAGCCGCAAAATGTTACAATTTTTGTGACGATTAAAGCAGGCCTTTTTGTGGGTTAAGAAAAAATATTTTTACTTAAAATTGACATTTACTTTTAGTCGCCCCAAATCGCTTGATTTGTGCTATGGTGATATTTATATTATATTCAAACATACAAGACAAAGCTACTTAAACATTCCCCTCTACTAGCCTGTGTGTTCGATGCCTTAAATAAAATTATAGTTTCCGGTCTCACGACTTCGATAAAAAAATCATTAAATCAATTCGTAACTAATAGATAGTTTTTTTCAAGTTTTTTTCGCCGCTCGGGTTACAAGAAAGGGGCGGGCGGTCTTGCTTAAACTGTACTGTGTATGTTCTAATTTAGAAATCGAACATAGATTTGGTTGTTGTTGTTATTTAAATAATGTATCTGTGTTTCTCTGAGCTTGGGTGGTAATTATTCCGAGTTTGTATAGTACCGAATATTTTAAAGTGAATTAGTTACTTTAAAAATTACGTGTATTATTATAAAACATACCTAGACACAAAATGTTCTAAATAATAATAATTATATTAATAACTGTTGAATTTGACATTAAACATTTTTATTCATACGGGCACCAACGAGGCATTAATGTAAGTTAATAACTCTAATTGCCACAGATTCGCAAAATTACAACTATCTCGAGAATAACCTGGTATGAACCTCTGTGGCGCATTTTCAACCGACTTCAAAAAAGGATGTTCTCAATTCAACTGTATGTTTTTTTGTATGTATGTTACGCGATATCTCCGCTTGATTTTCTGATCTTTGATGATTTTTTTTGTTTGGTAGATTATACTTCAGAAGTGGTCCCATATAAATTTTATCAGAATCGATCCAGCCAAAACCAAAATATGAGCCTTAAAGTCGGTTTTTTTAAGCTTGCCTTGCGTTTAATTATATCTGCATTTGTGCAGTTATTAATGTAGTCATTAGTTCTATAATTTAGTAATTAGCTTTCGTAATTAATTCGGTTTAAGATTAATTATTTCCTCAAAAAAAAACAGTTATCTACATGAGAAATATAATTATAATATTATAATAGTTTACTGGGCTTACATACGATATAAGTAAATATTTAATACAATAACAATGCAGTTTAATAATTACTACAGCATAGTACTAGGTAATACAATAAAATGTTGGCAGTTGCATTTGCAATTAAAATTTGCAAACTAGTTGTACCCAGCATGCGTTGAAATGACACATTTAAAAAAGGTGTTTTACCTCTTTTACGTTTTTAGTCGCCAAGTACTAGCATAAATATAGCTTTTAATTAACTCTTTGTTATACATTAAAATTGCCATATTGTATTACAATAGAAAATAAAATAAAATTAATTAATAAATAAATATTTTTCATACAAAAATACTAAAATCACGATCAAAAAATGGTGTGACGGCAAAAAATACTTACGACCTATTCCTTTGCCTAATAAATATACAAAAAAAAAACATTTAAATCGGTCGAACCGTTTCGGAGGAGTTTGACCACAAACACCGTGACACGAGTTTTATTTACAAGATTTATTTATTTATTAATGCATTTAAGCATTAATTTGCTTTAAGTGTAGGTGTAAACAGATATAGAGTTTAGTGTATCAATATAACTCACACCCTTGGTCATAATAGAGAACATACAAATATACAATGTGTCTGTGCATAGGTGTCAGAGACTTATGGGGGGTGAAATATGGGGATTTTTATCGACAAATCACCATCCCAATTTTCTCTTGGCCCCTCCATACTAAAATAACAGCCATTTTGTTTTTTTTACTTCGCAGCTCAGGCACCTGCAATAAACCCAAATACTCTGACCCCATTTGCCATTAAAGACTTATTCGCTTTGCCTATTCCCCGCTATTTTATGATATTCTATATATATCTATATATATCTATCTCTATATATATCTATCTTTATATTAAGATTGTAGGCGTCGCTTCTTAATTTATATTTATCAATATTTTTGCGAACATACACTATATTTAAAGATGTTAAGCGAAGGCATGTTAAGAATGATTTACTCGTACTTATAATTATCAAAGAAGAATCATCATTGTCAATGTAGGTGACCACAACCTCACGTTTGTGCCTCGTTCCTTACTTCAAATTGTTAAATTACAGTCATACACACAAACAAAAACAATTAAGCAATCATCGAAATTATATAAACCGTTACACATACAAAAATGGCGCTTGTTCATATAATATTTTGAAAATGAACACAAACTTAAGCATTTACAGAAAAATTGCAAACCAATCTTTACACCCATAGATATAAGAAACAATCAAATACGTTTTTAAACTGGCAGCTCTGTATTCGTAAACAAGATAATTATTGACATTTCGAACGCAAACTTTTTTAATTTCTTTTTTTTTTGCTATGGAACTTTCCTCGCGGGTGCGTTCGGATTGCTGTATTATTTGTAAAAGTATTTTTTATTTTTTTAGCAAACAAACTGATTTTTGAAACACGCACAAGTTATTTATTATATACGGTAAATATAAAGAGTTGTATTGCGCTTACTAGGTATATAAATTATTTTTGTTTGTTCCGCCTTTTACCTCCAACACAAATCGGATACTGTTTTCAGTTAAACATATATATTTTTATTTTTATTCAAGATAGTCAAACTTTTGACCGCCATCTCACCTGATGGTAAGCGATGATTTGGTCGACGACGGAGCAAGCTTACCTAAAAGATACCTATTCACTCGTGACTTGAAGACTTACATATTGTACTTATCAGGAAACATCGAATAAAGTAAGGAGATCCATTCCTTTGCAGTTCGCACAATGAATGCGGAAGCAAAACGCTTCGTGCTCGTTTGTGGAATGTCCACCATATAGCGGTGTCACTTAGCAGTTTGTCGGTTTGTCCGATGATAGAACGGGGATGGGGTAAGTAGATCGTCACTCCCCAAAATGTATCCGATAAAAAACCGAGAGACTAGCTACCATGCGGCGATGACCCAAGCTCTGAAGCTTTGAATTAGTCAGCTGCTACCGATGAGTCTCTTGGCTCTACGCTCAATGGTGTCAAGAGCCTCAAGCTGGTACTTAGCTGAACCGTCCCAAAGATGAGAACAGTACTACATGAACGGACTTGTGCTTGATATGATTCTTTATACAGTTTTTTTGTTCTCTCATTAATTATTTACTTTTTTCACGCTATTATAGTTCTAACATAATATTATTACTGATTATTAAACTTTTAAACTACTGATAATTAATGGCTTTGTTTTTCCTTATTCTTTTTTTTGTTTGTTTGCTATTTATACTTATATTTTCTTATTACACAGCAGAGTCGAGTGTGTTGTAGTGCCACATGGGACTATGATATGAAAAGTTATAGATAACGCAGCTTATTATGTAATTAAACAGGCATATTAACAGACCTAACATAAAACATCTATACTTAATATTATAAAGCTGAACATACAGAGTTTGTTTGTTTGTTTGTTTGAACGCGCTAATCTCAGGAACCGCTGGTCCGATTTGAAAAATTCTTTCAGTGTTGGATAGTACATTTATTGAGGAAGGCTATAGGCTATATTATCTTTTCAATAAAATAAGGGATCCTTACTAAAAGTTCAATAATCACGCGGACGAAGTCGCGGGCACTGCTAGTCATATATAAAATACTTGTTTATGAATGGCATCCCTACAAGAAGTCCCAAAAAAAAACGTTCACCTTCCAAGCAGCGGGTTCGATTACCGGTGGAACACAAGTTTTCTCTTCAAGGAAAATTACTGTTTCTGGTTCTGGTTGTGATTGTGGCATATGAAAGTTTCTGGCTACGACTCAAGTCATCGTACTTAGTGTGAAAGCGCTTTAGCTTCATTAATTTAATCTGTTTATAATATTTTGATTTTTGAAACAAGAAAGTTGTAGAAAAAATTAACTCACTTTTTTTATGTGCTTAACTGTTTCTGATTGGCCAGTTACCTAACCGTGGTGAAAGATACGATTATTAAAATTAATTGATAGACTAAACTCCACGCTCGTTTTTTAAATAAAACCATTTAAAATACTTTATTTATTTACATGTTAGAGTCCAATCGACAAGTCACGAACCTATCAATTGCGGAACACCTTAACGTATGCGATATTTATTCAATTTGGGCGTTTCATATTCTGAGAAATACTTTCATTAGAAGAAACAATCGACATTTGGACTTAAATTGGTTATTAATAAATGCAAAAAATATTTTGAAAGTTTATTAGAATTATTCACGGGTGATATAGCAAATTTTTTTTATATTTATTCATTTTTGTCTTGTATTTTTCCCAGCACTAATAACAGATGATTTTTGCTCTATGGACGTTTGAACAGAACGATATAGTCTATACTACATTCACCATGGACAGGTAAGGCAAGAATTTTTTTGGGACTGTAGGCACCACGGACGCTTGAGTGGATAAGTTTTGACTACTATCTCATCATCATCATCATCATCATCATCTCAGCCGCAAGAAGTCCACTGCTGGATATAGGCCTCCGCCAAAGATCTCCAAAAAGAACGGTTGTTAAGTACGGACTACTATCTCACCTATCGTAAATTATTTGGTTGTGGGTGGTAAATATACTGTTTATCATTGAAAACTGGCTCTCAAAGGTATAACTTGCGGAAACTCAGTTTCGTGCTGTGCGAAGATTTTTTAATACGTAACGCAGGTCTTTCGATATATATTTGATAGGCTAGAACTTGACCGTTTCACCTGCCCCATGATTCAGAACGTTTCGGTAACTTACCGAAGCGATACGTATGGATAACTATCTCTTTAAAAATACATTTTATCGTTCGATAACTAACCGAATCATACGGTAACTGAGTTATAGTATGGTTTTGAATCAAGGGGCTGAATAGTAAATGATGACGTAGATGTGGATGATAGATAGATAGATAGATAAATTCTTTATTTGCACACCAAAATAAATAACACTTACAAAGAAATCTTAAATATAACATAGGAGCACAAAGGGCGGTTTATCGCTCAAAGCGATTTCTTCCAGACAACCAAAGGGAGATGATAAAAATATTACAAACAGGGACGGTGGTGTACCTCGACACGTATTTAAATTAATAAATGTACTTATACATACTTATTAATATTACATACATAATATACATACAAAAACCTACATAAATAATAACAATATATTATAAACATACACAAACTAATATATATTATTATGTATACATTATATGACTAATAAGGGACATTCATAGCTTTAACTTAATTGAGAGAGATACCATTTTTTAATTTGTTCTTTAAAAGTGTGTAGTGATTGAGAGCGACGTATAGAGACCGGTAAACCGTTCCAGAGGCGAATAGCTTGTACAGTAAAAGATTTATCATAAAATGTAGAACTGTGGCCTGGCATTCTCAATTCTAATGATTCAGATGACCTCAATGAGAGTGAGTGCCCAAGGTGAAGAAATTCAAACTGATCTTTGAGATAGCGTGGGGAGGAGGGATTAAACAGTACGGTATATAATAAAGAGAGGATGTGAGTATTCCGGCGAAAACGTATGGGAAGCCACTTGAGTCTAGTGCGAAATTGATGCCTAGAATTACTGGCTCTTAAGAAAAGCAAGCCAATACAAATAAAATTACTTTGCAAAGAAAAGCACTGGAGCTGTAGACCTACCAGCCATTTTTCTTAGGTTTTGGTCTATTTTCAGGGTAGCCAGGAGATTCAGCTGCTAAATATTCCAATGAATTCTAAAGCAACACTGAGATGCATGCGTATTGTCTACCTCTGCGTCTTGTACCAGCAGTATTACTGGATATAATATAGAGCTGATACAACCTAAAGAAACTTTGTATAAAGTTGTATTTTTTTTTTTATATGGCGTTTAACCACTATCTCACCTGACGGTGATAATTTGGTCGAGGGTGTTAATCTAGCTAGGCCTAAAATTACTGGCTCTTAAAAGGCTTTTAATTGAATTTATTGTATTATATTTAATTTATTTAAGCAAAAAAGCAAAAATAATATATATTTCATATATTAAATCAAGTAGTACCTAAAAAATTGATTGACGTTTGTATTAGCAACATTATAAACAAAATATTCATCGACCATCATCATCACCTTTGACCATCATCTCTCTGTTTTTTTATGCTGTATAGACAACTATACATCATAAAAATACAGACTAAATACAATAAAACCACCGAAGAACACACAATCTTAATACTAGATATAAGCATAAAATTGCAGTGCGCGCATTTAGATTAAGCAAAACGAATAAATCTATTTTGGCAAATGGCGTTATATTTGACGATAAAATTCCTAAAATTGTAAGATGTAACCTGCTTATTAAAAAAACTGAATTATTAAAATATTATAAAATGAATATAATGCCTGCATTCATTTGACATCAACGAATTGTCTTATATCTTAAACTGTCCAAGTAGTACTGAATAAAATATGCTCTGTATTTCTGTTTGCCACAGAGCATGAGCTTGGGAACTCACTCACCTTTCTACTACACCTAGCGCCTTAGCTGTAAATATGCTATAAATATGGTCACCCAATTAATTGTTAAATTACCCGAATTGGAAGCACTGCCTCAAAAATATCTACAAACGTGACACGTAATTCATAGACAATTTCTCTACTAGTAGCAGAGTGAGTTGGGTGGTTTATGTATTGTATTCTCTTCGTTTCATTCTTTCGTTTCGATCGTTGAATCGGCGTTGTATTTAACGATTTTATATCATTTTTGACAGTTGTTATGTAATTTTTGACAGTTTTGACAGTTTTTGATGCCCATCCTTCATACAGAATACGCCTGCATATCAAACTAACAACTCTATACATTTCCCGACATCACTGAATCCTCCTCATGTCTAACATTCTATCCCGATATCAACCTTCAACCATTGCAATAAAGACTATTTTACCTTCCACATTCCTATTTGATATACTAAAAATTAACCATCAGCAGTCCATGAGAAGAAGACCCGAACAGATGAACAAATAGCTAATTTCCATATAACAAATGCTGAAGTCACGTTTTCAAAAATGTGTTGGGAGACGATAGAACTATACCTGCGGGCTTTGCGGGATGTGTTGATTTTCTTGGACCTTTTTTCTATATTCGAAATAGGCAAATTATTTTTTTTAGTTTATGGTAGCATTTGGATACACATATTTAAAAAAAAAAGTTTTTTTTCTGATAAGCTAACAGCCCCACACTAAGTTCAATGACTTGTGTCGTGGGTACCGGAAACATTCACATCACACACAATCACAACCAGAACCAGCAACACAAATTTTCTTTGGGGAGAAAACTTGCGTTCCCGCCGGGAATCGAACCCGATACCCCTGCTTAGAAGGCGAACGCTCACCTAACTTAGCCAACGGGCAGTTTATAAGACATAAGATAAACACTTTCACACTCCCAACCCGCAACTTTCACACAAAAGTTCGATGACTTGAGTCGTGGGTGCCGAAAACGTTTACGCCACACACACAATCACAAACAGACCAGGTCTAAGTCAGTGACTTAGATCTCTTAACAAATTGTTATTTTCTAACATAGATAAAAAAAAAGTTCTTTACTCTACTAACAAAGATCTTTTCAACAAAATCCAGAGACATGGTCGCAAGAAAACAAAATTTACTCCCCAGTTACGTGTATGCTGCCCCTTAATATGTTCATTTATATAATTTTAATTGCTTATTCCGGTTGTGGGTCACAGCTTTAAATATTCTCTCAGAATTTGAGTTATTCACTTGTGTACACAAAAATCCTCTGACAGAAAGACGGAGGGACGCACAAAGTGCCAGACCACCCAAATCAACTTAGAGACTAACTCTGGTCGGTCAATTGATAGAATCTCCAACGTTTATCCCAAAACATAATTAATTTCTAACTTTAGCACTACATGCATTGTAAAACTATATCCAGCGAACTCCAGGTCAAGTAAAGTATTACAAAATATTTCACAGACTTACAATACCTGCCCTTACGGTCCGCCATTACCTATCATCTACCACTTTATGGGACCCTAGGCTCTTGCAAAATACATCCTAGCCTAAAACAAACTCCAACAAAAGTCAGGTTTTCCATCGCCTCTAACTGGATATTCACTTCATTTATTTAAATAAATTTTATATTTGTAATTAGAATAATTTCTATACTATATTTTAGTGTTAAAATTATGGCTTTAGCATGAATAACATACAAGCAGGAGCACTTTTAAAGTGGACGTGTAGTGTAAAATATCTATCGCAATACGGTCCAAGAGTTACACTGGACGGCAGTATGCAATAATAACAGTCTAGCACGCGTTGCAATTAACGCATAAACCCATCCAAGAAAGCTACGGCTTTATTTAGACGTGTGCGCGAAAATTTACATGTCCATAAACGGCGGTATGAGTCTAGATGAAATTGTTATTTTGGTGCGGAATTGTAGTAATCACTGGTATATAATTCCTGGAGTTGGCGATTTCCAGCTGTGAGATTTGCAGGATTATTGTATAAGATTGTATTTGTTATTGTTACGTTTGTAGATATTTAGAAAATTACTTTTTGAGGTCTTTGAGTGTTATTTGGCATATCTGCAAGCTTACATTGGTACAACAAGTAATCTTATAAATTGTGAAGTCATTCAAGTTTTACACTAATAGCTACTATACATTGGACGGATTTTCCCGCGTCACCACACGTCATCCACTCGAACCAAATGCATTTGTGTAGCAACTATAAGCAAAAATGTTTGTGTTATATTCTCATTTTGATAATATTTTAATTGTGTAACATTAATAAATGCGGATTTCTTTAAATGTAACAATGTTTCAGTAGTCAACTATTTCAGATATTTTTAAATGTTATTGTTATTGCGCTAAGCCAAATTTAAACTACAGTGCTTACCTAATTAATAATTAAATCAAACAAAACACAAACAAACGCATTCACACTCACAGCCCCACACTAAGTTCAAAGACTTGTACCGCGGGTGCCGGAAACATTCACATCACACACACCCAGAACCAGAAGCACAAATATCCCTTGGGAAGGAATTTGTGCTCCTGCCGGGAATCGAACCCAGGACCCGCGGCGCAGAGGGCGGACACCTGTCCACTGCGCCAACTGGGTCGTCAAATCGATTACAAAACAGGATACATTTCTCACATCGAGCTTTTTGAAGTAAAACTTTTATTTCCAAAAGCTCGATATATTTAAGGTTATGAAATTCTGATCCGCAACCTTTTTGGAGATAAACACTACGAATAATTAAAATATTTCCCTGTAATACAAAAAAAATACTTCTATCGTGTGTACGAGACACGCTGTTTTAGTGTATGCGACCATTTTTTCGTGATGACGTGACAGTAATTGGCATAACAATCTTTGTAATTACCTCTAAACAAATAAGAATATAATAACAATCATCAAAGGTGTTGCTATTAGAGACGGTTTTTGCTTGATAATAATCTGACATTGTTTCATGTTTTTTTTTTTTTTTTTTTATTTCATGACCATGGATGCATAGTCCTTCAGTCGAAATATTAAACAAATATTAACAATTTCTATTCTTCATAATAAAAGTCTTAGTCACAAGTAACAGTCAAAGTCAAGTAGTCAGTCATAGTCAAGTCATGCCCTAGTAAAGTGGTAGAAACTTTACTAGAACTTTTATTGGAGTTTTGGAGCGAAGGCGAAAATCACGTTTTTCAACTTTTTATAACTTCCCTACACTTATGCACATTTACTAAGTATTAACGGTTAATAATCCACCATTATTACACATTAACACTCGAAGAATCACAGGTTTTGGAAAATTACACAAAATCAACAACGCCATTTTTTCACTTTCGCGGCAAAACTCTTGTTTCATGATATAACTAAGAACGTTCTAGATTAAAAAAGTTATGCCAAACAGTCACCCATCAGATAAGGTTTGATAAAGAACAAGGAAAAAACAACAAGCTAGAGATCTTTAAACTTTAGTTAGATTCTCAGGAAGTTTAAATCAACAACAATCACTTTCACTGTCATTTTTAACAATCAATTTCATAATTCATCAAACATCCGTCCGAACACATTGACATGACTGTTCATTAAAAAGTACAATTTTTAAAACTAAGTACAAAGTTTTTTTTATAACTGACTAAGCGAATGTTTGACTACAATCACACCTGATCGAAAGTGACGATGTAGTCTAAGGTGGAGCACGCTTGCTTGGTAAAAATACCTGTTTGTTTTTCTTTTGAACACGCGTACCCTTATAATTCTGCCTAAGATTTTCACATACCATATTTTCACTGTTTTTAGTTTTTTCTGCTGGATAAGCAAGCGATTGGCCGTAAAAATAAGTAAGATATTATTTCAAAAATTCAATTATTATCTTTTTCTTATTTTTTGAAAAAACTAATTTGACAATATTCTACGGGCCATTTGCCTATATTTCCTAAAACTAAAGTAAATAATAATAATAATAGCATTGCAATTCAGAGAGGCAATGCCGCCAGTATGATGGGAACGCTATCCACTGGTAGTGGGCTTGAGCACTTGAGTTACCTATTAGCTCAAGATGTATGTAGCTTGGGTCTTTGCTGTATATAATTTTAGTAAAATTTTATTATCTTATGTATTACAAATCTAATATCTGTAGGGGATCTAAGCGGAAGACGAAATAAATTTTTACTGTTTTATTTTTTATCTCTGAAAGGCTAGCGATTCTCGACTATCTCGCCTGATGGTAAGTGATGATGTGGTCGAGAGTGGTAAAAACGCTAGGCCTATTATGACTAGTTCTCAAAAATAACTCCCGGAACATCACTTTTAGTGTTTTTTCTACTTGAGTTCACCACTGAACTACGACTTGATTTTAGACTGTCATGGACACAAATATTAAAATTATTGTTAGGAACAGGATATTTAACATGTTTCTTTAATTAAAAAAAGAAATAATTAATAATGTTTATAGTTCCAATAAGTATTAATGTTATTGTTCCAAAAAAAAGGTTTTAATACACATGTTAACAGATGCATAGTTATGGGAAGAGCGCTGTATGCTGAAACACCGGCGATGTGCCTAGTTCGGCAGCAGATACTCTACAACGATATTGCTAACTTAGCCTTTAAGAACACTATCGTGCAATATTGTACATTCTTTAGCAATGAAGATTTATTATTATTATTTATTTATTTATTTACCTGGCATACTTTTTGATTGAATTCTAAACTAAGCTGGAGCCTGTGTCTTGGGATTCAGAGTACAGGATTGCAACAATCAACCACTCTTCTAAAGTTGCAGATGTCAAAACACGGTTACCGCTTACCATCAGCTTGATTAAAATACTAGACATTTATCGGCTTAAAAATCAATATAATCCCACTAGTCCTCTCCAATTATATGATTGTTGCAATATATAATACAAAATCATACAATAACTTGAAGAGCACTCCGAAAGATGCTCAAACATATTTGAGTTAAGCTTTAGGATCACGTGGGCGTGAACCCGACAAGTGTGGGCCCTATGGACTCGGACTAGGGTTGCCAGGTTAGGGTTTTAATGCTTTTAGTCGATTATTTACATTAATACACTAATAACAGTAAAAAAATACATTCATAAAGAGATTACATGTCGCGCTGTGTGTGTCGCTTTTTATTCACTAAAATTCCAAATTTAGCATTTTATAATAAAAAAATGATTAAGATTTAAAATACTTGATAACATACTTAAAAGTATACCTATAATTAAAACACATATTTCTAATTGATAGAGCAAGTTAATAAAATTGGTATTACTGAATTTCCATGTAGTTGTTTGGCTAGAAAGCAATGATTGCTTCTTTGTTGTTTTAATTTGTTGATAAAAGGTATTGTTAGGAATATTGATATGTTGTGTGGTAAAATAAATCTGTTAGGAATTTAATTTCAAAGAGAACGATAAAAAATACGAACGCATCGAAGGAATACATTTTTTCAAAAAAATTCTGGCGATTGCCAACCCTGTACTAAGTAATTACTTTCCAATGTTCACAAAAGAGCCCACTAAGGTGCACGAAGGCCGTGCACTGATTAGTTAAATAATGAGCGCGAATCATGTGTAGGCAGCAGTGAATCACACAAATCAGAGTTAATTCTACTGATGGCGATAAAAATATTGTTAGGTAACCAGCTCAGCTACCAATATAAAAATGCTGCTATAGAACGTCCCGCAGACTGGAACGAAAGAACGAACTGAGGTAATATGTAGATGTTCAAAAAAAAATTTTTGTTTTTCCTATATGATGTCCTGGTAAATTCAAAATCATTTATCGTTTATTCACATGAACCCCAAAGGCACTCATGAAAGTTAATGACTCTACTGCCAAATTCGCATAATTACAACCATCTCGCGAAGAACCTGGCAAGGAACACGACGGCGCAATTTTTAATTATTTTTTTCATAATTTTTTTTTCTTGTTTGAAAGATATTGCTTTCTAATTAATCCCATTTAACTTTGATCAAGACCTGATCAGTAGTTCTTGAAATATCGTCAATAATGCGTGTTTAGTACATCTAATCTCAAGTGGAACTCATTGCCTGCGTCTTTGTTCCCTGAACGGTATAATCTGGGTGTCTTCAAGTCTAGAGTGAATAGGTACCTTCTAGACAAGCATGTTCCATCTTTGGCCGCATCGTCACTTTCCATCAGGTGAGATAGCGGTCAAATGCTTGCCTATCTAGTATAAAAAAAAAATCTAATCAAAGTTCCGAAGATAAAAGATGTCGGTTTTTTTAAGCTTTGCTTGCGTTTAATAATTATTAATAATAATTGTATCATCAGTTACCACGAGTGCATACGTTTTAATTTTGAAGGTCACTAATTAAAAGCTCAAGAGTGGGTGGAACCCAGTGATTCATTCAACGACGGCGCAATTTTTAATTATTTTTTAATTCATTTTTTTTCTTGTTTGATAGATATTGATTTCTAATTAATCCCATTTAACTTTGATCAAGACCTGATCAGTAGTTCTTGAAATATCGTCAATAATGCGTGTTTAGTACATCTAATCTCAAGTGGAACTCATTGCCTGCGTCTTTGTTCCCTGAACGGTATAATCTGGGTGTCTTCAAGTCTAGAGTGAATAGGTACCTTCTAGACAATCATGTTTCATCTTTGGCCGCATCTTCACTTTCCATCAGGTGAGATAGCGGTCAAATGCTTGACTATCTAGTATAAAAAAAAAAATCTAATCAAAGTTCCGAAGATAAAGCGATGAAGTCGGTTTTTTTTAAGCTTTGCATGCGGTTAATTATTATTAATAATAATTGTATCATCAGTTACCACGTTCGAGTGCATACATTTTAATTTTGAAGGTCACTAATTAAAAGCTCAAGAGTGGGTGGAACCCAGTGATTCATGAATTGTTTTTGCGATGGCATTGGGATAGTCCTTTGTTAATTTATTGTAGATCAAGATTAGAACTAATGTGGAGTATTGTTTGTATCAATAGATATATTATATTAAGACAGATATTGTAGCTGTGATGCAAGAGTTGGAACTTGTTTTATGGTCTGGTTTTATTATGCACCCTGCAATTAAGATTGTTTATATCAAATACTAAATGTCAAACATAAATGAAATCATTTCGCAATACTAATAATAAACGATAATATTTACAAATATATATATATATATATTTCTCTATGTTGGATAGGCAAGCATTTGACCGCTATATTACCTTACATATAGGTATATATATATGTATTTCGTCATATAAATATAAAGCAAAGACCAAAGTTTACCTACTAAGCTACCGAACTTATAGGTAACTCAAGTGCTCAAGCCTACTACTAGAGAGCAGCGTTCCCATTATGCTGGTGGCATTGCCTGAAATTTGATCACACGTGCCTCAAAATGGCTTCGCCCGTTTAAAAGTAGCCTATGAGTTAATCCTAGGTATAAACTATGTAAACTTAAATTTTATCCAAATCCGTTCAGCCGTTAAAGCGTGAAGATCCCCAAACATACATTCGCATTTATAAAGTAGGCAGTAGTAATATTAATAGTAGGTAGTAGTAATTTTAATAGTACATTAGTAGGATGTTTGTTCGGGTAGAATATTGCTTAACTTAATTTTGATGCAGACATCCTATGGTCTTCAACCGATTGAGCTAAAATTTTGTTTTCACGTTTAGTTTGGATGACAAAGCATGGTTAGCTGTGTGACCTCATTTTAAATCGAATATGGCGGAACTCCTAAATGGCAGATTTTTTAATATTAGTTATTTTAATGTGTTCCTAGTACTAGTCTACAGTATGGATATTTTAATATAGATTTAACTAAACTACTAACCTAATACAAAAAGTCATTGGTCGGCAGTGTGCTCAAAATGCTGGCTGCGTTACCTCGTTGCACAGCGAGACTTAATTGCTGTGCAAAATACAAACCGGCATTTTGGTCACGTGTCGACTCTTTCAGTCTCCGTATCTTCAGCCAAATCTTTATAAATCTCAAGTGCACCTGGTCCCCATGGACCAAGAGTTTCTACTCCGAAAGGCACAAATATGTAACCTCTGTCGAGGCTTGTATGGATATCAAATGAAAGGGCTTGCTGAAAATAACTCGAAAAATAAAGTGACGTCCCTCTAAATCCAATATGGCGGACTTCTAAAAGCTTGATATATATTTTTTTTTAAAGATATTATTTTACAAAATCAACAAAGTGCTTAAGAACATAACACAAAACGTATGGTTTGGAATGTCTTCGCCTAGTATTTCGCCGCATCTTCACTTTCCATCAGGTGAGATAGAGGTCAAATGCCTGCCTATCTACCATAAAAAAAAGTATATGCATCTATTCTAGTTTTTGTTTACTTGATTTTAGAGCGTACCCCGTCAATACCATTATTCGAGGTTCTTTATAATAATAAACGCTTTCACACTCACGACCCGACACTAAATTCGATGATTTGTGTCGTGTGGGCCGGAAACATTCACATCACACACACAATCACAACTAGAACCAGAAACTTTCCTTGGGGAGAAAACTTGTGCTCCCGACGGGAATTAAACTGATACAACTGCTTATAAGGCAAATGCTCACCCAAGCTAACGGGCAGTTTCAAACAATTTTGAGTTATAAACAATCTCATAACAATTTAAACTGAAATGTACCTTATTTTTGAATGTCAAGCTATGTTTTGGCATCACAGGCATCAAATAGTACTCCATTCATAAATCCACACAATAGTATTACCTTGAAACTTAGAACAAAATAAATGAATTCGTGATCATTGTGCTATTCAATGAGTCATTCTAATAGATCCCACGATCATTTTGTTCCCATCTGTAAATACACCATATAATAATATATTGTCGTAATACATATCTGATTTTCTTAAGCTTACTAGCCGTGTCCCGCGGCTTCGTCCGCGTTTATGAAGATAGAATTAGCAAAATTAAAATTATTAATTTATAACGTATTATTCTGATGTGGGTTATAAGTTTCATTTAAATTCTTTCAGCCACACACGTGAAGAGAAACACACATAATTACAAAACATTTAGCATTTATAAAATTAGATTGAGAAAGTTTTTTTTTTTTTTTTTGTTTTTTACAGGCTAGTGTTTGACCACTATCTCACCTGATGGTAAGTGACGATGTGATCGAAGCTGGTAAACACACTAGACCTGGAATACGCAGGCTCTCAAGGATAACTGCCGGAACACCGTATTTGGCTTGGCGGCAGACTTTCAACTTGATGGTGGTAAGCTACTTTGGTAGCAAGCCAGGCGAGCAACTCACAAAATGCTCTACCACCTCTCATATATACTATAAGCAAGCGTTTGACCACAATCTCACCTGATGGAAAGCGATTATTTAATATATTATTATTTATGATGATGATTATTAATTTTTTAGTTATCTACACGGTCTTAGGCAAGGAGTTCCTTTGCGATACGCGTTATAAATGTGGGTGAATAATGCATCTAAAGCGTCATGTTTTACGCGTAACCAAATATTTTTTCATGATTATGTCATATTAGGAATAATAAATTGGCAATCAATGCATTAAAATGGTTGGAAGTTGTTGGTATTTATTGCATTGCTTATGAGTCAACTATATTGCTAATATGTCAGGCACCATTTCAAAAATATCAAACAGATATTTATTTTTTAAATTGTTTCTGTCATAATTAGATCCTACTATAATATTATAAATCCGAAAGTTTGTGTGTAAATGTACGGTGCTGAACGGATTTGGATGAAATTATATCAAATTTCATAACAAATTTCATCAAAATTGATCTCCGTTTGAGAGTGAAGAAGTAATAAACACTTTACAAATTTTCACCTTTATAATATGAGTGTGATGTGATTGATTATCGTTTTGATTGCTTCCGAATCTGAGAGTAGACGATATCTCAACTCAAGGTAAAGCCTCGAGGCACACCTGGATGCTAACAAGAACATTAAGGCCTGTTTCGTTACCTATCTGTAGGTTTTAATACCATTTCCAATATTCTCACGCCCGTTGCAATGACTCACTGTATTCATTCATATTCCTAAAATTCCAGATCTAGCTGCAATGGAATCGGCTCGCGTGGGCGTGGAATGGAGACGCCATGCCAGCGTGGTTCGTAAGAGGCCACATCTAGTTCACGGTTATTTGCCATTTGGTGGGTGTTATTCTGATATACTTATTAATTATTGATCCCCGCGGATGGTGATGATGATGATTAACGTAGCTTATGTTCTAATCCAGAATATAAGATTTCTACTATGGTATAAGCTACTTAAGTTCCAAATTTCATTAAAATCGGTTAAGAAGTTACGGAGATACTACATGGGACCACCTCTACCAAATAAAAAAACCATCAAAATCGATTCATAATTGGCGGAATTATCACATATTATAAAACAAAGTGGAATTGAGAACCTCCTTTAATATAATTATAATATAACAGCTGTATAGCGAGGTAGTGCAACCAGCATTTTGGGCACACTGCCGACCAATTACTTTTGTATTAGATAACTAGGCTAGTTAAGTTTGTATGGATATTTATTTTCTGCCTCAATGCTAATCCATACATAAAAAAAGATATAGCAATTTGAAAATATACATCAACAAATCAATTTGTGTTCACTTAATAAAAAAAGACCTCAGAATATACCTCGATAGCAGACAGATTGATTACTTAGCCTAAAGCAGGATTTCAAACGCAATGAGATAGTGATCACTTTACGGAATCCGATCATCAACAATCAAATAAGGTTACGATGTTATAGTCTAAGGGACTCGATATACAAAGCGACCCAGGCGAGCGGCCCGGGCGTTGTAAAAATAAAATATGGGGCACCTAAGGGGCATGATATATCTATTCACCCATGCCTGTCACACAAACTGTCAACCGTCATCGTTCTTTATCATCCATACTGCGATGGAGTTGAACACATTGCCAGCGTCTTTGTTCCCTGAACGGTATAATCTGGAACTCTTTAAGTCCAGAGTGAAGTAAGCATTCCGGAAACATTCACATCACATACACAATCACAACCAGAACCAGAACCTCAAATTTTGCTTGGGGAGAAAATTTGTGTTCCGCCGGGAATCGAACTCGAAACCCCTGCTTAGAAGGCGAACGCTCACCCACTTAATCAAACGGGCAGCCAAAATTATAAGATGATATAGTGGTCAAATGCTAGCCTATATGAGATAAAAATAGTCCCCATCAAGCAATGATCCCCATCAAGCAGCAACAACAAATAACCGTCTGTTATAAAACAATACAACCAAAACAAAAATGTTATTTGTTGTAATCTCTCAACAAATTGACACATATATATTTCTTGACATCGCGCCGATTTTTCAAAATAGAGATAGACCTTTGACCAGCGTAATCAGAACTTAAATTAATCATGATTAGTCAATAGGGAAAGGTCAAGAAATGCTGGGTATAATCGGTGTTGGTAACATTTTGAATTGTATGGTATTAAGTTGATTTGATTAGGAGATGGAGTTGAATGGATTGTTCGATAACTGATTGTGTGAGCTTACTCGCATTTCTGACCCACATTCCGTAAGATAGAATCAAAAATAGAGAAAAACGAACACGGTTATAAATAAAACATTATGATTATTATCATGTACTTGGGTTGTGTTTACACCTGTATATATACTATTAGACGTTTGCACCGAACTGAACTCTCGCGCCTATATTTTGTCCAATAGAGAAAAACTTTTGAGGTTGCTTATACTTAATTTCTTTAAAATAATTGTTTGATTTCTGTATTTGCTGTTCAAGTACAGGATAAAACTAATATTATACCAAAGTTTCAGCTTTAAATGTGAAGCCGTTTTTGAGATAGACCCCGGGACAAAATAGTTCTAAAAACAGTGGTTTTGGTGGCCAACCAAATTGTTTTTTTCCATAATAGATTTTTTAAATTGGTTTTGTACTCTTCTTGCAGCGTTTTTTTTAAAGATACTCGACAAGGGCAAAAAAAAATTGAAACGCAAGCAAAGCTTAAAAAAACCGACTTCATCGCTTATATTTCGGTTTTGGCTTGACCGATTTCGATAAATTGTAATGTGACTACCTTTGAAATATATGATACTCTACTAAACAAAAAAAAAAACATCAAAATCGATTTATTATTGGCGGAGATATCGCGTAACATACATACATAAAAAAACAGTATCGAATTGAGAACTTCTTTTTCTTAAGGCGGTTGAAATTAAAATTTATTTTGCCTTCCGCTTACGTGTATGGGTATTTTCATTTTAATTGACATTTTCTAGATTTGGGCTATAGTTTTAAATATTCTCTGAGAATTAGAACATGATCGCATGTATGGTTTAGAAGCTAGATGCCTCTGATAGACGGACGGATGGACGAACAAAGTGCTGAACCACCCAAGTCAACTTAGAGATATCGCTTTGCTCGATTAATTATTGTTACGAGACTACGATATTTTGGCGCCATAATGACACAATATTATACGATATTTATATTGTCATGTTTGATGAATTAAACAGAACCAAATAAACTTAAATTATTCAGAAGAAAATGTATTTTGGTTATCAAAAAGAGTTTTAGATTTTCACTAGCTGCGCCCCGCGGTTTCACCCGCGTTGATAATGATGAAAAGTGATGATGATGAAAAATAGATGTTGGCCGATTCTCATAGATACCGGATAAGCACAAAAAATTTCATCAAAATCGGTCAAGCCGTTTCGGAGGAGTATAGCAACGAAAACTGTGACACGAGAATTTTATATATTAGATGATATTTGGATACCTGCTTATGAGAATAACCAGACAGTCACTGACAATATGCTTTCTTTCATGCCAGCGAAATATATTCGATACAGATGAATAATTTTGAACAAAATAGCACGTTAGAATAGCTTCAATAAAATCCGATTTTCAAAATATTTAACATTTAGTAAATGACGTATTTTAATTATTTACGTCACATTTAAACAGCATGTAAAATACGACCGAACTGTATTAAAATTGAGTATGTCTCAACTTATAAACGTCACCAATGGCGTTACGATAAACCATTTTTAGAATGCTAATTCTCCCCAAGTGGATTGTAGATTCCTGGTTCTGGCAGCGTAATAAAAATTAATCTTGTAATCGTGCCGAAACAGTGACAGCCTGTAGACCTAGTATACTTTATTAACATCTGAACCGTCAACAGTTCAAAAGATTAAAAATCTCCTCAATTTAACTGTAACTTTGATAAATTTTAATAGAGTTCGACCATTTTGTCTCCTCGTCCAATCAGGAACAGTCTAACACCGACTACTCTCTCCGTTATCATTACAACTCATGAGTCCGATGTACATATGTACACGCCTGCGCATGTACAATTTGATGAGACTTATGTGAATAGCAATAAAATGTTCCTGAGAGGAGCATGCTCAAACGCGCCCTGATAGATTGCTATCCGGACTCACGGTATACGCTAGAGGAGATATTAATATGGATCGGACTGGAAAAAAAAATATATATTTCCTTTTACTTAAACAAACGCATTCACACTCACAGCCACACACTAAGTTCAAAGACTTGTATCGCGGGTGCCGGAAACATTCATATCATACACACATTGCACCCAGAACCAGAAGCACAAATATCCTTTGGGAAGGAATTTGTGCTCCTGCCGGGAATCGAACCCACGGCGTAGAGGGCGGACAACTGTCCACTGCGCCAACTGGGTCGTCGGTCTTAGGAGTAGAATTATGGAAATAAATTTCCAGTCCTTAGTCCTAATGTATTCCGTTCTCACAAGCTTTTATTTAGTTTTCACCCGTCCCATTGTCTATCTGTCGCTCTGTAATCAAATCTTGGAAGCTAAATTATACCCACTTCGCAATCTCCGATTCAACAGAGAACATTCAGATTTGATCTGTTTATGTGAAGATACATACATATCATTGTGTCTTCACAGTGACATACTATGTACCATGGAGCTGGTCTGATGATGGAGACGAAAGATAGTCATAGGAACTTACTAGAAAAAAGGAACTAGAAAAGATAAACCATCTAGTTTGGGCCCACTTGATTCGACTTTTTTATTTACAACTGGTAAAACCTTGATTTTAAAACTTTTTAAAAGTATTACTTGGATAGCTATTTTTTTATTTATATAGTCTAGTTTATAAAGTGGCCTTAGGTCTATTTTAGCATCTTCAATTCTAATAATTTATGTGTAAATGCTCTAAATATTTTTATTATATTTGATTCATGGATTTCTCTCTCGCCTTGTGTTCACTTAACTTAATGTGTATAATTAATGTATATTATCAATGTGCTGTCCTAATTTTTGTAATAGCTTGAATAAGCACCTTGCTTTCATGAATTTGAATCATAAATACAGTCACGGTGTCAGAATTAAATAAGGCCACCTCAAAGCACTCATAGTATTAGCAACAAATGACCTAAAATTACTTTAAAAATCACGTTAGTTTTAACACTCAGGTTTACTCATCTCACTTATCTCACATAAAAAAATCTCCAGTTTGCTCAAAGTGTTTTGCTTCTACGTTTATCATCCGTAAAGCGAAGCAGTGGAGCTCATTGCCTGCGTCTTTGTTCCCAAAACGGTACAATCTGGGTGTCTTCAATTCTAGAGCGAATAGGTACCTTCTAGGCAAGCATGTTTCGGCCATATCGTCAAGTAAGATAGCGGTCAAATGCTTGCTTATCTATCATAAAAAAATACAATTTTTCTACCAACAACACTGTTATATTATTATGGAACTGTTGGGAAGAATAACTCTTACAGCTTAAAAGTTCAGCCAACCAAATATCTAGACAGTATCAGAAGAGTCATTATCTTATATGAGTACCATTTTTGGGACCCTTCCATAAACGATATAAATTTGACTTGATTTAAATTAAATTTTAATATTTATTCGAAAAAAAGAGATAGCTAGAGTAATATCCATAATTTTCCATCGTCCCAAAATGCGTGGGCCGAGCCGCGCTCGTCGGCACATCTGCACGACGGCAGCTCCCATTGCGGCCGATAGCATTGTCATGGGAACCGACCGCCATATCCGGTAGGCATTACGTTTAAAGATCTGTAATTCAGGTAAGAGGAACCATGGACGTCTTTAGAGAAGTCTCTCAAAAGTTTACTTCGAAAAATGAGTCCATTACCGCTACCAATGTTGTGGTTCAGACACCATCGAGTACATTTCACTGGATTGTTTGATATGGGTCTTTTAACAATAAAAATATTAAGGAATCTTTTTTTTTTATATTTTGTCCGATAAGCAAGCATTTGCCCACAAGCTAACCTGATGAAAAGCAATGATGTGGCCGAAGATGTAACATGCTTGCCTAGAAGGTACCTGTTCACTCTTGACTTGAAGACTCCCAGATTATACCGTTCGGGGAACAAAGATGAGGGCAACTCCTTCGCAGTACGGATAATAAACGTAGAAGCGAAACGCTTTGAGCAAACTGGAGGTATGTCAAGCATATATGGATGACGTTTAACTGTTTATATTGTTAAATAGTAAATCGGGCATGGCGGAATTAAGTTAATTAATTAAGAATCTGGCTTAATTAAGTCGTTACTAGTTCTGCTAGATCAGTCCTGCTGTTTGGCAGAGGGTTGATACTTTCATAAACGGACTCGTAAGAGTGCCAACTACCTCATTTACTGATTTAGTTTAAAATTGGTGTTCCTCCTGATGCAATACATACGTCGCAACATGGTCCGTCATGCCGTTTATCGGATTATTACGGAATGAACATGCTGTAAGTCCCGGTTAATAGTCATAAGATAATAGACGTCAAGCGAAGTCTTTACCTAATCAAAAAATAATCGTGACACGCGATATTGTTTACCCCGATTTTCAATTGTTTTCTCAGATGTTCAGTGGTTTTACTCTAGTTTAATTATTTATTAACTCGAATTAATAACACAATACTTAACGCAAGCAAAGCTTTAAAAAACCGACTTCACCGCTTATATTATGGTTTTGGCTTGATCGATTTCGATAAAACTTATATGGACCACCTCTAAAGTATAATCTACCAAATTAAAAAAAAATTGCTTAACATCAAAATCGATTCAGGCGGAGATATTGTGTAACATACATACAAAAAAAAAGACGTGTGGCACTCGGGGACTGCCGCGGTCTTTACTTTCTATTGCATAGCTTTTTTATCAACTTATGCAATTATAATTATTTATTTATTTTATTTATTCACCTAGAGGCGAGTTGCTGAACTAAAGAGACAAGCGTGATATTTCAAAAAAAGTCATTAATAGTTCTGCTATTCATCGATAGATGGCAAAACTAAAAAGTATCACCGCTGTGCCGGTCGGAGTGGGGGGTGTTAGGTTATTTTCGTTACGGAATATCTGGATTCGGTCTCCACGCTCAAGGCCCGCGATAGAAGCTATGCAATAGCTTAAAAACATACAGTCGAATTGAGAACCTCCTTTTTTGAAGCCGGTTAAAAATTAAGCAATAACATAATTTGAACTAATTTTCATTCTTAGCAGGGGTATCGGGTTCGATTCCCAGCGGGAACACAAGTTTTCTCCCCATGGAAAATTTGTGTTTCTGGTTCTGGTTGTGATTGTATGTGTGATGTGAATGTTTCCGGCACCCACGACACAAGTCATCGAACATAGTGGGAGGCTGTGAGTGTGAAAGCGTTTATGTTTATATTTTAATATAAACGAAACTGAATGCAATAAGCCTCTGCCAGTTGATAGCATTCTCAAAATCTCTTTCGTCGTTCGTTTCCCTGATATCCATTAACTGTTTTGCTTGATTAATATTGCATGTGTTGTAATGGTGAAAATGGAATAAGTCCAAAAACATTAATAGAAATGGTATACGTATACGGTATAATGGTCACGAGTGAATAGGCATCTTTGTTGGGTAAACGTGCCCCATCGTCGACCGCATCGTCACTTACCATCAGGTGAGATGGCGGTCAAACGTTTGCATATCTTAAATAAAAAAAAAAAAAAACGTATGATTTAACTTATTAATTTGTACCGATTTTCCCACTAATAGGAAAGCTTAATGGTCCAACCAAGCAAGCTATACTCATACAATTGACTATTCTGGTTAACGGTTAAAAACCACAATTGTTATTTTGTAACAGATCGTTCGTTTTAACACATAGAATTCGATTCCCACGATTTTAATGACATTGACACTTCATCGCTTCAAAATCATCTGTCAAATTATAGGTTATAACAAAAGTGAGCGAATAGATGGAAAGAAGTGGTTCTGTATAAAATATACTTTGCATTTCTATCTAAAATATTATTTGTAAAGGATAGGAAACGCTAACGGTGATGTACTGTACAGTAATCTTGTGACTATGCTATTGGTAATGATGCATATTATAATAAGTAATATACTTATTTAAATTACTCCTAGATTACACTTATGGTTAAACTAGATAGGAAATTGTTTGAACTGTTCTTTTTAATTAGAACTGTTCTTTTGAATAAAAAAAATAAGTAAATGAATTTATAAAAATATTTAACTGAAATAGCCTTTGATCAAATTAACCCAATTGAGAACAACAATTCGTTCGAAGATACAGCAGTGTTAGCAGTGTTTAAAAAGTATTTATCCAACCTCTTCAGAAGCCCGAATATTATGATTTTCTGAAAACACGAAATAAGGTGCATTTCGTACCAGAGCGATACGCTTTATGCGAATCGGATGTATAATATTATTATTTAAAATATAAGAAATAAATTATTGTACAGTTACATAATATATTTTTAACTATTTTATTTTATCTTAACTATATTTAGGCAAGCATTTTACCTAAAAATCTTCGGCTGCATCATCTTTTTCATCAGGTGAGGTAGGTAAAATTCTTGTCTGGAATATAAAAAAAACTATATTATTACAAGGTGTCGGTTTTGCTGTAATTAGATTATTTTATAATAACGCCATCATGTCTTTATTTCTAAGGAACCCTAATTTGAAGAAAAAAATCTATCCAGGTGTCATCGGAACCACTGACCCGTACGTCATTGACCTCCTTCCGGTATTTCTTCACACCACCGTGATGTCTTTTTAACCATTGCTCCATCGGGGATTGCTCTACTATATCATTATATAAAATTAAAGTTAACAATCACACTAGAATTGCAATTTTATTTTAAGATTTTAGGAAATGTTTGTTTGTAGAACTGACTCTAGACGTTTATATAATTGTGAAGTAGGTTATTTAACAGAAGACAGAAAATCTAATAAAAGAATAAATTATATAACAATGTATATTAAGATATCTAAAACATATATTTTGAATTTGAATAAACAAGGCTACACGCTATTTTATGCCTAAACAATCCTGACTAAGAGCTGCATCATGTAATGAAGAACAAGTCAACTCACATTGGCGTAGGATATGCATGCAATAAGATAAGTACAGTGTCGCTTCATACACTAAAGTTATATGTAACTCAAAGCCAGGATCATTATTTGAGAGCAAAGTTACAGATTTGATATAATTAAAGGATGATATTACAAATGTCATGAACTGCCTGTTAGCATCGTTTGGTGCGCGTTCGCCTTGTAACATCGTTTGATACCCAGTGGGAACACAAGTTCTTTCCCCACGAATTTTGAGTTTCTGGTTCTTGATTTTAATGTTTTTGGTCTTGTTGGTGTGGTGCCGTGAGTGTGAAAGACTTTATGCTATAGAGTTATTGTGGACCAGATTTCTAATGCAATATTTGCATATTAATTTTTAAATCGAATTTATATGCACTTTTTGCATATTCATTTCTCTCGTACTCGCCATTGTTACTTACTAAAAAGTTCGCCAGTGTTTACAACCTATTGTAACATAAAAAGTTCTTTATAAAATACCGATCTAAAAACTATAACAATATTTGTCATGACCTACTGATTCACCCACTGACTGACTTAGAGACAACGCACAGCCTAAACCTGGTAGAAGAGACTTGAAATTTAGAGGGTACGTTTGTCTTAGTACGTAGGGGTGTATATGGATCCTTGAAAATTCTACCCCGAAGAGGGTAAAATGGGGTGAAATGTTTGTGGAAAAGTTCTTTGTCTTTTAAATTCAAAGCAATGAAAATTGGTACTTTAGTAACTTGCATATTTTTTCGCCAGGGGTGCATTAAGGTGGTGCAATGGGGGAAGAAACGTCATGTTGAAAGTTCTTTATTTATGAAGTTACACTGATGGAAATAATGTTAATTAAATTTAATAAAAATTAAAATATGAAAATGATGTTATCATTATTTTTTGCCAGGGTTTCATCAAGGTGGTGCAAAGGGGGAATGAACGTTCATATGGAAAGTATTTTATTTATGAAGTTAAATTGATCTGAGTAGTAAAATTAGGGGTAATTTTATAAAAAGATGAGTCTTTACAGTAAATTAGAAATACCTACTCTAACGCGTAGTTAACTCTATTATTATCACACTAATATTATAAATCCGAAAATTTGTGTAAATGTGTTAGTGTGTAAGTATGTTTGTTTTAAATCTTTACGTTGTAACGGCTAAAATAATTTGGCTAAAATTTCCATTGTACATAGCTTTTACTCAGGATTAACACATAGGCTACTTATAAAGTTAATTAACGCAGGCAAAGTCGCGTGACACGGCTAGTATTATATATCACAAACCATCTTCAATCCACCATACTATTGCAAAAATCTGAGAGATCTATACAAAATGGCTTAGTATCGAATTCAGTAGGTTTTGAGTGATATGATTGAATAACACGATTTATAAACTCTATTGTACTAAGCTGCCGACAGCCCGACGGCATTTGAATTTAAAATCGATGAACGCCATTCTTAGCGCCAAACGGAAGGCAAATAAATTATGTCCCTACATTCATGAGTTATAACGCTTACCGCGGAATGTCTTCACGATTCCGAGTGCTATCTCGGGCAGCACGACACTTGACTAAGGGGACAGTTCTACGGGCGATGGAAACGCGGCAGTTTTGACGCGCGATTAACGCCAGCATTCAAAGAGGAGTCTAGGTCGGTCGTGCGTCATATTTAGGTGACAGGTAGAAGAAAGCGTGGCCTCAATAATTTTTGTGTATTTTATTTTCGTCTCCGTTAAGCAAAAACTAACTGCCTTTTAATATTACCCAGCTTGTGACCCAATACAAATGTTGGATTTACAATAATTTAAATAGACTTAAATGGCGGCACACCTTAAATTTTCTGTTGAATATATTTTTTTTATGAATAAGAAATTATCTCTACATATTATTTTAAAATTTGCAATATGAAAAGCGTAATATATTTATTAATTATTTATTTATTATTGATGTAGAACTAACTAAGATACTTATAATTTACTTTCCATTTGTTCATTTAAACCGGATATTTAATATGAGAAATTATTCGACATGTCATCTTGTTGTGAAGTTTAAATGGAAATATTGTTAGTTTTAGCAATAATTCATTATTAAGTTATATATAGATAATAATTATTTTTTTAAATATTTTTCGTGTACCTTTACCAAGGTGTTAATATAAGTGATAACCTATGTTGGCCTAGGTGCTCTCATTCTCATGTTTTTGACTTATTTTGTAAGAAGGCTGTTATGTTTTCCAAAAAAAAAAAACACATCAGAATAATTCTAATTATACCATTCAGTAATAACATGAATAACTGAATTTTCTACGTGGATCTGTTTTCAGTCTCACGTACATTAAAATGCAAATACATCATTACAAAACAATTAAAACAAAACTTAAATAACTACAACGTTTTCATAATAATATTCTCTAACTAATATTCACAATTTATCAATTTTATTCTGTAATTGGCAGTGACTGGAAAGGTCACAATATAAAGATCGAAAACAGTTGTATACTTTTGGAAGAGGTACCAATACATTTTATAATGGACTGATCATGCTTAACAGAGAAATATTAATGTAGCGTTTTTAAAACGCATCTCTACCACAATCTTTACTAGATTCCTATGCTCGCGTTGACAGAGCGTCGTTCAAATATCGAATTCAAATTACGATGAGAACGCCTAGGGATGCGGAACACTTCGGTGTAAGGGCTAGTGTGCATGGATGAAATAGTTAACGATTGTAATTGTTTGAAATAAAAAGCTCTTTGAGCTTTGAAAGTTATTTTTTTTAAATGAACATTGTCAGCTACTGTTATTAAAACTCAGTTTGCGTACTAAGTAAGTTTTACTGTAGATAGAGCATTTACTTTGTTTTAGTTCAGTAAAGTATTATATTGTATTTTAAATACCACGTACTTACATACTTTGAATTGACATAAAGCGAATAGATGTGCGGTAAGATTACTCAAATAAATTTGCTCCCTCCCACTCGAACATCGCACACTTTTTGTTTTTATTCGATGAATAAGTTGGGCACCAAATTGTCTTCCGAAAATCTTCTCAGACTAAAATGAGTCTTAAAGTCAGCTGTCGTTAAGACTACTTGAACTACTAAGACTAAGTGACCATCCATGGCAATATAATTTACCTACTCAAATGCTAGTCTATCTTATCCAAAAATTATATATATATATATTTCTAATAAACTACCCACTAAAATAACCATCTCACTAATTATATTTAAAATCATAATTATTATTGTGCTATTATTTATCATAATTATAGATATAATAGAAATTAGCTAGTTTGTAATTTTCCATAAAATTGTTGGCTGTAAAGTTAATTGTAACACATCATATTGTTTATGAATAATGTTCTAATTTTTATCAAACTGTCACTTTATTGTATACCCACCCTTACACATCGCAGTCGTGATAATCCCTAGCTTCACCTTCACGAATGTCTTATTAAGTGAATATCGTTATAATATTGAAAAATTGCATATAATATAATAAGGCATTGACATTATTGTATATTCTGTCTATGGTGTACGTAATTGGGCCCACGTTTCACGGTTTCCATGTTTGAGGTTATGGGCCCAAGAGTTGTTTATAGTTTTCTTTGTTTATTAGTAGAACAAAAAGGTTACGTCTATTGTTCTATTTTATTGGACGATGCAGAAATTTAAATATATTTACAGTACGATAAAGATCCCAGTATCACGGATTCTGTGTTTGAGGTTATGGGCCTAAGATGTTAAGATGTTCAAGGTTAGCTTTGTTTATTTAGTATTTCAATGGTCGTTTGAGTTAATAATGTCTTAGGATAAATTCAAAGTCCATGTCAAAAAACCGCTTGTAATTTTTTTCCCATTATTTGTGACTTTAATTACTATATAAAATCTATATAAACAAATTTCTTGACGTCTATGTTTGAGGTTATGGTCCCAAGAGTATTTAAGCATAATAATATTGTGGTGTTAATTGTTTAAATTAAAAATGAAAATTTCATATACATTTTAATTGACACAAAACAGTATAGCATTATGTTTATATTTATCCCATTCTTATAGTAATATCCACTGAAGCCATTAAATTAGCAACGTTTAAAACCATATTCGTTTCTCTCGCTTACCCCGTATAATACACAACTTACATTTTTAAAATTTTTGTATACACTCTTCTTCAAAAAAAAATGTCTAAGAGTGCTAAACGCATCATCTTGCTTTCACATCTAATACAATCTAAACCAGCTTATACTTAAGTCGCTTCAAATATCTCTAATTAGATTCTGTACTTATTATCTAAATGTAGTGCTAAATGATAGAATAATTCAAGTTTTAATGGAACTAAGTGCAAAAACTGTCCCAGCAATTAACATTAATGGCCCTAATTTAAAATAGCAACATGCGATAGCGCATCATTGTAACCCATTAACTTTGTATGAATAATATCAGTACAGAATCCAAAGCAAACCTTTCAATGTATTTATTTAATGAAAATTAAAGGAGTTTAAACTCTAATGTCAGTGAGTAAGTGCTAAAGGAATTGAAAACATGTAGTTGAATTAAATAGTCAGTCTTAACTTTTCAGATAATCAACCACCTGTATGTTTAGCTGACACACTGTGAGTATAGGTTGCGAACCAATTTAAAAAATGTTTGATGTTATTTTATTGGAATGAAAGTTCCTTATCGCGCGTTGCGAAAGGGAGCTAGACGGAAAAAATTAAGACCAAAAGTTGTAACGAAACTTTTTGCTATAGTTGTAAGCCATACAACGTTCTCGTCCGATCACCGAAGTTAAGCAACGTAGGGCGCGGTCAGTACTTGGATGGGTGACCGCCTGGAATACCGCATGATGTTGGCTTTTGCATGTTTCTTTTAATTTTGGAACGAAAGTTCCTAATAGCGCGTTGCGAAAGGGGGCTAGACGGAAATAGAACTTCATTCCATCCGGGTGTCCCTTGACACCTCTCAAGTTTTTTATTAATTACTGGTGGTTCTGCTTTGTATCGTAAATAATGCGGTTTGCTCTGCAATTTTTGATTTCAGCTGGATACGATTGCCTTTTGGATGAGATATATTGGGTGAGGTCACATTGCTCGATTTGTCTTGAATAGGCACCGGCACATGTCATGGTTCAATATATTTATGTGCGCAATTGAAAAAAAACATGTCAAGCTAACGATTTTACAATGATATTAATTCGATAATATCTTATACAAAAAAAAAACTACTATTTTGAGTTTTCCATTTTCCAAATAAAAATAACATATATGTAAAAATTGTGTAATTCTCAAAATAGAACAGTTGTTATTCAACTGCCACTTACCTATATCTTAAAAAACGCCACATTAAAAAAAAAAAGTTAATTTAAACATATCCGTTGAATATCAATAGGAACAATTGCGTTAATAAACACAAGCTGAACGTTGGTGATAGTAAATACATAGTTTCAGTTGAACTATTTGAGATTGACCATATCGTCACTTAACATCACGTCAAATAGTTTTTTTTTTTCATTATTTTTTTTTTATTTGTGACAGTCTAGTGTTTGACCACTATCTCACCTGATGGTAAGTGACGATGTGATCGAAGCTGGTAAACATACTAGACCTGGAATACGCAGGCTAGTGGTAGGCATAGTGGTCAAATGTTTGTCCACCAAAAATAAAAAAAAGATGGTTGCGTATCCAGTATCGTTCAATACTCTAAAATTACTAAGAAGGTGGAAGCGACGATAAAATCTGCCAGCCATGTATCTTTTCTTCAAATAGTAGAAACAGCAACAATGAAACTCGGGCGTCCTAAGCGTCTGTATGTCACAGCATATTAATAGCAAAGAACTATCTTCACTTGCAGAACTGTAAAATCATCTCTACTTCAGTATCTTAGTGTGGTGCCTTTAATGACATTAAGATAAATACAGGCGTCTAACCCTTATCTTTGGCTATTCTGAATGATCTTATAGATATTTTGTTCGATCAGTTTACCTTGCAGTTTTTAATTACCATGTGTGAATTATGTCCTCGAGACCAGCTGCTGTTTGTTTACTTTGGTCATCGTATATGTCCGAAAACTGATAAGAACATTTTTTTTCGACAAAACTTGACAAAAATTCCAATATCCAAATCCTCGGGCACTATACCAATATACTATACAAATGACACCTTGTACACATTATGCTAAAAATGTTTTCACCAACCACGATAAGTAAACTTCAAAATTAGTTGAGATACAATCTGATAAATTAAATTCTGGGAGTCTTCAAGTCAAGAGTGAATAGGTTCCTTCTAGGCAAGCATGCTACATCTTCGGCCGCATCATCACTTTCCATCAGGTGAGATTGTAGTCAAATGCTTGCCTATCAGGCATAAAAAAAAAAGTTTGGGGCTGTGAGCGTGAATGCATTTGTTATTTGTTTGTTTAATTCTAAAAGTTTGCGTGTGTGTGTTTGTTTGTTTCCAATACGCCTTGCAACAACTTAAATTTGTAGTGTGTAGTGGTATTGCCCCAAACGGACTCTGCAAAAGACAGCCGAGCCGCAGTAGTTTGTAAAATCGTGTGTTGTAAAAATGACTTTCGGTCTGCACTGAGTGCCGTGACCTTCCGTCGTGCAAGACGTTGGAGTCCGTTTTCTATAATATGTCTATTCACTCGCGACTTAAAGACTCACTACTGTACTCATCAGAAATAGCACAGGAGTTCCATTTATTTGCGGTTCGTATAATGAATGTGGAAGCAACACGCTTCGTCTGCATTTATAGAATGTCTACTATATTATGTATCGCATAGCAGTATGTCTGGACGATGGTTATCAAACGTCCCCGAAACGTAGATCGCTAGAGTCTACCCTTAATCGTCAGTCTAGCGGTCTCATTAATTATTGATTTATCAAATTGACATTAAACAATAGCCATCAAGTTATAAGATGTTTTACGCTTGGTGGGTGTTATCGGGGTCTTTATATATCACACACATTAAGGATAGTCTTGAACGGGCATCAAGGACATTTATTAGTAGAAAGACAATATTTGTATACTTTTTATGGACAGCTGGTAAAACTTAAAGTTATAAACTGAAAATTGGATTCTGTGATTATAAATGATATTAAATAACGTAGACATAAACACTTTCACACTCACGGTCCCACAATATATTCAATGACTTGTGTCGTCGATTTAGGTTTTTAAGCTACCATGGTCACTCACTATTAGTGTTTGTATCAATACGGGATATTTACCATGTATTTCGTTTGTTTTGAGTTTGTAAAATACATGGTAAATATCCCGTTATTGATACACACATTTATATTATGTTGTTGGTGCCGGTCACATTCACACACACACAAATCGCATCAAGAACCAAACGCAAATTGTCCTTGAGGAGAAAACTTGTGTTTCCACTGGGAATCGAACCTGATATCCGATGATTCCAGATGCGCGTTCAACAAGGCTACGGGCAGTTTCTAGTATAATAATTTTCTATATAATGATTATTATTGTATATGAATTGTTATTAATATTTTTTCTACACATATATTTTTTACAAAGTATCTGACTGAAACTCACAAAATCCTCGAGTCGAAACAAAAAACATTATTTTATATTTTTTTAATTCACTAATAATAATGAAAAATTAATTTTAGAAATTTATGAATGTTTTATAGCAGAAGTCCCTGATAGCTTTGACTAGCTAAAATCATATTATGGTCACCCTTCTCTGTGACTGTGAATGCTACAATAATGCGCAAGCGCACTACTTGGGAGAGCTCATCAATTGCAACGCCGCCCTGAGTGTATTGCTGTGTATTCAATTTGTTGCTGGCGTTTATAAAATGACTCCGAAGATGTTTCAAACCGAGTGTTGAATAATTTTAAAGATATAAAATTATGTTAACTATACTCTATTTTTTTATGTTAGATAAGCAAGCTGTTAAAACTAGTATCTCATGTGATGTAAAGTGACGATACAGTCGTAGATAAAGCACCTTTGACTACAAGATACATAATCATTCTAGCCTTGATGACTCATAGACGTTCAGGCAACAAAGAAGCAGGAAATTAGTTCCATTACTTCACAGTACGAATTACAAACATAGCGAAACTCTTTGAGCGAATAAGAAGTAGGTATATCTACTATAAATGAATGACATTTCAGTCAAACGTTCTACGAAAAGTCAGTTTGTCGGTTCTTGGTATAAAAAGACGATAGAATACCAATCCTTACATTGTTGATCGAGGCTGAGCAGTTTTATAAAACTAAACTAAAATTGCACTTGATAGTAGTTAGCAATATAATAGTTAGTTTAAATAGTTTACTACCATCGTAATTAATAGTGAAGTTTTCATTATTAAGAGCTTTTATAAACATAACTTAACATAAACGCTTTTACACTCAAAGCCCTATACTAAGCTCAATAACTAAATTCGTCTTTGTTCTCCGAACGGTATAATATGAAAGTCTTTAAGTCGAGAGTGAATAGGTATATTCAAGGCAAGCATGCTACATCTTCGGCTAAATCATCGCTTTCCATCAGGTGAGATTGTAGTCAAACGCTTGCCTATCGAGCATAAAAAAAAAACATACACACAATTACACCCTGAACCACAAACTCAAATTTTACATGGGGAGAAAATTTGTGTTTTCACCGGGCAGTTTGTTATATATTTTTACTTTATTAAAACTATTTAATTAAATTTGTTCTAATTGACATGCGTTACGTTGGTATCTAGAGGGCCTCATACAAATAATAATTTGTTTTATGACTGTTGTCTGTGTCAGTCTGGAATAAAATTTTGAAAGCTAAATTAGACACACATCCTAATTTTCGGTTGGACTCACATTTGGTGTACTTATTTATCTTCGGTGATAATACAATGATATGGTACCATGGAGCCGGTCTGATGATGGAGACGAAAGATGGCCATAAGAACTTCTAAACTAAATAAGATAAACCCATGGAGTTTGGGCTCGTTTGATTTGTTGACAAGTTCTCTGGTTATATAACTTTTATTAATTTTTGTTTACCTACAACTGGTAAAAGCTTGATTTTGAAAAACTTCTAAGTATTAATTGTTATCATGTCTAACTTTATGGTTCTAGAATCAGTTTTCAAGAACTTTCTGGCATACCTATTACAGATGTCAATCAGTGCATAAATAACATGATACTACCTATAAGTGAAATGAGAGCTGGGACAATAAAGTTTCTTATAAATTTATTCTTTTAGAGAATAAACCCTAAAAATAATAGTTTTTCTTTAAATCCTAGGTTCTAAGTAAGCGTCTTTCAACAAAGAATACTATTTTATCCACGAAGCGTGTTCGTAGCTCCTTGTATGGATGGTATCAGGGTTGATTCCCGTGAATGGGATGCTCCATTCATAGTGCACCGTCGTCGTCGCCGTGATTTGTTTGTTTTTCTTCGATTGTGAATAGTTGGAGGTGAGGGTGTTCTTTTATAGAGATTGGTTTCTTTAAACAGAAAGTATTCGACCAATATCTCACGTGGTTAGTGGCAATGTAATTGAAGATAAAGCATGCCTGCGTTTAAGATTTGTCAAAGCTCTGCAACTTTTGCGCTTTGCTTCTATCGGATCTTGGATATTTTGATGTCCTTAGTCAATACATTCGAAACGAGCATCCCGATCAATGCACTGCGTTTGCTAGTCAGTGGTATATCCTTCCAGTATCTTACATTATTATGATAAATATTGATAGTAAACTAACAAATATTTAGGAATAAAATAGTTACATTACACAATATGCAAATACGTAGCAGATATGAATAAACTTTAATGAAAACCTATCCAACAATCTTCTTCATCGAAAATAATTCCATATTTTACAAAATACGCTTATGATAATATTTTGACTTACCCTGGTGAATAGATTCAACGTATGAAAACTAATGCGTACGGCATCCGGCACAATTTTATAATGCTAAATAGGTAAGCAGTTCACCACTATCTCGCCTGATAGAAAATGATGTTGTTATGCCCAACAGCCGCTGCTTAGCTGGTAAGTAGGTATACGTGCAATTAACTTTGCTAGTGGCTATAACATCTAGCCGCCAACAATAACGTGTGGAGATCAATAAACGAGACCTGATGAATCATAGATCATGCCAAATCATTAACAATATTCATTCACAAGTTAGATCATCACCAAACATCATGCCAAATCATTAACAACATTCATTCACAAGTTAGAACATGTTGTGCTGACACCATTCGGTGGGAGAAGGACACGAATATGATGATAACAGCTGTCTCGTTTAATATCGAACACTTTACTAACAGGTTCTAGGCTATCATACATTTTGTCTGCAGACTTAGATATTTAGAAAGCCTACAATGTATTTTAGGTTCACATCTGTGCGGTACAAACACGGATCTATGAAGCAGATGAGAGACTGGATGAGGTATTTTTAATACAAATAATAATTTAGAGTAAAGTCTGAGAATTTACTACTTATGGTGCTTTATTTATTTTTATTTTAAATATTTATTTATTGATAGTATCTCATACGGAAATATAGGTTTCCATACTAATTGATCAAGTGGCAAGCCTTTATATCACATCAGCTGATATAAGTTTTTTAACTAACAATGTTTAATTGATTTTTACGCGTTATTGTTAGATCACCACTGAAACAAGCATATTTAAATTAGCCACATTTCTTTTTTAATACATTATTTTGAATTGTAGTCAACTTGCCACATAAATATTTTCCGTGCTACTATTGTCCTAATGTTCTTCTGAACTATTTAAGACTTTCCTAACGATAAGAAAAAGTATTAGTAATGCTCTCTTCATATCTCAGCGAGTGAATTTAAATTGAAGAAACCCTACCGATTCAGCTGTCATAAAGATGTTTTCATCATTATTAGCAAAAATTGTCTAACTGTTGGGACTCGGGACGATTTATCACAGGGAGATAATTTAGGCATCCACCACGCTGGACTTCACCTGAGCCAAGTATAACTATGCCAGCATTTTGGTCACGCGTTACTTCAACCTAATGCCTGACAAATATATTTACAGCGAGATATAGGCATTTAGGTTTATGTTATAAGTGTGACGTGATTTGTAACAAGTAATACAATAAAACAGATTTTTTTTAAATCAAGCTTTTACAAGTTGTAAATAAAAAGGACTAAAAAGTTATATAACCAGAAAACTTGTCAAGATGAAACAAACGAGCCCTAACTAACGGATTTATCTGTTCAAATCAATCTAGTTCAAATCAAATCAAAATCGTTTAATCACATGGGCTCCAAAGAGGTACTTCAGAAGTTCCTATGGCCATCTTCCGTCTCCATCATCAGACCAGTTCCATGGTACCATATCATATTGTCACCGAAAATACATAAGCACCAAATATGAGTCCAATCGGACATCGGGAAGTGAGTCTCATGTAGCTCGCAAGATTTGATTACAGATCGACAGTAAACAGGACAGGTGAAGCTAAAAAGAAGCTAGTCAAATTTTAATACTGTCAAATCAACATCGTTTATTCACATGGGCCCCAAAGAGGCACTCATAAAAGTTAATGACTCTATTGCCAGATTTGAAAAATTACAGCCATCTCGAGAAGAGCCTGGCAAGAAAATCGCCGGCGCTTTTTTTTGTGAATTTGTATGTATCGTAGCTCCACGTGATGTATATTAGCGATGCTCCGCGTCCGGCCCACGCGTTCTCTGGGAAAGGGCAAAGATGAGCCGAGCGAGCTCGCACGCCCCGAGATATTGCCAGATACCGGGTTTTAGGTAATACGGTGAAGTGTTCTACTATATGGGCAGTTTAGTCGATATGATGAGGTTGAAGCAACGATCCTACGATATGGGCAGCGTAGTCAACTAATGAGATTGAAGCAACGATCTATTAAAAATATATAATTCACGGAACATGGGAGTGAAGCAAAAATATAATAATAGTAGCCACATTAAAACAAAACAAAAACCAACGCATTTACACTCACAGCCCCACAATAAGTTCAAAGACTTGTATCGAAGGTACCGTAAACATTTACAAATCACATACACAATCACACCCATAACCAGAAGTCTAATACTGAAACGTATTAGAAGATACCTTATAAGTCTTTTAAAGCTTTAGCTTTTAGGCAAGCATATCCCACCGTTTACCGCATCATCGCTTTCTATCAGGTGAGAATATAGTAGTATTCCAGATTTAAAAGCAATGTTTCCAGTGAAATCACACGATATAAAGATATTTTACATTTAGTATAGTATAGATAGATAGATAAACTCTTTATTAAACACCATATTTGTGACACAACAGAATACAAAATAATTACTTACAAAATAAGTATAACAATAGGCGGTCTTATCGCTAAAAGCGATCTCTTCCAGACAACCTTTGGATGGAGAGGAATTACGCAACAAAGTTGGACGTCGGTGTATAGTATAGGGGTGACAAGCTTAGTGGCTTAGTTATACCGCATTGCTGGGCAAAGTTCAAAATTCTCATCAGACGAGTGACGGCCTTGTCTCGTCTCTCAGTTGCATAAAAATATCAACATTACTTAGCAAAATTAGGCGGCTATCACATGTTCACATGTCACTCAACAACGCGTGATGATCGCGTTTTCCGCACATCACCGCACATCACTCAGTGTCACTCGCTGAAATCGCTCATTGTGCAAATATAAAGACCCATAGTCAATGTACAGGGTGACCTTTGACCTTTGCCGTCGTATGTTACGGTCAGGCAACGAGGTCATGTTGTACTTTTGGAGTTTGAAATTATCGATCTAGTTTAGAACGATTGATTTTATTTATATAGCATTAGCTATGCTAGGCAGAACTATAGTGATAAATTTAGAAAGGAAAAATTATCGCTTGAGGTGGGATTTGAACCCGCGGCCATAGGGTCTCATGCCCTATTGCTCTAACCGCTGAGCTACTCAAGCCCCGCCTGAAGCGACGAAATTAACCTTTTCTTATTATTAACGTCTTACGGGGACGTGTGACGTCATCTATCGTTTATAGAAACTACTACGACCAACGAGTCTAACATAGTTAAGAACGGTTTTAAATTCAAATTTGTTTCTTAAAGGAATACATTCCACATTCTTGTCCCCATTCAATAAAAGAAGCAACTTTAATTATTCCATATAGATCTAAATTCAAGGACCTGTGAAATGGTTATTAATAATAAAGTGAGATATTTCGTATTTATGATATTTTAAATAAAATTCGAATCTTTTTTTTTCAAAACATGTGTAAACTTATGAACTCAAAAATGTGTGTGTAATTGTGTGTATGGTTACATCAATTTATAAATCCACATAAGACAGTATTATTGCTAGGCACAATTGAATAGCTGGATACATAATGATTCAATTTGATATCTTTGAAGATGGCATACAGCCTGAATACATAGATTACTTATAGTAAACCTAACGCGGGCGAAGGCGCGGGAAACAACGACTTGTTTAATTTAGTCCTCTAAACAAATCCGTTGATGGATTCCTTTCCCCTTTTAATTCCACTCTAATCAAAAGCCAAAACCGTTGTAAAAACGAATAATTCATATTATTTCTATTACTTACAAAACCATCAACTTCTTATGAGACAAGTCTGGCTCTCCAATCGTAATAATTTTAATAGCAATATATAATTAAACTGATTTCCACCAACACTCGACGCATGCTATATGAAGGCCGAGCAATATGGTACTTGTACTTATTGAAACAGAACATCAATTCCATGCTACATCTGCTTGAAAGTTTGGCAATTTTATTTTGCCCACTTTTTATTTCAGTATGTTAAGATTATTGGCAAAAACAATTTGCCGATAATCTTTACACACTTACATACAATTTTGTCAATTTGCGAAAATCTAAAATAAGCAAATGTATTACGATTAAGTGTTTCATGATTAATTTTTTAATGAAACAACATTTGCACTCATGTACTAAATTTCCATATAGTATTGTAATGATTAGTATAACTGCCATCTGTTAACGCTTTTTTTTTTCTTTCCTACCCTAATTTTCCTAAGAAAACAGTGACTTTCGCTAGAATTTTTACTTCGTGGTAGATGAGGGTACTGTTTGTTAATGCAAGCAGTCTGCGGTCGTCCCTTGTCGACTAGGATGCCTCCGCACGTCCGTCAGTTCCCTCAACGTTACCTACCGTGCTTTACGTTTCTATCCCAACTGCCTTGTGTACTAACGGCTTCACCCGCGCCCGCGAGTTCTACACAATTACCAACAACGACGACGCCTGATCAACTACCACAGTTATCTCCAGAACACCAGAAGACCGAGGGGTGCCACAAATATACTCGTCAACCCGAAGATACCCAGGTTAGTCACTTGTTTTTGATCATTTCAAACACTTCACTAGCATCCATCTTAAACCGCAAGTTACGAATTATTTTTACCCGATTTTAACTTTCAATGGCATTTATAGCCAAAACCAAACATGAACGCGTCCTCGGGCAAAATGTGTACCGTCACAAATCTCGTGCAAATTTTAATGGTGTGTATGTAAATGCTTGTTTTGACAAATAACATTATTCTTAGCTTTAAATTATCTCAATGGCTTAAAAATTAAAAAAACTGTAATGTACGCTACGATCATGGCTAACACAACTCTAGACATAAAGTCAAGTAGGAAGTACTGTATAAGAATTTGTTTGGTAAAATTTTAAGATCTAATACTGCGTTATAGTGTTTCGAAGTCGTCTCCCACGATCCCAGGGCATAGTTCAGGTGGGCAAATGAAATCAGATGCATCAATCATAGAACAATCACTGTGTGTGGACGTGTGCGATGTATTGTTTGTATGGGTTTTGTATGAGAAGGTATTGGCTGTGAACACCGCACAGCCAATACCGTCTTATGCCACTATAATAATAATAATGAAGCCATTTTATTTCCTTAAAAAGTTTACAAGACAAAAATAAATTTAAATATATATATATATATAATAGAGGACACTTTTTTAAGGACCTTTTAACGAGTATAGGCCCTCTCCTTTTTACTCCACGTATTTATTTCCCTTACACTCTCCATCTAATCCACTCCAGCTATTTTTAAAATTTCGTCGCACCATCGTTCATCTGGTCTGCCTCTACTTCTCTTTCCAGCTGGACCGTTTCACATTGTAACCATCTTTGTCCATTTCTCGTCATTCATATGTGCAATGTGGCTTATGCCACTATAACGTCTAATAAATTACCATAATGCTGCTCGCTATCGTGGAGGGGTGCGCGTTCGTCTTCTATGCTTCTATGCAGCGGTAATTGGGTTAGATTGGTGAAAACGCAAGTATAGGAAGTTTGTGTTTCCGGTTCTCGGTGTACTTGTGAGTGTGAATGTTTCCGGTACCCATGACATACTATTAAGTCATCGAAGTTAGTATGTGGCTGTGAGTGTGTAAGCGTTTACGTTTATGTTTATAGTCTACCAATTGGGTAGTATGTCTAGCAAGCAAAAGCTAGATCTAGAATCTAAAGGGGAGCTCAACTAGATCTAATAGATTACCAGAAAGTTCTCTCAAACATATTTTCGAAGCAAAATTTATTACCAAAATTATAACTAGTAAATTAAAATATCATTTTATAATCAAAATATTTCTAATTATATATACGTAAACCTTAATTATTATTTTTATAAAGTTTAGTTACAACTTCACAGATAAGTTGATCTAACAATTAGTATGTACTATTTTAATTACTATTAATTGATAACTACTACATCAACTAATGTTAAAAATGGAATGTTTTTGTTTAAATTTGTAGGTATGTTTGTTTTCTCTTCGCATAGTAACGGATTAACGGATTTGGATGAAATTTTGAATATAAATAGCGTGTACCTAGGATACATAGGAAACATAGGCTACTTTTAACTTCATAAACGCGGGTCAAGACACGAGGTACAGCTAGTTTGATAAAAATATAACAACGCATACTCGTTATTTTTTGTCAATAAACACCTTGACTACTTCTCGTCGAAATTGGAAGTCGTAAGATAAAATATTAATGCTGGTCAGTGTACATGTGTGAATGTTTGACACTAGTATAATTATAAAGAGGCAATGCCGCCAGGATGATGGGAACGCTACCCACTGCTATTGGTGGTTACCTCGATGTCTTGTAGGTATCTTAGGTCTTTGCTGTATATAGTTTTAGTTTACTTTTAGGAAATATATTGTTAGCCCCACTTTGGATTGTTCCTGGTGCAAAGGTAACTTTCAAGAATGCAATGTTGCTAGCATATTGGGCACCGTTTGCTCCTGAAATAGTCATGGTTGGTCTACTTAACTAATTTGTAAAATGTTAAATATATCATATATACCTTTTGTTATGAGGCACAGTGACCCAAAATGATTCTTGGCATCCGACTTCTTCTTGGTATCTGGGAGTTCTGGGATGCCCAGTTACGCTCACTTTGCTGCACGATTATCCCTCATCCGTTCTAAATGACCAAGCCAACGAAGCCTATGCCCTTTTGTTTCACAAATGATGTTCGGCTCGGTCACCAGTTCTTCTATTTCTATGTTCTTCCGGACTCTCCACGTGCCATCTTCCTTCCTAACAGGCTCTAGATTTTTTCAGAGAACCTTTCACTCTGCTAAAAGTAGCTTAATTTCCTCTTTTTAGACGGCGTTCAAGCTTCGCATGAGGATAAGTGAGATAGTGGTCAAATGTTTGCCTATCGAGCATAAAAAATGCGACACCGATACATGGTGGATATTCCTCAAATGCGCACGAAGCGTTTTGCTTCCACGTTCATTATGCTCACTGCAAAGGAGTGGAACTCCTTGCTAGAGTTTTTTTTCCCAGATAAGCACAATATTGGAGTCTTCAAGTCGAGATTGATTAAATATTTTTTAGGCAAGCGTGCTCCATCGTCGACCGCATCGTTACTTAACATCAGATGGTATAGTAGAAAAAGCTATTGTAACGGTTTTATATAAAAGTATTTTTTTTTAAATCTTCTGCTAAGTTTTGTGTTTGGATAACAGGTACATATTTGGTATGTACCATAAATATATCTATACAATAATGCATTATCGAAGTGCAATTCGAATTCCATTCATAACTAATCAATCTCGAGGATATAGCGCGTTTTATACCATTAATCCACAGATCAAGGTTGAACGTTAATCGTGAAACCATAACACTCTATGGTTTGCTTGATGACAGCGCCACCGCAATGCATTTGTGCCTGACGAGTGATGTCGATTTTAGTAGGGGTGCCATGATTTGGAATTAGTTGAGGTCACTTTAAGCGGACATATAAAAGCACTCGCTTTATATGTCCGCTTAAAGTGTACATTTTAGATCCTCTCAGAGATCCTTGGCGCTTTTCCGTGTCGATTCAATATAACTTTGTGTTATATACTTTATTTTTATGACATTGTCGCTATGTCTTTAATTTAATACAAAATCTTGCTTGAACTGCTGGTTGGCTTAGTTGGCTGCGCATTCGCTTTCTAAGCAGCAGGTATTCGATTCCCGATGGGAACAAAATATTTTTTCCCCTAAGAAAATGTGTGTTTCTGGTTTTGAGCGTGATTGTTTCCGGCAGTAATGACATCAAACTTAGTGTTATTGTGAGTGTCAACGCAATAAAAAAATATTTGATTATTAATACAGCACACTATTACATTACTTTCTGCATTTAATATTGTAATTATTTATCAGTTAAATTTGAAACAAATTCGTTATTAGTCTATTTTTTTTGTTTTATATTTTGTTATATAATATACCTATTTACTTGAAGACACCCAGATTGTACCGTTCTGGAAACAAAGACGCAGGCAATGAGTTCCACGCCCTCGCTTTATGAATGATAAACGTAGAAATAAGCCGGAAGCATGTCAACCATATTATAAGAATGAATTTGACAGTTTTTCCCGTTGTTAGGTGGTAAAAAGGGCAAAGTGGAATTAAATCATGTAACACCCTGCGCACACTCACCAAAATTGGAAACGGTCGAATCCCGCTAGGCGACCTTACGTCGGTGACCGAGACTGCAATTTGAACTCGGCTAGCTTTTCAATGAGTCTTTTTGCTCGCCGGTCGGTCGATGGACTCAAGAGCTTCAAGCTGGTACTTAGCGGATGCATCGTCTGCAAACCAAAAGATATCGGGCTTGAGCAGATCGTTAATGAGAAGCAAAAAGAGCGATGCCGAAAGAACCGACCTTTAGGTACCCCGGCATTAATTGCCATTTTATCGGACGAGCAGCCATAAACAACTACTCAAATCGATCGTTCTCTCAAGAAGTCAGAAATCCAAATACATAAATTGAAATATAAGCAATAGGCTGGAAGCTTACCAATAAGGCTTTTTCTGGAAGCTTAATACCAATATTTTTGCCGCATTTACTATTACAAATATTTTTTATTTTTGCTCGATATCCTAGCGTATGTCAAATTATTGTCACCGTTTCCAATGACACCTACCAGGCTAATGTTCTAGCATTAAGATTAAGGACAAATCTAGTTGCTTTACCGGAGATCGTGTTTTTTACGTCGCTATTATAATTTCAATGGATCTCGGATATAAGAAAATTGTGGGAAATGGAGCTGATACTTTGGCGGTGATATATTTTTTATCATCTGTGTTAAATTTTTTATAAATCTTGTGAGGTGTAAATTATAAAATTTTAAAATGATTGACTAATTTCTTATTAAACATAAAATCTTAATTCGTAGTTAATATTGATTTTAAGCAATTATTTATAATAAAAATACTTTGTTTTTTAGAGTTATTGATAAAATATTTACAAATCTTTGTTATAATAATATAACTTTGAATAGATATTATTTTGTATGAAAAAAAATTCACATTAGTACTTCTATATACCTTTGATGACCTGTATCTCGGGTGCCAAACATATTCTAAGTACACATACTGTAATAAAATCAGAGACAATAATTTGCCTTGTTGTAAGATATTGAATTAAAAAATGTATCCAGATAGGCTTAGAAATCCAGTGGTTGAACTTCTTTAAAAGATCTCTTTTGCGTGCATTTTCAATTTTTTTAGAAGTAAATTACTATGGTTATTTTCCAAAAAAAAGCAGTTTCTGTCTCAAACTCAGTGTAAAAATCAACATAACTAACTTAGTTACATTACTGAAATAAGAGTGAAAGTATATGATTATGAAATATTATGTAATGACTCAGCCCAGCTTGGCAACGTCAAGTACTAACATATCATTATTTTCACTCTCATGATTTTGCCTATATAAAACTTACCAATTCTTGTCAAATTATGATCATTGCTTTTTTTGTTGTTAGCGATAAAACGAGCATTATTTAAATATGAACAATAGTTTAAGACTACAAAACTTGCAGTAAATCTTATATTATTTATCCGAGTTTTATAAATGCCACATCTAACTTTATTCAATCTAAGTACAATAATTACGTTCACAATCGGTCACCTTGACTTTTCCCTATCGGTGTGAAATAATTTGACATAATACCGCATCCATCTGTCATTACGTGCCGTCATTATTGTTCGATGTGATCATACTGAAGTTAATAATTAAGGGATCACTTACACGAACGAATTGTTCGAGGATTTGAAAATTTATATAAATAATTGTTCGCGCCGAACTAAGATTTTACGCCTACACTTTGTCTAATAGAGAAAATCTTTTGAGGTAATAACTTAACTTTTTTTCTTTCTCAATCAAAATATATCGCCAAAGACGCGTAAAACCAAAATTAATGTCCCTCAAACAAAATCGTCATTTGCACATCGTTTTAGCTTCTACATTGTCCCATTTCTCTACAAACGAGCGATGAAACTCTGCAATTTAAGAGACAGCATGCTTCATGGCGTTGAAGCTAAAGTTAAGAAATGGCTCCTGTCTCTGGATTATGATGCCACTGAAGCCTTGTTTATCGCTCAAAAGTGAACTGGAACAACGTTTCTATTAAATTCTATATCACACACACATACACACATAAACTCTCTCACATATACACACACAAACACCCGCCCAATCACATATTCATATGTGTCCCAAGTAAGGAAATGAGCCGGGTTGTTCTATTGCTTTAGTTTATCTGTAAATTTTTGTAAGATTTTGTTTCCAAGTAATTGTTTAAAATCTGTATAATTTGTAGTTCTCCACATAAATATATATAAACAAATCGTAGAATGGCCTCCCGCGATACAGGCAAGCCCTAGTGCGGGGATCGTTAGTAACTAGGATACCTATGTTTGCAAAGTGTTTATTTGGAAAATAAACTACTTTGCTTTTATTTGTTTTGTTTTTTTCTTTAAATTAATTAATTGATTTTTGTATCTGTTGTGCAAGGACAGGATATAACATATATTATACGTAAGTTTCAAATTTAAACGTAAAGCCACTTTTGAGAGAAACCTGAGACAAAATAGGTCTAAAAACAGTGATCAAAGTTACTGTTTTTAGTAACTAAAAACAGATTATAATTAAAGAAACAGAAGAACAACAGTTTTATTTAAAAACCGGTTTCGTAGTCGCAAAGCTCTTTTCAACGATATCCCATAAGGGTAGAAAAAACAACCCCGCTTACGTGTATGGGTGCCCCCTTAACGTTATCATTTATATCACTATCCAGAAATGGCAATAATCATTTCTGGATTTGGGCCATAACTTGACATATTTTTTTAACAATTTGAAGTTATTTTCTTGTATGGTTTAGACGCTAGATGCCTCTGACAGACCGACAGACAGACGAACAAAGTGCTGAACCTAAGTCAATTTAGATATCTCGATCAACTATATGCTGTAGCACACGTGATTATTTTTTCTAATATTACAACTAAAATGAGTTCTATATATACAGACGACAGTTTAAAAATAATACGTATTCCTGATTAATTAATAAAATTTCCTTGATAGTAATTTTTTACGATTTTGATGTGCCATGTATTTATTTTTTCTATTGTAGTGTGTTAATTATGTTAGTGTATCCAAACATTTTATACTTAATATGATTTGACGTTTGCAAAAAAAATATGATAATACATATAGCCCTAGACATTATCATGATCATCAACATAATCATATCAGATAATGATAAAACTTGCTCATTTAATTTTTATTAAATCCTACTAATATTATAAATCCGAAAGTTTGTGTGTAAGTATGTTTGCCCCTCTTCACGCTTAACTGCTGAACGGATTTGGATGAAATTTGGAATTTTACATAGATATAGCGGACGAAGCCGCGGGACAAGGCTAGTAATCTTATAATTTAACTTTACAAAATTAGCTTCTGTCAAAACTATATATGATTTTTATCAATTATATTGTCAGAGATTGAATTAAATTGTTTCGACTTTAATTAGGCAGTCGAATATTGAAGAAGTATTTTGATATTTCTTTGCTATAAAATAGAAAAATTTGTTTTAAAAGACTAGATTATAGTTAAGTATAAGTTGCAACTTACGTAACTCTGGAAGTATTTAAAAACAGCATTAATGAAATTATGATAGACATTTCGAGCTACAGGCATTAAATAAATTGTGTTTTTTTTTTATACATTTAATTGTTTTGAGATTAATAATCTATATTAAAAAAAAAATACAATAGTATTTTGCAAAAATAACATCTTAAAAATGTATAGTATTAAATTCATTAAGTGTATATGTATATAATTGATTAAATACTAAAAAGATGTATTACTAAAACGTTTTCTCCAAAATAGTAAAATAAAAGAAAAGGAAGAAAATTTAACAAAAAATCGTCAATATCACGATGTTCCGGCCTTTATCTGCCAGTCATTCTAAGCCAATGTTTACCATCGTCGACCACATCATCGCTTCGGGTGAGAAAGCTGTCAAACGCTAGTCTATTAAAGAAAAAAAAACTATATTATCATCACAAACAGGATACACCAAAAGAAATAGGTACGAATGCAACGGATCAGTCTCTTTACAAATCGTAGGTCACCCTCAGGTCAAGCGGAGATCTTTAAAAATAAATAAATGCCATGAAAGCTCTGTAATGCTCACCGATGCCAATCAAATACATGATTAATATTCTAACATCAAACGTCCATGTAGCTCATTAAATGTATTTAACTGTATGATAGCTTATTTAGATTTGATTGTGTCAAGTATTTTGTTTGAGAAAAGAAAGGTTTGGTTATAACAAGGGGCAAAATTTACATTTTGAAAATACCACCGGCGCTCTATCTGGATAAACGGCTGCACCGATTTCTACTAAACGTAAACATAACGAAATATAAATGCTTACACACTCACAGCCCCCATACTAAGTTCGGTGACTTGTATCGTGGGTGCCGGAAACATTCATAATCACAACCAGAACCAGAAACACAAATTTTCCTTGGGGAGAAAACTTGTGTTTCAGTCGTAAAGTTATTTTTTTCTTAGGGATAGGCAAGCATTTGACTACCTGATGAAAAGTGACGATGCGGCCGATGATGGAACGTGCTTGCCTAGAAGGAATCTATGCGCTCTAGACTCGAAGACACCAAGATTTTACACGACTTAAAAAGCAATGACTTGGCCACTACGTCAACTGAGTGTATGTAATGTGAATGTTTATCTACGCATAAGCGTAATATACAAATTGAGTTTTTGCTGAGTTATTTATTAAACAAAATCAAGTTTAATATATTTGAATTAAGAATAGTGTAAAAAAAAATATATAAATTCATAATAGTGTAAATAAGAAAAAAAGATTTTATTAAAAAAAAGCGTGGGTATAGTTATAAATATTTTATTTACAGATATGAGAAGAAGGGTTTTCATTTCGATAATATCTCAAAAAGTACCTTACGTTTTTTTTTTAATATTTTTTTTTTCTTATTTGCACTATTATTAATAAAATGTATAATGAATGCAAATTTATTAAGATTTATTTTTTATTTTTTAGTTTGTTTTTCTATATAAAGCGTGTTTTTTAGTTATTTTAAACTATTATTTATTTTCTACTTTTTTTTTGCAAATTGAATAATGAAATAATCTTATCAAATTAGTGTCTTGTCATCGGTCCTCGATAAATTTACAAAGTTTGAATGAAATATGACCGTTTAAAGTACCCACTTTAAATCAAAATGGCGCCCAAAGAAGTCGGTTACAAACATACAAGCGAAGCTAATATAAAGCGTGTAAGAATCATAATAATTACCTACCAAAACCTAAAATAATAAATTAGTTACCTATAATAATCATACCCAAAAATATAGCCAGGTGTTGAGTGCACTTCCTAGACGAAAAACGTGATAGACCTAACCTTAACATAGACCAAAATGTTAGCATTAATTATTATAAGACTTTAATTTATTAAAATACTTATTTATATTCGTGACATTTGATTTAAAATTGCATTTACTATATGCATCGATTGACAGCAAAGATAAGTAATTTATTGTAATTTATAGTTGTTTTCCTATCGTTTTGTTTTCCAATGTCGGATAACAAAAGAATTTGATTCATCAGATTGCTCAGTACCATTATTTTTTGCTTCTATTTTTGTTACCACTGAAATTAAAACGTTTAAACAAAGGCTTCTTTGCATTTTATTAACGTATTTATTACATACTTTATTTTAATATAAAGTCATATAACTTTTTAAAAGCTTATACAACTAGCCTTTATTACTTCCTGTTGTATTTTAACAAAACCTTTTACACAATCACAGCCAATTTCTTTCAATTAACGTGATAAACGTAATACCTTTCCCAATTTGTTAAAAATTGCTATTCTAAACTTTATTTTACTGCAACTATAAACCAAAATAGCACTTTCCAAAAACAATCCATAATTTTAAGGTATAAAATAAACTTGATAATAAAAAAACCGCATGATTCTTGAGCTACAAATTTTTAGTCTAGAGGTGACATTATATTGTTGAACAAAACATACAAATCTAAGAAGAGTAAGAAGTTATGCCAATGTGTGTATAAACTATGATGAGTGTATAAACTAAACAATATTTTGCTCATATTCAAGGCTAAAAATTAGTAGACAGGGAAAATCAAAGTAAAAAAAACACCAAAAGGCATTTTATTTACATTTGGTATGTTTGATATTTTCGTCACTTGTTACTAAGTAGGTACATAAATTAATTTGTTAACAAAACACCTAAGTCGAGATATTGAAATCCAACTAAACTACTGAAAAATCAAATAAAATATAAAAGTTTGGAGTTAGCTAAAATTGGGATCATATTGTATTATTATGCTCGTATTCGTGTATATAACAAGAGCTATTATTTATTATTCGGATATTTATTGATATGAATATAATAGTACTTAATAGCAAAGCACTAAGACAACAAAGCTAGCTATATGATGACACACGACGGTGCGTTATATATTTCGCTTTGAAGCTGGAGCGTTGAATACATTGCATTGTCGCATCTAGTGATATACCTCAACAAATTTACAAAATTACTGTTATGGCAGGTGTCGAATAAGTCACATGTAAGTGCTTTCACAATTTTATTAGATCAATTAGAGGGATATAAAGCTACGGTGACAAATCGATTCTACGCATGTGTCGTTGAAAAATAAACAAAAGCGGTTGTGAGAGATATCTGCTTGAGATTATAGGGTTCCCACACATTCAAAAAATTAAGCATCGTAAAGCTAGGAAAAGACCGTGTATACGCCAATTTTTTTTAAATAACCTTCTTAGCCGTCCCGTCCCGGCTTTGAAATTTGTAAGATAAAGAGTGTGATGAAAATTTTAAATGTTTCCCTGTAATACAAAAGTTTCACTTCTATCGTGTGTTTTTAAAACAGACCCTGTTTTTTAGCGACTTCCCAAAAAAGTCGACTGTTTTTTTTTTTTTGTGTGTGTTACCTCATGACTGGTCTCCACGAGAGCCGATTTCGAATTTTTTTTTTTAGTTTAAAAGATGTTGCTTTCTAATTGGTCCCATTTCAATTTGATCACGATCTGATCAGTAGTTCTTAAAATATCGTCAATAATGTCTATTTTGTGGACTACTTTGACGATGTTCTGGTTTACCCGACTTCAAAAGTTACCTCATAACTTCTTTCGTTGTGAGCCAATTTTGATGATTTTTTTTATTTGAAAGCTTCCATTTTGAAATGTCCCATTGAAATTTGATCAAGATCTGATTACCAGTTTTTGAGTTATAGTCAATAGTGCGTGTTTAATACATTAAATCTGATCAAGGTTCCGAAGATAAAGCGGTGAAGTCGGTTTTTTTAAGCTTTGCTTGCGATATAATTATTTTGGACAAATTCTAAATACCAGTTGACTGAATTCCGTCTTTTCTCCCTGACGCAAACAATATGCTTTTTATAGCTTCATTACAGTAGTTATGATTGCTTTTTTTTACACAAAATTAATTTCCTTTGCCCGCGTTAATTAAGTTTAAAAGTAGCTTAGGCGTTCATCCGGGATATAAGCTATATATATTTAAAATTTCATCGAAATCAGTATTCAGTCGTTGCAGCGAAGAAAAAACATCCTTACTTCTCACTCAAACTTCTCTACTCAAACTTTCGGATTTATAATACATATTAGTGTGGTACAAAAACCTTAACGTTTCTTTTTCATAAATTGTATTGTAAGGAACCCTACAAAAGAGCAATTATGTAACCAAACACATAAAATAATATAAAGGCAGATATTGTCACGGTGTGGAACTAGTACATAAATATAATAGACGTCATTAAATACTTTTATAAGACAAAAGCCAATTATCTCCATTTCGCGTGCACGAGATTTCATACATGGCAGTTTTAGATTTGAATAACTGTAGAACGTTTACAGCACTTTTATAGCACCTATGGCCTTATAATAGCGTCATGGTTGGAGCACGTGTGAGACGAATGAAAAAATAAATTAAAAGTTATGACCGATTTGCTGTAGTATAATTACGTAGATGTTTATGACTGAAATAAAGTTGGTTTAAAATACCTTTATTAAATACTTGGTGAGTACTGTGACTTTGCCCGTAATTAACAAGATAAACATAATGTCTATTACGAAACAGGGTCTTGACTTTAACATTACTTCTAAAATATGGATTTTGATTCCAATTCAATTTTTTAAAATACGAAAGCACCCAACAAGTTAACGGTGAGTAAATATACCTATTAGTGTGTATACGACGGATTTTGATGCTATTAGGTATGTAGATAGCGTATAGACCCTTGAATGAGGACATATATTTATATATACATACATAAACATATATTTTTATATATGTTTATGTTAAGACAGAAAGTGCTTGTCTCTTGATTCATTCAGGCGATGATGGAGACTACAGCTAGTGATTAATTATTAAACATTATTTAAATACACAGTTATGTATCCGATTCGTTTTCTGTCTTCGACGTCTGCATATCAATTTGTCAAATGAAAACACATCAAAATGAAATACGATCTTTTAATAATCTATAACATGAACAAATACAGAAAGGCGACACATAAAATGCTAAGTTAATTGCAATTCCAATCAATTTACAACCAATTTAAATATATATTTTACATAATGAACAAATACATTTAGGAAGAAACCAATATGTATAAAGACAGTTATATTCTTTATATGAACAACAAATACAAAAATATCCTGCGTCAAATGATATTATTCTGTTTAAAATTTACTACTTTGTACCAAATATAGATACATAAATTATTTAAAAAAATTAAAGCTTACCAAATATTCGTCTCTCTATAATAATTTATTGTTTCAAAATGTCAGATAATGACAGAACAAATGCCAGAATATTTTACCCCATCCCAAATGCTTATTAATCTACAAATGACCCAGCGTGGCACTTTTAGAGGCACTTCAATTCCCATTCTCTATTATTTATCATTCACTTATATGTTTATTGTAGTAGAATAGAATATTTTTTTAAAGTAATGAACATTGATTGACTAAAATAACACTAAAGTGTTGTAGTGACAAGTGGCGTGGCTTTGAGCGTGCCCATTGTCAGGTATGAAAAATAAAAATAATAATTAAAGTACTTTTGCATATTTATCCTTATATGTTATAGTTTAATAAATGGACTTATTATCAAAATTAATATAATTGCAACAAATTTTAGACAGTAGGTATCTGAACTAGTAGTGGACCATGTATCTCAAATGATGCTTTTCGATATAACTGTATTAATAAAAAATAAAACGAAAACTGAATAGAAAAAGTCATAGAAACAAAATAAGACGAACAAAATAATAATAATATATTGAATTAGCTAATTCAACATTTTCATGTAGATCTCGCTAAATTGTAGGTACCTACGGTAGGTACGTCCCTAATACGTTGGAATATAGTGTAGGGATTTTGAGTCAAACGGAAAATTACAATACACAATATCACATTTAAAAATATACATCACACTTATACACAAGTATAAGTGTGATGTATATTTTTAAATTACACAATATTACACAAGTATAAGTGTGATGTATATTTTTAAATGTGATATTGTGTATTGTAATTTTCCGTTTGACTCAAAATCCCTACACTTTATTCCAACGTGTTAGGGACGTACCTACCGTTCCAAGAAATATGAATTTTTAAAACGTGTTCACAAGCTCCACACTAAGTTCAAGGATTTGTATAGTTGGTGCCAACATTTACATATCACAATCATAATCACAGTCTGAACTAGATGCGTATATGTCCGTAAAGGAATGAAAATTGTGCTCCTGCCGGGCATCGAAATCAGGACCCATGCAGCAGAGACTAGCCCATTGTGCCAATTGGCTTGTCGAAAATAAAATGTTTACTTGACGTTGAAACGGCTATATTTGTTTAATTTTCCACAAGTTAGTAAATAAAAAATTTAGATAACTTCCATTTTTTTTTCTTAAATATACAACTAAATAATTAGATCTACGGGCTTATTTCCTTTGAAAACAATTAGGTAGGTACTTCTTGGAGTTGCAAATAGTTGGCATTACTCACTTTTTAAATGTAAGATTCTAAGTACTTCATAAAATTTTTTTTTACGTCATCTATTTTTTTTTAGTTTTATTTCGTTGAATTGACGAATGGAAACAAACTCAAAGGTCGGGTAAAGCGCACATTAAATGGTCCGAATAGTTTAGTTAAGATAGTATGCATTAGTGTAAGTCAATGGACAAAATCGGTCAGACGCCTACGTGATGCGGCGTGGTATGTCTTGAGCGAGTAGCGGTAAAAAAAAAGCTTGTAATTTTTTTATTTATATATTAGACAAGCAGTGCCCGCGACTTCGTCCGCGTGGAATAGTGACTTTGGGGGTATAGTGACTTTCAGGATTTATTTATTCATTTTAAAACTTATGTACAATAATAAAATGTACAAAGGCTTTTTGCCTTAAGCATTCTCTGCCAGACAACCTTTGTGTGATGCTGAGAAAATATAGTAGATGCACAGTTTTAGGTTATTCTCAAAAAACTCATACCCAATGGTATATTCATTGGGCAAAAAGTAAGGACCTTAATTTTTTGAAAATATAATATAGCCTATAGCCTACCTCGATAAATTTACCATCCAATACTTCTTTCATGTACCTTAAATGTTCCTGAGATAAGCGCGTTCAAACAAACAAACAAACTCTTCACCTTTATAATATTAATAATATAGTATACTCGTCCCTCGAATAATTTTGTAAGCTTTCCTATTTTATTAGTTACTAGCAGTGCCCCGCGGCTTCGCTTGCGTTTATAAAGTTAAAAAGTAGCCTATGTGTTATTTCGAAACCTAAACTATCTACATTCTAAATTTCATCAAAATCGGTTTATTCGTTACGGAGATACGTGGTAACAAACATTCACACACACACACAAACTTTCGCATTTATAATATTAGTAGTATAATTTAGAACAGATGCAGGCACAGTATCTAGCTTACACCATTTGGGTATAAAACATCAAAATCGAATTATTTATTTTCATCGCTACCCGCTAACACTCCGCCCACGCCTCGTCTTAATAAATCGGTGTTGAAATACGAATGGCGTATAAACCATTCTCTAGATGCGTTGACAAGCTCTAAAAGCCCGTTGGTGTTATATCTGATGACCTTTCAACTTTGAAACGAAACTGTGGTGTGACTAGATACGTGAGATAATCGATGGATAGTTGTGATGTAGAAAGATAGTTCTAAGTAGACAGACTTGGTCAATTCTGTAGCTATCGTGATCACTCTTATTGTAAATGTATTTATAACTGGCAGACGCGGCATCAACTGATGCCGCGTCTGCCTTCTAAGCATCGGGTACCAGGCTTGATCCTGGTGGAAACAGAAGTTTATATTTCCTTCCCACGGGAATTATGTGAAATGAAAATGAAATATAAAAAAATCGTTTATTTTAGGATAAAAACAAGGTTGTACAGACAATAATTTTGGTAAAACGATGACACCTGCAGTAGTGTAAAACTGTGTCGCAGCTGCCAACGCCCTCTTCCGGAAAATGTTGATACAATATTCACAATTTCAAACAATTATACTGTTTCAGACAAAAATAAATAATTTAAGTTACGAATCTATCTAGAAAAGAACTATACATAGTAATGTGTTTCTGGTTCTAGCTGTTTCTGTTTTGATATTCTCAATGTTTCCAGCTGACCCTATATAAGTCTTTAAACTTAATGTGGATTGTGACTGTGAAAGCGTTGATATAGGAGCTAGTTGGGCACTCGTTTTTTTTAAATGTAGTAAACTGGGTCTGATTCCAGTTTTATAGGAACGATCTCACACATAACTATGATCCAATATTTTCTTGATATACCTTCACCTCAAAACCACTGTAGGATTCTAAACCAATAGGATATTATAATAATATGCATAATTTTTATGCTAATAATCGATTACTTATGTTAATTTATTTCCGAAAATAAAATTGCATTCATCAAAACATTACATTTCATATCAAAAATAATATTTAAAAATGCAAGTATGTTGGCGCAACTTTGACAAGGCCATTTTGACGTTCTTTCTGTGATATCAACAATCCAATCAAAGTCAAGAAAAGCTGACCGCTAGCTGCCGTCAAAGAAAGTTGACCAATCATTGAAATCAAAAATGTATAAACTGACATTAAGAATCAGTTTAGCCAATAGCGTGCGTTTTGGCTATTTTGAATTCTCGTGCATTTTATCATTTTTTGGGGGACAAATCGGTGAACATAACTACATAAAAAAAATACATGGTCGAACATAGTACCTCCTCCTTTTTTTAAGTCGGTAAAAAATCCAAAATATATACTAAACCTATATTTCTTTCTCTCTTACGTATTCCTTATGGGAAGATGCGTTGACATTGACACAGGCATAGCTGCTATAAACAGTTTCATCAAATTTACCAAATGTATGGAGGCTACACACAGCAAGAAGCAAGTAGCTCGTTAGAAAAAAAAAAGACGTTTGGCACTCAGGGACTGCCGCGGTAAAGCTATTGCATAGCATTTTTTATCAACTTATGCAATTATAATTATTTATTTATTTTATTTATGCAGTATTTTTTTTCCTTCCACCTAGAGGCAAGTTGCTGAACTAAAGAGACAAGCATGATATTCCAAAAAAGTCATTAATAGTTCTGCTATTCATCGATAGATGGCAAAACTAAAAAGTATCACCGCTGTGCCGATCGGAGTGGGGGGTGTTAGGTTATTTTCGTTACGAAATTTCTGGATTCGGTCTCCACGCTCAAGACCCGCGATAGAAGCTATGCAATAGCTTAAAAATTGCCAAATGTATCAATTAGCAACATATCGACCTATTTGATCTTCGGAACAGCCCGGATCTTCTTGATCAATAAAAAGCTACAATAACATTAACACGTTTTTACCTTGTACTCACGAGGTGATTTTTTTTCTCTACAAAAAACTAATCAATAACGATTGATTATTTAGTGCTTTGGTGCCTTATTATTGTAGTTTGAGAGCTGGTGTTTACGTTTGGGCACTGGTTAGAAAGCAGCTTTGAATGAAAAATACAAGATTTATTATTTTTAAATACGCTTTACAATACAAATGATGATTTTAGTCAAGTTCAATACATTATTTTAATATTAACGTATAATAGGAGTCGGTAGTAAATAGTTCAAAAAACAACAGTAACATTTAGATTAATAGAACTGTGTTTCTGTAACTTGTACCTACATATTTTATAAAAATAATAGATTTACTATATTTTTATTGAATCAAATCAATTCGTTTACTTTAAGAAATGCCTATGGCATGGCATTTCTGCAGACAAAAGTAATATAAAAAAATACTCTATCATAAAATAATATTAAAATGAAAACTCCGAAAACAATAATTCTCACAGTCCATTATTATTGCAATATAATCGTGTTAAACTATAGTTATTGCTTTTAAAAGTAATAACTTTAGTTAGGTTACTTCGGATGATGATATGATTCATTGGCTTAGGTATAGACCTAAGCCAATGAATCATATCATCATCCGAAGCCTTTTTAATCTCACTGCTGGGTATAGGCCTCGATATTTTGCCTATATAACTATATCGCCTCGGACCTGTGCTAGTCTTGTCCGGGTTCAATCCGCAAAAATATATAAAAATATCAAATCACGACTAACTCATTTTTTTTTCGTTATCTAATTTTATATCAGAACAGTTAGAAAGTTATTTTACATTAGTATATTTACTAGACGTAGGGCATCTTAAGCTTTTTCGAGGCGTATTTATACAAAGTATAAAACAAAAAAAATTTTACGCGTGACCTTGCGTATCTGGCAATATTTATAAAGATTATGCAATGCACCTTTATGAGAAAAAAATTAAGAGGAATAATTGAAATATAATATATTTATTGCTCCTCTATGGTGTAAAAATAATCGGTGTCAGCTCCTGTAATAAACCTCCAATCTTTAGGTATTGATAAGTCAAACGTACTAATCCGCCCGGATAAAATATTAACCTTAATTTAGAGACCGTATCATTTTTTGTTCTTCGTTTCTTATATAAATAATTTATTTAAGTACTAATTAAAGTATTTTTTTATTTATGTCACAAACTCATCACTCAATAACGATGAATGTGTAGGAATTGGAATTTTTTAAAGTTATTGTGGAATAAAAAATATCTTTTCATAAATTGAAGGTTATTTTGTTTGAGTTGTATTATTGCGCAATAGTTTAATATTACTGGTTAATATTTTTACCTTTAAAATGTATTAAACATAGTTTTATGTAATTTGCATCACATACCACCTTCTGATGGTTGATCTCCTTCTCTAAAATACATGAGATGGCCCGAGTCTAAAGTTATGGTATCCTCTCCCTCTCTTCGGACTTCACATAACCCGATAATATGCCAGCAAAAATTTTTCAGCTCCTCTTCTAGCTGCACAAGATGTTCGTCAAGCCGTAACGTTTTAATAATAAGCTGAACCCGCCATTCGTTGCTATGTCGAATAAAGAAAGACATTTTTACCTCTTTCACTTTCATAGTTGCCTAGTACTTTAATACCATACTAAAAACTTAATGACTAAATTATAAACTCTTTCATGTATGAGCTTGACTAGATTAAAAAAAAAATCTATACCATTCTTGATCGACCTGAACACAGACAAAAAATTATCGAGTCGGTCAAGCCATTAAAAAGGAGTTCAGTCACATACACACGTAGAGAAGAATGATATGTATAAAGATAATGACTATGTGTGGTAGTGAAAAATGTTATCAACAAATCAGATTGGTTTTGGTTTCAAAGCGTCTGCGTTTTATTGAACATTGTTCCAGTCATTGATTAAGTCCCTGTTCCAATAAAAATATTTGTCGGTCCATTCGTCGACTCTCATGATAAAACGGTAACACGGACCACCCATTTGCGTTGGACGGACCACGCGTGTTCCGTACTCGGACTGTGCACGGAAAGGTATATGTGGACGTGTCCTTATTAAAATAAATATTTATGTTGCTTGTTTCGGCAAGTACCTTATAAGAAGAAGAAGTTTTTTTAGATTGACCACAATCTCGCCTAATGAAAAGCAATGATGTATCCGAGGATGAAAAATGCTTGCAATGAGTTCCACTATTTTTTTTATGACCACCGTCTCACCTGATAGTAAGCGACGATGGAGCAAGCTTGCCTAGAAGATACCTATTCACACGTGACTCCCATATTGTATTCATCAGGAAACACCGGCTGAGGCAAGGAGTTCCGTTCCTTTTCGGTTTGCACAATTAACGTGGAAGCAAAACGCTTCGTCCGCATTTGTGGAATGTCTACCATACAGCGATATCGCTTTTCAGTTTGCGATGTAGGTTAGCACCCACGACACAAGTCATCGAAATAAATGGGGGGCTTTGAGTGTGAAAACGTTTATGTTTATATGTATGTTCAGTATATTATCTATTTAATGGGCATTTCGATAGTCTATCTTATTATAAAATAGGATAAACTCTATACATGCGCGTTTAATAGGTACGTACAACACATAGCTACGTATAAACATATACGCTTTCACACACTTGGCTCTTATGTGCCAAACACAGTATTATAAATTATTGTATTTGATATAATTTAAATTTATTATTATTTACTTCTTTTACAGTTATCTTTAATGACCTACAACAACATAAATTTATTTCCAAATATCTAATTTATTACTGTTCAATTTAAAGTTTCTTAGTAAGCCATGTCCACACTATGCCTTCCCTTGCTCCTTGTATATCAATGTAATTGGACTAAGCGATTTCTTTCTGTCATTGTTTTCAGCTGTCCATTGTTCTCTGTTGGTTTGTTTGTTGCCTTTGAGCTAATAAGTACTAATGCGGTCCCGTATTTCATTGAGATAGTGTCGCTGAGACAGAAATGTATTATTTCGGTATATTGTTGAACTGGTCGTTAGGCTTCGTATCGGTTTTGATACGCATGGGTATCGGTTTCGATTACCGGAGGGAACACAAGTTTGCTCCCCAAAAAAATTGTATTCTTGGTTCTGGTTATGTGTGTGATATGTAAATGTTTCCAGCATCCACGATACGTCTTTGAACTTAGTGGGGATGTGAGTGTTAAAGCGTTTTTTTTTTATTGTACACTTTATGTTACGGTATATTGATTCTAATTTTGTTGTATATATAACGTGAAATTTTATTTGTAAAATGTAGTTAAATCAACGTTTATTGATGTGTCTCTGTCAAACAAAGATATAAAAGAAAGTCGTGTTAGTTACACTATTTATAACTCAAGAACGGCTGAACCGATTTGGCTGAAAATTGGTGGGGAGGTAGCTTAGAACCAGGAGACGGACATAGTATACTTTAAGGAACGTCACATTTTTTTTTATCGTTTCGATATGCTTTCCATCAAACCCGAAAGAGGTAGTATAGTATTAAAGTACTAGGCAATCATTAACATGAAAGAGGTACAATGATTTTATTTCTTTACGTGACATTGCTACGCATGGCGGGTATAGCTAGTTCTTAATAAAGGCTAAGCTTCAGTTTGGCAACGATTATTTTTACAAGCGAGTCGTGGCACATAAGAGCGCTTTTAACGGAGTAAAAATATGACAGTGATGCCATGGTCACGCGTGCCATACTTAGATTTTCTAAAACAGTTAAATTGCCCTATGGCTAAGGGACTTGATAAACAAAGCGACGCATGTACGCGGCCCGGGCTGTGAAGATAAGATGTATGGCGTTTAAGGGACTTGATATACAAAGCGTCCAGGGCGCGCGGGCGATCGGCGGGCGCGCTCAAGTCTAGGGCGCGTGTACAGGGCGAGCGGCGGGCGGGCCTACCTAGTTGGTTTCGTTACTAAATGCTTCATACCATATGCCTTATACTCTGTGGGTACCGGAATTCCTAATAGGACCACAATTTTTTTCCCCAATTTTTGAAATGTGTTTCTGGTTATAATTGTGTGTGTGTTTATGTGTCATGTATGTGTTTGCAGCACCTCCGATACTAAGATTCGCCCGAAAGTAACCGAAATGTATATTTGTCTTCACGTAAGTACGAGTGCAGTTTCAATAATCTCTGATTCATTTTAATTTGATTTATCATTTTTTAATTTATGAAACTGTAAAATGGCCACGAAACCCAACCTTTAATTGACATTACGGGTATGACGTTCTCAATTCGGTGTACTAAATCAGAACCCTCACTCATAAATTTCCACGGCGTCATAATTCCATCCAATACAATGTAATTCACACGGAATTACGAGTAAAAATCAAAAACCACCATAATTTATCGGCAACTAGGTCGGAATAACCTTCCGCGATCGACACTCGCTGGAGATGCGCCAAATAATTTTATGCCGGAGGTTATACGGTCAAAGTATTAATTACTTCTTGTATTACATATTTATAATTTACATTATACTTTATGTTAATTTAAATGACGTCATAACTTTTCGGGGCCACACTTCACTCTAATATTATAAAGATGAAAGTGTGAGTGTGTTTGTATGTTTGTAACGTCTTCACGCTCAAACGGCGAGACAAATTGTGATGAAATTTTGTATGGAAGTAGCTGACGTATAGGGTTCGTACATACTTCTCACTTTAACCCCGGAATTTCTGTGGATCTGGGACTCACGCGCGTAAAACCACGGGGCGCAGCTAGTACATAGTTTATAAAAATTGAAATTTGTTATTTATATCTGGTTAATCTATAATAATATATTTTATTATGCTTGTTTAATACGTACAAATGGTAAACAACAACATAGTGGAATGCCGTATATATTTTAAAACTATTAGCTACCATTTTTATTATACTAACGCTTTTAGGAATATATAACGCAAAGAACCTTCATAAATAAAGAACTTTCAATTGTAAGCAATTGTAACTGAGATAAAATAGCGGAAATATTCAAAATATCAGAATCTAAACCAAATTGGCCGCAAAAAAGCCCGCAGTCATTATTGTAATCAAGCAGCTGATTTCAGCGTACTACGATTTAAAAAATCTGCATTTTTAAACACAATCGCCTAATGATGAATATAAAAAACACAGACTCGCACTAAATTCCAAGATTACTGTCGTAGATTCCGGATACATTCTCAACACATACAAAGGCATACTAAATATCCATGAATAAAAAAATGTTTAGATTTACTCATTATTTTTAAGTGTATTCCAAGACATTTAGCTGCCAAGAAGTATATTACTGTTTCGGATTTAAGGGCAATATTTCCAGTGAAATAACAAGGCTTAAAGAGACTAAACTTTTTTTCGAACTGCCCGTTGGATCAGCTGGGTGAGCGTTCCAACTAACGCAAACGAACGCGCACCCACCTAAATCAAAGGGCAGTTTAAATCATTAAACTTAGTGTGCTAGCGCGACCCTATCTTGCCCCATCTCGGCGAGGGACTACTCACGGGGGTTTTTAGTGGGTTCGAGCCCCACATACCCCCTTCTTTCACCCCTGGGAAGGAAGGGAAGTGCAAGGCATTTTCCCCCCCACAGAAAAGAAAAAAAAAAGTTGACGAGCGTTGTGTTTTGCCGCGCTGGATTTTGATCTATATAAGTTCCAAAATCTCTTGGTACACTGAACTGTAATAGGCAAGCGTGGCAAGAACGACTTGCTTGTTTAATCTTTCAAATAAATAATACATAAAAAGAATTTTTTTTTTTTTATTTGAATAAGCTGCCACATTATACTGCATTTAAAGTAATAATATCGGGGTTTTTTGTTTTTTGTAGAATGTGTTTGAATTTGTAGCCTCAGAAAGCTCCATCTAGTGGCGAGTTGAAACAGTTTTTTACATCGGTCATGACGTAATAGATGGCGCTGATAGTTTCTTAAGCCCGGTTTTTCAAATGCAGTTTGGGAATCGAGCATTTCTCGGACCTGGAACGTTAATAAATCGATTCCTTGGGACGAAAAACCCCTAATCTGTAACTTTCCGAATTTAACGTTTCCGAAATCCAGATTACACACATATATACATATATAATTATACATATACAAGAATTGCTCGTTCAAAGATATTCGATTAGTATGATATAGAAGTATATAATTCGTAAAATTTGTAGTATCCGGCATATATTATGACATATACCGCATCTCTACTCATCAACTTTCGGTATTATAAATTACAGATGACCAAAATAATGTGAGTTTAAAACACTGGCTACTCCACACCAAAGTGGTGTATTCCTTTTAATGTCTACAATCAAAGTTTGGAGCGTCGAATCGACCTTAATAGCAGAATTTACGAGGTGATCTCGGAGCAATTTCGCAAAATTTATACGTTGTTCAGCGCAACACGATTTTTAATGCACTTAAATTGTATAGGTCGACGGCCAAGAGCGAAAGCGGCGATACATTATATTATTATCTATTACTCAGGACATTTTAAAATCATGTTTCCGAAACTAAAATCGCATTTTTATATACACTAATATTTTTTGCTTTAAATTGGAAATGACGTTGTACAACAAATTAAAATTAAGCTTATAAAAAGAACGTTTTATTAAACACTAGCCGTGCCCCGCGGCTTCATCCGCTATTATCAAGTTAAAGATTAGCATATGTGTTTAACCTAGGTATAAGCTATATACATTCCCAATTTCATCCAAATCTGTTCAGCCGTCAAAACGTGAAGAAGGAACAAACATACTTACACATTTACTCACAAAGTTTCGAATTTATAATATTAGTAGGATTTATGATATTAGTATGTATAAGATAAATATATATATGAGGTTAAAGATGATATAGATGGTATTTAATGTTCGGCAAAGTGGCTAAATGCTTGCTGAATTACTACACTGTATAGCGAAACATATCCTTTGCCCCAAATACAACCCAGCATTTGGTCATGTCTCAATCAGTCTCTTAGACAAATCTTTGAAAATTCCTAATGCACCCGGTCCATATGGACCCAGCTAATTTTAACTAATTATATTATTTAGATGTTTAAAAATGTGTGACATCTAAGGATAATACGAAGAATTAAGAGACAAATAAGGTGTCTTGAATTTTTTGAATTCACATCACGCACAAATACAATCAGAACCAGAAACACAAATTGTCCTTACGGAGAAAACTTGTGTTCCCGCTGGGAATTGAACCCTTGCTTAGAAAGCAAATACTTACCCAACTTCATCAACGGGCAGTTCACACAAAAAACAACTCACAATGAATATCTGTAATTAATGGTACCAAAAAATTGTATAAGTAAATAAATCTCGTTACTAATTCTAAAATAATATGCCTCATATCCACAGTACCCTAAAAACTAACCTCCAAACCGTACGTGTCTTCCTCTGATGCATTTTATTATGTGTTAGTTGCTATAACTTTAAATTAATTTTATGCTAAAACGGTCGATTTGCTTGTAAATATAGCTAGTGAGGCCAAAACGACCAATTTTGGCTGTAATGGATCCAGAATATGGCTATTAAATTTGGAGAACATCGATTGAGATCGGAATATATGTGTTTATTGCAAAGTGTTCTGTGGTTATTGTTATCGATGTATAATGTATTTTTTTTATTAGGACATACCCATACAATACAATACAATAACTCTTTATTGACACCAAAAGATAAATATAGTTCGCTCCAAGCGTTTTGCTTCTACATTCATTATCCGTACAGCGAAGTAGTGGAACTCATTGCCTGCGTCTTTGTTCCCCAAACGATATAATCTGGGAGTTTTCAAGTCTCGAGTGAATAGGTATCTTCTAGGCAAGCATGTCACACCTTCGGCCGCATCATCACTTTCCATCAGGTGAATTAGTGGTCAAATGCTTGCCTATTGCACATAAAAAAATGAAATTAGATTGAAATAGTGTTCAAAAATATGTCGTAAGTAGAATAATAACAGTATAAAGATATTTAAATGGATCAAAAATAAATAATACAACTCATAAGACTATGCTATACAAAGTTTCGAAAACACTGGTTTGTACCACCATAAGACAACACATTTCTTTTTAATAGTTAATCAAAATTAAATTCATTTGTATATTTATGTTAATAATTAAACGCAATCAAAGCTTAAAAAAATAAAATGGGACCAGTAAGAAAGAAACATCTTTCAAACTAAAAAAAAACTTTCGAAATCGGTTCACGATGAGAGTTATGAGGTAACACAAAAAAAAAATACAGCCGACTTGAGTACCTCCTCCTTTTTTGGGAAGTCGGTAAAAACATTAAAAAAAATTCTTATCACACCTGAATGTTTTGAAATGTTTGTACTGTAATGATTCTAATGCATCAAGCAGAGGCAGTATCAATTAAAAATGTAAATTATATAGCACTTCGCGGCTCCAAACCGCGCTTCTCCACCTGAGCCTTACTGCAACCTGTTACGAGTATTCTTATGTCAATATTACTGTATCAAAGGAGATATTTCATTTTGGGCCAGCACTATGTACTATACATAGAAAAATAGTGAAAAAATATTGCATTTACTTAAAAATACAAATAAAATAATCTGCAGAAGATTATAGCTGTACCCTCAAATTATTATTTTTAAATATGTAACCCTATTTTTGGGGTAGTCATGACAAGAAGATACTGAATGTCTCTCTGTTCTAAGTTTCAATCGAGTAACATATTCTACAGTTCTATTATAATTATAATGAAACCCAAATATTTTAGAATTGATATGTTGTTTACAATAAATTCAATCAATGACACGTCAAAATGACAGTTCAATATTGACGCAATCCGCCATTTGTTTTTTTTTTTTATTATTATTATTATTTCATGACCATGGATGCATAGTCCTTCAGTCGAAATATTAAACAAATATTAACAATTTCTATTATTCATAATAAAAGTCTTAGTCACAAGTCACAGTCAAAGTCAAGTAGTCAGTCATAGTCAAGTCATGCCCTAGTAAAGCGGTAGAAACTTTACTAGAACTTCTATTGGAGTTTTGGAGCGAAGGCGAAAATCACGCTTTTCAACTTTGTATCATTTGCCTACAGTTATGCACGTTTACTAAGTATTAACAGTTAACAATCCACCATTATTACACATTAACACTCGAAGAATCACAGGTTTTGGAAAATTATACAAAATCAACAACGCCATTTTTTCACGTTCGCGGCAAAACTCCTCCGCCATTTGTAACTGTGTTGTGTTGCTATCAATGTACCAATATATTTTAAATGTACATGAAAATGAAATAAAAGTAAAGAAAATAAACATTCCAAAACGGTTACTATATTGTATAGCTATATGTATGTATATGGTACATGGTGCTGGCCCAGGCTCCTTCAATTTTGAAACATCTCCTTTGTTTCGTAAATTTGTATGTCCAAAGTATTATTAAAGTTAAACTGCTTTAAGATATTGTGGTAAGAGCCCTGTCCCTCACATGTCCCTACTCCCTCATAATTTTACGCTTCCAATCAGTACTTGTTCATTTTCTTTAAATTAAAATGACAATTGTTTCGTCTTCATTCGGAATTATAATTAAGTTGTTTATATTTAAAACAGAACAGGGAATCGGTGAAGCACTGTTTGGCTACTTTTACTCACATAATATATCAAACCAATGTTTGTTTGTTTGTACGTATTTAATTCGCTGCCATACCGTTAATCCGATAGTGATGATACTTTGAGTTGTTCTCCATTTGGCGGCAAAGATTGCTAATTAAAATAGAGTTTAAAAAGGTTGCATACAGTATTTTTTTTATTTTGAATAACATATCTGTCAAAATCGGTTAAGTACTAGTTTTTTTTTTTTTTGACAGGTCTGTCGAATTCGGAAAATAAATATAAAAGAGGTAATAATTTAGTCGTTAAATTCACATTCAAACAGTTGAAGTTCTAAGCAACCATAAACGCGAAAGAGGTGAAACTTTTTTTTAGTGCGTAGCATTGCAACAATTAGTATAAAAGTAGATCAAATTAACATCATGTGTTTTAATTGATTGCATTCTGTCTTACATATTAGATTCCCACACCATTCCCACCCTACAATAAAATTACAGTACACCTTACACCTATAATAAAAGCACCTGCTGATGCTACAATTAATTGAATTTGATTCAATTTGAGGGCAATTAGTGTTGCTGTTAATGTTGCCAATTTGTCGACAAATTCATTTTTTATTACAGTGTTTATTGCAATGTAGAATTGCTTCAATAATTTGCACCTGCTTGATGGTTTATTAATGAACTGGAGCGATTGCGGCTGCTTTGATGAACTGTAGAATTTCAAGGTCTATCCTTAATGCTGCCTAAGTTTTTGTTCGATTACGTTGAGCTTTATTATGAACAGCAAAGAGTTGCGATTTGTATTTAAGTTTTAATATCTTAAATATTAAATCTTAAAAATTAAGTTAATTTCCGGATTGTAGAGGCCAAGACTCTCTAAGGTAAACATTTTGTTGTTCGGAGCATTATGACTGTTATAAATAAGCTTTATTTAAAAGTTACCACTGCTTTATTATAAGTATCGAAAATTTAAGCGAGAATGGTTGCTAACCAACTTGTAATAGTTATAGGTTTTAATTGGTCATTCAAATTAAAAAAATGATTAACCCAAAAATATTTTTCAAACACTTATTCAATGATAGGTACCCCACTTAACAGTTAGCTGAAATATTTTTTTATATATATCAAAATATGAAGTCTGGTGGTCACCATATTGATTTTCGATTACTGTCATAATTTATTTAGTGATGCAACATTAAAACAAATCGGTCATCAAGCTCGACCCACGCATTTGGTCTCTGAAGCACACAAATCACAAAGAGAAAACATACATAAATGCATAGACTCATAAACACATTACCCTCCTTTACAGCAGTCACGTAAAAGGGCATTCACCGTTTGATAATAGGTTCATTACAACGTCTTAAAACTGAAAACTATGTGACGCAACTATAAAGTGTTGAAATCAATAAAATACATGCAGCGGTAAAGAATCCCTACAATTATTTTTATGAAGTGTTCCATATACGTATAATTTATGTATGAAACGTCCCGCGTATAAAATAATTTCATGGTAATTATTTGTGTCAGCAAAAAGGCGAACTCTCTCCGCATTATCATAATCGGAGACCATCTTCATTACTCGATTGCGTAAGTATCGATCATTAATTTAAACAGGTATTTTGGATCGATCAGTATCGATTTGAAATTTTATTTTTATCCGGATAATATTCGGCATATCGTTACTGGAGATATTAATTCTGTTATCTACTGGAGATATTTATTTCTGACTAGAAGATCCTGTGAATTTCATACCACGCCATTTATTGAGAGTTTTTTTTTTATGCCTGATAGGCAAGCATTTGACCATAATTTCACCTGATGGAAAGTGATGATGCGGCTGACGATGTAGCATGCTTGCCTAGTAAAAAAGTTATCCGAATTGGCAATTGAGGTTAAAGATCATTTATTTCTCATAAAAAATTACATTCACTTAAAGGAGAATAATTTACAATACAAAACATTTTGTTGGACTTATAAATACATAAACAAAACAAGTAGATTTTTTTTTATTTATATTATAGTTGAAGGTAGTTTTGCATACAAATAAACAATATTGGTTAATAATTGTCATACAAAATTACTAATTTCGATTTTTTATCTGTTCTTTTATGTATTTTCGTTAACCTCCCCATGTATTAAGGCAAAACAAAAACATATATTTAAATCAATTCATACATTTTTGAGGTTTTGTGATACAAATGCACTTCGATCGTCCTCCAGGCTCCATCTGAAGCCATAGCTAATATTTTCTCCCCTTTGAATCCATCAGCTCTTGGATCCATAGGTATTTTTTTCGCCTCTAGCCTTTCGGTGCATCTGAAGATATTTTTTTCCTAATTAATTTAGAAGGATAGTTAGTAGAATTAATATGTTTATAGGTACTGTATATTAAGTACCCATCTAGTTTCGTTCACCGGTACACACACAACACTTTATAATACTACACTTACAAATATATAGAGTCCTCATAAATCTTCTAAATATATATAACTCAAAGGTGACTGACTGACTGACATAGTGATCTATCAACGCACAGCCCAAACCACTGGACGGATCAGGCTGAAATTTGGCATGCAGGTAGATGTTATGACGTAGGCATCCGCTAAGAGGATTTTGATTAATTCTATCCCCAAGGGGATAAAATAGGGGATGAAAGTTTGTATGAAACTTTGTCAATTTTAAATTAATACTTCTTAACGCGAGCGAAGCCGCGGGCAAAAGCTAGTAATAGATAAAAATCGTGACCAATTACCAACAAGTGGACCGCTTGCCTTTATTAATACAAAAAAATGAATTAGTAAATTTTGTAAAATAATTTATTCAACTAACTGACAAGAAATTATTTTTTACCTCTATAATCGATCTATATCATTCGCATGTCATATCGTATGTCAATGTAATCGATATTGTATTTGAGTTGCAGCAAGACCCAAATATTTTCGAACATACGAAGAGTTTGCGAAGATTAAAAATAAATTTTAAAATATGTAATAAGGACTCTTTTATCGTATTGCATCGGCAACAAGCCATGCAAATGTACAACATAGGATTATTCAATGAGACTTGATTAACAAAAACTAAGTCTCTTTATTTTTAGAATCTAGAATTACAAAGTATTGTTGCAATGGCCGTAAAATTAAAAATCTAACTTGAGTAATTTTGGGCCTTTTTGGGCCCGCGTTCTTAAATATTTTTAATCAAGATTTGAGCAATACTATGGGTAGTTTGGCCTAGGTTGACAATAGTACAGTATATATGGACTGAAGTTAACTAGTACACTGTTCAGTTTGTACTTATCAGCGTACAATCATAAAAATTGTATGTAGTTTGCGTATGTAAATAAGCTATGGCTGATCCATATCAACACCTTTTTTTTCACGAGTACTTAAATCTGTCCTCATTTACTTCAATTATTATTTATCAACACTGGCAGAAATTACAAACGTTTTGAGCGACAGAATTTTTATGTGATAAAATTAGATTTTGTTATGATGCAAGAAAGCAGGCACGTATCATATGAAAATGACACACATACACACCATACATTTTATCAAGAGGTTGCCGAAAAAAACGCAATATAAAACCCAAAACCCCCCCTTTTTAATTTTGGTAAGCATTTGACGCACTATCTCACCTGATTGAAAGTGACGTTGCGGCTTAAGATGTAATATGCTTGCCCAAATGATTCCTTAAACATACGCTGTCGGGATGATAAACTTAGAAGCGAAACGCTTCAAGAGAACTGGAGGATCCTCTTCCTCCCGATCGGCGCTCTCATTACAAATTCCTGGCTTTTGTTTCTCATTCTCTTCAAAATGGCTGAAAGGATCTCAGAGATCTACATTTATACATAAGAAGATAGAGTTTTTATCCTGATAAATGCAGGCAAAGTTATGGGGCTCAGCTAGTATTAACGAGTCTACAATACATTACCAATGAATTACGAAACAGCACCGCGCTCAACGGGTTTCCTCAATGAGCTCTTTCTTCCCATAAACAATCCTTAACCTGGGCAGTATTAATGTCCTAAGCTTTGAATAGAGTTTATGTGCAAATTAATGTAATAGTCACTAACAATGCGCAATAATATTAGTAATAAGACAGCGCCAATAACAAGAACTAGAAAGGTAATACAAATCGATATTCATTACGTTAAATTAATCATTCGATTATTATCGATTTATTCTGATTGTTTCGCGCCGATTCGCGTCGGTATCCAGAGATGAATCGATGTGGTTCAAACGAATGATTTGTTTGATTTATTACTATCAAAGATGATGATTTATTTATGTTAATATCGAATGATGAATTTAGTGATCGAGTTTGGAATACATTCTTATTTCGTATGTTGTAAGTGAGATCGGTATAGTTTTTTTTGTTTGAGAAAGTGTTTTGAAATGTATGGGTATGAGTTGTTTATTTTTTATTGTTATTCATGGCTTTCTTTTAGTGCTTTTGCATGTATTACACTAAATAATTAATTGCTTATTCATTTACTAACATTTCCACATTCACAAGTGTGACGGAAACATTCACATCGCACACACAATCACACCCACAGCCAGAAACAAATAAATCCCTTGAGGAAAAATCTTGTGATTTCACCGGAAATAAAACGCACGTCTTAGAAAACAAACGTGCACCCGACTAACACAACAGACAATTCCGTAATCATACTAATATTTTAAATCGGAAAGTTTGGGTGTATGTTGGTTCTTTCTTTACGCTGTAACGGCTGAACGGATTTGGATGAAATTTGTAATTGCGAATGTACATACCTTATACTTTGCCTTATACCTAGGATTTACATATTTTATAGCCTACTTTTTAACTAGATTAACGCGAGCGAAAACCACGGCGGACGGCCTTTCCACTAAACGATTGCAGTTAGCAAATCAGAGATTTTAAAACCTGGATTGTAGTATATCACAGTAAGCCTTGTGTATTAATTTTGGCTTAACCTAGAGCGAACAAAATTAATGATTAAATATGATCGATGCCTAAATAATCCTACTTATGTACTGTTATTTAATCTCTTCTGCAAAATGAAGTCATCAATAAAAAATAAAAACGCTTTTTAGGGTCAAAACTTAAATTGTAATTTTATGAGGCATCTTAAAACACATTTCGAAACACTTGCTTGATACAAATTAAATCAAGGCTACTCTCACAATAAAAGTTGTATTTGTTAACTGAAACCACTCTACTTATACAGTATATCCACTCAGCAATTGAATTTCTATTAAACTCGGTATAAATTATCTATTTCAAGTATACCCAGGCTACCTGGCAGTAAAAGTCAAGCGGTGTCTATTAAATTCTTATTTAGGGGCCAGAACCAATTGTCAATACATTTGTCGCGCCCGATCTACAATAAACGACTTTTTAAATCGTTTGATTGTTACACTTCTGTACTAAAATTATATTTATTACCTATACAAAGTATACAATAACTTTAAAATCTCCAAAATAACTCCAACCAATTTCAACCTTAACTGTAAGTGTTAAAGATTCAAACTGTTTGGACTAGATGTGGCCCAGGCGGTTAAGATTATGGTTTAAAATCGAAACATCACGGGTCATAAATAAAATTAACGAAAATGCCCTACAAAACGGTTGCCACCCTACTTAACCCGTAATGGCGAGGGGTGAAAATATTTTGACATTTATTTTGTCTCTTATCATCAATGTAGTTCGGGTGAGGCTAGATATGGCATCTCAAAAGTTCTTCGCACTCAGAAAATATTTTTAGGTATAAAACAAAAACATGGCTATCAGGCTACAAATAAAAATAATGTACAATGCTTACCTACCTAGTATAAAAAAAATTGCATGTTTTTTTATGTACAATTATATAAATTTATACCTTTTAATATGTATTTTTACTGTTTTTTCCTCGCGTAATCAATTAATACAGAGCAAGAGTAAAATTTTTACAATGTCTAAGTATTTATTTTCTAATGAAATAATAACAAAGATTTTCAAAAATACGTAACTACTATTTTATGAGTGCTAAGAGTATAATTAGGATTAAAACAAAACTGTTTAGAACTGTCACAATAAATTCATAAATTACGCTTACTATGTTACACAAACATCCATTCTCACCCAACGTGCAATCACTTCCAGAACTCATAAATCCGTGGACCCAGTTCATGATCAGAACATAAATCTTTACACATCGTCGGCTCTCAATACAACATCAAAATGTAACTTTTGAAAAGGTATGATTTGTTAGTAGCCCTACCCATAAATAAAAAAAAAACTGTTATAATACCAAGTGATAAGATATTGTATGGATTTTGAGATAAAAATCTAAAGTGCACAAAAACCGTAAATTTTAAAAGTTTTGTCATCAGTTCGGTGTGATTTGTAGTTTGTGGTGAGCAGAAGTTCAATGTATGGTGATAATAAGATGTTACTTTATTTTGATTGTGTCTCAGATTAAAGCAATGCGAACTTATCGACTACATTTATTTGTTCACTAGCTTTTGCCCGCGGCTTCGCTCGCGTTAAGAAGTATTATTATTAATTAGGTATAGATCCCCTATTTTATCCCCTTGGGGGTAGAATTAATCAAAATCCTTTCTTAGCGGATGCCTACGTCATAAAATCTACCTGTATGTCAAATTTCAGCCCGATCTGTCCAGTGGTTTAGGCTGTGCGTTGATAGATCACTATGTCAGTCAGTTTGTCAGTCAGTCAGTCGTCTTTGAGTTATATATATTTAGATGTTACCAAAATAATGTGAAAGATTTATATTAAAGTTTTTTTATTTAAATTACTACATTCTGTCATGTAAAACTACACTAGAAATCTGATGATACAATAAATATTCGTTTATTACCGACTTCACAAAAAGGAGGAGGTACTCAAGTTGAATGATTTTTTTTTATGTATATAACTCATAACTTCGTTCCACGTGAAACGATTTCAAACATTTTTTTGTTTGTTTGAATGCTGTTGCTTTCTAATTGGTCCTATTTAAATCTGATCAAGATCTTATCAGTAGTTCTAGAAATATCGTCAATAATGTGTCTTTAGTACATTTAATCTGATCAAAGTTCCGAAGATAAAGGGGTGAAGTCGGTTTTTTTTAAGCTTTGCTTGCGTTTAATTATTGTACTGAGTGATCCAAACTATCTAAATTTTTGTACCAGATAAGCTTAGTTTTATTTCTAGTATTTATTTCAAATGGCAATAGCAAAGCGTAAAATATAACTGACTGACGGATTCTACAAAGTTATCAAGAAATATGCCGAAGTTTACTAACATAGACTATACCACCATGTATACATGAATGTCGAAGGCATACAGCAGCTCGACCACGAAAATAGCGAAAAAACTAAAAAGAACGAAGCTGTTGGCGCAGTGGACAGGTGTCTGCCCTCTGCGCCGTGGGTCCTGGGTTCGATTCCCGGCAGGAGCACAAATTCCTTCTCAAGGGATATTTGTGCCTCTGGTTCTGGGTGTAATGTGTGTGTGATGTGAATGTTTCCGGCGCCCACGATACAAGTCTTTGAACTTAGTGTGGGGCTGTGAGTGTGAATGCGTTTGTTTGTTTGTTTGTTTGGACTACTTACTGTAGTATTAGGACATATTAACCGTAATGAAGACTCAATGGAATGTATGTATATATACAGTATTTGTATACATATAATGTCGTCCAGGGCCCAGTTGAAGGCAAGAGATCGCACGGCCGATCTTCGATGCGTTGGACCGACTTAATTAAAGCTGCTATAAAAAATTTCATGATGAAGTGTTCTCGCAATGCGACCGTAGCAGATGGAGATACATCGCCAGAGCTTCCGTGACCAAGGAGAACCATACTTCTGCATCACGAAACCACGATCACTCTGTCAAGATTGTACGACTTAAAAGAGAGCAATAAAAAAAGTGAAAATGGACAAGCTCAAGTTCGGTCTTGTATGGAGTACTGTGGCCACCTTTGGGATGGATCGGCTAGGTACCAGCTGGAGGCTTTGGAATCTATTGAACGACGAGCTAAGAGACTCATCAATAGCTATGAATTAGTTGAGTCTCGACTACAGAGTCTCGATCATCGGCGAAAAGTAGCAAGCCTCTCAATTTTCTACAAATTGCACTACGGAGAGTGTTCAAAGGAATTGCACAATCTTATTCCCGCATCACCGTTCTACTACCGAACATCTAGACAGACGGCAATGCGGCATCCGCTAATGGTAAAAATACCGACCATTCGCACGAAGCGTTTGGCTTCCACTTTCATTATGAGAACTGCCAAGGAGTGGAACGCCCTGCCGTCTACTGTGTTTCCCGAAAAGTATAATATGGGGTTGTTCAAGAAGAGAGTGAATAGGTTTTTACTGAGCAAGCGTGCTCCATCTTCGACCGCATCGTCGCTTTCCATCGGGTGAGATTGTGGTCAAACGCAAGCTTAGTCTCAAATAAAAAAAACATTCTTAGTTATATAATGCCTCTATCAATCTATCGAAATTATTGTAAGTTAATAGCCAAATACAGGCAGATTGTATTGATATTAGGAAATATGTTTATGTATGTATCATTGAGAAGGATGAAAATTCAAAGCAAGAAATGTTGATGTTACCTACGTTCATTTGGATGTAAAATGTCATAGAAGAAATATAAAACACTAGCCGTGCCCCGCGGTTTTGCCCGCTAATATCAAGTAAAAAAGTTGCCTATGTGTTAATCCTAGGTATAAGCTATATACATTCCAAATTTCATCCAAATCCTTTCAGCCGTTAAAGTCTGAAAAGGGAACAAACATACTTACACACTTGCACACAAACTTTCGGATTTCTAATATTAGTTGGATCATCAATAGGCCAGAGAGAGAATGAAAACGCTTATCAATTCCATCACCAGTGAATAAGGTAACTCCTTTGTGATGCCATTTGTGCGGTAGCTCTAATAGGTATAGTATATAGTATTTGACTACAATATGTAAGCTAATTTACTCAAGGGTGGACTTTAGGTCAAATTCTTTTTCAAACAATCGCAAACAGTACTGTGCAAATACAACTGGTTCCAGTCGAAAAGATGACTTAACAGAGTAGTTCATATATATAGTGAAGCAATTGCAATGCCACGCTGGACTTTGACTTAATATTTCGGTTGTTATTGCATATGTGATTTATATCATTAAGTAATTAGTCTGATTTTGTTAACAATAATTAAACGCAAGCAAAGCTTAAAAAAACCGACTTTTCCGCTTTATCTTCGGAAGTTTGATCAGATTAAATGTACTTAACAAGCATTATTGAACTACTGATCAGATCTCGATCAAATTTTAATGGGACCAATTGAAAAGCCATCAGTCATTCAAACAAAAAAAAAATTAAAATCGGTTCACGTGGAACGAAGTTATGAGGTAACATATAATTTTTGTGAAGTCGGTAGAAAAGACATTCGCTATATTTTCGACCTATGGTGGCATCGCGTTGGACTAACTATTCTCATTCATACCTAAAAGCCTCTTAAAGGTTCTAGCTCAATATTTGTAATATTTAGAAAATTATCTAGACTATTCCACTCACACTACTTCTGTCTGTCAATACAACAAGCTGTATCAACTACAACCCGTGTCGAATTATGCAAATATCGGGTCGATATCTCAAGTATTGTAATGCACGCCATTGTTGCGGTGACTAACTGCTGCTTACTGAATTCATTCAGCTGCGGGTCAAAGATTAGGATGTTGAGAGGATATAAGTGAGTTGGCACACAAATTAAAGTTAGATGTATTTGGTCCATGAACTAAGAAATTAGCTACGTGATAATCAGGACGAAGACAGATTGAGAGATTACCCCACGCTCTCACGCCACGGTAGCTCATGCGATTTTTAATCCTACAATTGTTGAATTCCTGTTTGAACCCGTACCAGACGTCCAGATATTAACGGAATTTGCACTCATTCAATAAAAATAACCTTAGAAAATAGCATTTACAGGAATTACAAAAAATTGAGGACATAATAATATTTCATAGTCCAGCTTGCACTAGGCCAGCGCGATAGGTCCCAGGAGTGGGAACGAAATGGGCTGATGACAAATCAAGGTGAAATTGTGATATTTTATGTGTATAGAAATTGAAGAGAGATTACCAATAACAACTAAAAAATCACAGTGTGACTTTAAAACGTGATTGTAATGCTTTGTGCTACCGGGCCTATTATTTCAAAAGCTCATAAATCTCGTAATCATAGAAAATAAAACTTTAAATATCACTAAATATTATTTAATTATAACTCGGGTCCATGCGCATATTAAGGACAATATTTTTCTAATAAATGCGTTAGCTAAATAAGGCAATTGTGAGTCAAGAGCCTACATGATCATAGGCAGCAATTAAACTTAAAGTCTTTTATACTTACAGTCCCACACTAAGATCAATGACTTGTTAGTGCCGGAAACATTCACATTTTCATCACATTCAACACACAATCACTTCCAGAACAAGAAATACATTTTTCCCTTGATGAGAAAACCCATGTTTCCACCGGGAACCGCATAAAGACTTTTTTTTAAATAAAAGAGAAAGTTCACTTTTTACGCAGTCAGATTTTTTAATTTTTTAGCATGTAGACGTTTTCAACCGACTTCAAAAAAGGAGGTTCTTAATTTGTATGTTTGTTTTTTTTATATGTATGTAACGCGATAATTCCGCCAATTGCAATCGATTTTTTTCAGTAGATTTATACTTTAGAGGTGGTCCCATATAAATTTTATCGAAATCAATCAAGCCAAAACCAGAAAATAAGTGGTGAAGTCGGTTTTTTAAGCTTTGCTTGCATTTAATTATTTTTACTCAACCTTTTACCGACATTTGAGTAGGTACAACAAGTTTTATGAACAAAGAGGATATATCTTTACCCTTTACTCTACATCTCATTACAAATTCACTATTAATAATTTATCTGGAGCCGGCGCGTGGGTGCAACTAGACAATGAACGCAAGCGCACTGTTACCGATTTTTTATCGAAACCCCACTGTTGGGCAACCTTCGTCACTATTGTAATGAGACTTTGACAACTCTGTAACAGCTCTATAATAATATTTATGATTTATGGGTTGATAGGCAGTTTCATAAATGTTGGTGTGGTTTTTTGTAACGAAAGTGCCTTATCGCGCGTTGCGAAAGGGGGCTAGACGGAAAAAATTAAGACCAAAAGTTGTAACGACACTTTGCTATAGTTGTAAGCCATACCACGTTCTCGTCCGATCACCGAAGTTAAGCAACGTCGAGCGCGGTCAGTACTTGGATGGGTGACCGCCTGGGAACACCGCGTGATGTTGGTTTTTGCATGTTTCTTTTAATTTTGGAACGAAAGTTCCTTATCGCGCGTTGCGAAAGGGGGCTAGACGGAAATTGAACTTCGTTCCATCCGGGCGTCCCTTGACACCTCTCAAGTTTTTATTTAAGTGACGAAACGAGCATGTCGCTCGTCCGATGGTAAGCGTCAGGCTTGCTTATGACAGTTCATTGCCACCCAGATTTTTTAACTTAGTCAAAATCCTGCTCGCTGCTGGAATATTGAAATATGTTAAATCTATTATATGTAAGCCCTTTAATTTCACTGGAACCTTTCAATCCTTTATATGGCTTACCAAATCGAAAATTAAAAAAAAATACTTTAAGTTTGATTTGATATGACACTTTTGATCTGGTGAAATAGTGGTAAAACGTTAGCCTGTATGGAATAAAAATAATTCAAATGATTATCAAAACAGACAAACAACAGAGATTATGATTTACATATAGTCCTCATCAGCAGTTGGTCGTTCAAAAACATCATCAATGCTTGGATCCTCGTCGTTGGTCGTTTTTAAAGGCCATTCAACGGTTTTATAATTAATGTTATAATAAAATAATTAAACGCAAGCAAAGCTTAAAAAAACCGACTTCACCGCTTTATCATCGGAACCTTGATCAGATTTAATGTATAAACACGCATTGTTGACTATAACTCAAAAACTAGAGATCAGACCTTGATCAAATTTCAACGGGACTACATAAAAAGCACCAGCTTTCAAATAAAAAAAGAATCATCAAAATCGGCTCTCAACGAAAGAAGTAGGAGGTAACTTTTGAAGTCGGGTAAACGAGAACATCTTCAAAATACGCATTGTTCGTCACAAAATAGATATTATTGACGATATTTCAAGAACTGAGATGAGATGAGATGGCGGTCAAACGTTTGCCTATCTTAAATAAAAAAAAAGCTACTGATCAGATCTTGATCAAATTTAAATGGGACCAATAAAAAAGCAACATCTTTCAAACTAAAAAAAATTTTCGAAATCGGCTCACGTGGAGAGAAGTTATGAAGTAACACATATAAAAAAGAAACGACTTGAGTCCCTCCTCCTTTTTTGGGGAAGTCGGCAAAAAATACTGTAAAATTTAATTTATTAAATCACACTAATATTATAAATCAGAAAGATTGTTTACCTATAAGTTTTCTCATCACACTTTAACGCCTGAACGGATTTGAATGAAATTTTGCATGAGCATAGCTGATATTCTGTCTGGTGGTTCTATAATGCAATGGGGATGGAGGAATTAGATCGTGTAATTCCATCTGTCATAAAAAGAGATTAATTTTGATGATCATCGCCATAATCTTTTAAGCATACATACACTAATCATCGTAGGTCTCCTGATACGACAAGCACTCTAAAATAATACTTATCTTACAAGATTTATAGAAAATAGCCATTATTTCTAGAATGTCGTAGAAATGTAGAATTCGAGCCATGGACTTTGAACGTAGCCAACCTTGGGCTGCCTTGATTTACTTCAGTCGTACCACATTTACATAATGTCTACCTATCTCATAAGTTTGAGTGACTAATATATCAATAAACTGGTATAATGCACAAAATACATAGAAATATTAAATAATAGCCGCGCCACGCGGCTTCGCCCGCTATTATCAAGTTAAAAAGTAGCATATGTGTTAATCCTAGGTTTAAGCCATGTAGAGATTGTCTAAGCTGAAATAACGCCCCTCATCTTCGCATTTACGCACACAAGCGTGGTCGGATTTATCACCCGACTAGTCGACCGTCTTGTACACGTGCAGATCCATTGTTCACTGAACAATCGACGCTCCCATACAGATGAAGTGTCGTTATTAATATTTGCACTCACACATCTAAATAAACTAATTAAGTAGTGGGGCGCGTCATTTCAGCTTGGACGAGCTCTACCTACATTCCAAATTCCATTCAAATCCGTGCAGCCGTTAAAGAGTGAAAAAGGAACAAACATACTTACACACAACTTTCTGATTTATAATATTATTAAGATTAAGATTTCTTGTCCCTCACCTTTCCATAGAACACCATAGCATAAGAAATCACGGCACTAAATTTTACTTACACATGTTACGCTCAGTTGCGGTTGTAAAAGATAATCCTGCGCATGCATGTAAAAACTAACGCGCTTGTTTTGCGCATGCGCACTAACGAAGCCGCATTGTTGCACTATGGATCTGTAAAGTCGAACATGCTATTTTTTATTGGAATGGGACAAGTTACAAGACAAAGCAGTTTATATTTTTGCGCACTGTAGTGGATCTAGACGCTTGTTTTCTATAGATTAGAGGTTTTATTAAATTAAAAAAAAAAAATTATAACAGATATACATTGTCTATATTCCCTATTTAGTCACGCCATAACTTGAAAACGATTTTACCGATTTCATTAATATTTTTCTCAAGATTCCTTATATTTTGTAGAAGGAACATTCGAAAAATAAAGAATTATGCGCAGAAAATTTGAAAAATTCAGAAAACTTTGTAACGATTTTTTACTTCGCGCGTTTGATGAATATGCTAAGACAGAAAAAAGTCTGTCAGGTCAGTTAGTATATATATGTATATATATATATATCATTATTTTGCATTAATCTTCAGATAAGTAGAAGGAGAGGATTTATTTTAGAAAACGTGGTAATCATAACTGTAGTATTTTGAGTATTCTGATTTTGAATTGAGAACAAACAACCTATTATGAAAAATACTCACAGTACGTCAAATTATTGTTAATACGTGCGGGACTATTAGTAAGTAGTTCATATTTGTATGCCTAAATAAATTTTTAAAGTGTTTTTATAAAATTATGTATCTTGTTTTTATCTTTTGGTCTCCTTACTAAAAATAAAATAAGCCTTTATTGTTGTTTTTCTTTTTTACAAAGTTTTCTAAAATTACCTGCATAATTGTTACATACTTAGTTTGATTCCTTTTACTATCGGCGATTGATTCACTTCTATTATCAGCTTGTCTTCCGACAAAGGCCTCCTTTACACACTTCCATATCTTCTAACTTAAACCACCGCAAATCCGAGCAAAATCGAACTGCTCTTTCACAATGGTCCGTCCTCAATACAAAATTGACAATGGGCAGTGAAGAGCGCGGAATTTATCGCCTACTGTTTCTGTGCGAGGCTGCTGTGACTAATCTGATGAAAAACGGTGCTGTACAGTATGTAGTATTACTGTTAAAGTAGAAGCCAACTAAGATTTCTATTAACATAACAGTCTCTTAAATTATTCTCTTCATGTTGCATTTCCTGATCTCTTTTCGAGAACATAAGTAATTCATATTATGTGTACCATACGTAGACATTACAATCTTAACCTATAATTTTTGAGATTGTGTTCTTCTTGATGACACATTGTCAACCCTAGAGAGCATTGAGAGTGACTCCAGGTAGAGCTGAAAAACAGCATTTGCTGAGTCCCTTTTCATATGCACTTTTATACAATTGTATAACAATGGCTATTAATTAACATACTTTGTGCTTTTTGTTTTTTTTTTAAATTTAAATAGAAGTATCACATACGCAAGCTAAGTATGGTAAAGTAACACAATGTCATGAGACCGGGAGTGTATATCTGGCTACCTAAAGCATCAAAACGAGCCTAAAACACTAGCTAGACAGATCAAACATTCTATTCACGTGAATAATTTATTAATTGGAATAAAATGTGATAGTATTAATTTTATTTTCATTAATATACACTATTTCTCAGATACAAATAATTTATTTGACTTTGAAGGAAAATTGAGAACCTCCTCCTTTTTTGTGAAGTCGGTCAATAGTGAAAATGTTTTCTCACAATTTTTTTTTCTAGTTATTTGTTTTACTAGCCGTACCCCGCGGCTTTGCCGGCTAAGTTTAAACGTAGCCTATGTGTTATTCCGGAACTTGAACTATCTACTTTCTAAATTTAATCAAAATTGATCTATTTGTTACGGAGATATGTGGTAACAAACATTCACACACACACACACAAACTTTTGCATTTATAATATTAAATAGGATCCACGTTTTTTTTCTTTACAATATTAATCAGACGCTTTTATCAATTCCAAGTTTACAATATAAATACCAAAAGAAAAAATCTGTTTAATTTTATACATCTGTTGATAGATACCTAATTGCAAATTTAATAGAAGTTTTCTGGTAGGTTGAAAAGCTGCTTTTATGTATCGGTGCATGCTATAAATAGACTCTTTAAGTTTACTGAGCATTAATCTGACGCAATAAATTTCATCATTATTATCACTAACCATTATTTACCACTATTTTGTCTGTTTGTCCGATTATTACCTTTTAAGGCTGCATAACTATACCAATCACGATGAAGTTTGGCACTTAGATAAACTAAAAACTGGAACTACTTACCTGAGGCGGTGATTCCTGATAAGTACAGTACTGTTTCCCGCTAGTGGTCAAGTCAACTACCAAAAATAATATAAAAATTAAATGTGGCAACTCGAACATGTAGGCGAGTCCCTTTCGGTCGACATTACTACCAAGTCTAAGTCTAAGTCTAAGAGAGTCATCAAGTCGCGATTGCATAGGTATCTTTTACACAAGTTTGCTTCATCATCGACCGCATCGTTGCTTGACATTGGGTGAGATAGTGGTCGAAGGTTTGCCTATAATCAATAAACAAAAACTATTAAATACATAAAAGTTTGCATATAAATTAAACATAACGTATTTGCTAAATTTTATCCCAATATAATAATAGCATCATCAAATAATCAAGAAAATGAGCAAAGTCGCAAGTCATAGCTAGTCTTATGTAAGTTATTTTTTATCCCCCTGTATCTAAATATCCATGACCAAATAGCAACATTTGTGTTTCTGAATATAACATAATTATGCGATGTTTATCTCAATGATACAGACATATGTGGTAAAAATTTGCTCTCTTATATCTGCTTTAGTTTATCATTGTTGATGAATTTTTTTTCTGAAACGCCCATTGGCTTAGTTGGTGAGCGTTCGAATTCTAATCTCCCAGGTTCTAGGCGAAGGTATTGGGTTCGATTCCCGGCGGAATCACCCCAAGGGAAAATTGTGTTTCTGGTTCTGGCTGTGATGTGAATGTATCTGGCATCCACGACACAAGTCATCGAACTTAGTGTCTGGGGCTGTGAGTGTGAAAGCGTTTGTTTTTCTTATGTTCTAAACACCAAACCTCCAATTACTACTACACAGGGTAATTTATTTACATGGGCCTCAAAGGGGCACTCATGAAAGTTAATGACTTCACTGCCAGCTGTCAATTTACCGTATAAAGTTTTGCGATATTTTTTTTTGATAAGCCAGGACTATATGTCAATACAGGGCATGATAGCTATAAATAGGTAGTAACTAGACAAGCATGAGAGAATTTTCTACCATCATGGACCACACCTTGTCACAAAAAGTGTGCAATATCAATCAAATCAGTTAGTGGTTTTGCGTCCAAATCCATAATCGGACTCAATCGCGCGTAAATCAATAACAGATAAACATCGTCACCTGGCCACACTAACCTAACCCTGCGCTGGGTGTCATCGGTCGTTTAGACCCGCAGTAAACAGATGCTTATACAACAATGGATAGTATTTGGTAGGCGGTGACGGGTAATGTGGGGACGGTAGCTGTTGAGGTTAGTATGGATAAGGTTTTTTTTGTAGACGACTTCTATTTTGATATTTGTTTCTGGGTATATCGATATCAAACTATTCTACTCCTTGCCAATTGGCAAAAGCTAACCTATACCTATAAGCTAAGTGGCTTGTCGTTCGTAACATTATTTGAGATTAAATTTATATATAACTAAAATATTACTACAAACGACAAGCTACTATGATTATAATAAATAAATAAATAATTATGTATAGGTTAGTAGGTGCTCAGGATTACCAGTGGACCAGTGCCTTTTTTGGTGGCAACATTTTCCATCTAATTAATAAAAAAATTGTGGTAAAACGCTGGCCGAGGTCCATTTCAGCAGCGCTAGCATGGAATTGGCAAATTAGGTACGCGTCCGCCTTCTTAGCAGGGGCAACGGGTTTGATTCCTGGTGGGAATACAAGTTTTTTGTCCAAGGAAAATTTGTTAATCTGGTTCTGGGTGTGATGTGAATGTTTTAGGCATCCAAATCATTGTACTTAGTTTGGAGCTGTGAGTGTGGAAACGTTTATTTATTTTGTTTACACTTAAATACAAGTAAAATAAAATAGATTAATACTTATTATTGACGCTTAATTAAATCGCCATTTAAAAATCTCTACTAAACAACAATTTGAATCTAATGAAATGAGTCTTGCTTACCTTCTATGAAAATACCTTCAGCATCAATATAATGATGAATGACACATGTCAAAATAAGACAAAACATAATTATTTTAACTAAAAAACGTTAACCGAACTTTTATCTTTTATAAATTAGTTAATTTACAAACCTAGATTTTTAAAAAGACAAAAAAGCCAATATACTTATAAATATACCAGAGTCCTGCGTATCTATGTTAAGCTACTTTCCACTTAACTGATCCTAACAAATTATGCTACATTATACAAGAATAGCAATAGTAATTTATCTTCGCCAACCACAAAAGCAGCGAAAACATTGTTCAAAATATTGACACGTTTTTGTTCAAAAGCAGTTCGGGGTCTATAAGACCCCCCACTTAACATACATTGTCGATAGAATGAGAACTAATTTTCGGTGTGGTCCAAGTAAAGAGAATGTGATTTTATTTATAATGTAACATCTTTGTCCGATGTTGATTAATGAATTTTATTCTGGTCATTCAAAAAGTCACTTTTATGTTAATCTTGTTATTACGAGCCATAAACATATTAAATTACATTCAAATCCGTTGAGCCGTTACAGAGTGCAATTGTATGATGTGGATGCTTTCGTCACCCACGACATAAGTCGTCGAATTAACTCAGAGTGGATGTCGAAATGTGTATGAAAAATTAAAAAACAAATATATTGAACCAAAATGTATAATATTTTTATTCGTTTATAAGGTAAAGTGTTTGTTTAATTTTTGCGCTTTTTGCCTTTACTTACAATTTTTTTAGTGCTATAAATAATATTTAATCAATTGTTGCGAATGATCGATTCTCTAAAATCATTATGCATTAAAAATATAAAATATATTAATACTATTATTTTTTATGAAATCTATAAGATATTGAAAATATTATAAAAGTAACAATGTACTACTGAAATATATACGCTACCACTTATAACTTGCATTGCACCAAAATTTGCACATTCGCCCTACAATATTGTGAGAGATCATGTCAAATGATTGCATTATTCACTATTGATTCAATACTTTACGCAATTGCATTGTATCTCTACATTTGTCTACAAGGCCTTTACAGGATTTTCACACATAACCTCCTATACATTCGGTTCTTTTTTCAATATATTTCAAAAGATACTTACGTCATTTGATTTACATTTTGGTTAACAGTAAGTACATCAAAGTGGTTTTAGACACTAAAATACAAAACGTATTGGCACTCATTCGTCAAGGTGCTTACGTCATTGTTATAATTTTTTACTCTCTATTTTTGTCAGATATTTATGCGTTCTTTGATATGTAGTTAATGTGATACGGTTAAAGTTCTCTTGTGCTTTATAAGTTTTGTATTGCAGCAGATGTTGAAGTCAATCGATTAATTTTCCAATTTTGTAAGGGTTTGTGTCGTGCGGGTACTTGAGTGATGACCTGATTTCATGGTATCTTCAGACATTGTACTGCAACAAATTGTCTATCTACATCAGATGGTTGCTTACTAAAGTATATTTTACATCTTTGATAGCTATTACTTTATATTGTATATATTATAGTCTAGATTTTGATCTAGATAAATGATATGAAAATTAAAACTATCGTGAGTATTACACATAATTAATGTTGTGTACGGCTTGAAACACGTCTAAATTTCGACTTACTCTGTAGTCGACTAGTTTCGGAGAAATTTGTAGTCCTTCATCAGGATGAGTCAGACGCGCGATACGCAGAGGCGAGCCGCTCGCCTCTGCGTATCGCGCGTCTCAAAGTAAGTCGAAATTTAGACGTGTTTCAAGCCATACACAACATTAATTATAGATAAATGGTAATTACTTGTACAGCATTCTTTTAATTTTAATTTAATATATCTTTATTCGATTTGTATTTATATAAAGTGATAGTCCTATTAAAAGCTTTAAAACAGTGGGCTTTTAATATATACAGTGTTTAACAATTTTTTGATTTCTGTTTCTGGGTATGATTGTCAAGACCGACGACAAGTCTTTAAGCTTTATAACTTGGGCTAAGTTAAGCATGTACGTGGCTATTATTATCTAATAAATCTTATCTTATCTCATCTAAAATTTGTGTGGTGATGCGCATAAATGCGTTAAAAAAGGGCACCTGAGAATACTACGACAGATTTTTAGTAGAAGTAATTTTCCTTCACGTACAGTGTAATTACAGGGCTTGAAGAGATTTAACAGCTAATATCTCTGGGTGACGAGCATAGTGGTTTGCCGCGCAGGAATTTGTTCTAAGTATACAAGTTCAAAACTTTGGGTGGCACTGAAATGTAACGTGGGAATGAAGCTTAATGTCAGACAAGCAAATTGCTCGTCTCGTGATTCGTCTCTCAATTACCATTAAAAAAAAACGAAAAACTATTCTTTGTTTATCCACGGTCGGCCCTAGCATCCACGTCAAGTGTCATGGTATCTGATAAGGAATAATTATATTTATACTATATCCGGTAGCTATCCTTGAGAGTAAATAATCCAGGCCTACTAAGTTTACTATTCTTGACCACATAATGGATTCTTATTTGTGAAATAGACGCTAGTTCACGTAGCTGTTTTGTCCGTAATAAATTGGATAAAAATAGCTCGAGACCCATTTAAAAAATTATGTAAATTACATAGTAGTTTCCATATATGGTATTTTAATCGGATAAATTTCGGAGAGTGTGCAACGGAATTACACAACCTAATTCCCCCATCCCCATTCTATAATCGGACATCGAGACAGACTCTTAAGCGACACCGCTATATGGTAAATATTCCACAAAAGCGGACGAAGCGTTTTGCCTCCACATTCATGATGCGAACTGCAAAAGAATGGAATTCCTTACCTGAGTCTGTGTTCCCTGATAAATACAATATGGGAGTCTTTAAGTCACGAGTGAATAGGCATCTTCTGGGCAAACGTGCTCCATCGTCGACCGCATCGTCACTTACCATCAGGTGAGATGGCGGTCAAACGTTTGCTTGTCTTAAGTAAAACAAAAAAAAACCTAATATTTGAATACATTAATAAATATTAACGTCATACCAAAATCATCTAAACAACAATGCAAAAAATATCGCAACATAACATTTCAGACATCACACATGGGATCAGAATACCGAATACCACCTGCACAAAAATGAATGACAAGAATTGACAGAAAAAAATAACCCGCATCGTAAAAGGGATGCTCCAAAAACGATAAAATACAATGCAAAGAGCAAGCATTAATCAAAATATGTATCGCAAAAAATGTGTGTCTTGTGGGCGGATTTCTCGGATTTAAATTTGAGATGTGTGATGGGGAACAGATAAAGAGGGTTCTGTAGATATTAAAAATAACACTGAAACCATATTTAAAAATGAAATAAACAATCAACTTAGTCCTAGCTTAAAAATTAACGGTAGCAGGGAATCAAACTCTTAGCATACCCATCATATGACCACTACAGTATATTATATACGTATTTGTTAAATGTTTGGTGTCTATAACTTTTTTTTATGTGTATAATTTGTTTAGAACTGTAGTGCACTTTACTCTCCATCCAAAGGTTACCTGGAAGAAATCGCTTTAAGCTATAGGACCGCCCATTGTAGGAGTCTGAGTTATTTTTAATTTTATTGCTTGCGTTTTTTTTTAATATGTTTATTATAAGGTGTTCATCTAACCATTACGCCTTTAGGGGTGTCAATATTAGTTTTACTGCGAAAGTGAAAAAATGGTTGTTGCTTTTGTATAATGTTCCAAAATTTTTGGAATGTTAATGTGTAATAATGGTGGACTGTTACCCGTTAATACTTGGTAAACGTGCATAAGTGTAGGCAAAAAATACAAAGTTGCAAAACGAGATTTTCGCCTTCACTCCAAAACTCCAATGAAAGTTCTGGTAAAGGTTCTATCACTTTACTGGGGCATGACTTGACTTTGACTCTTTTACTTGACTTTGACTGTGACTTGTGACTGGGACTTTTAATTATAATACAATTGAAATATACTGCTACTTGACACTGGCTATATGCACAAGATTGCGAAGCTAAATTGAAAAAAACCCCTACGCCTTTAGGGGTGTCAAAATTATTTCTAGTCCAATTCAAATTCAAAAATAATTATTCACATAGGCCCCTAAGGCCATAATTAATTTATTAATTGTTCGTTACGATATAGTGCGTTTATAACACACATAAAAAGCTGATGTTATGTGACGATGCCGACTACCATAAAGTCCACCTCACCGACTAGCCTATGCATTCTGAACTTGAAGTTTGCCAGATTTACTGCACTCATTATTACACAAATTACTTACATTGCTGTCAGATGTTTTTATTTGTTACTAGGGCAGTGTTTGACTATAATTTCACATCATGGAAACTGATGATGTGGTCCAAGTTGTATTTTTAATGTATATAAATGTCCGATTTCAATCAAAAGTGATAAATATAAAGTACTAGGCGCGCCCCGCGGTTTTACCCGCGTAAGTACCGGACCTGCAGTAATACCAGGATACAATTACTGTCATAAGAAAAAAAAAAGAATTAGCGAAATTGTACAATCCGTTTACGCGTGATGCGATGACCAAGGGATATAGAGATTCATTTTTATATCTATAGATTTTGTTTCGTAAAAATACATCTTTGAAATTTATTTCTGCTGAAACTTTTGTAGGTTTTTGAATTGATGTACTGAACTCTAAAAGCTAAACTTTTTATCATTTTATTACATTCTCAACCCGCATGGATGGACAACAATAAAATATAGGGCGAAAAGATTTGACAAAATTAATGATCTGTTTGCCCTCCTGTACGCCTTATTCTTCAAGTTCTTAGTAAAGAGGAGGTTAAGTTTATTAGGGATATTCTTTTGTTTCGGACTTGTTTCATTCTTAAGCTTAGAGTTAGCAGAATGTGTTGAAGGTTTGTTTTTAAAAATAAACAATTTAGTAGCTTGTTAATATATTGTTATAAAAGTTTACAAGGTACCTTAGACAAAAAGTGCTGTAAAAATGTTTTTTTTTACTTCAGGTTTTTAGGCTACAAGGCTACTTAGCATAAAAATTTGTTCAACTAATCAATAAGTTACAGTAAAGTTTATATAAATTCTGTAACAAAATTAAAGAAAATATCATATTATTATTATTAAATGATATTATTATCACTTTCCATTAGGTGGGATAGCGGCTAAATGCTTACAATACAATACAATACAATACAATAACTCTTTATTGACACCAAAAGATAAATACAACTTACAGAGAAACTTATAAAGATAGGTACAATGGGCGGTCTTATCGCTAAGAGCGATCTCTTCCAGACAACCTTTTAGGCTTACCTGACAGGCTTACCTATAAGTCCTATATATATACGCACGTTGACTTTGTTGAGCCTTAGGCCTTAGCGTTCGCCTTCTTATCAGGTTCCGATTCCCGGTGAAACACAAGTTTTCTTCCCAAGAAATAATTTTATTTCTGAGTTGTGATTGTCTGTGTGAGATGATTGTTTTCGGCCCCCATGTGCATGTCTTCTTATTTTGTCCTCCATGAAGAGTATTTCCACGTAAAGCTATATTACGTCAGTTTATGTGACAATAAAGCAAATCGTTTAATTACCTTCTCTAAATAAGATTATAATCAAGGCAGTATTAAAATAAAGATGATAAAGATGTTATAGCGATGGTAAAGTAACGACAGAAAAGGTTTAAGTTACATGTTGATATTGTATTGTTTTTTTTAAATAATGCGGTTAAAGTAGAATATCGTTGCAAGTGCTAGATTATTTACAGAGCGAGTGTGGCTCAGTAAAAGTTCCGGTGCATTTTAATCATATACATACTGGTTCAAATCCCGTCTTGTCACACCGATAACTTTCTCAAGGATTTAAAATGGTACTCGCTCTAATAAAGTGAAAGTCAGCATTGTGAGGATACTGTGGTAAGTCTAAGAATCTCAAAATTGGAAGACAAAATAATTATGTCACCTAACAACCAACAACCTAACTGCACTGAGCCAGTTTTGACTTGAGGATGGTAAACTGCATTATTCCGATGTAGGATAGCTTGTCAGGTATGAGAAAATATTGCAACACCTGGGATTAAATCATGACGTTATCTTCACTGAAAGCTCAAGTCCGTGACTGTCCGTGGTATGAATCGAACCTGTTTCAGCCCAATCGGCCTATATTACATACTACTTAATACATAAAATGCGAAAATATAGAAACCTCGGCAGTAGTTACATGTTTGTGTCGTTTGGTGTTAATACACTGGGCCCGTGAGGACCGGGAGCTTATTCCATTTACAAAAATCTATCAGAGCGCCTGGTTGAAGCGACGCGTGATCAAAACTGACACTTATTTGGCTCGACGTATTAGCATTGCAATTCAGAGAGGCAATGACGCCAGCATGATGGCTTGAGCATTAGAGTTATAAGCTTGATGCCTTGATAACTCAGGTATCTTAGATCTTTGCAATATAGATGTGAATAGTTTTAATTATTTTTACCGACTTCCCAAAAAAGGAGGAGATACTCAAGTCGACTGTATTTTTTTTGTGTGTTATCTCATAACTTCTCTCCACGTGAGCCGATTTCGAATTTTTTTTTTAGTTTGTAAGATGTTGCTTTCTTATTGATCCCATTCAATTTGATCAAGATCTGATCAGTAGTTCTTGAAATATCGTCAATAATGTCTATTTTGTGATGAATAATGCGTACTTTGACGATGTTCTGGTTTACCCGACTTCAAAAGTTACCTCACAACTTCTTTCGTTGTGAACCGATTTTGATGATTCTTTTTTTATTTGAAAGGTGGTGGATCAAGGTTCCGATGATAAAGCGGTGAAGTCGGTTTTTTTAAGCTTTGCTTGCGTTTAATTATTAAGAAATAAGAATATGCCTATAAGCTGAATGCCTTGCTAACTCAGGTAACTTAGGTCTTTGCAATATAGATGTGTATAGTTTTAGTTTATTTTTAAGAAATAATAATATAGACAATTTGGCCGTAGATGAAACATTTGAAATTAAAATGTACATAATATACTAAATATATAAAATAAAATTGCAACCGTCGCTATAAAGATTAGTACATATTATGGTTTAAGCTTATAACTTAGCACATACAAAATATGCTACTTATGTTTGCTAACTGCTGTTTTATAAGATAGTTTACAACTCCGTGGGTTGCTGTGATGTTTGTCTGCTCGTAAACTGACTGATGGTTGTTGGTTTATGTTGTTTTTATTTCTTTGTGCTTTTTGTAAACGCTGTGATGCAAATATAAACCGAAAAGTAATATTTCTATTACAAAGCGTCCCGTTTTGTATAACGTACCATTTTTTAAGGTGCTGTTTTTAAACGTCTCATTTTATTTGTTCCGTTCTTTGAAGTATAGTAGTAGTATATATTATGTGTGTTCTGAAATATATTTAAAATTACATGATGCGAGTACATATACCCTTTTTGATGGCTTTCATCAATGTTCTATAGGCCATAACCTTTGCCATATGTTTCATTGCAAGATCATATATGTTGAGCTAGAACTTCACTTATCTTGCCTCTTTTACAAGTATTATATATTATTATTACTATAATACCGTGAATTTACTTACGGTAATAACAGAATGAATTAGAAACGGTAGCTTTCATGAACTCGAACCCGGGTGATTCGCAGCTTTTGCTTTTTCTGTGTTTTTCATGCATTTCCTACGACTCTATATATCTAGATATTGATTCCTTTACTAATATTATAAGTGAGAAAAGTGAATGTTGTAAGTATGGGTTTTTAATTGTTTGCTAAGTTGAATAAACTTATGGTATAAATTATGTGACTACTGTATTTCCTGAATCACATGACGGGCTACTTTCAATCTAATAACAACAAACACAAGGGCTCTAGTAAAACCGTTAGTATAGTTACTAATTTGTTCTACATTCAAATTCTTCTCTAAAACCATACAAACATTAATTTAGATACTACTAACGCCATCTATGCGAGCTCAACGGAACTTTGTGGACGGTGAGAGAATGAATGATGAGATGACATGCGCTCGCGCATTCTATTAGCAGAACTTGAATATGTCAATTGATTTTTATCTTTGACGTATCCTTCGTATTGGATTTATTTGAAAAAGTTGCGTCGATATTTTTGTGTACCTTATTGAAATAAGTTACGTTTGAATACTAATATAATGGTATAAAATATTTGTTCAAACTTTGGTACAGAACTTTGATGTAATTTTAAGTTTTTATTTACATAAAATTTTTAGCTTTCTTTCAGCTTCTAACGTAAAACGAAACAATTTTTGTTTGTACTATTTACTAACATATTCTCAATTCTCTTAATATTTTTTTATTTATATCACTAAGCTTGTATTGCTAAATTATAATAAATTGCGTTATAAAACTTATGAATGCCTATTTTTGGTCTAGTTGGGTAGGTAGGTAGGTAGTGTTAAGCGATTACCGATGAACCTGTGTTGCCAGTAAGTTTTCTCATAAATGGTAAAATTTGTACTACTCATATCCCAGTTTTACCATTAACGGTAATAATGTTTTTTCTATAATGAAAAATGCCTAAACCTACGAAAATAATATACTATTCAGAATATTCCGCCATTAACCTTCAAATTTGATAATATGTTGTCGACTAATTGGAACAACCAAGTACTCGTATATCCTGTTCAAAGTTTAATTTGTTGATACAAATATGATCCAATAAGGTAATAAGATATCGATTATCTTATAGGATAATTTCCTATTGTCAATAGGTCTTTTCCACTATGGATATCGACGTTATTACTTACAGAGACAATTTGTAGCTGATTTGTTAAAAGTGTTATGGTTGTGACCTAATTGATTTAGTTTAGTTTTAGAGAAATATAGGCAATTGGCCCGTAGATATACTTATACGTGAATAGCATATTATTATGTAGATAGAGTTATTCTAGTATATTTATATATATATAGAACTGCCACTTGGCATAGTTTATTGAGCGTTGACGACCCAGTTGGCGCAGTGGACAGTTGTCCGCCCTCTGCGCCGTGGGTCCTGGGTTCTATTCCGGGCAGGAGCACAAATTCCTTCCCAAGGGATATTTGTGCTTCTGGTTCTGGGTGTAATGTGTGTGTGATGTGAATGTTTCCGGCACCCACGATACAAGTCTTTGAACTTAGTGTGGGACTGTGAGTGTGAATGCGTGTGTTTGTTTGCCTTCTAAGCAGGGGTATCGGATTCTATTCCCGGTGGGAACACAAGTTTTCTCCCCAAGGAAAATTTGTGTTTCTGGTTCTGGTTGTGATTGTTTGTGAATATTTTTACCCACGACACAAGTCATCGAACTTAATGCGGGGCTGTAAATGTGAAAGCGTTTATGTATGTTATGTTTATGTCTAGAATTGATTGATAGATTGTTTGGTAAATGAATAATAATATTATAAAGGTCAAACAAATGTTTGCCAATCAAGCATAAAAGTGAAATCGGAACAAAACATAACGAAGGCATGTTTATTGTTGCCTAAGTAGCAAAATATAGAGCTTCATAAAATGTTATAATTATTTTACTTTTAAAACGCATTTATCAGCTCTAAGAAAGAATTGGAAAAAGCTAAATCTTTTCTTTTTTTTTAAGTTTTACCTACGCGTCAATTACCTAACCTTATTTTCCATAAACATTTAAACAGCAAAGACCTACATTACCAACAAGCCACCGAGCTTTTAGGTAACTTAGATACACTACCAGTGAGTATGACACGATCTAAAATTGAATCTAAATGTAGAACAAATTGGTAAATTTGGATTTCTGAAATTAGCAGCTTGCCTATAGTCCCGAGCTTACCAAAATCTTGTTAAAGACATACAAATTTCCAGTTAAAAAGTCCATTCCAATAATACATTTGCGAATTAACAGAGCTACCTAGACTTTATACCTAATGTCTCAAAATAAATAATGAGACCACTGCAGTCCTAGCCACTTATATGTTCTATCAAAAAGATGTGTGGAGGATCAGGAGAGCGTTTTTTTTTTTTTTTTTTTTTTTTATTTGTGACAGGCTAGTATTTGACCACTATCTCACCTGATGGTAAGTGACGATGTGATCAAAGCTGGTAAACACACTAGACCTGGAATACGCAGGCTCTCAAGGATAACTGCCGGAACACCGTAAAAAGCGTATCTCATTATTACATAAAAAAATTACAAAGTCATCGATTTCGTTTTATTTTATACCAGATAGGTAAGGATTTGGCCCCTAGTGATGATGCGGCCAAAGATGAAGCCTATTACGCTAGACTAGAAGAATCCCAGATTATACTTTTCGCGGCACAAAGACGAGGACAGTGAGTTGCACTCCTTCGCTTCACGGACGATAAACGTAGAAGCAAAACGCTTCGAGCAGATATGAGGTATAGTTTAACCAAGAGTGGCGATCAAATGTTAAATAGCTGACACAAATGTCATTCACAAATAGAACTTTAACCGGAAAAAGAAGCAAAAAGCGTTATTTAGTATTGATGATCCCTTTTAACATAGACATGTGACATATAAGGTGGTATAGCAAGCATGTCCTAAGTCCTGCTAATACTTTTTACAAGCTGTACTTACGACACTGGTTGCCTCACACGTTGCACATATTATGCTAAGTGCAGAACTATAAAACTTGGTACGCTGTTTCCAGCATGACCTATGCACCGTTGTGAAACTATATAAAGCTGGGTAGGATGGGTAGATATCCATGCATTGTAGGCGGGTATCTGTAGAGTTATATTTTATCCTTACATTTAAAACATAGTGATAAAAAATTGTGGTTATATTTTAAGAAAAATATAATTCTTGAAGTTTTAAAACGGAGAGTTCAGATATTGGAACATAATGCAGGATTTTAATAGTCGCGTACTAGATTGCTTACTTTATAATAATATTAGCAGTGTCCCGCGGCATCGCCCGCAATTATAAAGTTAAAAAGTGGCCTATGTTAAACCTAGGTATAAGCTATATACATTCCAATTTTCATCCAAATCCGTTCAGCCGTTAGAGCGTGAAGAGGGAACAAACATACTTACACATTTACTCACAAGCTTTCGGATTTATAATTTTAATAGGATCTAAATTCGTTAATTCTTTGGCCGTATCAACAATTTCCATCAGGTGAAATAGGGCTGTCCTTGTCTATCTATAGTATAAAAAAACGATGGCTGTATAAATAACGTAAATATTCAATATGATAAGTATTTCGATGAAGATAAAGCTAGATATAAAGGGCCAGCGTAGAAAGACCTTCATGTTGTAACTTTGATTAACAAAGATCAAATCAAACAAATTTATTCCTTGACTTTATAATTTGTGTTGTATTTCTCAAGGTTTAAATACGAATGTAAAGTTCTAAAAAGTTGTTATCGGCTTACATTAAGTATCAAACCAAAAGTGTCATATCAAATAAGAAAAGGTTGCACTAATGTAATTAAAATCAAAAAACTCGTTCATTATAAATGCAACTCATTTTACTTTAAAGTTACTCAGTATTATTTGTACACTAATGCTGATAAAAGCCTGTCTCTGTCGTACTGCTTAGATTATTTGCTTGAATTTTTACGTATGTTCACGAAATCCACCCACCCGACTCAAAATCCACTTGCTAGGCAATTCCAGTTTGCATACATGCCGATTGATGAGCCTTAGTTTTCCATCGACCTTTCCATAGAGTGAAATATACCTTATTTCTGTGCGGTGACGTTTTTAGATTGTATCAATTATGCGTGTTTATGACTTCTCGTATAAACATGCATGTGCGTTCATGATTCTACGGAATACTGCATTTATAATTTGCAAAGATGTTTCCGAGGAGCAGTACTGGTTTTTGCTGTTTACTAGTTGAATAATTTTATCTTGTCAATGGTTTTATAGTCTACCTTTGATCTTGATATTGCAAGCATGAATGTAGATTTTATAATCAAACATTTAAATTTCTTTTTATCTTATGAAAACTATACACACTAAATTGAAAGGTTTTAATTTTAAAATAAAATTTACTGACCTAGATCTTTTCATATAAAAATGCATTCAATTTTTATTTGTATTTTAATTAATATGTTTGCATCGTTAAACGGACATGATGCAACAATAACCCATAAGCCAACCCAAAATAAGTAGGTCAATTTTTTACTTGAATCAATACCATCATATAATTTAATGGTAGTTGAAAGGGTCGGATTAATTAACCGGTACATGCCATATGTCACACTCCCCCACCAGCCCGTGATCTAAATCCCCACTTAAGGGGGGCAGTCGGTCCCCTCTATAACGGTACAGGCGTGGCTTGCGAGAATCACGCCAATCGCAGCCAACGTGCGGTCGCGACGATGATCTAAGCGAATGATCTAGCTCGCCTGTCATTTCGCGACAACCTGATTGGCTGGCGACATTTCGGTGATCTACTTTTCTTGCCTCATCAACATTACCCTTTGACCCGGGAAATAACGAGTCGATCATTCATAAAAATACACAAATTATATCTTACGCAACATCAATAAATTCCACCTGCGAGAAAAATAAATTATGGAAACAGAGTAGTTGCTTACAACGCATACTGTACGTGGTTTATGGCGGTGTGCATGGTGTAACGGTATAGAACCTTACCGCCCGGTGCCCATGCGTCGACTGACGGATGGGCGAAGCTTAACCTCTGATAATAACGGAGTGAGAGGGGAATAGCTTGGTTTGTCAAGAGCGAGCGAGAGAGCAGATGTATCTTCTTCAGTGATCGTGAAGTGCAAGATGGGTATACAGTCACATACGGACCACATCCGAGTGAGATCGGGCCACGGTTAAAATTACGGCGCGCACGCTGCTCGCGCGTTTTATTTTTCGCACACGCGTTTATTTTTAAAATTTCCTTTTCTTCTATTGGACATGACGTTTTAAATGTGATTGGATGTGATTTTGTAGTGCTCTGTGATATGCTAAAAGATTGAGTGCAGAACATTTTTTGCATGATCGAGGGACTTCTGTAAGCAGCTGAAAAAACATCGTCAGCAAGGTAAGGTTTTTGCAATTTGAAATTTTGTTTAGTAAATATGAATTAATAATTTGTAAATCTTCTTGGAGGTATATTAAGAACAACTATACATAATGTTATACAAGTTTATATTTTACTGATAGGAAATATAGGTCAGGTTATTAAACTCAACAGAGTTTAAGTTCATAAAATAATATTGATCTAGGAAGTTATTATTTAGATCATATATCAAAACAACGTACAAATTGTATTGATAAATGTAACACACTTGTCGAAAGTATTGTTTTTTTGTAGTTTGTTAGGAATATAATCATCGGTATCAATATCTATATTTATATTGATCATATAGTATATAATTTATATTTCATTGAACAAGATTAGTTATCACTCCAGAAAAAGAGAATACTCCAGAAAGAAAAAAAAAAGTTTAACATTTGAAATAGTTTAATTTGATTGATTCATCATTATTAATAATTGCATGTATCGATTATGACTTTAAGATAATAATATAGAAAAATCCATTACAGTATTTCAAGTTGTTTTGTTTCTTGAGATGATAATTGAAGCTGAGTTAAGCCGTCGATTTTTATTTATATTTTCACATCACTTATCCAATGTACTAGTAGTACATTCCTGGTATAACTACTATTTATGCTTACTATTTACTGTACACTTGTTGTAACATTTTGTGAATTTTTGTGCATATAGAAGTAATATGCAATTAATCGTCTGTTTAGGTAGGTACGTACTTAAATTTGCAAAAATATTTGTGTTTAAAATTCTAAAGCAACTTCTTTTTATTTACAAAAGTAGGTACGAAGATGCGTATTTTTTTGATTTATCATGTTATATAGCCCATCCTTATTGCTCTTTGGTTTTTTTAAGAATCAAATTGTACCAATATATTATATAAACTAAAGTTTTAAATGTAAAATATAATATAATAATATAAAATTAATCAATGCAGTTAATAAAAGGTAACTAGTGTTTCTACTTTTTGTTGTAATCGTGTGAGAAATGTAAATATAAGTTAATCTTATTTTATATGTCTTTTTTATGTGCTATAGGCAAGCATTTGACCACTATCTCACCTGATGGAAAGTGATGATGCGGCCAAAGGTGTGACATGCTTGCCTATTCACTCGAGACTTGAAGACTCACAGATTATACCGTTCGGGGACCAAAGACGCAAAAAATTAACAGTCCTTTTCATTTTTTTTATGTCATTGAAAAGCGAGACGAGCAAGTCGTTAGTCTAATGGTAAACGTCACGCTTGTCCATTACAGTTTATCTATATATATACAGTTATCTTATTATTATTCAATTTTTTTTTTTTTGTTTGACTTTTATATGAAATAATATAATGTATCTATGAATTCGATATATAATTGCAATGTGTAATAATTATTGTTATTGCAATTTTTGTATGGATTTAATATGATTTTTTTTGCAATTGAAAATGAATGTTTTAACTTTTTATCGGCACTAGCAATACAAATCTTCGTACTTCTTGCGGAGCTGTGAATATAAAACGTTTGTTTCAACAATTGGTGCGCATGTTTTAATTTACAAATAACAAATTAATGTAGCCTTTTATAGTTTGAAGTGATATAAGACATCTACGTCTTATTCTAGAGGCCACACATACAGATCTCGATAAGGTCGAGAAAGATCTCGTATTCGAGAGATCGGCGATTCTATCGAGATCTTATCTCGATCTAGAGTCTATTGTTTTATCTCAAAACGTCATAACCGAGTGGGGAAAGTATTTATTACAAGACAACTATTTGACAACCAATTTGTTGCTGAAGTGTTATAATAAACGCTTGTGAAATAAACAGAATAATTATGAACGTTTATAGAAATAGTGGATTTGGAGAGAACTGCAAAAGTTAATAATTTAAATGCAAGCAAAGGTTCAAAAACCAGACTTCATTGCCTTATCTCCGGAATTCTAACAGAAAAATGTATGTTTCTGGGTCTGGGTATGTTTGTGTGTGTGATGTGTATGTTTCCAGCGCCCAGAACACAAGAAATTTTAGTGTGGGGCTGCGAGTGTGAAAGCGTTTATGTTTATGTTATGTTATTCATGATGAGATCAAATGTATTAGATACGCGTTATTGAGGATAACTCATAAACTACTGGTCTGATCTTAATCTAATTTAAATGGGACCACATGGAAAGATCAATTAAAAATAATAAACAAAAACAAATCAATTTAATTGAGCACATACTCCTTTTTTTGAAGTCGATTAAAATACAGTTGCATTTAGCACCTCCTCGTTCATTCATCCCTCATTTTTTACCGACTTCAATTAAAATGAAGTCGTTAAAAAAATGGCGTTATCGATTTTGTATAACTGACCAGATTGACAATTACAACAAACTAAAAAAAAGGTGATAGCAAGACTAGCAAGTGATCATATTAGGGTTATAATGATGATGATGAATTCTCTATAAAATCTTTTTTTTAGATGATTATTCAATTGAAAATTGCTGTTGTTAGATAAACACTGAGTGGAAAACCAACGACATCCGAGTGCGCGTTGATGTCTTTTGTATGAAAAACTAACAGGCTTATCTGAAAAGGGCCTAAATGCAATATTTTACTGAAAAATTGTAATGAGCTTATTTAATCTCACAAAATACTTATATTAACAATAAGTAATTTGATAAAAACTCACGCACATTTCAAACTAATAAATTAAAATTAATAAGCGTGACTTACGCGTAGTCGATGTCTAGATCGACAATAATCATTGTTTCAGCTTCATTCAGCCGTCGCGTTTATTTACAATTGTTTTTTTTAATTATATAATATTAAATAATTCGGCTACATAACACTTACACATGATTTTGACGAGAAAAAAATAATATTTAATGTTATGTAAAAAATTAAATGATAGTAGGTTACATTAATTAATATGTTATATTAATATTTTCATGAAACATAGTAATATAATGTAACATATATATAAAGTAGTATGTTTCTCGTCAGGATTAATTTATGCAACAAGATTGTAATAACATGGCTTATGTTAAAAAAACCGACCATTCGCACGAAGCGTTTCGCTTCCACTTTCATTATGAGAAATGCAAGGAGTGTAACGCCCTGCCGTCTACTGTGTTTCCCCAAAAGTATAATATGGGGTTGTTGAAGAAGAGAGTGAATAGGTATTTACTGAGCTAGCGTGCTCCATCTTCGACCGCATTGTCGCTGAGAGGTGAGATTGTGGTCAAACGCTACTAGCTTAGACTCAAATATAAAAAAAAAAAAACACTGCGTAAAATCGTCCCCAGGAATTAAAACATAGAAAGATAATAAATACTTAATAATTTTACTTAACATAATATTTGTATCACTTCCTTTTTTTTTAATAAGAACTCCGTTGCAGTCATTAAGATTAAGGCACGAAAAATTGTGATATATGCTTTTGTAACGAGGTCTGAATTGGTACCTACATACTTCTGAATAAAGCCTAGAGTCTAGTCTTAAAAATAGGTCAAAGGTATTTTTACTGATTCACGTAAGCATGCTGCGCAAAAACAGATATAATAGTGAACAAATAAACAATGCACCAAAAGCAAAAAATGATACAAACATCTCTCAGACAAAACCACTAAAATTACAATAATTGCGCCTCAAATACCACATCAAAGTTGATACAGTAATTTGATTAAGCAATAACATTACTGTAGTCAATCAAACGTGTGATTGTGATGTATAAGACGCGAGTTAGAGATCATATAGTACATTACGTCATGTCGAGATAAAAAAAGCGTTCAGTGAACTTACTGTCCGGGCGTTTTTTAGACGCGCGTTTGGTCCATTACGTACAATTCAAACTTAAAACTGCTTTATACTTACATCATCATCATCTTAACCGCAATACATCCTTTGTTAGATATAGGCCTCTCACAAAGATTTCCAAAAAAGAACGGTTTTAAGTAGCCTGCATCTAGTCTTCCTGTGACCTTCATTATGTACTGTATACTTTGCTTTTATGAAATAAAAACATGTTTTACATATGCCAAACAATTTAACGCTACATTGTAAAAGTAATAATTTTATAATATAGTATTGAGTTTGTGAAGAAAATTCCCTTTTCATCAGTCTAAAATTATTATTGTAACATGAATGTAAAGGTATATTATTATTTTAATAATGTCAATTATATTACATCATTACCTTTCAACAAATGAGAAAAAAAAAACTGAATTTTTTACAACAATTTTTTTATCTCTTATAGGCAAAAATGTTTTTTATCTTATTTTAACGGTCAAGAAGTCTTGAAGCCAAGAGTCAATAGGTATCTTCTAGGCAACGATGCTAAATCTTCGGCCGGATCATCACTTTCCATCAGGTAAAAAAGTGGTCAAATGTTGTCTATTGAGCATAAAAAAGGCTACTGTTAAACCAATATTCACGTTATGTCTAATTATCATAAGTAATGTGTCAAAGTCTAGCATGCAACATGTTATAGAATCCTATTTAAATAAATTTAATTTACTTAATTGAATGCCACTCGTGTATTGTTATGTATTTTTTTTTAATAATCATTGGTAAGAAAATTATAGAAAACGAACGACATATAGCTGCCATAGATAAACCGCTTACCGAATAAAACGCTTCGTGTGTATCGGCAGTAGCTTGTATATCAAAGCTGTTCCACGGTCGTTTTTCATTTTTTTTTTAATATGACGACGCTGTTCGCGCAATTTCTAAGTTCATCTTTCCTGCTCTTAGGTACCAGGAATATTTCACACTGGATAATAATCTCCCTTCCACAGTGCGTATTTTGCTTTTGTTTGGCTGCAGCGTTAAAAGTTTTTTTAACTTTATTTTATCAGCCTGTGAGTACAAAATCGTCGAGCTTTTTCATTGCATGCATTGTAAATGCACGTAAAAACATTTTTTCTTGAAGCAATGCGAGAAACTAACCGTAAGTGAAATCAATAAATCCTAAATAAGAGCAATTAAACTTAAATTTCGTATGAAGAAATCCAGCTATTTGTCAGCAGCGTTTCACCTAGCTCTACCAAAGCTACAAAATTGTATGTTGAAACAATATTTACTTACGGTAGCTATAATATTGTTAAACACGTCTTAACATAATCATCAACTCAATTCTGGAAACAACTTTAACCACCAATTAGAAACAAAACACGCTTATGGAACTTTAACTCAACGCACTTTATGTAGACTGGGGTTTAAGTTAGAGACTCCCAGCGGTGAATGTTTTAGCAAATATTTTTTTACTTACGGCGAGTCTAAGTCGTAGGTTTCATGTTTTATTTTGTAGGCAGAATAAGTAAACGTATAACTGTCACACACACAGAAACACACAGCTTCATACAAAGTTCAACACTCTTGTTTCTGGTGCCGGAAACAATTAAATTACACACACAATCACAACCAGATCTAGAAATACAAATAATAATTGGAGAAAAACCGTGTTTCCATTGGGTTTTGAACCCAATATCCGTTGCCTAGTAGATGCGCAACGAACGACGACAAGGGCAAATTGAGTACTTTTTTTTTTTCTCAAGTTTCTTACAGGTAGACTAAGAAAAATGCTAAATAATGCAAAATCCAGCATATTTTACAAGTCTGGCCTTATTTCGATGACTCAATGTGCTTGCAAATAAGATTAATATATCACATAAACTATAGACATTGTTTTATTAATATCGTGTTTGGGTCACCTTCTTTATTTTGTTGATACATTATATGTTTTGTATATTTATCACTAAGAAATGAGTTTTAGAACAAAAATTTGAAAATGACTGTAATCGTGTGTGACTTTAACCTATATAGTACAAATCATCTACGTCAAAAAAATCCTCCCTAGAAGGAAAATGTGCATAGTTCCACCTGTTTTGTAGTAATAGGACTGGTACAGTACAACTTGTCTCTCAATCTGAAATGGGGAAAACTGTTGAATGAATGAAGAACCCTGTAAACAGTTAAAACATTAAACATTTTTTTTTTATTTCTATAATCACATAAATATCCTATTTAATATACATCGCTTAACTTTGTAACACTCGCTCGACCCCACACTTTGCACCACAACTACAGAACAAAGTAGAAAGTTCGAAACCGTGGTTTTTACAGCGGGGTGTGACTGCGGTCGCCATTTCACCTCGCCTCGTTGTTTTACTGCTCCGCACAATATGGTTAGAGGGAAAATCTGGCGCTCTTACTTTCCTCGGCGATAAAGTGTGGTCGCACAGAACTCTAGTTTAAGTGGATGTTACTAGGACATTCAGACGAATATATTTCGACAAATATTATTTTTTCGATGTCGATGTCGAAGTTCATTGACTTGTGGGAACATTCACATCTTATACTCAACTAGCTTTTGCCCGCGGCTTCGCTCGCGTTAAGCAGTATTATTATTAATTAGGTATAGATCCCCCATTTTATCCCCTTGGGGGTAGAATTAATCAAAATCCTTTCTTAGCGGATGCCTACGTCATAACATCTACCTGCATTCCAAATTTCAGCCCGATCCGTCCAGTGGTTTGGGCTGTGCGTTGATAGATCACTATGTCAGTCAGTCAGTCAGTCACCTTTGAGTTATATATATTTAGATTACACCCAGAACCAGATATTAAAATTTCCCTTGAGGATAAAATTTGTGTTCCTACTGGGAATCGAACCCGATGCCTAGATAGCGAACGCCTATCCAACTGAGCCAACGGGCAGTTTGTATAATGAATAATTTAAATTAGCATGGATATACAGTTAATGTAAGAAAAACAGTGTAACAATAAAAAAAACATCATTAGTCCCAAAAGATTGTATACGGAGATTGTAGCTTTTGTATAAGTCCAGTGTTTATTTCACTAAAACTTGTCTTTACAAATTCCACATTTATCAACACAAATAAATCACTCTAACAACACTTATTACTATCACAGTATTTTGTAATCGAAGTTAAATCTCACATACGAGCGTTATGTGATTAATTAAACAACAAAAAGTAACTTTGAAAGACAGTAAGGACATTTCGCACTAACAATATTTTTCAATCACAAATGGTGCAAAATTAATTCTTGAAAATGAATATCAATAACACACAAACGCATTCACAGCCCCACACTAAGTTCAAAGACTTGTATCGTGGGTACCGGAAACATTCACATCACACACATATTACACCCGGAAGGAATTTGTGCTCCTGCCGGGAATCGAACCCAGGACCCACGGCGCAGAGGGCGTACACCTGTCTACTGCGCCAACTGGATCGTCAGTTTGGTTAAATGTTGCAAAACTCGTTGATATAGTATGTACCTAGGTATATAGTTTTAGTTTAGTTTTAACAAATGTAGGCAATTGGCCCGTAGACCGTTAAAAAGTTATTTGTTCTATGATGTATGCGCGGTTAAATGAATATAAAATGTAAATTATTAAAAGATTGAACGGCGATGCGGTCAACGGTGGATAATGCTTGCCTAGAAATGCTTGTAATTAACTCTGCTATATTTTATAAATTATATGTAATAAAACCCGTAAAAATTTAGTATAGTTTATTCTTACTTTTAATATATGATAGTATTTTAAGGTGGTGTTATCTTATTTTGGATGTTAAGCTAAAGGTTTCAAGAAAGATCTATTACTGTTTGTTATTTGAACCGAATAGAAGCATGGTAAAGCACTCACATACTTTACTAGAGAAAGTCAAGGATGGCTCCAGATGTTACGGATCATTGACGTTTTAATTCACTTAGCTTCTAATACTAGTCGTACGCCTCAAGCTGAGATCTCGCAACTACATATTGTCTAATAGAGAAAAAAAATGAGTTTAATTGCTTATAACTTTATTTCCTAATAATAATTATTTGATTTTGCATTTGTTGGCAATAGAATCATTAACTTTCACGAGTGCCTCTTTGGAGCCCATGTGAATAAACGATTTTGATTTGATTTTGTATAAAAAGGAGTATAACAGATTCTATATGCAAGTTTCTGTTTCATATATGAAGCCGTTTTTGAGATAGACCTCGAGACAAATAGGTCTAAAATCAGTGATGTCCTACCTAATTGTTACTCTCCATATTTTTTTTCAAACGGTTTTGTACTCGACTATCTTATTTTTACAATACCTCATTCTTTTATATAAATAATAAAGATTGTTCATTTATATCACTTTAATTGCCATTTCTGGCTTTGGGTCATAGCTTTACATATACTTGAAGAAAAAAAAGTTATTTTATTGTGTGGTTAATGCTAAGGACAGACGGATAAAGTGCTGAATCACCCAAGTCAACTTAGAGATCTCGCTCGATCAATAAATAAGTGATAAACTTTCCACTAATTTAATGATTATTGCTGAGAGCTAGTAAATAAGCTATTCGATAAATTAAACGATTTCTACAAACGTAAACCATTTTCTAGTTCTCAGCTTTAGCTAATTTGTAAAGTTCCCATTAAACGTAAACGCTTTCACACTCACAGCCCTTAACTAAGATTGAAGAATGGTGTTGTGGGTGCCGGAAACATTTACATCACATATACAATCACACCCACAGAAACACAATTTTATTTTTGAAAGAAATCTTGTGGGCCTGGATCTCCTAGCAAACCAATTATTTTTCTTCTAGTACCACTTCATTTACTGAACGGTGGCAGTCAGCTTAGCTTAGTATAGCCGAGTTTCTTGCCAGGTTCTTCTCGAGATGGCTGTAATTTTGCGAATCTGGCAATAGATTCATTAACTTTCATGAGTGCCTCTTTGGGGCCCATGTGAATAAACGATTTTGATTGATTTTGAGCTTCTTATACTTTTCTTTGTCCAGGACTAGACTGAACAGCTGTTTAACAGTCTTAAGTGTCCACTCCCGGATGTTTCGGAGCCATGACATCTAAGGAATCCGATAAGCGTTGCTTAGAAGGCAGACGCCCAACCTACTACGCCAGCAAGCAGTTCATAAAGTCACGTTTAAAGTATCAGTGATACACTAGCGTTTAACTACTATCTGACATGTTGGTAAGCTATATAGTTGAGGGTGGTAAACAAGTTATACATAGAATGTAATAGAAATTATTATTTTTAATCATATGACGTCAGCGACATATGATTAAAAAACATAATTTCTATGATCAGTCATAACAGATTATTCTCCATTTAAACATGTTTTTATATGTTGTTATATTAATTTAAAGCTGCTTCACATTTTATGCTAACATTTGGAATACGGATGTGACATATAACGCGTGATAATTTTTATTGGGCCTGCCGTGTTTACAAATAAAAGTGTTTTCGATACTAGTAGTTGTACTTGGCTTACGATATATTTTACTATAGTAAAAATACAAGCAAAACGTTTGAAGGTAGCTCTATACTATTCGAATTGTTTCATCTATCTATTTAATACCTTTAAACCTCCAACGATTTTCATGAAATTTAGTATGCAGGGGGTTTCGAGGATGATAAATCCGAGCAAAGCTCGGAAATCCAGGTACTTAAATTTAAGAAAGCTAAATACCAAACTATTTTTTTTAAATCCCTTATCAATTACCATTACACGTAAGACACTCAATATATTAAAATATATAAAAAAAATTAACATCCAATAATGCTAAAAATACAACTCTTCTGCCTAGAAGCTTAGTAAGGTGCGGACCTCTTTAAATCAGAGTATTGGGTTCGATTCCCGGTTTAAACAGAAGTTTTCTACCCAAGGGAAATTTATTTTGGTTCTGGGTATGATTATGTGTGTGATGTGAAAATTCCCAGAACCCACGACACAAGTCATTGAACTTATTGTGGGGATTTTGCTAGGCTGCAACTTTGAGTAACGCGACTCTGTTACTGGTTCCGTTTGACTCCGACAGTCTCCGTTCTTTTTTTTTAAATTTAATACAGATTATTGAAAGTAATATTTTATAAAATATTTTGGGGATATTAGTATCGAGCGCATTAGATAAGATTGTCGCGCGTTGAAGTTACTTTTTACATTTTACAAACTGTCAAACTTACACATCAACGTATATTATATATATAAATAATGTAGATTTACAACCACCAATAGTTAAATAGTTGTAAACGTTGCAATTAGTATACCTTCTTGAACTTTTAATTGGCGATCGATACCTCGTTATATTATATCATAAATTATTCCATTTGGCATTTACACCAAAAATGGATTAGTGTTCAAAACATGATTTTATTGAATAAAATTGCTTTATTTTATTTGGTTGGATATAGCAGAAATAGAATTAATGTTTTGCTTTCGTTTACGTATTCGTAGTTTGTTTTTAATTAAAAGTTCTTACTAAATTTAGAAAGAAAAGATGACGCTTGAGGCGGTGGGTGTTGGATGCATTCTAACGTTAATTAATTATCTTTAATAACTAAGGTAATAAATAAACTTAATTTTCTATTTATCATTTTGGTCATTTGAAACATTTTTAGTATAAGTAGCAATGTTACGTAAGATTCTTTTCTTTCTCTTTCACTCTGATCTGCCCTTTGTGCTGCGGTACAACGCATGCTTTGAAAGAAAAAGTTATTTTATTCAAATCTCGGTACTTAAAGCTCATTAAGCACATCGTCACTCAACATCAGGTGAGATAGTGGCAAAATAATTGCCAACCACAGAAAAAACAATTTCAAACCCACGGCCATAAATTTACTTTCTTAGTTCTGCCTAGATTTTTTTATTCGAGGCAATCTTTTGACCACTATCTTACCTGATGGTGAGCGATGATATGGTCGACGATGGAGCAAGCTTACCTAAAAGATACCTATATACTCGTGTCTTGAAGACTCCCGTATTTTACTCATCAGGAAACACCGACTCAGGCTAAGAGTTCCATTCCTTTACGGTTCGCACATTGAAGGTGAAAACAAAACGCTTAGTCCGCATTGGTGGAATGTCTGCCCGTTGGCTAAGTTGGGTGAGCGTTTGCCTTCTAAGCAGGGGTATCGGGTTCGATTCCCGGCTGGAACACAAGTTTTCTCCCCAAGAAATATTTGTGTTTCTGGTTCTGGTTGTGATTGTGTGTGTGATGTGTATGTTTCCGGCACCCACGACACAAGTCATTGAACTTAGTGTGGGGCTGTGAGTGTGAAAGCGCTTTTGTTATGTTATGTACAAAATCAGTTACTACATATAGCGGTGTCGCTTATGTAGTAACTGACAATTTGTCTGCTTGTCCGATGATAGAACGAGGATGCGAAAACTAAATCGTGTAGTTTCTTGGCACACTCTCCGAAATGTATCCGATAAAAAACACAGAAAGAGGTGATAAAAACAAAATAATTGATTTAAATGTTTTACTAAAGGTCCGAAAATTTTTGAGTTGGTACCTAATTCCAGTAGAATGGTCTCCAGCAATCAAAAATATATACAATGACAAAAGCTTGTCAGAAAATGTTATTAGTTACTATGCCTCTGTAATTTTTAGTGGTTGCACAGTACGTATTACCATAGATACAAACAAAAGAAGTATGTTATCTTTATAGAGTAGTACCAAACGCGGCTTGTATGTGTGCACGCCCGTACGCACATGCCTCAGCACGCACACTATGTTAACTTACAGAGCCCGACCTAGCTTTTGCGACCTAGCTTTGTTTTTACTATGTTTTTTATCTAACAGGCGCTGCAATATTCCAAGCTTTTAACTTAGAAAATCCCCTGATATTTTCTAAGTTAAAGTTAGACACGGCAGTGTCGCACCAGTTCGAGCAAGATCCTTTCCTCGAAAACATTCAGGGCGTTTAAACCCATTATAACTAAGCTGTGGTAAATTTTACTTGTGAGTACGATAACTATGTTATTGAAGTTGTAATATTTTATTCCTTAGCCGTACTCTTAATGTCATATTTTTTCCTGACTTCACAAACCATCGGAAAATTGGTACATTTCTGAAAAAGAGAGACATTATACCTTTCACCATATTGTACAAAACTAGTATGTTTTAGCTGATTATATTTCATGTCACATTTAACTTTTACTCCGATATAAAATTTCTTTCAACGCGCAAATGATTACAGGAGACTAGAATCTGATAAATAAAATGAAAAAAGTGTAAAATGAAAATATATTAACACACTATTATTATTAAAAAAAAAACTTTTTTAATTCTCATAAAACAACAGTGACTGGACACATTTTTTAAGTTACTACTTACTCCAATATGCACTAATTAATTGTAGAAGTTATAGTAGACCTTAATTAAAATTTAATTGATCGAGAAGTACTAAACCGAAGGGCTCTTAGCTTTTGGATTAGTGTTGTAAATCATGTAATTAGCTATAAGGAGATGGTTTAAAATCGTGCTCGCAATAGTTAATCTAAAGCACGAATTTATAATCAAAGTAAGGGTGATATCATCAAAAGATTAAGCTTGTATAAAAAAAACCTAAAAACCGTTTTACTATTAACTTATTTGGAATTTAAGACAGAACAAGCTAGACTAAAAATATATGAGCGGACATCTAACACCAAAGTCCGTTTTAAGTTTTTTATCATAAATGTATATTATAATTAAGCACTGTAATAATAATATTATACTTACTAATATGTTACTTAATTGACGTTTTTAACTAAACTTTATTTCTCCGAACCCTTACAACTGTCTAGATATTTTTGGGAAAATTTGGTATGTAAATTACGAACAAAAAAATTATTAAAGAATATTTTGTTTTTCTTAATACCTGCGCCACGCGGCTTTGCCCGCTATTATTAAGTTTAAAAATTAGCCTATAAGGTATAATAAGCTATGTACATTCCAATTTCATCCAAATCCATTCAGTCGTTTAAGGTTGAAGAGGGACCAATCATTTTTACACACTTAGACACAAACTTTCGCATTTGTAATATTAGTCGGAAGGATTTTCAACAGATTGTTGTATGTTTTTGTTTTTTATAATTGTAGTAGGTAATTTAAAGATATATCAACTTGTGATACTGTTATTACAGTGTATGCTAGTGCGTCCTATAACCAAACGCTCACACATATATTGCATGTTATGCGGTGTGAACTGGGCTTAATTTAACATTATTTATAAATTACGACTTAAGTAGGTAGTAATTTTGGAATTATGCTAATTGGTAGTTAGTTGGTACGTTTTATTGAAGAAAATCGGTTTATACCTACATTCTGTATAATGCAGGTGTTCAATAAAATCCCACCTATGATGGTGAAATGTATTTTTGATTCCTACTTTTTTTTCTATTTTGCATTTTGAACACACTGCCGACCCACTGACGACATTTTGCTATATAAGTAGTTTTATGTTTTTGTTTCTTCTCTTATTAGAGTCACAAATTATATATAAAAATACATTTAAGTATGTACTAAAACAACCATGAAGTTAATCATTGTAATCAAAAATGTTGCCTCGATTATAGATATGATAGCGACGGCAAGGCATATTAACATAGTTTGATGAGGTAGGTACGGAATTATACAATGGGGATCTGCTGCCGATGTTGAAACTATTTTTATTCTGCAAAAGGGAGCGGTTTGTGCAATTTATGGTATGGGGCCGCGCGAATCTCTCAGGATTTCTTTAAAGAAACAGTCATACTTGCCATTAAAAAAATGAAAGAAAAAGAAAAGCGCTTCCGAGTTTCTTGCCAGGTTCTTCTAGAGATGGCTGTAAGTTTTTGAATCTGGAAGAACAGTAATTAAATTTCATGAGTGCCGCGTTTGGGCCCATGTTAATAAACAATTTGATTTTGAATACGTTGAGCGTTTGATCACGCGTCATATGTTCAGGTACAATATTCGATAAAAAAAATGATAATGTATATTATATTCATTTATACGACTCGATTAATAAAATAGAACTTATGCCATGTTTTCTAAATGTCCGTTTCATTTAAGGTTTCTCAAACAATAACGTTTTCTATAACGACTTTGTCCCACTTGCCATTTCATATCATCTCAAGTTACCATCTCTGTTTAGTTACAAAAGTGAAAACCGGTAGCGTGTTCCCTTACAAAACAAATAATTTCATCTTCTTATACGTTGGTATTTAAGCTCTGACATTCAATATCATAATCATATTAAGCTATAGCAACAATGTAAGAACACAACATTAGTACCACGTTACAGGTTACAATGTTTGGAGGAAAGTTATTGAAACGATAACGTATACGATATACGTAGAACATAATAATTACTTTATTTTATTAGATAAGCATTTTGACCGCTACCTTACAAGAGGGGAAGCGATGATGCTAAAAGTGTTACATGCTTGCCTAGAAGATATATATATATATTCATCATCTTTCACTCTAGATTTGAAGCCTTCCAGATAATACAGTTCAGGGGAAAAAGACGCAGGCAATAAGTTTCACTTTTTTGACGTACGTATGAGGAATATAGAAGCGAATCGTTTTGACCAAACTGGGGGAATATAGATTCTAGTGCTCAGACATTTAAAATTCAAGTTACACATTTATTTCTCTCTCAATAACTTTTCTGTGTTATACTGTTCTGTTACTTAAACTTCATAATATGATTCAAGCTGTAACAAATATTCTTACTTATTATAATATTTTTTATTTATGTATTAATATTATAAACATATGTATTTATTAGTACTGTATTATAAAATTTATTAAGAATGTATATATATATATATATATATATACCAGAGTCCTTACTATATTATTTTTTTCTCCTCAACTTGTAATTACACCCCCGTTTCACCGAATTATTAAAAATCTTCTCCGTCCAATGGTTGTCTGAAAAAGATCACTTTTAGCGATACTGCCGCCGATTGTACACTTTAGTTTAAGTTAGTGACGACCCAGTTGGCACAGTGGACAGGTGTCCGCCCTCTGCGCCGTGGGTCCTGGGTTCGATTCCCGGCAGGAGCACACATTCCTTCCCAAGGGATATTTGTGCTTCTGGTTCTGGGTGTAATGTGTGTGTGATGTGAATGTTTCCGGCACCCACGATACAAGTCTTGGAACTTAGTGTGGGGCTGTGAGTGTGAATGCGTTTTTTGTTGTTTGTTTGTTGTTTTAAAACTTATTTTAATTGATTAATGTAAGGTGTGACAATAAAGCGTTACCTAACTATCTATAGAAGACGGGTAAAAATTAAATTTTAATTAATAAATAATAAAATTCACACGCTAATAATCACACTGTTAAATACCGCCTCTAAAAGTGTTCTCACTAACACAAAGACGATTCCAAGTAAGTAGAGATCGTCTATACTGCGATTTTGTATAAACAAGGCGTTATGTGCTTATTTCCGCATTAGCGAAGAAGTTATACAGCTTGTTTTAAACGGTAATGATCATACAAAACAAATAGTGATGATGAGAAACATTTCAATACACAGTTTATGTTTATGCATAAACCGCACCTTTGTAGAGTTGATTACCATTTTGAAATGGGATTCGATTAGAATTTTATTTAATACTTGCTATATAATACAAGAAATTATAATGTTTTATATTATACAGGACCGCTGTATGTTTGCTAATTAAATAAAACGTCTTTATTTTTATAACAACCTAACTAGTAAGCCTTTGGCTTCGCTCAGTACCTATTCTATTTAATATTCAGGATTAATCAAAATACAGATTTAGCTAAACTACTTACCTAATACAAAAAGTCATTGGTCGGCAGTGTGCCCAAAACGCTGGCTGCGTTACCTCGTTGCACAGCGAGACTTAATTGCTGTGCAAAATACAAACCGGCATTTCGGTCACGTGTCGACTCTTTAAGTCCCCCAGCCAAATCTTTCCCTTTCCACCTGGTCCCCATGGACCAAGAGTTTCTACTCCGAAAGGCACAAATATGTAACCTCTGTCGAGGCTTGAGTATTTTCGCCGTTTTGAAGATTCAGCTGCGGTAGCAGCGCCACTTGCCTGCTGCGGTGTTGATGCTTCGCTCATATATTATTTTATTTTGATTATATTTTTTATGCGGAATAGAATAATAATAACATCTGATGGAAAGTGATGATGCGGCCAAGGATTGGATATGCTTGCCTAGAGGATACCTTTAATATATAAGTATATATATATATAGGTATATTCTAATGCCATCATTTTTATTGATTAGTCTAAAGATGTCAGAGTTTACAATAAGATAATACAACATTATTTTTTTTTGTGTAAGGTGTGACAATAAGCGTTATCTATCTATTCTATCTATCTATATATTACGTTTTACGATATGTAAATACGTACTCCATTGACCGCATCGTTAATCAATATCAGGTGATATTCTGGTCAAATGTTTGCCTATACTGAAGAAAAAAATGTGTAATAATGTAAAGTTTATGGTGACTCAAAATTAAAATCTGTCTAGAATACCAATCACAAATGTTAAAAATTTGCCGAAAATTAAAGATTGCTTAGATGATCTTTGCCCTTTTGATAACTTAAATATTTATTTTGTAAAACTAGAACTTAATTGCTTCAATATTTAAAAGAAATAATAATAAACATTTAAAAAAAGTACAAATGTATTATTAAAATTTATTTTCTTATAATGAATCTAACATACAATTTTAACGCACGCAATAAGTTCATTAAACAAATTGCTAAACCAGAGCTGGTGATTCGCAGACGTGCTCCACATTACTTTAAATATCCTGGTACGCGTCTGCGGTGACATTCTGTGCCGCTGCCTTGTTTACTATCAGGATAGTTACTTGATCAATTGTAATAAAAAAGACAATAAATAACTGGTTGTATTGGAGATGTATGTATATTTGATTTAATGAAAGCGTTTGTATGTTTAAGTTAATAGTTAATGTAAACTTTTAATACATTTTTTTTAATAATAAGCTACTTGTTAAAAACTTTTGTAAAAAGAAGCTTTAAGGAGGCCGCCATATTGAATTTAAAGTGACGTCACTTAATTTTTGAGTTATTCTCAGCATATTGAAGGAGTGCATTAAAAATAACTTGTCCGTCATTTTGGGTGCTCCGCCATGTTGGATTTAGAATGATGTCACACAGGTAACCATGCATTGTCATTCAAAATAAGGGTGTATACCATATTTCAGCTCAACCGGTTACTGTAATAATTGATTTAAAATTCAGTTGCTAGATTCCACCCGGACAAACATACATACATTGCTTGTTAAATAAAAGCTTGTAATATTTAAGTTATATCTAGTACTAGCTTTTGCCCGCGGCTTCGCTCGCGTTAAGAAGTGCAACCAACTTTCATCCCCTATTTTATCCCTTTGAGGGTAGAATTAATCAAAATCCTTTCTTAGCGGATGCCTACGTCATAATATCTACCTGCATGCCAAATTTCAGCCCGATCCGTCCAGTGGTTTGGGCTGTGCGTTGATAGATCACTATGTCAGTCAGTCAGTCAGTCACCTTTGAGTTATATATATTTAGAAGATAACCCTAAAAGCTAGGCTATCTACAGGACAATTGAATATATTTCCTAAAACAAAACTAAAACTATATACAGCAAAGAACCAAGTAAGCTTTTAATCAGTATTTATTACGTAAAAAGATGAAATTCTAAACACTGCATACGTTTTGATTTTCCTGTACGTATTTTTCACTGTCTACTACTTAATCATTAATTGACCTATCATAGATGCGACAGTGTAAATGTAACATACACATTAACACTCTCGCACAAACTGTCGATACGAAGTATCACTCAAGCTTACGTCTAAATGGGTTCGATGTTTAGTATAAACATTTTCACAGTCACAACCCCACACTAACACAGTTCTAAAACTTGTATTGTGGGTGCCAATTACATTCACGTCACATCCAGAATCAGAAACATAGTTTTCACCGGCATTCGAATCCGATACCCGCTGGTTAGAAAGCAGACACTCTACTAACCCGAAGGGCAGTTAGTATGATAATAGACCTTAGAAGGTAACGTAATAAAACTATTTTTCTTAAAAAGCGTGTAAAACACAGCTAATATTATTATTTTATAATATTATAAAAAAATATTTATTTCAGGCAATGAGAAACCCATATTGTAGATACATTTAAAATATGAACATTTAAAACGTAAGCTCTTAAACTAAATTTTTATATCATTTTCTTGCTTTTTTTTTACCAGAACGTCCCAATATTTATATGAAATGGCAATTGCTTAGCTGTTTATAATAAAAAACAGCAATAAACGTATCTATTTTGAACGTGACATCGAAATTCCCATGGCCTCTAGGTAATTTTAGCGGTACATATAATTATAACCGTAATGAATTTAATAGAATACCATAAATACTTATCAGTTGGTATATCTGATAAACGCGCAATTCAAAAACAAATAAAGTTTATTTTAATCTAATCATCTATTAAATGGGTGGTCTATCGCTCATGATGATCATTTATCTAGAAGTTTGCAGTTTAACTCATGGAAATTTTCGACGCAACCGATTTCACCCATTCTTGTTTATAGCTTTTTAATTATGATTTTATAATTACAATAAAACATAATAGATAAGATATTTTTATTGTCTTTGTTTTATAGTGTTTGGGCAAAATACTGCATAAACAACAGTTCTAATTAAAGACATCAACGCGCGGTTTTTTCTTTTATCTTTATGTAACTAATTATTTTTCATTTACCTACTTAAAACAATTTGTTATGTAACCGTTTATGTTTATTAATGTGGTGTTTACGTAATTTTGACTGAATAGAAATGAGGACTGGTTCATATTGTTTTGTTTACACATACGAGACTTTAATTTTTTTTTTTTTTAAATATATTTATGAATTAGAACGTAATTGAATTATTAACTTTAGAACTGCTCGTTGGGTGCGCGTTCGCCTTCTAAGTAGGGGTATCGGGTCCAATTTTCAGCGTGAACACAAGTTTCTCTCCAAGGAAAATTTGTGGTTCTGGTTGTGATTGTCAGTGTGATGTGAATGTTTCCGGAACCCACGACACAAGTCATTGATCTTAGTGTGGGGATGTGAGTGTTAAAGCGTTTATGTTAAGGTTTTTATAATAATGTTCCATATTATTAATTATAATATATTATATCAGATAAGCGAAAGCGAAGTCGCGAAGTACAACTACAGAATAAGATAAAAGTTTCGAACGTTGAATATGTTTTACATTTTATGGAGTCGAAGACGACAACAACTTCATGTTTTGTATAAAACAACGAATGTATTCTATATTTTTCTTTCAAATAGTCCAACATCTTAAATGTTTCAGCACTGTTGCGTCAGTCGTGGTCAGAGTCACTGATTGTCACCTTCTGACTAAGAACCTCCAAACCTGACTCAATTAAATAAACAAAATTACTCACAAAACATGTTTCAAGTGATCCACTTGACAGCAGTCAAGTGCAAACGCAGCACGATGGACCCAGTTTTGTAATTATCTTGAATATAGTGGTGTTAAGCAACTAGATGCGTAACCATATGTCACTACCGAGAAATCATAGAAATTACTGAGATTTGCAACTGAGCTATTTTTACTGTGGCATTCGGTCAGCTGGTTCCTTTATCGGGGATAATGATAAGACGATTAATTGTATATGTTAGAACTACTCAAAGTAGTAATGTAGAAACTAAATATAAATTAAAGCTGGTTTTAGTAACGAGATATGTCAGCGCTATAGCAAGTGTCACGTTTAAAGAGTAAATGTTACTGTGTATCCTACTAATATTATAAATCGGTATTCATTAACGGCTGAACGGATTAGAATGAAATTTGGAATGTACATAGATTATACCTAGGATTAACACATAGGCTACTTTTAAGCTTGATAATAGCGAGCAAAGCCGCGGGGCACGGCTAGTAAAGAAATAAGTTGAAAATTAATTTATAGTCTGAGTCATCATTAATAATATCATTCATCTCAGTACTTACTTATTTGTTTTTATGATTAGTTCATTGAACAATTTATATTAAACTAGCTGTGTCCCGTGTTGTTATCCGCTGATTCGGGAAAAAAGGTAGTTTGTGTGTTAATCCAGGGTGTCAGCTACCGTAATACCAGATTTTTTACAATTGCAAACTTTCACCTTTATAATATTAGTAGGAAGGATTATAAAAATCCAGAAACACAGCAGTATCCTGCCAAGTAGAGCTAGTTTTCTAGCTATAGCTAGCTTTACTATCTTTTTCTTGATATAATATACACTCACCTTACCAGTACGTTTTTTCTCTATTAAATTGTTTAAGAAATACGCAAATAATTGAAAATCTATATAAAAACTAGTGTTGACACATTAGAATTTTTCCCTATTGTGTTTGTTGTAAAATTAAAGAAAATGAATGTGAGCGAAAGTAATTATATTCTTTTATATATTTAATTTAATGCAGCTAATTGAAAACAATGACATCTGAAATATTTATAATTCAGAACTACGTCTTGTTTACTACTAATTTGTACGTTAGTAAATCCATCAAAAGAGTTCTTCACATCGTAGTTTCATATCAAAACAGTCACACGTTTCATTCTCTTAATGCATTTATAACGCTTCTGCTTTGAATTAAAACTTTAGTCTTAACCTGTTTTGATTCCAGCTTCTGATAAAATAAAGAGTAGCTTTACTAAATCTCCACAACTAATTAATTAAGAAATATATAAAAATTATGTCAAGCAACCAGTCCAAAAATGTAGAGTTGGCTCATATATCTTTAAATTATATCTTGATGACACAAAGTACAGTTTGAACCAAATTTCTCACTCGTAAAATTTAAATATATCTTAGAGTTTGTTAAATTAATTAAATACAATCAAAGTATTTTGACGAAATATATGTTTCAGAACCCCTGTAACAATACAGTTCATCAACAATATAGTTGCTAATATAATTGGTATGGCGGTAGCTGACATCTTGGATTAGGACATAAACTACCTTTCAATCCTGGGATTCCCGCGGATCCGGGACGTACTCGGGTATAACCGCGGGGCGCAGCTAGTAACAAATCAATGTTAGACCAAAATTGGTTTACTTTTAATTATCACGACGCCATTACCGACAAGGCTACTAGTTCAAACTACTAACCGTTAAAATGGTTTATTTTTCGGTTTACGGTCGTAAAACCTAAATAAGGTTTAACACATTTAATTAAATACTGAATAGAAGAGACAAATAAACCGTTTATATGTCTTTTTTAATAAATTTGACGTTAGTGGACTTTTTCAGTCGTAAAATGTGATTTTTATTATATTTCTTCAAACGCGGCTCTTTTAAGTAAAACAATAAAACTATTAAATATATAATTATAAGTTCTATAGGTATTTATTTTAATGTAATCAAGCAAGGCTATCAAGTAATAAAAAAATCATAGACCAAATAAATAAGACTTTTGTAACCATAGTATTTTGTGATGATACCACATTTTCTAATATTTTACAGACTTTTCTTTTCTTTTTTTCTACGCTTACATACATTCTCAATCGCATCGTCACTTTTATTGAAAAGTGACGATGCTATTGGGTATAAAGCATCTATTGAGATGCGATAGTTGAATAGTTAGTGGAAATGTTGATAGTGGTTTGCTTGATTTTAAATAAACTGCCCGTTAGTTAAGTTGGGTGCGCGTTCGCCTTGAAAGCAAGCATCGAATCGATTCCCGTGTATATTTCCGGCACCCACAACACAAGTAATCAAACTAAATGTGCGCTGTGAAGAAAAATCTTGCATGCAACGACTTGTGCAGGATCACATTGACTAAAATTAGTTTTAGTTAAGTTAAAGTAAGTAAGTTTAAGTTTTTTAAGTTTAAGTTTAAGTTTTTTTAGCGAGTAACTTTTGCCCCTTTCTGCCTTTAAGTCACTGTCCCAGATATGAACCTTTATCAACACTTTTTGTCCCAGCTCTGGGCGGTGACGGCGTGAAATACATAATCAAGGCCGGCGACGTGGGTGGTTGGCACGCGGAAATGATTTTATTTTGGCCCACTTTTTAATCAATTTAACAGTAAGGGCAGTCATACTTTTTATGCCGTGGTACTACGAGGTGTTTGTGAAATTTGTCAATTTTCTCTGATACTTTTGGTGGCTTTATATAAAATATATACAACAATACTATTAGTTACTCAAATTGCATAGCTTTTGACAATTACACTATTTTTACTATTAAAGTTTTCGTGAGTTTGACACATTATACTTTATATAAATGAAACGGCTTGTCAATGAGCGCTGCGACCTTCAGTCGTGAACTTGCCTGATGATGGGAATTGGATATCCCCGAAACCTAGGTCGCAAGAGTCGACCTTAAATCGTCAGTTACACTATGTTTCGCAAAATACAAAAGATTAAACTATAATGTAAAACTACAATAGCTAGCATACATACACTAACTATATGTGATCCTAATGAACTGCCCATTGGCTTAGTTGGGTGAAAGTTCGCTTTCTAACCAGGGGTTCGATTCCCGGTGGGAACACATGTTTTGTGCCCAAAGAAAACTTTTGCTTCTGCTTCTGGTAGTTATTGTGTGAGTGATGTGAATGTGTCCGGCACCCACGACACAAGTCATCGAACTGGGTGTGGAGCTGTGTGTATATGTGATTAAGCTTAGGAATATATCTAGAACATATAACTCAGTATAAAATGTTTGAAATTATTTTATTTTATTATCTCTTTTAGCGAGTTACATAAAAAATACTAAAACATAACTAAAGATTGAGTAATTATTTCTTCGAAACAATATAATTTATGCTTGACACTTTAAATAATTGCCAGTTATTATGATTGTTATAATGTTATGCATATATTCTTGCAGCATATACTGAATCTACTCCTATTGGCTTAAAGCGCACTAATAGATGAGACTATATTTTATCAATGTTCACTTTTACAATGTTAAAGCGTTGGACTGAATTGTTCTATCTTGTTCTACTTTTTTATTATGATAAACCTAATGATAAGTATTAAACTTCAAACATCATCGCGTGTGGAAAGTGTCAAAATGCGTGCTCTAAATATTAAGTCCTATACTGACGTCTTAAACCCACTTTTTTGAAGAACTCCTACTGCTTATTCAGCGTGTTTGGTACAAGGGGTCAAGTACGAAGACTTGGAAATTTGGACTTGTAATGTTATTTGATTTATGCGTCAGTGTGAAGTGATTCACGGAAAACACAATTTACTTTTTGAGGAATGATTTGACAGCTGTTAAAAATGTTCTTTTATTGTCAAAATATCAGAAATGTACCTAAGTATCAACGTAAAGTGAATAGAAAAAGACAATTAGCTTCTAATACTGCCGGTTGGCCTAGTTTGGGGCGTGTTCGGCTTCAATTCGCGGCGAGGACGTAAGTTTTCTCCCCAAAGAAAATATTATTCGAAAACTCGCTTCGTGGGTATTGAAAACATTCACTTCATACACACAATCACAAAAAAAAAACTTTTATACGTGACTGAACTCCTCCTACACGGCTGGATTGATTATGATGAAGATTTTTGTGTTTTTAAGTAGATTTGAGAATGGTTTAGAATTTTTTATTTGCAATTTACGCGGGCAAAGCCGCGGGGAATTACTAGTTTTAATAAATTTTACCTTAACATTTTAACCATGATTAGATGATCTACAGCGTTCAAAAGTTATTATAATGCTTGAAGTATGTAAACATACATCATATCTCAAGTGTTGGTACTAATAAAGGTTTTTTACTTCCCATCACGAGTGATGTGAGGCCTAAAATTTAATTTGATTTATTTTGTCTAGTTGCTTTTAAACCACGTCATTTATTTGACACCGTGGTTCCGTATAAAATTCTAATGCTTTATAGTAAAACTAAATTAAACAATAAACTAAATTAAATAAAACCAAAATAATATAAACTATAATAAATCAAATAGACCGCCGCGTCGTCAGTTAGTAAAGTGCCCAAAACGTTGAATGCAATTCAACAGATGGCGGTCAAATGCTTGCCTATCCAGAATAAAAAAAAAAAAAAAAAAAAAAAATCTCTGTTCAAAATATTTGCGTAAAAAATTATAACATTAAAAATTAAAAAATGAAGACACTTACGAAAGAGTTATTATGAAATGACTATTTAAGTTCTAATAAAACTAGCAAAATATTGCTGTTTTGCAAAAGTATTGCAAAACTATTTATTATTTCTTATAAGAATTAACTCAATATTGCAAACAAAGTTCTGTTTCATATGAATAAAAACGAATATATTTACAAGTCATATTTAATTTTATACAATTAGGCATTTTTTTTTCTAAGCACTAAATGGGAAGAATTTTAATTTTCGTATAAAGTAAAACCATTAATTATTATTGTCTTGACTAAATAGTCATTAAACTAAAAATATATAAATCAGTATAGTCACTAAAATACACTAAATCAGTCTAAGCTAGGTATTGGATTGAGGGCGATAAAATGAGAATGTATTATATATAACTTAATTTCAATATTCTAGTTATATAATTAATCATTGAAATTTTTATATTTTACAAAACATTTCTCATTTAACTTCATATATCATTATTAAATAACTATTTTTTCAAGGAATCCTAAAAGCTCGTTAAACGTTCCCCGTCCGAATTAACACGTCTGTCACTTGAGTCAGAGAGTTTGACGTGGGATGTCAACATGCGCGCGCGCATGGAATGACAGCCAAGCTTGTTTGTAGTTTAAATTGAACACAATTTAAATTGGATCACGAGATAATTATGTTGAAGCAACTTTGAAGGATGCAAATGATGTTTATTTTTTGTGTTAATGAGGTATTGCATTTTATTTGAGGATGATGAACTACGAGACAATTCCCTATATTTCCTAAAACTAAACTAAAACTGTATACAGCAAAGAAAAAGTTACCTACAAGACATCGAGCTTATAGGTAACTCAAGTGCTCAAGTCCACTACCAGTCAGTAGCGTTCCCATCATGCTCGCGGCATTGCCACTTTGAATTTCAATGCTAATACGTTGAGCCAAGTAAGAACCAGCATTTTAATCAATCGTCGCCTTAACCAGGCGCTCTGATATCTGATATTTGCATATATGTATATATACATAAAAGCACGAAATTAGGGGTTCTTTGGAGTATCAAAATTGAAAAACAAAGGTAATGTGAAATTGTTCGTAAGTTTCCAGTTGGTTTCGATGAATAAAAAGACTTATAAAAGGAAAAACAAGTCAAAGATCTATAGGTAGGTAGGTATATACAATTCTAAACACTACTAAATATTATACTGATGCAGAATACAGAAAACTTATGAGACTTTTATATCCTACTAGCCAAGCCCCGATTCACCTGCGTTAATTAGGTTAAAAAATGTATAAGATTTCATTCTCGGTATATGCTATGCACATTCAAAATTATATCCAAATCCGTTTAGCCATTAAAACGGGTAAAAAAACAAAAATAACACATTTTATAAACTTGCACACCACAAATGCTTTTACACTCACAGCCTCACAGTAAGTTCGATGACTGGTGTGGTTAGTGCCGGAAACATTCACATCACACCCAAAAGCACACTTACAGACACTTTGACATTTGTAATATTAGTGTAAAGTGTGACTATCAAGCAATTTAACATAATACTGTATATCACCTATTCTCAAACTTTCGAGGTCATCGCCCAAAACAGTAACAATATTTTAATACACTAATCTGGTTTTAATTCCAAATATTTGAGAGTCCGCAGAATGATGTCATCTGAGGTCAAGAGGTCAACACTGCCCTCATATATCACAAGTTCCCAAACCGTTTTAGAATGGTAAAAAATATAGCAGAATAATCAAAGAAATATACTCTAATAATTTAGTAGAATTAGTGAAGATGTCTGATCTGGTATCATATTTCAACTACTTCTTGAATTTCGATTAGTGTTTGAGATCTTATTTGGAATAATATATGACGCTGTTGAAACAAATAGGTCATATTGATACAGGTTTATTGGATGAGTTTAATTATTTCTGGAATAATCTTGTAAAATCGTTTAATTATCCATAATATTTTTTTTTTTATTATTTGATACTAAGCTAGCGTTTGACCACAATCTCACCTGATGGAAAGCGACGATGCGGTCGAAGATGGAGCACGCTTGCTCAGTAAAAACCAATTCACTCTCTTCTTGAACAACCTCATATTATACTTTTCGGGAAACACAGTAGACGGCAGGGCGTTCCACTCCTTGGCAGTTCTCATAATGAAAGTGGAAGCGAAACGCTTCGTGCGAATGGTCGGTATTTTTACCATTAGCGGATGCCGCATTGCCGTCTGTCTAGATGTTCGGTAGTAGAACGGTGATGCGGGAATAAGATTGTGCAATTCCTTTGAACACTCTCCGTAGTGCAATTTGTAGAAAATTGAGAGGCTTGCTACTTTTCGCCGATGATCGAGACTCTGTAGTCGAGACTCAACTAATTCATAGCTATTGAGGAGTTTCTTAGCTCGTCATTCAATAGATTCCAATGCCTCCAGCTGGTACCTAGCCGATCCATCCCAAAGGTGGCCAATAAGGCTCAAATAGGAATTTTTGTAATTGTTTAAATGATATTTAATTATTTCTGTTATAATTGCGAGATATGTTGTCTAAGAAATGATTTTACGTAATTTATGTAATTTGCTTCAAAGAGTAGAAGATATTGCTTAGTATTTATTTATTTTAAACAACGTAAGAAAGGATAAATATGAAGTTAAGTACTAATTTTTCAACGTGTCTTTCGTCAAATTTGTTTTTGTTCATTTTTAAATTAGATAATCTTTAATTAACCAAGACTTTCCAACCTGGAACTCATATGACACCCTGCTAATGTATAGTTTCTAAAATTAGATAAGTATAAATTAAATCAGCTAATTATAAACGGATTATGTACGCGTCAAATTCTACGTATTTTAATTTTTAATTGATATTATTATCTGAATAAGTTAAAAATGCGAAATGGATTTCAATAAAATTAAGCATAGAGAGATTTAAACACAATGCTTTCACACTCACTGCTCCAAACTAAGTTCAAAGTCTTGTGTAGTGGCGCCGGCTACATTCACATCACACACAAAATCAGAAACTGAAACACAAATTTCTCTTGGTGAGAAAACTTGTGTTCGCACCGGGAACCGACCCAATACACAGTCCTTAAAAGGCAGACGCGCAACCAACTACGTCAACGGGCAGTTCTATTATTAAGGAGGTCGTATGTTTTTTTTTATACTAGATAGGCAAGCATTTGACCGCTATCTCTCCTATCTTTCTTACTAATAAACGAAACACACAAAATAAAAAATATGTTGCAGTATACTGTTAGTTTCAACATGTCTTCATTCAAATAAAATACAGTCCACAAATCATTCTACATACATTTGTCTTCGCAATATGACAGAAAAGCGTGACAATGAAGCAAAACACAACACCATGTGCAATAAAATGTTCAAACTGCCGCCGCGCCCAAACCACAGCACTTTCGATAAATAGGGGAACAATAACTACCGTTTGAGAAACTTTGGATGTCTCCACATACCTCAACAGAATAAGTACGTCGAGGAGATAGTAAAGATTTGAAATTTACGAACTATTCATTTTAAGAAGAATTTTGTCTGCACAGAGGTGTGAAACATAATAAAAATAACAATAAATGGCTAAATCAAGAACGACGTACCGACGACGCTCTATCTAGAAAAAAGGTTGCACCGTTTTTCCAAACATAGATAAAACACTCACGATCAAATTACCTTTCAATTGAAAAAAAACTGTACAGTAACAGTGAGTAGCATTTTCATCATGATTATTTTGAATAAATAATAATCTTAGTACTATTTTAATCACACTTTAATGTGAAAAAACACGAATGTTTTTACACATACAAGTTTGAATAATGCAGTGCAGAATAACCAAAGCGATCAAAATGAAGCTGAAATAGAATAGAAAAAAAAAATTCTTCTTAAGTCGAATGCCAGTAATAAATGCTGACTTCAAAATAAACTGTTGTACTAGTTTTATTCGTTGTAGATTTGTTATACTAAATATATTCATATCTTTAAATTTTTACATCAAAATAATAGCAATTATGAGTGTAACAGTTACAACACCATTTCCTCCTATCTAAAACAGCTAACATTCGCGTATTCTTTGGTTTACGACATTTTAATCTTGTCAAGAAATTCCCAACAGCTTTATGTTTATTATTATGTTTTCCAAGCTCGAGTTCTAATTTCCGTAAAGTAGTTAATCAACAAATTGAAACAATTATTAAAACAATTTACATGTTAAATAACTGTTGATTTCGAGAGCTATAGAAAAAATGGTAATACACCGACGAGTCTGAAGGAAAATTATACCTATATAGATGTATCAGAGCATCAATCTATGTAAAAATATACCTTCTTATCGGAGAACACAGCAGATTGCTAACGTAAACAGTAAAAGACTCTATGATGAAACACCATGAATGAATTTCCAATAAAAATATTTCTGTTTATTATAAACTGGTTTTTATATTGTCGGTGAGTCCGTCTGTTAATTTGGACATAAAATAATAAAAAGTGTTGTGAATGGTGATCATTTTTGAAAAAGTCACGGAATGTTTAATGATTGTTGGAGTAGTAACGGGGAGGTTAGAGTTCAGTTAGTTAAGATTGTAGAGTATCAGTTTGTTGACAAAATGTTTATGTATGTGGTAGAGCGGAAAACTAAAAATAATTGTGTATACTGGGAGTGGGCTTGAGCACTTGAGTTACCTATAAGTTTGCCTTGAAGGTAACTTAAGTATTTGCTGGTGTATAGATGTATTAAATTTTAGTTTAGCATCAGAAAGTATATAAAATGATAATGAAACGCAAGCAAAGTTTAAAAAAATCGACTTCATGGCTTATATTTTGTTTTTTATCGACTTCTCAAAAAAGGAAAAATAAAAAACCGTTGACTTGAGTACGGAGGTACCGTTTTTTTTTATGTGTGTTACCTCATAACACATTACTATTTTAAAATTATTGTTTTTTATTTATTTTCTTTATAATTAAATATTTTAATGAATAAAACTTTTAATATAATTTAACTGTTTCTGGTGATTATATGGAAATTTAACTAGATTTTTTAAAATTAGATGTATGAACTATATTTCTATTTCGTGTCTATTTTCCTTAGCTTCATTCTAACCACATTTACTTTATCAAACAAGATTACGAACTAATCCCGACTTACCACACAATCTACACGTATACTTTTTGCCGCATGCAGTTTTCTACCAGTTTCATTTAATTATTCTTAATTATTTTCAAGCTGTGCTAGCTTTTCCCGCAATCTTCATTAGAACTAACCGGAATCAGTTAATTAGACCCTTTGTACACAAAGGTATAGAAGTATCTGATGCTATAAGACAGGAACATCATTAAATAGATATAATCTTATGCATCATTGCTGCGAATAGAACAAAATCGTCCAAATGCTATATAAATAGCATAATAATACATATAATAGAACAAAATCGTCCAAATGCTATATAAATAGCATTGAACCTGATCAGGACTCTCGCGACTGCAGTGGAGTTAAAGTGTCACGAGAAGACTTATGCTGGTAGCCCTTAGGACTTGCCAGGTACGCCGGTGCAGCACATCAGGTCAGCTCTCTTACTTTCATTCAACATAATTACTACCAAAGGCTTCTTCAAAGTTTTTGGCTCTCCGCATCCACAATAACTTATACCTAGGATTAACACATAGGCTACTTTTTGACTTGATAATAGCGTGCGAAACTGTGGGGCACGGTTAGTTTATAATAGATCAAATGTTGCGCAGGAAGGCTTTTCATAAGTTGTAACTACCGCGTATAAAGTCTAATAAATTGTGTTCAGTATTGTCTTTAGATCAAATAGTATGGCCTAGTGCTATAGAATCATTAAATTGTGTTAGGTGGATATTGGTGCTAATTCTGTTGAGCACCGAACTAACCTAAACTAAACTAAAAATAAACGAATTTTAGTCAAAGAATACCTAAACGCTATTCTGATTTTACGTTGAACTTAATTTAAAAGTTGAAATGTCAGGACTAAAATTTATTTTGACAGCAACCAAATTGAATTGTATTCACAAGAGCCGCAATCACATATTCCTCCATTATAGACTTTGTAGGTCAGTATTTGCTTCAATAATTGCACGTGTTATTCTTTCAAGTATAAGATCACATTAAAAATAATCCAGACCTTTTTCATACAGACTAATTTGAGTTTAAAATTTCTATTTTTAGTCTTAATTTGACGTAAAACATGTACATCAGAATAATAATTTGGTCATTTTCACTAAATATAGTAACTAAACTAACTTAGTCCTGTTAAACTTAATTTTAGTCTAATCTTGCATTTTCTGAATAGGTTTTGGACTAAAGCAGGACTAAAGCTAATTTTAGGCTAGTTTAGTCTAATTCTGGACAACAGAATCGGCACCATTATCAACACAACGTCTCGCTAAATGTAACGTTACTAGTTGACTGTAGTAGTTTCGAGCTATTTCATTAGATGAAGTCACTAGTAAAATGGAAACGCGAGAATTTATAATCTATGCTATAAAAATAGAAATATGTACACAAATACAAAAGTGCACCCATCAAATTTGCACTCTTACCAGACCAATCCAAACTCACACACAAACTATCACGTCACTCACACACGCACACATCCGTGAGAGGTCAGATCCAATTCTGACACATTTAGATCAAATTGTAGAGGTGAAAGGTCATCTAATCGCTCACTCGACACGACATGGTGATCTTTCATGTATCATGCATGACTCATAAATCTCGAAACGGATATATATGAGCACGTTCATATATGTAATAACGATATTTTTATCGTTAGTTCCTGTCAGATCTAATCTATCACATTAATACATAATAATACGTAACGTTATAACGTTACGTATTATTCGTTCGAACAACTTAGTTTAGGTAATATCTCGGAACTTATCTACCTATCGCGTTGAAAACTTTTTTTATATACCTCGACTTTTGGGCCACGTTGCATTGGCCATGGTCTTGAGAAGACTGAAGATTCAAGAAGACCATGGCCGATGGAAATTTGGCCAAAACGTCGAGGTAAATAAAAATTGTTTTTAATGCGATTAGGTCTTAATCGCATTAAAAACAATTATATTTATTATAACAATAACATTTATATTTATTGTAGACCTTATCCATATTGTATTACTAGTTGTGTCTTCACGATATTAAGTTGTCAAATGGTGTATATAACAAATGGTATATGGTATAGATTTTTTTAACCGGTTTCGTACTCTACATGTCAAGCCATTTTCAACGTTACCCCACAAGAGTAGACATAAAAATAAAAAATAGTTTGCACCCCACTTACATGCATGGGAGCCCCCTCTTTTTCTTTTCATTTTAATGTCATTATGGCTTTGGGTATGATATAACTCAAACAGGTTCCTCATATCTGTAATTATTTAAATCACAATCAAAGTTATCTTGTATCCTAAAATAATTAGAATTAAATTAATAATATAAACTAGAATAAATAGTCATAATGTAACATTGTGTAATAGTTAATGTTAGATTTTTGTTCATATAATTATTATTTATGTTATATATTCATATAACATAAATAATACGTACTTTGTAATATATTTTATTTTATTTATAAAAGCTTTTAGTGGAGACTTTTAACCACTTAAAAGTTTCCGTAATTTTATATTTATTATTCGATTTTGTAATAACATAGCTGTAAATTGTCCCAAAATGTAAAAAAAAAACCTAAGGCAAAAATTATGGGAAAAAGGGGAGGCAGAAGGAGAATATCTTGACTTACGCCAGTGGTTTAACCAGAGCAACCGATCCATCTAATATCTTTAAACGAGCAATTTTTGTACATATAATAATATATATAATCTGAATCCCGAAAACGGTTACAACGATTTTGTGAGATTTAGTATGCAGGTGGTTTCGGGGGCGATACATTGATCTAGCTAGGTTTCATTTTTAGAAAACGTCGTTTAAAATCGCAAAGCGGTCATCCGGATACTATATATCTACACACAGTAAATATTCCGTAACTACGTGATGACAATCATGTTAAATCAGGAAAAAGTACCTATTAAACAACACCAAAATCTAAATTAAGTATAGAGATGTATTATGAATTATACACGGATTGAAAGGCATTGTTTCTAATATGACTTTGCTTCTAATATCTCGGGGTGACGTTGATGAGCGCATTTCTTAGCCGCGCAGGATTTTGACCTATATAAGTTTAAAACTTTGGGTGTCACTGAACTGTAATGGACAAAAGTGGCGCTTACCATCAGACGAATGACTTGCGCGTCATGTTTTTTAATTACATACAATAAAGTAACCACCTCCTTACCAAAATTCGTCGAAATCGATCCGATACATTACTGTACTTTAGTTGTTTAGTTTAGTCTAAACCGGGCTAAAATCGATTTAAAAGTTTCCAAATCGAAGGTTCACGTTCACACGTATGTTTACACACGAATCAAAGGCAAATTAAGCGTGTGTAAAGGGCATGACCATTCGATTTTATTTCCAGCCTATTAAATATCGATTTATAACTCGGATAATCGGATTAGGTTACAAAACGACCGCTCTAATTTAAGTACGATATTTACTTTACAGCTACGTGTTGTAAGATTAGAAACGTACGTTTTAATGTTACTAATCACCTTACAATAATGCAATAGGGCTACCAATTTAATAAGAAAAATTGAATCACTAAAAATAATATATTTATATATAGTTTTATAAGCATTGCTTCTTATATGATGCGTGTATTTTATAAAGGTTAGATTATTATCAGTCTATAACAGGATATGTAACATGTACCTTTGGATTTTCCTTAACTTGATGTTTCAGCACCGTTACAATTGCCATGAAAAAACAAAAACCAAATACATGGTAAATAATCAGTTTTAAACAAAACATATAATAGACATAAACGCTTTCACACTCACAGCCCCACACTAAGTTCGATGACTTGTTCAAATCACAACTAGAACCAGAAACACAAATTTTCCTTGAGGAAAAAAATTGTGCTCCCGCTAGGAATCGAAACCGATACTCCTGCTTAGAAGGCGAACGCTCACCCAACTAAGCCAATGGGCAGTTAAATAGGGCAGTAATGTGAGTGATCAAATATATAAATTGCATAATTATGTCAAAGTATATTAATCAAGGAATGTGGATATAGTTGAAAATTGCTAAGGCCCAAGATGACGGTCTAGCTATTTTTTGAGCACGATCATGATGGGTGTCAAATGAAAGGGTTTGCTGAAAAAAATATGATTATCAAAGCATTGTTTTTTATAATATTTTGCTTAATAATAATATTTGTAATTTCATATTTAGTTTTACCCACGTATGTCCCGGACCCCGTATGTTTCGGGATAAAAGTAGCCTATACGTCAATCTAAGATGACAGCTACCTCCATACCATTTTAGCGTAAAGAAGTTACAAACATACAAACACATTCACACACTCACGAACTTTGCCCTCATAATAACAAACAAACGCATTCACACCCACAGCCCCACACTAAGTTCAAAGACTTGTATATTTGGTGCCGGAAACATTCACATCACACACATTACACCCAGAACCAGAAGCACAAATATCCCTTGGGAAGGAATTTGTGCTCCTGCCGGGAATCGAACGGATCTACGGTGCAGAGAGCGGACACCTGTCCACTGCGCCAACTGGGTCGTCAAATATAAGAGCCCTCATAATATAAGAGTGATTAAAAAAACCTTTATTAATTCCAATGCTTCTCACATAGATCCCAAAAAACATTGGTGATTATCTCGAAATCGTTCGTTATAAATATAAATAATGCATTAATTCTCACTTAAAGCCAGTAAGATTATGTTATTAAGTCTTCCGTGACTCTAACCCATAAATAACAAAATGTTACACTTTAAATGACCTTCATTAAGATTTAAAATCTCTAATTATTTATTTTTTATACATTATTTGCATAAATTTCTGATACTTCGGATTCGGTTTTATTAGGTTAATTAAGAATATGTACCAGCTATAAATATCGCTTTGAAATGTCATCAAGCCAATATATAACTTATGTACAGGGTGGTGTTATTTAAAATCGGTTGTTAAAATTACAAGTTTCTATTTGAATATGGTGAAAATCAAATGAAAACTCATTTATAAAACATCAGTCAAGTTTTGTTCAAAGGTACGATAGGTTGGAATGGTAAGTTCGCTTAGAATATTCAGTGTTGGCAATTATTCTTTTGGATTTTATTTTACTGTCAAGAAAACTAAATAAAGCTTAAGCTATAGGTAATTAAGAATTCGACATTTTATTAATTTTTTTTTCTTTATTATTGTATTATCTCCTAAATTTGAATGTACAATTGTTTCAATAAAATATTGCTGTGCTTATATATTGAATGCCCGATGTGGGTAAACTGATGTCACATAATTGCACTTAACAACTTGCATACCGTTATAATTTGTCAGTTCACAATAAATTATTCTTGATTCTTGATTAAGTTATTTTGCAAAAAAAAACTGTTTTTATTTAAATATTTTTTTTATCTATTCCCAGACGGATTTAGGGTCGCAGTTTGTATCCTATTTATTGTTCACATACAATAATACTAAATAAAAAAACTAACTTTTTGCTTACTATAGATTGAAGTATATTATTGACTTCCGCCTTAGTAAGTAGAGAATTATCAAACATAAAAAGGAACGCGCAGAAGGAAATAATTTTCAAATTAAATCACTGAATTGTTTGACATATATATATATATATATCGATAAGGTAGCTTATTTTTAAAGTGAATGATCTTATCTTCAAACAAGCATTTAACATTTTCGGCTTCATCGTCAATTTCCATCAGGAGATAGTGGTCCTATCAAGCATACAAAAAGAAGGTGCCTATATTTTTAAAGTCGATGATCTCTACCTCAAGATCACCATGTATCACCGATCGAAAAAGAAGTTAGTAAATGAAGCCACTAATTAAGTATGTAGTATAGTATTTAAAACGTATATGGTTCATTGAACTTAATCTGATTAGTTTTGAAAGTGTTCGATTTCTAGTCCAATATGCAAGCTTAATTGATCGGATAGAATAATTTAAAATTTGTAAACAAATACGCGAGGATATTTAGTTCGAAAGAATAACATAAAAAATCCTAGGATGGAGATCATTAAGAAGTTGACTTCGTAGCTTAATTCTTCGGTTAAGTTAGTTAATCCTAATTATAAATCACCGTAAATAGGTTTATTCTAGAATCAAGACAACTATGTTAAATCTTCGGCCGCAACTTCAGTTTCCATCAGGTGAGATAGTAGTGAAATACTTACTAATATCTAGTATACTATTAAAGAATTGCACGCCTTGACTTTTGATTTTGACAGTTTTGACGTTTAATCGCCATCTTAATCGGTTACTATAATTAAAAGCCTAAACATTTGTGTTGTGAGTTTGAAAAAACGAGACTAAAAATTGATTAAAATAGCAGTGGTTTTATTTACGAATGAAATTAAAATAATCAATACAATAATATCGCCCGTTGGCTCTGTTGGGTGAGCGTTCGCCTTCTAAGCAGGGGGTAGGGGGTATCGGGTTTGATTCCCGGCGAGAACACAAGTTTTCTCCCCTAGAAAAATTGTGTTTCTGGTTCTGGTTGTGATTGTGTGTGTGATGTGAATGTTCCCGGCACCCACGACACAAGTCATCGAACTTAGTGTGGGCTGTGAGTATGAAAGCGTTTATGTTACCTATGTTAAATTTAATGGTAAAAGTTACACATATTACTTTTCTTTGTTAGATAATCTTATAAATACTTAATGTTATAAATATACATATAATTAATATGGTTAATTGTATCAGTTACGTATGAGGTAGGTGACTTATAGGTAACTTAGGTATTTGTTGTATATAGTATTACTTTAGTTTTGATTGTAATTTATTTGGAAGAAGAAAGATTTTACAAGTAAGTATGACCTAAACTAATGCAATATAGTTTATTCGAATTTACATACGCGCTAAACACAAATTCAAAACTTTCTAAAATATAATTGTCATACATTACCACGGAACTTTACTAAACAAAAACTTACGTAATACAGAGCTCAAGTTAAAATATTTAAATAGTTGTGTAGTTCACACAACATTTTCTATAATGTACACTTAATATGTAATACCCATGTTCTATAAGTTTTTAATTTCAGTCTATTTAATTGAGGGTAATCCTACTTAAATTAAAAATCCGAAAGTTTGTAAGTATGTTTATTCCCTCTTCACGCTTTAACGGCTGAACGGATTTGGATGAAATTTGAAATAGACATAGTTTATACCTAAAATTAACACATAGGCTACGTTTTAATTTGATAATAGCGGGCGAAGCCGTGGGGCACGGCTAGTTTAGTCCTTTACTGAATGAGAAGCCCGTCCTAAAATAACATGTCAACTGCAAAGCCGAATTTCACATCAAAAAAACATTGACTTACATGCCATGTAATAAATCATACTATTGTCTCATATACAATTTATTAGTACAGCTTTTTTGCTTAAATTCACTTCTGGTATGTCCCTATTGTGTCCATAAGTGGCGTAATATTCAAATAATAGACCTAATTCTGGACAAAAAAATAATATACTTACCTTAACCCTTTGTATTATGGTAAATATTATGTCAAACCGGTTATCAAATAGGGGTCATAATGTGACCTTTTTTGCATGACTTGATTATTTTTATTAACAATGATATTGTGAGAAGAGTCAGTAAAAAAATAGAGTAAAGTACCAGTTATCATTGAACTGCCTGCTGGCATAGTTAATTGCGTGACACTAGTTTTCGAATTAAGTGTGAAGTAATACTTGTAATTTTTTTGACATTAGACAATTTAAACAAATCTATATTAAAACTATGAGAGCCTTTGTGGCTCAGCAGTTATTCGTGCGTTACTACATGTTAGGTACTAGCAGCAAAAAACGTATGCAAACCAAGCAGTCATAATTTTATGGAGACTATAGAAATATGTAAATATTATCATTAATTACCATTTTCTTTTTTCTGAATCAACACTTAAAAACTTGTACGTGTTATAATTAAACATAAACGCTTTCACACTCACAGCCCCACACTAAGTTCGATAACTTCTGTCGTGGGTGCCGGAAACATTCACATCACACACACAATCACAACCAGAACAAGAAACACAAATTATCCATGGGGAGAAAACTTGTGTTCCCGCCGGGAATCGAACCCGATACCCTCTGCTTAGAAGGTGAACACTCGCCCAACTTAGCCAACGGGCAGTTCAAATTAACAAATTAACACGTTTTGTCTTCAACAGTCTGTCCATGTTATAAAAAATAACAACGTAATCATTACAAAATCGACCCAATTAAGATACTAAACATTATACAGAATATCTATATTCGGAAATTCGCTGAATAATTTTATGATTCTACTATGAATATATAACATACATCTTTAAGTAAATATCACTATTATACATACAAAAGCGATATAAACTAATTAAAATACTTAAAATCGGAGTTAATGGACCATTTACATACGTATGAGGTACAGAACACCCACAGACAAGTCTCGTTATCGTCGTTATAGATATCTACCGATTAGTATTTGATTTCAAACTTTCATTTTTGGTGCTTTACTTTTGTTTTCTACCGACTTAAAAAAAGGAGGAGGTACTCAATTCGACTGTATTTTTTTATGTGTTTCTCATAACTTCTTTCCACGTGAACGTGGACGTTCATTCCATCATAGAACCACCAGAAAGACTGCATTGCGACACCGATACATGGTGGATATTCCTCAAATGCGCACGAAGCGTTTTGCTTCCACTTTCATGATGCGCACTGCAAAGGAGTGGAACTCCTTGCCAGAGTCTGTGTTCCCAGATAAGTACAATCTTGGAATCTTCAAGTCGAGAGTGAATAGGTATTTTCTAGGGAAGCGTGCTCCATCGTCGACCGCATCGTCAATTAACATCAGGTGAGATAGTGGTAAAATGTTTGCCTATCACAGTTAAAAAAAAAAAAAAAACGTGAACCGATTAAATTTTTGTTTGAAAGCTGTTGCTCTCCATTTGATCCCTTTTAAATTTTATCCAGATCTGATCAGTTCTTTTTGAGTTATCGCCAATAATGCGCGTTTATTACTTTAAATCTGATCAAGGTTCCGAAGATAAAGCGGTGAAGTTGGATTTAAGCTTGGCTTGCGTTTAAATGATGAATTCGGCAGATAATGTCTACGCTGTATTTAGTTTGTTACGTGTGGGACGTTACGACGTACGATATTATCGAGAAATCTATTGTTTATATTTTCTAATAACCAAGTGTTTATATATACTTCTGTTAATTAATAATTTCAAATGTTAAATATTAATTCGTATTTGACGACCCAGTTGGTGCAGTGGACAGGTGTCTGCCCTCTGTGCCGTGGGTCCTGGGTTCGATTCCCGGCACGAGCACAAATTCCTTCCCAAGGGATATTTGTGCTTCTGGTTCTGGGTGTAATGTGTGTGTGATGTGAATGTTTCCGGCACCCACGATACAAGTCTTTGAACTTAGTGTGGGGCTGTGAGAGTGAATGTGTTTGTTTGTTATTTAGTTTTACTTGTGCCATTTCCTACTGGTCAATTGTCTAAATTTTGTGAAACTAAAGTATCTACATACATTTTGATACCAAAAAAAACACTAAAAGCCGTATTTGGTTAGACAAAGTAAAAAAAGTAGGCAATTTTAATTTTTAATTTATTATGATTGGAGTTTTATGAGTGGATTTCATGAGAAAATTATATGTGTGGAATGAGAGATTAGTATGTAATTCGGAAACTTTAGTGATAAGCGTGATACAGAGTGTTACTTCTCGTACTAATAAATGAGAAGAAAGGCGATTGGGACCATACATTACTGGAACCACGATTCCAGTTGTCGACTGTGACCACAAACTACGACGTATATCCAGTGGACGCAAATTTAACACTATAATTGAAATGCAAGCACAGCTTAAAAAAACCGACATCACCGTTTATATTTTGGTTTTTGTTGATTTTCTCAATTTCGTCACCTCTTTAGTATGATCTACCAAACAAAAAATCATCTAAATTGATTTATAAGTGGCGGAATTATAGCGTAACATACATACAAAAATAACATGCAGTCTAATTGAGAACCTCTTTTTTGAAGTCGGTTAAAATAGTATGCACATGTGTCTGTTTGACTGTGGTGTATGTTTTTAATTCTTCTGAAGAAGAAGAGCACACGATTTGCCTATTATTACAGTCAGATATTCAGATAAGTTAATAAAAATGCATCTTTTATGTTTTTCTTAAACCTACTTCAACTAAAAACATGTCTTTAAAATCGCGGCAAATAATGACCTGGCATTTTTACAAGGCTTTTTATTTGACAAGAAACTGAACAAAAACTTACAAACACACGTCAAAAGTTCACGAGACCATGACTAATCTATTGTTGCCAATTGCATCAAAATCTTTCAAGCAATTCAAAGATTCCGATTGATCGCCATGTGACGTCAGTTTGTTACGGTTAAGATAAAAAACATGGATATCATTTCTTTAAATGTGTGTCTGTGATCTGACGAAGTAAAAAGCACGCTGATAACTTAAGACTTTTTATGATTCTTTGTGAGCGAAGTAATAATTTAACTGCTTTGAACAGTAAAGTATATTGTTTGAAGTCATTTTATATATGAAACAAAATATAACAAAAAAAAAATTAACCATAGTTCAATTGAAACTTTTTGCTATAGCTCCAACACTACCTATCGGATACCAACGCCCAATATAGGACAATGACGGTTCTTGGACTCCTATTTTATTATCACAAGGTCACCCTGGATTAATTATTGTGTGATTGAATACAGAGTGGGAGTTCAACTCGCATTTGGTATATTAAATTTAAAATAAAACGTTGTCAACGTCGATATCTAGATTGAAAATATGCGAGGACTCATCCTGAAGAAAACTTTCGAATTTATCCGTAACAATCGTCAATTTATATTTTCCATTTGAAACATGCATCTGACAATTTTATCGAATTCTTTATCTAAGCCATGTTGTAACTTTTCGTCAGTACCTAACACACAGTAGCAGCAAATTCCTAACCACAATTACCCTTAAAAACTCCAAAATAAAACAAGACATAAACCATCAATCCTTCCGAATTTATTTGGGAAGCTCCACTCTCAATGTATACCAATTTTTTTACCCTTACAAAAGATAACAATAGCTTTGTATAGAAGTTTACCAACAAACACTTTGACAATGTGTCGCGTGATTAATTTTATAAGTACGGGTAAGTGCTCCCGCTTTGAAGTAGGTTTCGAGATCACAATGGGTTTTGACTGTGACAAATGTACGGATCTTGATCCAGGAGGTCAGATAGTTTGGGTTTCGTGTGTTGTAAGAGATTTGGTTGCATTGTAAGCAATGAGATTATGTTAAACAAAGTATGAGTAGAATAGCCTTGACTCGTTGGCTGCTAACTAATCTTAATCTACATTGATTTTTGTAATCTCGTTATTATTTATATACGGCCAATTGCATCTATTATTACCAAATATTATGGGATCTAAGCTAAGATTTTTCACAATTTTGGCTAATAGATTTTTATTGATGCTTTGGAAATATGTATATTACATGGGAATATCATACCTAGAAATAAAGGTACTGTGGTCGTTAAGAACCTACAGGAAAATCTTTTTACTATCCTGTCCATCCAAAGGTTGCCAGTAAGAAATTGCTTAATGTGACAAGGTCGGCCATTGTACAACAATTATTATTATTAGTTTTTTATTGTCATTATTTTACTTACTTGTTGGTGTTAAAATCAGTTAAGTAGCTACGGAGATATGTGGTAACAAACATTCACACACACACAAACTTTCGCATTTATAATATAAGTAAGAAGTAGGAAGTAGGATTCACTAAATTAAACATAAATAACGGTGTTCCCTCTATAACCGTATTTAAAAAAATCATTGTTGCATCATTGTTAGAAACGTTTTCTATTCCAAACTCGATCACAAACAAACATAATATTAAATTGCTCTCAATCCATTCTCGAACCCTTTATGGTATTGATTGAGTTATAAGTTATAAACAAGAATATATCAAATTAAATACTGTAGTCTACCACTATAGACTTAAAGTTCAAAGTAGCACAGAATTTGTATCAATTTGTAAATCCGTTTCGAGCTATTGATTTCGTAAAGATGGTTGGAGAAGAAATTGTGACTGATGCCAGCAATTCTATTAGAAATGGTATAGAAGAATAGTTACACTATTTGAATTTGTTATGCATAAGTCGATACAATTCTTCACACGAAGTCGGAAGATAATGAAATGAAACTAATTTTATATTTATTACTTAATTATTATATATTTGTTAGGCTTGCAGCAGAGCTTTGGTATTGTTTTGTTAATAAGTCAAATAGGTCTATTTTTTTTTGTAATTTAATTGATGTTAATAATATCTTTCTCTTCTCTTCGAATATTGAAAATAGCAAAAATATAAAGATTCCCACAGATTACGTTTGGATCAAATATTACTAAGTCCTTAAACTTCCGTCAAAAATTGCTATCATTACTCACTTGTAGAATTAAACTGTCAATTGCACAAAAACAGACGAAGCAAACAAATTGAATATTCCCACATACGAAGGTGAAAATCTAAAGGCAAATACGGGATCAAATAAAATTAATGATCTCAATGACTTTTTTTGGAATATCAACCTTATAGATAAATAGATAGGTTACGAATTTGCTTAAAAGGAAGAAGATATCGTTAGTGAATATGGTATTAGAGTTAACAATCAAAATATAGTTTTGTGTGATCCAGTCAAAAGGACAGATCCACATGTATTCTATGTGATTAATGATGTAACTACCGAACTATTATCGCCAAGTAAAGGAAGTGAGGCAATTGTCAAAACGATGCAAGAACGTGACAAAAACGATTACAAAGATGACTTTACAGCTGTTCACTTTCACTGTCATTACCAAAGCTTTAACTCATGAGCATAAGGTTCAAATTGATAGGGAGTTAGTTTTCGGTATTGGAATATCTTGGGTTGATCTAAAAAAGTTAACTAATGATTCTGGTTTGGGATCAAATATTCATACAGTTTTTGTGATGGGCGACTTGTTTTGTTATACTTAACGCTTTTTACATCGAGCATCTGTATAATGATATTACGGACTGCCTTTTTGTGCATGGTTGATTAATTTTCTTTGCCGCTTATGCTTTGTAATTTTGCTAAAACTTGTATTATTCATGAAGCCACTACTCATGTTCTCGTAATGTTAAAATGTTGTAGGTCGTGATTTGAACTGTGTGCTACTAGTTTGCGTAACTTATCTCAGGTAACTTATAAGCTATCTCAGGCAAGGTTTCAAAGTTGTTCTTAGATAAATTTCAATATATCCAAGGACAATCCTGAAAACATCTGTTTAAAATATTTTTGTATGGTCCTAAGGACAACGTTTAATCCGAAAAATCGTAACAAAATTATTAATCCATTTGAGTATTTTATGTAAGAAGAAGCAAGTATTTGACCACCATCTCTCCTGATAGAAAGTGACGATGCGGCTGAAGAAGGTATATGTTTTCCTAGGAAATACCTATTCACTCTAAGCTTATACCGTTCGGAGAACAAAGACGCAGGCAATGAGTTTCATTCAGTAAACGTACAAGAAAAGCGCTTCAAGTGAACTGGAGGTATGTCAATCATAAATTATTCGTTTGACAGATTGTCTCGATGTTATAAAGAAGAAAGATATTAGTTTTGAGGTCTGATAAATGTTAACACCAGGTCTTTCCTAAGATTATTAGTACTTTTATTTTACCTGCTTTGGAAAATAATCACGGGACTGGACGCGCTGAATACTATATAATGGCGGAAGTTTAAAAGTTTATAAATCTGTTGAATAAATTCATAATTAGTTTTGTTAACACTTTTAGGTATAAACCTTGCCCTCTTCTGCTATATTTTCAAAGCCTTCTATAGCCTTCTAGCTAATTCGATAAGTTCAAAGACTTGCTCCTGGAATATTAACGTAACTTTTTGTCACACATTGTAGTATTTTTGAAAATGTTTATTATAATAATCCAAATATAAAAGCTTTAAACGAACACCGAACTTTAAAAACAAAATGAAGCCCATCTTAACTTCGGAAATCATAACTTCTGATTTATGCATTTATTTTATAACAGCACAATTTAGGTCTAACCTGCCATTGACCACACCATCACTAAGTAACAGGCGAACTGCTCGCTGGCGTAGTTAGGTACGCGTAAGCTTTTAAAGCAGCGGGTATCTGATTCGATTACCGGTGTAAATGTTTCCGGCACCCACGTCAAAGTCATCGAATTTGATGTTAGGATGTGAGTGTGAAAGCGTTTGTGTTTATCAAAAACTATCCAGTGTAAAATAAGTCAATAACTTTCACGAGTGCCTCTTTGGGGCTCAATAAAATTTTGAGTAACAACAAAAAATAATACGTTAATTTCTGTTTTGCTAGAAGTCACATTCGATAAAATTGATATTAATCAAGATGGCTGCTACGAACTCTATAGAATAGATATAACAAATCTCAGCACATCTGTTTCTTCAGACCCTATATCAACTAGTTCGTTAGTCCACACTTACGGTAATACCGTACCGATAAATAAACTCCGAAGTGAACTTACACTGGCATTCAAGTGGCGTGGTAACTGGGACACAGTACCTGTGCACAGTAACTGGAACGTTGGTAACACTTCTAGATGTTGTAGATCGGAGATAAAGGTTCGGAGATGGATTTCTACGAAGTAGACTAGATAAGGTAATGCTATAAGGGAGAGTTTCGTGTTCTAAGTAGGATTTTACTATTGACATATGTACTTTCACATCCCTTGAAATTATAATTTTAATGATGAAGTTTCTATTTCCACTTATTTTACCTAATTGTGCCACATATCGTATATAATAATAATAATCAAAATTATGATTTTGACGCTTTGAAAATAACTGACTACCTAGTCCTCAAATCGATATTTGCATGTCACGACCAAGTAATGACCAAGTTATGGCCGAGTTATAACCAAGTTATGACTAAGTTATAACCAAGTTATGACCAAGTTATGTCCAAGTGTGTGAACTACTGATACACTTAATCCTACATATGTTTATATCAATACAGCAACAATGAAATTCATTCATTTCATTTCGGTTTTAGATCATAGGTTTTTATGTCCTAGCTCTTAATAATAATACGTTGTTTTTAATCATATATGGCAACTATGCGTAGGATATTAGTCAAGTTTGAACGTGGAAACTAGTCAGGAGCTAGTAATATAACTAATTCTTTCTGGCTCCTGCCTAGCTTCCAATTCTACTAATATTATAAATCCGAAAGTTTGTGAGTAAGTGTGTAAGTATGTTTGTACTTCACGCTTTAACGGCTTAACGGATTTGGATGAAATTTGAAATGTACATAGCTTATACCTAGGATTAACACGTAAGCAACTTTTGACTCGATAATAGCGGGTGAAGCCGGGGCATGTCTCGTTTACCATATAGCTTAGATTTCAACGGTGAACTTCAACTGTGTTACAGATAGACATCTTATATAATAGGTATTGTATAAAAATAAGGAAATTTTTTTCGTCAAGTTATCCTAGAAGGTCAGTTCACATTATAGGTGTAGAATTTATACCACCCCCACTATTTATTATTATTTATCTATAGGTGAAATCTAATAAGTCTTTTTAACATTTTTTAAAATTGAAACCTGGTACAGTTCTAATGTTATTAAAAATAGAAAATGGTAATGGACGTGAAACGAAAATACTGTTGTCACTTTGATTAAAATATTTTTCAGGGGTTTTTTCATTTCTATCAAATTTTATCCGTATTTTGATAGGACTAGAATGTTTTAACTGATCCGCCCATTTACCAAAATAAATAGTCCCAAAAATATGATCTTTACCTGCTAAAGGCATCGACTAAAAAAAGACTAAGCTAAAGAAAGTGAGACATTCGCGTTTAAATTGAATTGAAGTAAATAAATTTAAAACCATAATTTAAAAAATCACATCCATATATTTTTTTATTGAAATGTACCAAGAGAACATATTTTAATCAGAGGGTCGATACTAAAATTATATTATCCTATAATAATAAAAAAACTCTTACGTTTTAACGTCTCGAAGTCTATTAACGTTTCTTATAATAATTCTGATTCCCAAAAGCTACTTCTAGAAACTGCATGCATCTGTGCGGCATTGCATGTTACTTTTTATTCAACACTGTCACATAAAATTTTACGATCAATAAAATACTCACATTAAGATAAGATGCTTAGCTAATTGTGTGATATTTTGACAGTTTCAGAAGATTCAGAAGTGATGTTTCGTCTATAGCAGATCGCATAAAATTTTATCGACTTTTTTCTGTATTATATACGCTATGATTAATACGTCTCTTACAGCTTGAGTTTCCGGTAAAGGTAACATCGTGATTGAATCTATCATTGTAAGATGTTTTGTGCTCGCCTTGCTCGGCTAGCTTCTCTGTATCAAAATATAGTCGTAGTTTATCACCTTCTAGTAGAAACATCTCGGCATACTCTTAGTGGTGTTCCTAAAATCAATCAATCTAAATCGTTTATTTACATGGGCACCAAAGAGGCAGTCATAAAAGTTAATGACTCTATGGCTAGATTCGCTATATTATATCTCGAGAAGAATCTGACAAGAAACTTGATGGCATATTTTCATTCATTCAGTCTGATATGACTAATACATAAATTATATTAACCTAGCCATATATTACATTAAACTAAAAACTAAATTAAAATTAAACACAAAAACTATAATTAGATATAAATATGTACAAAACTTAATCTAATAGACCGCTACCAGTAAGCAAAGTACCCAAAATGCTGGCAGCATTGCCACGTTGAATGGCAATACTCAATCTCTGTCCAAAATATTTGCCAGCATTTTGGTCACGAGTTGCTTCGACCAAACGCTTTATTAAACCTAGGCATATCTAAATTATGTAGTCGCCGGAAAGCGCATGTGCAGTTGGCCTCCATGCATTCTTGTCATAAATGTAAACATTCGTTTTATAACAAGCTTCTAGCAGCTATCATCAACCATGCTTGCTTAGAAGATACCTATGCACTCTGAACTTAAATAATCCCAGATTGTAGCGTTTAAATATCAATTACGCTAGCTTGTATTCCGCTCTTTTACTGTACGGATGATGAATATAGAAGTAAAACGCTTCAATCGAACTGGATTTATGGCAACCATAAATGGATGATTTTTTACAGTATAACTTGTTGTTAGATGGTTAAAAGGGTTCAGAAGTATTTCACACGCACAGATGGAATTATGCAAGTGCGTTGCTAAAAGTCACGCTAGCGTCTGGTGTGGCGTGTACCTATACTAATTTCATGCTTACATGAAAACAATATCTGACTCATAATACCTACCGTTGTCTTATCTTTTAAAGGGGCTATAAGCGTCTATTTATCTATTTATTTATAACACGTCCTATCTTATCTGCCTTAACGATTTAGTATCAAATTCGCTATTAACAGGTAACTATCGCCCAACATCAATAAAAATGGGATATAATATATCCCATTATTTTTAACAGCTGACGATATTTTAGCATCTCGTGAACTGAATAAGAATTAGGAATTTAATAAACATTACGTTTTCTATACTTATCTGTTCAACCCACGTGTGTAGTGTGAGAGCTAGTGCTTAGATTAAAAACGACATGTGGCTTACAAAAAAGTTCTAATTTAAAATGTAAGTTAGATAGATTTGTTATTAAAATTAATTAATTACCTTTGTCTGACAAAACATTTCAAATTCTGAACATGAAAACAACATTTTCGGAGAAGAGCGTTGGCAGCTGCGACATATTTTAACACTTCTGCAGGTGTCTCAAGCGACGTCTACTAACGTTTTATAAGGATGTCTGAAACCATCTATCAAAACAGTTTGAAACTACTACCATTTTTTTTGGTTCACGATAGGCAAACTTTTGACCACCATCTCACCTGATGGAAAGCGACGTTGTCTTCAACGATGGAGCAAGCTTGCCCCTATTCACTCGCGACCATTTTACATTCAACATTTACTATTTCATTCACAATAGACCAGTCGTACCGCATTAGAAGGTTTTGAAGAAACTTGAAACGCAGTACGAAATGTTTAATAACATTTTTGAAAATGTTCGTGTCTCGGGTGTGATATGTAAATGTTTCCGGTACCCAAGATACAAGTCTTTGAACTTAGTGCGGGGCTGTCAATGCGACTGCGTTAAGTTGTCTACCAAATTTCTATATATTTAACTATTTAAAAAAAAGGTGGTACGGAAATAAAAACAAAAAACCTCCTCGCCTATAAATAGTAACGCACGCACCTCATCGAAATGATATTCAAGTTCTAAATCAATCTCTCAATACTATTACTTTGTATAATTGCTCCTTCTCATTAAAATAAACATTTGAATTGATTCATTGGAATATAATTTAAAGGTCTCTTTACACTTCCAGTTTATTTATATTTTATGAGAGTAGCTAAAATCTGAGACAAGAGGCAAGTTTGTCCAGTTTTATATACAATAAAAATGTCTTCAAATCAAATGAATGCGTATTCCATTTCATTCCACTATTAGATTATAAATCATATGCAATAAATGGAACATATGCAGTTATCCTACAAATATTAAGTATAATATTAGTAGGATTAGTATCTTAATTTAAAACGTTAAAAAAGTGTTGCCTTTTTATAAACACAAAAATACTAAAAATAAAGTTAAAAATAGACAGTCCAATAATTTGTAGCTTTTTCTACTATCAACTTATTTGAATAAATAATATTAAAAATCAAAATAAAACATTGAAAACAAGATATACAACTTGTCATAGTACAATATATCTAATACTCTGGTTTGATTTATGTATTTTGTGTGTTTTCTTGGCCAACCAAGAAAAAGAAAACGCACAAATATCAAACCTTCCGTACAGTGTGCACGGACCTTAAATGAAAGTCTTAACGAATGTCTTAACTGTTTTCAAATAATAAATGGCCCTCGAAAATACATTTTAATGAACATAATGTTAGTTTCTAGTTTAATTCCGACTTCTATCGAATATTCCGAAATTAGTGTAATTATAATCAGACGATCTTAATGAATTTTAATAGTGACCAAATGAAAGTTATAAAATTATTGATTTTAATTCGTATCCGTGATATATAGGTAAGATAAATCATGTTATAATTAAGTTTAATTTGAAATTAAATTCTGAGAAACTAAATGAAATTATACATCGAACTGCTTGCTGGTGAAGTTAGTTACGCGTCTAAGCGAGTATCGGGTTCTATTCCTGGTGGGAACACAAGGTAAATTTATGTTTCTAGGTATGATTGCGGATGTGATGGTGAATGTTTATGACACCTACTATGAAAGTCCTGGAACTTAGTGTTAGCGTGTGAAAACGTTTATTTGCTGTTATGTTTTTTTTTAATAGTAAGGTGCAGTTACTAAATCTTGAGTGCTTTTTAATTAGCTGCACTTATAATAAAATTTTAAAACTTATAACGAGTTGAATTATTTTATCATGGCTTATGTATTTTTGAAAACGTGAATTATTTATTTCAGATAATTTTAATCTCGCTAAATCATCAATTATTTATTTTAAACAAAAAAAAATATTTGTATCGAAAGTTTATAAGCCATGGTTTAAAAACCTGGCTACTAGTACTAAATAGATTTCTATAATATTCAAGTAAAAATTACACAATTTAACCCTTTACTTTACAATCGGTTAATTAGTTTGGACGTTGCGTAAGGAACAAACAAACATATTATTATACAGATACATACCATAGGTACTTACATAAATAAAGTAAAGTTTTTTTCACACTCTTTCCTCCCCCCCATCCCCCCTACTTTTTATTGCGATTGTAGTATTTTTGTATTAAAATATCCAAATAAATTAACCGTCGTTCATTAACGTGAAGTCAAGTAGTGAAGTGATGCGTCACTTCGACATTTACTAATTTTATTCCAGATAGGCAAAGTTTGAAACCGATTGCAACAAAGATAGGTAATAAGGGGTCTGGCCGCTGTTAAAAAGTCCAGTAACCATAGAAGTAAACGTGAAAGAGGTTCTTAAAACACTTCTTTACATGGCATTGCAACGGATGCAGGGTACAGCTAGTGTTTGTGTAACATCGTTGTTGAGAAAAAAACAAAATGTTTTCCGTTGATATAAAAAGTAGATATTCAAGTATGTTAAAATAAAAAAAATAATTTAACATTAATCGTAAGTTTCAATGTGGTCATTGTTTGCTATCGTTCAAAGTTTTATAAAACCTACCTATGCTTATATATTATTTATTAACTAATTTGTTGATATCTAGAGCTGTAATAAATAATAATAATATGTTATCTATAAGTGCTCTTTTAATGTTGTTAAATAGATATTCTCAGAAAGTCTCCATCAGTATTTTATTTTTTATTTTATCTATATCATTTTTAAATATTTTATATATAAGCTATTCCACGACTCTATTAGTCAGAGAGTGGGTATATGCTCTACAATAAAATAAAGTACGTATATAATTTTTTAATTCTTATTCCAAACAATTTCTCGTTTGCAAACTTTAGTTTTACGATCGAAGAAACAATAAAAGCTTAGAGCAGACATTGCATCATTAAACATAGAGAGCAGATAAAACCCGCGCGTTAATGGCATGTAAATTTAGAGTCGTTAAAATATATAAACTCTTCATGTAAGAGCTAGAAAATCAAAACTTTGTGTTTAAGTCTAGAGCTTATACTTAAATTTCTGCTTATGCTCATTTATAAACAGTGTTTTGCTTCTATATTCATATTATAATTATTGTGCGAACCGCAAAGGAATGGAACTCACTGCTTGAGTCGGTATTTCTTGATAAGTACAATATGGGAAATTTGAAATCACGAGTATATAGGTATCTTCTAGGCAAGCGTGCTCCATCGTCAACCACATCGTCACTGGTGAGATAGAGGTCAAACGTTTGCCTACTCTGAATAAATAAAAAGTTTTTATGTAGAAAGAAATATTTTGGTAATATAATAAGTTTAACGTCTGTCTGTCTTTGGCATCGTAACTTCCAAACGGCTGAACCGATTTCGATTTGGTTTTTAATTGTTTGAAAAGTGGCTTAAAGTGTTCTTAGCGAGTTTTGGTGAACCAGTGTAGTAGCTTTTCAGTGGCGTCGTGAGTATTAAAAAAAATACACTTGTTTTTAACAGATATATATAATTTTCATTTTTACAGCCCCATACTAGGTACAAAGACTTGTATCGTGGGTGCTGGAAACAATCAAAATGCTCACACAATCAAACCAAAAATAAGAAACACAATTAATATTAATTGTTGGCTAGGATTATTAGTGCTCCAGCTTGGAATCAAACCCAATACCCATAGCTTAAAAAATAAATACTAGCACATTGTACGAACCAGATCGTTTCAGTTCTGTTATTATTTAAGTCTAACGCCATCTTTCAAAACTATATTATTATAATAATTATACTGCTATTATTATGATACTTCTTAACTGGGTGTCTATAAAAATACACCATTTAGGTAGTCGATGATATCAACTGACACTTCCTACATATTTTTCTTTAAAAAATTCCTAAGTATTATTGTTGTAAGTAATATTTTAATAGCAATACAAAATATTGGGTGTGTTTTATTATATCCTAAGCGTTTGGAATTAAGTGATGTCACTTTATTGGTTTATTGTCATTAAACTCCTTACTACTATTTACAGTTAGGTAACCGAGTATACTCGGTTCTTGCATATTTCTTCTAGCTATAGCTCGGCGGTAGATCGTGCGAGTTAAATTCGTACGCATCCTGGTTCATATCCCGCTTGGTCACCACAGACATTTTCAATTTATGTGCAGAATTCGCACTTGAGATGATAATGGTGAAGAAAAATATTGTAATGATACCGGTATGTCTAAGGATCACAACTTTCGACATAGCAGTGTTTCAAGCCAGCGTAGTTTATAGTCAAGAGATTCACTTAGAGGGAGAAGGAAGGCTTGAGTCCCAGTAGTGGGAATAAATATATATAAAAGAATTGCATTAATATACAATTCCAATGTCGAAATAAATAACTTTATACGGGTTTTATCGCAGAAAGCGTTCCATATATCGTGAATAAAATAATTTTAAATATACGTAATAAAATTCAAATTTTTTTTTATATCCAAACAGTAACAATTAAGTAAACCTAAAAAAAACATTGTTTTATTATATTGGATTGTATACACCAAATATTTGCATGATCATAATATTATAATTATTAAAAAAACAGAATTAATTTGGACATGAGAATTGCTTGACTTTTAAGGATTCGGTTTATAATAAAAGTAGTAAAGATACACATAAAAAGCTTAAAATATAGATACCCCAAAAATATACCTTATTTAAATAAACGATCAGTTCAAAATTAAACGCACTTAAAAATATTCCTAAACAGAAGCGTAACCTAAAATCGTGTTACGTTAATCAGCTCAAATCCCAAGCTTCCCGTCTATGCGTGACAAATCATATCATTAATCAACCTCTAGCTCCCGGACTAACATTAACTTTGCCACACAAGCTGCGCAAACTTACCTTTGCACTTACTTATCAGTCTTTAAATATCACGATCTTAACTCTAAAGAATAAAACCTATTTTCGTATAACGAATTAAGATAAAAAAAACGTTTGCACAAATATTGTTTAGCACCAAAGTGTCAAAGAGGACAGATGGCCTGTAAATACTTATTAATGATGTCGATGGTTTTGAGAATATGATAAATGATGTTGCGGTCGGAGGAATGTATTATCATCTTGAAATATATATATATATATTTTATGTTGGGTAGGCAAGCATTTGACTACTCAAACCTGATAGAAAGTGACGATGCGGCTGAAGATGGGACATGCTTGCCTAGAAAGTACTTATTCACTCTAGACTTAAAACACCCTGATTGTACAGTTCAGGGAACAAAGACGCAGTCAATGAGTTCCACCACAATATGGAATAGAGAAAGATACCAGGTGATTACGAGAAGATGTATTCGGAATATTTTAATAACTTTTAAGGTACTTAAATGTGAATGAAAAAAAAAGAATAAAAAGATAGGCATTTTTAAGCAATAACATATCATATTACTTACACCTAATTCAGTTATCAATTAAGTTATTGCATGTTTGAACATAAACACATGTCATTAAATACAAAATGTATACACATACATGTAACTACGATTAAAAAACAATTGTAAATACGTAGCTAAAATAAATAAATCAAAAAGTCAAACAAATGCAATTAAACTAAAGTTTCTACATTATCAACGCAACTGCAATCATTTCGGCACTAAAATCCTCAATTACCAAGTGATTAAACCTAGGTTTTACTAGAGTACTTAAATGCTAACATAATTTAGACCACCTAGGAGGCCTAAAATATACCAGGTATTGCGTTAGAGGTCGTAAAATGAGTGTTAGTTGCCGTGTGGTTTTAAAAGTGGGCACGTGTTACACTGTACTGTATCAAATATAGTTTATTTTAATGCAACGTTTTGATGAAGTTTGGCATATAAAGTTGGTAGCTAGTAAACTTTTAATATTTATTTAAGTGGGCAAAGCGGCGCTCACGTAAAATTATTAATAAAATAAAATTTCTAAATAAAGGATATTTATTTTACGAATCTACAAGACAGTCGTAAGACCAATTTTGGTTTATGGTTGCGAGGCATGGACATTGACTCTCAAAGAGGAAAATAAGCTTCTGATAGCGGAAAGAAAAGTCTTGCGAAAAATTCTTGGACCTACACGTACAGAGGATGGATTGTGGAGAGTCAAGAAGAATAGAGAAGTTGAAGAAATCTTTGGTGAACCAAACATCATAGGCGAGATAAAAGCCCATAGACTGCGCTGGCTTGGTCATCTAGAGAGAATGGGTGCGGATCGTAACGTCAAGAATGCGTATTTGGGAAAGCCGTATGGGCGCAGACCAGTGGGTCGGCCAAGGTATCGCTGGATCGACGAACTGGAGGCGGACTTGCGTCTGCTTCAAACCCACAACTGGCAAGAAGTTGCGCAGAACCGAGACCAATGGCGTTCTCTTATCTCGGAGGCCAAGGCCCACTTTGGGTCGCTGAGCCAGCGGAGTAAGTAAGTGAGTAAGTAAATAAAGGTCGAGAACAATGAAATAATAAATGTAGTGTTAGAAAAGAAATGAATAATAAAGTCTCGATTTATTACTGACATATGAGTAAAACTCATAGTTTAAAACATTCAAATAAAAATTTGGCAAAGTTTCTTACCTAATAATAATATTAAAATATTGTAAAAAAACCTTTGCTTAAGAAACAATAATAATAAATAAAGAGAATAATATTAAAATAAATGGAATATTTTATACTTAATAAGTGATAAAAGAAGAATATTATATTATTATTATCGCTATTAAATATACAGATAAAAAAACCTATTGTCAAAAAAACTATTATCATCATGTACATGAAAAGGAGAGCGCATCAGCTAGCATATTTATTCTTATAATATTATGTTTTAAATGACCTTAAAATATATTCTAGTTCTATGTGACAAGCGCCCAAAAGACGATATAAAATCTATTTTATCTCAATGACACTCATAGAAGGGAGAAGAGCTAGTTTACACCGAAGCGATCATTAGAATGTTCACAATAAAACCAGGGTATAAACATGCCAGTAGTTTTGCTTTGTAATAAAAGCTTTAAGGTTGTTTTTATATCGTTTCCCACTTTTTATTTTATGAGTTTTATTTATGAAAGTTTGTATAGTTTTTGTTTGTTTCACCACATTGTCATTTTCTAAAAGATTATATAAAATTGGCATAAGTAAATAATAGAAAAAACTATGCAAAACCTATTAATACAGGTAAATTACTTTTTTTTTTTTAAATTAATATATACGATAATTTTAGAATATCGGTGTGTCATAATATAAATAATGTTTTAAAAAAAACCGCTTTTATAAGTTTATTATAACGGTCCAATTGCCTATATTCCCTAAAACTATATACAGCGAAGACCTAAGTTACCTACAAGACATCGAGCTTATAGGTAACTTGATTTTTTAGAACATAATCTGGGTTTATACTCAGATTCCAGTGGCTTCGCTCGCGTGCTTATTATAATTATGACATAAATAATCTCTTTACCAAATTTTATCAAAATCAGTCTAGTGGTTTTGCCGTAAAAGGTAACGAAAGACAGAGAAACATATACAATAGCTTCCGGACTACAGATATCGATGTGAAGTGTGATGAAGGACTAATCTTACAAGATCAATAAGACTATTTATTGACCTTTAATTTACAGACAATCTTGTTAGAAAACTTATTAAAAATATTTTTTCTAACCTAAATACCGACTTCAACAGTCACTATAATATCGATCACCTTTTGTAGATATTATTAACAAATCCAAATATGTATATATTTATATATGTATATATTTATTATTTCAACTTAAACTATTTATAACCACTCTCGTCAATTGCATTAGATTATAAATTATTCAAAAGAACAAAATAGCAATCAAACTGTATACCGTATTCGTTCCAACGTATCGATATTATAATCGATTCGCTTGTAATTGTCGGTAATGGCCGAATTCGAGCAAGGTGTCGATATAATGATACAGGCGTTACTTGCAGATTGAAGGTGGTCGAGCAAGGGTTACCGCTAAAGTCGAATGTAAGCACTGTAAATATCACCAAAATACCAATTCAAGTAACTCTAAAATGATTATCATCTCTTCTATTTCATGATTACCATGATAGTGCTTTTTGGAGAGATTGTATCTCTGTAACAGTATAAAATGATCTTTGTAAATGTGTATAGCACGATACAATTCATACGCATGCTTTTCATATTTTCAACCCCGCACTATACAAGCCTTAGAAAGACTTGTATCACGATAGCCGAAAACATTCACATCGCACACGATCACGCCTAGAACTAGATGTATACAAATTTCGTTACCAAAGGAAAATTTTGCTCCTGCCGCGAATTGAACAATAACATTTTAATAATTGTTTTAATACCCACTGCACCAATTGGATTATTTTCTAATAATTGACCAGCTAATTGGAAGCTTATACGTTAATAGCTATTTATATTTTATACATACCTATAGCAAAATCTAAAGATTCTACTTGCATTTCCAAATATTTATTTTGATAAGAAAGGTAATTTTGTTAAAAATAAAATTTCATTTACGGCAATGTTACATTAGCGATTAAAAGCATACAAAAAAAATACTTATGCATATTTCTTATTACATAACAAAAAAAAACTAGTGTTCATTATGTAGGCACCCTTGTAAACCTGATAGACCTCGTAGCGTGGTCCGCCTGGTCGGACGCAACTGTTTGACAATGTTAAGCAATGTGCAGTAAGAACAATGCTTGGACAGATCACGGTTTATTGTGATATTCAGCTGAGTCTTACCGTGATTCGTTTCATACGAAGCACGCATTGTTTTGAGACTAATTTCGGAACGGAATTTCGTTGGTGCTCCTTGACTAATCGAGTACGCGCGTAGATCGTCCGGCGTTCATCAAGAGTTCATCTCAAAATTGTTGTTTGATTGAAAGATTCGTAAGTTTACCCATATTAAGGACAAACGCTAAGATACTGGACGGTCTACGCGCGTACTCGACTAGTGAAGGAGAAACCGACTGTTCCGAAACTAGTCTCGAAACAATGCATTAAAACAACTGTGAGTGAAATAGTATAGATCTAGGCAAGCTTGCTCCATCGTCAACCACATCGCTTACCATCAGGTGAGATTGTGGTCAAAAGTATGCCTATCTTGAATTAAAAAAAAACATTTACTCTTAATCGAGCAACGTTTGAAGTCAGTTGAAATACTTTCCATCATCCTGACATTCATTGAAATACTTAAATGATCATAATTTTAATCAAAACAGCATTTCGATTTCGACTCGATCAAAACTCGATATGCAATGAATCGATGATTTTTTCGGTGCATTTGATCGATATATTATATTCAGTTGCGTCATGCATTACGATTCGTTATCTTTTCCTTATAATTATTTCTACCGATCAACCTGTCATGTCTGATAATGATACGGAAAATAATAACCTCTTTTTTTGTTGCAGGTATGGATGAGGTCGTTTTTTAAAGTACTTTGGATTTGGAAAGGTGAGGCCCATAAGATAACTGCAATAATGGAAAATCTTCAATCATTTATTTCGAGCTCGTACACAAAGTGCTTTGAATTCTAAAGATAATTTAAGAAACACATAAATGAGACCAAAAAAGCTGCATAGGAGGCTTGTGCCAGAATGACTAATTTAAACTAAAATAAGACGTTGCCAATGTTTAAAAAAAGAATTGAAAAGCAAAGAGAAGAGCGCATTGCAATCCCATACGAGAAACGCGTAATAAGGAATAATTAATTTCGTAATATTTATATCTATTACATTCAGTAACACAATGTTATTGTAGAATAAGTGAGCTTAGGAACCAGTAGGAGCAATCTTGAGTTTATTTATTTATTTGGTTACATAAAAATAGTAAGTTAACAGTAAGTAAATACCAAAGCGCTAACTACATTAAATATTTTGTAAGAAATAAACGTAGATTGCTTAGAATGGCTCCAAAATTGTCACTGAAAATGTCGACTTGTTGGAAATCGCGTGATCGAGTTGAGAAAAAGAGTCTTTTGTTCCACTGTTTAAAATAATTTATCATGAGATTTTTTTTAAGTGTCGGTTGGTATGTCAACATGCGTAATTTTTTACCCTCTTCTGTGGTCAACTTTACCAAAGTGTACAAAGTGACGACGCAATGCAACACTCAAAGAGTTTTCTTGTTTCTGAGTGAAATATACAATGATTCGCACTGCCCTAAATTATGGCGCACCCAAGATTTCACCTCGCACTGAGATTATACATTATTTGTACAGGGCGAATGCGTATCGGCAAATTTGCAGAGCCTCTGCCGAGCCGTTATGTTGGAATTGTTGGCTTTTCACACAAGCAGAGATGCAGACGGGCGAAAAAAACGCTGAACGCGTCGAGTTTTACATCGATGAAAAAAAGAAAGCGTAATTGGATAAACTTTGATTGGTACTTACGAGTGTAATGTAATTCATAATTCTATGCAAATTATATTATTTTCTGATACAACGGTTTGCTATTAGACGTGCCTATTTCTAATTAGAAAATTGGCGTATTGAAGGTTTTTCTAACACGACTAGTTACCATAACGTTTAATACGCATCAATCGTAATTAAATTATAATTGTGTTACATTCAAATTTTTTTACTAATATAAATGTGTGTCATACATAGTTGAACTTAAAGTTTAATTTTATATTGCAAACTAGCTGTCCCGGCGACCTTCGTTCCGCCTAACAGTCAATGAATGTGCATGTTTAGGATGACGTATGAGAAAATGGAAAGCATGTCGAAATGTAAAAAAAAATATGTACGTTCCTAAAAAGTATCCTATGTCCGTCTCCTGGTTCTAAGCTACCTCTTCACCAATTTTCAGCTAAATCGGTTCAGCCGTTCTTGAGTTATAAGTGGAGTAACTAACACAACTTTCTTTTATATATTTAGATATTAAGATTTTTGAAAGATTAAAGATTGATTGTATAATACACTTTATGCTAATACATTGGAATATTATCACTTTACAATCATATCAGACAAAATCGATATTTACCAACACCTAACAGTAAAAACTGTAAAGTAAAGTTACCTATATATAAACTTAAACCATAAACAAATTCACCATGAACTTTGTCATGTTGAAAGTTACAAACTCGAACCATTTAAATTGATTAACACTATCAATCAATTTATTCATAATAATAATAACGCCAATAACTTTAAAAACTCCCGTCTACCAAAACCCAATTTGAATAAAGAGCGTACCTCAACAAACATTGCTCATCGCTGTACTCTCATATTGACGGAAAACAAGCTCAACGACCATTCAACTTTGACCTCTCACAATCTCTTGAGACTCCTCGATCCGTTCCCTCTTTAGAACAAACTCTTCCGCTTAGTTATAGACAAGAGGGCGTAAGAAGTTCAACTTACGCTGGGATAATAACATGTGTTAGGTTTTTAGAAACGAGATCGTAAGGCGTTTATTGTTTGACATGCTATTACTAAGCTGGTTCGAATGTTGCTTTGATGGAGCCGCAAATCTATGGTATAGTTTATGAAATGTTACTTTGTAGATAGCTTTAGATTCCACCTGGCTAAAGAGGTAATAAGGGATTCCAATACGCTATAAACTATACTAGGAACATGGTAGATAAAGTGTAGGCAAATTATGTCAGTACAATATTATACACAGTATAATACAAAACTTGCACCAAATAAAATAACATAAAAAAATAATCATATTATTTATATGAGCGGACTTATCGCTAAAAGCGATCTGTTCCAGTCAACATTTGGATGGGAAAAGAGAAAAACATTTTGTCAGTACAACGAGACAAAATGGCGACGGGTTTTAATAGCAGTTGCTAAGTAAGGACTTTTATTGTAAGAACCGTAAATTACGCAAGCTCGCAGTAGCGCGGTATTTGCGGCTTAGTTTGAAGGAAAAAACAATGCATCGACTTTGATAATCAAAACAAAGTTTTTTTTAATTCTAGCCACAAATTAATATAAAAGACGTCTTGTTATTAGAACATCACACCCAGAACCAGAAGCACAAATTTTCCTTGAACAGAAAAATTGTGGTGTTGCCGGGAATTAAACCCAAGACATGAGGAGTAGAAAGGCGGGCACTGCGCCATCAGGGACAATCTGACAATGGAGATTAGTTTTGTAAACAATTATCTATTAATCGTCATTTTGTAAAGGGGACAAATAATGAAAGCGGGCAACGGACTAACTAAAACAACAAGATTTCAATCAGAGGGCAATGATCTTTAATTTTTTATGATATTTTTATGATAAACTAGGTTTCCCGGCGACCTTCAGTCCGCCTAACAGTCAATGAATGTACATGTTTAGGAAGCCATACCCGGCATGCGTTACAATGCCACGTGACTATATTATTACCTCTTTCATGTTTATGTTTGCCTAGTAATTTACCAAATCCAAATAACGTATGAGAAAATGAATTGTATACAAAAATTTAAAAAAAATGTGACGTTCCTAAACGTGAACGTGACGACTTTCTTTTATATATATAGATAGAATAATAGGCAAAATCAGAAAGGGGGCAACAAACAGACCATTGTAACTTTGTCTATAATTTCCTGATTTTATTATATTCTCTACACACTAGATGGTTGGACATATTGTGATATGTTCAGTGTTTGTTCACTCATAAAAACTTCAAATAATCACAGTATTATTATAAATCCGAAAGTTTGTGTGTTCTCCACGCTGTAACGACTAAACGGATTTGGATGACATTTGGAATGTACATAGCTTATACCTAGGATTAACACATAGTCTTTTTAACTTGATAAACGCAATCGAAGCTGCGGGGCACGGTGATATATAAATAATGGTCAGGTGTAAGGGTAACCTTCTTTTATAGACTGCTAGCAGCGTCCCGCGGCTTTGCCCGCTATTATCAAGTTAAAAAGTAGTCTGTGTTAATCCTATGTATAATCTATGTAAATTCCAAATTTCATCCAAATCCGTTCAGCCGTTAAAGCGTGAAGAGGGAACAAACATACATACACACACACTTAAACACAAACTTTCAGATTTATAATACAAATACAAATACAAATAATTTATTCATTTTGTCTTACTCGTATTGATCAGGTTTTAAACTAGGTTTAAACTAGGTTTATATACTGTTATTAGTTATATAATAAAAATAAAATATTATGTTTAATACATGTTAAAAATTCTAATAATCGTAAAACTCCGTTTAAAAAGTTTTCCTATGTTTCAGGCAATTTATAAAATTCCTGGATGCTATAGAAAGTGTGTTCTAGTAGCCATTTTTTAATTCTTACTTTAAAGCTGCCGGTGGTAGGTGCATTACGCACGGTTTCGGGTAGCCTATTACATACATACTTGGAATTTCCATTTTATAAATACACGTGAGATAGTATAAATCGTTAGAAGCACTATAACGTTATAATAATTACTTAACAAGTTGATTTATTTAGGATATCACGCCATTAACATTTAAGTGACATTTCAATAGTTTCGCTAACCAGTAGCTGGTAATAACCATAAATTGTCAGTAAACTAAATTTACTTATCTGATTCATATCTAAATATGTAAGCATAATCAATAAAATTATAAATATCAATGCGCCCCGTGTATTTATCCGCGTTTGCCCAGGATCCGTGGGAATTCCAAGATAAAAAAGTGTGTGTTAATCCAGGATGTCAGCTACCTCCATACCAAATTTCATCATAATTGGTCCAGCCAGTTTGAGTGTGAAGAAGTGATAAACACACTTATAAACTCTTGTCTTTATAATTTTAGTGTGATATTAAAATCGTCGGCCAAATAACAATATTTGACAAACGCAAATTTGTAAGTCATTTTAGACTATGCATGTTTACCTCCCTCGACAACATCATCAACATTTGAAATGAAATTAAAATCTATTTGTCAGATTGTGGTTTAGTATAAGTATTTTTTTCCACATGATCTACCGTTTGTGTACACACATTGTTGTCCGGCAGGTTCAATAAAATTATGGCTTAATCTAAATATATATAACTCAAAGGTGACTGACTGACTGACATAGTGATCTATCAACGCACAGCACAAACCACTGGACGGATCGGGCTGAAATTTGGCATGCAGGTAGATGTTATGACGTAGGCATCTCCTAAGAAAGGATTTTGATTAATTATATCCCCAAGGGGATAAAAGAAGGGATCTATACCTATTAATAATAATACTTCTTAACGCGAGCGAAGCCGCGGGCAAAAGCTAGTTATTAATAAAACAAAAGTGTGAATCTCTGTGAAGGGATAAGCTCGTCTTTGTACATCTTTTGTTATGGCCTTATTGTACAATTGTTTATCAATGTGTGTACAATAATGAATATAAGAACTTTAGAGTTAAATAATTTTAATCAAATATTCAACGTCAGAATTAACGAAACTAAACAATGAGTCAGCGAAGACAGTTATTTAAAAAAGAAAAAATGTAATGTCAAACTAGCAAGCTAAGCTTAAAAAACCGACTTCATCGATTATTTTTCGGTTTTGACTCGACCGATTTCGATAAAATTTATATGGAACCTCTGAAGTATACTCTACCGAACAAAAAAAATCGTTAAAATTCGTTTCATAATTGCCGGCGATATGGCTTAACGTACATACAAAAAAAAACACAAAGTCGAATTAAGGACCTCTTTTTTTGAAATCAGTTGATAAGAAATAATGGTACCATTTGAATTATTATAAACACTGTCATGCCAATATAACTTCTAGAAATTATCTTACTGAATTGAGACTTAATCACATGGCCAAATGCTAAACTACAAATGGTTGACCTGCTTATAAATTTTAAAACACAATCAGTTGTACGTAACAAAATTGCACACCACTCAATTGAAATGCTCAACCCAATTAAAATTTAGTTATTGAAGCTGTCAATTATTAAAAAAATAAATTAATAAGCAGCAGGTTGACCTGACCTTTAATTGCTTTGACATGGGGTTTTGTTGTGTTATACGCTTTGCATGTCAGTTAATTAACAAAGGGGTGATTTGAACGGTCAATTTGCTACCTTGGTTTAATCAAGTGGTTTTATAAATTAAAAGACTAAGTATTGTTTGTTGTTACGTAATAATTTTGGCAATTTTAAGGCTGCGTTTATGCTGTCACTTTTTTCTTTCAATTTCTACAAATAACAAGTGCTTTTATCATTACTAGTTGTAGGCATGCGTTGCAGTGCCAAGTAAAGGAATAGTGTTTTATCTCTTTCATGTTTATGTTTGCCTAGTACTTAACCAAGTCCAACAGACGTAATGCTGTTCAAAATTATAAACAGCTGTATAGAAAAAATATTATTATTATTATAATTTAATACAAAATACCTAACTTTTTCGTGAATTTTTCGACTGTTTTAACAGTTATTTTGATGATTTTGTTTATATAGCATTAGCCATGCTAGGCAGAGCTATAGTGAAAAATTTTGAAAAAATAAAATCGCTTGAGGCGGGCGGAATTAAGCCCGTTGCCATAGGTCATTCCCTATTGCTCTAACCGCTGAGCTTCTCAAGCCCTGCCTGAAGCGACGTAATTATCCTTTCCTTATTATTAATGTCTTACGGGGACATAAGACGTCATCTACCGATACAGTTTTTAGAAACTACTACGGCCAACGAGTCTAACATTGCAGTTAGCTACACGTTATGTTGATAACGTCCACCCAAATCAATTAATGAAATAAATAAATGGCTTAAGAAGCTCAGCGGTTAGAGCAATAGGGCATGACACCCTATGGCCGCGGGTTCGATCCCCGTCTCAAACGATATAGTTATTCTGCTATTCGGGTGAAGACAAATCGAACAAATTAAAGATCATAAAAAGCGGTTCAGCCGTATTTGAGTTATGGTTTAACTGACCCTTATTTATATATTTTTTAGATTTTTTCTTATATATTAAATTTTTAGATATTTATGTTATATAATTTTTATTAGCATGTATAATCTTAAGTATTTTATATTTATGTACATTACAATTCGATATAAATTTCATTTACATATATTTTCTTTATCCCTAATTGATGCACGCCTCATGTCATTTCATTTTCCACCGCTGGATGACTGGTAGAGAATGCTTTTAGCATTAAGTCCTCCTTTTGTACACTTTTTACTGTGCAATAAAGTATTAAATAAATAAATAAATATTTACTTATAAATTCGGTTTAGTTATATTTTGATTATGGAACAGCAAAACTTTTTATAAGAGACTTAATAACAACTATTATAATAATATTATTCTCCCGCTACATTTCACGAGAGAAAGAGACCACAAATGAATTACGATTTACCGTGAATAATTACACATGATATATGTATAAATACGTCACAACAACATTAAAAATAATTAAAATTAATTATCGATAATGTCTATAAATTAAAAATGGACGTTGCTTAATGATTTCACTTCGTGTCAAATCGGGCATGTTCGTAAGTGACCGCAGTATTGGCAGTAAGGACATTTTATGTACAGACAAAAAACTATACTATAATTTGGAGGGCACATTTGTCCTAGTATGTAGAGGTGTACTAAGAATGGAATTTTGGAAATTATACCCCGATAATATAAATAATATGATATTAGTCTAGAGTGAATAGGTATCTTTTAGGTAAGCATGCTTCATCTTCGGCCGCATCATCACTTTCCATAAGGTGAAATAGCGGCCAAATGCTTACCTATCTGAAAAAAAAAAAAAAATAATAGTGTTGAATGGGGTGAAAACTTTTGTATGTTTTAAAACTTATAACAATGAAAAATAGTATTTGAGTAGTATAATTTCATATTAAGTTATCAATATTTTTTGCCAGGGGTGCATGAAGGTGGTGCATTGGGGAATGAAAGTTTATGTTGAAAATTATTTATTTATAAAGTTACACTGATCGTAATTGGTATTTGAGTAGTTAATTTAATAAAAAAAATGATATTATCAATATTTTTTGCCAGGGTTGCATTAAGGCTAGTTACGTTGTAACACTTACTGTAAAACAGTCACGTCCCGTTTCTAACATGATTTCTCAAATAAGTGATCATGCATAAATGACATGGCTATTGGCGACTTATTATTTTCACGAAACCTTATGTACTGCCCACACTTCCTATCATTTGTTGTTCGGACGTTTACGCCGCCTTTCGGCTACCCTCGGGCGTACGAAACCCGAATATGATAAATGGATTCGGTATCCAAAAATGCTGAATTATTTTTTATTTCTTTCTTTCTTACCCTAAGGTGCTTGAACTCTTTTTAGGGTAGCCACGCAATTAGCATTTATTGAATTTCTGGTTATTGGTTTTTTCGTTGTTAATGTTATGTTGTTTAATTTTTTATTTAACAATAGATGTTTTTCTTTAGAATAAACGTTTTTATGGGATGGCATTCTTTCTGATCTGCAACCTTTTTGTGTAAGTAAAAGTGTTGGATGTTTGCCACTTTGTGATGAATAATTTAAATATTTCCCTGTAATACAAAAGTTTCACTTCTATGGGCTGTTTTTACGACACACTCTGTTTATTTTTATTGTTTCTCAGTCAATTTACTCACATCTTAATGGTATTTTTTTAAGCAGAAACAATTGTTCATCTTTTCTTTAATAATGCGTAAGTCACACTCAAACCAAGTTTTATTTTAATTTTAAGTTATCAGTTTGCATGAGTTTTTATCATATAAAATTATGATTTTTATCATGAGTTTTTATCATATTAAATAATTTTAAAAAAAATTAAATATGCAAGTTTACATGTAACCTCAAAACCGCCATCATTTATACATCGCATTGTTATAGGTTGGCACTTTAACATAACTTATTTGACACATCCACTTGTACAAATTAGAACACCTTATTTCAGTGAAATAGAGTGTGTATTAGCTTGACATGTTCCGTATTATCACCCATTTGGTTCTAACGAATAGACATATTTCACCAAACTAGAGCATAAAATCATTGGTTATTGACCTCTAAAGTTGTGTACTCATTAGATTTGTTAATGTTTTGCTGCAAAATATTACGAAAGCAGATTTCTAGGTATGTAAGAAAAACACTCTTGTTTTCTTTTGAGATCTTTAAATCTTGTACGACTACAGCAAAGGATAATGACTATTTTTGTATGCATGTTGGGACTACATGTGATCATTGTGGAAATAAATAGATAAGTTTTAGAAAAAAAACTAATTTCATAAAATTCCTTGCATACGATTTTCCTTACAACGCATTAAATGATTGAATCTAAGATAAAAACATGCTTTGATATTATAAAAAAAGTTTGGTAACAATATAATATTGTTTATTCAAATTCTGTATGGTGATTTATGATTTGATTATCTCTATGATATGGTGGGATGGTGATTTTTTCAGATCAACGTAAAAATGGTCAACTTTTATTTATGCAAAATAATATAGACAAAAAACTCTGCCCGCCATTTTTTTTTTCAATACCAGCTCCATATTGCAGCGGCACTTAAGTAATGCTACATTTTACAACACTAAGGCCGATCTTTAACTATTCCTTTGTGATTGCTGCAATAATTTTGATTGGGTTTCTAGTCGCTCTACGTCGTTTATTATTCTAGTATTTTACTGCAAATCTTTTTATGTTGAACTGAAGTTTTTAAAATGTATTTTTTAGTCGTAGCTTGCCGTAAAAATGTAAAATTACGATAAAATAAAAAATAAAATTGCGTTTGTAATTTTTTTAACTGACTTAAAAAAAGGAGGAGGTTCTCAAATCGACTGTTTTTATTTATATGTGGCACCTCAGAACTATATTCTAGGTGAACCGATTTTGATGATTCTTATTTTCATCCGACTTCAAAAAAGGAGGTAAGTATTTACACGATATCTCCGCCAATTGTGAATTAATTTTGATGATTTTTTTTTGTTTGGTAGATTATACATCAGAGGTAAAGTCTCATATACAATTGATCGAAATCGATCCAGCCAAAACCAAAATATAAGCGGTGAAGTCGGTTTTTAAAGCTTTGCTTGCGTTTAATTACATTTGAAAGCTGGTGCTGCCCGTGTGGTCTTATTTAAATCTGACCTATAGTTTTTGAGTTATCCTCAATAATGCGTATTTAATTAATTTAAACTGATAACGGTTCCGAAGATAAAGCGTCGAAGTCGCTTTTTTTAGCTTTGCTTGCGTTTACATTATCTTGTACTACACTGTGGCGCCACACTCAACAAAAATCCGTCTTAATTTAAACATACCGTTGTGCTTTCCGCACTGAATTCCAAATCACCTGTTTTGTTCGAAATTTTCGTGGTCAATGCGTAATTTGTTTTGACAATACAACAGTTTCAGTCATTTGTAAATTTTTCCTTTCGGTCGAGCCGCTTGAAGATGCGTAGCGTGTAACACGGTTATGTGTGAAAAGTATAACATGACTTGTTATACTGTTTTGACAATAAGCAGTAACGGTGAACTGGACTTTGGGAAACAATGGAAATTGTAACATAGGTATTTTTGTTTTGCGAGTTAGAAGTGGTTTAATTTTGTTGTTGAAATAAAATTAACTGGGACAGTCACTTCATTATTTTTGGGGCACGTGCCATAGATTTTGTTATAGTTTATCATGATTCTAGGTACTTGATATAGATTGCAATACCTATAAGCTCGATGTCTTGTAGGTAACTAAGGTCTTTGCTGTATATAGTTTTAGTTTAGTTTTAGGAAATATAGGCAATTAGCCCGTAGATATTAGTACTAGAATTACAATTTTGAATAGAATATTTCAAAATGAAAAACAATGTCACAAGAAAAACTGTCAAACGTTATCTATATATGGTTGACATACCTCTAGTTCGAAGCGTTTCGCTTCTACGTTTATCATCCGTACAGCGAAGAAGTGAAACTCATTGCCCTTGTCTTAACAGTATAATCTTGTTCCCCAAACAGTATAATCTTGGAGTCTCCAAGTCAAGAATGAATAGGTACCTTCTAGGCAAGCATGCTACATCTTCTTGATATTGAAACATATCCGAGGATAATACGCATTAAGTTTTTTTTTTATGTTCATTTTTTTATTGCCCGTTGGTTTCATTTCCGATGAAAACGTAAGCTTTCCTTCAAGGAAAATTTGCGCTCCTTGTTTTGCGTGTGATTTTGTGTGTGATGTGAATGTTTCCGGCATCCACGTCACAAATCATAGAACTTAGTGGGGGACTGAGTGTGAGAGCGTTTATGTTATATTATATTTATCTATAGAAAAACTATTAATAATTGGGTGGGTTATGCCACTCCGCTCTACGAAATAGTGGACATCGCTAACACTTTTTCTGAGCCGTTGGATTAAAATTTGCTTTCTTTAGGTATTGTAATCTACTTATAAAAGCTTATTTTAATAATTGAAACGCAAGCTAAGGTAAAAAACCGACTTCTAAATTTTGGTTTTGGCTTGACTGATTTCCATCAAATTATATGGGACCACCTCTGAAGTAACATACATACAAAAAAAACTTACAGTCGAATTGAGAACCTACTTTTTGAAGCCGGTTGAAAATAAAAAAAAATTGCAGCGGTCAGTGTGAAACTTTTAAAATGAGTACTGCTCTAAATATTTCTAAGAACTTTCTAACCTAAACATTCAATTTCTAAATGATTAAAACACATTGTTTTTTAATATTTATTGTGTAAATTTCACCCTCATTCAAGCTCAGTAACTGATATGTTTTAAACGAAAGCAACAAGTGCAAGATTCCCGCGAAAGCCTCATTCATCAACGCAGAAATTTCACAAAAATAAATGACTACGAAACGAAAGCGCGCCATTTTTGGTTGCCGGTTATAGCCCATCATATTTCCTTGCATCCAATTAAAAAATGTCCTAAGGAGCGTGCACTGCAGGCCAAGAATCTGACAAGTGAAATTAATTTAAAAATTAAACAAAGTCGGTACAGTTTTCATCGCTACAAGGTGGTTTGATGCATTGGTTCAGTTCCTTGTTATAAGATGGTAATACGTATAATTATTGTGTGATAGGTTCCGTGGATTTTAATATGCGGCTGTCAGCACTTTCGCTGGGTGTGGTAGGTATTCGAACGAGGTTTTTTGTTTATTTACTATACTCAAGTTGTAAACTTAAGTCTTCCTTCTTTGTAACGACCCAGTTGGCGCAGTGGACAGGTGCCCGCCCTCTGCGCCGTGGGTCCTGGGTTCGATTCCCGATAGGAGCACAAATTCCTTCCCAAGGGATATTTGTGCTTCTGGTTCTGAGTGTAATGAATGTTTCCGGCACTGACGATACAAGTCTTTGAATGCGTTTGTTGTTTTGTTTTTTTTTTTGGTTGTTTGTTTTATTTTTAACGAGTCTATTGGGTGCACTACGCTGCCCTGTGTTCGATTACGGTAGCCTATCCTGTACTTTACTGTACCAACAGTTTAAAACTAACATAAACATAATCGTTTTAACGCTTGCAGCCCCACACTTGAAGACTTGTATCGTGGGTGCCGGCAGCAGATCACAAACACAATCACAGCCAGAATATTTTTTAAAAACTTGTGATTCCACCGGGAATCGAACCCTATATGCTTAGAAAGCAAACACGCTACCAACAACGCCAGCGGGCAGTTATTTGAATGTATATACTGTAGATAAAAATATGTTGTTTGTGTATTAGAAAGAAATGTATTAATTATATATTCACAACAACATTTAGCAAATCCGTAACCTAGTTATCCAAGATTAATAATATTTAATAACGTGGAATATGGAAATAAAATAATTTTATTATTATTGATGAGGTATTGGAATGATCAATTACAATATTATTTATTTTATGACAGCGGTGATACCTTTCTCTAATTTGTATAATTATGTGAGAATTTTAGTTTTCTGATTGCGTAGAGTTATGTGGTTTAAAGAAGCTAACATGATCATCATTTTAATAGGTACCTATGGTGTTAGTAATTCTGTTATAATGCACCATAGGAATCCCATTTCGAATTTCCAACCACTATCTCACTTGATGGAAAGTTACGATGCGGCCAAAAATGGAACATGGTTGCCTAGAAGGTATCTATTCATTCTAGACTTGAAGACACCCAGATTGTACCGTTCAGGAAACAAAGACGCAGGCAATGAGTTCCACTCCTTTGCTGTACGGATAATAAACGTAGAAGCAAATCGCTTCGAGCGAACTGAAGGTGTGTCAATCATAAATGGATGACATTTGACAGTGTCGTTGTTGTTAGATGGTAAACAGGCATGGAGAAATTATATCATGTTATTCCTAAGCACGCTTTCAAAAATGGAAGCGATTCCCGGCAGGAGCAAAAATTTACACAACAATTTGATATTGTGCTCAAAGCAATTAAGTTACCCATACGCTGAGTGTCTTAGGTAACTTATATCTATGGTGTATATTATTTATTTATTTATTTAGTTATATAAAAATAGTAAGTTGACGGTAAGTAAATACCAAAGCGCTAACTACCTTAAATATTTTGTAAGAAATAAACGTAGATTGCTTAGAATGGCTCTAGTTAAGTTTAGTGAAATATAGGCAATTGGCCAGTATAAATTATTATTTGTATCGATAAATATGCATTTGCATGCAATATATTTAAAGGGTGCGAGTTGATTTAAATTTTCATCCAAAAATATTAATGTTTTCATATAAATAACACAATTATATCGTTATTAAAACTTAACAGTTTTTATCCAAAACGGGTCCTCGTTTACAAAACGCTTACAATTATCGATAACAATCGTTAATAAGCAATTAAATTTGTTTATTGAGCAATAAATTTTACGCGTCGAAAACGTATAAAAACTCCAGCTTTTCTCAGAGAAAAATTACCAACTTGTTAAAATAAAACACCCGAAATTGCCTATTATTTATTCTCGGGTAAAGCGGTTGATTGAGCCGTCAAAAAAGCAGGTTGCTTGACCAATTTTGGTAAGGTGAAAATTAAAAAGCCATCTCCATGAATTTTGCTATTATTGTGATTTATGCTGATATGCTTAAATTCCTGTAAAACGGCCGGCGTTTTTAAGAGCAAAGAGCAAGGTTTTACAGCGTTTTTATTCACCTGATGTACGGCCAATTAGCTATTTTTGTTTCGTTAAGTAAATGCCAATTTAATGGAATCGTTTTATAATTAACTTGGAGTCACATCATAAACTCTGCGAGCGAAGTACTCGAAATCCGACACAGAAGGTTAAAATACTGCCTTTTTTATAAGTTTTTATTTAGTTTTACCCGATGTCTATCTGACGTACTGTAATCAAATCTTGCAAACTAAATCAGACCCACTTTCCGATAACCGATTGGACTCAAATTTGGTCCGCTTATGTATCTTTTTTTGGTGACAATACTGTTAGAAATAATAATCGGTTACATCAAATATAATGTAGCACTGTCTATTAGTATGCTTGAAGTTAATAAGTCTCTGGGTTAAATGTAGATAATTGATATTGTCTATGCGTTTTAAGTTAGTTCCTTTATGTTGAATAAACGGTTGGTCGTTGGCTGTCGCCTGTGAAACGCTGTTTCATTTTATAATAGGTTATGGGCTCAGAAATCTCAGAAATGCCTTTTAGTTCTGCTGAATGTTAAAATAAAGTTTAAAAGTTGGTGTATTTGGTAGCTAACATTGGTTATTGTGATAAAAAGTGAAATTACAGCAATGGCTACGCACTCATTCTTATCTAACGTGCCGAAGTTGAAGGGGCGTGAAAATTACCACGAATGGGCTTTTGCCGCGGAGAATTTGTTGGTTTTGGAGGGCATGGCGAGTTATATCAAGCAAGAAAGCCCAGAATCAGCAGCCGCAGAAGATGCAAAAGCAAAAGCCAAGTTAATTTTAACTATCGATCCCTCGCTTTATGTTCATATAAAAGAAGCTTCGTCAACAAACGTCTTATGGCAGAAGTTGAAGACTATGTTTGACGATTCTGGATTTTCCCGAAGAATAACATTGTTAAGAAATTTAATTTCGATTCGGCTCGACAACTGCGAGTCGATGACAAATTATGTCACGCAAATAATGGAAACGGCCCAGAAATTGTCAGGAACTGGTTTTTCCGTGAACGACGAGTGGATTGGATGTTTAATGCTAGCAGGATTACCAGAAAAATACTCTCCAATGATAATGGCAATAGAGCACTCCGGAATCGCCATTACTGCTGATGTCGTGAAAACGAAAATCATCGACTTGGCGGGAGATGATTGCGAAGCAAGCAATGCATTCTTGAGTAGAGGGCAGCACAACCGACAACAATATTCTAAAGTTGGCAGCACTGGCAGGAATGACAGCTCTTATCGTCATGGCGGTAATTTGTCTATGAACCGTATGAACAACGAAAAGTCAGATAAGATGGCGAAAATAAAATGTTATGGTTGCAAACAATTTGGTCATTATAAGAGTCAGTGTACTAGTAAACTAAATAACCAGCAGCAGAGTGAAAATATCAAGAAAACGCACGCATTTTCGGCTGTTTTCCTGTGTGGAAATTATGGAAAACAAGATTGGTATTTGGACAGTGGAGCAAGCGCGCATATGACGCCGGATCAAAACATGATGCAGAATACATGTTTTATACCCAGTATCAAGGAGATTATAGCAGCTAATCAGAGTGTTATGCCAGTATTGTGCTCGGGTGATGTGAACATCATGACGGTGACTCCAAAATGCAAATATGAAGTAACGTTGAAAAAAGTTTTGTGTGTGCCTAACCTGGCTGCAAACTTAATATCAATTAGTCAGTTGATTAAAAACGGCAACAGAGTAGAGTTTAAAGACAAAAGCTGCAATATTTTTAATAAAGAAAATGAACTGGTTGCTGTGGCGGACCTAATTGATGGTGTTTACAAGTTGGTCATGGAGTGCCAAAATTGTTTATTTACATCTTCAATGGCTAGCAGTTTAACGTGGCACAGAAGATTAGGCCACCTGAATCCTAACGATTTAAAAATAATGAAGGATGGTGCAGTGATGGGTGTATCTTACTCAGATAAGTCATTGAACAACAAAAATACATGTGCAGTGTGTTGTGAGGGAAAGCAGTCACGCTTGCCATTTGGTCATGCAGGAACGCGTAGCAGCAAGCCCTTGGATACAATACATGCTGATGTTTGTGGACCCATGGAGTCAACTTCATTAGCCGGATCAAGCAATCTGAAGACACTGAAGAAGAGGTAGAAGTATTGACATCTAAACGTATAAGAAGGCCGCCTGAACGTTTTGGTTACCTATGTTCTTCATCAAATCCTGAATGCAGCCGTGATCCAGTCTCCGTTCGAGAAGCTTTGAATAGTCAAGACAAAGAAAATTGGACTCAAGCTATGAAGGATGAACTGCGAGCATTTGAAGAGAATAATGCATGGATTCCAGTGGAAGAGCTGCCTTCTGATAAAACTTTAGTGCAGTGCAAGTGGGTTTTTAAAAAAAAGGTCAATAGTGATAACAGTGTGCGGTATAGAGCGCGTTTAGTTGCTAAAGGTTTCATGCAGAGGCCTGGTATCGACTACGAAGAAACTTTTTCCCCTGTAGTTAGACACTCAACACTAAGACTGTTATTTGCTTTGTCTGTAGAGTTAAATTTCGATATAACACACTTGGATGTAAATACAGCTTTTTTAAATGGTTATCTCAAAGAAGACATTTATATGATTCAGCCAGAGATTGATTTTGATAATAATAAGAAGGTTATTGTAAAATTAAATAAAGCCATTTATGGTTTAAAGCAATCGTCCAGATCTTGGTATGAAAGAGTAGAAAAATGTTTATGTGAATTAGGATTTAAGAAATGTAAGTTAGAGCCATGTGTATTCACAAAAATGAATGATAGTATAAAGATTATTATTGCTTTATATGTAGATGATTTCTTTGTCTATTCCAATTGTAAAGAAGAGACTGAAAATTTGATTTCAGTTTTGAGTTCTAATTTTAAGATAAAGAATTTAGGAGAAGTTCAACAATGTTTAGGTATGAGAGTTAAAATTGATAAAAAATCTAATATAATTACCTTGGATCAGGAACAGTATGTAGAGCAATTACTAGAGAAATTTAACATGGTAAATTTTAAAGTCGCTGTAACTCCAATGGAATGTAAATTAAATGTTGACAAGAGTGAAAATTGTGATAGTGGAATTCCATATCAACAATTGATTGGAAGTCTCATGTATCTATCTGTGCTCACTAGGCCAGATATATCATTTAGTGTCAGTTTTCTAAGTCAGTTCAATACATGTCACACAAATGTTCATTGGAATTACGCGAAAAGAATACTTAGATATTTAAAAAATACTAAAAACTATTGTTTAAAGTATGAAAAGAAAAATGCTGATCTCGTGGGCTATGTTGATGCTGATTGGGCTAGCAATGTTGTAGATCGCAGATCATATACAGGCTTTTGTTTTCTATTGTCAGGTTCAGCTATTTCATGGGAGAGTAAAAAGCAAAGAACTGTTGCACTGTCTAGCATGGAGGCAGAATATATGTCCATAGCCGAAGCGTGTAAAGAAGCTATGTATCTAAAAGTTTTGAAATGTGAAATAATGGGTAACATTATGAATCCAGTACTTCTGTATAACGATAGTCAGAGTGCGCAGAAGTTGGTGGCAAATTATATGTGTTATAGAAAAAATAAACATATTGATATTCGGTATCATTTTGTGAAAGATGCCGTCAGCGATAAAATTATAAATTTAAAATATTTGCCAACAACTGCTATGCCTGCTGATGTCCTGACAAAGGCACTTAGTGCTACTAAACATTATGATTGTATTGAAGGGATGGGGGTTAGTAAGATTGTAAATTAAATGTTAAAATTAAATAATGTTATGGTTTATTAGAAACATTTGTTTATTTGATGTAGTTGGGGTGTTAGAAATAATAATCGGTTACATCAAATATAATGTAGCACTGTCTATTAGTATGCTTGAAGTTAATAAGTCTCTGGGTTAAATGTAGATAATTGATATTGTCTATGCGTTTTAAGTTAGTTCCTTTATGTTGAATAAACGGTTGGTCGTTGGCTGTCGCCTGTGAAACGCTGTTTCATTTTATAATAAATACAATGATATAGTACTATGAAGCTGGTCTAATGATGAAGACGGAAGATAGCCATGTGAACTTAACAAGATAAATCCGTCAAAGGGGCTGGTTTGATTCGTTTTTAAAATTTTAAAGAAAAGTAAAACAGTATTTATTGGCAAATTACAAATTGTACGTAAAACAAAACAACAGCCAGGTAATACCTACAGTAATAATAAAAAAGATAAATATTTATTTATATTGAAAGATTCGTAAGTATTATACATATAAAGTATGTTCCGAAACTAGTCCCGTAACAATGCGAGCAAACAACCGTGAGTGAAGACGTGTAAATCCTTAATATTAAAATTTGTTAATTGTAACATGCATTATTTGGCAATTCGGAAATTCTCAGCACTTTGTTGCGCAAACTGCATCTATGCAAGGCTGATTTTAAGTGCACCTTATACCTCAAGCTCTTGTGCATCATCATCATCATCATCATCAGCCTATGGAAGTCCACTGCTGGACTTAGGCCTCTCCAATTGCACGCCACTGAGCATTGAGGCCTTGAAAATTCTATAACTACCCAATTAGCGCGGTGGACTTTTACGCTGTCTTCCTTGATTCCGCTTATGTGCAGGATACCAAATCTTAACAACTTTGCTCCATTTCTCTATTCCTCCTTGGGTGTGCCCTGTCCATCGCCATTTGTGTGTTTTGTGGGGGTTCATGTTGCTCACGTCCGTAGGATTTAGCCCTCGATGTCCTACACGTGACCCCTGGGTGGCGCCAAAGGAGCAACTAGATAAGTGGTGGGAGGCTTCGGCCGCCGGCTTACGTACCACCCCCCGGAAAAAGTCATGATGCCAAGCGATTCGCGTTCCATCATGATGTCCGGGCTAGCCGTTCCGAGGAAGGACTGGGTTTAGTTGCGAAGCTCGCTCAGACTGGAATTGGCATACACAATTATGCTGCATCGGGTTACCAAACTCGGAGAGCAGCGGGATCCGAGGCACGGTTCTCCGCTGGCCGACCGCAGATAGTAGGGGGCCCAAGTAGTGAGCTAGCCACTCATGAAAGGCTGCCCCGCCATCTAGCGAAAAATCCCAGGAGTGCGCCATCGTGCCGGTTGGCGACCGGACGAGAGGACCCGATGGACATTCTTGGGGGGGCTCGGGCGTCCCCGCGGTCTCCGGTTTGGTGCCCCATTGTTGTAGTGAATTGTTGTGTGCTATGAGTCGACGAGTAGCGCCGCGACCCATCTCTAACCTCCTACCAAGCCACTAAATATGAGGAACAAACTAAAAAATAAAACGGTTAGACAGCGGAAGCACGTCCTCTCCCTGCAAGTGCACCTCTCTAATATTCGAGGCTTGCACTCCAATGTCGTTCCGGTCCACTACCACCTAGAGACCGATAAACCGCATCTACTGTTCCTCACGGAGACGCAGATCAGATGTCCAGCTGACGCGTCGTACCTAGCATACCCAGGCTACACCCTTGAGCATAAATTCAAGTCACGCTCGGGTGTCTGCGTGTACGTGCGCGATGACATCTGCTATCGGCGTCTCCGTAATCTTGAAGACCCCAGCTTCTCGACTATATGGATTTTGGTGGATACAGGCATAGAGAAAATTCTCTATGTTTGTGTCTACCGTTCGCACACCGGAGATGCGGAGACAACCAGGCTCATTACACACCTCAGTGAGGCGGCCGACGTGGCGCATCAGAGGTATCCTTCTGCCGAATTAGTATTTCTGGGGGATTTTAATGCCCACCACCAGGAGTGGATATTCCCATACCAGATTACTGACCATGCTGGGAGAGAGATGCGCAAGTTAGCCTTGACGCACAACCTCACCCAGCTGGTCCAAGAGGCAACAAGGATACCGGATGTTGATGGCCACACAGCCAATTGCTTGGACCTTCTGCTGACCACAGACCCAGACCGTTACTCAGTGTCGGTTTCATCACCGCTTGGTAGCTCCGACCACTGTATGGTAAAGTCTGTATCAGTCCATTCCCCGCCCGACCCCAGCCCAGAAGGCACTCGGCGGATATGGCGATACAAGTCAGCAGATTGGGATGAGATGCGTTCATTTTATGCATCTTATCCTTGGCGGCAAGTATGCTTTTCTTCTAGCGATCCCTCTGCATGCGCGGATGCTGTGGTGGAGGTTTTGCGTCAAGGTATGGAATACTTTATTCCATTCTCAGACGTACCTCTGTCCAGCAAAGCTCGTCCTTGGTTTGGGGCCGACTGCAATAGCGCAGTAGCGCTAAAACATGAGGCCTACACCGCTTGGGCTGATGCTCGAATCTGTAAAGCTAAGGACATTCGTGAAAAGAAGAAAGCCTTCAATAAAGCTGCCAAGTCCTGCAAGAAGGTTCTAAAGAAGGCTCGTTTCGACCACATTAGCCGAATAGGGGCCAAACTTGCTTCTTATCCTGCAGGGAGCAAAGCTTTTTGGTCCCTGGCTAAATCGGTTGAAGCGAACTTCTGCCGTCCCTCACTGCCTCCACTGCTGAAGCCTGATGGGTCACTGGCTCACACCGCAAAGGAGAAAGCTAACTTGTTTGCTTCACTCTTTGCGGAATCTTCTCGTCTAGATGCTGGTAGCGCTGTGCCTCCGAGTTTATCTGTCTGCGAGTCGTCCATGAAGGAAATCCGCATTCGACAGATAGATGTACGTAAAGCGCTGCGCAATCTGGACGTGAACAAGGCCAGTGGCCCTGATGGCATACCAGCTGTAGTTTTGAGGACATGTGCGCCTGAGTTGACTCCAATTCTGACACGCCTGTTCCGCCTCTCTATGGAGACTGGTCAAGTACCGAAAGATTGGAAGTCTGCCAACGTGCAACCTGTGCCCAAAAAGGGAAGTCGTGCCGACCCGGCCAATTATAGGCCCATCTCAGTCACGTCCATTATCTGTAAGACAATGGAACGTGTACTGAACAAAAAGCTCCTTGGCTATCTTGAAGCAAATGATCTTTTGAGTGACCGGCAATATGGGTTTCGCCAGAACCGGTCTACAGGAGACCTTCTTGCATATGCCACTCACATATGGAGCGAGGCCTTGGAGAAACACGGCGAGGCACTCGCAGTCTCGCTTGACATTTCCAAGGCTTTTGACAGGGTTTGGCACGATAGCCTTATTGGCAAGCTTCCAGCCTATGGTTTACCTCCCGATTTATGTATTTGGATATCTGACTTCTTGAGGGAACGATCGATTCGAGTGGTTGTTGACGGCTGCTCGTCCGATCTTATGGTAAATAATGCCGGGGTACCTCAAGGGTCTGTTCTTTCGGCAACGCTCTTTTTGCTTCACATCAACGATTTGCTCAAGCCCGGTATCTTTGGGTATGCAGATGATAGCACTGTTGTCGAAAGATACGTATCCAATGCACGAGCTGGCGAGGTACAAGTCCAGTCTCTCAGAGAGGGGATGATAGACCGATTAAATTCGAGCTTGTTGGCCGTGGCCGAGTGGGGCGATGCCAACTTGGTTCGTTTTAATGCGTCTAAAACACAGGCGTGTCTTTTCTCCGCTAAACGGAGACCTTTTCACCTGTCTCCGACTTTCCAGAATGTACCAATACCGATAGCAAATAAACTCGAGCTTCTTGGCGTTTCCTTGTCGTCGAGCCTAAACTTTGGTACTTACATCGAAGCCAGAGCTCAGCTGGCTGCTAAAAAACTGGGTATCCTCACAAAGGTTAGGCAGTACTTCACACCGGGGCAGCTTCTTAATTTATATCAAGCTCAAGTCCGATCGTGTATGGAGTACTGCGGCCACTTGTGGGATGGATCCGCAAAGTACCAGCTTGAAGCTCTTGAGTCCATCGACCGACGAGCAAAAAGACTCATTGGCGATGATAAGCTGGTCGAGTCCAAATTGCTGAGTCTCGGTCACCGACGTAAGGTCGCGAGCCTATCGGTATTCTATCGTATACATTTTGGAGAGTGTGCGCAGGAATTATACGAGTTAATTCCAACTAGTCCATTTTACCATCTAACAACAAGACAAACTGCCAAACGTCATCCATATATGGTTGACATACCTCCAGTTCGCTCGAAGCGTTTCGCTTCTACGTTTATCATCCGTACTGCGAAGGAGTGGAACTCATTGCCATCGTCTTTGTTCCCCGAACGGTACAATCTGGGAGTCTTCAAGTCAAGAGTGAATAGGTACCTTCTAGGCAAGCATGCTACATCTTCGGCCGCATCATCACTTTCCATCAGGTGAGATTGTGGTCAAATGCTTGCCTATCAGGCATAAAAAAAAAAAAAAAAAAAAAAATTTGTTTTTACGTACTGTGTGAGTGATTATTATTTATTTTCGTTATTTTTCTTATATGTGTGTTTCTTATTATGTCTGATTATGATTTTTATGTTCAACATATTTCTCTCCATGGAGAGAAGCCGTACAGTAAAAGAGGACAAAATAAAGTGAGCCATTGTACTTAAACAATTTGTCTTCCTATAGTATTTACTATACTACTACTTTTACTATACTATTACTCTTTACTATACTTCATCGTCGTAACATTACCGGTACTACTAATTTACTCGTAACTGCCACCTTTTGGGGCAACAGTTTTAGTTTTTAATCTTGTTTCACTGTATTCGTACCTACATCTTGTTTTTATGCTAAAGCCGTGACGGACCGCATACATAATCGTTTATTCACTGTATTTACAAGTAGGAGGAGCTCTAGAAGACCTTTTTAGGATAGCTAGATAGAGGATACGTCTTAAGCCGCATATGATTTGTCAAGAGATGGGAAAGGTAAATTTGTTTCGGCATGGTGCTGAAAACGACATTTTCGGCACCGATGTTTCAACGTGCAAGAATGTAACATTTTTATGTTTTTATCATTAAATGCCGATAACAATTTTTTCCTGAAATATGTAGTCTTTATCTTTACATAAGTGAACACAATTTGTAACAATTTATACAAATAGGTAAATACATTTCGGAGTGTGTGCCAAAGAACTGCACGATCTAGTTCCCCTATCCCCGTTCTATCATCGGACAAGCAGACAAGCTGCTAAGCGACACCGCTATATGGTAGACATTCTACAAATGCGCACGAAGCGTTTTACTTCCACATTCATTGTGCGAACTGCAAAGGAATGGAACTCCTTGCACGAGTCGGTGCTTCCTGATGAGTACAATATAAGAGTCTTCAAGTCGCATGTGAATAGGTATCTTCTAAGCAAGCTTGCTCCATCGCCGATTTAGATTAATCTTGTAACATTTGTAGTTTTGACATAGTTTAGACACTGGAATAAAACATTTCATCAACACTTTTTATTGAAAAAATCATGAATGAAGCCGCGTCAAATCATAATTATAATTATGTGTTTAATTTTAATATGGAATTGAATTTTATTAATCAAATATTATACAGAAAGTATAAATCTAGAAAGGCTAAAAGACTGATTGGGTCGGCACAAGACCAAAATGCTGGGTTGTATTTTAGGCAGAGAATAAACCTTGCTATACAGCACGGTATTGCAGCAAGTTTCGGGCACTTTGGGCACTTGGCACGGACATTAACGATCGACTAAACTATCTTTAGCCTTATTTTAATAGAACTTAAATATCAGACACACAATCACATCCAGAACCAGAAACACAAGTTTTCCTTGAGGAGAAAACTTGAGTTCCCGCCGGGAATCAAACCCAATACTCTGCTTAGAAGGCAAACGCTCACCCAACTTAGCCAACGGGCAGTTCAATCAACATTTGATAAATTAATTATATTCTTATAACAATAATAAAAACATATAACGTTAAAATCTATCTAGAAATGCCGAACACCGAAAGCCTATCTCATCTCTAATTTCATACCATCCCTAGAATCAAAGAATTTCAAATTAATGCACATAGTAATTGCTTTGATATTGGAATTAGACGTTTTAGGTACAGTCAGTATAAAAAGTGGTTTTAGTATCACTCTAGAATTTATGTCATCCAGACGATACTCGGAGTATTTTTACCGCATGTTTACCTTCACACTACTAAATATGTGACTGATGAAGTTATAAGTCCAAAACTGTATCATTTTACTGTGAAATGTGGGATCAAACCACACAGTGATGTCATTAAAACAAACATTTTCAGATTGCTTTTTTTCAAGAATATTGGACTGAGTTTTTTTGTAGCACCACTCTATTGTACATGCATCGTATAGTTATTCATACAGTTATGTTACCGACTTGACGTTCAGCAATTAGCAAAACAAGTATATATATATATAACAAATATATTTTCAAATACCAAGTACGGCAGCCGAGCTGAGTTGTCCACCGAAGACATATCATCGAGAGATTGATAGATGACAAGCATTTGCAATTTATAAGGTTTTTTCTTTATGTGTAGCAGGAATGATTGATGCACGATGAGATAAAACTAAGGTTTTCAAAGGGTAGACCTACCGCCGATTCAGAGTTACGTTCTAGCCCACTTTTTATCCGACTGAGCGACCCAAATGAGGGTAATGTATTTATCAGCCTATTTATGTATTTATGTTTGTTCTTCATGGCGTTCTTGAGATCAAACGCGTTGGCTAGTTTTGATCATTCTTACGTGATTCAATTTGTTTTAATCTTGCGTGTGTCACTAAAGATATGACAGTTATCATAATTTAATATGGTGAAAATCAGACGCTATTTTGGTATTGCTATAGCTTTGAGCTAGTGTAAGAACTATATTGAAATAATTTCGTTGTTTTCCGCAGGGCTTAAGTAGCTCGGCGGTTAGAGCAATAAGGCACCAGACCCTATGGCCGCGGGTTCAATCCCCACCTCAAGCATATTTTACTATTTTTCATTTATAACTTTACTATAACTAGGCCTAGATTATATCTAGATTTGGCCCCAGGCCATGAGTTAGTCTGACATTGGTAGGTCTTTAAGATATTCTTAGTGAGTCCATTTCCTCCTCGCCATTTGTAGCAAGAAATCAGTTCGAAATATTCCCATATTATTTCTACTGAGTGACATTGCACTTCAATACGTCCGTATAAGAAGGACAAAACTTCAGTCAAGCTGAGCAGAAAGTAGAGGCATATAAAACGATTTTAAACTGTATTATGAACCAGCTAAAGTCTTTTCTACATTGCTTTCTTGATTGTGGTTAGTTTAGGAGTTGATAAATGTTTTAATGAGGTACTTGCTATAAGATTGTATGGTGTTAAGGAGTTTATAAAATTAAGAACGTTGCTAAAAGGACAACAAATACATAATAATTAACTACATACAAACTTAAATACCTACTTACTCAATGCAAAAAGTCGTTGGTCCGGAGTGTTTCCAAAATGCTGGCTGCGTTACCTCGTTGTACAGCGAGATTTGATTGCTGAAAAAAAAACAATCTAGTATTTACAACAAATAGTTATATGTTTATTTAAATCAATATTTAAGATTATCGAAGCTCTGACTTTAAACTAACAGACCCCTGATGGTAAATAAAGTGCCCAAGATGCTGGCCGCATTACCACACTAGATAAAAAAGCCGCTTCTCGAAATTTAGAAAAATATTTAGGCCCCGTGTTGCCTCGACTTTGGAACTAACTGAATATCAAAGTAAGAAAAATATACAACGTATTTTTTTTGCTTCACAAGTAAATATTGTGCAATTAGTTATATAGTATTGTGCAAGTATTTTAGCTTATTTGTTAAGCCAAAATTATATTTATTTAACTGATCTCTAAACTGCTACCACCAAACCACAAAAAACCAATAGTATTTTAGCTTATTTTAGTGACTTCAAAAAAAACGAGGAGGTTCTCATTTCCAGCTTTTTTTGAATATATGAGTGTCCTTAAAAAAAATACTATTTTATAAAATAAATATGCGTTTTTATGAAAGCAACATTTTTATTGTAAAGTTAAATACACCTTGCACTAAACCACCGCGGTCTCCCTTCCCCAGCCTGTCAACGTGCATCCATGTAACGACACGGGACAATTTCTCTTACCATTTTTGACCGGCGCCAATTTTGGCTCACATGCAAAATAGGCGTTAAGCTTCACACTCACACAAGCAAACTGAACCAAAATAGAAAGATCTTTACTCTTATACTCTTTTGGTAGTAGTGAAGGGTTTTGTTAACTTGGTCAAGTATTTTGCCTCGTGAAATGGATGCTTCGATTGCCAAGTTCGCCAAGTTTAGAGCTTCCATATAAGCAATCCTTTTGCAGATGGATGGTGAGCACTTGAGCCAATTCACGAGTGATGGACTGTCGCCGTTTTGGTGTGAACTAAGGATATGGGAATTGGAGTTAGATTTTATGTGAATGAGTTTCCTCGTCCGTTTTGTATGTGTGTAATGATGATGTAACTTAATAATAATAATTGTTGTTAAGTAACTAGGTTGAAACTGCTTGCTGGCGTTGTCTATTAACAACTATGACCCTATTGCGCGTCCGCAAAATAAGTAGGTATCGTTCGATTCCCGGTGATTACACTTGTTTTCTTCATATTATGGTTTATTTATTATTTTGTTGGTGGCGTACAGCTATATGTCTAGATAGATAACACATACCTACAAGTATTTTCAAGTCTCCGCAGATAAGATGTGTTTCCCAAACCTAAGATACACGTCTTCGAAATTCAAATCTTGATCAAATTTAAATGGGACCAATTGAAAAGCAACATCTTTCAAACAAAAAAAAAAAATTCAAAATCGGTTCGCTTGGAACGAACTTATGAGGTAAAACACATAAAAAAATACTGTCGACTTGCGTACCTCCTCCTTTTTGTGAACTCGGTAGAAAAAGGAAGAGGTACTCAATTCGACTGTATTTTATTTGTGTGATTTTCAAGATTTTTTGTTTGAAAGCTGGTGATTTCCCATTGGTCCCATTTAAATTTGGTCAAGATCTGATGAGTAGTTTTTGATTATAGTCAAAAATGTGTGTTTAATACAATACATTTGATCAAGGTTCCGAAGATAAAGCGGTGAAGTCGGTTTTTTAAGCTTTGCTTGCGTTTAATTACATCTATATTAGTTTTAATGGTATATTTTTTATTTGTATCTAAAGTATGAAAATATATATTTTGTGTTTCGACAGTAAATCCTTAATAATATAAAGATAGATAAGTATTAGTTGTGACTGTTTATTTGAGTAATGTTAAGAAAAAAAGCATTTGCGTACATAATTACATAACTTTTATTTTATATATGTGGCAATTTTTCTCTCACTTTCCATCGTGTCTTCCATACAATTAACAAGTGATAAATTTATAAATATCACAAAAGGCAACACTATCAAAAAGATTGCAGTATTGCCATCACATGATGTATCGCATCAATTTGTATCCTTACGAAAAATCGTGATAGCAATCAAAAACGCTTAATAACCCCCTTAAATTCGATGTAGTCGGGTAAAATTACTTCGTTAAATGATGTTTTTTAACGGGGATGATCGAAGATAAAATTATTAAGATTGTAACCTAAATACTGGACTTTGATATATCGTTTTGTCTTATATGAAGTTGATAATATCTGATCGATGCTTTATCGTACATTTTGAATGACCGCTAAAAATACATGAAATTGCATACCACGAGATATATATTTTTAATTTTCGTAATTCGAACACATAGTTTAGGTAATATTTCAGGACTTAATCACACTAAAAACTATCGTTGAAGACTGAGACTGAGACTATCAAGACCATAGCCAATGCTACTTGATGGAAACGTCCTGGTACGAGAAAATAGTTGTTAGCGAATTTAAGTCTGTAACTGTAAAACGTCATCCATTTATGGTAGACATACCTCCAGTTCGCTCGAAGCGTTTTGTTTCTACGTTTACCATCCATACAGCAAAGGAATGGGACTCATTGCCTGCGTCTTTGCTCCCTGAACGATACAATTTGGGTGTCTTCAAGTCTAGAGTTAATAGGTACCTTCTAGGCAAGCATGTCCCATCTTCGACCGCATCGTCACTTTCCATCAGGTGAGATAGAGGTCAAATGCTTGCCCTACCTGTATAAAAAAAGACCCGAGATCTTACGTACACTATGATATTTATTGTTATAAAATAAGCTAAACGGAGAAGTTTTTTTTAAAAATAAGGTTTTATGTCATCTGTTCGTTAATAATATGGGCGAGTGTATAAACACTTAGAAGTTGCAGTTGAAAATAGCAACTGAATGCCGGAACACTGTTTGGTGAATAGTGAAAATTATTTTTAACCTGATAAATTACGATTGTTCTGCCTGTACACTGGTTGTTACCCAATTCTCACAAGATTGCTCATATTTACAATTGCGTTTTTGTTCCCAAATAATCTGAGTGTCTTCAAGTCTAGAGTAGATAAATATGTATCTTTTAGAAAAGCATGTTACATCTTCGGCCGCATCTTCACTTTATGGCTGGAGAGATGGAAGTATGACCACCATGCTCTAGCGTAAAAAGATTTAAAAATCTGGTAATAGAGTCAGAAAAAAACTATGATAAAAAATAAATGCAGCACTGTTTATGCGTTAGAAAAGTTTTGATGAATTTGAAAGATTATCATATTTAGCGGCTTAATGATATCTCTTGCGACTTTAACTATTACGCACTATGATTCAAATTCCTTTTGGCCCTGCACCAATAAATTACTCAAGGTATGGGCAGAATTTGCACTGACTTAAATAAATGTAGGGAAATCATCTTTGTGTATATCATCCATATTTATAGTTGATTCAGTTTTTTCGAAGCGATTTGCTTATACTCTTATCATCCGTACGGCGAAAAAGTGGAACTCATAGCCCGCGTCTTTGTTTCCTGCCCGGTATAATTATTGAGAGTCTTCCAGTTTAAGATAGATACATATCTTCCAGGCTAGCATGCTACGTCTTCGGCCGTATCTTAACTTTTCACCAGGTGAGATGGTGATCATCTATACTTGTTTTTCTTTATTTATGATAGGCAAACTTTTGACCACCATCTCACCTGATGGTAAGCAACGATGTGGTCGACGATGGAGCAAGCTTGCCTAGAAGATACCTATTCACTCGCGACTTGAAGACTTCCATATTGTACTCATCAGGAAACACCGACTTAGATAAGGAGTTTCATTCCTTTGCGGTTCGCACAATGAATGGAGGCGATGTCTATCTAGTATATATATATATCCCTGTAATAAAATAATAACAGTAAACCTGCCTCCGATACATTTCACCCTATCTGACCGAAAAACAAAAAACATTATTCATACGTGCAAAATCCATTAACTTACCAACGAGCTGTCTTGCCTGTACGTTACACATTGCGATCCGAAATGCACTCAATCCGTCATCACATCTTCAAAAACGGAATCAATTTCAACCTTAACACCTCGAAAACAAGAGTTGGTTTTTTGATAAGCCCGAAAGATTCTTCATGGAAAAAAATAGCGTGATTTCGAACCTTGTTTTGAATGGCTTAAGAGTAAAGTGGTTTGAGGATATTTTGGCTGTCCATTTAGTAAAAAGAGCAAAGAATTGGGATATGTTAACAGTGCGCAGTCACGCCATCTCGTTAACCCTGCGAACCATGTTATTATACAACATTTATTTAATTTTAACCCGTTGTGTACAGTGGTCGACAGCAGTGCTTGACGGTTTCAGTTCGTTACGGTTGTTACGTTCTTAAAAAATTAAGATAAAAAGTTTTGGAAATTAAACCACAATTAAAAAACATATAAATAGTTTATGATAATTTACTAATTTGTATAACGTTTTTGTTGAATCTGCGAACAAGATGTAAGAATATTTATTACTCATCTATGTGTTAGAAAAAAAAAGTAATTTGAAGTGTTATGTGTTTAACTTCTCTAGATCCTAGAAGAAAGACATAAACAACATGTCTTAATTTCTATGTGTAAATAAGTACTGGCTAAAAAGTGAACTTGGACAAAACGTGGAAGTATTTCTGGCTCCAAAAAAAATCCAACGAAAATTTAACCCGCGGTAGGTAGCGTTTAGTGATTGCGTCTTGAATGAGTTTAGTTTGCTCGTAGTCAGTAATAGCGACAGAGAAAACAGTCCAAGAAATGTCTAATGCCAAGTATACCTTACTCGGCACTTTCTTTTCAATAATATCAAAAGTTAAGGTTGATTTTCAATTGTAACACATTATTAGGTTAATTATTGATCGAGATCCGAGAATTTCTAAATAGTTCCGAAGTCAGTTCTGTTCGTAATTATTATTTTCAGTATCAACATTATTACCGTACTTCTTTGAAGAAATTCTTCCTTATACTCTTCCTTATGATAATTTCGTAATAAAATCTATAAAACAAAAACACATTTTTATGAAAATGAAACAATAATTATGTATCGGGCATAAATATAAAAAAAAATTGTGTAACACTTTTGAATCCACCACTACTTACTTTTCACATAATATTGGAAATATTTGACGTCGGTTTAGCAAAACCTACAGTCACACACGCGATACAAGCTGAAGCCCAAAGTGAATTCGCAACTGCTTAACCACTTAAAAACCTTGTCGCTCCAAAGGAATTCAGCAAAACCTCATACATTATCAAGGAAATGGACGAATAATCACTGTGATAAGGTATTAAGATGGTTTGTGTGTGTAAGTTTTGACATTTTGTGTCAAGCATCACACGCAATGTTTATTTTACACGAGGATGTTGTAGATCGACCTAAAGACTTGTATAATTCTTTGAGCTTACATAAGAAAGTTAAGCATGCCGACATTTTTTAGCGTCGCAGGTATTACCATTGCTTATTATCAAATGGGATAGTGGTCGAACCCTTACATATCAGTATTTTTTTTGTGGTTGGAACTCGCAAACAGATGGTTAAAATCAAGGATGCATGGAAGCAAACTGCACAAGCGCTTTCTGGCAACTGCTTTATATAAATATGTACAATTGTACATGCATACTTAGATTAAGATATATATATTGCTATATCAAAATCAAAATCAAAATCGTTTATTCACATGGGCCACAAAGAGGCACTCATGAAAGTTAATGAATCTATTGCCAGATTCGCAAAATTACAGCCATCTCGAGAAGAACCTGGCAAGAAACTCGGCGTCGCATTTTTTTTCATTCATTTTTTTTTTTAACATTCCTTATTTCTAATACATAATTTTCTTAACCTAGGTGTTATTATGGTCGCTAGAAAGAGCCTGTGCAGTTTGCCTCCATGCATCCTTGTCATTAATATAGTCTGTAGTCTTATAATAAGCTTTCTTAATTAATGCCCGTTTTATTACAGATTTGAACTTTCCCAGTGGTAATTCAGTTACGATTTTAGGAATTATATTGTAAAATCTAACCCCATTTGCCATAAAAGATTTATTCGTTTATATAGATTAGTGTTATAGATATAGATTAGTGTTGTAAGATTGTTTTAAAAAAAATACGCTACAAAGTTTCTTGAAGGTATTAATGTTGCGAATCTTGCAGTTCTACATCTGAAGCTTCTCCACCTTTCAAATAAAAAAGAATCAACAAAAACGGTTCACCTCTTTTCACCAAAAGTTCTAAGGTACACATTTAAAAATACAGTCGAAATGAGAACCTCCTCTTATTTGAAGTCAGTTAAAAATATTAAATAATTTTATTGAAATCAGTGGTGTCATAATCCATCAATGCTATTTAATTACGTATCTTATATTTTCCTGTACCTACCACACAACATTCCGTTTTAACAATAATTTCTCCAGGAAGTATATTTAACTTACATATTTATGGGGCAATTTTAATGACGGTAATTGGAGTAAATACCAGATGTATTGTTTTAATAACACTTTATTAACTTGTATTCGGTTATCGGGTCTGATCAAAGGTAAATAACGTTCATATATATCCATACATGCTTCTGGAATGTCTTTTTAAGGAGTTATAATGGATTACGAGAAACAATGTTGTTTTTTATTTAATTCCTTTGTGTGTTTTGCTTCTACATTTACTTTGCCTACCGTTAGTGAGTGCAACTTGTTAGTCTTTATTTCTTTTTTTATGTTGAATAGGCAAACATTTGACCACTATCTCACTTGATGTAAAGTGATGATGCGGCCGAAGATGTGACATGCTTGCCTAGAAGTTACCTATTCACTCGAGACTTGAAGACTCCCAGATTATACCGTTCGGGGAACAAAGACGCAGGCAATGAGTTCCACTCCTTTGCTGTACGGATGATGAACTTAGAAGCGCCGCTAAAACGCTTTGAGCGAAATGGAGGTATGTATACCATATAAGTATTGCATACACCGATATAAATCGGTGTATGCAATCAGGTGTGATCTGCAATTATTAAAGTCATGGGTGAACACATCTTCTAGACAAATTCGCTCTATCGTCGATAGCAAAGTCACTTTACATCAGGTGAAATAGTAGACTAATGTGGCAAAAAACAAAAAAATATGCAAAACCGTAAATAAATAACAAACAATTGCTTTGCAAGCCTGAAATTTGTGGCTTATTTAGTGAGTAATTTTTTTCATAAAAAGCATCTTTATTTGTATACGTATAAAAGTATACCTAAGTAATTGTTGTATATTTTAATAAGCAAGAGAAATCTTGACTTAGTTGCCGTCAGTCAAGTCGGGGGTAGAACGTTCGATACCACCCTGCAAGCCTGATCCAGTTACTTTTAATCCTTATTCCAAATGAACAAGGTTATCGAGTCATAAAGAAGAAAAAGCAGTAGTCAGCATTTTTCTCCATATTTTCTGGGTATGGCGTTACCTCTAATTCGCGGACTAACAGCGAACGAGAACTAATTTCATGTTATATTTTAAAAAGTCACCAACAAGACATTGGTTCTAAAAAACAGTACTTATCTAAAAAGGTACGTCTAAAATATGGGCTTATAACATTCTAAACATTACTTGTACAACCTAGTTTTCAAACTCAATTTTTTTATGTCAAACATACCATACCCAAGGAAATATATTTAAAAATTATTTTTTATTAGAAAACACAAATAAACAAAAATAAACGCTTTCACACTTACAGCCCCACAAAAATTTTTATGACTTGTGTCGTGGGTGCCGGAAACAATCACATCACACAATCACAAACAGAACCACAAGAACAAATTTTCCTTGGGGAGAAATCTTGTGTTCCCGGCGGGATTCAAACCCGATACTCTTGCTTAGATGGCGATCGCTCACTCAACTAAGCCAACGGGCAGTTCAATTGAAAAAATAATGTTTTGAATTTTTATTTCGTTTAATTTACAACTAAAGGGTAGAAACAAATTATTATAACTTGTAATTTTCCTTATAATATAATGATGCTAGTTTGGTGTCATATTAGACACTTCAAAATTTGAGAACCGAAATGTTATTAAAAATAATATTTATCGAACGTGCCATGTTTGTTTTTATATCACATCTAAATAAATATTACGTACGAATATCATGTTACTTGAACTACTTGATTAGTGCTTCAAATAGAATTCGAAATTCGTGACTGCGTTCTCGTCACGATGTTTTTGGCTTTAATAGACGCTTGTTGATAAATTGTGATAAAAAAATTAAAATGTGCATTTTAAAACATAATATTATTGTTATAAGTAATAAATAAAATAAAAAGATAATAAATTACTTATTTACATAATACAACATATATGCAAGAACAATGAAAACAATAACTAGCACAATATCAACATGCCGTAATAAAAAAACAGACCAATTTTCAAACGACTTCAAAAAAGGAGGTTTTCAATTCGACTGTGTTTCTTTTATGTATGTTACGCGATAATTCAGCCAATTTTGACTTCAGGGGTCCCATATAAATTTAATCGAAATCGATCAAGCCAAAACCAAAATATAAGCGGTGAAGTCGGTTTTTTATGGTTTGCTTACGTTTTAATTATTTATTCTGTGTGTTATCGTGAAAAGTAAGGTTTTTTTATAAGTGCACATAGGTATAACCGGAACCTCAGCCGTGGTTACATATTTGAGCTGTTTGCTGGGCAAGTAAGGACCGGGAGTTCATTCTATATTCAAAAATCTATTAGACGGCCTGAGAGCATTTTGATCACGCTTCGTCTGAAAGCGTGATCAAAATGCTGGTACTTATTTGGCTCAACGTATTAACATTGCGATTCAATGTGGCAATGCCGGGATGATGGGAACGCTACCTACTGGTAGTGTGCTTGAGCAGTTGATTTACCTTAGGTCTTTACTGTATATAGTTTTAGTTGAGTTTTAGGATGTAGGCAGTTGGCCTGTACCTAGTTTGTATGAAAAGACTTACTCCTGATTCTCGCTCATCCCACTGGAGGATGCACGAAACACGACCCATTAATTAATTTCAATCACGTGGTAAAATGATCATCGAAATTTCCCTAACATATAATTCAGTTGCACAAAATTGTTCTTCTCAAGTGTTATGATAACCGCGTAGCAATTGACAGAAGTATTGGGTGCAAAGCAAACACTGTGCATAAGTAAATAATGTTCAAGTCGAATGGAAGGTCAATTTATTTAATGTAGCTTGGTTATATATATCTTATATATATAATCAAATGTATGAACTTGGATTTGAGCTATCAACATTTTGATGCAAAACACGTTGATTTCAATCTATACGGAAATAAAATGACTGTAAAAAATTACTAGAGAATAAATACATACAATAACATATTAGTTTTAGGAAATATAGGCAATTGGCCCGTAGTAAGGCACCATGGTTAAATAATATAAAAGTAAGTCATAATACAAATTAATTTCATAAAATGTATATTAAAATATTTTGGTGCAAATAAGTTGCATTTTTTACCGACTTCCCAAAAAAGGAGGAGGTACTCAAGTCGATTGTGTTTTTTTTTTCTTTTTAAATGTGTGTTACCTCATAACTTCTCTCCACGTGAGCCGATTTCGATTTTTTTTTTAGTTTGAAATATGTTGCTTTCTAATTGGTCCCATTTGAATTTGATTAAGATCTGATTAGTGGTTCTTGGAATATCGTCAATAATGTCTATTTTGTGACGTATATATATTTATAGTATACGAATAATACGTACTTTGACGATGTTCTCGTTTAGCCGATTTCAAAAGTTACCTCATAACTTCTTTCGTTGTGAGCCGATTTTGATGATTGTTTTTTTAATTGAAAGCTGGTGCTTTTCATGTGGTCCCATTGAAATTTGATCAAGGTTTGATATCTAGTTTTTGAGTTATAGTCAATAATCCGTGTTTATATATTAAACATGTTCAAGGTTCCGATGATAAAGCGGTGAAGTCGTTTTTTTTAAGCTTTGCTTGCGTTTAATAATTTTTTTAACGCTTTTGGCAACCATTACACCTAATATAAATAAAAATAATTGAAACACAAACAAAGCTTAAAAAACCGACTCCATTGCTTATATTTTGGTTTTGGCTTGATCGATTACGATAAAATATATAAGGGACCACCTCTGAAGTATAATCTACCAAACAAAAGATAAATCATCAAAATCGATTTATAATTAGCGGAATTATCGCGTAACATACATGCAAAGAAAAAAAAACATACAGTCGAATTGAGAACCTCTTTTTTTGAAAAACGAATTCAATGAAACTTTAAGATAAGTATTTGATTTCATTTAATAACGAAATAAATTATATATTACCATGATTTTTATATTGTTTTTATTTGTTTATTTTTCAAAGGCTTTGTTAAGTGAATTCGCAAAAAAGGAGGCGGTACTCAAGTCGACCGCTTTTTTATTTTTTTTTATTTGTGTTACCTCATAACTTCTTTCCACGTGAGCCGAATTAGATTTTTTTTTTAATTTGAAAGATGTTGCTTTCTAATTGGTCCCATTTAAATTTGAAGTAGTTCTTGAAATATCGTCAATAATGCCTATTTTTGTGGACTACTTTGACGATGTTCTCGTTTAACCTCATAGCTTCTTTCGTTATGAGCCGATTTTGATGATTCTTTTTTTAATTGAAAGCTGGTGCTTTTCATGTGGTCCCATTGAAATTTGATCAAGGTCTGATATCTAGTTTTTGAGTTATATTCAATAATCCGTGTTTATATATTAAATCTGATCAAGGTTCCGAAAATAAAATGTATATATAATATAGTTCTGACTATTTTGGCTATTTTCTTACATTATTTTAAATGCTTGTTTCAGATGAACCAGCAATGTAAAGTGTGCGGAGAGCCGGCGGCAGGATTTCACTTCGGAGCTTTCACGTGTGAAGGGTGCAAGGTAAATATTCTTATTAAATCTCATATTTAATGATTAAAATAAACATATTTAAATTATGGTTTTACACCTTAAACATATTAAAATTATGGTTAGTTTGGCTCTCAGAGCCTCACGCTAAATTCCGTGACTTGCGTCGTGGGTGCCGGAAACATTCACATCACACACACAATCACAACCAGAACCAGAAACACATTTTTTTCTTGAAAAGAAAACTTGCATTCCCACCCGGAATCGAAACCCGGTGCTTAGAAGGCTTAAACGCTTTCACACTCGCAGCCCCACACTAAGTTCAATGACTTGTGTCGTAGGTGCCGGAAACATTCACATCACACATACAATCACAACCAGAACCAGAAACACAAATTTTCCTTGGGGAGAAAACTTATGTTCCCGCCGGGAATCGAACCCGATACCCCTGCTTAGAAGGCGAACGCTCACCCAACTGAGCCAACGGGCATTTCTCATACATGTACAAAATAAACAAAATGGACGTTTGGTTTTAACGGACTGACGCCTGAATGGTGACCGCTGACCGTCCGTCCAACTGTTACGTAGTAAATCAGCATCGGCTGGTCTTGGCTTAAGGAAGCATTAGTGGACAAATGGGTAGACAGGTTGCTTTACGTCAGTCGGGAAAGGTGGAATTGAATGGAGATGGGCTGATTTGAGTTGGATCTAAAGTTAAGAACAGGTTGGGCTTCAGTCCGAGCACGATTGATATCACAGGTGATTATAGGCCGAATGCGTTAGCACATAGGTGCGCATTTTACTTGGTTACCTGTGTTACTACCAGTAGTAACATAGAGGAGTAAAAATATGAAGGTTACGTGTTTTTTTTTTCAACATTTTTAGATAAGTATTAGGATACTTATCTAAAAATTTTGAATGTATACTTACTTTCAGGTAAATTAAATAATGGTTAAGACCATTATTTACATGAACACAAATAAATACATTTATCAAAATTAATCCAGCCGTTTAGGAGGATTTCAGTCACACACACACACGTGCAGAAGATAGGAAAAAATGTTAGCTCAAATATTTAAACTTATAATAAACCATGTTTTCTTAGCGTATATCTTTTTAGCGGCTACAAATTGGCTGTGGAATTAATAAGTTAGTACTTTACTTATGGTAAAGTCACTTTAGTAGTCTTCATTTATAGCCGTCATTTCTAAGAGACCTTAACTAATCGATTTTAAAATCAGACCATAGCATGTCATAATTCACGATTAGATTTTTACGATTCAACAAATCCAAAATAACGCATGGGAAAAATTATAGATACCCGTACTGTATCGGAATTTATCACCAGATGAAGTAATAAATTAAAAATCTAAACTATTCGAATTATTGCGCGAGAATCGAGAGAGTCGTCTCGATAAATTACTATCGAAACGATTATTGGATTACAGCACTATCGGTCTCACATTCACAACTAATGTTTTATGATTAATGGGTGGTCGGATTACGTGTTGGAATGTGATGGACATAGACATTAGACTCGCTGACACGTGTTGGCGATATTTTTTTTGTTTCCTCGGTTTTGCGGTGTTGTGTGTTATAGTGATTTAATTGGTGTGTTATATTGAGTTTACTATGTTAATCATTATTTTATTATGTTTAGATTAAAATCAATCCATTTTTTCTAGCTTTACTAATAAAAATAAGTTATTTTTGAGAATTTAAGGTCATCGTAAAATCGTATTAACAGCATATACGTTATAACAATACCAATACCAACAATTAGGTACCATACTATATTTATAAAGTATGGTTATTGTTGGTATTGTATAACATACTCATAAACATTTTATATGGAATTTTAATATAACACAACATATTTCGGTAATTTTGATATATGTCAGTTTTACATTTGTTACAATTAAATTATGATGACGTAATTTTTTAATTATTATTATAAAATGGTGACAAAATAAAAGAAAAATACAATAAAACGCGTAGAAAACAATAGGAACAAAAAAAAGCGAAATGTACTGAATAACTATGTTTTATGAATAACGTCAACCTTAAGTAGTAAATGTAGTAAGTAAAAATGATTGCTATAGGACGGATAATTTTTCCTTATTAAATTTACTACTTTACTTTTGCTTTGCAAGGCTAATGCGTTAAAATAAAGATAGTCTACTTTTTTGCAAGATCGATTCATATTATATCCACCACTTTCTATTGCAACATAACCACCACCGATACGTAATACTACCAAACGGGTGCGACAAAACCTGCTCTGAAATTGTCGCGCGTCGCCCCAAGCAATTTGCTACTCCGAATCAATTTGCGACTTTTTTGTTGTACGATAATGTCGGCCGATTCAATTTTCTGTTGAATGCAACCTGCCGCCCTGTCGCGTTGTTTTGTCGCTTCGGCGTAATGAAATTATTTCTTGTTTTGATATCGTAGCATCTGATTATGTTATATACTTACCTGGCTCAGCAGTCTGGATTATGAAGACGTGAAAATATTGCTAATTTATTTCTAAATAAATATCACACAAACACTATCACAAACACGTAGAGCGTTATATTAAAAATAGCTGTAAACCTACCCTAGGTAAAACTTAATAGTTCCAAAAATGGGAGAAAAAACTTGGTCTTGAAACACAGCAAAAACTACATCGGGAACCAGAGGCTTCAGAATCTGTATACTTTAAATGTATGTCAATAAATGTTTGATTGATTATTTAGTGTTGCATATAAATACAGTTAAAACCTAAGAATAAAATTAATACAAAAATGTCATATGTTTAAAATGTATCGTAGATTTAACATAACATTATGATACTATAATTCTATGCAACATGCTACAACTAAACACATTGATTTCTTACACCATATTAGTAGTAGTGGAAGTATAGTAGTGGAAAATAACATCAATCATACCAACACTACTTATTTATAAAAACAATGATAAATGTGTATACATTATTACCATCGTGAAAACATTGTGACACCACTTTGATTGACTTGCTTTGATATCATTATTATATCATCTACTAGCCGTGCTCCGCGGCTTTGCCCGCTACTATCAAGTTAAAAAGTCCATGTGTTAATCCTAGGTATAATTTACATTCCAAATTCTCGAAATCCGTTCAGCCGTTAAAGCGTGAAGAGGGAACAAACATACATACACATTTACATACAAACTTTCGGTTTATATTATTAGTAGGATTGTTAATGATGTGCTAAAGGCAATAACTTTTACAATTTTGTTTAACTTAGCACTTAAGAAATAAAGCTACCCTACTTACAATTGAAATGTACAAGATAATTTTGTTAATCACTGGTGCCGATTCTGTTGTCCAGAATTAGACTAAACTAGCCTAAAATTAGTTTTAGTCCTGCTTTAGTCCAAAACCTATTCAGAAAATGCAAGATTAGACTAAAATTAAGTTTGACAGGACTAAGTTAGTTTATTTACTCTATTTAGTGAAAATGACCAAATTCTTATTCTGATGTACATGTTTTACGTCAAATTAAGACTAAAAATAGAAATTTTAAACTCAAATTAGTCTGCATGAAAAAGGTCTGGATTATTTTAAATGTGATCTTATACTTGAAAGAATAACACGTGCAATTAATGAAGCAAATACTGACCTACAAAGTCTATAATGGAGGAATATGTGATTGCGGCTCTTGTGAATACAATTCAATTTGGTTGCTATCAAAATCAATTTTAGTCCTGTCATTTCAACTTTTAAATTAAGTTCAACGTAAAATCAGAATAGCGTTTAGGTATTCTTTGACTAAAATTAGTTTATTTTTAGTTTAGTTTAGGTTAGTTCGGTGCTCAACAGAATTAGCACCACTTTCAACCTATTAAAATTTATAGAGATAACACTAGTGATGTGAAAAATTACAGAACAATCGATAACAATCTTAACTAAAAAGTTTTACATCATTAAAGTTATCTTTAAATATGTGATTATATCTTTCCTCACTTTACCATTGGTGTTATTCTATTTTACATCAAAATATCATTTCAACAGTTTAACATCTAAATAGCTCGCCTCAACAGGCCTTATCTACTTCAACGAAATTGAATAAAAATTAAGAATATGTGGTAGCGACACCAACTAGTCGCAAATCGAATCAACTGATAACTTTTCAATCGGAACCGTTCGATTTTTAACGTTTTTATTAATGAATTTACATTAATTTGTAATTATGATTGTGGCACGTGCGTAGATTTGAAATGTTATGTTGACCATGCCATAAACGTGTCAGTAAGCTATATAAAAAGCAGAGGCTTTACCATAAATTAGTAGATTTCTGTTATATTTAACATCGCTGTGATAGAATGTGGCGATTTTGAACGTGGGCTGAGTCACCGTAGCTTTAATTTACTTACTATACTTTTATGGTTTAGTTTATATTCCGTAAATTTTTATACAAAGTAGTTACAGTTACTATTATGCTATATGTTAGATAGATAAAAGTAAGTGTTTCTTGCACTGTCATTTTGGAATGGCATTTTATCGATAACTCTGCATTAGATTTTTCACCTAACTATTTAAAAAATTCACGAACGTCTCTTATGTTTTTTGATTATTTTTTTAAGCTATGTCTCGGTTTGTTGTAGTAAGACAACAGTCGTTAAGGCATGTTGAATGCCTTCTGGCAACCTCAAAAATTCTGACACTAGGACTGCCCCTCAGTCTACGACACGCAAGTACCGAAGTATTAATATTTTTTCGAAATTTACCGTATTTTGAGATATTTATAAGGTTCTGTTATTAAATTTATGTTTTTTTATGATTAGTTGAGCATAGGGATATATTAAAGTAAACTTTTTTTATTTAATATTTTACCTTTAAGTAAGTTGTAATATGTTAGTATTTGGTAAATTGTTTAACTGTTATGAATAAATTATAAACATATCAAACATATTATTTATTTTAAATTCATAATTCATTATTTTTTCATATAACTACAATATTTTTTTAAAAATAATGTCCAACAATCTAGAGTAGGTATTCAATCGATATAGATATTCTCCAAAACTTTGTGTGAAATAAGTATCAAACTCAATTATCAAAAGTAAGAACAGTTTTCTTAAATCTGTTTTCAAATTTGGACTTACAGCTTGAGGAACATTATTGCCCCCCAAATTGGTGATTTCATCGAATTAGCTTTAAAAACTACAATAAATAACTAAAAGTAATTACATTACAAACACCTACAGATGTTATATATGATAATTACGAACATGACAAACAAGTCTCATCACAACCTAAATATCATTTAATAATTTACGACGATTAAATATGATACTTAAGCACTTAGAAATAAGGGCGTCATTATCATTTTAATTGCCAGAACCACCCACGCGTGGAATTATCTGTTTGTTTTATATAATTATTTGAATAAATATATAATTATGTTAATTATTTAATCAGTGATACTGATTTGTGATAGTTCGCTACATTAACATAGAGTTCAAATGATTATTATCTTTAAAAATAAACAAAAAAGCTGTTTCACGTGAAATTGCTTTTGCATCTGATTAAAAGTGTTATTAGAGAGACTTTTACTTCATCAAATTTTATATTGTTGATTAAAAGTTCAAATTTTTCACATATATTATCTAATTAATTGTAAAAGAAAGTACGAATTTATAATCAAAATATTATTATAGGTATATTGATAAATTAAGAAAGAATAAAGTAAGTCACACGTCCCCGTAAGACGTCAATAATAAAGAAAGGTTAATTTCGTCGCTTAAGGCAGGGCTTGAGTAGCTCAGCGGTTAAAGCAATAGGGCATGACACCCTATGGTCGCGAGTTCAAACCCCGCCTCAAGCGATAATTTTTCCTTTCTTAATTTACCACTATACGTCTTCTGCCTAGCATAGCTAATGCTATATAAACAAAATCCATTACTATAGGTAGTTACTTCTAGTTTTATTTACGAAATTGATTTTGCATCTTCTCCCTTAGTATTACGATTTTAATTTATTCAAACGATACCTATGTTATTTATATATTACCCAACCATAGTGTATAATTTAAAAGATATGTAAGACAAGACATTACATTTACGTGATAACGTCTTATAAATCGATGAACACCGGCTGCACGCACGAAAAAGTGTCACGTTCCGCCTGAGCCGGAGCGTGTAACCGAGAGCGCGGAACAAGCGATAGAGATGCACGATCGGCCTAAGCGTTCGTCTTATGACGTTATTACGTAAAATTATGGTCCGTAAACCAACTTTACAGACAACCATTTTTTTCTCTAATTTATTACATTTGTTTTATCTTGGCGCTTTTTCAGCCCTAAGGCTGAACAGATTTGGATGTTCCAAATCTCAAAACCGGGATTAAAATTTAGGTAACTTTTTACGAAATTGTTTAACGCGGGCGAAGCCCTATTGCTTGTAAAGTATAAGGCAGTACATTTTTTAGATTTATAATGATAGCGATTTAATACTAGAAGTTAGGTTTTACTTATTAAACTTGTGTGCCACGTGGCTTCACCAACTATTATCAAGTTAAAAAGTAGCCTATGTGTTAATCCTAGGTATAATCTATGTACATTCCAAATTTCATCCAAATCCGTTTAGCACTTAAAGCGTGAAAGGGGATCAAACATACTTACACACAAAATATCGGTTTTATAATATTAGAAGGATGTGTGCCCCGCGGCTTCGCCCGCTATTATCAAGTTAAAAAGTAGCATATATGTTAATTCTAGGTATAATCTATGTATATACATTCCAAATTCCATTCAAATCCGTTCAGCCGTTAAAGCGTGAAGAGGGAACAAACATACTTTGGACACACACACAAACTTTCAGATTTATAATATTAGTAGGATATATCCAGCAGTAACCTTCTTGCGGCTGAGATGATGATAATGTTGAGGATATTACAGCTATTTTTTTAACTTATTGATGAATTGTCGATAATGGGCTGTCAAAAGACTGTCAACGTATATCAAATTAAATTATGAACATAAGCTGTAATATGCTCTTAAATATATATATATATATATCTACCTAAATCATGTTTTTATGTAGTGGCGATTTGGGTAATAACCTTTTAACGTACTTGTTATATTAAATTAATTTCGCGACATTTATGTACTCAGCTAACCTATTTGAAAGGTCGAGCAATTTACTATCATATATTAGTTAAATATATTATAACGAGCTTGAGTTATTAGGTGTTTAAATTGTTTAAATATTAAATATATTGAAGGTCTCTGTAAATACATACTTCATCGTGAATTGATTAGGAATTCACTAATAACAGGTACAGGTACATTTATTTGTTTGCGATTTGGTTGCAAAACATTGTTTTTTCTACTTAAATATAAACTAAATTAAGTTTTTTTTAATATAAACCTTCCGTGAACCTATCTCATTATAAAAAATGCATTAATTCCTGACTGACATAATTATCTCGGAAACAGCTGATGAAAAAAAATCGGTCTCGAAATAAAGTTGCAGTACACCCTTGGAACTCTTTAGGGAAATTAGAAAAAAATAGGGTTGCCATACAAAACACTTTTTTCCATACAAAATCTAACGCTTTATATTAGCATAATCTCTACGAAAAACATTTGGAATTAATAATATCACCATTTTTGTTTCCATTATTATTGACTTATTTTTATACATACATATAATATATACATAACGGATAAGTTCAACCGCACACCGACGATAATGAATTATTCATAATGCGCACACACATTATAAGTCATTAAAATGTCGGGAGGGCGTGCGCGCGCGCCATTTTTTATGACCTCCGAATTTGGGTAATGTGACGAATTTTAGATTTCTGGTTGATTTTAAACGAATAAATACGTCTATTCGTGATTTATTTTTAAATATGTACCAAGCGCTTTTTCTGATTTAGTAGATACTAGCCGTGCCATGCGGCTTCGCCCACTATTTTCAAGTTGTAAAAAAGTAGCCTATGTGCTAACCCTAGGTATAAGCTATGTACATTCCAAAAGTCCATTCAGATCTGTTAAGGCGGGAACAAACATACTTACACACTTACACAAAACTTTCGCATTTATAATATTAGTAGGATGTGTATGTGTGCAAGTGAATTAAACTGAAGTCACGGACATAAAATACGGACTTTATACCGCATATAAATAGGTGAAGTATCGTAGGTCCTACAAATTTCGCTGGTCATAACGCAAACGCGAAATCATACGCAAATACACAAAAGATCCTATAATCGGTGCTAATACACCTAGTAATAATGATGACTTTTCAACAGTCTTTCAAAAAAGGAGGTTCGCAATTCGACTGTATGTTTTTTTTGTATGTATGTTACGCGATATCTCCACCAATTATTAATCGATTTTGATGTTTTGTTTTTGTTTGGTAGATTATACTTCAGGTTGGTCACATATAAATGTTATCGAAATCGATTTAGCCTAAACCAAAATATAAGCGTTGAAGTCGGTTTTTAAGCTTTGCTTGCGTTTAATTAATCAATACCAGGATTAGAGTTTTTTTTGATCTGATAAACCTGGTACTTCTTAGCGGTGGCTATCATAGTAGATTCATAGAAATGTCAACTGAGACTAACAACTAAACTGCTACTTAGAATTGAATCGATTTGAAATTTAATTCCGTTTTTTTATTTGCCGGTGTTACTTAATACCAAATTCTGGTACCTATAATTACTAGACTCTGATATTAAGTAACGCCCAACATTTAAACACGTATTTGTATGTTGGAACTTATGTAGGTAACGACCCAGTTGGCGCAGTGGACAGGTGTCCTCCCTCTGCGCCGTGGGTCCTGGGTTCGATTCCCGGCAGAAGCGCACATTCCTTCCTAAGGGATATTTGTGCTTCTGGTTCTGGGTGTAATATGTGTGTGATGTGAATGTTTCCGGCACCCACGATACAAGTCTTTGAACTTAGTGTGGGGCTGTGAGTGTGAATGCGTTTTTATTTAGGTCAATGTATTGGCATTGCAATTCAGAGAGGCAAGCGGCCAAAATGATAGGAATTCAAACCACTGCACTGGGAGCGGGCTTGAGCACTTGAGTTACCTATAAGTTCGGAGCCTTTTAGGTGAGTTAGGTGTTTACTGTATAGATGTATTAAGTTTTAGGAAATGTAGGCAATAATTGGTTACTAGGCATTTCTTAACATCTAGGTAGTATCAAATAGTCTAATTGATCCGATTGAATGTAGTCATGTGCTTGCCTATCAAACATAATAATATAATAATGTAAATAATAATATTTTTTTTATCGACGTGACTTGTCGATAAAAAAAATATTATAATATATAGTCTTATTGGTCAAAGCCTTCAAATAAGAATCAACAAAATTGGTTCACCTAGCAAAAAGCTATGAGATAACACAGAAATAAAAAAAACAGTCAAATTGAGAACCTCCTCCTTTATTGAAGTCTGTTAAACTGCAATCAAATGCAGACAAAGCGTTTTGCCTCCACATTCATAATGCGAACTGCAAAAGAATGGAATTCCTTGTCCGAGTCTGTGTTGAAGTCTTGTGAGTGAATTGGCATCTTCTGGGCAAGCGGGCGCCATCGTCGACCGCATCGTCACTTACCATAAGGTGAGATAGCGGTGAAACGTTTGCCTATCTCAAATAAAAAAAAAAAACTATAAGTACCGATTGCTCGCCTTTTTGCTTTTACAATAGAAGTGACTGAAACGGTAGACAAAATTAAAGATTGAAGAAATCGATCACGTCGATTCGATACTTGACCCTCTATTAAGTAACGCCATCGACAAAAACACGTGTTTTACCGGCGCCGGGCCCTGTTATCAACCACCATTAAGGTTAAACGGTTTCGTCATTAATATAAACCGCAATAAAACTGTAATGAGATAGTTCAGTGACCTGATTGTTACTTGCGAGAGTTTTGCGAATGACGAGTAGTTTAATATAGTAATACAAGTAGGTAATACTTAATAAAGTTTTAAAAAAATCAAGCTTTTACCAGCTATAAATAAATAATTGAAACGCAAGCAAAGGTTACAAAAATCGACTTTACCGCTTATAATTTGGTTTTGGGTGGATCGATTTCGATAAAATGTATATTGGACCTTTGAAATATAATCTACCAAACAAAAAAAAATCATCAAAAGTGATTCATAATTGGCTGAATTATCGCGTAACATACATACAAATAACAAGTTTTTTTTCATGTGAATTGAAAAGGACTAAAAAGTTATATGACCAGAAAACTTGTAGAGACGAATCAAATGAGCCCAAATTCGATGAGTTCATCTTGTTTAGTTCAGAAGTTCCTATGGCTCATATATCTTTCGTTTCCATCATAATACTGGTCTTATATAGTTCAATTGATTACGTTAATACATTGTTGTTAAAAAGACATATTTATTTGGTATCAAAATCATTATTTGAAGATGAAATAAAAAATGTATAATAAAAACTAAATATAAAAAAATCGATCCAAGCTATCACACAAAAATAAGTTTGAAATAAGTTATCATACAAAAAATGTAAACTCAGTAAACATTCAATAATTACTAATTCTCACATCAACCTATCATGATACTAAAAATTTCTCCAAAATTCAATTAGTTAATATTATAAATATCATTATTAACAATGAAGAGCTTTAAACGATAGCTACTAGTGATTTGCAGATTCTGTAATTCGATATTCTCGAATTTCTCGCGAGTAGTGTTAAAGTAGCGTTTTCGATTTAAAATATCAATCGATTTTGTAATCGATATTTTGCTCGACGTTTAAATTTCGTGCGAACTATTTTATTTGTGTTATTTATTCGTTTTTATATCATCAATATTGTGACAGATTCATTAGTTCTAATTTTATTGGTTGGAAACCTCAGTCGCTTCTATTCGATTTTTATTATTCATGATAAATTACATAGATTTTGACTATATAGTATTGTTATTTACTAAACATAAAACATTGTTTTTACGAAAAACAGTATCAAAGTACTATCAACAATGGAAAGATAACCACTTACACGAGAAAGCACTTACAATTTGAGTCAATGTAACAATATACAATTAATATATTATTATAACCTTACACAACGTCATCGCTAGGTTTTACTGTAGAAAGGTTTTTTTTATGCCTTATATATAATTATTATAAACCACTTATTTTGACATATTTAATCCCAATTTCTTCCGCAGTCTCTTCTTAGCCTGTTAATGGCAACACTTACACTTGTTAATCTCAATATTTGGCGACGCAAACAGCATTCGGACTTCTTTTGTACAAGAATTATGGCAACAAGACATAGTTCCTGTATTATTTCTGGCTCTTGTCTATAAATTCTACATATACCGAGACATTTTTATGGCTTTTTAAAAAGTTCTAAGCCCTTTGATTAAGGTCCGTTACAGTGGGATGAAAGCGTATTCATCTCGTACAAGATCATGACTTAATTATCTCTAACCTTAACAGTTCACTTACACATAATCGATCTCTCACTTCGATACAGAACAGCAAGTCCCGTGAACTTTTTAATGAGCGTTCTATTCGATACCTTCCTAATCCAACAATACCTCCAATCAACGGTCAAAAAATCACTACCGTTAGCGTCACTATAATTCGTATTCGATATAATCACGATCGATTCAGAATCGATACAATGATCGACATAAGACGCCCTGTCCACCTAGACAAGCATCACAAAAGAAAAGAAAGTGTTGAGTCCGTTAACTATGTTTAAATTTGGAATAGTTGCGTTTAGTTCCGAATTCGAAATGACTTTGTTATTTGATGGAGCGAATTTCGAACGCAGTTTTTTATCGAAACGTCATTCGAACTTTCACCCGTTGATCGGTTATTGTTGGGTTATGTCGATCATAAAAGTATTTTGTTCGCGAGCTTGCAAACTAGTGTCTGAATAACAAATAGCTTGTTACGCGTGTTGAAATGTAGTGACCTCTGCCAAACTTTATGACGATGTATTTTTTGCAACAAAAATGAACAGCATTAAACTATTTTTTAGGTTTGGATAAATTAGAGGATTTGATAAAATTACTAGTTGGTTATATAACTAATAAATGGGTCTAATACAATGAAATAAATAAGGAAATAATTATTTGGATCAAGACTTAAGTGATATAATAGTGCAAGCTACGGATTTCCCGCTAAATTTCTAAAAAATCTTTAACACTCCAGATTTAAGTATTCGCAAATGATCACACAAATGAACTGACCTTGGCCCGTCATTGCTATCGAACCAAGGAGTACATTATTTATTTACACCAACACAATATTTTAATATAGTAAAAACTAGACCACATGTAGACATGCTCCACTTGACTCAAATAATCCTTTTAAATTAATATTTTTACGAGCCTATAAATATAAAATCGTCATGCTAATAAAATCAATAAATCAACACAACTGTTACACTTATAAATCAACCATTACTAATTTTCCTTTTAATATTGAACTTAATTTTAATTCCTTATTTACATATTTGACCCATTTGGTAACGCTTTTGCGAGATATTAAATATTTTAATACATATTAATAATGATCTATATGACAACTTTATAATTTTTACCAGTTATTTTTTGGCTTAGTTTTAATTAATGCAACTAAATAGATAATAATAAATATCATAGAAATTGGACTTGATTGCATATCAAACCAGTTATTTATTATATACTTTTACTGGTGTTTTTATGCTTTCCGTTTTAACGTAAATTTTGAAAGTTCCGTAACATATGAATGTAGATTAATAATTTTATACACAAAATCACCAAACTTCTAGTTGGTGTCAGGTGACATAATATCTATAACTGATTCCAGGATTGACTGATACTTCCCGCGAAAAAATAAAAAAATATTGGTTGTCGATGTAGTTCAAAAGTTTTATGTTTACAGGGGTATATTAATTAATATAGGTCACATATTAATATACCCCTGTCAAATACTATAACTTATGATAGTATTTACCAGTACTAAATTGGGTATTCTTGTTAGGTAATAATTTAAACTCAAGCAAAGTTTTAAAAAACCGACTTCACAGCTTTATTTTCGGAGCCCTAGATTAAATGAATTAAATACGCATTATTGATGATAACTAAGAAACTACCACTCAGATCTTGATCAAATTTAAATGGCATTACATGGAAAGCTCCAATTATCAAATAAAAAATTATCAGAAATGGTTCTCGTCGAAAAAAATCTGAGACCCATACAAAAATATTATAATTGAGAACCACGTCCATTTTTTGAAGTTGGTTAAAAAAGGTTTAAGTCATATTGATGTCTTTCTTCTGGGAGCAACTTTAACGGGTCGCAGCGTGCGTAGTATTACTCTCAAGATAGATTTTTAAAAGATAAAAATAAAGATGTGTTTTATTATAAGTTATGACAATAAAATGTTAAGTATCTTAATGTTTAGCTATGCTAGCGTTTATCACGTTTAAAGTACATATGTTCTATGTGTATATACTATGTGTTAATCGTAGGTATAAGCTATGCACATTCCAAAGTTCATCCAAATCCGTTCAGCCGTTACAGCGTAAAGAAACAAACGTACCTACTTACACGATTATATACAAACTTTCAGATTTTGAATATAAGTGATCACACTATCAAAACAATTAATTAATTTTAATTTAAATAAAGTGAAAAAAAAACTATACACAATCGTTCATTACAAATAATTATTTGGACTAAAATAATACGTCGCTTAATATACATAACCTATATTTTAGGGTAAGTAGTACCATAGTTAACCTTTCAACTAAGCAAAAAAGCTATCAGCATTCATACAACATACGAATACGCATCTTGTTACAACATTACTATATGTGCTAGGTTGTAGGGCAGGAGTGTAGCTAAAGCGTCGTTCAAAACGGAGCTGTAAGAAGAAAATTGTGTCTTATATAAGTAATTGTTCATCGATAAAATTTGTTATTTTATCTTTATGTGAAAAAATGTGTGTATGTGAATATATGTTTTTTTATAGTGGCTGTAATAACAATATAGTTATGAATAAGTTTTAAACAAATAACATAAAATAGACGCGTGATTATAGTTTTTTTTTTGGTTTAAAATATTAAAAATATTAAATAATACTGTATCAATTTCATATATGCGTTCGAGTTAAATTATATTTCTCATACAATTTTACTAAATATACAGTCAACAAACCAAAATTAAAATTTGAATAATACATTTTCGTATATAGGTATATCCTTTAAATATATTTATTTAGCACTTTTATCTTTTATTAAAAAAAGGAGGTTAAATTTGTAGTTTTCTGATATCATACTGACATGGGTATAAATACAGAATCAATCGCTATCTCATCTGAATATGATTTATAAGTGGTCCATCAGGTGAGATTGTGGTCAAATGCTTGCCTATCAGGCACAAAAAAAAAAAAAAAAGTGGTGATGAGGTTTTTTTTTTTTATTTGTGACAGGCTAGTGTTTGACCACTATCTCACCTGATGGTAAGTGACGATGTGATCGAAGCTGGTAAACACACTAGACCTGGAATACACAGGCTCTCAAGGATAACGATACCTTATTACTCGTCTTATATTTTACTACTTCTAACCTTTTTAATTTAACTTTGTAAAAATAAGTTAGGGTACTATTTAAGTTGAGCATGCTCATTCGACTTGCTTATCACTTAGCAACTTGCGAGAGAAAATACAAAATAACATAAAACAAAGTTTTTGAAAGTAAGAAACCATAACGCAGTACCAGTCCTGTCGAATGTAACGAACTAAGTAAAATTTATTTAATTAACTATGTGATCTGAAAATTGCTTTTCCATTGGTCTTAATATAAGTATATCTGCTTTATATCATGCACTTGCTAAAAAGCATTGCTTTATTTGGACACATGCATTAACTTTAAAGTTACCGTCAAAATATTTAAATGTTACCTAACCTTTGAACCAAGATATGAGTACTCTAACGTACATGAAAACCGTTATAATACTTTGTCATAATAATAAAATAGTATGTTATTAAGTAAAATAGCATTTGAACCGGAATATTCTGTTACAGTGAAAAGGTTCCTTGACGTCTTTGATCTTATGTTTGCGTATGTTCTAGCAATTCGTTAAAATTGCAAAGATGCTTTTGATGGCCTATTTTATTTATTTGTTTAGCTTTTAATAAAACTGAATAAGAATGCTTTCAGCTGGTTCATGTGATAATGTATATTCCAGAGACACAATCGGTAAGGTTTGTTAGTTCTTGTCGCCTTCTAAATAATACTATGAATTGGCAAAAAATATTTTTGTTTTACAAAATAACGGAAAATATATTACTACAAAAACATAAAACTTTCCAAAAGCAATGTGCCTAAAATGCTAGCATTGCCACACTGGATACCTATACTAATCCGCAGCGCGAAATATAAGCCCGCATTTCGGTAAATTAGCGAATCAAGTCAAACTATGGGTGCGATAACGAGCGAAGCGAGGACGAGCGGGAACTTTTAAACGTGAGCGAAGCGAGCGCAAAGTTGCAAATAAATAAATATAGTGTGCGTTTTTGTTTGTATTCATTTCAAAAAAAAAAATAAATCGATTCATAAATCGCGTAAAATACATACAAAAAAACAAGCAGTCGAATTGAGGACCTCCATTTTTGAAGTCTGTTGAAAAGGAATTTTGTTAGTCAAATGGGTGGAGAAGCCGGTTCGTGTCGGCTTGTATTAGATAAATTATGTCAATGTTTATTTTACCTATTCAGTGTATCTGCACTAAATTGTCGTAGACACCTTGATATTTAGTTCCAAATGTAGTGAATCTATAAATTATGGAGTGACTCTAACAATTGAATGTCAGTTGTTAAGCTGTAAGTTTAATGAACACCCTGTAGAGGTTGAATGTGAAATATTATGATTTTGCTTAGGCCGTGTATAAAGTTGCATATTATTATAGTGTCGTAATTTTAGGGGAGGGTAAAGAATAATTATCGTAAGGCTATGGATAAGTGCTTGAAAATTCTAACACATGGACTCAGCACTTGTCCATATGACAAAGAACACAGTAAAAGAATACACATACAGTATTTTTTAATAGAAGTTATTATATACTCGATTTCTTGCGGGAACACAAGTTTTCTCCCCAAGGAAAATGTATGATTCTGGTTCTGGTTGTGATTGTATGATGTATGTGTGATGTGAATATTTCCGGCATCCACGACGCAAGTCAGAAAACTTAGTGTGGGGCTGTGAGTTTAAAATCCTTTATGCTTATATAATGTAAACAACATATTTTTTAATTAAGTTTTGGATTCATTTTAAACGGTAATAAGCGTGGCTTTCGTGATGTACGTGAAGAATTTGTGCTTCTTGTTCTGGGAGTAATTGTATGTGTGATGTGAATGTTTCCGGCATCAACGATACAACATATCATAAAAGCTTTCACACTCACAGCCCTACACTAAGTTTGATGATTTGTGCCGGAAAATAACACCACACGCACAATCACTCCCAGAACCAGATTCACAAATTTCTCTTAAAGATGAATGCTGTCAAAGCAAATTCCCTAAAAGCTATCTATTTATAAAACTAAATCATTAATTCCATTCATTATTTACCCCGCCTTCTAAACAGATCAACTACGAGATTATCTAGATCTTACTTGACAGGCGCGCATTGAATCAAAGCACGTAACGATGCGCGTGCGCTCCCGTTTAACGCGCCGTCGACCGTGATGATGCGATGTTTCAATTAATAACAAAGCTAGTAAACTGTTTTGTAATGTTAGTATTATTCAGAGAGGCAATGCCACCAGCATTTTAGGAAGTCTACCCACTGGTTGTGGGCCTGAGCACTTGAGTTACCTATAAGTTATAAGTTATAATGTACTTATACACATATATAGTATATATGTGTATAAGTTATATATATGCTCGATGCCTTGCTTGTAGGTACCTTAGGTATTTGCTGTATAGATGTGTATAGTTTTAGGAAATATAGGCAATTGGCCCGTAGATATAAGGTAGGTATAAGGACAGGCTTTGTCTTTGATATAATAAACATTGAAGTTTGTTAAATTTTCTGCGCTGTGGGTTGAATCCAGGAGCAGGGCAGGAGCATAATTTTACTTCCTTATGGAGGTTCGTGGTTCTGAGTGTGATTTCGTGTGTTTTACGGCACCCACAATACAAGTTTTTGAACTTGTGTGGGGCTGTGAGTGTGAATGGGCTTATAAAACGAACTTGGCAGATATCTGATTTGGTCTGATTTTTGAGTGGATCTTCGACCGCATCGTCACTTTCCATCTGGTGAGATAGTAGTAAATGCTTGTCTATCTATCTTAAAATCTAAATTGCTGCCAAATATTCGTATGCTGCTTTTCCGCATGAATCAAAACAAAAGTGACGTATAGCTCATATTTTATGTATATAGTGTATATTATAATATGTAGGTATATTCCACATTTTATAATATTAGTGTAAACGCTTAATATGAATTTGCCTTATAGAACGCGGGCAAAGTTAAGTTATATAATAATGTCCGATGATAGAATGGAGATGGGTTAGTTAGATTCTGTATTATTCTTTGAGATATTCTAGAAAATTTATCTAATAAAATTACAAGAGAATCGCTACTTAACGATAATGCCCTAAGCTATTTTACATTAGCCACTTGGTCAAATAAGTCATTAGGCTCTAATTAACACAGTAAACATATTTTTTTAAATTTGTGTCTGTAAAACAGAGAGCTTGTATGTACAGTGAAAATAATTAGCATCGCACATAACTCAAGTAAACTATTTTCATTGCCAGAACTAAACTAACTGACGACCCAGTTGGCGCAGTGGACAGGTATCCGCCCTTTGCGCCGTGGGTCCTGGGTTCGATTCCCGGCAGGAGCACAAATTCCTTCTCAACGGTTATTTGTGCTTCATGGTTCTGGGTGTAATGTGTGTGTGATTTGAATGTTTCCGGCACCCACGATACAAGTCTTTGAATTAAGTGTGGGGCTGTGAGTGTGAATGAAAAAAGGGGAAAAAAAAAAAAACTACAGCACACAGTTCAATTAAAAATAATAATAATAAGGAAACGAAACATTCCCAAGCGTCTCTAACTGATTGAATAAATTTTATCTTCCGCATCGGACTAACAAATAAAATAACCCATAAACAATCGCAATAACTCACAGAACACAAGATCTAAATCCGTCATTACATCGGAACATAAAACTTTCCTAAGGTAAAACACGACAAATTTTAACGAGATCCGTTCGTTCACACGGGTGGTCCCATATAGGCCCATAATACCATTAGAACGAATTCACTGCCTTACTTGTCTATCCGTCGTTTACATATTCCACTGGACTCGCGCATAAATTGTCATTACGGTAATCATTTGATACATTCGATCGATAACTGCGCTCACTTCAATCGATTCCATTCGATCGACTGGACGCCTCTAAACGACCTAGCATTCGGAAATTTATTCGGTTTTTTTTTTGGTTTTTGACCGCGTCGCCTTTTGCCTATTTTATCGAACTCTTTATTGGGCTTTATCGGTTTACAGTCATAAATTACATTTATATGATCGGTCGGTGAACGTCGTATCTTGCAATGGCCATTGAACACACATAGTCGATTAGGGTTGAACCATTGACAACTATTTATTTAAGAATGTCACTCAAACGCGTCTGTATAATCTAATATTAAAATGAGCGCACTAAAGTTCCAACTTTTTATTCCCTCTAATTTTCTTCAAGTTTTAAATTACTAAAAGGGCAGAGAAAACGCAATATCCTAATCATGACGCCATAAACTCAGATTATATGAGATAAAAGCTTTTCTATGTCGTTAAAGTACTTAAATTAATATCGGCAATTTTGTTTCAGACAGCTGTCACTGATCGTTTAATATCGAATTCCTATTTCGAATTTAACGGTTATCGAATGTCATTCAAATACACTCATTACTTCATGGTTTACGACAATGATCAGTTGTCTTTACTGCCTTAGTTTTATAGTTAAAACAAATGCGGCCCAGTTTATTAATATTTATATGATCATGCGATGTGAACTCATATCTGGAAACGTTAGGAATATGATACGACCTATAAAAGTCCATGTTTGCGCAGACTTCATCGTTAACGTTGATAACGAATAGTCTGACAACGTCGCAAAGTAACCACACAACGACGTCGATGTGCGCAGTATCCTTATATAAATGCAAATTGAAGCTTACATTTAGTTCTAGTCGTAAAAATCTGCAAGATTATACGAACAAAACACGAGCTATTTGAATCTTTATTTTAAAGTATTAAAGTTTGTTTCGATCCATAACGAATGTGCTAGTGTGTACATTGACCTAATAATCTACTTCAATTGCTTACATAATATCTTTGCCTAGGGAATAACAAGTGACGATTCATTTATTTGTAACGCGTGCTGTGTGATCATTATCATCTTCAAAGGTTGCATCTTTATCATCGTTCATGACATATTCAGCCTTACCTGTATCATCTTTAGGTATATCTTTGTTCACCATTGTTTGAGATTTGTATTCTTTTGTGTCTTTAAGGTTGGTTCCATTTAAATTGTGGCGTTTACTCGGATTTGCCTGTTGAATCATCAATGGTTCTGTGAACGTAAATAGGATATTAAGTGTCAGAGATCGAACTTTGTTCTAGTATAGAACGTGGTTTAAATGTAAATTGTTTGATTTTAAATGTTTATTTTTTCATTGAATTTTAGTTTGTTGTGACTTGCAATGGATGCTACAGATTAAAAAACGAACTAGTTCGAACATAGAGGTTTGAGTTTAAAGGCATAACAATAGACAAGAACTCATATTTTGAAATTATTTTTTCTAATAAAAATAGGAATCATAAATAAAATTACCGGACCTTTTGAACGCAAGTGCTAGATCATAGATTTGCCAAATTGATATATTTTTTTAAATGTTTCATGTAAGTTATAAAAACGTTGAAAGAACGTACTTACTGTTATTTTGGGAGAATACCAACCACTTTTATAAACAAATGTCATAAAAAACCATGTAGATTATTAAATCATACAACTTATACATATATCAAATAATATTATTACTACATTTAAAAACATTACATTAAAAGAAAACTGTATTTGTATTACTAGAACTGTATTGTACTTATAACTGTACTTATCAAGAAAACTACCCTAAACAAAGATCGAAATTCGTTGAAAGTTAATTTGATTGCATTTATATCGATTAAGAATTAACGTCTCACATTATTCCATCGAATGAATCGATTCCTAATCCAATCGCACAGTTGTTTGCTTCGGTTACATTAACTTTTATTATTGTTTTGAAGTTTATTTGTATTGACAAAATAATACTGATTTGATTTTAAATTGCCCGTTGGCTTAGTTGAGTGCGCGTTTGCCTTCTAAGCAGGGGTATCGGGTTCGATTCCCAGCGGGAACACACGTCTCCCCAAGGAAAATGTGCGACAGTACCAGGAGCGAAGATGCCATGCTAGTAGATATGCTAGCAGCATTGCCAATTTGGATAGCAATAGCTATGCTTTGCACAAGGAACGATCTTGAGCGGGGGTCACCAACCTAGGAACCTCAAAATTAAATAATACTATCCTAAGGTACGATAATAAATCAGTCTGTTTCCATATAACTAAGTTTGAACATCGTTCTTGGTTCCCGTTGCAAGCACAAGTTTACTCTGTATGGGAAATTTGTGTTTCTGGTTCTGTGTGTGTCATGTGAATGTTTCCGGCGTCCACGACACAAGTCATTGAACTTAGTGTGGGGTTGTGAGTATAAGAGTTAATTGTGTTTTTAATTTAATATTTGTGTGCGCTATAAAGACATTTTTGGTACTTACGGAAAACTTAAGTATGCACAGTAACCTGACATTTCTGATTATTTGAAGAACATAAATAAAAATGATTCACTTGAGCAATGTTTGTTTTTTCACTTACAGCCTCAGAAAATAACAATCCAGACCGGATTGTGATATTGGTTTAACAGTTACTTTAAAGTGTCAACACTTGCGCATTAACCGACCCTTTTAACAGTTTAGTGTAATGTATTATTGAAGTTGTAGTGATTTTAAAGTTACGTTCATCGCTTTCCATCAGGTGAGATAGTGGTCAATAAAAAAAAATCTATTATTTATTGAAGGGAATGGGTTGTTAAATTCATACTTAAGTCGCTGCGTTTCCACGTATTTAATTATCTTTACACTTTTAATTATAAAAATACATACTTACAATCACATCCTTATTTAGCATCAGGTGAGATAGTGGTCAAATAACTAAGACTATCAAAGATAAAAATAGAAAAAACAGTAAAATTATTTATTTTTATTTAATTTACCGTATTTATAATTAAAAACCTTTGTTTTTACACCATCACTAACATGAATGAATTTCATCTAAACATACGAAATGGTTAATGTGGAATATTTACTTACAATATGTCAATCGAAATAAAAATTTTCGATTATGTACTAATTAGCTGTGGCTTAGCCAGAAAAGAAAACAAACATACGTACACAAACAACGTACACTTAAACATAAACTTTCAGTTTTTTAATGTTAGTGTAAAAATCTAACAATCTAACTCGGTTTCGACTATTTACATTGCAATTCCGTACAGCCGTTACAGAGATATACTCAAATAATAACTCTTTTTAAATTATATTCACAAAATATTTCAACTTAATTCTATTCGTGTAATGATAGTAGGTATATTGTGTTTATAGAAAACAAATGCTTAACTTAAAAATTCCAAATTCAAATTGATTTTCGAACAAATTTCACCTGTTCCAAGCTTAAACATCTAAGGGGGTCGTTGAACACACATGATAAATAGAAAACCACAGTTTACGGACGCACAGGCTAGAAATCAATTTGTTACTGATACTGAGCAAACTCTGCATTAAACTATTTACAAAATAAACACTTTTACATTCACCATCTATCATACAAATTTCAACTTTAGCACTCACTTACTAAGAACTATTTCTAAAGCTCATTTTCTAAGTACTCACTTCTATCCGTCTTGGTAGTAGGTGCAATCAATTTAGACCCTTGAGTAGTGGTAATAGGTGTTATGATGAGTTTTGATCCTTTCGGACGGGAGCTGTGGCGGCGCTTACAAATTGCTGCGTTTGAGCACGCGTTGATATAGGGCTGCCATTATTTGATTTATTTATTATGATTTTAGTATAGGGTGTAGAAATCTTCTAGTGCAAACAAGAAACGACAACTTACATTGAAGTGACCGCGTTCGACTTATAAGCAGCAGGTATCGGGTTCAATTTCCGGTGGAACCACAAGTATTCTCCCCAAAGGAAATTTGTTTTTCTGGTTCTGGGTATTATTGTGTCTGTGATGTGAAAGTTTCCGGCACCCACAACACCAGTCATCGAACTAAGTGTAGGGCTGTAAGTGTGAAAGCGTTTATATTCTGAAAGCGCTATAGAAGGATATATTTTGTTAATTATTTATTTTTCAGCACAAGATGACATAATATTCTTTTCATATATAATTACGAAAGTTAATTTAAATAATGTTGTTAGTTTCAACATTAGTATTAACAAAACATTTTGGTATATTATTCTGCCCATTGGCGTAGTTAGTTTCACGTGTGCTTTTTCTAAGCAGCAAGTACCGGGTTCGATTTCAAGAATAACAAGTTTTATATAGATTATATCGTAAATGTTTTCGGTAACGACTATACAAATCTTAGTGTGAGGATCTGAGTGTTAAAGCGTTAATGGTAGGTAATGTTTTTACCAATAAAAGCTCAATACAGAAAGGTAGTCTCGAAATGTTTTGAATTAGGAACTGTTACTGTTTGCAGTTGCGTGAGTAGTGCTCACAATAAATATGTAAAAATGGTAAAATATAAATTATAGTCGACAAAATAAATTATTACCTAACCTAATTCTGCCTTCTGTCATCTATTCCACACAACACAAAACGATGTAAAATTAATAGTGTGTCAGCCCTACACATCACTTTGAAGGATATATTGCTACCCATTGCGTTTCAACTTCGCCGATGTCACACATTCACCAGCTTGCAATACGCATTGTATTATAATTTCAATCGTGCGTAGAATCGACAAATAAGTTCAATGCAATATAAATTAATGTCAACCCTAACACTTGGAAATAGGACTCAATAACCTCAATCAATATTTCATTTTGATCATAGAATGATTGTAGACTTTAAAATGATAACGTTAGAGTATGAAATTAAATTGAAATCAGTTAATGAAAAAATAATAAATTAATTTTATGGTTTGAAAATCGAAAGATTTAGAATTCCATTTATTTTGATTATTAGTTGGAAAGGTTAAATGACAGATCTATTTCTTTCGACTACGATACATTTTGCAATATTTGCTGGGAAACAAATTGTATATTAAAATCGTATAAAACAAACGAGTGAGCAAGCTTAAATCCGTTCTTCTTTCATTTACTGCCAACTAAAATAATATTAGTGGAAAATTGTAAAGAAGGTGATGATTGTGTTATGTTTATTTTATTTATAATTAACAGCAAACAACAAAAATAAAAAAAATAAAGAAATGCAGGATTATTAATGAAGTTGACACTTAGCTTAATAAATATATTATCTATGTATTATACTATAATCATCGAGATAGGAAACAAACCTACGGTTTGTAAAAGGAGGGACGACTCCGCCGAAAATCTGTGTCCTAGTGAGAGGTCACAAAAAACCTCTGTGTCCCTTTTCTTTAGGGTAACCCTGATTTTAAGATTTGTGGGATAACCTTTTGAGCCATTTGAATAATGTTCTACTTGAATGATATTTAACTGTGTAATCATGCTACAATATGATATCTAATAAAAATATTATTATGTCATTCATAAAGATAAACTAAAATATATTATATGCGTAATTAAAATCCACACTGATGTTTCAAAATGCATTTAAATTTAATTAACATTACATATATTTACTATTATCTATCCGCGGCTTCGTCCGCTTATCCGACTATAAAAATATATGCGTATATGTGTTCGTTTTTATACCCAGGCGAACGCCGGTTGGGTCAGCTATTAACTAATTGACAGAACGAGCGCAAAGCGGGAACGAAGCGATTTCATTTCAGCTTGGGCAAAATTGCTTTCGTAGTTCCGGATTTTCAGTTGTTCTCCTCTACAGGTCGCATTTCTCAACCGATTCTGTGATATTTTGTGAGCAGGTTCGATATTTTTCAAAATGGCGGAGATATGTGCTGTTAATTTGTTGTAATAAGCTTCTAGATACATTTACAACCCATGTTTAAATTTATATCCTAGAATAAAGATAATCCATAAATCGATGACAGATATTATTACTACATTGATATGTCAGAATCTTGGTAAATATTATTATTACATACTTATATCAAAATAATTTATTCATCCGAAAGTTTGTGTGTAATTGTGGTTTTATTTAAGTATGTCTATTTTCTCTTCACGCAGCAACGGCAGAATGAATTTGGATACATTTGGAATGTACGCAGTTTATGCCTCGGATTAACAAATAGGCTGCTATTTAACTTGATAAACGTAGACAAAGCTGCGGGGCGGCACGGCTAGATCATCAATATATCCATAAAAAATCCAATGAAGGTAAACCCTAACTTTTATGACACCTAACTGACACAAATTGTTGTGTTCTAATTGTTGTCGAAGAGTGTGACCCAATGAAAAATGAAAAATTACTAAATTCTTCAAGCCAACGCTAACACAACATTTTAAGAATATGCTATACATTTTGGCCTATAATAGTTATATAAGAAAAATATAACAACGTTATAAATTATCAATAGGAAATAAGCATACAATTAACTATTTTTTTTTAATCTTAATTTTTATAAAATACACTTGTAATATGATTTTCTTCTTTAGATGCTTTTTATTAGGAATTTTAATAAATAAAATGGATGGGAATTTCAAAATAGCAATACGCTCGCTATTGGCTAAGCTGATCGTGACTAAGTTACACATTTTTGAGGTCACTGATTGGTCAACTTTCCTTAAATTCTATTTGTTTTTTCAAAATCGCTGTTTAAATTTGCTAAACTTTTTTCTCCGCTATACGGAGTCAATTTGAACTGACTCCAACTTTCTGAAATGTATCCCTACCAGTAATTGACCATCTCGAGTTACTCGGTTTGACTCTAACTTCAAAGCTCAATTTTGGTACTAGTCCTTGCAAAGGTGAGACGATACTTCACACCGGGACAGTTGCTCAATTTGTATCAAACACAAGTCCGATCATGTATGGAGTACGTTCTCATCTTAGGGACGGTTCAGCTAAGTACCAGCTTGAGACTCTTGACACCATTGAGTGGAGACCCAAGAGACACATTGGTAACGAGCAGCTGACTAATTCAAAGCTTCAGAGCTTGGGTCATCGCCGCGCCGCATGGTAGCTAGTCTCTCGGTTTTTTATCGGATACATTTTGGAGAGTGTGCTAAGGAACTGCACGATCCCCCATCCCCATTCTATCGTCGGACAAGCAGACAAAATGCTAAGCGACACCGCTATATGGTGGACATTCCGCAAATGCGCACTAAGCGTTTTGCCTCCACATTCATTGTGCGAACCGCAAAGGAATAGAACTCCTTACCTGAGTGTTTCCTGATGAGTACAATATGGGAGTCTTCAAGTCGCGGCGAGTGAATAGGTATCTTCTAGGCAAGCTTGCTCCATCGTCGACCACATCGTCGCTTACCATCAGGTGATATAGTGGTCAAAAGTTTGTCTACTTGAATGAAAAAAAACCTGATTGCATTTCCCAATGCCTATTTATTTCGATATGAGATGTATTGTTATGAAGAAAAAATTTCTTTCCGGCATTGTATTAACGGCAACAATCGAATAAAAATGTATGCATATTCCATATTCACAAACGTTCAAGAAGGAACAAACTACAAACACACTCACAAACTTTTGCCTTGAAAATATTAGTAGGAAGTATGATAGCAGGATAACTTTATTTTGTTTTTACAAAATATTTTTATAAATGGCGGATGTAGTTGTGTAGCTTGGCTTGTATACCCATATATCAAAAATAATATCATAAAATCTAATACTATTAGGAAAAAAAAACGGTTTATTGAGAATAGTTTGATAGTAGGTAGGGCATTTTAAAACATATTCTGTAAGGTTTCGATTAAACAAATAATTACGACAGATAAGATCTTATTATTACTACAGACTACAATTTCTACCAATGGGAAACTTTTTTAAAACTAGTCGCTCTGTCCGAGAGGGACACAGGGGTCTTTTCGTACCTTTCACCCGATTTCGTCGGGACCGCAACCACGGTTGGTTCTTTATGCAATTGATAAAACGATTTGACATTGTAAATACGCTCTAAGTCAGTTGTGATAAGATTCCATGCATGTTTGATATTCGGCACTGTAAGTTTGTCAGTTATCCATCCTATTACTTTAGCTACAAAATCCTTGACTATAATATATTTTTACTCTAAAAGATGCTGACTTGGGAAACGGCCAGAAATGTTTGTTGTCAATGTCAATGTCAATGTTGTCAATTTTATAAGTCAAAAACAAATCCTGTGAATTGATTATAAAGTAAAGTCAAAGTCAAAAATATTATAAAATTAATATATAGTAAATGTTAACCTATTAAACATGTTCAGTCGTCATGATAATAAAAAAAACGCTTTCACACTCTCAGCCCTAGGTACTCTCAGCACTAAGTTCGATGACTTGTGTCGTGGGTGCCGGAAACATTCACATTACATACACAATCACAACCAGATAATCAGAAACACAAATTTTCCTTGGAGAGAAAACTTATATTAACGCCGGGAATCGAACCCGCAATGCTTAGAAGGTGAACGCCACCCAACTTAGCCAAAGAGCAGTTCAGTTAATAATTATATATATATTATATATTATGTGGTAACGCGGTCGAGGGTGGTAAACACGGTGGATTTTCATTTAAGAAATGGTATCAAAGCACTGTTTAAAAAAAATATTTTCTAATCCCATATGTTTATTCATGTATTTCTTGTCTTCTCAATCAGTCATATTTATGATTCCAAGAAGGAACAAAATTTTCCTTATCGAGGCACTGTCTGGGCGTGATATGTGATAGTATGTATGTTTCCGGAACTCATGATTTAATTCTTTGAAGTGATTTATTTACTTATTTATTCTTTTGCACAATATAGCTGTACACGGAGGACTTAATGTTAATACACCATTATTCTGCCAGTCATCCGAGAAGGTGCAAAAAAATTTGTGGTAAAACTTAGTGTCCACGTTAGTTTTTTTTTATCAAAGATATTTTTATAAAGTTACACGCGTTAACAAACTACCGCTAAAGAAATCTTGAAAAGAAAAATGTTCAAAAAGTCAGAACACGGCAAAAACGGTCCTTCTAAGCCTTTGACAAGAAAATTCAACAAAAACAAAACCCTCACAAGACTATTTCCTCACATCTCGCCGTAAACAGGAGGTAAATATCGCGGTACAATCGCAGCAAAAAGTTGACAGTCGTAAAAAAAGTGAACAAGTACAATCGAGGCAAAAAGCGGAAACTATCTGATTTCGCATTTCACGAACATCCTCCGTTGTGGCGTATCGAAATCACTGGGCTTGATGTTTTGTTCCAAAGGAAATACATAGAGCTGTTGTTTCTTTGTTACAAGTTTTTATTTAGTTTCACCTGTCATCTACCAACAAGACATTACCAGAACATTTAAGGAAGGCTCAAAGTAAATTGATCTTTATAAGACTTATTCATCGACATATTTTTCAAATTATTTGATCTAGTTTAGGTAATATCTCGGGATTAATCGCGCTAAAAAACTATTTAATTTTTTATATACGCGTATCTTTTAGCTGCACGCCCAAACACTTTTCTTAGACTCCCAGATCAAAAATCTCCCAAAGCTGGTAGATAATGCTTCATAGCATTAAGCTATTCCTTGAACACTGTTTTGTGCTAAACTATTAAATAAATCAAATCGGCAAACGTCATCCATTTATGTTTGACATACTACCTCTAGTTCGCTCGATCGTTTCGCTGCTACTTTTGTCATCCGTATTGCAAAGGAGTGCAATTCATTGCCCGCGTCTTTGTACCCCGATCGGTATAATCTGGGAGTTAACGGTATAACTCCAAAGTTTGTTGTATTTTACTTTTGTAATTTACATGTTGTAACAGCTCTAAATACATCGTCTATACTACCAATCAGATCAAGTTGAACATAATTTGTCAAACGTTAACTGATAGCATTTAGTTTTGTATTGTGTTAATCGTTAAATGTTGTAATTGTAAATGTTAAGTACCATGTTATCTTGTAATGTTTGAACTTTATTGTTAAAATGTATTTAAATTAATTGAAGTAAAGTGAGTTTGTTTTATAAAATAAGTTATTTGTAAATATGTGTGTAAGGCGAATTTGTATTATTACCCTAAATGCATAAAGCTTGCAGAGCAAAAATATAAAAAAAGCATGTAAATAGTATTTGAATTGTCTTGACGCTGGAAAACATTCGAATGAAATTTGAGACTTATTGATTCGGCACATGACTAAAATGCTGAGCTGTCTTTGGGCAGAGGATAAGCCTTACTACTCAGAGTAATGCAGCAAGCAACTTTGCCGAACATTAAATATCGTCTAAACCATCTTTAACCATGTTTTTAACTTGAATATTTATATCGTAAAACTAGGTCTTGGAATAAATAAATACTAGCTAATATGAAATATAGATATATATAGCATGCTAATCAATTTTATTAAATTAAGCGAAATCGCACACCACAACTAGTATAAGCATATTTGTGATAATAATCTGACTTTAAATTGTAACTAATTCTAAAAAAAAACACAAAATGCTTCAGATTTTAATCAAAATATAACATACTAGATGTATTGATAAATCAAAATTCTGTCTACTTTTTGTCTGCGATCATTATTCGTAATCAAAACTCCATCATTTTTGAACTAGATTTAATTAACAGCACCTTTTTTGTTATTTTTGATTAAGTTCATTAAAAAGAAACCATAAAATGTCTGATCTAGGTTTCTATTTTAGACTTATATATCTTTTGTAGATTGGATTTTTTGTTCGTTTCAATTTTATAGACTACCTACGTGAAAACTATATAACACTTTAAAGTGGTAGACTTCCACTGATTAACTAAAAAACAATGTTGTATCTAACCAAGATGCGCATGCTCCTATAAACAAAATTAAAACGTGAGTTAGTATCCCACTTCGCACTTGGGACGTGACAGCGAGCGCTCGGCACTTATCCTAAAGAAAGAATTCGAATGAAGCCGCAACAATTGTCAATCTAGACATTGACAACGCGTAAGTCACGCTAATTCCCGTTTTAAATTTAATTTAATAATTAAAATTGTGCTTGAGTTTTTACCAAATCACCTATATACAGTTTAGACACCCATTGAACTTCATCTATTATGACTTTTCAATTTCATTAGAGTCTACAATATACAAGTTTTTAAATGTTATTGAGTGACGCGATTAGCAAATTGCTCGCCTGATGGTAAGAAGCTTCACGCCTGCCTTTTTTTATACTCGATAGGCACCCATTTGACCACTATCTCACCTGATGGAGAGTGATGATGCGGCCGAAGATGTAGTATGCTTACCTAGAAGATACCTATTGCCATGACTGCCATGATTCACCAATGCCCATTACAGTTCAAGCTTACTCAGAGTTTTAAACTTATATAGGTCAAAATCCTGCGCGTCAAAGCACTACGCACCCTGAGTTGTAATAGATGTTAAATCTCAATAAGCCCTAACATTTCACTAAAAACATTGCCCTTCGATCCGACCGCCAAGCTGTAATGTTTGCTTGGCAGTTGAATGTCTGGAATAGTGTGGTACAACCCCCGACAAACACTGGAAAAAATCCTACCACTGCAAAACGTCATGTAGTTTGTGGTCTCAGAAGACTGATAGAAAAACGCTGTGACGCAGTTGCTGATATTGATCGTTGCTGTTACTTTTTGTTCCTGTCGCTTGTTTCCATGTTTTAGCTACGTAAAATGTCACTTAATAAAGCACCGATAAAAAGTACGGGTCAATTCGGGCCACCGAAGATAAATTTTAGAGATCAGAGACTCTATATTTTCTGTTTGTGGTTTGTGTATGCCAGGAATAGTAAGGAAAGCAGTTGTGTAAAAATATGTTGCTGTTATTTTAAGTCCCTGAGTCTTGTGTTTCTATTTTGTAGTATCTCTGTCTTGTGTTTCTATTTTGTAGAAGACAGGAATAGCTTAAATTTAATTTAGTGTGTGACATCAGAATCACGGGCAATGTGTTAAATTATTTGACTAAACTTACTTTTTATCTAATAGCTTTAAACGAGCAATTCTTGTGTGTATGTATATATGTGTGTGAAATCAGGATGTCGGAAAGGGCTCCAAACGATTTTCATGAAATTTTGTATGCAGGTAGCTACCTGCAAAGCACTGCGCACCCCGAACCTTCGGGGACAATAAATCGATCTAGCTAGGTTTCAATTTTAGAAAACGTCGTTTTATCCGTGTTTTCAGCCGAGCAAAGCTCGGTCATCCAGATACTTATCTAGTTATTATTTGACAATTCATTTTTGCCATAATATTTGCATATCTATTCGGTAAGAATGTAGGTATATGGAACAAACAAATTATTTAAATTTAGAATCGCAAACATTTTAAATAATAGTAGTAGGGATAATAATTAGAATTAATAGTTCAGATCACATTACGTAACTTTTAAAGTAAAGCATTAAAATAGAAACTTTACAATGAGGCAGTAATCGTTAAAAATGTAATAGGACAGAATTAAAATCGAATCGATACTAAAACCGATACAGAACCGCTTTGAAGTTACCGCTCCAACTTTTACCTAATTACAAATAAAAAATAATTATTTAATTCCAGTTTTGATTAATATGGAAATATGGCTTAATTAATGCACTAAATCATAATTGAAATACGCGAAATGATTTCTTTTTATAAATGTATAATGAATGTGATTGAGCAATTAGTTTGTATGATGTTAAGGTTGAATCGGGTTGAATGTAGATGATTGATAATGAATAAATAGTCGTTAGTGACTGTTAATGGAAAATGCTCTTTTATGTTTGGAGCCGGTGTTTATTATTGTTTCAATAAATAATAATATTTTATATGAGGTTAGTCAAATTCCCTAGAGGGCATGTCCAGAGCTAGAGAAATGCTAGTTGGGATGTAGAACTCCTTAGTTTGAGAGAAATAAAATACCTCCCTGTACGTAAATTTATCTTATTGTATATTTGGATGAAATTTGGAATATAAGTAGATTATACCTAGGATTAACACATAGGCTACTTTTTAACTTGATAATAGCGGGCGAAGCTGCGGGGCACGGCTAGTGATTTATATGTTTTCTATTTTTTAATTACTGTTCTGAACTTTCATAAACATAAAACGACGTTTAATTACATTGCGGTATTCATCGCCATCCAAAGGTTGTCTGGAAGAGATAGAGATATCGCTCTCAGCGATAAGACCGCCTATTTTTACACTTATATAATTATTTACTGACATTCCTATTTGTGTTCTTTGCTATTTAAAGGTGTTTCTATCTGCAGCGCTTGGCACAAGGCTAAAGACATTAATCTCCGTTAGCAAAAGACATAGACTTCTTGCAAGTACCCATTTGCCGAATAGTCAAATAACAGCAGTAAGATAAATTTGCGACTGTAATTTTATAGGAGACGTAATGGATTAAGTCTCAAGGAGAGGAGCGCATTGCAGTTCCGTTATACATTGTCCTAGGTACTGTAGATATTTATTAGACGGCGTTGCGATTATCATCCGTTGCTTAACGGATGATTATCTTGTTTGTTTACTTTCTTACAAGTATAAAATATGTATAGTTGCGAAATTTTAAAACTTCCAATAATTTCATTATTCTTTTTTAAAAAAAACCTATTCTAAGGCAACAATAATCTATTCTGTAAAATAACGTATAAGTACTTAGTTCTATTTACATATTGTATAATAAAAAATTTGGATGAAGCGCGTTGAAGTCTTTTGTATGAAATCAAAATCGTTTCTACACAATCATGGGCCCCAATGAGGCACTCATGAAAGTTGACGACTCTACCAGATTCGCAAAATTACAGCCATCTCGAAAAGTACCATGACAACTTTATAACGTAACATCTGACTGGTGTAATTTCTTACAAGTAAGTAATTATGTGTGTAATTTATTATTTAAAAAAATGTTACCTTTATCTTAAAACCAATTGAAAAGGCTTTTATCCAAATCCAATATGTTAATCTAAGTAAGTTAAGTTAAGTCTTAATATATATATATATATATAGACAGCAATTCACCTCTTATAGTTCAAACTTTTCTGAATAGGTTACAAATGAATTTTCCTTAATCTTGATTATGTACATATGCAAGCATAATAATAATAAACAAAATCGAAGGGATATTTTCATTTAAAATTTGGTAAAAAACGATTCGTATTCCACCTGCAATATATTTTGTATTATGATAACTTTACTTATATACCTTTCCTGCATTATTGACGACAATAATTTTAGGATACTAACTAAATATAAACATCATTATATGACACACTTGTTAACTATTATCAATTACATAACTACCATCAGGTGAGATAGAGGTCAAATTCTAGCCTATAAAAAAAATCTTTCAACAAAAAAATTACAATTCCTATCTGCTGTCTGGTACTTATTCCGAGACAAACTAGACTCGGAGAAACAACTTCGATCGATATTCGTTTGAAATGAAAACTTCATTTTTTAAAGTTGGTTTAAAACTGGGTTGGTGTACCATAATGAATATGACTCACCACCCCAAATTCATCGCATTATCTCGTTTACAAGCGACCAATACGGCACTTAATAACTTCAAATTAGCATATAAATGTACCATATTAAAACGATATTAAGAACTACTTCTTAGAAAAACTGTGACCAATTTTTGATTGATATAACATTCACAAGATTAATTGACGATTGAATGCGGTTGATCAAAGATGAAATCAAAGTTTTAAATATTTACATTAAGTTGTAATTGTTGATTATTTGGATGTTTTAATTGATGTTATTATCAGTTGCAGTGGTTATGATTATGATTATTAGAAGTTAAGGTAGTCGTGTATCTGATAGGATTTAATATCGCCAAATACGAGTATGTTTACATTACTTAGTTTCACTAGACCCTGTCTATGCATACAAGGTTTTAATTGCTAATGAGGGCACACTCACTGTGTGTTTTTTATAACTAATATAATTAATCTACTATAAAACTGACAATCAGCCACGCGACATCGGTTTATGGTTGATATTCCAAGAGCGAAGCGTTTTGCTTCCACATTTATTATACGTAATGCTATGGAATTCTTTGCCCGAGTCTGTGTTTCCCGTTAAGTACAATCTAGGAGTCTTTAAATCTCGAGTGAACAGGTATCTTCTAGGCAAACATGCTCCATCTTCGACCATCGTCATTTTCCATCAGGTGAGTTAGTGGTCAAATGCTTCCCCTTATCAAGTATAAAAAAAACATTCGGTAAATTTTGGCAATATTTAGAAATTCAAGGTTTTGCACCGATACGATTTGGAAGGCATTGCTGCTAGTGTTGCAGACGTCACAAAGCGGCGGTAACTGCTTATCTTTAGATGGGCCGCATGAATTTTTGTCACAAATTCTTTAAAAAAAAGTTAAAATAATTTTTTTTTTATTGGCAAACTTTTGACCACTATCTCACCTGATGGAAAGTGAAGAAGCAGCCGAAGAAGTAATGCTTGCCTAGAAAATACCTATTTACTCCAGTCTATTATTTATTAAGTCTATATTTGCCTTTTATCTTTTATTAATTAACTAAAATACAATCAAATATTTAAAATAATCCGACTTCACCGCTTTATTTTCGGAACTTTAATCAGATTCGATGTACTAAACAGGCATTATTGACGACATTTCAAGATCTACTGATCAGATCTTGATCAAATTTAAATGAGACCAATTGGAAAGCAACATCATACAAACAAAAAAAAATATCAAAATCGGTTCACGTGGAAAGAAGCTATAAGGTAACACACTTAAAAAAAATACAGTCGACTTGAGTACCTCCTCCTTTTTGTGGAGTCGGTAGAAAAAGCACTTACTCCACTTTGACAATCCTTTTTTTTTTAATATCTGGAAAATTTGTGAATAATATGTCGTTTTTTATGAATTTTTCTTTTATTATAAAATAAAGTATTCGCTTATGCATCTTCAAATTCTATATCTGAGCTAAAAAAATACTCAGGAAACCTAAAACCAGATTCAATTCGTTCGCTAATACCCATTCTCTAAGTAAAGAGTATCTAACGGCTTATAAGTGGTTGAGGTGGTTAAGGTGCAAACATGTATGTTTGTACAACTAATGACTGTAGTAACTATGTTTAATCTGTAATGACTGTAGTAACTATGGCTAATCTGTGTTCTCAAGTGCTAGTGACGCATTTAAGTTATAGGCTTGACGTATCTTCGAAAAGTGTGTGTGAAGTATGTTTTTGTAATGTGTTTTTATGGTCTGCGATAGGAATGTTTGCTCGCTATATTAGATATGTAGTGATTATGCGATTTTGGTAAATACGCAAGAATACAACTCAAAAAATAGCTCCCAAAGATAGCTGTCAAAACATCATACAGATTAGTGCAAGTTTCAAGAACAAACTTAAGCGTTGGCTGGTTGAGCGTGCATTTTATTCATGTTCTGAATTAATGAATACAAAAAGTAAACAATTCAGCATTTTTAACATATTTACAAGGCAATTAATTGTTCTGTGACATAATTTTTATACTATTTTCTATCGTTTATAATCGATTTTCTTTGTAATTCTACATTTTATTTGACCTGTGATTTCTCATTACCATTAAATATGATTATGATTAGATCTATCTACTCATAGGTAGTAAAAAAGGCTCTCGAGCCGATGTCCTTTATGTAAAGAAATCATTCTAGGCTAATTATTTAAAATGTATTACTAATACTGTATTTATTATTTATTTTATTTAATCCAAAATAGACAAACATTTGATCACTATTTCACCTGATAGTAGAAGATGATGCGGTCGATGATGGAGCATGTTGCACTATAAGATTTTTCACTCGCTACTTGAAGACTTATCAATCTCTCCTGTATTAAACTTTCATGTAAAAAAAACAAACTCAGGCTAAAGGTATCACTTAGAATGACTTAGTGCGATTATAGCATACCTAGATTAAGCTTTAACAGCTTCTTTTAGGACATTCTAATATATAACAAGATTAAATTTTTATAAACCACAAAAAAATATCAAGAAATGACAGACATAACGCAAGTCTGTCCATGCAAAAGAGTTCAACGCGCTGCGCTGCGAAAAATGATGATATTAGTTTTTCTGTTTATACATATTTTTCTTTTTTTAATCACTGTTTTGAATTTTTATGAACGTTAAACGACGTCCTAATACATTGCGTTATTCCTCTCCATCTAAAAGTTGACGACCCAGTTGGCGCAGTGGACAGGTGTCCGCCCTCTGCGCCGTGGGTCCTGGGTTCGATTCCCGGCAGGAGCACACATTCCTTCCCAAGGGATATTTGTGCTTCTGGCTCTGGGTGTAATGTGTGTGTGATGTGAATGTTTCCGGCACCCACGATACAAGTCTTTGAACTTAGTGTGGGGCTGTGAGTGTGAATGCGTTTTGTTTTTGTTTTTTTTGTCTAGGAGAAATCGCTCTCAATGACAAGACCGCCTATAATTATTGTTACACGTATAGTAATTATTTACTATAATTCCTATTTGTGTTCTTTGTTATTTTAAGGTGTTTAATAAAGAGCATATCTATCTATATTTATATATATATTTATATTAATCAACAAAAAATACGAATGGAATTAAAATTATATTTACTTGAAATGTACATTCAATGTGTGCATATTCATATTAAACAATGACATGTTTCATGTTAATTAGAGAGACTGTAATATAAACAGAGTGTGTCATAAAGACACTCGATAGAAGTGAAACTTTTGTATTGTTGCTCCCATTATTTTGTACTAGCCGTACCCCGCAGCTTCGCCCGCTATTATCAAGTTAAAAAGTAGCCTATGTGTAAATCCTAGGTATAATCTATGTACCTATATTCCAAATTTCATCCAAATTCGTTCAGCCGTTAAAGCGTGAAGAGGGAACAAACATACTTACACACAAACTTTCAGATTTATAATATTAGTAGAATTATAACTCTAACTGACATAATGCTTACCCAATTGGCAATCTCTCAAAAAAATGGTATTCACCACTTTTCGTCACCCAAAAAGATTGCCGATTAGAACTTCAAAACTCTCCCATAAGAAGATTCACTTTAAGAAGCTCCAAAATATATATTTTAACATACGAAAATTCAACAGCCTACCTAATCATAAAAGCTATATATCTATAGCTATATATCTATAGCTATATATCTATACACACAGCTGTCATTGTATAGAACCAACAATGACCCATAGCACACGTCAACATGCTATACGTGTTATCAAAAATCTCTTACCGTTACATCGAAAATAATATAACTTACCGAATCGGTACTGTCGGCTCCCACGACCTTAGAACTGGCTACATTTCGCTGTGCTCTATCCAATCTTACTTCCTAGTACATGCAAAAACCAATCATATGTAACAATTCATAGAATTCAAAATAGCGTCAGCAAAATCTAACCCATTGAAAAGCATCTTCAACTCACACACGTTTGATTTTACATGTGCGCGTGTTACTTACTCAATTGATAGAATACAGCATTCCGATTTCGATTCTAACTGTTACAGTTAAGGTATGGTTTTGTTTGTAAGATGTAAGTGTATGTGTGGGTATATTGACCAATATTAATGTTAAGGATGGGAGGTCGCGATCTAGTCAGCAGGTGACGCCGATGCTTCGATGTTGCGAGTGTGTGTGGAATGTCAAAGTTGACGTTAGTCTGCGGTCACAACAAGCTTTTGTAACTTTTTTAATTGGATTTCGTTTTTAATTTTTTTTTCTATTTCGCTCAATTCCGGACCAATTAAGAATTGGTTTCGAAAAAATTCAAGAGGAAAAGTTAGTTCAGGTTTTGAGTGGAAATAGCTTTATTTTTATACATCCGTATTTTAGAGCGTGCCTGTTAATAGTGTGTCATCGCAATCATCATTTGTTAGGCTTTTATGGTTTTATATTAGATAAATTCAAGTTGAACAAGTAGATAAGCTTTTAAATCCATATAAAACATGAATATATAATTTTAATGACAAGTTAATGTTTTGAATTAATTTGAATCATCTGTATATAATGGGTAGGACTTTTATACGATTGCAATTGGGTTTATTTAATATGTACTTTATATAAAAAAAAAAACTATTTTGCCTTTTTTTTCATACAGTTATTATGACTATATACGTTTTTGGTTGTTTTTAAAAATATACGTAAATCTGCAAAACTTAACCTCATTTTAAAAATCTGCATAATTCATATTATCCCATTTGGTACAACACCAACCTTACATGTGACAGTGCGCACGAGTGGATCGCTGCAGGTGAACCTACCGATGTGTGCGTGAGGTCATCCCGTCACTACAATCTATGCATGTGTGCGCGCAACCTTCTAAGCTATTTGCACACTAGGAAATTATATAGGCGATACATTGACCGCAGCTCTCAAATTGTTACACTTAGACGATAAACAGTAAAATGGATAATTACAATTAATTTTATAATGTAGTGTTTTATCACAGCTATATAATTATATATAGCTATATTGCGGTAGTTTCAGACATACCAAGTACTTTATAATGTATTTTTATTCAAAATATGTTGGTAGGTAATATTACCTACTGCATTTAAAATTGTAAATGTGTGGTTCTCACTTTATTTATTAAAAATGTTTATTCAATATTATGATGTTGAACAGAGTAAAGAGCATAACCTAGGGGTATATCCGCACAGTGGTGACCCATAAAATAATCGCTAGGTTAGAGTTATTGTAAGAAACGGTATATATACCACGTATTTTCTATTGAGGATTTGATATTGCGGCAACTTTTGGATAAAACTAACTAGTGTAATTCCATTTTTACATTGTGTGAAAGCTACCTTATAAAATTAGTAAAACCAGTCGTAAATTAGAACAGATACTTAAATTTTATATTCCACTTTATTACTATTAAAATTCTGATTACATAAATAAAAAAATACTAAAACAAATGAAGAAATAAAACAGCGACCCGACGATCGTAAAACGTGCCCTCTGACCTGAAATGGATCTGCACTTGCATAATAAAAACTACAAGAAATCAAGAGTTTTGCTGGATTTAAAGGCTCTAGCTGCTCATTCAGAATCTATTAAAGTTTTTATGGTAAACAGATTTAATCTTTGTGCACGTGTAAATCAATTTTGGACTTACCATATTATATTATACTAGTTGCGCGTAAGTGTCGGACCGCGGGAATTCCGGAATTAAAAGTAGCCTTTTTTTTTTATTATTTGTGACAGACTAGTGTTTGACCACTATCTCACCTGATGGTAAGTGACGATGTGATCGAAGCTGGTAAACACACTAGACCTGAAATACGCAGGCTCTCAAGGATAACTGTCGGAACACCGTATTTGGCTTGGCGGCAGACTTTCAACTTGATGGTGGTAAGCTACTTTGGTAGCAAGCCAGGCGAGCAACTCACAAAATGCTCTACCACCTTTCAAATTTCACCTGATTAGCACCACCCGGGGACCACGTGTAGGGAGTCAGACTTAAGGGGTATCCTCCTACGGACGTGGGTGACCCAGCCCCCACTATGTGGTAATTCAGGATATTAGCTACCTTCAAACCAAATGTTATTCATAAAAATTGATTCAGCCGTGTGAGGGTGAAAAAGTAACAAACACACAAACACACTTACAAACTTTCGACTTAAAATATTATACTATGGAGTGTGATATAGGGTGTAATTTTGTATGTGATTTAAATGTTTCCAGCACCGATTCCGCAAGTCATCGAATTCAGTAGGTATGGGACTGTTAGTGTGAAATCGTTTAAACGATTTCTCTCCCGGTTAGTTTCTCGCATTGACTAGTTTCGGAGCAGTCGGTGCTTGTTCTTACCCTACCCGCGATTGACACCTGTTATTTTTAACATCACCTGTTATTTTCAATATCTTTTCTAAAAGTATATCTTAAGATATTTCTTTTAATAATTGTATTCCACTGCTGGTCAAAGGTCTCTTCCAGTTGTTTTACTAATAAACTAATAAAATTATTCTTAGATTCATGCACTCTTTAAAATGTTGTTTTCTTAAACACTGACGTCCAACTCTATTGCGTAATTCCGCTCCATCCAAAGGTTGTCTGGAAGAGATCGCTTTTAGCGATAAGACCGCCTATTGTTACACTTTTTTTTTGTAAATAATTATTTTGCTTTGTTTCTTGTCTTAATTAAGGTGTTCAATAAAGAGTTTATCTATCTAAACTAAACCAAACTTCAACCTCAATTATTTGTTCGATATGAAATCACAAAAGCAGTAGAAAGTCCGAAACTTTATAACAATCGCTTGAGGCATCTTCGGTAGTCACATCTTAATATAATAGGTATACGATAATCATATCTCTGATATGAGAAATTAATAAATCGTACATCACTTACGTATCTTAAGATTCCATTTGGATCATTTGTAAATGACAGCTACCTTATTTAAAAATGATAGTGATAATGATTGTCGGGTGCTAATCATTTTTTGTGATGATAGGTTATTAATTTATTTTTTGGTTGTTGAGGATATAATGAGTAGAGTTCTTTATGGTGGTACGGGAGGGTATGGTTCCACTTAAAAATCAATGGACAAACATGATGTTTACGTTGGTATTCATATATTATTAATTATTATAATGAAACGCAACCAAAGCTTAAAAATACCAACTTAACCGCTTTATCTTCGGACCTTGATCAAATTCAATGTATTAAATACACATTATTGACAATAACTCAAAAACTACTGACCAGATCTTCACTTTGTTAACGTGGAAAATAGATATGAGGAAACGCATAAAAAATACAGTCGAATTGAGTACCTTCTCCTTTTTTGTGAAGTCGTTAGAAAACACCTGAATATGTATAACATACATGTTTTATTTATAATTTGAAAATAAAAAACCAGAAGCACTTCTGTTTGAGGAAGTGTTTGGACTATTTTTATGTATTGCTGATATGAAAATTACACATTTTGGATTTTTGGCGCCAAATCCAACCCAAATCTTATTAAGCATTTATTTAGGTGTTTTTAGACTATACAGACATCGTATTTAACTGATTTTGTATGGAAAACGAATTTTAGCGGACCTTAATGGTTTGAAATAAGATGAAAATGTTGAATTATATACTAACACTAGATATTATTACCATATATAGACCCAAAAGTAATGGAGAATAATCGAGTTTATGATGTTTGAATAACAAAAAATATTTCTTCAAGTTTACTTGTAATTAATCAGGAGGTCGTGAATCTGTAGAAGAATATTATTAATTACTTATCTGAATAGATATTCTCATATTTTTACAGATATAAGCTATAGAGGAAACTAGGACCAGGAAGGATGTATTATTTAACCTTAATTTTTTTATCATCCACTCGATATTATAAAAGATGTAACTAGTCATGCAAACGTTAAACGTTTGTAAGTAACGCAGACATAATTCCCAATCATTTGAAAATGGTTTTCAGCGCCACGTAGATCAAAGAACTGCACCTGCACGTGATCCCCCTGTCGTTCATTGAATGAGGCTCCAAATAGTGTTTCAATGCATGCCGCTTCCGCTGGCATTTTTTAACCGCCATCGTTAGTGCTTATCTCGGGTCTAAACACTACTTAAACCATTTGAATTAGACGTACCTATAAGGCCAAATTATTATAACTAGTTAATTGTTATATAAATATATTCGCTATAAATATAATAACATCGAAAGCATTAAACTTACTAAGACACGTTGCAAATGGATCGCGTAAGCTTTTAACACAATTCAGTATTATAAATAGTATGGGGACTTATGAAAATTAATACTTATTTCAAATCTTTCAACATTCTTGCTTTTGTTTACTGTTTCATACCATGCACCACAACCTTTGATGCGAAAATGTTTATAATTAGAGACGATTATAGGGCGTCTATCATCATACATCGTCATTCTTGACCGAGTTATCATTTACCAATAGATGCCATATCAATGAAACGAAAGCCTACTAGAAATTAAAAATAAAACAAAAAACATACATCAAAGTATAACTGGACAACACATATTTAGAATTGAAACAGTTATATTTACGTTTGATTTCTCGCATTGCTTCGAGACTAGTTTCAAGGAATTCGGTACCTTCTTCAGTCGAGACCGCGCGTAAACTGACCGGTGTCATGGCGATCTTGAGTGAAATCATCTAAATCCTAAATATTACAAGAAAGCTGAAGCGCTCATACTGCTCTACTAGCGTATCTGTTTAATTACCATCTATACCGTACGTACCAAGATTTTCGTTCTCATGTCGATCAGTTCAAAGACGGCTCAATTAGTACAGTATTAAACTAAATTATAAAGTAACACTTTAATGAACGTGTATCGTGTAATTACGGTGTATATGCCGACAATTATATCGCTCTATATCGGATATATATCGAGTCTTTATCGGCGTTTTGGATAACAGTAATTTGTACGCGAAAGCTGTAGTCGTGTGAGGTTTGAATATAATAAATTAGTTAATAGGTTCTTCTAAGTATACTTGTATTTAAGGGTCAAGTAATTCATGTTATTTACGATATTCTATTTCTCTAACTAGTTTTTATTTCTTGAAGCTTTGATAAGTTCGCCCGTCTCCCGATCGGGTGTTCTAGTTATGGAATCTTATATACTTGCTTCCGATGAAGGTAGCATCGTTATGAAATCGATGGTGGTATGGGATTTTCTCAGCCTCATCTGGCTGTCCTGTAAATTCGTAAGTCGAAGGAAAATTTGTGTTTCAGGTTCTGGTTGTAATTGAGAGTGTGATGTGAATGTTTCCGGCACGCACGACATAAGTCCTCGAACTTAGTGTGAGGCTGAGAGTGTAAAAGCGTTTATGGTTTATGTATAAATACGGTATAAGTTTTCTATAGTCAAATTAGTAACTCTAAAAGATTTAAATCTTACTATTTCTAGGTGTTTACCATTATCGACCACATTATAAATTGGGGCGCAAAGTTTTCGACAGTATTTTTTTCAAGTAACTGTCTTTTGAATGTATAATTTTAACGCAAGCAAAGGGTTTTTCACCGCTTCATCTTCTGAACCCTTGATCAGATTAAATGACTTAAATACGCTTTATTAAAGAAAGCTAAAAAACTTCTGGCCAGATCTTGATCAAATTTAATTAAGACCAAATGAAAAGCACCAGCTATCAAATAAATTATCAACATCGGGTCGTCTAGAAAAAAAACAAAGGTACATAGAAAAAAATACAGTTGAATTGAGAACCTCGTCCTTTTTTGAAGTCGGCTAAAAATACACAATATCACGATTGCGCAAGCACAATCTAGAACGTCACCCACGTGCCAAGAGCAATAAATTATAGAAGGTAGCGCTATTTACCATTAGCCAGTAAGCAAAGTTCACCCGTGTGAGCGTGAGAACGGGTGAAAGTGAACTAGATACGAGAGGTGAGACAAAGATATGCTTTATCGATATAGATAACTCTTTATTGTACAGAAATAAAGGAAAATACATTAAAGACCTTTAAACTAACTTAGGCTAGTACAATGGGCGGTCTTATCGCTTAAAGCGATATTTACCAGACAGCCTTTGGATGGAGAGGAGATGGCAAAATGTATTGGGACTCAGGTGTACCTCATAGTTACGCAAACTTTATAATAATGCATTAAGATACGAAACAAAATAATTACTATTCATATCCCACGACACAGGACTTATCCGAGTGTTGGATACAGGGCTCTCTAACTATAATATTATGTGTACATATAATGTTAGTCTGTTATAATATTTTTGGTAAACGAAATAAAATTATTATTCTCTTTATTTATAATTTTTTTTAAGCTAAGGTTTTTTTTACAATATTTTTATAAAATTGATAAAAAATACAATATTACAAAATAAAGAAAATTTAAAAAAAAATACCTAAACCTAGTATGCCACCAGCAGCGGGGCAGGGCCCAAGCTACCGGTAGGTCAGTGCTGCAGAGTTAGGAACCAAAAAAAAAAATTATTATTAATAAGTACATACATTATATATCATATTATACATTCTATACATATTATAAAATTAGAATATAATATGAGATTAAATATTAAACTCGCAAACGAATATGAAACAAAACAATATATATTTTACGACATTGAAAGACTAGCGTCATACGTCATACTTACCCATTACAGTTCTGAGCCGCCCAGATTTTTTTTTATAAAACTCCTGCGCAGCAAAGCAATACCTTCCTCATCCTGAGATATTAGATGTAAAATTTCTTTAAGCCCTCTAATTCAATGTATCCATTTCTTCTTTATTCTCCTCTTAAAGAACAACAAAAACATCTTTCACTCCTGCATACTGATTTGCTAGCATTTGCTAGCATTGTTTATTATTACTGTGTACAGTCTGCTTAACTTCTTAGTCTTACATTAACGTCTCATCAGTTAACATCTCCAAATTGTTATTATCTAAACTAATAATAATTATTGCACACTTCTGTTTGCCGGTTGAATGTCTGGCAATGGTGTGTTACTACTCCAAGCTGACTCTGCAAAAGAGCCACCACTACAAAAATATTACTCATTATTTCATGAACGTGAACTAGACGATAACCTAATTGACGCAGTGGACAGGTATCTGCCCTTCACGCCATATCTCCTGGGTTCGATTCCAGGCATGAACACGTAAACGCTTTTATACTCATAAACATTCCCACTCACAACCCCACACTAAGTTTGATGACTTGTGTCGTGACAAACACAATAACAGCCAGATCCAGAAACATAATATGTAGAAAACGTGTGTTACCTTCGGGAATAGATTCCAACGGGCAGTTAAAATACAATTTTTCTTCCTAATAGAAATTAATTATGGTTTTGTGTGTGATTGTGTGTGTGATGCAATTTTTTCCGGCTCCTACGATAAAAGACTTCCAACTAATGATGAAGCTATGTGCGAATGCGTTTGATTGTTTTTTTATTATGCCAGATAGATAAGTGTTTGGTCGCTATATCACCTGATGGAAAGTGATGATGCGGCCGAAGAATCCTTACTTAGAAGATACTTTTACCTATTAAATCTAGAATTGAAGACTCTGAAATATATAATGCTGTTCGGGAAACAAAGACGCGGGCAGTTAATTCCACTCCTTCGCTGTACGGATGATAAATGTAGAAGCAAAAAACTTCCAGCGGATATCAGGTAAATCAACCATATGTATGACGTATGTCAGATGATAGAGATGAGGTAAATATGAACGCGTTATCGATTTTACTGCGTTTGAAGATACCTATTTGATATTAAGATCTGATACAAGTTATAGAACGAACAGACACTACTCGAACTCATACACTAATTACTACTCATTCACGAACTTGATGCTAGAGGTGAGATAATGATGATTGCTATATGCAATATGAGTTGCCTTTAATAGTAGCAGCTAGCAATCAATTAAGTGAAATTTGAGATTTATATCGAATGTCAGCTCCCTGTATTCAATAGAAATTCAATTACAAAAGAAAAAAACAATTAACTCGTTCATTGTCTAGTAGTCGACCCGGCAGCCCGTACTCGAGTAGATAATTCGATAATCTTGAGTTATAATGATACCCAATTATCGATAAGACACGCTCGGATTTCAATGAACAGACTGACAAGCCGAAAATTATAATAAATGTTCTATATTTTAGATGGGATGGAAACAATTACTAGGGGCAGCCTTGTGGTACAAGACAAAGGAATTAGCGAATATGACAAATAATAATAACAGCGTTTAGCTTCTCGCTGGTACTTGCTTGGAGTGGAATTTCAGCCCGCAATGTTCTGTTAAGTTTTCTCTTTTTTTTTGTGGCGATAAAATGCCAAGAGAATATGCTCATTTGATACGTCAATTCACTAACCAAAACATTTCATTTCGTATCGAATTAAATATAAAATAAACTATATCAATCAAAATCAAAATTGTTTATTCAAAAAAGCATGAAAGTTAATGACTCTAATACCAGATTCACAAAATTACAGTAAATCATTTATCATAAAGTGAGATAACAAATTATCATGCTCACTACCAAGCCACTACCATGGCTGCTAATAGTAGATTTGCTGCCATCAACAAAAATTGGTCTTCCAGCAGTTATGTACACCACCCTTATCATTACCTTCTGCTAAGCTTCATATTATTATGATCTTTAATTTTCAATAAAAATTAGTGCCTCATTTATACAAAAATCAATCCTCACAATTTTAAACATCTAAGCACAATATTCTTGTATAAATCAGCATCTTAAGATGTGTTATTTAGCTAAAACGCTTCCTCTTATAACTTCCACCACTCCAATAACAACGAAGTGTATCATTTGGTAGCTATTCTGAATTTTGTGATTGATATTGAATTCGTAACGAATCAAAACTGATTTTTGACAGGCAATATTTTACCGACGAAAGGCCAGTGTTACAATTTCATTTTTCGTAATGACAATGCAGGAATTCCAATCACTTGAGAGCTGTAAGTGTAGTGACTATTGAGTAATCTGTGATGTTTTTTCTTTTATAAGTACACGGTATTGAGTTGAAGACACTTGTTTTCATGTCAGACTTTCTTTTTATTTCGGCAACTTGAAACTGTGGTTGAAATTTTGAATGGCATGTTAGTTCGTTACTGATCCTGATTCGTGACTGAATCTTTAACAAACAAAACAATTCCCAGCTGTGATTTTTTTACACAAATAACAATTTTATGTGCAAACCATTTACACTGTCACACTAATATTATACAAGTAAACGTTAGTGAGTATGCTTGTAACTTCTTCACATTCAAACGGCTTAACCAACTTTGATGAATTTGGTATGATGAAGCTGCCTCTCTAGATTAACACATGGATAATATTTATCCCGGGAATTCCCGTGGGTCCAAGACTAACGTGGGTATAACCGAGGGTCGCAGCAAGTTTCTTTATAAAGATACAAACAAGAACATTTATTTTCAAGTCGTCTGTCTGATGGCGAAAATATTGGTAAACTAAAATCCACGTGGCATTGCCTTTCACTCCTCTTCCTCCTCCAAAATCAAATATGAAGCTCAATTAAAACAATATTACTTTAGAAGTAAATAAAATTGACGTTAAGCTCAAGCAAAAGCTTCCGTACTCAAATCAAAGCGAAAATAAAAAGAAGTCACAAATAAAACCAACACGACTAACAAGCCCAGATACACTAACAAACTTAAAATGCGACAATCTAATTAAAAATCTAAACTTTGGAAAGTAGATAGTTACCAGTTTACCACTATCTTAGCTTGAGTATCGACCATTAGACAGGACCGCGGTCAAAGGGCAGTGTGATGAGCGGTGCGATAGGCGGGTTGCGTAAGATGTCTTCTTGAACGTCCTTTGCTATCTTCATCGTATTATGAAATAGTAATTTAATTGGAGTTTGCACGAGTTAAATATAACATTTGCCCTTATCAATTTTTTTTTAAATTACTTTGATTTTAAGTAAGTTGTAAAACCGAGCGCTGGAGCGCAATTTTTATTTCTAACATAGTTACCCTACTAATTTTTATTTGTCTACAATAAAAAGTTCACTTTAAAAAAGCCTAGCAAAGTTAATATTTGTTGAAAACTTTTTTAAAGACAAGTGTTAGAAGCCAAATTGGATTTAACGTGACGTCACTTTATTTGTCGAGTTGTTCTCAGCAAGCCCTTTCATTTGATACCCATGTTGGAGAGCATTAAAAATTACTTGTCCGCCGCTTTGGATGTTCCGCTATGTTGGATTTAGAATGACGTCAACATGCGTTGTCATCCAAACTAAATTTGAATACAATATTTCAGCTCAATCGGTTGAAGATTTTTTATTCTAAATTGAGTTGCAAGATTCCATTTGGACTAACATACATACATTGCAAGTTAAATAAAAGCTTGTAATAAGCTAATATTATATATTATCTCATGTTTTTGTAATAAAACGACATCTATTTGACCGTATCGATTGATTGATAAACAAGGTATTCTACTTTTGTTAGCACATTACCATTTCCCAGTCAATAGCACTGAGAAGTCTCAATTAAAAGAGACAGATTCCTGTCTCTTTTAAGGAACATTTACATATTAAAGTTCAATTAGATTCAAAATTGGGGTTTAAATAATCGAAGTATTAAACTTCACTAACCCACTGCTTTGGATCAATGTACAATGTATCACCCTGTGAACTGTGTAACATTGAGTTCTCGTATAAACATGATTGAGTTCCACTATTACCTATAGAAGTAATAATAAAGTACTTATACACATTAAAAATTACTACTCCCACCAAACATTCTCAAGTTATCGTAAATTTAAATGATTAATCAGTAAATTGTTGATTTTCATTTTCATTAGACTTAATCGCCACCGCTCGCTTATGCAACATGCCCTCACCCTGCACCTTGCACTGACCTCTTGCATTAAGATAGCACGTTACTTATGGTGTGCTCATGCAATCACAGATCTGACTGCGTCTATAGAGCTTATTGTTTTAGATAATTAAGTTAAAACGTTGAATTACTAGATTCATTCATAGTTTACAAATTATTTGATAGGTTGTAAGCAATAATGATATAAAGATGTTTCATAACAATCCCTGTTAAAGTCACAAATACTTGAATGATTGGTCTCGGACCGTGCGTTCAATACATTTAGTTACATAAGTCAAATTTATGCCCAATCTTCCCTTTCTCAACTCCAAGAATGCATTGAAACAATCAACACTGATTTGAACCATATATTGAAATGGAGTAAAGCATTTGGTCTTGCTGTCAACCCGGTAAAAACTCAGGTTATCATAGTCGGTAGCTCTCGATTAATATCTAGAATAGATTGGAGTAACTTACCGCCTATTGTCTTTGATGGTGTCACAATACCCTACAGTAAGGAAGTAAAAAACCTTGGTGTAATAATTGACCAGTCTTTATCATGGCGCCCTCAAATTACAGCAGTAAGCCGCAAAATGTTCGCTTCCGCAGGTTCTTTAAGACGTCTCCGAAATTTCCTTCCAACGGCTACTAAAATTACGCTGGCACAATCTTTATTATTACCTATTTTGGATTATGCTGATGCTTGCTACCTCGATCTCCCTGAAGAACTATTGAACAAACTTGAGCGTCTTCAAAATTTTTCAATTAGGTTCATCTTCGGTCTTCGTAAATATGACCACGTTTCCAGTTTTCGTCATAAGCTCAAGTGGCTACCAATTCGTCTTCGTCGAAATACTCACATTCTTTCCATGCTATACGGTATACTTTTTAATCCTTCATTTCCGTTCTATCTTAAAGAACGCTTTATTTTTCTTTCTACACAAAATTCTCTTTCATTGAGATCCAATGATACTTTGCAATTAAAAATGCCATCTCACACTACTTCTTTTTACGATGAATCGTTCACGGTGCAGGCTGTTCGCCTTTGGAACAGTTTACCAGTCAGTATCCGGCACTCGACATCACTATCTGTTTTCAAAGAGAGAGTCAAGAAACATTACTTAGCTCAAAGCGGTATTCAAATATAAATATCAGCTCATTAAGCAAGTTTATATGTATTGTATGTATGTATGTTTTATGTATTGTATGTATGTATGTTATATGTATTGTATGTATATTTTTGTTTATGTATTTATTCTATTGTTGTTATAATATGTATAGAATGTATATGATATCTTATGTATGTACTTATTTATTTTAATATATCAATAGTAATTGTTTTGTTTAGTATCTTAATCCATTATTATAAAGTTTGCGTAACTATGTAGTACACCTGAGTCCCAATACATTTTGCTATCTCCTCTCCATCCAAAGGTTGTCTGGAAGAGATCGCTTTAAGCGATAAGACCGCCCATTGTACTAGCCTAAGTTCGTTTTAATGTCTTTAATGTATTTTTCTCTATTTCTGGTGTACAATAAAGAGTTATCTATCTATCTATCTATCTATCACTGGCTATGTCAAGTGGTTTTGTCTGGGATAAAAAAAAGAAACATAAATGCTTTCTCACTCATAGCCCCACTCTAAGTTCTATACTTGGGCGTCGGTGTCGGAAACATTTATATCACACACACAATCAAAACGTAGCAAATTGGTATATCTTACACAAAAATGAAGAATCACATAAACATCTGAATGCGTCGGGCCATTAGAGTTACACGTTTCAAATTAACACACACAATCATTAGATTTCTACATTTATCATTTTAATAACAGGGCTCTGTTTTCGGACAAATCAAACATAAATGTAAATATTCCATTTTAAAACTTCTAAATAGAGACAAAAGATCTGATGCTCTAATTTACAATCCTTATCATCTCAAAACTTTCAATATAGTCGATAAAAATTCCATCGACCTAAGGCTAGTGCCATACCGACAAATTCCATTACCACGTGATAAGGCTCAATAAATTTATCACCACGGTGCCGGTACTAAATCTGGACAATCATAAACCACAATGAGACATTGTACGATGACCCTCACAATAAAAAATGGCCACCTTAAGTGCCGCTTACGAAACTAAGTATGTCTAATTGATAAGAGGTAAGCGGGACTTAAGAAATTTAAAAAAAGGATAATAAACAAAACGTTTAAGCACGTATTTCGTTGCGGCGTGTGAGTTGCGGATGGATAAAATGCACTGAAATTAGTGAAAGAAGATTTTGACAAATATAATTTTATATAACTCGATTAAAAGCCGGTTAGTACCATAATTATGAATCGCAACGCGAGTTTTCATAATAAATAAAATTCTGTTTTTTTTAAACTTTGATACATTTTTTTTCTACAACTGAAATGCGTACTATTTTATATATACGCATTAATTTTCTACAACAAGGTAGCAAATTCAAGCCAATTTCAATAGATGACATAGATGACACTTCTCTATAATTATAACGTTATTAAAGGATAGTTACGTCACTATAGGACATGCCACTTTATGGTATTTTTTTTTATAAATTTACTGCTTTAATTCTGCCTAGCATAGCATAAGCCATAGAATATAATATTATGCTATTACATTAGATTACAAAAACAATATTTGGGTATTTATAGGAATTTTAAATGTGTCAAATAAATTTATAATTTACTGTCAAAAGATAAATACAAAACTCCTAATGCTTTTCAATTGTACCACAAAGCGACAGGTATTTTATCGACTCGTGCGCAGCCCAGATAAAAAGAGTATAAATAAAAAGGGCAGGGGCATAATAAAGGAATTGAATTAATTAATAAAATGTTGATGTCTACTGCGTATGCATTTCACTAGCATACGACAAATTTTTGTATTTATTTGCATGGTGTTATACCATACAGAGCCATTAATTTAAACTGTTAATGGACGGCGTTCGACAGAATGTCGTTAGAAAATGTAAATAAAACATCTTTATTACGGCAAGATTTATAAGTTGAAAGACATTTGAGATATGATGTTGCTGATAGAATTTTAGTTTGTATTTTATTATTTTATGAGACGTACTATAACATATATTCATGCATATGATAATGTATTGTTTTAGCTGTTAAGTATTGTAGTAGACGAGTCATTTATCTGCTGTCAGGTATGCACTTGACTCGTATATTTTTAACTCGACCCAAATGTTTCTTTAAAGTTGTGCGTTTCAAAAAACTAGCATGTGTACATGCACCATAAGATTATTTTCAAGTTTCAACGACCAAACAAAGTATCTGGATTCTATAATATAGACTAAGTAACATATGGAACATCTGTATCTACTTTGTTCGCGGAATGTACAATATGTTAAAAAAAACATATCTTTTTTACAATAGTATTTTATAATCAAATTTTATATATATACTAATAAAAAAGTAATAAAACTTCATATCATAAAATTCATATTTATGACAGCCAGACCTCATAGATTTCTACGGTGGCCATTTAATAAAACGACCATAACATATATAAATAAAAATCCGACAAAAATATAAAAGGTCAGTAAAAATATCGCCATGTTGCATACATCCATCCGCTCCCACGTGCTTTCTTTCATCATATCTGATGGCTGCGAGCATTCGTTACATTTATGGATGTTGGTTCTGTTCGACATGTCATTAAATTTAACTTATGCAGGTTGAAGCTCTGGAATCTATTGACTGACGAGCCAAAATACTCATTGGCGATAGTAAGCTGGTTGAGTCAACACTGATGAGTCTCGGTCATCAAAGTAAGGTAGCGAGCCTATTTGTTTTCTGTGATTAACATACCTCCAGCTCGTTCAAAGCGTTTTGCTTCTACGTTTATCATCCATAGGAGGGCCCGCGTCTTTGTTTCCTGAACGGTATAATGTGGGAGTCTTTAAATCGAGAGTGAATAGGTATTTTCTAGGCAGGCATGCTTCATCTTTGGCTGCATCGTCGCTTTCCATCAAGTGAGATAGTGGTCAAATGCTTGCCTATCTAACAGAATCATTTTATGCCGTGTAAAATCTTTATTATTATATGTTATTCATAATTCAAGCATGACTCCTGTCTGTGTATTTTCCATTTCCCGTATTTTCCTTTTAAATCATTTTACAAACAACATGACAAACACATACCTACTTAATTTTTTATTACTTTTGATACATAGCCCGGACTCATTGTCTCATCTATATTCCACCTCTCTTTGAATAAGTTTTTCTAATAGTAGTGTTAAAAAGTATCAAAATAACATCACATATATCATTTGAAAATAAATAAGGCGTGCCCATCCTCGGCTTAGCTTAAATTACAGTTAGGAAATATGTTTCTCTGTCTTCCTAAAAACCATTAAAATCATTTTAGAGTCTTATGTTTCCCGATAAGTACAATCTAGGAGTCTTTTAAATCTCGAGTGTACACGTATCTTCTGGTGGTATTCTACGTGGTTCTTCGACCACATCATCACTGCCCATCAGGTGAGATGGGGGTCAAACGTTTGCAAATAAAAAAGAAAAATTAAACTGTTGAACAAGATGAAATAAAAAAGGAGCAAAACATATACATAAAAATCTTGGCATTTTTATAATAATAATAATAATTTATTCATTGACACTTAAAATTTATAACTTGGTACTGGTTGTGATTGTTTGTGTGATGTGAATGTTTCCGGCACCCACGACACAAGTCATCGAACTTAATGTGGGGCTGTGATTGTGAAAGGGTTTATGTTTATTTTTTAGATAGAGCGTTTTTTCGCTGCGTTTTGCTTTCTTTTCTTAACCCCAGACGCAAAAGGGGACATGTCATAAGTTTAACGTGTTTATCTGTGGCACGGAGCTCAAATGGCTGAACTTATTTTCATTTTTTATTTTAGTTCGAGAGTGCTTTTTGCAATTTTTAGTGAAAGTCGGGGCATTTTTTTACCGTAAAAAGCTCAGCTCACCTTAAAAAGTTTATTTTTTAAATTTTATTTTGCCAAAATTATATTTTTCTAGCAGACGCCAAAGCGGTAGAAACCGTGATATTTGTTTGTTTTAAAATGTGATTACTTATTTATAAAATGTACTTATATAAATTGAAAATAAACAGAATACAATTATTTTATGCAAGAGAATACACAGTGTGACTCAAAAAGTTCCTGTTTGGCTGAATGCGTTTCACAAGAAAAAAAACGACTGACCAAAAACTCGCTAAATGTGTTAGAATACTTATATTTCTCAGAGTCAATACTACCACGTGATGTGATACCACCGCGTGATGTGATATCACCATTCATGGAAGGTAGTTGAGGAAATGGCCATATTTTAGAGAAATCACCTTGATTTAGTGGTATTCGTCATTTCGGTGAAGAATACTAATGCAACTGCTTGTTTGTTTGTAAAAAATGTATATATTGAAGTTCCACGTTATGACAGTATGTCAGTTGTTATATTTAACACAAAACTATTTTAATTATTGCTAAAATGTAAATAATGTTTTGAAATTATATAAATTTTTTTATAATACTAAATATTAAAATTTTGTGCTTGATAACAAAATAATGTTTTAGAACCTGTCATGTTTACCATCCCCGACCACATGATTATTTGCAAACAGGTAAGATAGTGGACAAACCCTAGATAAAATTAGAGCAACACATGTTTAAAACTTGTAAAATAGAAATAAAATAAACATAAACGCTTTCACACTCACTAAGTTCGATGACTCGTATCGTGGTTGCCGAAAACATTTACATCACACACACAATCGCAACCAGAACCAGAAACACAAATTTTCCTTGGGGAGAAAACTTGTGTTCCCGCCGGGAATTGAACCCGATACCCCTGCTTACAGAATAAAAACTTATTTTATTGTTTTATGAGTGGGATTTAACTCTTATAAACAAACGTTTTCACACTCCCAAAGCCCCACACTGAGTTGCCTTGTGTTGTGGGAGCCGGAAACATTCACATCACAGACACAATCATACCCAGAACCACAAACACAAATTTCCCTTGGGATCCCCCAAGGTATATGCGCACCCAATTTAGTCAACGGGCAGTTCCTATGGGAGCTAACAAGTAATTAAGGTACTTGTGGTAAAAATAAAACTAGTTTCTTACTAATATTAAAAATGCACTTACACTTTAACGGCTGAAAGGATTTAGATGAAATTTAGAATATACATAGCTTATGCCTATAATAACACATATGCTTTTTTTTATTTGATAACTAGCAAACCCGGCGAACTCCGTTTCGCCACTATAAACCTCACGGAGCCCGAGTCCTTTCCAACAAATGCAAAACTGTGGAAATCGGTTCGTGCGTTCTGGAGTTATAGCGTCAGGAAGGAAAACCAGACTTATTTTTATATAGTAGATAGCGGGCGAAGCAAAGGGCACGGCTAGTTAAAAATATGGCGATACCAGGTTTTTACAGATCTAGATCACTTGTGACTAACGATTTGTAGAATTTAATCTTGAACACATCTATAAGGAAAATACGAAAACGTAAAAATATTTCTGGGTATTCAAATTACATCACATAAACAAATCGAGCAACTTGATAAATGATGGATTCTTAGTAGTTATCAATTAAAATAAATCGACACATTTTCTCTTCTTCTTTTGCTATATTTTTGAACTAAATATACCACATACTCCGATAGTCATTTTTTGAATATTATAACTAATTAGGTATTTTTGTACTAAAAATATTTTAACTGAAGGTTCGGGGAAGTTCCCACGATACTAATACCTACTAACAGTTCAAACCCTTAACAACAAATTTCGCGGTGTACTTGCATCCTGCTTGAAGCCTAACATCCTACTCTGGAATATAACTTAATGTAACCGATTAACTTTAATGTTTTCTGATTTTTTTATAAGATAGGCAAACGTTTGACCACCTTCTCACCTGATAGTAAGCGACGACAATGGAGCACAGCCTAGAAGATGCCTATTCCTCGCGACTCAAAGACTCCCATTTTGTATCAATCAGGAAACACAGACTCAGGTAAGGAAGTCTATTCCTTTGCGGTTCGCATAATGAATGTAGAAGCTAAACACTTCGTCCGTATTTGTGGAAAGTCTACCTTATAGCGGTGTCGCTTAGGAGTCTTTTTCGATGTCCGATAATATAATGGGGATGAGAAAAATATTTACATGTTGTTTATTTCCATTGCTCACTCTCCAAAATGTATCCGATAAAATACCGAGAGGCTTGCGACCATGTGACTATGTCCTAAGCTCTGAAGTTTTCCATCAGTCAACTGATGAAAGATTGACTGAGACTGAACCGTCTCAAAGACGAGAACAATGTCCACCGACAACCGATGTCGGAAAGGTGCTGGAAATAAAACAAAACTAGATTTGCATATCCAAATTTCACTGTTACTATACCTTATGATATATCACTAGCTTGGAATACTGTTACGCATTGTGACTCACTAGATTTCTCTACAATTTTACGCACCAACGGAACGTCCATATTTTTGAGTATTACCATTTTTCATTCGCACAGGTGCTAGACAAAACCGGTTAGAAATGAGTCAGTTTGAGATCTAATACTGAATAATTTCAATCAGTCCCACGCATTTAACAGCCTAAATCTGTAGCATTCAATCTTCTCTGTTTTTTGTTTTTAGGGTTCCGAATTGTTTGATCAAATCACAACATACTGTAATATGTAAATGTCCAATTCAGTATGTCGTAATTTGCTCAAACGATTCGGAACCCTCAAAGTTACCGAGCGCGTGTCTTTTTTTCTTCTTTTAATCTCAAGTTTGTATAATGTAAGAAATATAAATAATAGTATTGCTATTCAACACGGGAATGTGGCTAGTATTCTAGGCATTTTTCCTTCGGTAAGCGTTCCACACAATTTTGAGGGCTGTTTGTTTTAATCCCCCTGTTTTTTTTACAAATGATATTATTTTGATTTTATATAACAAAAAAAAATAGCACACGAAGTATAATTATTGTTATTAACATCTTATAAAAATCTCAAAGCATTTATATATTTGAAGGTGGTTGATCAAATAAAACTCCATAATTCAAACAACGGTTTAACGGGTTTTATAGTAACATTTATTTTAAGAATCTTCGAAACTGCTTTATTCAAATTAGATTTGGCCAAGTAGTGATGAGATTTGATTTGATAAAAAAATCTTTTAACTGCAAATAAAAATATTTATTTGCATAAAAAATATTAAGTATTCAAATAAATAGTTTAAAAATAAAGAAAATACAGATTTAACTAAACTACTAACCTAATACAAAAAGTCATTGGTCGGCAGTGTGCCCAAAATGCTGGCTGCGTTACCTCGTTGCGCAGCGAGACTTAATTGCTGTGCAAAATACAAACCGGCATTTTGGTCACGTGTCGACTCTTTCAGTCTCCCAGCCAAATCTTTATAAATCTCAAGTGCACCTGGTCCCCATGGACCAAGAGTTAAAAAAAATAAAAAACAAAAACAAAATAACTGCAAATAAAAACTTTGTCACATGTAGTACCTACTTAAATATAAAAAAGGCTAAATCTCAGCAGGAGATAAAATCACACTATAAACTACGGAACCCTCGCTGCGTTAATTGCTCTCACACGTGCCCAGCTTTATTTTCCATTGCCCTCTCTGACCTGCGCCTACGCATCTGACCTCATGCAAATTACAAAATGGTGTAATATGGATTTTATAGCATTTTCCAAGAGATGGATGTTTATGGTGCCATTTTTATGATGAGGCAATAATGATTATGATTTTTTTATTGGCAATCGATGATCGTTTTGGCTAACGGAAAATGAAATGGAACTAATTTGTGAGTCAATAGGTATGATTGAATTGGTCTGATTTAATTTTAAATGTATGTGGAATTATGTGGTTTGGATTATGAAGATAATATTATTAAAAAAAACAAGGAGTATCAACGGAAACCTATTATATAGAAAGCATATGCTCCGTTCTATTTTTAAACCGATATAATAATTATGTGGCCGTCTAAAGTATAAAAAAAAGATATATTGTTAATATTTTTATGGTCAAAATTCTAACAAATAATAAAATATAATTGATACAGTATAATATAATATTTTTATTTTTACAGATTTTTTATTTATGCTCTAGTTTTGAAAACGGAAATAATACATACTATACATAGATAAAACAAACAAACGCATTCAGACTTACTATCCCGCACTAAGTTCAAAGACTTCTATCGTGTGCGCAGGATTTTTTTACATCGCAAATGTAATTTTGCGAATCTAGCAGTAGAGATTACCTTTCATGAGTTCCTTTTTAGGGCCCATGTGAATTAATAATTTTAAATATGACGCAAAAATAACCGTAAGTCATAATGTCATATAAAGTCTAAATTTTAAAGTAAAACAACAAATGTTAAAAACAAGTAAGAGTCGACCACGTACCAATATAAATATATTATTATAATTATACATAATATAAACGGAAGCGTTTATATTATGTATAATTATAATAATTAGTTATATTATGTATTAGTTTATATTATGTATAATTATAAACATTTGCAGCCTGACACGTAGTTCGATGGCTTGTGGAAACATTCACATCACACACACAATCACATTCAGAAACAGAAACAAAAATTTTCATCGGGGAGAAATCTTGTGTTCCCGCTAGGCATCGAACCCGATATGAAAAATATGTTTTTCGTATAAAATCTTCATAAACATAAAAAAAATAATTTGATTAAAAATCCTAAAGTGCGCACTGCAATAGGCATGTTCAACAACACAATCGCAATACAAAAACGACAAGCACCCCCAAAATAACATTCATGTATTCAGACACATCAGCGAAGTAAATCCGTATCTTTATTGTTCATCGCGAGCATTATGTAAGTGCATAATAACTTACATACAATCTCATACAAAAATCGCGAGCCATACATCAGGAGGACGCTTCTGAGTTCTGAAACTCTTACGTAAAAGGACATGCGATGAACGCGATGTTATTTTAAATGTTGCGATGATCTGGATTTTATACTCTTTAAAATGCCTTAGGGTAGTCTGATTCTTATATGGCGTATTACTTGAGAGACTTTGCTTTGCAAAGTTGCGTGTAGCACTAAAAATGATGTGTCATTGGCAACGACTTCGGTGAATTTGCTAGTCTGCTAATATTAACAACCATACTTCTTAATTTGTTAAATACTAAATTATAACAGCCCCACACTAAATACGATAACCTATGTCTATGATAAAACATTCATATCACACACCCAAAACCAGAAACACAAATTTCCCTTGGAGGAATATTTCGACCGGGAATCGAACTCAAAATGTGCTGCTTAGACGGCGAACGCAAACCAACTATGCCAGCGGACAGTTGAAACACTATATCTATTATTTCCTAAACATCTCTATGGGCCCCAAAGAGGGACTCGTGAAAATAAATTTCGTGTGTAAATGTACTGCCAGATTCGCAATATTATAGCCACCTCTAGTCATTACCAAACCTGGCAAGAAACTTGGCGGCGCATTTTTAATTACTAGCTGTGCCCTGCGGTTTCGCCTGCTATTACCAAGTTAAAAGTAGCCTATGTGTTAATCCTAGGTATAAACTATGTAAATTCCAAAGTACATCGCGAAGTACAAGAGGTAACAAACATACTTACACAGAAGCTTTCAGATTTATAATATTATAGTAGGTTTTTTTTTTTAATTCTTGACTAGGTTAAGATATATATCTAGGTTAAGATACTGGACGTATCTTAACCTAGATCTTTATTATGACGATCTATATTATGTAGTCGCCAAAATGTGCTTGCGCAGTTAGCCTCACTGTATCTTTGTCGTTAATATAGTCATTCGTTTTATAATAAGCTTTATCTATAGTTTTGCTAACATGCATTATGTTATCAAAAAATATGTTATTAATTAGTTTTAACGTCGTAAATATGTACGATTAATTGAGACATGTTGGACGTGTTGGACGCTTTTAAGTTCCATCCAAAACAATTAGTTCAATTTTAGCTAACAGAAGTAAATCCTAAACTTGCTTCCGAATCTTCCTGTTTGCAGCTCCGATGAAAACATACACACACTATCACGTAACTACTGCATTGCATTCGCAAGCTCACTCCCAATTCTCCCCTAATTATTTGAATACACGAACATTTTAATTTAATAAATACCTACCATCCTCACTCATCGCATCTCACATGCCAGCCTGTAATCAAAGTATCTCAACAATAGACCACAGTCGATAATAGGTGGCAAGTGCCATGGTCATTCTGTTCTCACGACGTGATGAAATAAGGCCACGACTGGAGTACAGCGAGAGCGGGAGCGAGAGCTTTTTTTTGCAAGATCTGCAAGTCGCTTTACTATAAGTATTAGCTGAGTTAGTTCAGTTACAAAAGCTGATATTAAATATTAGCCATAGAAAGCAACAACTGAATTATGAATAAAATTTAAAACATAATCAATGCTTTAACAGTCATAGCTCCTTGCTAAGTGCGATAACTTGAGTTGTGGGCGGAAACATTCAAATCACACTCTCGGACTAGAAACACAAATTTTCATGGAAGAAAACTTGTGATTCCACCGGAAATCAAAACCAAACCCCTCTGCTTTAAATGCGAACGTGCACCCAACTAAGCCAGCAGGCAGCTTAGTAAGGTTAAAATTTCACACATAACTATAGGTAATCCACACAACGACGACAAAGAAACTATTGAAAACATGCATTATAGTAGGAAGCACTCTACAATTAGTTTGCTTCGACCGATTTTAGGATTAAGTTTCGACTTAAAATCTTCGACTTTGACTTAATTTGGGAAGAACAAATTATTACAATTATAGTGGGATTTAAACAACTATGCAAAGGTGCAGGAAATCGTGGTAACTAATTCAAATTCACTAAAACGAACGCTCACGCGAGAGCGTATTCCAGGTCTAGTGTGTTTACCAGCTTCGATCACATCGTCACTTACCATCAGGTGAGATAGTGGTCAAACACTAGCCTGTCACAAATAAAAAAAAAAAAAACGCTCCGCTCATAACAATGTTACGACCATAACATAAAACGATTTGCGCCCGCGGCCCTGCGTGCTGTAGGTAGCAAGTAGTCCATCATCGGCTTTGATAATAATCAACCTAGATATTAACTTTATCAATTTTAATATTATATTGTGAGATTATTTATGCTTGCATATACTATAATTCTAAAAGTAAAAACTCGCTTGGCAGAATAGTACGTTACTTTGTACGTTACATTTTTATATATTACTAGCCGTGCCCCGCGGCTTCGCCCGCTATTATCAAGTTAAAAAGTAGCCTATGTGTTAATCCTAGGTATAATCTATGTAAATTCCAAATTTCATCCAAATCCGTTCAGCCGTTACAGCGTGAAGAGGGAACAAACATACTTACACACTTACACACAAATTTCCGGATTTATAATATTAGTAGGATTACTAGCGATACCGCTCCGGCTTCGTCCGGGTGTAATAAATGAAGAACCGCTCGACCGATTTTGTGCAAACTTCACATAAACCGTCTGCTAAATAGTCCGAACAAAGCCTAAACATTTGGTTTGGATAGGTGAGCCCGTTCAGAGTTATAAAATTACAACGAAAAGTGGCATTGATTTTTATATATATAGATTTGCGATTGACCCGCAGACTAGTCGTTTATTATTATAATTATTATATAGGCTATTGAATTAAATACTTTTTAACGAATTTTATCGTCTATACTTAACACTATTTTTATTACTGAAAATCTAAGAAATTATTTAAATAGAGAGCTGTTAAAATTAGTAAAAGGTGTGTAATTACAAAATGTAATGTTATCTTTTTTTATTATTGCCAATAAAAATATGTAAGTACTAGAATAACTATTTCGGAAAATGTAAAAAAAATATTTTTTTAGTATAAAACAGCTTTTTTGTTGATATCTCGATAACGGGTACTAGGCAACCATAAACGTGAAAGAGGTAAGACATTTATTCTGTACGGGGCATTGCAACGGATGCGGGGCACAAAACGCTAAAATAGCCAAAGTATTAACTGCCAGTAAATTTTTATTATGACTTTTAAATTTACCGATCCAATAATATATCTTGCTTAGACATAATAAAATACGTCATCAGATATTAACAAAATCCATTGTCATAATATGGAAAAGTAATATTTATCATTCATAGGCCGTGGGAATCAAAAACAATTTAAAAAATAAGTACGAGATAATACTATATCAAAATTATTCAGTTTTCTAGCATCACTGACATCTCAACTTTTTTACTGATGTTTTATTGTGACATAGTGCTATAAGTTCTTAGGGTCTACGCCCACATGCTATCTCGGATTCCTCAACTATTTGTCATAATGTTTATGGTAAAAAGAATCTAAGATACGGTTTCATTTAGTTTCGTCAGTTCACGGAATAAGACGGACTTTGATTGACATAAAACTAAGTTATGTTACCGGTGAAAACCAGTTTTTTTATTTAATTTGTAGTTGAATGTAGAATTACGGAACTGCATTTGAATTCAAATTAAATCATGCGGTCACTTGATGTGTTAGACGAACATTATGATAAGTAGGGGAATTCTGTATTCATATCTGATACATACAAATGTCCAAGTTAGAATTATAAGCAAATATTCACTATTTAATGTAAATAACGCTTTCACACTCACAGCTCCACAGTATGTTCGATTATTTGTGGTATCGGAATCGATTCTCGGCGGGAACACAAGTTTTCTCCCCGAAGATTTTTTTTCTTCATGTTCTGGTTTTATTGTGTGGTGTGATTTAATCCGGCACCCACAAAACAAATCTTCGAACTTAAATCTGTTTTAATAAAAATATTTAATAAATTAAATTGACTTTAATTATGTATTACATAAATCCAGTTTCATAATTATATTAAGAGTAACGAAAATACAAAACCTTGTGCCTATTCAAAATATTACGCTTCCACCATGGAACTAACAAATACAATAAGTTGTATGATAGTATTTGTTAGTTCCATGGCTCCCACATAAATCTTGTCATTACCCAATTTGTCCATACGAGTCAGTCTATATACGAGTTACTATTAAACATCTGTGAGATTACCAAAAACAGAATAGTGATGAGGAAGTAGGAATAACAGTGGACGTACTAATTAACATAATCACAGTGTATCTACTAGATTCTATGAACACATTTTATATTACCACAGACTACATACTAGTTACTACTATTTTTTTGTGAGAAATGAGATTGGAACTAAACATTGGTGTACGTATTCATTCTGTGGGGTCTCAGCGTTTTGTCATAAACTTCGTCAGATACATATTATTAACTTTATTCCGATGTTACTTTAAAAATTTGTTTATCTGTTATTTTAAGAGGTTGGGAAAGCTTTTGTTACTGTTTAGTAAGACGTGTATGTATAATTAATTGAGTTTTGATGATATAAGTAATTTGTTTCGGATTTATGAAACTCAATTCGTTAACAAAGGAATATAGGTTTTTTTTTATGACTGATAGGTAAGCATTTGGCCGCTATCTCACCTAATGGAAAGTGACGATGCGGCCGAAGATGAAGCATGCTTATCTAGAAGAATTCACTCTAGACTTGAAGACTACTGACTATTGACTACTGTTCGGGGAACAAGGATGCGCGCAGTGAGTTCCACACCTTCACCGTACGGATAACAAATGTTGAAGCAAAACGCTTTTTTTTTATGTTCCGCCGTTTTATCCTCCGACAAAGGCCGGAGACTTTTTTTTAGCGAAACAATTTGTAAAACAATTTGCTATTTTTATTTCTGAAGGTCGATTTATCTCGAAGCAAAACGCTTCGAGCGGATATGAGGTATGTCAGCCATATATGGATGACGTTGGTTCGTTCGTCTTGTGGTCCGATTATAGAAAGGGCAAGGGGGAATCAAATGATTATTGAAAAATTTAATGTTTTTATTCTTATATTATTAGCAAGTTTGAGAGAAGTTCGCTTGGTGATAAGAGTAACGATTCCGAAGTTTAGTAGTTTTGCGGTCTACTAAACTTAAATAATCATCGACAATTCTTTAAACGAAACTTTTTTTTTTAACAATGTAATGATGAGTGATGTCCCAAATTATGTGTATTATTACAAATAAAATAAATCGACATAAAAACAAATATTATAATTACAAACTTGTACAACCTACAGATATTCTTTAATATCTGTCAGATCCATAACAATAGAAAAAAGTGAGTGTACGTTGCCCTTTTTGACTCCGAAATTGAGGTAATTCTGCAAATGCAAAGCTTTATATGAGGCAACTTTTTGTGGCAAAATTATAGAGTTTACTGGATTTACGAGAATTTTGCCCACGAAACAATCTAACATCATTAAATACTAGCTGCGCCCCGCGGTTTTACCCGAGTAAGTCCCGGACCCGCGAGAATTCTAGACTCAAAAAGTAGTCATGTGTTAATCAAGGGTGTCAGCTACCTCCATACCTATTAAAATTTTATAAAAATTAATCCAGGTGTTTGAGCGTGAAGAAGTAACCAACATACAAACAAACTCACAAACTTTCGCCTTTATAATATTAGATTAATGTAAAAAAACCTACTTCAAAATCGATATACATATTCTGATATAATATAAAATTGAAACCTAAGAAGTACCTACAAAAAAACTTTACATTCTTATACACTTTTTGCAGAGTTATTTAGAGCTGCCGTATATAGAAGTTAAAGAAACGATATAAATAATCGTCGATACTTATATGATTTATTTACCAAGTATCAGCGACAAACGCGGTGCAATTCCTTTCTCTCAGTTTTGGCCAAACTAATGATGCTAGCCTGTACTATCAGACGGAAAGTCGCCGCATATAAGGGTCCTTATGAGTCAGAAGAAGATTAGAAATGGTTGATAAAGAGGAGCTTCCTTATGGGCGCGGATCGCGCGTTACAGATATAGCTAATTGAGCGTTTCAGCGGAACGAGAGTACGTGAGGTGATTTAGTTTCGTTAAGATAGGGAAATACATGAACGAGAAGTGTGACTTCGTAGACTCATTCGTTACAGAGTGAATCTACAGGTCAACAGGTGCAACTACAAGTATAGATTTAGAACTGTCCTCACGCGTAGATGGTTAAATATATGACTTATTCGTTGCGTTTAGTACTGCGACTTAAGGAAATTGTATGTAGGCGTAGATTCACTCGTTGCAGTGTGAATCTACAGGTCAACAGGTGCAACTACAAGTATAGATTTAGAACTGTCCTCACGCGTAGATGGTTAAATATATGACTTATTCGTTGCGTTTAGTACTATGACCTAAGGAAATTGTATGTAAGTTGTGAGTGTGTACGTGTCTGTTAAAAATGATGTTTTAATTTTCTTCAATATTTTTTGTTTACAATATTACACTGTGATATAACTGTGTGATAGTTGATAATAAATGACTAAGTATCATATTTTAATATTTATAAAAGAAACCATCACTTTATCGTTACTCGAATAAACTAAATTATTAGACATAATTGTAAAATTGTGCATTAAATATGGCGCATTAAAACTTATATAACAAACAACTAACAACTAACCACTTTAAGTGTCGTGAAAGACGCAAGGTATAGAAAATATGCGAAATATCAATAATATTATGTTCTTATTTATTGCCAGATTTACAAAATTTTTAATATTCAGAATTTTATAGCAAGTCCTCTAAAAAGTAGGTAGTTGTAAAAAATAGCTCAAAAATTGTTGTTGTCAACAGTGAATCTAAATAATGTTCTGCCAATTCTACTCTACCATAAATTATACATTATAGTAAAAGCAATAAATGTTTTAATTTAAATGTATTGCAATAACAACTAAGCCGTTACTTCATTTGTAAAGAAAAAGTCTGACTGAGTCAAATTTGCAGTCACCCAGATTGCTCAGGTGAATCTTCATGGATAACCGCGTAATGGGTAATGTCCAATGCTTTTTGCGCAATATGACTCATTGTTATGAAGATATGTTTAAATTGGTCATTTTAAAGAGCGTGCCCACGTTTTGTTACAGATACGAATGTTATGGTTAGAGTGTATATAATTTTAAAATAGAACGAAAGTTAAGAAAGTTACTTGAGATTTCTACGACTATGCTACCCGTACTTTTCTACCGACTTCACAAAAAAGGAGGTACAAAAAAAGGAGGTCGACTGTATTTTTTTTTATGTGTACCTCATTACTTCCTTCCAGGTGCACCGATTTTGATTTTTTTTTTGTTTGAAAGATGTTGCTTTCCAATTGGTGCCATTTAAATTTAATCAAGATCTGATCAGTAGTTCTTGAAATATCATCAATAATGCGTGTTTAGTACATCTTAGCTGATCAAAGTTACGAAAAGTGATGAATTCGGTTTTTTTTTAAGCTTTGCTTGCGTTTAACTATTTGTATAGTTTTTGTTTCCGTACTGTAGAGTATAATGTTATAGAGTATAATTTAAATGCAAGCAAAGTTTAAATAAAAATACCGACTATACCGCTTTATATTCGGAACACTTGAACATATTAAATGAATTTAATACGCATTATTGGGGATAACTCAAAACCTACTGGTCAGTTCTCGATTAAATTTTAATGGGACCGTATGGGAAGCATCAACTTTCAAATAAAAATAATCATCTAAATTGGTTCAACTAAAAAAAGTTATGAGGTAACGCACATAAAAAAACACATGCGAAATAAGAACCTCCGTCTTTTTTTAAAGTTGTTTAAAGCTTACACAATTTGGACCATTAATTTTATAATTGTGAAAATTATTGATTACATTTTGCTAAAGTTTTAATATCACTCATTTGCATATAAATAAACTTTGAACTTAATACCGTCGAATTTTAATTGAAAACTTGAAATATCCCTGGCCGCAATTAGATACGAGTTAAAATATCAAATTGTAATGGAAATCCCAACAATATGTATATAAATGTAACGTAATAAATGCAAATTGCATTCCGAAATATTGTTGTAATCCGAAATAACGAGGCATATCGTTATTTACTGCTGAAACCAAGACCCGACCGGCGACCGCGCTGAGTGAAACTGTACTACACTCACATATTTTATGCTTTTGTCCGAGTTTAATTGAGTAAGAAGAGACCCAAGTCCGCTCCCAGCGGGGTGACTCCAAATTTATTTTAAAAATTCGCGAAAGACCCCCATTACTTACGTCAAGCAACAGGATCCAACCTGAGCCCACTTGTGTAGTATTAAGTGTGAGATACTGCCTTATTCGCACTGACCTAGATTTTAATACGCCTGCTCTGCTCTTTATGATGACTTTTTGAAAAATGTAATTTTTAATTCCGAAACCAAATTGAATGGGCTCACGGATGATTCTCTTTAACTGTATCGCGTATAAAGTCCCATTTCTTATGCGACGGCGACGGAAGTCTGTCGATATTTTACACCAAATTAATGCAGGCGTGTTCTCCAAAATTGGCGCTGTCGCTTTCTTGCGAAAATCGAATGCCCTCTTTTAATTTTCATTTATTGCATATATCATATCTTCGATGTAACCCTTGGTGAATTGGAGACCGGACTTACGTCATTAAAATGTAAATTTTGTTTTGTTGCAGTCGTTTTTCGGCCGGACCTACAACAACTTATCTTCAATATCCGAGTGCAAGAACAACGGGGAATGCGTCATCAACAAAAAGAACAGGACGGCGTGTAAAGCTTGTAGACTACGGAAGTGTCTATTAGTGGGCATGTCAAAATCTGGCTCACGGTACGGGAGAAGGTCGAACTGGTTCAAAATCCACTGCTTATTGCAAGAGCAACAGCAGCAACAGATGCATCAAATGCAAACCACCAAATCACCGCCAAACTTCATCAACTCAATTAGTCAGTCCTTTCCATCGAATCTCCTCCCAGCAGCAGCTCTAGCAGAATACTACAAGAATTCCGATAAGAATCCCTTCACAGAAGAAATGACGCGGCAGAGCGTGTCGCCATCCGATTCAGGTGCGTCATCAGCTGATCCTGAAGACGATAACAGTTCAAGAAGCACTAGTGGCTTAAGCATCTTCCGTCCTGCCTCATCACCTAGCAGCGAAAAGGACGTGCGATTACAAGCAATTAGAAACCAATCTAAAGACGTTCGGAAACGGAAGCCAGCGCTGCCTCCATCGCCATTTGCAGTATCGCCATCACCAAGTTACTCACCAAGAAGTGCCCCATTCATGCCTACTCCGATGCATACCATGAGATCAGTTCCTGCCGGTATTGCTAACTGGCAAATACGTAATGGAGGTGATTTGCTCCAACATTCCCCAGCTGTAGCAGGAGTTGCGATAGACCAAGACAAACCAATTGACCTGTCGATCAAGTCCACAGCAGTCCTATTTAGAAGTCCTAAGAACGATCAAGCCAGTGACTCAGAACCTGAACTCAGCATTGATCTTAGCGAAGACAATACGAAAGACCTAATGAAGAATCCTTTAGATTTATCTCTTGTCCCTAAAAGGTCAGAAGAAGTACCTATGACTGGATGAAATACAGTTAAGTATTGCCATATAGACCGGCCATGATTTTATTTATCTGTAAATATTAGTATAATACTTTAGTCGTAACTGTTTTAGCTATTTCTTAATACTCTGCCATACAGTATTTAAGTATTATACATTCCTTCTCTCTTGATTACCTGATTTTACCATTATAAATAGTGAACTTTAAGTAATTTAGTGATTACTATTTTGAGAAGCTGTTGTACTATTAGATAGAAAAATTGTAATGCATTTTAATCGAATAACCTTTTGAAAAGGTAAGATTTTTATGAAAATGCCAGATTTGTGCCAGTTTTTTTACCAGTTTTAATTTAGTTTTAATTGTATGGGATTAAAAGGCCAGTTGAAATAAAGCTCAAAATTAAATGTACAAAATATTTGAGTCTTGTATTATATTAAGTGATTTGTTTAGGAACGGTTTTTACTATTTATTTTGTTAGCTCGTAGGCCAGTTGTATTGAGTCATTTCTGGAGTAAGTACGTAAATAATTTAGATTGATATTGTAATTTAGTCTTTGGTTAAGTGACGCTTGTGTGTTTTTGTTATTTGTTTCATTTTGTTGGATTTTTATACTTTTATTACATTCCATTTATGAGATCGTACATATATGAACATTGGGCTAGATTTTTTTAAAGGCTAAATAGAATAATGTAACAAACTTTTAAAGGGAGCTAATTTTAAATCCTGTTTTATCTATGGATAAGTAAATGTAAAGGATTTATTTGTAAAAAAAATTGTAATTGCTCTTGTCTCGGAATTGTTGACTAAAGCTTAGGAGTTTAAGACCATTGTTAATCATTGTGATACGATCTTTTGACTATGATTGTGTTTATACTTTTTTACGTTTATAAATAAATATTAATATATTTTGATAGAAAAATAAAATGTGAGTGCCTTTAATTTTGCTGTTTCATTTCACTTAATGATATAAATGTCACACCATTACACATAATAACGACGATGACACATGTAACACAATGATCAGTTTACCAAATTTCTCGAATATTTTTGCCAGAGGTATGTATTCCAACTCAAATGCCCAGATATATATATTTTTAAAGCTAGATATTCAGGCATTTGACAATTTATTCACCAGATTGAGAGTTATTACGCGGTCAAAAATGCAGTAGGCTTGCCTACAAGATACATATTCACTCTTGAAGACTCCCAGATATAGCATTTAGGAAACAAAAACGCAGGCAATGCATGTGTATACCTAATATAGTATTCTATTGGTTACATTTTGGTTACATATTTTTAAACAAACTCATTCACACTCACGGCCCCACACTAAGTTCAAAGACTTGTATCGTGGGTGCCGGAAACATTCACATCACACACAAACACACATTACACCCAAAACCAGAAGCACAAATATCCCTTGGGAAGGAATTTGTGCTCCTGCCGGGAATCGAACCCAGGACCCACGGTGCAGCAAGGCGGACACCTGTCCACTGCGCCAACTGGGTCGTCAATATATTGTTATTATGTTCTGTTATTATCTCAGGTTTTTAAATTATTTATTCTAATATAAATCCAATTTTAACAAATTAGACAAAAAGACCGCCCTGAATGTTCCAAGAGCAAATTTGCTCCAAGAAAGATACAGTTCGCACCATCCTTCATCTTAGCTACTTATTGCTACAGGTTTTTAATGACGGAAAGATGGAAAAGAAAGTTGAAAAATGTGCTATATCTAAAAACCAAATAAAAAGTACAGAACATTCACATTGAGCTCAAACATTTTGTGGACAAACTCTTGTTTGAATATTCATGTATGGACTTAAGTAGACATTTACGAAGTTTCTCGAAGTTTTGTTCTCATAAAGAAACGGAATTATGCATGAAGTTTAAACACATACACTGGGCTTACTCACTGATTACTAATATCGTAAAATTATACGAAGCTCTAGGTACACTCCACTGGATAGTTTGTTTTATCTCTTATAGGATTCCGTTTGACTAATATCTGACCTGATGATGTTATGTAGTCGAGGGTGGTAAACACATAAGGCCTAAAATGGCTAGCTCATTATTTTCTACTACTGCGACATCATGTCTCTAAAATGTAGTCTATGTGCGCATATAATAGGAATAATAATAACTGTGCCCATCCTTTTAAAAAATCGAAATCCTTTCTGTCTTTATAGATATACCAATTAATCGAATAAACAGGTATCAAAATTTGCATGCATAATATTAGAGTATTATAATAAAAATAATTAAACGCAAGCAAAGCTTAAAAAACAGACTTCACCGCTTTATCTTCGGAACCTTGATCAGATTTAATGTATTAAACACGCATTATTGACGAAAACTAGAGATCATGTCTTGATCAATGGGACCATGGGGAACAAAAAGCACCAGCTTTCAAATAAAAAAATAATCCTCATAATCGGCTGATAACCAAAGAAGTAATGAGGTAACTTTTGAAATCGGTTAAAAACGAGAACATCGTCAATTGTAGTCCGCAGAATACGCATTATTGACGATATTTAAAGAACGACTGATCAGATCTTGATTGATTGCAGTCCTCTTAAACAATACTTTAGGGATTCAACGTTTGTTGTTTTTTTTTTGTGCCCGATAGGCAAGCGTTATATTGATTGGCACTGTTGGTAAAGTCATTTTAAGCGTTGTAGATTCAGGCACAAAATAAAGCTTTAATTATGTTTCAGTCTAGATTGTAGCTCTTTATCTAATTAATTTCATCTTTGAACCACTACAAGGTAACTCTGTTAATACATGTTCACAAAAAACTTTCAAATTTATTAAATTAGTGTGAGAAGCTTGTGTGTGATAGTCAATAGTCGACAGATGAATTATTCAGTGTAGCTACTGTGAACTACTGTTTCTTCAATTTATTCTGGTAATCAAATTGTATTCCATGTATATGTTGGTCAAACACTAGTCTATCATGCATAAAAAATGGGAGTATTTTCTTTTATTAAGTAGGAAACAAGCAGACGAACAGCATAAGTCGATACTTATGCTGTTCGTCTGCTTGTTTCCCCACGGAGCATCAATGACGCGTTGCCAGCATTTTCAAAAAGGTTTTTATGAAAAAGACTCATTCTTAATTATAAAAAAAAAGTTTGCAAGTTTGATGTAAATATGACCACCTAAATAGTGTTATCATGTGGTGATGAGCTTTGATGTGAAAGCGCGAATCTTACAGCAAAAAACGCGACCGCGGCATTCGTTTTAACTTGCCTTGCCCGTATTAATCAAGTTAAAATATGGCCTATATAATACTTATAATTTTCTATATATAATATTGATAATTTTTAATATGCCTATATAAAACTTATAATTTACTATATAATTTTCATCTGCACAGTACTTTCAGCGTGATTTAGTAACACACACCCAAACATTCGTATTTATAATGTAATTTGGATTGTATTAAATTAGATAGTTTTTCGGAACTTTCCCCAATGTATATGTGATGGAATACATGTATATTCTTAGTAGACCGGTATCTCTCCGTATACTTGGGGGTTCCAGATATTTGGTGATTTTGATATCAATGACAATTCTAACAGGTTTACACTATTGTAAACGGGATGAAAATTAACGTACACCAAAAAAACAATCGTTGCCCTAAACAGCCCCATCCAAAATGTACAAATAAATGAAACCTGTACCGAAATCTGTCGGGCTATTTAAGTCATGACTGCACTACAAAAACTTTTCATAACCCAAAAAGAACACGCGTGCACCAAATTTTAACTTGGGGTATAATTTAGATAGCCACCAAAAATAAAATAAAATTTCCTGAGACAGTACCGAATCGGATAACAGTAGGTTAAGGTAATTTTTTTTTATAATGAATACAAAAATATTTATATGAAAAAAATATTTTTATTAACATATTTGGATGAAATTTTTAAATAAAATACGAGTACATATTTGGTGCATGCGTGGTCTTTTTGGGTAGCTCAGCGATTATTCTAAAGATACTTGTCTTTTTTAGGTTAGCAGATTTTACGTTTATTGGTGATAATTTCATATTAAAATGGGGATTAAATTCTGGTATGTACTTACGATTTTTTGGGCGTTATATTTAATTATATCTGGTGATTGGCTAAACCTTAGCCATTGTAAACTAAGCCAAGAAGCATTATGTTACTCCGCTCCAATAAGAATAAAGACATTTTCAGTTAGCCAGCTGTACAATGGTTACGTATGGAGGATGAGGAGAGAGAATGATGATAAGTATTCGACGGTCTTCTATAAAAGAGCATATTACTTTGTCAAAGACAAGGAATGTGTTCGATAGTATTTTTATCCTACTAATATTATAAATCCGAAAGTTTGTGTGTAAGTGTGTAAGTATGTTTGTTGCCTCTTCACGCTTTAACGGGTGAACGGATTTGGATTAAATTTGGAATGTACATAGATTATACCTAGGATTAACACATAGGCTACTTTTTAACTTGATAATAGCGGGCGAAGCCGCGGGGCACGGCTAGTTATAAATAAAGGAGTTAAGTTAAACATTCTCACAACACATCTATCTAGAATATTGGCATCCAGAATTTTGAATAATAAAATCCCACTTGGCACAACATCATGCTACTCCTTTAGATAAAAATTATGTGCCTCATTTATTGTGAGTGATAGAATTAACGCTGGCAATTTGGCCAATCAGCCAAAACCAGAATTGCTCAATCCAGAGTTCGTTTGGAATGGTACAAGCCGACGGAATCTGGATTGAGCAGTTCATAAGGTTCTTATGTCATCTAGTTTAGTGACGTCTTTTCATTTCTTTGGCCTCTAGAAGTATTTAATTTTAACAATCTTTAGGAAGTTAGGCAACCCTGAAGGTGAAGCTTTTTAGCACAGTCGTCACTTTACAAAACTTGCTTCTACATATTAACGATGCTTCTTGAACCAGTTGGTTCTTTGATTTCTACCTGGGCCTGTGTTACCGCATATCACAGTGTAACTACAAAACAACATCATCAAGCAATTACTCCAAATTCAACTGTCAAAAAAGTCCACTTACCGTAAACTATAACAATACCAACTTAATATAACTGTTCATCCTAAAAAGGCTCTGACAATAAAACGTTAAATATAATTGGCATTATTATCCCTTCCGTTCCAATTCTTACACTATTATTAATATTGAGATAATTAAACCCATACAAAATGGACTTTAAATTTTGACAAGTAAAGTTGTCAATTTGATGACATGACTTTTGTCACTCGATTTAATTGGACAATGTCGCTGTGCGCGGTAACAAATCATCGTTTTTTCGTTTCGTCCGATTGTCGGTCATTTCCCGATATAGATGGACGTTTACGCGGGAAGAAATGTCGCTCGTTAGCGCGAATAATGGGAGCTTTGCGATCGGACTGTGTACAGAGGTACCGAAATGTTCAAAAAAATAAAGTGCTCTGAAATGGAACGGACATTAAGATGTCAACTTATTTTCTTGCAACAAGGTTCTAAGTACAGCAATACGTTGGCACTCGTTTAAATTGGGTACCCATTTAGTTATCAATCGATGACTCTGCTGGCGCAGTGGGCGAATCCTTCCTTTTGACACAACATGGCGTGGGTTCAATTTCTAGCTGAATCAAATTTCTTTTATCGAAAAATTATTTTAGAATTTAATTTTAGATATTAATATAAATTATGTTAGAAGTGTTAAAATGATAGTGTATGATAGAATGAAAGTTTTTAACTTTTTTTGCCGTTTTTTCATTCATCATTTGAATTTATAATTGAATAAATTTTATTCAATTTATTAATACTACTAAATATGACAATGTACTGAAATAGTTACGCCAAATTTTAAAAAAAAAGGTATGATATGTTGAAAATGAACGAAATAAATATTTTAACCAATTTATGAGTCGGTTAGTAAAGCTCATAATAAAATGATCTTTAAGTTGACTTGGGTGGTTTAGCACTTTGTCCGTCCGTCTGTCATAGTCATCTAGCGTCTAAACCATATACACGAATAACTTCAAAAAACGTAATAACTTTTTATCTACCCTTGTAAGATATAAAAGAAAAAAACTGCAAGGTGAGTAGGAAACCGGTTAAAAAATATCTATGTTGGAAAACTACAATAAGGAAGGCCATCAAAGTCACTATTATTAGACCTATTTTGTCCTGAGGTCTATCTCAAAAACGGCTCACTTTTAAAGCTAAAAGTTATGTATAATATTTGTTATATCATGTATTTGAGTAACACATATAGAAAACAAACAATTATTATAAATAAAAAAAAAATTAAAAGCAATTAACCTCAAAAGGTTTTCTATATTATATAGGCAAAATGTAGGCTATATTTATATAATATAATTCTATATTATATAATTCTATATTATAGGCTATATAATTCTATATTATGTAGGCGCAAGATCTCAGTTCGGAGCGAACGACTAGTCTAACATGAACATTCCAAACTTGTCTAACATAAACATTCCAAACACTTAAACAAGGATTAACAAAATTTTCGTGTAACAACTCTTCCTTAATAAACTTATTAAAAATTAAAACATCTAAAAAAACCTCTTTGCCCACATCGACACTATCAAAAGTCTGCACCGATTTTAACGAGGAAACACAGTGCTAATTGTGATTGCACCACGCGATTCAAAAAATCATGCCATTACCCATACAAGGCACTGATTTATTAAGATGTCCGAAGAATAGACAGCCCGAAACGAGAGCAGCCGAATTTTTGTGAATGCACGTGGCATTTTCGTTTAATCGTCTTTTTTCGAAAGCACGGAATTTTGATTTAGTCGTTTAATGTAGGGGCCATAATTTGTTGAAGCTTTTTTTTGTCGTACAGATATGCCGACAAAGGGGTGACCAATGAAGTTTTAAATTTGCACTGGGCTCAGAAGGTTTAAGTAGGCGTGGTACGAACTATCGGGCCAACTAATTGCTGGTCTTATAGAGATATATAGAGTCTTATATATATAAACGAAAATAAAAAAAAATACAGCTGGCGTTGTTGGTACTGCGTCTATCTTCTAAGCACCGGGTGTCGGGTTCGATTCCCGAAGGCAACACAAATTTTATCTCAAAGAAAATTTGTGTTTATTGTGTGACTGTATGTAATATTAATGTTTTCAGGATCCATAACACAAGTCCCTGATCTTAGCGTGGAGCTGTGAGAGTTAAACCGTTATTTTATTATTCAGGATAGGCAAACATATGACCACTCTCTCACCTGAAGGCATGTGATGATGCGGTAGACTATGAAGCATGTTTGCCTACAAGATCCTGTAAGGTACCTGTAAATGTTAATATCCCTGATAGGTCAGCGTTTGACCATTATATCTTCTAATAATGGTAAGTGATGATGTACTCCAGGATTATAACCGCTAGTCGTAGAATTACGCATAAATTGGCCAAGACAGAACGAAGAAGGTACTTATGCGTTTAGGTTGAGAAGCTGCTTGTTTACTAAAACAGTGTTCCTGTTTATCTCCAAAAATCGATGAAGGCATTTGAAAATTTAGATTTTGGTTACTACTTTAAAATTCGAATAAAGAAATTAAAATGTAGTACATACTCAAACAAATATCAGCACAATATAACTAGTCGTTCGCACCGAACTGAGATCTCGCACCTACATTTTGTCTCATAGAGCTTTTGAGGTTACTTACTTTTAACTTTTTTTCTATATAATAATTATTTGATTTCTGTATTTGTTGTTTAGGTAGAGGATATAACGGATATTATACGTAAGTTTTAACGTTCAGTGTTAAACCGTTTTTGAGATAGACAAAAGCTCTTTTCAACGATACCCCATAAGAGAAGATAAAATAAGTTACTTGTTACAAACTTTTTTAAAGACAAGCTTTTAGAAGTCCGCCATATTGGATTTAAAGTGACGTCACTTTATTTTTCCCATATTGTAGGAGTGCATTAAAAATTACTTGTCCGCCATTTTATTGACGACCCAGTTGGCGCAGGGGACAGGTGTCCGCCCTCTGCGCCGTGGGTCCTGGGTTCGATTCCCGGCAGGAGCACAAATTCCTTCCCAAGGGATATTTGTGCTTCTGGTTCTGGGTGTAATGTGTGTGTAATGTGAATGTTACCGGCACCCACGATACAAGTCTTTGAACTTAGTGTGGGGCTGTGAGTGTGTAAGCGTTTGTTTGTTTGTTTGTTCCGCAGCTCAATCGGTTGAAGATATTTGCTTCAAAATTGAGTAGCAAGATTCCATCCGAACAAACACACATACGAGTACAGTGCAAGCTAAATAAAAGCTTGTAAAAATAAAAACATTTTGCTCCCCACTTACATGTATAAAAGCCCCCTTAATATTTTCATCTATATATTTTAAATGTCATTCTGGCTTTGGGCCGTAGTTTTACATATTCTATGAGAATTTGAAGTCATTCGCTTATTAAGGTTTAGAAGCTAGATGCCTGTGACAGACAGACGGACGGACGGACGCACGGATGGATCGACGGATGGACGGACAAAGTGCTGAACGACTCAAATCAACTTAGAGATCTCGCTCAAATCATTGATCAAATATTTGTTAAAAACAATGCTAAAGCGAAGAATGTTGTAACTCTACGAGAGGAATTTAACTGCATATGTTTATTAAAAAACCCAGTGCGACCACATTTTGAAATATATAGCCAAGATAAAATTAACGAACATGTAATCAAATACCAAATCTCAATCGCCAAAGCGTAACCAACAGACTTTAAGAGTGTGATCAACTTATAAGAAAGGGTTGTACTACTTTAATATCGAGATATGAGCAAACAAATTAATAAATTCGATAATATTATTGAATATGGCCATATTACCGACACGATTTGTCGATAAAAATATTATCTAAAGCGACAAGCTCGCGGCAATTTAACAACAATATTATTTACATTTTTGTCCAGTATAATTGCTGTTTCTCACACTGTGCAGACGGTGTAATAAAATATCGGAATCAGTGCTTTTGTCGCGAAAATGCAAGGTATTATTAAAAGTAATGTTAAAAAGGTAACATGTGATTTTATTACAAGTAGTTGTCATTGCATGAGTAACGTTCATTAAATTTAATAATTAATAATACTTTCATAATTGGAAGTGATTATGGTATTGCAATAAAGTTTGGTTGATTTTATTAAATTTTTGACGTGATAACGTCTTATAAATCGATGAACACGGCTGCACGCACAAAAAATGTCACGTTCCGCCTGAACCTCAGCGTGCAAGCGAGAAAGCCGAACAAGCGATAAAGAGGCACAATCGGCCTAAGCTTCGATGTTTTCTTATGATGTTATCACGTAAAATTATCGTCCGTAAACCGACTTTACAGAAATTATTTTTTATTAATTTATTATCACATATTTACAAAAGGCATGTGTTTAAACACCGCCCAAAAAAGACAAAAAAAAATCTAAACTGTTACCAAAATGGATGGATGGTCACCAATATACGTTTTCTAAAATATTATGAAATAAATCATTTTTTTCGTATTATAAATATTTGTTTTGTATAAATAGTTGTATTTATTTTGTATTAATTATGAAAAAAAAACCTTAACATACTGTTATCCGATTCGGTTCTGTCACAGGAAATTTTATTTTAGGAAACGTAATTTGGTGACCATTTATCCATTTTGGTAACCGTTTAGAATTTTTGGTGGTCGTCTAAATTATACACTTTACAAAATAAAGTCGCTCTAATAAAATTACAACCAGATAAGATGCCGCAACAAGAATACAACGAAAACAATAATATGCAATTTTTATAGAGTATTTGACATATTTTTAAAACAACATCAAACCCATTGAGACATATCGGCCAATTTATGGCCAACTTATTTTATACCGAGCGATTTTATTTAAAGTTCAATCTGTACATAAAATATTTAATTCTACAATTATATGCATAATTTTGTTATAAGTTTTACTAAATGTCTTTATACTGTTCACAGGGGTCTATCTTAACCTACATTTAAACAATATTTGGATGGTATTGGTAATAAAATGAACAATAGGTAGATATTTGGTTCGCTTAAATGTCATAAGGTTAATGTCGCATAGTTTGTTTTATGCCTTTGTCGGTATTTATCAGATCTTGTATCGAAAATTTTAAGCATTTTAGTGCCTTATACAACACAATTTTACAAAGTTGTTTAATTTTTATTGCTAAATAGGTATCTATCGTCAGAGATAAAAGAATAAACAATAGCAATGTACTATATTTTTAGTACACTAAGTTGTTATAAATAAAATAAAAAACGAATAAATTGACACTCATATTAAATTATGAATTTAAAAAACGTTTCGTAAGGTATCAGTTATCTATACTAATATTATAAAGAGGTAAAGTTTGTTTGTTTGGAAAAGGTAATCTGTGAAACTATTGATCTCATTCTTAAATTATTTCACTAATAGATAGCAACATTGACGCTAAGTGTCATAAGCTGTGTTTTATTGGGACAAAAGTTAGTTTTCAGTTCAAAATAATAATATTCATAAAACAAGTCGGAGAAAAATTTGCTAACTGACCGCTTTATCGGCGTACGCTGACTAAACGGTTGAACATAGGTTGATACAATGTAAAAATGTTGGCCTTCATGAGTTTGACAAAAAAGTCCGCAACAGCAGACATCTAATATGTCATGTCATCTATACGCAGTTGATGTAGATACAATTTACCCTTACTGCATATAATTTGGACAAATAGTTTTGGTGAAATCTTTAAATTTACTTGAGGATAAAAGCGGTAGGTCACAGAATGAGTAACAGTTTCTACTTAATCCGGCATACTTCTACGTTTTGAACTGACTTACATAAGAAGCACAAAAATTTAACTGCTTTTTCCGGTTATCTTATCTTTGAACTTTGAACTGCCCGCTGGTGTTTTAGGCACGTTTGCGTTTAAAGCACCAGATTCGATTCCCGGTGAGACCCACTCGGCGTCGCCTGGTTAAAAAAAAACACACATGAATGCTTTCACACTCATGAAAGTGTTTTTTATATGTATATTTTTAACCAGGCGGCGCCATAACCAGAAGTACAAATGCTCCTCGGAATGGAAAATTGTGCTCCTGCCCGGAATTGAACCCAAGTCCGACGGCGCAGAAGGCAGACACTTGTCCACCGCACCAACTTGGTTTTAAAATTATTTTAAAACAATATATATATTTTAAATAAGTATAACAAATTCCCTTCAAATTTTTAAGACTATGGTAAAAAATTACTATTTATCCCAAAACAGTTAAAACTGCTGCACATTAATTCGTAATTATTATTATTATTTTATTTTTTATTTTTATTTATGTACTACCACTTATATTGAGTATTTTATGTAGGTATATTAACATTACGTATATATGTATGTATATTTAGTATGTAATTGCTTTGATAGGTTCTTGTACTTTATTATTTTTCCTTAACTAGTGTACACCACCGTCTAACACATTCCAGTTACATTTATGTCCATACTAAGGTTGTCTTGAAGAAATTGCTATACGCGATAAGACCACCGATTGTATTACCACTAAAAATATATAATTTCTAAGAATTGTTTAGTTGTACACTTTGAAAACTGGTTATACAATAAAGAGTTTTGTATTGTATTGTATTGTATAACAAATTCAACGCAATCTTTAACAAAACGTGGGCTAAAACGTGTACAGTAGCTGTTAATAAAAATTTCCTAAACAAATGAACGGTTTTATTTATAGCTATTTATTGGTTTGTGATTATTATAATTAAAAAAATGACAGACAAAAGGTCAAGAAACGCAAATATATCCTATTATTCTATTTATTAATCGCAATAAATTATTAATCTTACGACCGCGGCATTGTTTAAAATTTTATCTGTGACTCGTTTGAAACAGTTTATTTTAATATAATTGTTTTATTTTAATAGTCTGTATATATTATTAATTTAATTTACATGAATTGATTTTTAATTTGATATTATATGGGACATATTGGCTGCATACAGCGCTATTATAATGACCATGATTTTTGTAGCAAAGTTTTTAGAATTGATCAAACAAGCCGATGAGACCGATGGATGTAGCGGCTCTAAAACTTTAAGGAAATCCTAAACGTTTGCTCGTTTAGGTTCCAAGTAATTGCAATCAACTATAAAATTTTCAATTTTCAAATTATCAATATTTCAATTTTCAAATTTTAAATTTTTATAGTTGATCAAACAAGCCGACGAGACTGATGAAATTTGCAGCAGTTCTAAAACTTGACGACCCAGTGTGCGCAGTGGACAGGTGCCCGCCCTCTGCACCGTGGGTCCTGGGTTCGATTCCCGGCAGGAGCACAAAGTCCTTCCCAAAGAATATTTGTGCTTCTGGTTCTGGGTGTAATGTGTGTGTGATGTGAATGTTTCCGGCACCCACGATACAAGTCTTTGAACTTAGTGTGGGGCTGTGAGTGTGAAAGCGTTTGTTTAAATCCAAAACGTTTGTTCGCTTAGGCTCCGAGTAATTGCAATTCAGTTTGTGTAAAGTACTTATGGGTACAAAATTTATGAGCTTTCCTAACTTTTTTTATCTATAAAAGGCAAACATTTAACCACTAGCTCACCTATGTGGCCGATGATGGAGCAGGTTTGCTTAGAAAATACCTATTTACTCTTGACTAAAACCATAAGTACCATCTTTTATGTTAAATAACAATCAGCAAATATTAAAATAGAACTCTTGTTGTCAAAATAAAACACTTGACTTGGTTGTACCTACTTATCTGGGAATTCAGACTCAGGCAAGGAGTTCCACTCCTTTGCAGTGCTCATAATAAACGTGGAAGCCAAAATCAAAATCAAAAAGAAGTAAAATGATTTATGAGCATTTGATTAATATCCAACATTTATCGGTGTCGCAACGCAGTCTGTCTGTAGGTCCTATCACGGTATGGGATAGAAGGAATTAGATCGTGTAATTCCATAGCACACTATCCGAAAACTGTCAACTTCTGTGTTATCTTCTAGGCAAGTTTGCAATCGTTATTGCTCTTCCTGGGTTTCATCTGGTGAGATACCTAATACCCAAATAACAATAAACCCCATTACACTCACAGCCCCACGATAAGTTCGAAGTCTTGTGTCGTGGGTGCTGAACACATTCGCATTCCACACAACTACATCCAGAACCAAAAATACATATAAATTATGTGAAAAAAAATTGTGTTTCACCAGAAATCAAACGATCCTGAGTATAGAAGGTAAACGTGTTACAAAATCTAGTGGGTAGTTCATATATTTATTTTAAAATATTAATATTATCTTCAACAATTTACTGACTCAAGTTAAAGGAATCTCACAAAACTATCTTTGAATCTTCCGCGGGAGGAATTTAGGAAATCCACGGGCGTGCAACAAATACTGCTTATCAGTGGAAGGTTCCAGATAAAGTACCTAACTAGGAATAGAGGATGCCTTGAATGCTTAGATGGGTGAGATGGGATACAAAAGGCAGTACTGTATTTAGCACGCAGTGGAGTGTACGACTGTAAGTATCTTTATACATTTCAATACAATCAGTATACATAAAGCGGCTATGTTGGCGAATATATTGAAAGAATTATAGTGATAATAATTTTGACAAGGATGCATGGAGGCAAACTGCACAGGCTCTTTCTAGCGACTACCATAATAACACCTAGGTTAAGAAAATTATGTATTAGAAATTAAGAATGTTTTCAAAAAAAAATTAATGAAAAAAAAAATGCGCCGCCGAGTTTCTTGCCAGGTTCTTCTCGAGATGGCTGTAATTTTGCGAATCTGGCAATAGATTAATTAACTTTCATTAGTGCCTCTTTGGGGCCCATGTGAATAAACGATTTTGATTTAGATTTTGACCCAATATTATTAAAAAAACTCACGCGTCGTCGTCAGAACTACTCATTGTCGAAGCTCAAAATCTGATCACCTAGCAATGTGCTGTTATTACGCTCTAGCTTCTGCTTCTTTATTACCCGTAATGCCAATATGAGATGGAATCCACTGCAACCCAATACAATATTATTTAAAATAAGATTTATATATTATTAATGCCCAATAGGCAAGCATTTGACCACAATGTCACCTGATGGAAAGTAATGATGCGGCCGAAGATGTAGCATGCTTGCCTAGAAGATACCTATTCACTCTTGATTTGAAGACTCCTAGATTATACCGTTGGGGAAACAAAGACGAGGGCAATGAGTTCCACCCCTTCGCAGTACGGATGCTAAACGTGGAAACGAAATGCTTCGAGCAAACTGGAGGTATGTCAACCATATTTGGATGACTTTTGACAGATTGTCTTGTTATTAGATGGTAAAACGGACAAGTAACTTAAACTCGTATAGTTCCTGCGCACACTCTGCAAAATGTAAACGATAGAATACCGATAGGTACTTGTTATTTAAAATAAGATGGTTAATCTAACTTGATATGCTGTGAGCTACCAAAAAGCCTCTGAAACTAGAGGCGCATGATGCTAAAGTGAGCTTTTATAGCATTCTTAGTTGTCAAATATTTAAACTTTTTTCTAAAAATGGAGTTGTTATGTCAATAATTGTTTAGTATTATGTAGGCGAGAGGTAAAAATGCTGGCCTCTATTTTGGTCAGCGTACCCATAATGCCGGCTGCATTGCCTCGCGCTTCAACGAAAGCATGTGGAATTTTATGTATGGAGCCAGCATTTTTGGCACGTTGCCGACAGACAATGCCTTTTTATACACATAAATAGTCAAGATTTATATTAATACAAGTTGTTTATAATATGAATTTCAAATCATACGTCCCGTTCTTGTATCTCCAATCACACATTAAATCGTCGAAAGAAGCTGTCCAGGATTAGTACAGCGACAAAACATCTCTGTCGTGTGTGGCGAATAAATCATCCCGATATGTGCTGGCCGCTAGGTGGCGCTCGATCGAGATATCCTTGTTTAGGTGCGCCAGGGGCACCATGCGTTAAGAATTTTATTATTATGGTAAGTTCCGCATTAAAAAAAAATATTTGAACTGCTCGTTTGCTTAGTTGGGTGCGCATTCCTCTTCTAAGCAGGGGTATCGGGTTAGATTCCCGGATTGGAGCACAAGATTTCTTACCAACGAAAATTTGTGTTACTGGTTCCGCTTGTGATTGTATATCTGATATTAATGTTTCCAATACACACGATACAAGTCATAAAACTTACTGCGACTATGAGTGTAAAAGCGATTATGTTTTATGTACTAATAACCTTCTATTCCATACTTGCTGCTTAATTGGAGTCTGTAGCTTGCCGAATGCTGTCGCTGTAAGGACTGAATAGATTATCAAATTCTTTATTTTTAATTCAAATTTGTTTAGTATTTAATGTAGGTATTAGACGCATTAAAAAAATATAGCATTTATTTAAAAAAATTTTTGAGACTATCGTGAATTTCAACTATTAGTTGGTCACCACAATGTGCGCAAAAGTCGATGCGTGCATGCGATCCTATTATCAGATCTCCAATGAGAGTGTTAGCTCGCATTTGTAAAAAGGTGAAGGCATGTTGATTGTAGAAAAACGTTTGTTTGTTATATATGTATATACTATATGTATATATCAGATCAATCGATTTATAATCAGTACATGTGCCGTACTCAGAGTGGTTATATATAAACATTTATATAAAACAAGACTGAAGCGATAGAAACCGACATAGACAGGTCTGATGACGATATAATTAGCATTAACCCTGTGGGTGCTGGGACCCTCATGTTGCAGTAAGAAGATCTCTAGCAACACCTGGGTTTTTGAATCTCTTATACACTGAGAAAAGTAAACACTGAGAATCTCTTGTACACTGAGAAAAGCTCAATTTTGGACCTTCATCGAGTCAAAAGCCCAACTAGCTGCAAAAAAGCTGGGTATTCTTGCAAAGATGAGACGTTACTTCACACTGGGACAGTAGCTCAATTTATTATAATTATAAACTCAATTTATAATAATAATTATCAAGCACAAGTTCGTTCATTGAGCAAAGAGCCATGAGACTCATTGGCAGCGAGCAGCTGACTAATTCAGAACTTTAGAGCTTAGGTCATCTGTCTGTTATCGGGTTATCTGCTATACATTTCGGAGAGTATGCCAAGGAACTGCACGATCTAGTTCCCTCATCCCCGTTCTTTCATCGGGCAAGCAGACAAACTGCTGAGCGACACCGCTATATGGTAGACATTCCACAAATGCGCACGAAGCGTTTTCCTGCCACATTCAATTGAACTCTTTGAGTCGGTGTTTCCTGATGAGTACAATATGGGAGTCTTCAAGTCGCGAGTGAATAGGTATCTTCTTGGCAACTTTGTTCCATCGTCGACCACATCGTTGCTTACCATCAAGTGAGATGGTGATCAAAAGTTTGCCTATCTAGTATCAAACACACAGCGCTGTAATACATTTCACTTCATCAAATACTGAAAATACTGCAAATTGAGTTCAGTTTTGCAACACTATAGAATATTAAAGTATTGCAAAACTGAACTTTATTTGCATAACTAATCCTTCTAGTCAACCCCTCAACCGTCAACCTTCTAGACAAGGACAAGTTTTTTTATACCAAGTGCGATCAAGGAAAGCAAATCAGATTGATATCTAAAACTTTACAAAAGGACATTGCAAGATGTCCTAGCTGATTAGAACTGAGGTTCAGCAATGCTTAACGCATCCGGTTTTGCTTGATGACCTTTATGGAGCCGGAAAAAGCATTAAGAATATCGAACGATTTACAGTAGATTTAGATAATTTAAGGAGCAGGTATCAATGTGAAAACCCTTTTTTCATAGTCATATTCATTATTTAGTTTATGACCATAGTCCCCATTACATACAAAGGTACATATTGCATAATTTGGAATTAAACAAGGTCACGCGTGACAATCTATGATTTTATTAAATATTAGAGTAATTGCAATTGTGCCCTAAAAAATAAAAATAAACTGAAAATATAAATAATAAGTTAAAGCCAAAACGATACTAGACATGGTTAAGTTCGGTCTTAAAAACCGTTAAATTATGTTTAGTTTACGTTAAATTATGATTGGTACAAATATGTATTTAGCTCTAAGGGAGTGGCATATTCGTTTAGCGAAAAAGCTCCGAAATTAAGAATAATAAAATAAAAAAATACGATAATATGTATATCAAATAACTTTCAAACTGTTCTAATATTCAATTATGATAATTTATATATTACTATCTGCATGCGTTGCAATGCCACGTTTAAAAAAATGTGTGTCCTCTATTACGTTTATGGTCGCCTAGTACTTCAATACCAAACTTTTTGGATATTGAGGGGGGTTAGGAGGATGTGAAAAACTACTATATGGTCTATTCATACCTACCAAATATTAAAAAAAACCGAGCCGTTTCGGAGGAGTTCGATCATAAACACCGTGACACGATGGTGATGACAAGCTAGTTGAGTCCAAGTTGCAGAGCCTCAGTCATCAATTAAATAATAAATAATCAATCAGTAGCTAGCTTGTCGGTGTTCTATCGCTTGCATTTCGGAGAGTGTGCTCTCGAATTATACCAGTTGATTCCCCCTTGCCATTTCTATAATCGGACCACAAGACAAACAAATCAACGTCATCCATGTATGGTTGACATACCTTATATCCGGTCGAAGCGTTTTGCTTTAACATTTATCCGTACAGCGAAGTTGTGGAACTCACTGCCCGCATCCTTGTTCCCCGAACATTATAATCTGGGAGTCTAGAGTGAATAGGTAGCTTCTAGGTTAGCATGCTTCATCATCGGCCGCATCGTCACTTTCCATCAGCGGCCAAATGCTTACCTATCTATCATAAAAAAAAAAACCTCATACATCTGTAGGTCTATTCTGGTCGTCAAAATACGATTGTAGAAAATGTGATCGTTTTTCTTTGGCAAAATGAGCATCCGATATATTATTTGGCAAAATATTTTTAAGATTCTCGTAAACGGTATCAAATAGGATGAAAAAAGAGTATTTAATATTTAAGAATATTGAGGAAACGAAGGTGATTTGAAAATTAGTGGGTACGTTTATGAAGTCAAGGCAATATATAAAGCCTCTATTTCAACGTAACCTTTTCAAATAAGTATAGGATATCAAAATACTATACAAATTAGATTATTGAGTATAATAAACCGGATATAATGCACAATTAGATCGATTACGATCAATATCTTGAATGTGAAGGATCTTATTGTTGAGACTTGTGTACCATCGCTGGGATGACATTGTAATTTTAAATGATAGGTTTATAATTTTAATATGAGCGTGTTTTGTTATGTTATCTATCAGTGATATAAAATATTATAGCTGTTCCAGGGTAAGTTAAGCCATTGTAAAATCTTGGTCCCAGAATAACGAAGACTTTGGACATATTATTCGGTACTCGTTTTTATTTGGAGCGAATGTGTACAGTCGTCCAATTTTCTGGTGAGAAGAGGCCGATTTCGGGCGCGTCTGCCTTATAAAGCGGGTTGAGGAATGAGTTGGGACGCCGGAGCTCTCGATCCACAGAGTTAGTAATAGTTTGACACTGACAGTTTTGTTTTATCATCTGTGGCAATATCGCCGCAGATGTGTTAACAGTTATATCAGATACCTTCAGGCGGCCTGAAAAATCTGACACTAGGACTAAGTTGAGAGGTGAAGGATTAATAAATTATGCTAGTGTTTGTTTCAGAAATGTAATTTTTTTTATCAAATCAATATCGTTTATTCACATGGGCCCCAAAGAGGCACTCATGAAAGTTAATGTTTCTATTGCCAGATTCGCAAAATTACGGCCATCTCGAGAAGAACCTGACAAGAAACTCGGCGGCACATTTTTTTTCATAAATTTTTTTTAAACATTCTTAATCTCTAAAACATAATTTAATTAACCTAGGTGTTATTATGGTAGTCGCTAGAAAGAGCTTGTGCAGTTTTCCTCCATGCATCCTTGTCATTAATATAGTCGATCTTTTTATAGTAAGCTTTCTTAATTAATGCCCGTTTTATTACAGATTTGTACTTTCCCAGTGGTAATTCAGTTACGATTTCATGAATTCTATTGTAAAATCTAACCCCATTTGCCATAAAAGATTTATTCGTTTTGCTTAATCTAAATGCGCGCACTGTAATTTTATGCTTATATCTAGTATTAAGATTGTGTGCGTCGCTACTTAATTTATATTTACCAATATTTTTGCGAACATGCATAATATTTTCAAAGATGTAAAGCGAAGGCATGGTAAATATGCCTGTTTCTTTAAGGAATTCCCTGAGAGATTCGCGCGGACCCATATCATATATTGAACCCATATCATTTTATTTACCTTATTATGTCGCCTTCACCCAATGATAGCATTTCAGAAATAAAAAATTATAAAAACGTATTTATACTAGCTTTCACACTCACAGCCCTATACTAAGTTTGGATGTGTGTCATGGCTGCTGGATAATTCACACACACAATCATACCTAGAACTAGAAACTTATTTTTTTTGCATTCATCTTCGGCCGCATCATCTCTTTCCATCAGGTGAGTTTGTGGTCAAATGCTTGCTTAAAGGGCGTAAAAAAAGAGAAAAATAAAAATTTACAAAAGCAAATTATTATCACAATGCAGTTCACGGTCTAATATTTTTCTTTTAAATATAAAAATCAAAAAGTTTATGTGTTCGTTATTCCTCTATGCGTTCATAAACATGATGAAACTTTGTTGGGTTGTTGGAGTAGTATCGCTTGTACCCTCACTTTGTACCCTTGGGGTACTAGTGGTACTGTTCTGAACATAGGTAAAGTACTAGGTAAACATAAACATGAAAGAGGTAATAATTTTGTCGTTTTTTACGATTGATAGTCAACCCTTTGACCACTATCTCACCTGATAAAAAAAAAAAAAACGCTTTCACACTCACAGCCCCACACTAAGTTCAATGACTTGCGTCGTGGGTGCCGGAAACATTCACATCACAGACACAATCACAACCAGAACCAGAAACACAAATTTTCCTTGGGGAGAAAACTTGTGTTCCCGCCGGGAATCGAACCCGATACCCCTGCTTAGGAGGCAAACGCTCACCCAACTTAGCCAACGGACAGTTCAAATGATTAAGGGAACATCATTGAACGATGAACTGATGGGAAGCAATGATGCGGCCAAAGATGTAGCTCGCCTGTCTAGAAGATACCTGCTCACTCTTGACTTGAAGACTGACAGATTATACCATTCAGGAAACAAAAACGCGGGAAATGAGTCCCACTCCCTCGCAGAAGGGATGATAAACGTAGGAGCGAAACGCTTTGAGCGAGCTAGAGGTGTGTCAACCATAAATGGATGACATTTGACTGTTTGTCTTTTTATTTGTCTGAACTGCCCGTCAGCTTAGTTGCGTGAGCGTTCGCCATCGAAGCAGGGGTAACGGGTTCGATTCTCGGCTGACACAAGTTTTCACCCCAAAGAAAATTAGTTTTTCTGATTATGGTTATGATTGTGTGTGTTATGAGTAATATGCACAGATAATAAAAAGGACATGGAAGAATAATAAAGAATAAAGAATGAAATTAAGAATTTGTGTAGTTCCTGTGCACACTCTCCAATATATAACTCCAATTAATGACACCCATGTATAAAGGGTAGATTGTATGGGAATTATTAATAATTTAAAACAGCTTGTATTATCAACCTACATTGCAATAAATGAATTAAAAAAAAAATCAAGTGAATTGTTATTGAGTAAGTTCCTTTTGTAGTGAAGCGATGCAGAAAGGGCATACCAACGCCACGTTCATTGTTACTAAGGAGGTTCCTACGAGATTGGAGAGATTCGAGAGGGTTTGCTGACATCACGGGAATTGTTACTGACAAGGTTCTGGCAGTATTGGAGCAATGTGGAAAAGGCTTGATGACGTCATGTGAATTATTAGGGAAGCGCAATATCCGCTGCATAGAAGGCGAATCCGCACCCAATTAAGCAAACGGGCATTTCAATGTACCTACTTGTACAGCAATGTATATATCTGCCATAGAGTATATAAACGTACAAGTCTCTGCTTAGTTCTTCTGTTTCACTCAGGTACTCGCCTTAAGTCAAAGTAATTAATGATGGTCATTAGTGTTAATACTTTTAATAGATTAAAGATAAGATGCTCTGGATTTGGAAATTTGGTATGGTAATTATGTATGCAGATATCCTTTAATGGTTTTCGAACTGTTTTTTAGATGTCTATCTGTGTTTATGTTGTTTTATATGTATTTCATGACAATTTGTATATAATTTTGTTATAATTTTCTGATATACTCGTATGTGTTAAAATTGTAAAAGATTGAAAGTTACAAACTATATATTTAAAACCATATTTTTCCATTACTTCGAAAGATATCACTATATACATAAATCATACTTATATTATAAATCCGAAAGTGTATGTGTAAATGTGTGAGTATGTTTGTTTTCTCTTCCCGCTGTCACGGTGCGGCTGCATAAAAATCAAGAGACAACAGCAAGCCTCCCCCCCCCCCCTCTCCGCTTGAATGCTGAATCAACTGTGATTCAATTATATGAATCAAAGACACTAAACACAACTAGTTTATTACTATCGTGAAAATTTGCTTAAATTAACGAGGTGCAAACTTTACACTTCATCTATTTTTCCTAAATCATATTTCCTACACTACTTTTTATTTTAATTCCAATCTGATAAACCGACACCAAAAATCAGAAGTTGTTTTTAATCTAGATACATTTGCACTAATTTCCGCTATTTTATATGATTTAGAGAATCTTGTGACAGTTATGCTTTTTAGAATGTATAATTAGTTTTAACCGCGGAAGAGAATCAAACCTATTAATTAAACATGTCAAAGATTAGTGGAGTGATATGGAAAAGGTCAACTCTTGGTCTAAATTTAGGGATTCTGTCAGATGTAAATAACATTTTGGTCTCTATAATAATAGATGGTTACTCTATCGGGTTATTTGTACGTTTTTTATTATATCTATATACATTTTGGCAGGGAAATAATTCCTCTGCTTGTACAGTACTGCTATTTAGCTATTCTATATATATAAACGAAAAACGAACGCTTTCACACTAACAGCCCCACACTAAATTCAATGACTTGTGTCGTGGGTGCCGGAAACATTCACATCACACATACAATCACAACCAATCGCCCTTAAAACGGATTTTTTTGCCGATACTTGTGATTTTTCATGTGTTAATGTGTATAATAATGGTGGATTATTAACTGGTATACTTAGTGAATGTTCGCAAATCAAACAAAATTAAAAAACGTGATTTTCGCTTTCGTTCCAAAACTCCAATAGAAGTTCTAGTACAATTTCACCACTTTATAAGGCATGGCTTAACTGTGACTGGACTTTGACATTTTTTCTTGACTTTGATCGTGACTTGTGACTAGGAATTATATTATGATATAAAAAATCAAAACATTGTAAAATCAAAATATTGTATAACTTGACACTGGCTGATAAATGCACGCCGAACCAAAATAAAAGGAAAAAAACAGACCTGCAAAAAGAGTTAACACCTTGATTTTTGAAAGACTCATCTCTCAGGCATTGTCGTTCGTGGGAGGTATTTTATTACCTTTCTGCCCCAAGGTAGGAAGACGGTAATGCCTTAGAAGGCAATTCTCGGTAGTGAATACGCGTCAATCATCGTATCCGCTACTGCCACTATTTTCTGTATAGTTTTTTAATTTATCCCTGATTAATGTAAGTGTGTTTAAATAAACACGTTCGGCTAGGCACGTCTAGTCTAATGATACCAACTTTCAGTGTGGTCTGCTTAATACATTGTGTAGACAGTCAATGAAAGAACAGGAAAACCTTTTGAAACTATTGAAAGACCGGCTCTACGAATGCTTTGAACTTATTTTCTATAGTGTAAGACGTTCGTTTATGTGTGTGTGTTTCAATATGCTTCTAAGTGCATTATGACATGTGTGGATTCTAGGAATGCTAATGCAGGAAACTTCTACGTTCAATGGTTTGCGAATTTTGCAGCTCTGTGTCGCGCATATTCATGACGATGACAAATCAGATCAAACTATCTAAAGCAAATTCGTATTTTATTCACCAAACATGACAAAATCAATTAACACTTTTTCTTTCAGCACTTAATTTATAACTATTAAAATCTTGGCAAATTGGCATGTGGCGAATTTAACATAAATAAAACTTATAAAAAATATTATTAGATTTTAAAATAAAGTGAGCAACACAAAAGTGAAATTTTAACAGTTCGAAATCAGTAAAAACTAGGTAGTGTTAAACAAAAACTAGCAAGTGAAAACATAGGTTATTCGAGAGTCAGTCGTGCTGCTCCTCGCCCTTTGGCGGCCGCTGCTGAGCTACGAGCCAGGAGTTAGAAACACTTTTTGTCTAATTTCTTTTAACTGAGTAATCTAACGTTAAGTAATTTTTTTTCATACGTACGTTTTGTGACTCATGAAATTATTTTGCGCCTTATTGATTTCCTATGTAATGTCATTATTTTGGAATTAATGATATGATACCGAACATTACCCGTGTGATGGGACATAATTATATCAAACCGCACTAGACTGTTCAGTATTTATCCCTCCCAATCTCGCCAGTCAGAATAATACTTGATTTTTAACAAGCTTAAATATCTGGATGACCGGATTTTGTTTTTGGTACAATGTGTTTGAATTTGCAGCCTCAAAAAGCTCCATCTAGTGTCGAGTAGAAACTGTTTTTTACATCGGTCATGGCGTAATAGATGGCGCTGATAGTTTCTTAAGCCCGATTTTTTCAAATGCAGCTTGGGGACCGAGCATTTCTCGGACCTGGAACGTTGATAAATCGATTTCTTGGGCCGAAAAACCCCTAATCTGTAACTTTTATGAAAATCGTTGCAGCCAAGTTTGTAAACTGGATCTCGGAAACGGCTGCAACGATTTTCACATATAATTATGTGTACATAATTATAAATATATATACAAGAATTGCTCGTTTAAAGATATTAGATGTATATGATAAAACAGAAAACACTTATAAGGGAACATTTAAACGTTTTGAACGCAAGTATCCAATATGCATATTGAATGGTTTTCTCTCTGAAGTTATTATTGCATTTTATTACATATTATTCACATTAGGTAAGTTCATTATTTTGCAGTAGCTAACTCTAATGAGGCTCTTATGCCGCTACCGCGCAACCAGTTCAACATCCGTTTTGCAAATAATATTGAAACAAGTTGATGGTACGTGCCTCTAATTTTCTTGCAGCTCTTCAATGCCTAGCTTACTGCTTTAAGCTGAGAAACAGTAATATGCACGATTGGTCTAATGATATAGCTTACAAAGAAAGCAACTGAAGCACAGATAATAATTTTCTTTTATTTTTATTTTATATGGTCTAAAAGTAGAAACTCTATTTTTCTAGAGAGAGAGAGATAGCAAGAGTGAAAAGGAATCTTTGCCTTTATTTGTAAAATTAATATAATTATAATTATTCTAATTACGCGCAGAGTATGTTTCAATGAACTAGACAATGGCCTTAAAATTTGATGCAATACATGAAAATAACTTTTTTTTTATGCTCGATAGGCAAGCATTTGACCACTATCTCACATGATGGAAAGTGAAGATGCGGCTGAAGATGTAGCATGCTTGTCTAGAAGATATTCACTCTTGACTTAATGACTCCCAGATTAGCTTTATATAAAAAAAAAAATGTTTCGTGATGGCTTCAAATATTGCCTAGTCAATTATAGACCTCAATTTATTTGAGTTAAAGTATAAAATTGCATGTTTCGTTAAGACAAATTATTTGACTTTAGTCGTTACCTTCAAGTCGCAGAACAGTTTATTTTAGTTGGTCTTCCGTATATATTTTTTTCAATTGCGGTCTTTACAGTACGTGTGGACTTTTTACAATTATGCAAAAATCTTTCTATTCTTTATACATATTACTTTAAAATATTCGTTTATCTTGTTATACCTACTTACCGATATTGTTTTATTCAACAAATAAATAATCATTTTAATAATTGTTATTTTTATAAACAATTCACAAATTACAAGTAATTGCCAATTGTTGACAGCCCCTGTACGCCAGTAAACGGCAGCGTTCGTGGCTACCGACTTAATTCTCCAGATCTAGCGCTCGATCGATATTACGGGAGCTGCACGCAACTGTTCACGATCGGTTAAATTTAATCTGTCACTTAGCAAGGGTTTATGGGAGCGGTGGTGGCCCGACGGTAACACTTTCTCCTTTCTTATGCTACCTAGCGAGAAGACAAGAGCAGAGTTTCGGTCACCGACGTAAGGTCGCGAGCCTATCGGTATTCTATCGTATACATTTTGGAGAGTGTGCGCAGGAATTATACGAGTTAATTCCAACTTGTCTATTTTACCATTTAACAACAAGACAAAGATAGATAGATAGATAACGCTTTATTTTCACACCTTACATAAATCACTCAAAATAACAAAACAAAAATTATAGTGTATAACCGGCGGTCTTATCGCTAAAAGCAATCTCTTCCAGACAACCTTTAGATAGAGAAGATTATAAATAATTCGGTGAAACGGGAGTGTATATACAAGTTTAGGAAAAAAAATATATAAATATAAAGTAAGGTATGTATATACATACTTGAACTAAATAAATTCTATGAGGCAATACTTATGAATATAAACTGTCAAACGTCATCCATATATGGTTGACATACCTCCAGTTCGCTCGAAGCGTTTCGTTTCTACGTTTATCATCTGTACTGCGAAGGAGTGGAACTCATTGCCTTCGTCTTTGTTCCCCGAACGGTACAATCTGGGAGTCTTCAAGTCAAGAGTGAATAGGAACCTTCTAGGCAAGCATGCTACATCTTCGGCCGCATCATCACTTTCCATCAGGTGAGATTGCGGTCAAATGTTTGCCTACCAGGTATAAAAAAAAAGACAAGGAAGTTGATTGCCCGATGGCAAGAGCACTCCATCCTTGTTCTATTCGACAAACATTTGAACACTATCTCACCTGGTAAGTGAGGATTCAGCGATGGAGCATGTTTTACTCTACCTATTCACTTGTGAATTAAAAATTTCCAGATTGTACTTATCATGAACAGACTCGGTCAAGGAGTTCCACTCTCATGCAGATATATGTTCGTCGAAACGAAATGCTTTGTGCGCACTGCTGGAATATTCACAGCGTAAACTTCTGCAGTGCCTCCCAGAAATTTCATTAATGAAGATTAACGTGGCACTGTAATGCATTGTTCTCCCTGAGAATAAAGATGTTAAGTCTCATATGCCCAGTAATTACATGGCAAATTGGTTCTTTCAGCCAGAACCAATCTGTTGGGTATCCGACATTTAAACCAGCGTGGTAAATTTAGGTAGGGTTTGTCACTGTCCTTGTGAGAGGCCTCTAGATCCCAGCAGTTGCAACAAAATGGACTGATGATGATGAGGTCTTAAGCCAAAACTTACAAAATCAATATTCATATTTATGTTAGAATTGTTGGGACACCCCAACTCCAGAATGCAGTTCTAATATTGGTATAATAAAATAGGGAGGAAGATCAGTAGTAGTTTCATAGATTACTTACCTCCAAACTATCTACATACAAACTGACAAACATTACCTCATTTATACATAATATTAGTTTTAGATTTTATGACGGCATGCCTACATTGCTTTATCCTTACATCTTTTTCTTCCTGTCCCGAAATATCATTGTCGTAAATGTTGTAACGTCATCGCTGTTATCGCATATCTTCAAGTACAGTCCGTTTCAGTTTGCATTTAAAATTCAACCGAATTGTTCAAAATATTACAAAAAATGTCATAAGAGATCATAGTTCTATCAGTTGACGAACTAGGATTTAAGGATATTTTGCTTTATTCTGCTTAATGTTTCAGTTCTCAACATACATTTTGGTGCGAATACGTTATCATGAAATATGCGGGAACATGTTGTGTTACATAATTTTGTATTGACATTAGAATAGTTTGAGATTAGCTGCGTGACTAGAAAAGTTGCCTATGTGTCACATCCTATGTATCAATCCAGGGTGTCAGCTACCTCCATACCAAATTTCACAAAAAATGGTATAGCCGTTTGAGCGTAAAGAAGAAACAAACATACTAACAAACTTAACAAAGTCACAAACTTTCGCTTTTATAATATTTACATGATACAAGGATCGTACTCTGGAGAATGACTTAAAGGATGACATGAGCTTTACACGTATCAACGTAAGATGCGTTTGTAACATTTTCACAGAGGATTTAACCGTGGATTTTGATGATATTAGATACATCATTCATAAATGGGAAAAGCCTGCTCATCCAAATCATTCAAATATACGTAAGCAAACCTGCAGAGCCAGAGCTACACTAGTCTAGATTTAGGGTTTCTCAGGGTCAAAGAACTACCTCTACCCACCTGTACCCAATTTTTTCCGCAAATCATAAGCGGAATTGATGACCCGCTGGCATCAGATACCGCTAACAAGCGGTAGCAGATGGGAACGTGAGATATTCGTGATCTGATGGTGCAGCCTGATCTAAATAAGGATCGAGAAATATAACTGGGTATGTGACTTGAAGATCTCTAGGATTTTTATTATGAAAACAGCTGTCAGATTGCGTGCCGTGCGTACCTGCTGACGTCATATTTCCAGAAGAAGAGCGTCGTATGCAGACGAAACTGGTCGGAGAAATTCTTACTAAATTTGACGCGATTTCAGTTGATAAAATTCAAATTCAAAATGGTTTAATAATTTGGACCCCAAACGGGGCTTTCATGAAAGGTGATATAGACAAAATTATACCCATCTCCTGAGAAAAACCTGACAAGAAGAGTCTCTTGCCAGTTAAGGATAGACGTCAGTTGTGACGCATTTTTTGCAATCTTTTTGTATCCATTTTTCACAATCGATATTATCATGTATGTTTTGCAGCGCTTGTTGCTTCCATGCTTCTTTGTTATATGAAATCATCAGTTTTATACTAAGCTTTCTTGATTAATGATTTTTAAATATTTGTTTTTATGCCAGTGTTAATTTAGTTACAATTGCGTATTCCAGGTCTAGTGTGTTTACCAGCTTCGATCACATCGTCACTTACCATCAGGTGAGATAGTGGTCAAACACTAGCCTGTCACAAATAAAAAAAAAAAAAAAATATTTTAAAATCTGCTGTTAAATTATTATCTGATTTTAATAAGAATTATTGATATAATTTTATAATGAAGTTCGATTCGAACAGTAATTTAATATAAAATCACCATCTTTTAGCTACGATCGTCTTTAATCAAAGTTTGGTGAGACCTAATATTAATTAGAATATTTTAAAAATCTCACCACCAAACCGCTCGCATTTCTCGACTTTCGCAAATGTATAGCCACGTACAAATTAATCTTATAAGGCAACCGGCCCCGTTCTCGAATTCCCGAACAAATTGTCTTAAAGCGGCTCGGGCGTGGCAAAAAGCAAATCATCTCGAAATTACCTGATTAATTGTTTAATTAATTGTAGCCAGGGACAGCAATGCGGCCGGTTTGTTTTTGAACAGGACATTTTGGTTTTAACAGTTATGATTGCCTTATAAACGGGTTGGTGAGTCAGCCAGGACTCAGAGATTGTAACGACTAGAACATTAGTTCTATGCCAAATTTAAAGTTGTGATAATCCTCTCAGAACTGCGCGATGGCGTAGTTGGTTGCGCATCAGCTTTCTAAGGAGCTGGTATCGGGTTCGATCTAAACGCAAGTTCTCTCCCAAGGGAAGCTTGTGCCTCATACATGCCTCACAGGTGTGATGTGAATGTTTCCTGTACCCAAGATACTAGTCTGAAAATTTATTGTGGAGCTGTGCACAACAAATTAAATAATGTCTAACAAGCTGCTGTTTAGACATTATTTAATTAATCAACTCTTACATATACAGTTTAAGACTACTTTGGAAGCCTATGTGTTCAATAACATAAAACAAACGCTTCCACACTCACAGAGCCCCACACTAAGATCGATGGCTTGTGTCGTGGGTGCTGGAAACTTGTTCTCGCCGGAATCGAAATTTTGATGAAATTTGGTATGCAGGTAGCTGACTGACACTCTGGATTATCACAAAGACTACTTTTCATCCCTGAATTCCCGCGGATCCGGGTCTTACGCAGGTAAAACCGCGAGGCGCAGCTAGTTATTTTTATTAAACTGTTTCACCTAGCGCTTTATCCAAACGGAAAATAACACATTAGGTATTTAACAATAAAACCAGTAGCGATTATATTAGATCAGATTTACAGTCCTTGTCATAAATACTAGATTTACACACACAGTAGCCCTGGCGATATCTTGACTTGCCCTGGGGAATGTTATATAAATCTACACTTTATTAGCGTGTTACATGTCAGAGATAATTTCAGGATGAACAGGTTTAGTCTAATTTAGTATATTTGAGCGTTGAGTGATTCAACAATTTGGCCTTCATACAATAATTTATTACAAATTGTGAAACAAAGACTTGCAATTTTACAATTTCAATGAAACCTGGAATAACATAAAGGACATATTACATTATCATCATCAGTTTTCATCTTTTTATAAATTATCAAATTAAAAAAAACAAATCGAACTCTATTATTATTTTGTTTTTCAATAATTAAACATAAACGCTTCAAACTCATACTAAGTACATTCACTCATTTAAGTTCAAACAGCCCCATACTAAGTTCGATGACTTGTGTCGTGGGTGCCGGAAACGCTTACATCACATACACGCAATGACAGCCAGACCAAAAGAACCAAAAACACAAATTTCCTTTGGGGAGAAAACAGTTAAAGGAATTGAACCCAATACCCCTGCTTAGAAGGCGAATACCACCCAACTAAGCCAACAAGAAGTTTAATTAATAAATTATACGATACAACAAAACAAACCGTCAACGAAAAAAGACCCTAAGCTACCTATGGGTCAGTGTTGCAAATTTCAAAGAACCTTCTAACAATGCGTGCCGTGTCCAGGAGTACCGCCTTTTTTATCTGATCCCTTTTTTGTTGAGGAGGAGCAGGGGGGGGGGGGGGGGGGGAACCAAGCTCTTCGTTTTCTTTCCATGGCTGAAGGAAAGGGTGTGTTGAGTTCGAGCCCAAAACCCCCCGTAAGCAGTCCCTCGCCAAGATGGGGTAAAATAGGGTCGTTAGCAGTCAATATCTTGCCCAGACGGTAGGCCCGGATGCATATTCAGGCCACTGCACTCATGACGAGGTGACCTTGCTTATCAAATTTACCCCCAGACGTATGCAAGCCGGTGAAGAATATCTGACCCATGAGCCAACCATCTTGGAAGAGTCACTTATTATTATTAAGCAATATTTCACGCTAGAAAACTAGATAAACGTGATATAGATCACATTTATCATTACTTTGAAAAATCTTAATATTTCTAAATCCAGGCCTAGACTGTAACATAAGATAAACCCAGATTATTGAACCAAAGCTTATGACCGTAGCACGTAAAAGATATCGTAAAGTTAAAGCTTCAAGAATGTTTCCATGTTTTTTAGGATTTCTTTCAATAAACTATAAAACTGCGACAAATGCGACATTTTGTGTCAAAGTATGTTAACTTCATGCTGTAACGGCTGAACGGATTTAGATGAAATTTTAAACATACAAAGCTTTTACCTATGATTAACAAAACAAAAACTACTACTACTATACTTATTAAATTAATTAAACGAAGCCGCGGGACACGGCTAATATAGAATATTTAATAGATTAACAACCCACGATACAAATATTGGCACTTAGTGCGAGGCTGAGTGAGACTAAGAGCTTTTATATAATTTTTACTCCATATTTAATGTTAATATTTAGCTATGAAAAAAATTTTACTATGAAACAAGAGGCAACAATGCAAACTCACACATTTGACCACATTATAAGTAACTACCAAGTCAAATAGTGGTCAAATGCTAACTAATCAGAAATAAGAAAGTAAATGATTTTTGGCTTACTTTTAAACAATAATTTGTCAATTTTCTATGAACCATTCATCCACAAAAAACGGTTTGTTTTAAAAAAAAAAACTAAAATCAATGTTGAATTAGAAATATGAAAATTTCTGATCATGCGAGTGTATAGTACCTATTTTGTATTTATTTTTTAAATAATAATCAAAACCACTGTAACAAGAAATAGATTGACGCAATACTAAACTTCTTATTTTTTTGTCATGCATAGTCACATTAGAACAATCATTTACAGTTTTCTGTCTGTACCTACCAAATTTTCAGTACCCCAATCCTTCCCACGGACATTCTGCACAGTGGTCAACACAGGACATACCAATCATAACTTGGCGCAATCTACGCCTTGCATGCGTTGAGTGACAGGCGCCGTAAAACTTTACGAGGATCGAACGCACAGTGGGCCCGACGACTGTTTCCGCGGACAAAAAATTAGAGCACGCTCAAGCCCCTCAACTTGCTCGAGTCGCTTAAACTTTGAGCTATGCAGCATATAGAGGCGACTTCTGTCTTCAATTAAAAAAAAATTGTCATGGTTTATATATTTCGACCTAACGGTTCATCCTTTGTACAGTATTATAATAAACTGTAATTTTGCGAATCTGGCAGAAGAATCATTAACTTTCAGGAGTGCCACTTTGATGCCCATGTAAATAAACGATTTTGATTTGAAACGTTTATGGATTTTGGTTTATTATTGTTAATTATTAGATTTTTATTTCTTTTTCGAACTACATCAATTCTATTGATTTTTTTATTTATACAAAATCTTAGATTAATATCAAATATGAATAACATCAAACTAAGAGTTATATAGGTTAATAGCTGTGCTCCGCGGCTTCGCCAGCTATTATCAAGTAAAAAAGTAGCCTATGTTTTATCCTAGGTATAATCTATGTTCATTCCAAATTTCATCCCAATCCGTTCAGCCGTTAAAGCGTGAAGAGGGAACAAACATACTTACACACTTACACACAAACTTTCGGATTCATATTATTAGTAGGATATACCATTGTTATAATATGGAATATTAAATAACAGAATAACGGTTTAGCAGTTAATATTCATAGTGGAATACAAAAGAAGCAGCTAAGTAATATAATTGCTAAACTTTTATAGTAAGTCTTGCTTTATCTTAATATGTTTTTTATTTGTTCAATAATACGGTTTTTAATACTACACGATGTAAGTAGTATAAATATTTTACCAAACACCCAATGATGTGCTGCCTTCTCTAGTAATATACCTTACAGCACCGAACTCATGAAAATTAATAAGTGTTCCTCGGAAACGCTCCGGCGCAGCGGTTTCGGCAATTTTTTACTGATGACAATTTGTCCGCTCCCAAATTGAATTTTTCGGCGTTTTAATTACGGGGTAAGGTGGAATTATTTTTATGGGGGCCTTAATGCGGACACATTAAATCATCAGTTGAATGAGAGCAATTGGAGTAATGAGTATACGTCTAGAAAACGCCTGACGGGGTTGTGAGTTATATAATGCACAGACGTATTCTTTGCAAGTTTTGGAATTTCTATGACTATACTTTATTTATCGATAGTATTATTTAAAGTTATTTTTTTTTATTCAAGATAGGCAACCTTTTGACCACTATCTCACCTGATGTTAAGCGATGATGTGGTCGACGATGGAGCAAGCTTGCCTAGAAGATACCTATTCACTCGCGACTTAAAGACTCCCATATTGTACTCATCAGGAAATACCGACTCAGGTAAGGAGTGGCATTTCTTTGCGGTTCGCACAATTAATGTGGAGGCAAAACGCTTAGTGCGCATTTGTGGAATGTCCACCATATAGCGGTGTCGCTTAGCAGTTTGTCTGCTTGTCCGATGATAGAACGGGAATGGGGAAACTAAATCGTGCAGTTCCTTAGCAAACTCTCCGAAATGTATCCGATAAAAAACCGAGAGACTAGCTACCATGCGGCGATGACACAAGCTCGATTGATTGAAACATTGATTGAAACACGATACGCACGTTATAATTCACATATAAAAATTATATCTACTTATAAAGTAATGATTTGGATAAGACCATCATGTGGAAGGAGATTAAGAGTAAAGAATAGATTCTTGTTAGCCACCGGAGTCTCGTTCGTTGATAAACACCATGTAGAGATAAAGTTGACTTGATAAGCGAGATTCTATCCCAGTTCGAATACTTAGTACAATGTTAAATCATTGTTTTCTTTATAGTTATTAAGATATAACTATCTATATACAAACTTATGTTACCAACTTACATAATGCTAAATGTTGTTGGTCGACAGTGTGCCCAAAATATGATCATAAATATTTTGAAAAATTGCATCACTTACACCTTTTTTTCGTTAAGGAACAGATCAACATTTTTAAAAGGAAGTAAGTCATTAAATACTGTCTTTAAGTTGTATTGTCGTAGCAGAAAAATTCGCAGAACGTATACAAACAAAAACGATAAATCAAAAACAACGCAGTCAAAACTCTTTTAACTTCACATCAACCAAAAATGGCATAAAAACAAAGGTTACAATTAAAATAATACAACTTATCAACCTAGACGAAAACAATAAATAAACATCAACACTGTCAAAACTATTTAAACATCGCATCAACAAAAAATTACATATAAAATAAAAGCGACTTTCAAAGGCAAACAAGAAGCCGATGCGACATTCTTCCGTACAACTCTCTCTATAAACACTATGTAATCGCTTCAACGTGCATCGATTCGTTTAACCGAGTAAACCGAATACTCGAATCGAAACGGCTCGAATCGAATCGTTCGCTTCGAATGATTTATTGCTCTGACACGAGTTTTTTGCGGCCGGTCGCGGAAACAATTTCGGAATCATTTATGCCGACCGCCCGATCGGTCCCCGTATACGGATGATTCTCAGCTGGTTTTCTGTTTCACTTTAATTTCGGGAAAATGGACGTTCTTTTTGCGCTTTTTCGTCGTGATGAGAAATTGAATTTGACAGCGTTTTTTGGACTCGTCTTCATAACGGTATTTTTCGATGCATTGTAATTACGTTATTTTGTTGCGTTTTTGCATCCGCATTTAATGATAATTATTTAAATTCTTAAGATGTAAGTTTATGTACAATATACATGTGTGTCTTAATGCAAACAGTAGGTACTTTGAGAATGAGTAATTAGTAATGCTCGAAAATTATACTAAGTTACAATGGTTTAATTCTTAACTATATCAAAATTATAAATATTTTTAAAGCAATTTTTCTAACTGCCCCGCGGCTTCGCCCGCTATCAAGTTAAAAAGTAGCTTATGTGTTAATTCTAGGTATAAGCTATGTACATTCCAAATCTCATCCAAATCTGTTCAGCCGTTAAAGCGTAAAGAGGGAATAAACATACTTACACACAAACTATCGGATTTATAATATTAGTAACATAATATTTCAAATTTGGTGATAATATTGGACACCATAGATTCTAAAATATACTTAAGTAACCCGGAATTGAGCACGTCAGAAGTGAATGTTTTACTATCGACCACATCTTTGTGCAATTAGTCACAAAATTAGCTAATATTGAAGAAAGGACTGCTCATTGGCGTAGTTTGGTGGGCGTTCGCGTTCTAGCCAGTTACATTTAAGCAGGGTTCGATTTCCGGCGAGAACACAACTTTTCTCTCCAAGGAAAATTTGTGTTTCTTGTTCTGGGTGTGATTGTATGTGTGATGTGAATGTTTGCGGCACCCACGACACAAGTCATCGAACTTAGTGTAAGGCTGTGTGAGTGAAAGCGTTAATCTTATATTTAAATTTTAGGACATTAATCAATAATTAACCATGAATATTTGTTCCTTGCTATATTTTAAGTAAATCCAATTATCCCTTTATAAAATTTATCATAACCACTCTATCTAGTGTCCTTCAATCGCTCTATCTATTTCCTAGTACTCTATATATGCATACGTTCAAACGGTTACGGCTTTTTCAACAGGAACCTTTGTTACGGTGATAAATAAATCACATAAATTTTACTCAATTACCATAATTACTATTAGATATTTTATGTTAACGATTACGTATTATAGTAATATATCTCTCTGTGTTGACAGCGGAGTTTTTAACTAATGCTTTCTAATGAAAATATAGTGCTTTAGATAAGTTGACACACGTTTTTAATGTTGCCTCATAAGGTATACTTAATAGGAGAATGTATATTTAGAAATAGGGCAAGGCTTTAGGAAAGAAAGTTTTTATACAATTGATATTTTATGAGGTTTTTAAAACACCAGCCAAAATAAAATAGGACGAAAACAATATCGCACTTAAGTATTTAAGATTGTGTGTGAGAGCAAGCTCCCTATAAAAATGTGACTGGAGTCAATCACATACTCTGTGTTTTATTTTAATACCATATTTTTTTAGACGATATTCTATTCTCTTTAATTTTATTAAATGTGCTGCACTCGAAGGATTTTATCTATAACTTCAAGCACAAAATAACGTTCAGGCAGGCCCGCAGTATAGAAGCGCAGTATAGGTTCCTACATGGAATTATCCGGATTAGTGATCCCTTATAATGTCTTGCTACGCGCCAGAAATGATAAGAGATCGCAATAAATAGAGAGATGAATATATGCTCAAGCATGCAATAACGTGCCAGCTAAAACGTAACCTTATTGCGTTGTTGCAAGAGTTGCTATTTATTTAAATGTCTTTGCAGAGTAAGTCTTCTGTTTTTGTACTCAGTATTCTGTGGTTCGGGCGACGATGACAGATAGGACAGGTGCTTATGGAACTTCTAGCTAATGCATACAATTTAATGCATAATTATTTAATCAAACATTTCTCAGACTGTAAGACTTTTCATGACCATACAAGTTTGAGTGTACCTTTTAAGGCCTATTTAAATTAATTCCACCAGCGGCACATTTTCGGGAAGCCAAAGCTGAGCCGAAACCTCGACAGCCGAGAGCGTCGATATGCAAAACACTCGAAATTTTAGCTACCCAAAAATTACACGTAGTATATTTATGGCTCAATTTTGCACACTGGACGATGCGACGAATTTCGGTGGCTTTGCGCACGGAAACATTTTAGGTATGGACATGCTGCGGGTTTAATTATTCGGTTTTTTTGCTTGAAGATGGCGGATCTTACCGTGCAGTTGTTATTTACTGGTATACGCACGACGAACGATTATTATCTACAATTTATTTCATGCTTGTCTGTTCAACAATTAAACGGATTGGTTTGTTATGGGTATAAAATATTAATAAAAGAGCAAAGATATCACTGTTTCCCCATAAGTATAATCCCGAAATACAAGTCGTTAAACTTAGTACGGGGCTATGAGACTAAATGTGTTTTAATAAAAAAGGTACTAGTAATTATTTTTCTTATGCTGCCATAATACTAAGCAAATGAATAACTATTATTTGAAATATGAGCTTATTCATTAACTGCTTATTTACCACAAAGAAATTCGTGAAAAATAACATGTATATCAAGTAGAATGATATCAGTAGAGGCAATGCCGCCGGCATGATTGCAACGCTACCCACTGGTAGTGGGCTTGAGCACTTGAGTTACCAACAAAATATATTTATTAATTATAATATGTCACATTTCTTAGTTTTTTTTGACCAATAGACTAGCATTTGACCGTTATCTCACCTGATGGAAAGCGACGCGACGATGCGGTCGAAGGTAGAACATGCTTGCTTAGAAGGTACCTGTTCACTCTTGACTTGAAGACGCCTAAGTTATACTTATCGGGAAACAAGAACGAAGGCAAGGGCAGGAAGGGTATTCCATTCCTTTGCAGTTCTTATATAAATCGATGAACACCGGCTGCACGCACGAAAAAGTATCACGTTCCGCCTGAGCCTAAGCGTGCAAGCGAAAGCGTGGAACAAGCGATAGAGAGGCACGATCGGCCAAGCGTTCGTCTTATTGACGTATCGTCCGTAAACCAAATTTACAGACAACCATTTTTTTTTATGTATCAATCAACTTATAAATACGATTGGAAAAACGTAATCGTGCCGTCTCCAGTGCGTCATATCCACACAGCCGATTCTTTTTGGACTGTCACCATGTTCGGCGGAATGGCACCGACCATACGACATTATAATCGATCGGCAACGTGATATCTGCTTTTTTATTTATGATGAATTGGGGGCAGCGTTTTTGGCTGAAGATGTCACTTGGTTTATTTATGTATGTGAGAATTAATTATGGGCTCGTGATACCGTTGCGACAGTATGTCGGTTTGTTTGGTGCCCGGCTTTTTTATATTTTATTCGAATTGTTTTTTGTCGAGAAAAGCTCTGAATACGCCTTGGTACATGAAAATTCAACAGAAATTCAAGTATATAAATATGTATATGCATGCTAGATATTAATAAGCCTAACATGTGGCTCATTTAAAATCTATCATCCTTATTGTATATACATTGTTATTATATGTTATATATAGATACATTGTTAAAAGCAAATAAACTGGCTATGATTGTTCTATATACCTATTTTGGTTACATGTAGTAGTCCTGCAACGTCTTATCTCATTCGCACGTAGTTTAGCGCTATTAGAGAGAAAGAGATAGCCCTATATCTCTCAAAACAGCGCTCTACTTACGGCTATCTAACTTTTGGCCAACCTCAGTTCCCGCCCGGTGACGCTGCAGAGGCTACACACAGCCAGCAGCAAGTAGTCCGTTCGAAAAAAAAAAAAAAACCAACCTCAGTAACAAGTTTTCGCACTCACGGCGCCACACTTAGTTTGAAGAGTTAGTGTCGTGGGTGCTATAAACATTTTCAAATCACACACAATCGCACCCAGAACCAGAAACGCAAATTTCCCTTGCAGAGAAAATGTATGTTCCCACAGGGAATCAAACCAGATACCCGCTGCTTATAAGGCGAACGCGCACCCAACTAATCCACCGAGCCAAGTATTTGCTGCTTTTCTTTCTTTCTTGTTCTTTTTCTTATTTCGCCATTCAACGTGGCAATGCTGCCAGCATTTTGGGTACTTTGCATACTGGTACGGTCTATTAGATTAAGTTTTGTACATATTTATATCTAGTTATCGTTTTTTTTTTGGTCAATTTTAATTTAGTTTTTAGCCTAATATAATATAAAATGTAGTTTTAAAGAATTATAGTATTTGTAGAAATATAAAAAAAATAATTATATAGTAATATTTAAAAAAAAACTAAGCTCTACAGTTATATAACACTTCGGCCTAATTGAATAAGACATAAAAGTTTTTTAAGCAGTTGCTATATATCTAGTATTTTAAATGTTAAAAAAGATTTTGCTTCTTAATATTTTTGTATCTAGAAATTGAAAATAAAAACATAACTAAATGTATCTAACCAAAACCATTCTAAACACTTCCAGTTTCATCAGTTAACCAATTATTTTTTTCATACACAAACTTTTACCCGTTAATTGCCAGTTAATTAATTTGGTCTAATTGCCAGCTTTTACAGACTTGTCTTATATCTAACCGCCTTATAGTGGATCTACGCTAATTACAACCATCATCAAACTTTAATAAATCAAACGGTAGCGAAACTCAGGCGATTGGAGCCGACATGAAAATCTATGAAATATCTCAATCTTTGCATCAATTACAAAGAGATACGATGTTTTAGAATTGACAATAGTTTTTTTTTGTGGGAGGTAAAATGCCTAGCACTTCCCTTCCTTCCCAGGGATGAAGGACATAAGGCAACACAGACCAATGCACACTTATGGATTGAGTCTTTTTTGACGCTTTTCTCGTTGTTTTTTTTACAGCTACGGGCCAATTGCCTATATTTCCTAAAACTAAAGTAAAACTACTAAAACTATGTACAGCAAAGTACTAAGTTACCTACAAGACATCGAGCTTATAGGTTACTCAAGTGCTCAAGCCCACTACCAGTGGGTAGCGTTCCCATCATGCTGGCGGCATTGCCTCTCTGAATTGCAATGCTGATACGTTGAGCAAAATAAGTGCCAGCATTTTGATCACGCGTCGCTTCAACCAGGCGCTCTGATAGAATTTTGAAATTAGAATGAGCTCCCGGTCCCCACGGACCCAGTGTCTCAACACCAAACGGTCAAATATGTAACTACTGCCAAGGTTTCCATATTTTCGCCGTTTGCGCTGCTCTGCCGAAGTTGCCGCGACGCCAACCCCATTCTGTGTTTCAGGAAGATGTGACGGAGCTAAAAAAGACTTGGAGCTTTTTTGACTGATATCTACAATCTGGTACAATACCGCAAGTGAATAAGCAACTTTTAAGCAAACATGTTCTAGCAATGACCGCTTCGTCAGTTTCAATCAGGTAGGATAGTGGTGAAACGTTTGCCTATCTCGAATAAAAAAGTACTTATTAACTAATTAAGTAATTGAGTAATAAGGTGGGTAAGTACACACACCCTTTCCTCTTCCGCTGTTGAGAAAAAGAAGTGTAATCTACTGGGCAGTCCCAGTGTCAGGATATTTTAGGCCGCCAAAGGCATCTGACATTTCTTAACTATTGTTGTCTTACAACTAACAACCTAGACCTACAACTTACCGTGCTTTCGGAAGCACGGTGACACTCAGTTGAAAATTCCACTTAAAGGTCATCCATGGTCTAACTGAAAATTGTTTAACCTTGTCAATCAGTTACGATCGACCAGGCGGACCGCGCTAAGAGTCATATCAATACGATATTCTCCAATGTAAATTGACCTTTGTCAATTTACATTGACAAAGGTCAATTTACATTTTAAGAGATAGGTCTTAGTGCATCAAATATGTATTCCGTTTGATGATGACCACACAAATTGTTTACCATTAGGCGAGCGACATGCTCGTATCGTCTCCCAATAACATAAAAAGATGAAAATAAGGCTAATCATTTTAATATGACGACCCAGTTGGCGCAGTGGACAGCTATCCGCTTTCTTCGCCGTGGGTTATGGGTTCGATTCCCGGCAGGAGCACAAATTCCTTTCCAAAAGAAATTTGTGCTTCTGTTTCTGGGTGTAATGTGTGTGTGCTGTAAATGTTTCCAGCACCCACGATACAAGTCCTTGAACTTAGTGTGGGGCTGAGAGTGTGAAAGCGTTTGAAAAAAAAAAATCCATACCTATATTTTTCTTTTAATTTTGGCTTCGCAATCTTTGCATTTAGCCAGTTTCAAGTAATAATATATTTCAAGTGTATTTAGTGTATTTCATATTCCCAGTCGCGAGTCACAGTCAAAGTCAAGAGTCAAGCTCTAGTCATAGTCAAGTCATGCCCTAGTAAATCACGTTTTTCAACTTTGTATGATTTGCCTACACCTATGCACGTTTACTAAGTATTAACGGTAAATAATCCACTATTATTACACATGAAGAATCACAAGTTTTGGAAAATATACTAAATCAACAACGTAATTTTTTCGCTTTCGAGGCAAAACCTCCCATGTCCATACTTTCACTTTAGACTCACTTCCTTCCTTCTACAAAACTCCTTCTGAGAAATCATTTTAAATCATCAACGTAAAAATCCCAAATAGTAAAACTAACCACGAAACTGAAATGATTAAAATTGTCAATTATACATTTATATCACTATCACTAATTGTCAATTCGGTTGAAGCTATTTACACTTTTCTAAGAATATGAAATCGAAATGTATAAATGGCACGACGCGATAATTTAATGATGTCATTATAATATTAGATCACACGTAATATAGTGACACGACTCAAAAGTTTTGTTCTTTCTTTCCGTTCGAACTTGTTTAGTGTTAGTGTATTAGTGTAATGTAGTGTTTTATAAGTGCTGGCCAAAAATAACACATGAACCAAGTGTCTTCGCCTTAATAGAGACAATAAGAAAAGTGTTAATGGACACATTCTAGGATATTTTAAATCTAGCAGAATAAGTTAAATTTAAGTTACTTATTAGCCTAATCTTGGCTAGATTGTAACAAAAATAGGGAACACGCTATCGTGACTTATAATAGTAAAAAAAATTATAATATTTCGGGCACTCTAATAGCAAATAATACGCAATGTTATTTATCTTTTTCTATCTTGTGACTGTAAATCAGCACTATCAGAAATAAGTCGTAAACTTATATAAATTAATAATTGATTTTAAAGTTTTGTAAATAATAACAAACAAACAACAACAAACGCTTTCACGCTCACAGCCCCCACACTAAGTTCAAAGACTTGTATCGTGGGTGCGGGAAAAAATCACATCACACACACATACATTAACTCCTATTTAGTGATTAAAAGTAAACCTCCTTTCTTAAATAAAAAAATATTTTCAATATTTATTTTCTTATATTTTTGACATTATCAATTTGAAAACCGCTAAACTGCAAATATAAAACTGTCTAACTATGTACCTGTTGGCTTAGAGAACTGCCTGTTGGCTTAGTTGAGTGAACGTTCGCCTTCTAAGCAGCGTATTGGGTTCGATTCTCGGCAGGAACACAAGTTTTCTCCCCAAGGAAAATTTTTGTTTCTGGTTCTGGTTGTGATTGTGTGTGATGAGAATGTTTCCGGCACCCACGACAAAACTCATCAAACTTAGTATGGGGCAGTAAGTGTGAAAACTTTTAATTTTTATGTTATGTTCCGATCAGTAATAATGTAAAATATCCAAAAATATTATGATGTATTGCTTATAAACTAGCTGGCCCCGATGATGATGGTGATGATAATAAATCAGGACAATAGTAAGATAAGTAAAATGTTTGTTTTTTTTTCTAAAATTTTGTTAAATGTTCTGGTCAAATGTTGGCCTATCCTAAACAAAAAAAAAACAAAATCTATGAAGCTACTGCAGTGTGAAAACAGAACAACCCCATTCTGAGTAGTAGTGAACAAAAAACAAAACAAAACAAACGCATTCACACTCACATCCCCACACTAAGTTCAAAGACTTGTATCGTGGGTGCCGGAAACATTCACATCATACACCCACATTACACCCAGAACCAGAAGCACAAATATCCCTTGGGAAGGAATTTGTGCTCCTGCCAGGAATCGAACCCAGGACCCACGGCGCAGAGGGCGAACACCTGACCACTGCGCCAACTGGGTGGTGAAGTTTAATATATTTAAAATAAGCTTGGATTATTTCAAATATTTATTAATTAATTTCTATTTTATTAGGTTTAATTTATTTCTATTTTCAAAATTCTATCACAGCGCCTGGTTGAAGCGACGCGTGATCAAAATGCTGGCACTTATTTGGCTCAACGTATTAGCATTGCAATTCAGAGAGGCAATACCGCCAGCATGATGGGAACGCTACCCACTGGTAGTGGGCTTGAGCACTTGAGTTACCTATAAGCTCGATGTCTTGTAGGTAACTAAGTACTTTGCTGTACATAGTAGTACATATTAGTTTAGTTTTAGGAAATATAGGCAATTAGCCCGTAGATTAGATTATGTTTTATCATAGTAAAGATATTGTATAAAATCAGCTTATACATTTTTGAAACTATATAATAAAAAAAAAGCTTTCGGTGCGGATTTAGCAAAGATGAATACAGAGAAATGGCCAGTCCCTTCCCGCGGGAAAGGTATGTAGGATCCTTCCAACACGTGCCCATATGTATCTAAGGCAGTTCTAATAGAGACACTTAGTCTATGCAAGCAGGCGTGAGCTGGGTAAGCCCGGGGGCACCCGTCGTGACTTCTGTACTAGTGTTTAATACCGCGTGGGAATCAGACTAGTTCAGTGTAAAAGTAGCCGATCGTGATTTATGAGCGTTTTGGTGAAACTTGGCGAATTGTAAAAAAATACAAACAGAAAATTACCGCTATTACCTCTGAAGGAATCCTTAATCATCGGATATTTGAATTGACCTTACTATAAATATTTTGGAACCCTGACGTATTCACGGACAGTCTGTTTTTTTATTATGATTATACCAATCGTATCAATAAATTATTCAGATATCTATTCCAATTGTTACCTGACGACGCGGAAATATGCTATGATTTTAGCATCCTATGATTATGATTTAGGTACCTATTATAATAAAAATAAGGCGTTTCCTACATTCTGATATATTTTGACAGTTTTTTACTTCCCAGATAAAGTTACAATTTCATTAGTAATAGAAAATAATAATGTCTCTTTCACCAAATTATTATTTTAGATGAACTAACTATTAATTTTTATTCATATTAATCATCCTTTTTTGTTTCTTTGGTAAAGAGATACCATTTGGATGCACTCCGACATCCCTTTCCTCGTCTACCATGTGTGGTTTACTGGTAGAGAATGCCTCTAGCATTAAAGTGGACTTAATGCTAAGGTATAATCTACTTTTGTGCAAATAAGGAAAGTAAAAAAAAAACATGTTGAAAAAATAATTTTTAACAATTTTTATCGCATATATTTTTTCCACAAGATTCAATCGTTACCCTTTACGGTGACTCAAAATCAAAATAAAAATCGTTTATTCACATGGGCCCCAAAGAGGCACTCATGGAAGTTAATTAATAATCTATATATCTGACTACTTAGTAAATCGAAATCTCTATAGATTATAACTGTAACTGTAAGAACTGATCAATGATCGATGATCTTGCGGAAATTTTAAGAGCTTGATAGCCGAAAAAGGTCTTCAATCCTTAATATAATAAACTTAAGGGTATGTTTACCACTCTTGACTTATTTTTCAAGAAAGTGCAATGTTATTTTTGATGTTCAACACTTTAAATTACGTATATTATGTGGGATATTTTTACAAATTGATGCAGTTTATAACACTTTTTCTTAGTTTTCACAATTTATTTCGAAACACATCATAAGTCTTACATTATTCTCCTGTTTGACACTGACAGCTGTCTTGACATTCAACTTTTTAATCTTAAGTAACTTCAAAATAGAGTTGCCAACATAACAAACAAAACGAAACTAAAAAATATATTCTACTATTAAAATATAAAGTTAAAAATAATATCATTCGTCATATATTCCAAAAAAACCTGTCCAAATCACAAAGCAAATACAAAATGTAACCATTTGGCCTGCGTGTTCAGAAGCAATTGGAAGAAGCATAAATACCAACACCTGATAGAATAAATGTGGGAACGGACGACTTTCACTAGGACTGGCTTGTAGTTGTCGTTAATTAATTTTGCTTAGATACTGTTAGATTAGTAGTAAACTTGTACACGTTTGTTGTAGAAGCTTGATGCCGTTGTACAAAGACGAGAGTAGAGGCAACTCATCTTTGCAGCCTTAATATTTTTTTAAAGAAATAAGTTTTTTTTCTGTTTGATAGGCTCGCATTTGACCACTATCTCACCCGATGGAAAGCGTTGATGTGGCCGAAGATGTAGCATGCCTGCCTAGAAGAATACTTATTCACTCTTGACTTGAAGACTGCCAGATTATACCGCTCAGGAAACAAAGACGCGGCAATGAGTTCCACACTCCCTCGCAGTACGGATGATAAACGTATAAGCGAAACGCTTCGAGCGAGCTGGAGGTATGTCAACCATGAATGGATGACGTATGACATATTTGATGTTATATATCATTAATGAAGATGCATTGATTAAAATATCTCGTCGCTGTTATTAATAACAATAACCTTAGAGCATTATGTGACTATAATTATTTAGTAGCAATCATAACATGAAAGTTAGGCTTGGTAAATCCAAACAGAAAAAGAGGTTCATTTACCAGATTATTTTTTCTAGTTATTCCTTGTTCTGGTGGTCTAAAAAATCTACTGTTTATTTCTACAAAATTAAACTATAATATCATCAACATCGAGTTAGATCGCCTTATTATTTGAAGTTGTAACTAAACTTATTGTTATAAAAAGATAAGTCTTGTTATTTCGTAATCACTTGATTATTTTGTAAAAAGAACATAAACAATAAAATACAAGCAAAGCTTAAAAAACCTGACTTCACCGCTTATATTTTGACTGAAACGATTTCGATAAAAAAATTATGGGACCACCAAACAAAAACAAATCATCAAAATCGGTTCATAATTATTGGTGCAGATATCGCGTAACATACAAACAAAAAAAACACAGTTGAATTGAGAACCTCCTTTCTTGAAGTCGGTTGAAAAGTGTTTTGACTACAAAATCAGTTCTAGAAATCGTTCTAGTAGTCTAGTTTCACAACATTTTTATCCGTATAAAGGTTCAGAATAAAATAATCAATGAATCCAGAACGCAAGACGCTCTCAAACTGTACATAACAGTCGTTCAAGCTTCGGAAATAAAAATATACATACAAATATTTTAAAACCAAAGTGATCTTAATACCCACATCCTTGTCAATACAAACATAATACCCTTGTTGAAATCGATGCTGCGATAAATACATTAACGCAAAATGACAATGGTGCAAAATTCAGACATTTTACTGCCCCAACGACCAATGACAGGTGTGGTCGGTCGTCGAAACTCAAAATAAAACCAGTAATAAAGATGATTTCGGTCGCTTTACGACGTTTTGAGTGTTAATAAAGATAATGTTATAAAGGGAATGTAAAACTAAACGTTTATGATGTATATTGTTTTAATGTCTTGCGGTCTTTTTGTTAAGGGGTTTATTGCGAGAAGGTTACAGATTTATTGTTTGGCGATGCATGAGGACGGAGCCTGGAACGTGTGTGTATTTTTTATATATATTAAAATTTTATCCAACCGGTTAAGAAAAAAATCGCTGTTAACAACTTTTAATTAAAACGAAAAGAATACTCTTAAAAGTTTTTGAAAAGAAAGCTTTTACCCGTTGTGAATAAAAAAGGACTAAAAAGTTATATAACCAGAGAACTTGTAAAGACGAATCAAACGAGCACAAGCTCGACGGATTTATCTTGTTTAATTCAGAAGTTCTTCAGTCCGAAAACCATCTTCCGTCTCCATGGCAGCTCCACGATACCATGTCATTGAATTGTCACCGAAGATACACAAGTACACACGGAAATTTGAGTACAATCGGAAATCTCAGGTCAAGGAAAATAGGAAAGTAGATCTAATTTAGCTTACAAGATTTGATAACAGACCGACAGATAGACCACGGGACAGGTGACACTCAATAAAAGCTTGTAAAATACTTATCAAGTGAATTCCTAGTAAATATTAGATTAAGATGATATCGGGGAAAGCAAATGAAGCTCAGTAATCAATATAATTTGCATAAATAATATATAATATATGATTTGTTTGCATGAATAAAATTGTGGATAATGAGCAGGCAAATACGGCCATTGAGAGGAATATAAATAATGATGTCTCAACAAAATTAAAAAACAAAACAATATAAACTGACTTTCTAATAATTAATATTATATTCATACTATGGAGACAAAAATACTGTTTGAAATTCGCCTCTAATTTTTTTGATAACATATTCAATCCACACCACGAAAGCATCGCCTTAACCACCATTATAAGTTTACGAGTGAACATTACGCATTTTAGTGACTTCCTGATGATAATCACTTAATTTGCGTACATTTATGGGGGCCATCAAAAAGTACTTGCAGGTTGACCTTTGTGGACCAAAATCCGCCCTCGAAGCTTTACACGCGTCAACTTTTTGTATCTCAATTTTAAATACATTTTAGCAGACCATAATAAAATGATCTGCTAAAATGTATTTAAATTAATTTATAATACATTATCTATCGATCAAATTGTAAATCTAAACTATTAAATTTTATTTTAAACACGAAATATGATTCCACCAAAAGAGAAGCAGCTGTAGTTAAAGCAAACCTTCTCACCAAAACGCCTGGTAGTCCTCACGCAGCGGGCCCGCTAACACCGATTCACATAATTTTTCATTTGGATACGAGTTTTAACGGAGTAGTAGGTATTCACGATTTAAATAACTTTTAGAATTAAGAAGACCGAGTATATACCTCTTTATAACAAGGTAGATTGCAGACTGGTGCGCGGGCGAACAGCAAGCGAAAGCATACTTTTCAAACTACCCTTAATTTAGTAAGAAATATCAAATGATACAATTCTGAAAGGTGACTACATAAAACTAAGGGTATATTATAACATAATTTAAATACAAGCAAAGATTAATAAAATCGACTTCACCGAAAATAAAACTCACACTTGATGGAAAGTGACAATGTAGTCTAAGGTGGAGCACGTTTGCTTAGTAAATACCTATTTATTTTACACTTTACTTTTGAATACACCCAAATTGTACCTTTCGGGAAACACAGACGACGGCAAAGCGTTCCATTATTTTGCTAAAAAAAAAAGGTAAAATAAATTAAATACAAAACGACTAGTCAGATCTTGATCATATTTAAATAGAATAATATGGAAAATACCACCGTTCAAATAAAAACAGAATCTAATAATTTATTTACCTAAAAAAAAGTTCTGAAGTAACGCACATAAAAAAATACAGTCGAATTGAGAGCCTCCTCCTTTTTTTAATTGGTAAGAAATAAAACTTACGCGGCTGCAACAACTACAAATTAAGAATAGAACATAGGCTTCTTTTATACTTTTTAATTAAACTTGTGTGGATACGTGTAAAGGCCATAAAAAGCTAGGTGTATCGGATCAAACATGTGAATGATGATGACCTTTGACAAATTGAAGGTATTTGGGTTAAATTTCATTCAATACTGCAGACGATTTAAGATTTGCGGATTCGCAGAAGCCAATGAGTTATATTAAAATTAAGTTAAAAGGTCGACAGTAAATTGACTGCATTCAACATTTCGTTGGCAAATTTATTGGCCCTTGGCAATAAATGGAACTAAAGATAATTTTTATTGTAATATTTAAACATTGTAATATAAAGTGGTATGATAGAAATGCTTTGCTCTTCAACTTAATTTTTTTGAAGTGAACTTCTTTGGCGGCGTTGTACACTTTTTTAGGATGGGTAAGAAATGTTAAACTCGCGTCAGGACACGTGACCTGATCGAAAATTTGAAGCTTCCGTCTTACGAATAGACCGACGTTAGAGAGTAGACCGCCGGCGCGTAGGAGTGGAGGTAATATCCTCCTCTCTTTCTACCGCGCGGCGAAAATGTATGCCTGCTCCTGCTGTTTATAACGTTAATGTTCAAGTTTTCCCTTCTGCCGGCACTCCCGGAGTGCAACCCGTTTTTTTTAATAATTTCATATAATAGGTTATTATATATAAGCTTTAGCGCCCTCTGAAATAAATGCAATTAACGCCTGTTTAATTTTAACTACATATATGTACCAAAAAACAATATAAATATTAATTATAACTGAAACCCAACTTGCGTTTAAGCTTTGCTTGCGTTACGCAAGCAAAGCTTAAAAAACCGATTTCATAGCTTATGTTACGGTTTTGACTTGACCGATTTCGATACAATTTATATGTGACCACCTCATAATTGGCGGAGATATCGCGTAACATACCTCCATACAAAGAAAAAACATTGTATTGAATTGATGAATGATGAATCATCGAATTGAAAACCTCCTGTTTTGAAGTCAGTCGAAAACTATCGCGAATGCTTTTAATTGTGGTGAAGTCCAATTCGAAGAGTTTTGCCGCGAAAATGAAAAAATGGCGTTATTGATTTTGTATAATTGACAAATACCTGTGATTACGGTAATGTGTCATAATGGTGGACTATTAACCATTAAAGGCATAAGTGTAGGCGAAACATACAAAGTTAAGAAACGTGATTTTCACTTTCGCTCCGAAACTACAATAGAAGTTCTAGTAAAGTTTCTACTACTTTTCTAGGGAATTACTTTTTTTTTTTTAATCAAGATAGGCAAACCTTTGACCGCTTATTGAACTTACTTACTATGACGACCTTGAATCTTACTTGAGGTTAGAATGTTTGTGAAAATATTGAGAAAAAATGCTTTTCAAAATAATATTATTTATCATTTGATTAAAAATAATAAACCAATGCAATAAATGACAGCAATTATCATACACAAGGAAACTACAGTAAATGATATTTGCATAAAAACACTTACGTACAGAATTAGCGCAACTGACATTCAACCAAAAGAATAAACATGTGAGACAATGACACAAACGGCTCAATTCAAATGACATTTTATTTAGGAGCCTTACAAGTTAATTTTCTCAGATAAAAAACTTGAAAAAATGAACCCTGTCATATTTTACGGCGTCTGTCCCTTTGCAATAATCAATACAGTTTAATTTTGAGAATTTCGCATTCGATCGAAGATGATACTTGTCAATGCGATGAAATAAAAAAGTATTTTAAGTGGCTATTATTGGACGGAACTGTTTTCGTTCAAAAACTAATTATTTTTTTAATTTTTGACGCTGGGAATATTTGTCTCCCGCTGTTAGGAATTTTGTCAATATTCAATAATTTTTTGGTAATTTCCTTTGTCAAATTAATTTTTTTTTTATGTTGAATAGGCAAGCATTTGACCACTATCTCACCTGATGGAAAGTGATGATGCGGCCGAAGGTGTGACATGCTTGCCTAGAAGATACCTATTCACTCGAGACTTGAAAACTCCCAGATTATACCGTTCGGGGAACAAAGAGGCAGGCAATGAGTTCCATTTCATGTAATGTATATTTATTGAAACAAGTGAAAGAACCATATATACAGGATAACGTTGACCATAGATGATATGGCGGTCAAACGATAGCCTATCGTCTCAAATCAAAACTTAACGTAAGTAATAATAACCATAATTATGGAATAATAATTGAAAATTTTAAAGTTTAATTTGACTGTCAGCTTGTCAAAGAAATAACTTAAAATAGGATATTAGTAATTATAGACAACACGCTTTTAAATAAAAAAAAAAAACTTCAAACGCCTTCACGCTCACTCTTTTTTCTTTTATCTAAAAAGAACTTACATTAAGATTTTTTTAAAATCTAAACTTAAATTTTCCACTCCACAAACATTAAATGAAATATTTTAATTTTATTTAATTGCATTTTTTTTTGTTGCATTTTCCATGATTACTTACTACTCACTGTAAAGCAAACAAAAATTCACAACGATTTTCATTTTTTCCGTCAAGTCAGTTGCAACTTTTTTTTAATACATCCCCAGCAAACCTTGCTCAGATTTTTGGCGCTAAAGTGAAAAAATTACGATTTTGTATTATTTTCCTAAACTTGTCATTATTATAGTATTATATGCCTTAATATGGATTATTAACTAAAAGTTCGTAAACGAATATGAGTGTAGGCAAAAGATACGAAGTTGAAAAACGTGATTTTCGCTTACGATCCAAAACTCCAATAGAAGTTCTAGTAAAGTTCCTACCACTTTTACTAGCGCATGACTTGACTATGACTGAACTATGACTTTGACTGGAGCAGGTGACTAGGACTGGTTTTTTTAAATACCTAGCTCATTCTTGATTAATTTATTTATTACTTGACACCGGCTAAAGGCATATAGAAAGCGGATCCAAAACTAAAAAAAGTCATACTCAGTGTATCAGTGGGAAAAAAAATTCCAAATTAGTAACAGTTTGAATGGTAAGGAACCTTTTTTTTATCTGCTACATAATTATACATACAATTTGTTTAAATCGTTTGTTTCGAGACAAAATTATGGTTTTAGGTACAGTTCAAGCTTTAAATCATTAATTCCACTCTTTAATCGAGATTAAATGAAATAAAACCAATAAATATTTATTAAAAGAATTTATTTATCTGCTCCACATTTCAACATAATATTTGCTACACGGGCACGGGTGCGCTCCATATAGGGCCCGCTGATTTATGAGTCGCGAATGATCTACATGCGTAGAATTGATATGCGGGAAACCGCATGGGTTTACTCCGCTTGGGACTTGATTATTTTTTTTTCTCAATGTTTAATTTTAGTATCAAAAATAAAATATGATTATTGTATTTTATTTATTTGGGACAACAAACAGCTACACTACAAATAATAATAAAAAAAGATTACATATTATAGAAATTGATAATAATGTAGCCCACAGCGCTATCCTCAGGGTTATGTAAGGGTTAGTTTGTACATCGCTAGAAAAAGCTATTAATTAATTAACAATACAGAAAGATTAAAATATGTTATTATAATCTAATTAATTTTATTATTTGATTTATGGGTGATATGAAATAAGATTATGAATAAAAATTTAAGATTCAATAATAAGCTTGAGCACTTGAGTTACCTATAAGCTCGATGTCTTGTAGGTAACTTAATTCTTTGCTGTACATTGTTTTAGTTTAGTTTTAGGAAATATAGGCTATTGGCCCGTAGTTAGGCATGAAAAAAAAAAAAAAATTTAAGATACAAATTTTTCAAGGTACAATTTCTTCTTTAAATGTTAATAAGTGATTGCAGTTTCTGTATAATTAAAATTTTGAATTTATTTGAGTTTGAAATTATATAAAGGAAACCGTTAAACCATCTGTAATTATTATTTTTTGCATAGGTATATGTATGGTTTTTATAATGTTTGCCTACATGTCAAAACTCTAGATGGTACTGCACTATAATGGGTATGCTTAACGCCTACGATCAGGCAAGTGACCTGCTCATGTAGCCTTTCAATCAAATAATTGAATTGTAAGTTATTTTGAAGCTATAAAAGGAGACTATTACATTTCCGTAATGTGTTCAATAAAAACTTTAGTTTAATAAAAAAAAACTGAGATAGAAAATGTAATAAAAATCCGCATAAAAGATAGTAATTACCACCGTCTATTCATTCTTCTATTACTGTCCATCCAAAGGTTGTCTGGAAGAGATCGCTTTAAGCGATAAGACCGCCCATTGTACTACCACGATGATTGTAATATTTTATTTGTCATTGTTTATAATTTTTTTGGTATACAATAAAGCTTTTTTGTATTGTATTGTATTGTAATTATAAGTATGAAGAATCAAAATAAAATAAAAAAAGATAGTAATACAATTATGTATAACTTTAATTTAACATTTTTTTTTTATTTGTGACAGGCTAGTGTTTGACCACTATCTCACCTGATGGTAAGTGACGATGTGATCGAAGCTGGTAAACACACTAGACCTGGAATACGCAGATTAGATGTAAGTGAGAAATTTTATTCGGTTAAATAAAGAAATAGTAAAATATTTTCAACTGACTTCAAAAAAGAGGTTCTCAATTCGACTTTAGGTTTCTTTCTCTATGTATGCTACGCGTTAATTTCACCATTCATAAATCGATTTTGATGATTTGTTTTTGTTTGATAGATTATACTTCAGAGATCCCATATAAATTATATCAAAATCGATCAAGCCAAAACCAAAATAATAAGCAGTGAAATGGGTATTTTTAAGCTTTTCTTGCGTTTAAATTAATTATCACATAAATACATATGAGCCAAAAAATCAGATACATATTTTTTTACATTTTATATTCATGATAATTAAGAGACCAAAAACCTACCTCATACACGTTCATTAAATCATGCCTTTATAAGACCGCGTATTATAAATCATACTATCTTATTAACACAAAGGAAATATATTTGTCGTACATAAACCATTCAGTATAACAAAGGGCAGATATAATTTCGCCGACACTTATTTAACTGCCGATACTGAAACGCGACCTTATTTTAAATTGTCTGCCAAAAATGTCAGTCGATATTTCATACCGTGCAACTGTATTGAAATCACTACATTTTAAATAAGTAACTTCAAAAGTACCGTCCCACAGTTTTTCCTGAGAAAAATAAATGGGAAAATTAGAAGAGAAAAATTAAAAAACTTTTTTTTTCACGTTTTTTTATAAACGCTATCTAACACTTTTAAATAGTGAAATTGTGGATGTCGGAACCATACATAAAATACTATTACGTCACAGTACAATATATATTAATTCATAGTTAGTAAAGGCTGAAAGTACGTACCTATTAATATTCAAAGTAACACTGAATGACTGTTCAAATCATAAACATAAATGCCTCCACTCTCAGTCTCTCACAGCCTCCCACTAAGTTCGATTACTTGTGTCGTGGGTGCAGAAACATTCACATCACACCCAATCACAACCATAAACACATTCTTATGGAGAAAACTTTGTTCCCGTCGGGAATCGAACCCAATACCGGTGCTTAGAAGACGCACGCCCAACAAATACAATACAATACAAATAATCTTCATTGCACACCAAGAAAAATAATTATTAACAACAGAAAAAAAATTACAATATAGCAGTACAATCGGCGGCTTAAGCGCTAAGCAGCGATCTCTTTCAAGTAAACTTAGGATGGAGAGGATAAAAATTTTAGTTAAATAGTGATCGGAGGTGCGGCAATGATCATTGTAAAGTACATGCATTATTTTAAACATATATATTATTATTAATGTAATTAAATAAATCATATACTTGCCTACATATATAAAAAAATATTAATAAAAAGTATATAACTAATATACAATACAAATTTAAATATTATAATACACATACTTATTAATATAACCTAAAAATAAATCACGACAAAATAAATGAACAAAGTCAACGGGCAGTTCATTATTTACAGCGAACGCCCAACATTATTAACACCCTTGAACACAATCAGTACCAACAAGTGAGATAGTGGTCAAATGCTAACTTCTCGGATAAAACAATGCAGCAATCAAAGAAAACCAGACGATGTTTTGAATCAGAATCAGAATCAGAATATCGTTTATTGTCAGACTGTGGTTACAAAAGATCTTATATAAAATATATACAGTTTCAACAGCTTGCCCATTTCGAGCGTACAATATTTTCATAAAAATATTAAAAGTATTATCTTAATGTATTAGAATTTGACACATATAATATATAAAGATAATACAAAAACAAGTTTAAAGCTAAGTTTCAATAAGATTTTATCAAGTTTAAGATTCGGTATCAAAATACTCTTTAAGGCTATAGTGGACTTTGGAAATTAGCCAAGTTTTTAATTTACGTTTAAATATAATTCTAGGTAGCATTTTCAATTCTAATGGTAATCTGTTATATATTGTATCGGATACATTTAAGAGAATGTGCCAATTAATAAGGAACTGCACGTCTAATTCCCCCATCCCCGTGCTATCATGACGGCATCACGGACAAGCAGACAAACTGCTAAGTGACACCGCTATATGGTAAAAGACAAATGCGCACGCAAAGTGTTTTGCTTCCACATTCATTGAACAAACCGCAAAGGAATGGCCTGGAAGGAATGCCTGAGTCGATGTTTCCCGATGAGATATGGGCGTCTTCAAGTCGCGAGTGCATATGTATCTTCTAGGCAAGCTTGCTCTATCGTCGACCATATCGTCGCTTACCATCAGATGAGATAGTGGTAAAAATTTTGCTTATCTTAAATAAAAAAAAAAAAACGTATAACATATAAAACATTACCTTACAAAATGATAATTATACTTACTACTTTATATGGAACGTTCTCATAAAAAAAATAATAATAAAGTACTCGACTGCGATAAATTGTCTCATTTATTATTGCTTCTGAATAAATGGTTCAATAAATATAGGGCAGATGGTTATAATAACCTTCTGCTTCTATTTTTGGGTTGTTTTGTGTGTACTTGTGACCTTTTTCACACTGAAATGATCATCGGTACAAACAATCTGTTAATCTATACATTGTATTGCAGTAAAACAACCCATAAGATCTTTGTTCGATTTTGCATTGATTTAGATTCTGACATTACAAACACGTCGCACATACCATAGGCTGATATTCTGTCTAGACTCTATGCGTAACAAAGAATAGGATATATCTTGCAATATATTTATATAAACATAGGTAAAGTATTCGTTTTCTATAGTTTATTGTTATATTTATTATATTTATTGTGGGGGCTGAGTCACCCACGTCCGTAGGAGGATACCCCTTAAGTCTGACTCCCTACACGTGGTCCCCGGGTGGTGCTAATCAGGTGACATTTGAGAGGTGGTAGAGCATTTTGTGAGTTGCTCGCCTGGCTTGCTACCAAAGTAGCTTACCACCATCAAGTTGAAAGTCTGCCGCCAAGCCGAATACGGTGTTCCGGCAGTTATCCTTGAGAGCCTGCGTATTCCAGGTCTAGTGTGTTTACCAGCTTCGATCACATCGTCACTTACCATCAGGTGAGATAGTGGTCAAACAATAGCCTGTCACAAATTAAAAAAAAAAGTTTTTAAATGACACCTATATCAAGACCTCGATCATTTTTTAATGTAAGATAAAAATTTCAACTCAATGAAAACTTACCGACTTCACCGCTTTACCTTGGGAAAAACTACTAGTTATATCTTGATTAAATTTAAATGGCACTACTCCACACAAATACCTATTTGAACGTAGTATGGGGCTGTGAGTGAGAAAGCGTTTATGTTTATATGAATTTATTGGCTTGCATAATTTAGACGCTAAATGCCTCTGACAGACGGACGAACGGACGAAGACCTAGCTTCGCTCGATTAATTGAAATAAATAAATTAAAAAAAGAACAACAACAAAATATATTATTGAACTGCCCGTTGGCTTAGCTGGGTGGCGTTCGCCTTCTAAGCAGGGGCATCGGGTTTGATTCCCGGCGGGAAAACAAGTTTTCTCCCCAAGGAAAATTTGTGTTTTTGGTTCTGGTTGTGATTGTGTGTGTGATGTGAATGTTTCAGGCACCCACGACACAAGTCATCGAACTTAGTGGGGGGCTTTGAGCGTGAAAGCGTTTTTATTTTGATTTATTTATTAATTTTTGATAATTTTACTAGACCTAAGTAGAGCGCAACTTCTAGTTTAGTTTTTCACGTCTCGACTAATATGTTACCCTGATAAGGTGCAATGGTTTGCATTTATGTCATTCTATGACCATAATCCAGCTTGCGATTGAATCATGCATCTAGAGTTTATAGACCACGGCTCTAACATAAAGAAAAGTTTACAAGTGGACAAGTCCAAGCTTGGATAAAGAAATGATATTTACAAGTCGAGCAATGCTGGAAGAGATCGCTCTCAGCGATAAGACCGCCTATTGTTACACTTATATAATTTTTTACTGTCATTCCTATTTGTGTTCTTTGTTATTTTAAGGTGTTCAATAAAGAATATATCTATCTATCTAATGCTAGTCAGTTTCGTTGACGGTTTTATTTGAATGTGAAACTACCTGACTGCTTTATAAAATAATAAAAGCCTATTGTGGCCAGAGATGTTATTTAAAACAGTAATTCTAACTTCTCAGATTTATATAATTTTCCATACGTCCAAACAGGCCTTCAAACGTAAAGTCATTGAAATAATAATAATCTATGCGATGTATTGTATTGCAGGTATATTATGTATGTACTTATATTATATTGTATTTTTATAAATAATTATATTCTAACAAACACGCAGAGACGCACTCACTCACTCACACTTTCTCAGACACGCACATACACACACACACACACACATACAAACATCTATCTCACTAAATTGTTTTATAACTTTTAAAAATAAAAATATAAATTAAAAAAATATTAATTGAAATAAAAATTTGTTTCCATAAAGATCAGAGCCACGTCGCTGTATCTCTGGTAAGCGGGATATATTAAAAACTTGTAACTATATTATATACCATTTAAAACAAAAGTCATCATCATCAGCTTGTTATAGTCCACAAAGGCAAAGTGAGGCCTATGCCTAGGCATAGGCCTCACTTTGCCATTCGCCTCTGTTTCTCACCACTCGCATCCAAGAATTGCCTGCTATCTACCTGACGACGTTATTATTTCAAAAGACAAGATTTCGGACAGTATATATTGTCCAAATATGAGAAGTTTATCTTTTGTCCTTACTAAATATAAATGTATAAATATAACTAGCGGTCCAAAAATTTGGTCATCGTCTTAATGTATAGACAAATCAGCTGTAATAAAAAACGATTTATGCCACATTCGTCCCGAATTTGCGGCCCACGCCATTAAAAAGTATTTATTCGTCCCGCTCGATAATATTTGTGCGTATTCGTCCCGCATACCAAAAATGTTGAAAGTACAGTTAGCGGCAAAAGTATAATTTATCATCACAACCAAAACTGTGGTGATCTATCATTATAGGCTGTAGACCAAGAAGTGTGTTATCCACCACTTAGCACTTACCACCACCCAAAAGTGATGGTGATTACTAGTAATATTATTAACTTATACATAATTATCAAATTCAAAGGTCTCAGTTTCTACCTAGATCTGTAAAGATTTATGTAATAATTAAAAGAAACAAATGCAAAATATCATTTGGATTTATACATTTACTAGTCATTTTAGTATGTCAATAACATCTCGGTAGTTTACTGTTATCACTGTCGCGTCAATAAATACATAAATTAATGACATTTGTACTTGTCACTTCAGAGAGCACGTCCCAGGCGTGGTAAAGTATTAGACTACATCAATTTGTCGGTCATCGGTCTAGATTATATAGGAATGCTATTCCTATCTAACGCCTGACGTGACGAAATGATATTAGTCTTGTTTTTATCACAAATTAGTTATCGAATGGTTAATTCAAATGGACTATTGCATGGGGCAAAATTATCAGTTCTTGGTTACTATGTATAAAATTTACTTTATTCGGTTGCGAATTTATTGGATCACTTTTGGGTTGCATAATTTTGCGAGTTTGGCATGTTACCTTTTTTACACATAAATGAACTCATGACACTTGTCTTGTGTTTATTTGTATGTATGTATGTTTGTACTACCCACTTGCGCTGTTAAAATAGTCGCTTTTTTATTGCTAGATAGGTAACATTTAGGTAACCACTCACCTAATGGAATGTGACGATGTGTATAACCTCTCATTTTTGTTTGTTAATAGTCAGTTGAAATAAAATTATTTTTATCATTTACCTAAGTTTGTGAGTTTCGCGTGTAATCTTTTTTTTACGCAAAAATGTACTCACTAAAATTTTAGTGTTCGTTTTTGTGTATGTATGTTTTCATCCAAATACGTTATTAAAATAATCATTTTTTTTTGGACGTACCTTTGATCCTTATTAATTTATATTATAGATGGAAATCGATGATGCGGCAAATGTAGGTTTTATGCTCAATAGGCAAGCATTTGACCACAATCTCAAATCAAAACAATGGAAAGCTACGCTGCAGCCGAAATGTACTCGTAGCATGCTTGCCTAGAAGATACCTATTCACTCTTGGCTTGAAGGCTGATTATAGAGTTTCACAGTACGGATGATAAATGTAAAAGCGAAACGCTTTGAGCGAACTGGATACATATCAACCATAAATTGATTAAGTTTAATAGTTTGAAAGTCTCGTTTTTCGATAAAGCTGCAACGGTGTGAAGTACTGCCTAACCTTTGCGAGAATACCCAGTTTTAGTAAATAATTAAAGTTAAGTAGAAGATACGATTTCGAATCCCTATTCAGCTAGGTATAACGACAGCACCAATTCATAAATTCAAAATCATATATTTTTCGATGATTATAATTAAAACTACTATTATTTTTAGTTTTTTTTTAATTATTATTAGTATAATTAGTTATATACTAAAAAGCCACTAAGACATTCATAACACTATAATAGGAGCTGTTAAATTGTCAGTTAAATAAATGAATTAAATTAATTTAATTGAAATTGAATATCCTTACGTAAGAAGTTCATCTTTCACCATAACTGACATTTGTCTTGCATGATCACCTGTTACTTAAAACTTGTATAAATAATAATTATTATTGAGTTATTGTTAATAATTGTTGCAGTTAACATAAATGATGGATGGAGTTGAATATGATGTATGAATGAAATGGAAAATAATATTAAATGGAAATGTTTCAGACCTTATATTTTATACTAGCGATCCGCCCCGGCTTCGCCCGGTTGTGATAAATGAAGAACTGCTCGACCGATTTTATGCAAACTTCACATAAACCATCTACTAAATAGTCCGAACAAAGCCTAAACATTTGGTTTGGATAGGTGAGCCCGTTCTTGAGTTATAAAATTACAACGAAAAGTGGCATTGATTTTTATATATATATAATAATTTATATTTTTATATGCATAATTTGGAAGTCTTCAAGTCAAGAGTGAATGACGTTCTAGGCAAGCGTGCTACATCTTCAGCCGCATCATCGCTTTCCGTCAGGTGAGATTGTGGTTAAACGCTTGCCTATCGTACATGAAAAAAATAATTAGATTTCAGACTAGTTTTGATAATATACAAGGATAGATTGTAATACATATAATGAGGTCAAAAACATGTAATTCAAAGTAATAATTATTTATTGGTATATATATTCATTATTGACATCGTACATATATGGAGTCAATTGAGTTGACAAATTAATATTAATGATTGTTATTTTTGTATGGTCCTTTTGAGTTGCTACACTTGCTCGAAGAAATACATAAAAGAGAAACAAACTAAAGTCATACAGCTGAGTTGCCGATAAAAAGCAGCTGATAAATGGCGATCAGCGTTCAAAAAGGTTTGCAACACGCTTATGATACTAAAAGTGTTTAAGATGTAAGACAGCAGTGGCCGTTATTTATCGCTTTATTTGTCTGTCCGTCTGCTTGGTACTACAAAAAACGGTTACACAATACTGAATACATAATAAAATATAATCAACAACATCATTTAAACGGAAGAAAACCTTAAAAATCCGACATCACCGCTTTATCTTCGGAACCCTTGATCAGATTCATTGAATTAAATACGCATTGTCAGACCTTGATCAAATTTAAATGGGACTACATGGGAAACTCAAGCTTTCACATTTAAATCAAAAAGTTCTTATGAACACATAAAAAATACGGTACAATTGATATTTTTTTTGAAGTCCGTTAATAAGTAATGAATCCAAATTAAACTTCCTCATGGTAAGTACTTACCAGAAAAGTCTCGTACAAGAAGTTCATAATATACAAAGACGTTGTTCTAGATTTGTTCTCTACAAAGCTGTATATTTCGCAAGTCAGTATAAAACAGGAGTTAACACAATGGTGTTGTCGGTGAATCGCAGTGTTGTCTTACGTATGATTTGTAACGCTCCCGCTAGGTACGTGACCACGAGATGGGATGGTGCTTATAAGGAGAGCTAGCGGATAGGAAACAGCGTTATTATAGCGTATTTACTTTTTAAATGACATGCAGCAACCCAGCAGCTGCTGCCCATTAAAATTAAAATAAATTAAATTTGTTTATTGAGACATAAACGAATTACTACACATTTATCTCACATTGATCATAATTAGATTAATATTAAAGAAACTTAGAAACTTAAACTTGCCAGCATGATGGGAACGCTACCCACTGGTAGTGGGCTTGAGCACTTGAGTTACCTATAAGCTCGATGTCTTGTAGGTAACGTAGTTCTTTGCTGTACATATTTTTAGTTTAGTTTTAGGAAATATAGGCAATTGGCCCGTAGTTAGGCATGAAAAAAATGTATTGTAATGAAAAAAAAAAAAAAAAGAAACTTAGATATAATAATCAATTAATCATAATAAATTATACACTGTCAAAATCATAACCTAAATTAAATAACAATTAATGTCACAATATACTATTATACTATACTATCAAATGTCACAATATACTATGCCCATCTGATGGCAACGCCACCTATAAACGCTTGCAACACTTAAAGCATTGCTGGCACGTTGCCTATCTTACTTGCAGGGCTAGTTTTACACCTTTTTTGAAACTCTACAAATTGTGTCGGAGTTGTATTTCCACTCCTACTCCTCGAATGGAAGATCATTCCACAGCATGCGCGTGGGAGAAACCGCAATAAGCGTATTATACTTATGAGAGTTCCACGTATATACAATATGCGGGTGAAATTTCTCGCAGTGACGTGAAGTCCAGTAGTAGGCACGAGATTATGTAAAGATTGCTTTAGAATACTTCCACTGGTAAACATGTAAAACAGACTAAGCAAATCAATATCACGAAGTAAAAAATTAAAAAAAAGAAAAAGAAATTTGACGCTACATAGAGACATCCTATATTTTGCCCATAGAGAAAAAAAATTGAGGTTAATTGTTTATAACTTTTTTTCTATAAAATAATTGCTCGATTTCTGTATTTAATTTTGTTATTCAAGTACAGGATATCACGGATATTATTACAGCGTTCAGTGTGAAGCAGTTTTTGAGATAGACCCTGACAAAATAGGTCTTAAAACAGTGACTTTGGTGGCCTACCAAATTACTATACTTGTCAAGCGCTTTTCAACGCTATCCCACAAGGGCAGATAAAAAAAAATAATTTGCTTCCTACTTACATGTACGGGAGCCCCCTAAATATTTTTATTTATATAATTTTAAAAGTCATTTCTAGCTTTGGGTCGTAGTTTTACATAATGTATGAGAATTCCAAGTAATTCCTTATATGCGTCCTTTTTCATAATCGGCACACACTCTTCTGCGCACGATAGTTTCTTTTACCTTAGAAAACTATACTGTATTTTATCATATTATTACAGCATTTTCTCCACCCAGCAGCAGTGTAGGTTTATTTCACATGTTTGCTGTGATACATTAAATCGCCTCGCTCATATCCCCGCACTCCGCTTAGTCTCGTACCCAGTTGCAGCTCACGGAGCACATGTCCCACAGGTCACGTGCACCCTGCAAGTTCCGTTCACAGGTGTGGCGAGATCTGCCAACCTGCTATCTGATGAGGGGTTCCCAAGATGAAGGTGTGTTATAGAAAGTGGGTGTTGAGTTACTGAATTTTTGGAACACGATCCGAGAGTAAGCGTGTCTTTAAATGTGCATTTGGTAATAATACCTTGTTCTAGAAACAGTTAAGATAAATTGGTTGATAATTATAAGCGCATTTTTATAATTTCTCTAAAAAGTAACATATACATAATAAATAGTTAAAAAGTCAATGTAACATTTTCAAACAATGCATTATTGTCACTTACCATCAGGTGGGATACCGGTCAAACGTTTGCCTAAAGTAACTTTTTTTATGTATAATATGTACATATGGATCGTGTGTCTAAAGAATTATTATTATTACTGATGCAAGCTAAAATTTGGGGCACAGCTGCTGGACTGATATTATATATATATGTATCTTTAATAACAATAATAATTACATGGATTTCTAACTTCCACACTAGGCGGGCCTGTGTTGAGGAAGGTAGCCTCTTTCGTTATACATGTTTACAGTTGGAAACAAATAGGAAATTATTGTAAGAACAATATTTACAGCTTTTGATTTATCTTATTGATTTAATTATTTAAGTTTTTTTTCATTCATACATTTTCTTTAGTTAAGGACTTGGGTGGGTGAATAAGGAATACCTGTAATGCCCATTGCCCACCCTGAATACATAAAAAAAATACAATACAAGAGTCTTGTTTATGAACCAACCATACCGAGCTCTACTTTAGACAATGTAAAGTGCCACTGAACATAAATAAGGCAATTGTATCCATAACTTATGAAACGTTCGTATTTTTGAGCACGTTCTGAGCTACAGGGCCATAATGTCATCATGGTAGTCGTACATTAAAATAAAACTGTCACACGCTCACTGTTTCTGAATACTGGTTATTGATAGCAAATTAAAAGAAGTGTAAAGCTAAAGTTCAAAAAATAGTAGAAATGCCCGTTGGTTTAGTTGCGTGAGCGTCGTTTTTAAACATATCGGGCTTTATTATATACCTAGGTAGGGGTATCGGGTTCGATCCCCGGCAACCAAAACCAGAAACACACATTTCCTTCCCAGGGAAATTTTGTGCTTTTGGTTCTGGTTGTGATTTCGTGTGATGTGATTGTTACCGGCACCCAAATTACAAGTCATCGAACTTAGAGTGCAGTTGTGAGTGTGAAAGCATTTATGACAATGATTATAAGTGGCTATGTGAACCTCTCCATGATTAAGGAAAGTTTTCTTACTATACATCTAATACCTTAAACGAGCAATTCTTGTGTACCTATATATATATATATATATATATAGGTAGGTACACAAGAATTGCTCGTGATAGCGGTTGATACATATATAGTGTTTTTTAACTATTACTGTTTATTAATTGTTATTTAATTAACAGTACCGTACCAGTACAGTACCGGATGACCGAGCTTTGCTCGGCTGAAAACACGGATAAAACGACGTTTCCTAAAATTGGAACCTAGCTAGATCGATTTATCGCCCCCAAAACCTCCTGCATACAAAATTGAATGAAAATCTTTGGAGCCGTTTCTGAGATCCTGATTACACACACATATATATATATATATATATATATATATATATATAGGTACACAAGAATTGCTCGTTTAAGTTTCTCTTTATATATATATATATATATTTATATATATATATATATATATATATATATATATATATATATATATATATATATGTGTGTGTAATCAGGATCTCAGAAACGGCTCCAAAGATTTTCATTCAATTTTGTATGCAGGAGGTTTTGGGGGCGATAAATCGATCTAGCTAGGTTCCAATTTTAGGAAACGTCGTTTTATCCGTGTTTTCAGCCGAGCAAAGCTCGGTCATCCGGTACTGTACTGGTACGGTACTGTTAATTAAATAACAATTAATAAACAGTAATAGTTAAAAAACACTATATATGTATCAACCGCTATCACGTCAGCACGTCTTACATAGAAATGGTTTTTGATGAACTTTGCGTCACACAGGGTCGTGTTTTTTAAATGCACCACTAATTATATTTTCAACCGACTTCAAAAAAGGAGGTTCTCAATTCGACTGTATGTTTATTGTATGTATTTTATGCGTTTTCTCCGCCAATTATGAATCGATTTTGATGATTTTTTTTGTTTGATAGAGTATACTTCAGAGGTGGTCCCATATAAATTTTATCGAAATCGGTCAAGCCGATACCGATAGCGATGAAGACAGTTTTTTAAGCTTTTCTTGCGTTTCAATTATTTAATATAAAATCTCTCCAAGTTCGATGATATGTGTAATGAGTACCAGAAGCATTCACCATTTTTTTAAAATTCAGGATAGGCAAACTTTTGACCACTATCTCACCTGAAGGTAAATGATGATGCGATCGAAGATGGATCATGTTTCCCTAGAAGATACCTGTTCACTCGTGACTTAAAGACTCCCGCATTGTACTTATTGCATTATACAATCATATCCAGAACAAGGGACACAAATTTCCCTTGGGATGAAACTTGTGTTACCACTGAGAATTGAATCCGGCAGATGCTTAAAACTCGGACCCAACTAAGCCAACGAGCAGTTCAAAATGATCAACATAATCTATAACAATTGTATATGATGGGCAATATCATGATTATGAAAACAATCATTTTTCGTACAAATAAAAAACGGGCTAAGCTCATCAAAATGGTCCTGTTATCGAGTATTACGTAACTGAATCATTAATATCAAAATGCAGATGATAAGATACTTATTATCATATCATTTGACTATGTCAGTATCAGTTAAAATTCCTGGCACTTATTTACAATGTTGCAAGTGTTGCAACCAAATCAAGGCTGGACAGTCGCCGGTGACCGTTCAAGTTTTTCGCATCATCTTCACAGTTCCACCTAATAACGAAATGTTGGATCATTAGACAAGTAAAGGTTGGTTTACACTATACGCAGACCCGTTAAATGAGTCCTCGCCCGCGGGGCACAGGGGCGCGGGGGCAGGAAGTGAACGGGCAGGCCTGCCGCTCGCACCCCTCACGGTCCCTGTGGGCGAGGATTCATTAACTTTTATGAGTGCCTCTTTGGGGCCCATGTGAATAAACGATTTTGATTTAATTTGATTCATTTAAACTTAGAATTGATATCGTATTTGAGCCGTTTGGTGTTGAGACACTGGGTCCGTAGGAACCGAGGTCCCATTCTTCGACATGCCATGTATGTATAGATTTTATATTCGTGCTGTATGTGCGCATGTGTGTTTGAGATAATATTTATGATGAAAATAAGTTTTTTTTTAATGCATAATAGGTAAGCATTTGACTACTATCTCACCTGATGGAAAGTGACAATGCGGCCGAAGATGTAATATGCTTGCCTAGAACATACCTACTCACTGTTGACTTGAAGACTCCCAGATTATACCCCTCGGGGAACAATGACGCAGGCAATGAATTCCACTCCTTCGCTGTACGGATGATGAACGTAGAAGCAAAACGCTTAGAGCGAACTGGAGGTATGTCAACCATAAATGGATGACGTTTGACAGTTTGTCTGGTTGTTAGATGGTAAAATGGGCATGGTGGAATTAACTCATGTAATTCCTGCGCACACTCTCCAAAATGCAAACGATAGAATAACGATAGACTTGGGACCATACGTCTGTGACCGAGGCTAATCTGGATTCAACTAGCTAATTCTTTATAAGATGGGGTTAATAGCCATTAAATAAATGGTGACTATATTTGCTTCTATTGAGAGTTGTGCTTGTGAATCATTTATGAATGTTAGATGTACGATTATTTTTGCTTGTCTTACGATAATCATTTGTATCTATCCTATTCTGTCCATCCACAGTGGACACATGTCTTAACCCCTTCCTACTAATCGACGCACGTCGTGTGTGGTCGTCACAAAAACATCGTAAACATGTCCCAGTGTCAACATAAATTACATTCCGACAACATAGACTACAAGATATAGAAGAATTTTATTACTAATATGATTGAGAAGTGTCTGGGAAGGTATAGAGTATCTTCTGGATATAAGGCTCAAAACATAAAAATCATAGCAGATTCTTATGGTCATTTCTGCCGCGTACCTTCAAAATGTAGTTACATCTTTTATTTTAGATAGTTCCGCTGTGTATCAACTGCTACTAATAAAATAATTCTAACTTACTATCAGGTGCGATAGTCGTCAAAAGCTAGCCTATGAGAGATATAAACAATAGTTTTATAGAGTCGGAATGTGTTTTGCAGATCTCCATAGGCAACGGTAGTATGGTTACAGAAGAGCTTGCCTCTTGTTTGCTATTAAAAGGTATGCGTAATTTAACAGCTCTGCAACGCAGTTTTAATAGTACAAAATAATAATCAACCTCTTTGAGTGATTTATCACTTAACGATCTTCAAAAAAAACTAGGCTTGGAGTTTCGGAATTAAAACAGTTACGATTAAATCTGAAACTTACTTGAGCTAATTATTTAATACTTATTTTACCAACAGAGTTCTATTGATTATTATCACTTAAATAGTGATGGCAGGCTGCATCTGTTGGAAAATTAAGTACCAATTGTTTGACTATGATCTATATATTCACACAAATCGCTCATTTCAATATGAAAAAGTTGAAAATTGTGATACGTATTAAAACATATGAAAATTAAAACTATCGATAACGAGTTCCAGTCACGCGCCGAGGCTCGAGCCGCTCGCCTCTGCGTAACGCGCGTCTGACTCATCCTGATGAAGGACAACAAATTTGTCCGAAACTAGTCGACTACAAAGTAAGTCGAAATTTAGACGTGTTTCAAGCCGTACACAACATTAATTATGTATTAAAACATGTAGTTTTTCCCAGAACAACAACATCTTCAGTAATAAAGGCAGCCCTTAGCTCTCCACCTAGCATGTTTGTATAATATTTTAGGACATAGCACCCGAACTACTTAAGTAGCCGTGTATTTGATAGGATTACTGAAGCTGTTTGAGCTACTAGTTATACCGACCACGCATAATTCTGTTTATTTTGAGGTTCTGATTGTTTTGAGGTTCATTCATTACCATAATTGGATGCTGGAATGTATCTAAGAAGTCTTCTAGCTAAGCTTCCGTGATAATATGTAGATTGTAGACAAATATTTGTTTCTGTAAACGCTAGAGGCAATACATAATATGATTTGGGACTTTGGAGTATTGTTTTATTGAGTACAATTACACAAGTGCAGATTGTTATTAAGTTACACTGATTACAATTTTATTTGGCAACAGCATTATTTTAAACAAACAAAACAAACAAACGTTTTCACACTCACAGCCCCACACTAAGTTCAAAGACTTGTATCGTGGGTGCCGGAAACATTCACATCACACACACATTACACCCAGAACCAGAAGCACAAATATCCCTTGGGAAGGAATTGGTGCTCCTGCCGGGAATCGAACCCAGGACCCACGGCGCAGAGGGCGGACACCTGTCCACTGCGCCAACTAGGTCGTCAAAATATAAAATAATAAATAGTAAAATATTTTGTGCATAGTAATCCATTTTGAACCTCGACGAAAAAAGTGGTCTTATAAGTTTTTAGTGTTTATCTGTCTGTGGCATCATAGCTGCCAAACGGCTCAACCAATTAATTTAGTTTTTTTTATTTGAAAGGTGACGTGAAAGTTACTCTCGGCATTAGCTATGCTTGGTAAAAATCAGTGCAGCCGTTTTCAGATTGAGGAACGAGGGTATGTTTAAAATTTTAATTTTGCCTTACTTGTAATTATACGTATTATTATTGTTTTCAATATTTAACTTCACTTTTTTTTCGATTCCCGGATGGAACACAACTATCCTTCCCAAGAGAAATTTGTGCTTCTGGCACGCTCGAAACGCCCTCGGTCTCAGTGTAGGGCTGTGAGTGAGAATTCATTATTTTATTGATTATCGCGCTTTATAACTGCATCATCAATTACACAAGGGCAATAGATTCATTAACTTTCATGAGTGCCTCTTTGGGGCCCATGTGAATAAACGATTTTGATTTTTTTAAATTAATTTAAATATATATAACTCAAAGCTGACTGACTGACTGACATAGTGATCTATCAACGCGCAGCCCAAACCACTGGACGGATCGGGCTGAAATTTGCAGGTAGATGTTATGACGTAGGCATCCGCTAAGAAAGGATTTTGATTAATTCTACCCCCAAGGGGATAAAATAGGGGATCTATACCTAATTAATAATAATACTTCTTAACGCGAGCGAAGCCGCGGGCAAAAGCTAGTGTTACACTATGAAGCGCCTTTTGCAACATTGCAACAATACATTTGTATTCTGCTCCGATGCAAACTTTTTACTAGCTACCTATCTTATATTTCATTTACATTATTAATTACGACACCATTATATCTAATTGCTCTAGAAAGGGCCCGCCGCATACATGTGACTTTTTCTATGTCGCAGACAATTCTAGTAGGACGGACAGATCCCTAATTAATGAGATAGCAAACGAAGCCGACCAAAGAAAAAGCAAAAAGTAGAGTCTACGTAAAAGCTGCGCAAGTTTTGCTGAAATAGTTTCTTGCCTTTTAATATCTTGTGAAATATACTGATTTTATAATTTTATTTCATTTTACTGACCGTAAGATTAGTATGGTCCGAGTTCACCTTCTAAGCAGTGGATATCGGGTTTTTTTTTTTTTTTTATTTGTGACAGGCTAGTGTTTGACCACTATCTCACCTGATGGTAAGTGACGATATGATCGAAGCTGGTAAACACACTAGACCTGGAATACGCAGGCTCTCAAGGATAACTGCCGGAACACCGTATTTGGCTTGGCGGCAGACTTTTAACTTGATGGTGGTAAGCTACTTTGGTAGCAAGCCAGGCAAGCAACTCACAAAATGCTCTACCACCTCTCAAATGTCACCTGATTAGCACCACCCGGGGACCACGTGTAGGGAGTCAGACCTAAGGGGTATCCTCCTATGGACGTGGGTGACTCAGCCCCCTTCGATTCCCGGCGAAAACACAAATTTCCTCCCCAAGGAAAATTTTAGTTCCTGGTTCTGGTTGTGATGGTGTATGTGATGTGAATGTTTCCGGCACCCACGACACAAGTCATCGAACTTGGCTGGACTATGAGTCTGAAAGCGTTTAATATTATTATTTATTAACTAGACAAGAGAATACAAACAATATCTGGTGTCTAATTTTAATTGATTGATTAATGACAAGGATGCATGGAGGCAAACTGCGCAGGCTCTTTCTAGCGACTACCATAATAACACCTAGGTTAAGAAAATTATGTATTAGAAATTAAAAATGTTTTTTAAAAAAATTAATTAAAAAAAAATGCGCCGCCGAGTTTCTAGCCAGGTTCTTCTCGAGATGGCTGTAATTTTGCGAATCTGGCAATAGATTCATTAAATTTCATGAGTGCCTCTTTGGGGCCCATGTGAATAAACGATTTTGATTTGATTTGAATTAATTTTTAATCACCGTCTTTTTTTTGTTGGTATTTTATAAACTTTATATGCGTGACATCAAGTGGTGTTATACCTACTGTTTATCTTTGTATTTTGTTATGTGCTTTGTCTTGTTGTTTTATGTAAATAATGTAACGTCACGTGTTGTCTCGAATAAATGTATTTTCTTTCTTTCTTTAATATGCAAAGCGCACTACTATTATAATCACACTCATATTATAAATTCGAAAGTTTGTGTGTAAATATGTTAGTGTTCATAGCTTATACTCAGGATTAACACATAGGCTGCTTTTAAACTTAATTAACATGGCTATTAGCGAGTATCATATAAATAGATAAGTCATTAATAAGAAAACAACTAAAAGCACTAAAAATTTAATAAACCAACTGTGAAAAATGTATACTTTTTATGTAATTCCCATTTAATTTACTTCATTGTGATACCCTACTCGTTATGATTGCTTTATTTTTTTTATTAATGTTTTACTTTTTCGCACCAAAGTCCGCCATTTTTTTTTTCAAAACCTGTCTAAAGACCGGCTTTGAGATTTTAAATATAACGATACCTTAACTGTAAAAATCCATCCAGCCATTCGGAAGATACGAGGTTATAAAGAAATTTACTTACATACCTACTGAAATACAAGATACGCGCGATAAAACATAACCCTTCCTAGGCAGTCAGCTTGTTACATAATAATATAAATACAATACTTAATAGTTTGGAATAAATCCACCAAATAAAATAAATCAATCAAGAAAGTCAGAGTGACATGATCGATGTAATAAATAAAGAACCAAGAGATCATGTAAAACTGATATTGTGGTAAAGTCTATAAATTATACCATTGTTTCAAAATGTCGTGTTCTTTGGAAGTAATTGATAGGTACAATAATCTTGTAGACATTTTGCCAAAATGTAAGTACTTGTGTGGACTACTATGGAATATATGACAGTTAAGGAGCTCTTCTGATATTGACGTTTCTTTGACGTGAATTGATGTGGAATTGAAATAATGTTGAAGTAGATTTAAAACGTGGTTGATCGAGTTTTAATGGATCAATACATTAATGTAAAAGTATTTGATCGAGTGGAGCGAGATCTAGAGATCTCACTTCACACAACTTAGAAGTTGACTTGGGTGGTTCAGCACTTTGTCCGTCCGTTCGTCTGTCAGAAGCATCTAGCAACTAAACCAAAAAACTCCAAAAATATGTAAAGGTATGGCCCAAAGCCAGAAATTGTATTTTCAAATTATATAAATGAAAATATTAAGGGGGCAGACATACACTTCAGTGGCGAGCGAAATATATTTTTTTAGGCCTTGAAAAGAACTTAACAAGAGAAGTCAACCGTTTTTTAATCTACGTTGGAAAGTCCCTGTTTGGCATGCCACCAAAGTATACCACTGTTTTAGACCTATTTTGTCCCGGGGTCTATCTCAAAAACGGCTTTATGTTCAAAGCTAATACCTATGTACAATATCTGTTTTATCCTGCACTTGAACAAAAAATAAAGAAATCAAACAATTATTATTTAAAAAAAAGTTATAAGCAATAAACATGAATTTATTGAGTTTTTCTCTCTTAGGCTAAATGTAGGCGAGAGATGTCAGTTTGACGCGAACGAGTCATATCTAATGCAATAGACCGAAAGGCTTGGAAATTGGATAGTGAGACCTTTTCCCTACAGTGTCCTACTGTAGGGAAAAGGTCTCACTACCCTTTTACCAACCTATCGTTAATAATGATATAACTGAACCTAATAAATTTGTTTCAGTGTTATATTCGGCTTAAAACACAAAGATTTCGACTGACTTTGTAGTCGACTAGTTTCAGACAAATTAGTTGTCCTTCATCAGGATGAGTCAGAAGTGCGATACGCGGAGGCGAGCGGCTCGGTCCTCGGCGCGTGACTGTAAAATATTACCTAAAAACAAATATATAAAACCTATTAAATTTGTGGTTGATTATGAGATCCTTCTTTAAAACGGTGCGTGGAAAGAGTGTACTTATTCATTTTATATACAATAGTATCATGTCAGCACGTTTCTTTGCATCATAATCGTAATTCATCATCTTCATAAAAGCTGGAAATCTGATGCTTATCTCTTCAAGTAAATGTCATTCACTTATTTAACATCCCTTCATATCATAAGCGTCTTGTCATTGAGTTTTTAATAGGTGCCTCTGGGCTTTAAAATGAAGGGAATAGGTTGGAAGATTTATAGGCTGGTATTTCTTTTGAAAAATGCCGATACATAGCTTCCTTGTAGGTTGTCTATGGTAAAAAATTTCTTCGCTTTATGACAAAGTACGTTGATGATGGAATGATGAAATGAGTTTTGCCACGAAAGTGAAATAATGCCGTTGGTGTATAAGTATAATTAGTAGTTTGTATAATTATCCAAAACCTGTGATTCTTCAGGTGTTAATGTGTAATAATGGTGGATTATTAACCATTAATACTAAGTAAATGTGCATAAGTGTAGGCAAGTCATACAAAGTTGAAAAACGTGATTTGCGCCTTCGGCTTCGCTCTAAAACTCCAATAGAAGTTCTAGTAAAGTTTCTACCATTTTGCTAGGGTATGACTTATGAGACTACTAGCCGTTCCCCGCGGCTTCGCCCGCTTTTATCAAGTTAAAAAGTAGCCTATGTGTTAATCCTAGGTATAATCTATGTACATTCCAAATTTCATATAAATCCGTTCAGCCGTTAAAGCGTGAAGAGGGAACAAACGTACTTACACACTTACACGCACACTTACACACAAACTTTCGGATTTATAATATTAGTAGGATGACTGGACCTTGACTCTTTTAATTGACTTTGACTGTGACTTTTGACCAGGACTTTTAATATGAAATACACTTGAAATAGAATATATTAATACTTGACACTGGCTAAGCACGATTGGCTGATCTGGTACAAGATTGCGAAGCCAAAACTAAAAGAAAGAAAAAAGTACGTTGATGTTTACCCGACTACTGCGAATCAAAATAAAAAAAGAATAATGATTTTAGCATAGTATGTGTAGGTATGTATGTATGTATCTTAGATGTAAGCATGTTTTACAATAAACGCTTTCAAACTCACAGATTCTCACGCAGAATGAGATTATATCGTTTATCGTCTACTTGAGATACAGCGTTACACTTTTGTAATATTATTGAATTACGGCTATCACTCACGTCATTTGATCGATATTGATTTAACTTTTTTATATTACAGGAAAGCGAATAAATAACACGCCAAATCATTTCTGGCTTAAAATAACCTACAGCGAAATATTTCTACTATCCTGTCCATCCAAAGGTTGCCTGTAAGATGAGGTGATAAGGCCGCCCTTTGTATAATAATTATAGTTTTTCGTTTATTTATTGTTCTTGTTTTTAATTACTTATTGGTGTTCAATAAAGAAATATTGTTTTTTCGTCGTCGACCCAGTTGGCGCAGTGGACAGATGTCCGCCCTCTGCGCCGTGGGTCCTGGGTTCGATTCCCGGCAGGAGCACAAATTCCTTCTCAAGGGATATTTGTGCTTCTGGTTCTGGGTGTAATGTGTGTGTGATGTGAATGTTTCCGGCACCCACGATACAAGTCTTTGAACTTAGTGTGGGGCTGTGAGTGTGAATGCGTTTGCGTTTGTTTGTTTTTGTTTTTTTTATTGTGTTTTTTTTTTTATGCCTCAGAATGGGCGTCCTTGATCACAGCGACATCATCATCAGCCTCCTCTCCCTTGTGCCATTCATTTATATTTTGCTTTGATATCATCCAGGTCTTTCTTTCTTGCGATCACCTCTGTACATACATCACATCTTCTTTAATTTGAACTCCCAAAGCTGCCAAGGAAAAGCGATCGTAATTTAGGGCAGTACTACCTATAATCAATAACGCTTTACTTTACGACACACACGCTTCAAAAATCAATTAGCCCAGAGCAAAACTTTCACAACTCGAGCCATCCATCTTCTTGCCTTTTTTAACGATTTTTTTTGTAAAATCTCATTTTATTAAAAAGTTAACGATATTGACAGCATGGTCTGTTTAAAATTAATTGTTTCGCTCTTGATTGTAAGTTATTGTAAGGTTATGGATTTGTCATCTTTGGCAACATAGGTAAATAAATGTATATAAGAGCTTAAATGCATTTTAGTATGAATATGTTGTTTTGAAGCTAGACGCGCGCTGTGGCCTGTAAACATAGCTCCCAGAAGAAGGACATCGGATATGTTCGAAACCTGGTCAGAGCATAAAAAAAGCATTTTTCTTCGACAATACGTGAGTAAGTACCGGTAAACTAATTAAGTAATAAACTAATTAAGAACCAAACATTATTGTGGTATCAGAAAAAAATACATACATAGTTTAGATAAAATCTAAGATATCTTGATCGTATAGACCGAGCGTTTCCGTTTCAGCTCGGGCAAAATTTCTTTCGTATGTCCGGCGGATTTCCGGTTGTTCTCCTCTACAGGTTGCATTTCTCAACTGATTCTTGTGGTATTTTGTGAGCAGGTTCGATAATTCTTTTTTTTGTTGATTTAGTTTTTTTTTTTAATGGCGGAAATATGGGGCCTGTATACGTAAAAAAAATATATACATATTTAAGCTTTTTATAAAAATACGCGAGATCTTCAGCTTACAGAGACTAGAAATTTAGCAATAAATAGTTATTGATTTAGTAATAAATAATTATTAATTTAGTGATTAATAATAATTATTTTTCAGGCGCTGGATCGGCCGTTGCTACGGTATGTTTGCAACTTGTACATGGAGAAATAAATTTGATTTTGGGGAAAAATATATCGATTTTGGAAAAAAAAAAATGAAATGTATATAAATTCAATGTTTTCATTTCAAATATTTAATGAAGCATCTATTACTGTTGGTACGCGATTAGAATTACGGCGTAGCTTTAACACTAATAATTAATTTAAATTTGACCTAAACTGCTAAGAAGAGTAGTATACTAAGAATGTGCCCAAAAATACTTTTCTTATTGTCTCTATTAAAGGAAAGACACTTTGTTCTTGTGTTCTTTGCTAAAAGCATGTGTCCACTAAGTCTGTGCTTTTCTCTAATCTAAGCAATAAGCAGTGCTGTGCCTCGCTGTATTTTGACCTGAATAGTGTACTAGCTTGTGCCCGTGACTTTGTCTGCGCAGGATTAGTACTTCGAGCAGCTTATTTTCTTCTCCAAGGTCCGTGTGACGCCAACAATTAAATATTATAATTTGCCCGGGTATATTTAAATGATTTATATTTATAATTGATACGGGATTCTTTGTACGATATGATTTTGGTTGAAATCTCAACTAATATCAATATGTAGTATACATTTATATAGGACATGCTATATATCCCGTATCAAACATAAATACCTACCGTTTTAAGCTAAAATGGTCACAATAATTGAATAAGACTAGATATAAACTGTAATAATATATTTTTTTTACAAATAAACAAATATCACTTGATTTTTAAAGCTACTCTCATTCAATTAATGTGCCCATGTTAGATTAAAAGATCAAGAGATTTTTTTTTTATAAATTATTTCTTTTTATATTGTGACCATCGATTTGCATCAATCATTGCCCTTTGAGAAGGACAGTGCCAACCATTTCCCGATCCCATTTATAAAATATCTGAATTCTTCATTTAAATTTAACTTAAAAATTAATACGCGTTTAACAATTTTTTACTCATCAAAATGCGCATATATCTCATGCGCCAGTTGTTTTAAAGGCGTATTCAATTAAGTGCCATCCTTGATATTAAAGTTAATTTTAGGCAAATTGGTTGGTAGGTGTCAAGATATTATTCAATGTCGGTGATACGTGCTGATTTCGTCTTGTAAAGGATGAAATAATTGATTATTAAATGATAAACATCAATTGTACAATCAATTAGTATCGGTTTGGTTGCTGTATTTATGAGATTTTTCTTGTTTACCTGTTGACACGAACCAATATGAAAACTCTTTCAAAAAGAAAATAATAACTTTGACACATGAAAAATAAAAGCACCGCCAGGTTTCTTGCCAGGTTTTTCTCGAGATGGCAGTAATTTTTAGAATCAGGCAGTAGAGTCATTAACTTTCATGAGTGCTTATTTGTGGCCTATGTGAATAAACGATTTTGATTTGATTTGATTTATCATTTATATATTCCTCAAATGCGCACGAAGCGTTTTGCTTCCACTTTCATGATGCGCACTGCAAAGGAGTGGAACTCCTTGCCAGAGTCTGTGTTCCCAGATAAGTACAATCTTGGAGTCTTCAAGTCGAGAGGGAATAGGTATTTTCTAGGCAAGCGTGCTCTATCGTCGACCGCATCGTCACTTAACATCAGGTGAGATAGTGGTCAAATGTTTGCCTATCACAGTTAAAAAATAAATATCTACGCTATCCGCAAAATATCACTCGGAATTAAACTAACGAACAAAAAGTATTATTTAATTTATCTAACATGTTAGCTTTAAAAATATACAAGCTTCATTATGAACTTCATCATCTTATGTATTGTTGAAGTCAGTTAAGAAACTAAAAAGTGCATTAAGTCACACAATTAAAGTTATATAAGCTCATTCACTCAAATTGTATGTTTTAGGATTAGCCAGTTAGAAATAACTCCTGCAAAAACGACTGCCTTGACTATGTTATAGAAGTTAAACTAATACATATTATCTTGTCAACAAAAATTTCCTTATCTCCCAATAACTTTTCTGTGTGATACTTGTTCTGCTACTTATTAATATATTTCATAATAAAATTCAAGCTGTAACAAATATCCTTGCTTATTACAATATTTTGTATATATGTTTTTATATTATAAACAGCAGAGGTCATCGGGAAGTCCTGGAGCGAAATTAAAAGAGAAGCTCAAGACCGAACGAGATGGAGAAACACTGTGGACGCCCTCTGCCCCAACTAGGGGACATAGGAACATAAGTGTAAGTGAATATTATAAACATATGTATTTATTAGTATTGCCTTATAGAATTTATTTACTTTATTTAAAATCTTCTCTATCTAAAGGTGGTCTGGAAGAGATCTCTTTTAGCGATTAGACCACCGATTGAACACTATAATTAATTTTTTTTTTAAATAATTTTGAGTTATTTATGTAAGGTGTGGCAATAAAGCGTTATCTATCTACTTTATATACGGTAAAGAGTGATAATCACAATCTTTTAACGGAAAAAGCTTCAGATTTTAGCACGCTAAAGTAATATTTATTATGAAGATATACCTACGTAATCTTACCTATAGTTCCTTTCACACGTAAAAGCAAGATAAAAACCGTTGCGGCTGTCGTGTCCACAATCCAAAAACGACCGCTTAAATAAAGGTTTTTATCAGCGAAAATACTCAAGAAATACAATATCTAAAAACAGAAACTTCAAAACGAAATGCAAAATATCCACACTGAATCGACAAAAGCGGACCACGATTTTGACCCCTGCATTTTGCACTTATAAACTGTCACAGTGTAAATTTATTCATACAAAAAACTGTATATATAACCCAGTTTACAAAATATATGGTCCAATTTATTTTTGTATTTGGTCACATTGTATGGAGAGGAATGACAAACCTTTGGTCATATCTTTCGGCTTCGGATCGCGTACGTATTTATTTAACCGAAACTTTCTCTCGGGATTCTCAAAAGGTCGAATGTTCTTGTGTTTTCTTTAAATATTCGTACGCGTTGCTGTTGCATAATGTTATTTACATATGTAGAGCAACTTTTTATAAATTATTTATCTGACCGTAGAATTTCCAAATGAATCGGGTTAAATAGTTTTATTCAGAACAAGCTACTTCGGCTTTGTCCGCGTGGACAATTAAACAGTAACACGTTATTTTACTACTGCTCGTTGGCTGAGTTGCATGCACGGTCGCTTTCTAAGCAGTGTTATCGGGTTCGACTTCCGGAGGGAACACAAGTTTTGTTCCCAATAAAAATGTGTGTTTCTGATTCTGGTTATGATTGTGTTTGGGATGTGAATGTTTCCACCATCCACAAAATAGGACTTTTTAAGTCGCGATTCAATAGATATCTTCTAGCCAAGCTTGCTTCATCGTCGACCACATCGTCACTTACCGACGATGATGGAGGTCAAAAGTTTCTTGAATGAAAATATAAAAAAATCTACGACACAAGTCATCGAACTTGGTGTGGGGCTGTGAGTGTGGAAACATTTGTGGTGGTGCGAGGAATAACTTAAGTTTTCCGTTTTCTGGCGGAAAATCTCTAATTTAAACGTAGCTGTGTAAAAAGTGTCTACTTTTCTTTTATACAGCTTTCATTTGCCTCAGCAATCTACGTTAAAATGTCATTGAAATTGATTCAGCCGTTTCGACGTGAAGAAGGTACAAACAAAACGACAACATATATTGGTAGGGATATTGATAAAATATTCTTCAATATTGGTTATACATGCTGTTTAAACTAATTTTTTTTTCAAGCATAACTACGGTCCAATTGCCTAAAAAAAAAAAAAAACTAATATTATCATCATCTTTTTACACAATATGAACTTGCTAGAATTTTTTTAGGTATTTGCTGTATAGATTTATATAGTTTTAGTTTAATTTTAGGAAATATAGACAATCGGCCTATAAATATTAGCTGATTAATATTTACAGCAAACTACTAGGAAAAAAAAGAATACATTTTATATATATTCAAACTTTCATATTATATTGTGTGTATATTTTGCTCTAGCGTCACAAATAAAATATCTTTTTCCTTACTTTTATTTAAGCTTACAGTAAAAACAAATGTATTTTTTGCGTATTTCCTTAACTACATACCATTTCATTGAAAAACTTCTTACACGTCGCGTCGGTGCAAAGGTCCTTTCAATTGCATATACGTACCAATGAATAAAAAATTCCTTCACACATTCTCGAGTTATTTTATCTGTTGTCACCTGTAGTTAATTAGTACTACACATTTCGGCAAAGAGGCACTAAATTACCCTTGTCTGTTTTAATAGGCTTTACATGTCGTGACTTTTTGTAGGGGAATTTTATTTTTTACCTACTTCCCAAAAAAGGAGGAGGTACTCAAGTCGACTGTTTTTTTTAATGTGTTTTACCTCATTACTTCTTTCCACGTGAGCCTATTTCGAAATTTTTTTTTAGTTCGGAAGATGTTGCTTTCTAATTGGTCCCATTTAAATTTGATCACGATCTGATCAGTAGTTCTTGAAATATCGTCAATAATGTCTATTTTGTGACGAATAATGCGTACTTTGACGATTTTCTCGTTTACCCGACTTCAAAAGTTACCTTATAACTTCTTTCGTTGTGAGCCGAATTTGATGATTCTTTTTTTATTAGAAAAAGCTGGTGTTTTATATGTAGTCCCATTGAAATTTGATCAAAGTCTGATCTCTAGTTTTTGAGGTACAGTCAATAATGCGTGTTTATACATTAAATCTGCTCAAGGTTCCGATGATAAATCGGTGAAGTCGGTATTTTTAAGCTTTGCTTGCGTTAAATTATTTTAACTTTAATCGGGTATTGTAAGCGTTTTCGCGTGTACACTATTTAATAAAATATATAATTATTGAAATACGCCTTTCACTCTCGTCATGATCAAAATTGTCGACAAAGGTTTTGAACATGTACTATGCTTTTCTTCGGGATGAGTTTACGCGATCGCGACGAAGACTATATTTATTATTATAATGTCTAATTTTAACAAAACTTTAGTAGTATTAAATATAGTTTATTTCATAGATTTATATTTAATTTATTTGTAAATAACTTGTCTCCAACGAGCGTGAATAATTTTGGAGCCTTTTTGTGGCGCTTTGGTAAAGTCAATTTATATGTTTATACATATATATATATATATATATATACACCGCTATTTATCAATAAATTCTTTTTATAACTCGTATCTTATTATGTTTATCTATATTACAGTTCATTAAAAATAACTACTCTAATTATAATATAATTAATTAAAATTTTTAAATGTTTGCCAGATTCGCAAAATTACAGCTATCTCGTGAAGAACCTGGCAAGAAACTCGGCGGCTCTTTCTTTTCACATTTTTTTAAAAATCATTCTTAATCATTCTCAACCTAGGTGTATCTAAATTATGTAGTCGCTAGAATGCACTTGTGCAGTTTGCCTCTATGCATCCTTGTCATTAATTATTTAATGACAAGGATGCATAAATTATTTGTGTGTAAGTGTGTAAGTATGTTTGTTCCCTCTACATGCTTTAACGGCTGAACGGATTTGATTGAAATATGGAATGTACATAGATTATAACTAGGATTAATACACAGGCTACTTTTTAACTTGATAATAGCAGGCGAAGCCGCGGGGCCCGGCTAGTCCTACTATAATATTATAAATCCGAAAATTTGTGTATAAGTGTGTAATTATGTTTGTTCCCTCTTCACTCTTTAACGGCTGAACGGATTTGAATAAAATTTTAAATGTACATAGCTTATACCTCGGATTTACACGTAGGACATTTTTTTACTTGATAATAGCGGACGAAGTCGCGGGATACGGCTACTTAAAGTATATATAATCTAAGCCTTCCGTTGGCTAAGATTTGTGTGAAATTGGGTACAAAGAAATTTACTTGATCGTGAAACAAGGTATCGCAGCAAGTTGCTACGTATAAGGGCTCAAAAGATATAAAAGTTGTTATCTTAATGTTAACACTTTGTTTGAGAACTCGTAAACTTTGGGCCATAAAGTGCATTCAAGATATAATTTGCACTGAGTTAAGAGGAGGCACACTGACACCTCCATTTGTTTTTTTTTTGTTTTGTACAGTATATAACATAAACGCTTTCACACTCACCCCCACATAATGTTTAAAGACTTGTATCATGGGCGCCGCAAACATTCAGATCGCACACACAAGCACACTCAATACCAGAACTCACGACAATAATGCGTTAGTGCCAGTAGGTCTATTCTGGTCGTCAAAATACGATTGTTCGAATTGATGCGACGTCGATACGACAGTCGATTGGTTGAAATTTCAGTACATTCGATGTTCATAACAAAAGAAAAACGCTCGATTTCGACGTCGATGTGACGCCCGGAATAGACCCCCAGTTTCGATAAAAATAACGAATAACTCTCACGATAGTTTTATACTAAAACTTAATTTCTATGTGAAGATAATATTTAGCGATTTCAAATAAATTTTAAGGCATAGTGCACAATTATAAATAATTTGTACTAGCAGCAAAACATTTTAAGCTCATTTAAGATGTTGCATCACCATTATTTTTCAAAAATTTCGGTAACCAGGTACCAAATATACCAGTTATCAAAGTGAATGAATTTAAGAAAATGAACGCAAGTAGACTCGCCTTAACAACGACTCTTAAAACGATCCAAAATGATGCAAAAGTGATACGGAACTCTCCAAAACGCTCGTAAAGCTTTGTCGCTTAAGTTATTAAGTGTAAAGTGACTTGAACTTACGACTAACTTAAGTATACCGTAAAGTGCGAGATTCCTTTTGAATGAGAAGGACATTGTTATAGCGATAAAGTGAAGATCTTGTTCGTTTTTTACTTTATTTGCGAAAGATATGGTTATGACTTAACTTGGAGCTGAATGACCTATTGATTAATTAATAAAAGGTTAAGATTAATAAAAGGTTTCAAATAATAATTGACAACTGTAGCAGACGGGAAAAATTGTTTTGTATCTGATGGGCTAGCGTTTGACCACTAACCCACTTTGTTAACTTATGTTTAGCGTCGGGACAAGATAGCGACTGCGAGCGCTACGACTACCCACTGGGATGTTTCTAGTGGGTTTGAACCCTACAAACCCTTTCCTTCACCCATGGAGAAAGTGGATGTATCAGTGGATAAGTGGTAGGCATATTCTCTCCACAAAAAAAAAAGAATGACTCCAATGGATGACTACCGAATACCACTTAATCATTGGTGTACACGAGAAAAAACATTTATTATTAGCGAAACATTATTGTCCACTTTTAAAGAGAGGGTGAGGGCCGTTCTGCCAAGAAGGCGTATCTTGGAGTTTCGACGGGCCGCCGACCGGTCGGCCAGCCTAGATATCGGTGGAAGGACGTCGTTGAGGTGGACCAGCGTGAGCTCCGATTCGCCGACTGGAGAGATACAGCGCAGGACCAGGAACGGTGGCGCTTACTCGTGTCGAAGGCCAGTAAGTAAGTATACTCGTAATAACTAGTATATTATTAGAGTTCCGTACCCAAAAGTTAAAACGGGACCCTATTATTAAGACTCCGCTGTCCGTCCGTCTGTCACCAGGCTGAACCTCATGAACCCTGATAGTTAGACAGCTGAAATTTTCACAGATGATGTATTTCTGTTGCTGCTATAACAACAAATACAAAAAAAAAATAGAATGAAATAAATGTTTAAGGATTCATACAACAAACGTGATTTGGCAACAGGTAGGCGCTTGAAATATTGACAGAATATTTAGTTATATATTAACTTCAAAAATAAATTACCTGAAAAATTTCCCACAGGTTCTAACGAAAATATTTCACTAGATAAAGATCTTACAGGAAATTCCAGGTTCACTAATTATCATCTATATCTTTTTCTTTTAGCGTCGGTCGGCTTTCACAAAGCTATTTAAAACACTGCAGAACTAAATTAATTTGTTCAGCCAGATGTTATCAATAACAATAGCGGCTCTATCCGGCTTAGCAACTGTAACGTATTCTGTGACTCGGCCATATAGAGCAGCCAATTTAAAGTCGCCGCCGGTAGTTGGTAGAGCACGCGATCGGATAGGCGGTGTTTACACTGAAGCTATTTTTGACTAGGGATAACTAAGCTCTCATAATAGTAGAGCTTAAAGTCACAATCTTACTAATCCTATCCTACTAGTCCTACTAGTATTATAAATCCGAAAGTTTGTGTGTAAGTGTGTGCGTAAGTGTGTAAGTGTGTTTGTTCCCTCTTCACGCTTTAACGGCTGAACGGATTTGGATGAAATTTGGAACGTACATAGATTATACCTAGGACTAACACATAGGCTACTTTTTAGCTTGCTTATAGCAGGCGAAGCCGCGGGGCACGGCTAGTATATCATAATAACTTAAAGGAAATACGAACATAACTTTATTCAATCATAGGTGTGCTCACCTGTGTAATGATCAAGCTAAATAGGTACTAGGTTTATTGGCGCCGATTATCGGACCTTCAATGTATTTGTGTGCGTGTAGCTCGCGTAATGACAAGTGAAATTTGTAGGACCTAGGCTTTTCCCATTTTGTATGCAATATTACGTCCGTGATCATAATTTATTTGAATAAATTTTGTGTGTGTGACTGTGACATTGATGCACGCCATGACTCCCTATGCGTACAATCGCCTAACCGAGGAGATCACAGAACTATTACGCATGAAACTGTTCAAAAAATGAAGCTAAGGCTAAAAAAATCCCTAATTGTTTTAATGAGCTCGTAGAATTTAAAAATAAAAATGTAAAAAATATTTTTACGTGGAATTGCATTGTGTCATGATATTAATGCAATAATTTTGATATCAAATTAAATTTAATATTTAGTTTTTTTTTATTTAGATGTTTTCTACAATATTGGCAAAGATGTCAGATATATATTTATAAATCAAATCTAATCTAGTCGTATTCATGATTAATAAATGCACTTACCTAGTTTTCACTTCGATGTAGACTGAAAATGATAGCATTATCCCTACAAACTCAAAATAGATATTTTGAGTTATTATACTTATAATAATGGTCTACAATACAATACAATAATTCTTTATTGAACACCAAATAAAAGTAAAATTGTAGAACTTAAAATAATACAGTACAATGGGCGATCTTATCACTTTAAGCGATTTCTGCCAGAAAATAATTTGAGTTATTATAGTTATTATGATATAGAGTTATTATAATGGTCAAAATATCCCTACAAACCTTAGTGGTTCTTAAATGCTATTACCGTTTGTTTGTAGCTACTCGTAAAATATTTTAATTGGTAAATAAAGAAGAAGAAAAAAGTAGTTATATGAGTATATTTACTCATATAACTACTTGCATCTCAAAGGGCACATATGGGTTATGCCACTGCGCTCCACGAAATAGTGGACAACGCTCCACGAGCACTTTTTAGGGTTCCGTACCCAAAGGGTAAAAACGGGACCCTATTACTGAGACTTCGCTGTCCGTCCGTCCGTCCGTCCGTCTGTCACCAGGCTTTATCTCAAGAACGGTGATAGCTAGACAGTTGAAATTTTCACATGATGTATTTCTATTGCCGCAATAACAACAAATACTAAAAATGAAATAAAATAAATATTTAAGCGAGGCTCATATACAACAAACTTGATTTTTTATAGATAATGGTACGGAACCCTTCGTGCGCGAGTCCGACTCACACTTGGCCGGCTTTATTCTGACTTTTAATTAAAATAATATAAGCCAGTACATTTATTCCACTATAATTATACATCTTGAACAAACAAAAATCGCGCGACTTTTTTACCCAAAATGTTACCATTATGCAGGATACTTTACTAACTAAAGCGCAACTACCTAACTAGGCTATCAGAGTATCTCCGTACACTCCATTAATTACGATGTAGCTACAGACAATAAATTAGTTCGATTTAATGAGCGCTTCTGTAACACCCTTTGTATTTAATTAATATAATTAATTAGTTGTTTTGGATGAATGGAAGTTTTTTTTAATATGAGAGGCTTTTTTAATATGAGAGGTTTGATTATACTATGTGTTGGTAAGTGATGATGTTTTTATAGATGGTAAGCGTCAAAGAAAAACTGGTCTATAATAACAGGCGAGAAATGTCGCGATTGAATAGGCATTTCTATGCAAACGTGCTCCATCGTCGACCGCATCGTCACTTACCATCAGGTGAGATATGGTAAAATATTTGCCTATCTTGAATAATGATGTTACTTATTATGATTACATAGATGGTAATCGAGTATAGTATATTAGTAGGACTAAGACTCACATCTGCTGATTTAGAATAAAACACGCACAAAGCTACAGAAAACCTCAAACATACAAAGGTATCTTATATTTACCTAATGATATACCTAATTAAAGGCATAATTAAGTTAAATCCTACTAATATTAAAAATCCGAAAGTTTGTGTCCAAGTGTGTAAGTGTGTAAGTATGTTTGTTCCTTCTTCAAGCTTTAACGGGTGCACGGATTTGGATGAAATTTGGAATGTACATAGATTATAAAAATATATTATGGCGATGGCTCTAAAATAAAAACTACAAACAGACAGAAGCATTATTAGAAATAAACGTATTTACCTCGCCTTAATTTCTCATCGGATACAGTTGATTGGTTTGCTTCTTACCTTGATGGTCGTCGTCAACGAATCCGTAACGGTCAAGAGTATTCTGACTGGTATGACGTTGACGCTGGTGTTCCACAAGGTGGAATCCTATCACCTCTGCTTTTCTCTATTTTTATTAACCTACTTTCCTCCATTATTTCAAGTAGTTATCATTTTTATGCCGACGACCTTCAATTGTATTTCACAACTTCAGCCGATAACTTAAACCATGCTATCGACGTTCTCAATAATGATCTGTCTCAACTTCTCAAATGGTCCGATAGTTATGGCATCATGGTCAACTCTAAGAAATGTCAAGCTGTTGTAGTCGGCAGTTCGCGACAGCTTGCTAAGATTGATACATCTAAACTTCCTCCCCTCTCTTTTAATAATTGTATAATCCCCTTCTCTCCTGCAGTAAAGGATCTCGGAGTCATCATTGATTCTAATCTTAGTTGGCGGCCACATATTTGTGAAATTTCTCGTAAATTTTATGCTTCTCTCCACTCCATTCTCAGACTCAAAAACTTTCTACCTATCAAAACCAAAATTTCCCTCGTCAATTCTTTTCTACTCCCAATTATCTTTTACGCTGATATCTGTTTCATTGACCTTTCTGAAGAACTCTTAAACAAGCTTGACCGTCTATTAAACTCCTGTATCCGCTTCATCTTTAACCTTCGTAAATATGACCATGTATCTCAATATCGGGCCAAACTTCAATGGCTGCCTATTCGCGAGCGTAGGAATATTCGAACACTTTGTCTCCTTTTCTCTATTCTTAACGATACAAACTCACCAAGCTATCTTAAACCAAACTTTAAATTTCTCTCCGATACTCACGAACGGCAGCTTCGATCCTCGCAAAACTTGACACTTGCAATTCCATACCATAAAACTTCTTTCCTAGACAAGTCATTTGGTACCGTTGCAGTTCGCTTATGGAATGCGCTACCGATGGAAGTTAAGCAAGCCGAAAATAAAAATATTTTCAAACGACTTGTCCATAGACACTACCTAAGAGAGATCTATCCAGTTCTCAATTCTTAATTTCCTAGTAGATCCAATGGTATTATTATTACTATTTTTCTTTTACATATTCTTCATATTATTAAAAAAATGTATCTATGTACATATATTATTTGTTTATATATGTAATATATTGTATATGTATGTGTATATTATATACATATATATATATATATATATTGTAAATATGTATATCTAAATATCTATAATGTAGAATAAACATGTATATTATTTATATATATATCCTAAAATATTTATAATACATTCGGTTATTTTGTTTCTGCCGCACACCCACCGTTTTTCTTTCACGGCCAGGATGGCTGGTAGAGAATGCTATTTGGCATTAGGCCATTCCCTGTACTCTGATTTGTGCAAATGATTAAATAAATAAATAAATAAATATAATAAAATGTACCATAAATTATACTTAAACACACGCACAACGCACACACACACACCACCCGCAACACACATACACACACACACACACACACACACACACCACTAGTACACACACATTATAATATTTATATATATTATGTTCTAACGAAATATATTTTTAAATAAGTTTAAGAATGTTTGGAAGAGAAATAGTCTCCCCGAGACAGGGAATCCTAGTGGGGATCTATTGCTCAATCTCATACCTTGTTAATAAGTTTCTGCATAAATAAATAAATTATTATTATTAAATTATTATACCTAGGACTAACACATAGGCTACTTTTAACTTGATAATAGCGGGCAAAGCCGCGGAACAAGGCTAGTTAATTATATAAATCTTTAAAGGCTTATATAATCCCTATTTTATCAGTTTACATATCTCCTACTCTCTTGAAGCGAGGCGCTTAAAGAAGTTGTAATTTGTAACAACATATCGCTTTTTTTTTTAAAAGCATTAGCCATGCTAGGCAGGACTAAAGAAGCACATTTAGAAACATAAAACGCTTTCACACTCACAGCCCCACACTAAGTTCGATGACTTGTGTCGTGGTTGCCGGAAACATTCACATCACACACACAATCACAACCAGAAGAAAAAATATAATGGTATGTACACGTCTCTATAAGACGTTAATATATGTTTTATTTGCTACAGGCAAACGATTGACCAATATCTCACCTGATGGAAAGTGAAAATGTGGTCGACGATGGTGCACTTTTGCTTAGAAGACACAAGTTCACTCGTGACTTGAAGACTCTTAGATTGTACTTATTGTGAAACACTGATTTGGATAAGGAGTTCTACTCGTAGGATAATAAGAGAAGATTTTACTGTATGTTTTTTTTTAAGTATAATCTGGGTGTCTTCAAGTCTAGAGTGAATAGGTACCTTCTGGGCAAGAATGTTTCATCTTTGGCCGCATCGTCACTTTCCATCAGGTGAGATAGCGGTCAAATGCTTGCCTACCTAGTATAAAAAAAAAAGAATATTTTTGTCGCTTCACGCGAGCTTAAGTAGGCCCTATCTCTGGAGATGGGGATTGGTCGCGGGTTCAATCCCCGCCTCAAGCGATATTTTTTTTTTCTAAATTTACTACTTTACGTAATTTGATTTCGTAGAGACTAAGTACGAATGGTATATCCCTCTCTATAGCTGGTTTACTTTGAATCAATCAATAAGGAGTTCATTTCTTTGAATATTAACATTGTCTACATATCCAGCAACAGGCAACATAATATAAGCCATAACAAAAGAGTTTTTTTTTTCAAAATATTGCATCCATGATTCAAGTCATATTTGGTATAATCTGAATTTATTATAATTATAAATTAACGCGCGCCCACGTACAAATCCAAATTCTCCTTTTGTCCGGTAAATATTTGTTTTGAAAGTGAGAAATTCTGTCACATTATTTGTTCGGCCCAAATATGTGCATTCTGCGGACTTGTTGGTTCATAATTTAGTATGCAAGTACGGTGATCTTCATTCTACTTTTGTGGTCTTTATTTGCTTGGTTTCTGTCTAAAGTGACGGTGAATTGCGTGTGTAAAAGTTTAGAATTGTAAACAAGTTTGACTGGACTCAAAAAATCTGCGATTGGTTATTCGTCGAGCTTTAGTTTAGCTAAAATAAAAATAAAAAGATAACTTAAATCCTGTTATTGAAAATATAATGTTTTTTATTATTGTATGGTAAAAAATGAAGCATAAAAATATAAAACCGGAAAAGACATACCAAATATGTAACAGTTTTGACACGAATGCATAGACTTATAATATGCAATTATTTGGTCACTAACTATTAAAAGAGTAGTAATAAAAGTAATTGTTAGGCCAAGTAGAGATGTTAAGTTTCGGTTTGTTAAGAGATCAGGGGTCGTACACGTGGTCCCAGGGTGGTGCTAATCAGGTGTCATTCGAGAGGTGGTAGAGCATTTTGTGAATTGCTCGCCTGGCTTGCTACCAAAGTAGCTTACCACCATCAAGTTGAAAGTCTGCCGCCAAGCCAAATACGGTGTTCCGGCAGTTATCCTTGTGAGCCTGCGTATTCCAGGTCTAGTGTGTTTACCAGCTTCGATCACATCGTCACTTACCATCAGGTGAGATAGTGGTCAAACACTAGCCTGTCACAAATAAAAAAAAAAAAACTCAAAACTTCATGGAGCGATGTCGACTAAAAATACAATTTTACGTTTTGTTCGGTGGAGCCCAGTGAACTCAAAGTATTCATTCGTTCGTTTAAGAACAATAGCCGTGGAGTGGAGTGGTATAACCCTAAAGTATACTAGCTCCGTCCAGTATATACTGGACTTATATATAAAAGTACCGAGCAAGTATATATAAGTACCGAGCAACTCAATGTCAGGCTGAGAGAGGCCTTAAAATGAGCCTCTGACCGCAGAAAATGGCAGCAGCTAATCCATGGAAGAAAGGATCGAGATCGGGACCATCACAATGCCTAGCAATAAGCGTACTACTAAAGAAATCACAAGAATAAATTGGACTGCCACCAAACCCAGTGAAAACAAATCACGATGTACCGATTTGTTTTCAAATTGACACTTTAAATACATCCCATTCAGTTAATGATTTGAATTTCGAATAAATCTCACATAAGTACCGTTTAATAAATCTCATGTGCGCCTTCGTCCGAATAAGGGCCGAAGATGGTCGCTATTGGTATGCGCTGGAAAGTACTAATTGATGAAAACCGGTGTTTGGGTCATTTGGGCCCCGGCAGTTTGTGGTTACCGCAGTGTTTTGAGGTTGTTATGTTTCTTGTATCGCCCCGATAGGCTAGCGAAAGTGGTTGCTAGCATTTTGGAGATCAGAGACCAACTGACTGTAGGATTTTTATTGCTTACTAAATTTACTCCACAGCTTCATGTGCGTAAAAAATAGCATATGTTAATGTAAGTTATGCACATTTCATATCATCTCCATTCCATTTCTTTCATCCAATTTCAGTCGTTGAAATGTGAAGAGAAAACATGATACTTCCACAGAAACTTTTACATCCTACTAATATTATAAATGCGAAAGCTTGTGTGTGTGTGAATGTTTCTTACCACGTATATCCGTAACGAATAAACTGATTTTGATTAAATGTATTATGTGGTTAGTTTAGGTTCCAGAATAACACATAGGATACTTTTAACTTAATTAACGTGAGAGAAGCCACGGGGCACAACAAGTTCATAATATTATCCTGTCGCTTATTTTTTAATATAGCCTAACCTAGTGTGTCCCACAGCTGGGGAAAGGTCTTGCCCAGTTTGTCGAGTCCCTAACTAAAATACCTATCTATTATACAAGCAGCGCTATCAAAGTGAATAAACATTAAAAAATACCTTTCTGGGTGTCCGTGAAATCCGTGTTTCCTAACACATTCGTACAATCTTGGAATCTTCAAGTCGGGTGGTCATAAGTATTTTTAGGCTCCATAGACCGCATCGTCATTTAACACCAAAAAAAAAACAATTTCGCAATTATAATATTAGTGTGATATATGACTATTTTTAGTGATAAACCTGTCACACACATATTATAAATACAAAAGATTGTTATTATATAATTCGCTTAGGTTTACAGATTAAAGTACTAACGGTAAACTCCTTCATGATGATGACCAATGTTGATAATTTAAAAAAAGAAATCGCAACTGAAAGGCTCATGATGGTACATCAAAATGTGTAACCGCAGAAAGCATGCGTACAGTAATAACAGTAGTTGAACTAACAGAAGTTGTTACAAATACTATCCAATCCAACTACTACAGTCCACAAGAAATTTCGGATGTTGGTACATTTGCTACTTAAACACGCCCACACGATTGATTTGAAAATAATCGCATTTAGCTTATAATAATCTATATATTACACTCAAAAATTATCATTTTGGTTACATTTTATTTTGATTTACTTTTTTTCGATTGACTGAAATTAACACTTTGGCTACATTTTACAGCTGAGTTGAGCTCAGTTTTTACACCATATAATATTTTAAACAATAGATATATTTATTGAAAAAAAAGATAACACGGACAAAAATACATAAATTAACAAAATAAGATCTATATTTTTTTATAGACTTTATGCTTGATTGAAATACAATACGTATCTTATTTTATCAAACAGACAAATGTTGCATTTAATTGAAATGTAATATGTAATATGCTTATATAATTAAAATAAATCTAATCCAATTAAAGTCATAGTCAAGTCTTTTAAATATATTTAGAAGACAATTATGAAATTTTCCATAAAAGTGATCCTTCTCTAATAACAGCACAAAATTAAATAGTATTGGATTTATAGAAAGCTCGCGTACGAATGTAAATAGCTAGATATTTTACAACTTAGTAGTTTCACAGTCATGTTTGCATAAGAGTGATATCTGCTTCGCTAATATTAGCTCCTAAATTTACGTACAAATTTATCTGTAATTACTTGATAGTTACAAACAAACAAAACAAACGCATTCACACTCCCAGCCCCACACTAAGTTCAAAGACTTGTATCGTGGGTGCCGGAAACATTCACATCACACACACACACATTACACCCAGAACCAGAAGCACAAACATCCCTTGGGTAGGCATTTGTGCTCCAGCCGGGAATCGAACCCAGGACCCACGGCGTAGAGGGCGAACACCTGTCCACTGCGCCAACTGGGTCGTCAACTGGTCGTCTGGTTAGACAAACGTCAACTTAAATTGTTAACAATTCTCAATATTCACTTTAATCACATACATATATTTTTCCACAAAGTTTCCATACTGTCACTACTGTATCACAAGTGATTGATGCGCAAGCGCAGCAGCCGAAACAATCGGCCATTTTGCACAGAACGACTATAATTAATATATGTGGTCAAAAATTCGGACAAGTGTGTGTAGGGAGAAGGATTGGGAGTTTCAGTTTGAATTATTATAAATTGACTAGCTGCGCCCCGCGGTTTCACCCGCGTTGATAATGATGAAAAGTGATGATGATGATGATGATGAAAAATAGATGTTGGCCGATTCTCATAGATACCGGATAAGCACAAAAAATTTCATCAAAATCGGTCAAGCCGTTTCGGAGGAGTATGGCAACGAAAACTGTGACACGAGAATTTTATATATTAGATTTAAAGGACGGTAGGGTTGTCAACTTTTGTTTTAAATACTTTAGTGCAATTTTTTAGATGGACCATTTACATATAACTGCAACTAAACTATAAAATCCGAAACTTTGTTTAGGAGTGGGTGAAATCAGGTCTGCCTAAGCGGTTAAGATAGTGGTGAAATGCCTGTCAATTTCGTCAAAGCAAACGATAGCGGCTTATGTTTTATTTTAAGGAAAGAAGGGTCTTAAGGATTGGCAAAGAATAGGCCACAGGAACTTCATGATTAATGCAAATATAAATTACAACATTATTTTTTTGTGATGATATCATCACTTACTAGTAGATGAGATTGGATAAACGCTAGCTTATCACAGACAAAAAAAAATGATTTCACCAATATTATAACAACCAAAAGCTGGGTACAATTTCCTGTGATAATTAAACACAAGGAAAGTTAAAAAAAAAAAACAAATTCACCGCTTTATCTTCGAAACCTTGAGCGAATTTAAATAGTACCAATGAGAAAGCAACAGTTTTAAACAAAAAAAATTAGGTCGGTTTACGTGGAAAAAGTTTTGAGGTAACAAACATATAAACACGTAGAAAAAATAAATAATAACCTCATGTAAATCCGCTGCATACAATGTCCTAAACTCTAAGCTGGTTAAACACAGGCTAAAATATATGACACCCTCATTTTTGCAGTTTTAAAATCAGCCAAAAGTCACCGAAATCAACAACTAGAGAGCACACATAAAGATTAATTAAGAACTCTCCCAGAAATAGTATTTACTTCCAAGTTATCATTAGCACCATTTTTGACTTTAATCGGAGCATCAATTGGCATTTCGTTGAAGCCATAAGGAACCCCAAAAAGTATGATGGGCCCGTATAAAAGCCTCTCACGTAAGTTCTTTTTGAAGGAAAACCTATTAAATTTTATGAGTCTTTTCCATACTTGCTCTGCTCCAATTTTTTTGTGGAGCGTCGATGTGGCGGTACAGATTATGGAAGTGGCAGCGAAATTTCGTGTCTTCTTGTAAAATTCTAGACTTGCGTATTATTATCATGACTTCATGGAGAAACAAATTTGAGACTTGTTGAATAATGCTATTTTTTGCCATGGTGCATTAAGGTAGTGCAATAGGGAATAAAAATTCACATGGGAAATTTTAGTGTTTGAGTTAAAGTGGTGTAAATTGTATCTATGTTGTAAAATGAAGGTTAATTTTATTAATGAGGTCTTAAAATAAATTATTAATAGCGAACTAATTAACTTAATTAACGCGGGTAAAGCCGCGTGGCACGGCTAGTTTAATGTATAGGTAAGTTTATAGTTTGATTACCGTTAGGTGACAGATCTGCGTACTTGTATGTACGTTATGTTGCGGCTAATGCTTGATCTTTTCAATGATATTGGGCTAGACAAAACCTTAGAGTTCGCTATATAAACTGAATTTTACTAACTGAATTTTTCTTTTATATATTCAAACAAACAACTACTGATTGATGAACCACATCTTTTTGTGAAACTAACTGAAGCAAACTCTTAAGTCTTAACTCTTAAGCAATTTTATTCATGTAGGCTTTGTTATTATTACTCATTTTGGTGATGGAATATCCTATCTACAACTTTTTAATATGCACCTACTGCTACACTCAACAACAGTTTGTAATAACTTATTTAAAATTATTAATATACTCCCCACTAGCAACCGCTGAGTCACCCACGTCCGTAGGAGGATACCTCTTAAGTTTGACTCCCTACACGTGGTCTTCGGGTGGTGCTGATCAGGTGACATTTGAGAGGTGGTAGAGCATTTTGTGAGTTGCTCGCCTGGCTTGCTACCAAAGTAGCTTACCACCATCAAGTTGAAAGTCTGCCGCCAAGCCAAATACGGTGTTCCGGCAGTTATCCTTGAGAGCCTGCGTATTCCAGGTGTAGTGTGTTTACTAGCTTCGATCACATCGTCACTTACCATCAGGTGAGATAGTGGTCAAACACTAGCCTGTCACAAATAAAAAAAAAAAAAAAAAAACCGCATGCCACATCCAGTACTCTATATCTCGGATTCGCGCCGGCGGTTCAGACCACTGTGCGGCGATCTTGATTCTCGTAAAATTTTATGTCCCTCAGACAAAGAGAATTTTGTTAATTAACCGTACAGTCCAGACCAGTGTGCACTTTCTTACGTAGTGATAGATAATGCGCCCTTTTTGTATCACAAGTGCGATCTTAACGACCACAGCACATGTTTCAGATTATACAAATTTTGGGTGAAATGTTTTTGGTGTGCTTTATTTGCGATCCTTTTTGGGTTCTTATTCCAAAAACGAAGGAGTTGAGAAATGCTGTCAATTTGTAACCTTCGCCTTACTCGTATTGAAGGCTTGGACGATCCAATTGGCGCAGTGAGTAGGTCTCCGCCCTCTGCATCGTGGGTCCTTGGTTCGATTCCCGGCAGGAGTAAAAATTCCTTCCATATTATTGGATATTTGTGCTTCTCGTTCTGGGTGTTTTTTTATTATAATGTAGGCTTCTTCAGGTCAAGACTGAACAGGTATCTTCTAGGCAAGCATGTCCCACCGTCGACCGCATCGTCGCTTTGCATCCTGATCAGAATGCGGTCAAATTCTTGCCTACTAATCATAAAAAAATATCATTTCCGTATTTAACTCCATGAAGAAGCTCAGCTATAAATTCATAAATAATTAGGAAATGTTTTAGTCAGACAATGAACATTGCCATAAGAGTGTACAAACTCTTCCTTAACTCAAAGATCAGATTATTGAAATCACATATTTACAAGACAATAATTCACATCCCAGACACCTCTTTAGATCAACGCAATAAAGTCCACAATCGTAAACGTATATTGCACGTAGAGTTATTTAATTACAATACAAAATGTTTGCTCTACATAACCTTTATTCTTAGCGCATTAAAGTTTGAAGTTCCATAAATTTCTGGCAAATGTAATGTTGTTACTTAAAAGCACTAGAATGTGATGGAAAACAGTGTCAAAGGTTCCCCTATTTTGAGCTTATTCACACAGAAGTGTTTAATAAAGAGCGTATCAGGGCCTAGGTTACACCGTTCCGGGAATATAGCCGTGGGCAATGAGGTCCAGTCCTCCGCAGTACAGATGATAAACGTAGAAGCAAAACACTTCGAGTCATCTAAAGGTATATTTGGATGACATATTATAACAGTTTGTCTTATTGTTAGACTAGCTTTTTCCCGCGGTTTCGCTCGCGTTAAGAAGTATTATTTTAAATTGACAAAGTTTCATACAAACTTTCATCCCCTATTTTATCCCCTTGGGGGTAGAATTAATCAAAATCCTTTCTTAGCGGATGCCTACGTCATAACATCTACCTGCATTTCAAATTTCAGCCCGATCCGTCCAGTGGTTTGGGCTTTGCGTTGATAGATCACTATGTCAGTCATTCAGTCAGTTAGTCAGTCACCTTTGAGTTATATATATTTAGAAGATAGTAAAACGGGCATGGGGGCATTAACTCGTTCAATTCTTGCGCACACTCTTCAAAATATAAACGACAAAATACAGAAACTTCGACTTTACGTCAGTGACCGAAACCACAATTTTGATTCGACTACCTTATTGTCGATATGTTACTTAGTAATCTACCCTCTTCTAAGACCCCTACCCTCGGCAACCCTATAAAATAGTGTGGCCCATTTGCCGGTGTGCACTAGTAATGTACGGTTGTGCCTTTGTCCACGTCACTCTTTCTAATTATTGCATAATAATTCATTGTTAATCTGTTAAATTATTGAAATAAAAGTAAATCGAAAAGTTTACCTATAATTTTTTTAATTAAAAAAATTAATTAATTTTTAGATTACAATAAAACAATTAAATGTGCACGCCCCTCCACAAAAAAAAATACATTTAACACTCGACCGTTTGACAAATTTAGTGGAGGGGTGTGCACAATTAAAATGGTTCTACTCTACTTATATTTTTTAATGCTAGACCTTAACTACTGTGTCCCACTTTGCCGTCCCAGTGAAAGTAGGCTCATCTTCTGACCGCGGATAACCTTTGCCCATAACCTGTCGTTGATGTTATTGTAAGAGATACACCTATTAGTGCTCGCTATAAGATTGTCTCGATAGCACGGATAGCGGTATCGATTAGATCGATTTCTCGCATCGATGTTACGAATAGTTTTCTATGGTATGTTTGGATTTAATATGTTAAGTTAAAGTTATATTTATTTCACGTGCAGACATATCTAAATCAAATGTTCAAACATTTTATCGCATTTAGATCGATTTCTCGTATTGATTTATTTTTTATTTATACGCTACCTTTGTACGCTTATGTTTATAATGGTAATATAACGTATGTTTGTGTGTTATATTAATGCACAAGCTATAAACCTATGTTGCTATGTACATTTAATAACCTACATACATTTAATAATAACAATTTGTTTTTGAGTATTCTGAAAAGTAGTAAATAATAAAACATTATTAACATTAAAAATTTTTTTTTAATGCTAAATGATCCAAATACAATGTAGGAATATTTATTTAAATGGACAAATAAACGCTTAGGTAGGTAAACAGTTATTGAATCTATTAATACCTAGATATATGCAAATTTATAGAAATTGATCTGTATTTCAAATTACGTTCAGTTAGTTTAATTATTTTAAGTTTAATTATTACATACTATACAGTATGATTCGCTTAAATGTGAAAAATCCATAATTATTAATACTAGTTTTTAATGTAGTTATGTCTTAGTTTCGATTATTAGCTGAAGTATTTACTCAGATACTTTCGATCCCTCGTGGTAAACGGTTACTAGAAAATTATAATACAGCTACAAGACATCTCTAAACCGCCTTCCAGACATCTAATTGAAATAAAAACACTTATAAACGACTTATTTATTACCCTATCAAGTCATTACTTCTACAATTTTCAAATATCTCGAATACCGTAACGCACAGTATATATCAACATCAGTGTTACAGTTTTCTTTAAAATTACCCTTAGAATAACAACTTAGCGCAAACAAAAATGAATCTTATTTCTTTTTTACAAGGTTTGAATTTCAGGGTAGTTGAGAAGGGGTATAAATCAGCTTAAACATGTTGACAGTGACAATTTTGCAATTTAACTGTCAGTGTGATCTAGTCTCATTATATCAGGTGCAAAAACCTTGAGGGAAGCGGTTGTGCATAAATGGGATGCCGAAGAAAAAGTGTTGACGTAAATGAGGAATAGAAAAGGAATTAGATCACAAAAAAGCATTGAGGAAGTAGGATTATCTAGTTCTACAGTAATTTATAGGCAGCAAGATTCTTAGGCAAACTAGATTGTGACTGCAAATAGGGCAGATGGAAACATTCAAATAGGTATTTAATACAAAATAGTTTATTTTCCAAAAATACGCTAAAATATTGAGAGGTGGTAGAGCATTTTGTGAGTTGCTCGCCTGGATTGCTACCAAAGTAGCTTACCACCATCAAGTTGAAAGTCTGCCGCCAAGCCAAATACTGTGTTCCGGCAGTTATCCTTGAGAGCCTGCGTATTCCAGGTCTAGTGTGTTTACCAGCTTCGATCACATCGTCACTTACCATCAGGTGAGATAGTGGTCAAACACTAGCTTGTCACAAATAAAAAAAAAAAAAAAAAACGCTTATGTTATAATAATTATAACTATATATTGCTTTTTTTATTAGGATCTGTATGATGTATCTATATGTAAAAGTATCGTATCTTTTATCGTTGTTCTGACACGCGTGATGTCATGCACGAGTTCCGCCTGAAAATCAGTTACTAGATATTCGGGTAGGAGTGGGTACGTGCCCACTTACTTAGTTTTAGTCACTTACTTAGTCATGGCTTTACGCAGCGTTATATTGTTTATTTTGTTTAGTTTTATATGTTTTTTGTCTTGTTTTGTGTAAATAATATTGTAACTTTGCGGGTTCTCATGAACAAATTCATTTTTTCCTTTCATTCTTCAATGTCGAATGCGTTTCGGCGGCCTGAAAAATCTGATTTTTCAGGTGTCCTAGTGTAAGTACTAGTACTGCCTACTAGTCTATATGACAAGCAAGCAAGCAAGCTAAAAATCAACGCAGTCATAAAGCGACTGACCACAAGACAGACAATATTTGAATGTTGACTTAGTTTACTGGGCGCGGTTTTTGAAGCGACTATTGGGTATATCTAATATATAAAATTCTCGTGTCCCAGTTTTCGTTGCTATACTCCTCCGAAACGGCTTGACCGATTTTGATGAAATTTTTTGTGCTTATCCGGTATCTATGAGAATCGACCAACATCTATTTTTCATCATCATCACTTTTCATCATTATCAACGCAGGTGAAACCGCGGGGCGCAGCTAGTATGTATATATGTATATGTATAGATATGTGATCGAAAGCTGTGTGTTTGTTTTGTCATTTACCTATTTCGTTGCTTAAATCATTTTTTTACTAAGATGTTTTCTTTGATAAGCTAGCATTTAACCTTAATTTCGCCTGTCGACAAATCACATAATTACACTAACATTATTAAGGCGAAAGTTTGTGATTGTGTTTGTATGTTTGTTACTTCTTCACTTAAACGACTAGGCCAATTGTAATGACATTTGGTAAGGAGCTAACATCCTGTCATAACATAAAGTTAATGATTTTAGTTATTAAACTTACTAGCTGCGCACCGCGGTTTTACACGCGTAAGTCCCGGAAAAGGGTACCAGCTACCTCCACACAAAATTTCATCAAATATGGTCCAGCTGTTTGAGCGTGAAGAAGTAAAAAACATACAAACACGCGCTCAAACATTCGCTCTCTAAATTATGTTGACAAACGGTTCGCTTGTGGCTTGGTCCCACTTCAAATATACGCAGGAATAAGGAATTAAAATTAAGAGTCGCATTTATTCAAGACACAAGTTTGTTCGCATTAATTGTGTCCATACGATTGTAACTTTAAGCAAGTGTTAAATTAACTTAACGACGTGTTTTACAACTTAAGCACTGCAGCCGCACTTCAAGTTGAAATGTTGTGATCGTTTGCTTTATTTTGGGGATAATTAAGTTGTTAAGTCAGTGGCATTTTGCAGGATTAGGATGCTGTTTTAAGCTGAGATGTTTGAAATGCTAACTTAATTAAATTTCACAGTTTATATACAAATAACTTAAAAGTATTCAAATGTTTAAGGGGTACAATTAATTAAATATAGGACTTTTAAATTACCAATCACAAAAACTATATAATCATATATATGTATATATATATATATATATATATATATACTACTAGCCGTGCCCTGCGGCTTCGCTCGCGTTGATTAAGTTGAAATTTAAAAAGCCCATGTGTTAATCCTACAGGTAAAGATAATAATATGCACATTCCAAATCCGTTCAATCGTTGCATTATATATAAATTGTAATTTTTTATTGTAATTAAGGTTCACTAAACTTTAAAAAGAAAAAAATCTATATTTATTTTTGTTCTGCTCTAAACAAATGTTAGTCAGGTTAGTATCCTTATTCTCTTAGTAACGACGCAATCATTGCCGGAGGCTTCCGGCGCGCGTCCACATTCAAGTAGGTATTTAAATGAAGAAAAAAATCTTTCCACAACTTGGCATAATAATTATATCTATACCAATAAGGCAATAGGAGGCATTACATGTAAATAATCACACCTAGGAGAGACAAATTAACAATCCAGCAATTTGGCCCGTTGCCTTCTTTTCCCACCCAATACGCACTGCCACAGGATAAGTAAGGCAGTAAGATAAATCGGTAAGTAGTCGGTACAAATTACTATAAGCCTTAATTTTTAAAGGAAATTATAATTTAATAATAAAAACTGTTTTTTTTTATAAGTGACTAATAAAAACTGTTTTTTTTTACACCTGATGGAAAGTGACGATGTAGTCTAAGATCGAGGACACTTGCTCAGTAAATTACTATTCACTTTTCTTTTGAACACACCCAAATTGTGCCTTTCGGGATAACGACGTCGCCAAGGGCGTAACCCTCTAACATATCAGCTTAATCCTACTAATATTATTAATCCGAAAGCATCTGTGTAAGTGTGCAAGTGTAAGTATGTTTGTTCCCTCTTCACGCTTTAACGGCTGAACGGATTTGAATGCAATTCGAAATGTACATACATAATAGTGGGCGAAGCCTCGGGGCACGGCTAGTATTATAATATTCTATTTAATATAATGCTTAAAGATAACTTAATTTTGCAGCCGAGATACTCACATGTAATTTTTACACTTTTGATGTTTTAGTGATAAATAAGATCCATATCTAATGCAGGGATTCAAAAAATTTACAATTATTTTGAAACATTTTGCTGTATCAATATTATAAAGAAAATTAAGACTTGAACATTTATACATGTTTCTCACAAATACATTCTATTAATCGTTTATTTAATTGAGTCGACTTTTAATTTTATAAAAGGAAGATCTTTTTATTATAAATTGTTTAGTAAAATGACACGTCAAAATTTGTATCTGTATGAAAACACCTGTCATATTAAGTAAATTAAAAATAATACTACATAATTGTATTAGCTAAGATACAGTAGTTGAAATTGAGTTGCAAAGATAAAAAAATTAAAGTTTACTTTCTGATTTTTCACTGTGTCGGCTCCAGCTTTTTGCTCGTGACTTCGAGTGCGAAATAGTCAATTCAATTCCAATGTTCTGCAATAAGTATTAATCTAAGATCGCCGGTGTGGTCGACTGTGTATGGCATTAATTGCTTGGCTCCATTCTGTGCAGATTGATTGGGATGTGGGGACGCCTTTGGTGGTGTGGTTTATTGGACCTGGTTTTTACTACTATTTATAGTATTTATACTGCGAAATAAATGATTTTTAAAGGAATTATATGCTGCATTTGGTGCTGCAGCTTTCCAGCTTTTTACGACATAAAGAGTTTAAGCTTGTTTTTATAATACAACAAACAAATAAACTAGCTTGTTCTCTTCAGTCTACTAGTCAGTCAATAATTATAATTTTACAGCTATGTTCGATTTTCGTTAGATTCTACACTCCTGTTTTTCGACTGCGGACTCGTGGACACACCGTTTTGCAACACCAGTGTGACTACGAGTAATTTATTTTACTTGTGGTTACACTGTGGTATGACTAACGGTAAATTATCAAAACATAAGACTCGTAGTCATACTGCTAGTGTGGGGAAATAAAAATCAATTCAAAATTTGCTGTAGTGTGTAATGATACCAAAATCAAGTTCATTGGAATGATAGATACTAATTTTAACTATAAATATAAGGAATGAAATATATGTATGAAATAATAATGTGTAGTATAAAAAAAAGAAAATACCTACAATAATATGAATAATTTATTAATTGCGGTTAAAACAATAGATATTGTCTAAGGATGCCAATTAATAATTGTTGTGATTATTTTTTAAAGTCATAACTACTAATTTAGGATTTTTCTAACAGTAGATAGTATTTGCTAATACTTATATAATGAAAACCTAACATGACGTTGTTACGAAAATTATAATAAAACAAAATATATAGTCCAAAATTTCACAGATTTGTTCCGCCTACAGTAAGAAACGCATCTAATATGGTTTTTAATATATGACTATTATAAATTAATATTTTGATTCCGTTACGGATTAACAACTTATCAATTATTTAATTGAACTAAGGGATTAAACTGAATACAAATCACAATGTTGGTATTAATAATTTACCGTTAATTTGGAGTTCCCTAGGAGTACTACAAATTCTATCAAGTTTAATAACTGTCTTTGGTGCTTGGCGTTTTTTTTACTTGTAGGTAAATTTTGTCTAAATAATGCGTTGTCGTAGAAGTAATAGCCAGTCGTGCATTATAAAATGTACAACCACCACTGAAATATTGCAACAAAAGACTATTAATTATTTATATATATTAAAAGTTTAAAACCAAGTCTATATACCAATGAATCGAAAAACCCGACTGCGTAAGATGTGAAATTTTTTATTAATGTATATATATATATATATATATATATGTGTATTCAGGATCTCGAAAACGGCTCCAACGATTTTCATGAAAGTTACAGATTAGGGGTTTTTCGGCCCAAGGAATCAATTTATCAACGTTCCAGGTCCGAGAAAGTCTCGGTTCCCAAACTGCATTTGAAAAACCGGGTTTAAGAAACTATCAGCGCCATCTATTACGCCATGAACGATGTAAAAAACTGTTTCTACTCGTCACTAGATGGAGCTTTCTGAGGCTACAAATTCAAACACATTCTACCAAAAACATAAAACCGAGCAAAGCTCGGTCATCCGGATATTAACCTATTATGCGATAATATAAGAATTTCATCTCAGCTTTTAAAAATACTAAAAATTTAAGTGAGGATAGTTGCTTACTAACTTTAAGTCGTACATTTATACTACATTTTAGATCCTAAATAGAAATTCAAAATTAAAAATGATAAGAGATACCTGAAGATAATTTGAAAATTATCTTCAGGTATCTCTTTATATAGGTAATGATAACTGAAAAATAAAAAATAAAGCTGAAAAATTTCAATAAATCAGTTTTCAACTTTTATTTTTATTTTTCACAATATGGCGTCGGTTTTTTTTGCCACATTGATTTCCGATTACTTTCATGTCTATAATGAGACTCCAGAAATTAAGATTAAAAAGACACAAGATCGAATTGCCCGTTGGCTTAGTTAGGTGGGCGTTCGCCTTCTAAGCAGGGGTATACCAATCTTCGATGTAAACAATAGCATGTTGAAACTAATCGATCGATTATATTAATGACAAACTGCACAAGCTCTTTCTAGCGACTACCATAATAACACCTAGGTTAATAAAATGATGTATTAGAGATTAAGATTGTTTAAAAAAAAAACTAATGAAAAAAAATGCGCCGCTGAGTTTCTTGCCAGGTTCTTCTCGAGATGGCTGTAATTTTGCGAATCTGGCAATAGAATCATTAACTTTCATGAATGCCTCTTTGGGGCCCATGTGAATAAACAATTTTGATTTGATTTGATTTAATTTCATAATAAAATAATATTAACTGTGTATATGATCGAAAGACTAGCGTATAACCACAGAATTATAACTAAAATGACGCCTAAATAATTAGTACACGGATGACCGAGCTTTGCTCGGCTGAAATCACGGATAAAACAACGTTTTCTAAAATTGAAACCTAGCTAGATCGATTTATCGCCCCCGAAACCCCCTGCATACAAAATTTCATAAAAATCGTTGGAGCCGTTTCAGAGATCCTGATTACATATATATATATATATACAAGGATTGCTCGTTTTTAAAAGTATTAGATAGATAACAGAATTTCTGCGGCTCCGGGTCTTACGCAGGTCAAACCGCGGGGCGCAGTAGTTATTTATATTATAAATATATTTTTCAACCCAAAATCATAAATTTTGACTGAACCACGCATTTATTTTCCATTTCCTCTTCACCAACCTTTTTAATTTCGTGCATTGACCGTTCAAATCGAGATCAGCCGGTAAAAGCTCGTAAATTTAAATAAAACTTAAGATAAGCTGTTGTTACATTGAATTACGATTTATGAGTGCTAAAATCTTTGTATTAATAGTAATAAAGAGTTTACAACTTACCACGGTTTTATTTTGTGTTTATCTTAGGTGTTTTTTGTGTGTGTGAATGTGTTAAAAGATGTTACATCTCCAGTTTTGAGAGCACAAGCGACTGGGATAATAAAGTACTAGGATTGCAATATATGATATGGGTCCACGCGAATCTCTCAGGGAATTCTTTAAAGAAACAGGCATACTTACCATGCCTTCGCTTTACATCTTTGAAAATATTATGCATGTTCGCAAAAATATTAGTAAATATAAATTAAGAAGCGACGCACACAATCTTAATACTAGATATAAGCATAATAGAATTCCTAAAATCGTAACTGAATTACCACTGGGAAAGTTCAAATCTGTAATAAAACGGGCATTAATTAAGAAAGCTTATTATAAGACTACAGACTATATTAATGACAAGGATGCATGGAGGCAAACTGCACAGGCTCTTTCTAGCGACTACCATAATAACACCTAGGTTAAGAAAATTATGTATTAGAAATTAAGAATGTTTTTAAAAAAAAAATTAATGAAAAAAAATGCACCGCCGAGTTTCTTGCCAGGTTCTTCTCGAGATGGCTGTAATTTTCCGAATCTGGCAATAGATTCATTAACTTTCATGAGTGCCTCTTTGGGGCCCATGTGAACAAACGATTTTGATTTTGATTGATTGCGGTTTCTGTCGATTAACAGCGTTTTTAGAAACAATTCACTGTAACCACAAACCACCAGCTGATCTAAAGTCAACATTTAGCTCTGTCACATCTTCCTGAAACACAGAATGTTTTCCGCTTTGGAAACCGCGGTTGGCGCCGCGGCAACTTCGGCAGGGCACTGCAAACGGCGAAAATATGGAAACCTCGGCAGTGGTTACATATTTGAGCCGTTTGGTGTTGAGACACTGGCCCGTGGGGACCGGGAGCTCATTCTATTTTCAAAAACATATGTGATACATCAAATTGTTGGTACTTATTTGGCTCAACGTAGCATTGCAATTCAGAGAAGCAATGCAGCATGATGGAAACGCTACACACTGGTAGTGGGCTTTTAAAATTGAACTGCCCGTTAGATTAGTTGGACGCGCGTTCGCGTTCTAAGCAGAGGTATCGGTTCGATTCCTGGTGGGAACATAAGCTTTCTACACAAGAGAAATTTGTGTTTCTGGTTATGGTTGGGTGTATTTGATGTACATGATTTCGGCACCCACGACACAAGTTTTTAAACTGTGTGTCACACTTAGGGGCTGAGTGTGTGAAAGCGTATATGTTTACTTTACGTTCGCTGTCAATTACTTCCTGTCGCTTCTTGCTATTACGAGATTTACCTAGATTACTAGATTGACAAATGACATTTATCAGCATAAAAACTTGAGTGTAGTAGACTAGTATTATAGCAAAATATATGTGGAAGCAAAACATTTCGTGCGCATTGACGGAATGTGTACCATGAATTGCTTAGACTAAGCCAGAGAGCAGTTAAAAAGCAAAATAAAATGAACGTAGACAAAAAAAATATTATATCAAACATAATTTGACGCAAGCAAAGATTTAAAAAACCGACTTCACCGCTTTATCTTCGGAACCTTGCTCAAATTCAATGTATTAAACACGCATTATTAACGATAACTCAAAAACTACTAATCAGATCTTGATCCAATTTTAATGGGACCAAAGGGGAAGCAACAGATTCCAAACAAAAAAATACAAAATCGGTTCACGTGGAAAGAAATTATAAAGTACACATAAAAAAACAGTCAAATTGAGAATCCTTTTTTGTGACGTTGGTAGAAAACAAAAGCCTTGTCACAGCACAAACTTTGCCGTTAGATATTTATCATCGTACAAAGCGGGTCCGCATCACAGATTAATAATTGCCTATGTCCAATTCATTTACATTATTACGTGCATATACGCTCCATTCAGTCGTCAATTACAATAATTATCTTATCGGGATATTTTGTCCCTTAATAATTATTATGATGAGCCCATAGTAAGCTTACAATCCTACTAACATCTTCCTACATAATCCTACTAAAATTTGTATGTGTGTTAATGTTTTACCACGTATCTCCGTAACGAATAAACCGATTTTTATGAAATTTTGAATGTAAATAGTTTTAAGCTATTGCATAGCTTCTTTCGCGGGCCTTGAGCGTGGAGACTGAATCCAGAAATTCCGTAACAAAAATAACCTAACACCCCCCCACTCCGACCGGCACAGCGGTGATACTTTTTAATTTTGCCATCTATCGATGAATAGCAGAACTTTAAATTACTTTTTTGAAATATCACGCTTGTCTCTTTAGTTCAGCAACTCGCATCTAGGTGCCAGGAAAAAAAATACTGCATAAATAAAATAAATAAATAATTATAATTGCATAAGTTGATAATAAATGCTATGCAATAGCTTTACCGCGGCAGTCCCCGAGTGCCACACGTCTTTTTTTATTTTATGTTTGATAGGCTAACATTTGACCACAATCTCACCTGATGGAAAGCGATGATGTGGCTGAAGATGTAGCATGCCTGCCTAGAAGATACCTATTCACTCTTGACTTGAAGACTGCCAGATTATACCGCTCAGGAAACAAAGACGCGGGCAATGAGTTCCACTCCCTTGCAGTACGGATGTTAGATTAGATTCCGGAATAACACATAGGATACTTTTTAATGCGGGCAAAGCCACGGGACACGGATATTAGTTGTATAAATTTGGATGTGTATTGGATTATATTTGATTGTTAGTGTATTGGAGTGATATCGCGGGCAATGAGTTAGTGTATTTGGAACGCATCCGAAAATAGATTTTGTTTTTCTGTGCTGATGGCGTCTGTCGCACGATCTATTTAATTTTAATTCAATAAAATTCAATAAACGTATTTTATAATTAAAATTACGTTTAATTACCACAAACACGCAACATTTATTATTCCTTCTGTTATGATAAACATAGAAATTTCTTAATAGTTACTCGGCTGGCGCAGTGACACTTAGTGGAACTTGGCAGTGGAAACGCCACTGGTCATGGTCCCGCGCTATCTATCTTCAGTGATGGAGCAGATATACGTAAATGCGAGCACCTTTTTTACTAAAGCCTTCCCTATTAAATCCCTTTTACCTTTTTGCATATAAAGATGCATAATGCGTAAATTATAAATAAATTAATGAATAAAAATAAAAATAAAATAATAAATAAATTTATTGCAAAAATTACACATTACAACATAGAAACATATTTGCATCAAAATTTTACAAGTGATAGACAGACAAGGTTAGTCTATTGTGAAAACTGACCCTAGCAAACCAAGACTGAAACGGTCGCATCTATCAGTGCAGTTTAGGGCAATAGGAGTAGATTCAGCATGTGCTGCGAGTACATGCGTGCATGGACTCGCAGCGCTGTTTTTCAATCTACCCCAGTTCTCAGTTATGATGCTCGCCGAGGAAGTGTCACAAAGGCGGATTTACAAATTAATACATATAAAAAAAATAGAACAGTGACTCTTAAGTTACTAAACGTTTATTTATCTATATTGTACAAAAATACGATCACAAAATTAAAATAATTTCTGTACGTCAAGATCAAAAACCTTTTGTAGTTATGCAGTATTGGAGTGTACCAATAGGGCTGACATAGTCGCAAAGTGACTCAAAGCCCTTACAAAATATAGATAAAAAAAAAATAAAAAAAATTCAATAATTATTATATGAAAGAACAAAGGCAATGCGGGCTTAGGTACGTACTTGAAAGTATAATTAGTGTTTGAGTGACACTGTATTATATCGTGCTGGTTACGCAAGGTCCTAAACGCTTTCACTCACAGCCCAACACTAAATTCGATGACTTGTGACGTGGGTGCCGGAAATATTAACATCACACACGCACACACAATCACATCCAGAACCACAAACACAAATTTCCCTTGGACAGAAAATTTGTGTTACTGCCGGGAATCGAACCCGATACCCCCTGCTTAGAAGGCGATGTACCAACTAAGCCAACGGGCAGTTCAAATTGATGTTGTTTGCTTAAGATATTTTATTCCCGTTTATTTTTGAACGTTATGAATATTCTAAGAAGAAGGCGTTATTTATCAATTTATATAAATTTCGACAAATGTTTTTATTTATCAAGATCTTTTATTATTGCTGACTAAAACGGATACAAAGCCACGCGTTTAGGAGATATTCAAATTCATCAAAATTGGTCCAGTCGTTTGAGCGTGAAGAAGTAATAAACATACAAACACACTCACAAACTTTCACCTTGATAATATTAGTGTGATAAGCAAACATTTGACCAACCTATTTTGTTATTTTAATACTAGCCGTGCCCCGCGGCTTCGCCCGCTATTATCAAGTTAAAAAGTAGCCTATATGTTAATCCTAGGTATAATCTATGTACATTCCAAATTTCATCCAAATCCGTTCAACCGTTAAAGCGTGAAGAGGGAACAAACATACTTACACACTTACACACAAACTTTCGGATTTATAATATTAGTAGGATATTAGTAGGATTGGCAATAATTTGTTGTTAATAATTATTTTGTCTAAATTAATTAAATTGAATTGATTGATGATAGATTGAGCAGCATCATTTCATAATTATTTTTATACAGTATAGAAAGAAACAGCTGTAAATAAGCGTTGATGTGGTCGGGGTTGGTAAACACGCTGGGTTAATGGGACCTGGCCCTCAGTAGAACCATCAAAGCGGCCCAGACAGGCTGAATCGTCGGTAGATTGGTATCTGCAATAGGCGCTGTCCCGTGTAAACGTACCTACGCAGTATCCAGCAGTATTGCGTTTGTGGGGGCTACTATAGAACAATTACTCACTTGAAACTTTAAAATGTAAAAAAAAGTCAATAATTTAAAGCAAACAAAGCTTTAAAAGCCGACTTCACCGCTTCTATCATCAAAACCCTTGATCATATTAAATGAATTAAATACGCATAATTGAGGATAACTCAAGAACTACTGGTCACATCATTATCAAATTTAAATGGGACACTAACAAAAAATACAGTCGATTTAAAAAGGTCCTGTTTTTGAAGTCGGTTAAAAATTGTTTTTAGCGCGATTATGTTTCGTGATATAACCTAGCTTGGTGGGATACATTTTAGTGTGTAAGTGATGTGAATAAGTATAATGGGCAAGTCTTGCTGCTTTCTACGCTTAGGGTCCTGGGTTCGATTTTCCTTTCCAAGGGAAATTGGTAATGTAAGTATATCATTACCCCTATACAATTTTCTTCTTTATTTACTTTGCAATTAGAGTCTTTATCATGCCATAATATATTTATATTGCACTTGAGTTACCTATAAGCTAAATGCCTTGAAGGTAACTTGAGTCTGCTGTATCTTATCTTATCTTATCTTTCTTACTAATATTATAAATCCGAAAGTTTGTGTGTGTGTGTGTGTGTGAATGTTTGTTACGTATCTCCGTAATGAAAGAACCGATTTTGATGAAATTTAGAATATATTTAGTTCAACTCCGGAATAACACATAGGCTAATCCAATTTTCAAAAATCAACCCTTATTAGTGTGCTAAATAGGGTGGAAAAGTTTTTATGGAAATTTTTGTTCGCTTCGATTCATTCAAAACTCGGTACAAATAAACATTAAACTAAATAATGAAACACGTATATTTAATTTTTACACAACTACCCTTAGGTTATTTCTTGCTTCGATTTACTCAAAAATCGGTACAAATAACGGATTTACTAGATTTAGATTATGGACGAGACTGCGAATTCAAACAAATCCAAAATTATAAACCCTGAAAAAGTTCAACCACAACTTTTAACTCACGCGGGCGAAGCCGCGGGGCACAGCTAGTAGATATATATGATTATATTTTTTAATATGTTATCAGTTTTTTTAATAGCATAAGCCATGCAGAACTATTATCAGTAATTGTTCATAGTAACCCCAAACTCTCCCCAACGTTTGACAGTCGAGTTTAGGCATCGATATATCTGTCTCTAGCAAGTACTGAAAGCACTTATTTTAGCAATCGCGATCGAGTTGACTTCGGCTAGCTTTGAAGATTGTGGAAAGGGCTTGACTTTACATACCTACACTTGAACTTTTATGGACTGATCAGTCAATCATGAAAATATTTGTATGAATAGAGATATTTAAGATAAATTTCGTTTGTTTCGAGTTTCTCATGTTTTAACAGCTCTTTACAGGCTTGTATCGTGGGTGCCGGAAAATTCAAATCATACACCCAGAACCAGACACAAATTTCCCTTGAGGAGAAAACTTTTGCAAGCGCTATGATCATGAAGTAACTGGTTTAGTACGTTACGTCGTTTGGATAAATACAAGGGTTATGCCACCGCGCTCCACGGCTATTGTTCTCAAACGATTGAATGTCCATACTTTGTGTCCACTAGGCTCCACCGAACAAAAATTCAAATGATATTTTTAGTTGACATCGCTCCATGGAAATTTTAGTACTGTTAGCAAAAAAATTGTCGGATTGGGAATATATGTAGGTGACGCTGCGTTCGACATTCATACAATAATGTGGATGCTTTATTACAAAAAATATTTTGCTCTTAGTTACATGGTGTGAATTAGTAATGTTGTAGTTGTTAGTAACCTTTGAAGGAAACTTTTAAAGTGTCACTAATTGAATTTGTAAATCTTTCTAAAATTTAATATATGGGTTCCGGAGGAGCATTGTTTTAGCACCGTATATGTGTTCGTTTGTTCCGTCACAGTGTCCAAATTAATAAACTGAGTAACATTGAACACACCTCCAGTATATTTTTTATTGAAATGCAATAATAATTTTGTATATTGTTATACTGTAATTTTGCTCGCTTTATAAACATGGTAGTTACTTTTATTGTTATGAGTACAGTAAATTTTGGGAAGTGTTTATTGAAAGGGTTAACATTGACATTTATGTGTGATTTTAAGACTGCTTTAAGATTATATTGTAAATTTAATAAGTGATATAAAATCTTACTTCTTATAGATATGGAACACCTTTTATTTTTTTGCACAAATGAGTTTTTGATTACACATGGGAAAGCTAAGTTTTATTGTAATTTAGTTTTTTTTTATCTTTCGTGAATTTTAATTATATTTTTATATGAGAGTCTCTCGTGACCACGGCCGGTGCAACCCTACCGAAACGTCGAGGTTAGTCAAAATAATAATATTTTGAAAATAAAAGCGTGAGAAGACCCGGTTTTTTCATTTAAACATGATTGTAATTTGTAATAAATGGACTAATTAAAAACCCCTTTTAATATTTATGTATAATATTAAACATAGGCATTAATATATTAATATAGGCATCATCACTTTCAAACAGGTGAGATAGTGGTCAAACGCTTGCCTAATTAGCATAAAAAAAATAAAAAAATAGGCAACTGCACCATAATTTTTTTTTAAATGTGAGTATATACCATGTGCACCGATACAAGTGTTTTTTTTTTATAAAAATGGCGTGTCTTTACACGCGCAAATATGATTAACTTCCATGAGGGCCTTTCGGGGCCCGTAAGGTTTTTTATTGTAAGATGATTTAAAATTGCCTGCGTAGAATGAACCTTAAAGTAAGCGCTTTAAAGATCTACAAACAAAATTTCATCCGAATCTGTTATGTTATTCCAATACCTCAATTCAAACATACACACAGCCACACATCCATCATCACTTTCCATCAGGTGAGATCGTGGTCAAATGCTTGCCTATCGGGCATAAATAAATAATCCTACTAATATTATAAATCCGAAAGTTTGTATGTAAGTATGTCTGTTCCCTCTTCACGCTTTAACGGCTGAACGGATTTGGATGAAATTTGGAATGTACAGAGAATATACCTAGGATTAACACATAGGCTACTTTTTAACTTGATAATAGCGGGCGAAGCCGTGGGGCACGGCTAGTAATAAATAAAATCCTTCGATTCTGGTAGTTGTCATGGTGTGACATATTTGTAAGACTACAGTTATGCCATGTCAAGTGTTTTCTGCGATCTGTCAAATAGCTGGCACCAAGGCTGCCTATTAGTCAACAATGTAACAAAGTTTGAACTACACGTTGGCTTGGTTGGGTGAGCGCTCGTCTTCTAAGCAGGGTGTTATCGGGTTCGATTCCTGGCGGGAATACAAGTTTTCTCCCCAAGGAAAATTTGTGTTTCTGGTTCTGGTTGTGATTGTGATGTGTATGTTTCCGGCACCCACGGCACAAGTCACTGAACTTAGTGTAGAGCTGTGAGTGTGAAAGCGTTTATGTTAATCTTTTCTTTATTTATTTAAAAATGTTTAATTCTTGCAATAAAACCAACATTCTTATTTTAAAAATAAACGTTCATTAGCCATCAAAGCAAATTAACGGGCGACACGTTCGCCGCTTCCGATTAACACAATTAAAAATATAAGATAATACAAGTTGGAATCATTTAAACACGACTTTATTGACGATTCCATCGACGTATTACAAATTGGATCTTTTGGATGCTGTGTTAATATCGAGAAAGATTGTTTTTTGTTCAGTTTGTTGTGTGACAAGGATGTGGAGAAAAATTTGCAATCAAATGGCTTTGGAAGCCGTATCAAGGTATGTTTCATTATCCGCATGGCGTTGCCCGGGTAGATAAGCGCGCCGATTCAAAAAATTGGTGTAAAAATTTTTTTTTTTTTTTTATTTGTGACAGGCTAGTGTTTGAACACTATCTCACCTGATGGTAAGTGACGATGTGATCGAAGCTGGTAAACACACTAGACCTGGAATACGCAGGCTCTCAAGGATATCTGCCGGAACACCGTATTTGGCTTGGCGGCAGACTTTCAACTTGATGGTGGTAAGCTACTTTGGTAGCAAGCCAGGCAAGCAACTCACAAAATGCTCTACCACCTCTCAAATGTCACCTGATTAGCACCACCCGGGGACCACGTGTAGGGAGTCAGACTTAAGGGGTATCCTCCTACGGACGTGGGTGACTCAGCCCCCAAAAATTCAAACATAGTAACTGTTACACAACCTGTGACCCGTCGCCACACTAAGTTTCTACGCGTTAACGCGCTAGACTCATCTCGCAATTTCTTTTAGACTATTTGTCCAAATTATTTGCAGTGACCGACAAACTTAGTGCCGTGGGTCCTGGGTTCGATTCCCGGGAGGAATCCAATTTTTACAACCCTTGTAATTGTGTATGATACAAATACAATACAAATACAAAATAGTTTATTTTCCAAATAAACACTTTAGAAACATAGGTATCCTAGTTACTAACGGTCCCCGCACTAGAGCTTGCCTGTATGTGATGTAGGTAAGTGAGATGTGACATTATAATTATACGCATAATTCCAATCAGAACAAGAAACGTAAATCGGGAAATTCCCTTGCAGAGTAAATCTGTGTGCCCCTTGGATATTCAAAAGTAGGTAAGTAACCAACTAAGCCAGTGGCAGGCAAATAGCAAAGCTCAAAAATAAAAAAGGTTATGCATTCAATCGGTTATGTCTACTTTCCCAGTAAGTATAATCTGAAAGTCTTCAAGTCACGAGTGACCAGGTAGCTTTTACGCAAACATGCACCGTCTTCGACTGCATCGTCGCCTCCCATCAGATAGTGATCAAATGTTTGCCTAAACTGAATAAAGAAAGATTATCTACCAAATTCTAGCTGTTTCTTAAAAATATGGTATCACTTCTATTAGCTCTTACAAGACCACGTTAGAGGGAACATTTTTACGTAAAATTTTTCTTTCTCTCTCTTTTGTGATCTAGATCGTGCCTACAGAAATAAGATCACATATTTCTACTATGTTAATATTCTTAACCAAAAATATGAACAGTAAATTTTTATATTTTTTTTATTTTGCAACCAATTGCCTATATTTCCTAGACGTAAGTTACAAGCGCACAAACAAGCCACCGTGCTTATAGGCAACAGAAGTGCTCAAGCCCACTACCAGTGAATAGCGTTCCCATCATGCTGGCGGCATTGTTCCTCTGAATTTCAAGCCAAATAAGTTTTTAGCATTTTGATTACACGCCGCACTCAACGCTCTGTTTTTTTTTAAATAAAATGAGCTTGGTCCCTCTACGGGCCCAGTGTCTCAAAACCAAATATATGAATACTGTTATATTTTAACTGACGTTTTCATATTAAACTAACAATAGTTCTACGGAATAGAATGTAGGTCTATCAGGTCGTACGCAAATGTTTAGCATTCTATTACAGCAGTAGCAGAACCGATTGCTTCCTCCATAAATCATTGAGTGCTATTCAGTTCTCATGCGCATGCTCAGACGCTGTGTTGTTATTAAATTGCAATGCATTGTAGGTGCAGTAAGTTTCTAGAGATTTGCTACTACATTTAGAGCCTGTGGCACAACCTACGGAGAAATTTCCAGATAATTTATCTGGCACTTTTACACTTGGTAAAAATGTGAGTCAAAAAATTACAACTCTTTTCGTAAGTGTTCATTATTTCTGTGTTAGCTGTTTTTATAGCTATTTATCTTAATGTTTTGTTTGTAGTGTCAATAAAAAGGCATCTCATTCATTCATTTAATTAAATAAATTTATACGAATTGTTTCATTTTTTTATTTATTTGGCAGATATAGCTTTCAGGACATTGTGCTTTAAGCTTCATTGTAGCATGTTTATTTCACAACCACTACGCATAAACACTATAAAAATTTTCCGTGTATTTACAATTTTAAAATATGTTTTATTTACATATTGAGTTAATCTATTTATAACTTGATTTTATTTATATAGCATTAGCCATGCTAGGCAGAACTATAAAGCGATAATTTTTCCTTTCTAAATTTATCACTATAGTTCTGCCTAGCATGGCTAATGCTATATAAATAAAATCAATTGATTTGGGTAGACGTTATCGACACAACGTTGAGCTAACTGCAATGTTAGACTCGTTGGCTGTAGTAGTTTCTATAAATTGTTTCGGTAGATGACGTCACACGTCCCCGTAAGACGTTCATAATAAGGAAAGGTTAAATTCGTCGCTTCAGGTGGGGCTTGAGTAGCTCAGCGATTAGAGCAATAGGGCATGAGATCCTATGGCCGCGGGTTCAAATCCCGCCTCAAGCGATAATTTTTCCTTTCTAAATTTATCACTATAATATATTATAACGATTAAGAAAGAAATTTCTTCATGTGACCTATACAGATAGCTCCAGAGCATATGAATAAAATTCTACCCACGACAAAACTGCTCAAGTTTTCAAATATTTATTTTGATATGAAATGGAAATAATATATTAAATCTGATGAAATTGAATAAAATGTAAATAAATTAATTTAAATGTCATGGATGAAAATTTATTTTCAGCAATGTATTACCATAATCAATCAAATACAAAACCTGTTGTTTCTGATACAATCACAAATGCTTTTACAATTTAATGTGAACATTTAGTATCAAAGTTTATATGGATAAGCTATGACGCTGTTAAGTATTTATTTAAATCCTTTTATACTTAATCTATACATTTTATCAATATTTAATTTGTTAGACTTCCTACAGGAGAAATTGCAGTAACATAAGACCAATTAAATGGGAATAAATTGCCACCTCCCAAGTTGGTATCAATGAAAGTCCCGGCCCGTGAGAGGTCAATTTGTATTGGACCTGTAGAGTTATATTATACTAGCCGAGTCCCGCAGCTTTACCTGCGTTAATAAATGCTATGTATATTGGAAATTTCAGACAAATTAGTACTCAAATACCTATTTCCTACAGTGTAACTTCATTAATTAAGAACTTTTGATATTCACTTTCATTCCCAATTGCACCACCTTAAGGCACTTCTGGCAAAAAAATATTTAAATCTATTTTTTATATAAAATTAACTACTTAATACCAATTTTCATCTCTAAAAGTTCAAAAACAAAAATCTGTCATACACACGTTTTCAACTCATTTTACCCTCTTAGGGGTAGAATTTCCAACAATATTTTCGAAGTACACCTTTAACTACGAAGCAGTTAAGCAATTTTGGCTGTGCCTTGTTTTTAAGTCAGTCAAATTGCAAAGTCTCGGTCACCGACGTAAGATGGCAAGCTTATCGGTATTCTATCGCTTACATTTCACAAACCATCAAACGTCATCCATTTATACTCGACATGCCCCCAGTTCGCTCGAAGCATCGCTCGTTTCTACGTTCATCATCCGTAGAGCGAAGGTGTGGAACTCATTGCCTGCGTCTTTGTTACCCTAACGGTTATTATCTGGGAGTCTTCAAGTCTTAAGTGAATAGGTATCTTCTAGGCAAGCATGACACATCTTGAAATGTAATGTTGTTTCAGATTGGTCAAAAATCGGTTTAGTAGTTATTACTAATAAAATTTTACTTATAAGACGTTTTTTACTTATATACATAGGAAACAATAGATTCATACATTATAAAGTATTGGAAATAAAAATAATCGAGTAGAAATAAATCAATTAAACCTTTGCAACATTGTAATGTACATAATCAGAAAGAATGTTAAAGCTCCTAAGATTCATTAACAATTACTTGAAACTACAAACGGAAATACCCATCAAAGCATGATATCTTCATAGTTGGTACAAAAACTGGTTGGCTAATAACCCGTTCCAGGATAAATTATAAATATATATAAAGCCAGGAACAGAAGGTACCACAAGTAATGCGGACTGATCAATAGCTATCGTTTTGATATTTCCTAATATTTTAACTCTTACGTTTATGATTGCCTAGTACCTCAGAATACAGAAAGAACTGTATTCTGAGCCTAGTCCCTACTTTTATACCACACTAAAAACTTACTGACTAAATTATTACCTTCTTCTTGTTTATGTTTGCCTAGTACTTTACCAAATCTGAGTGATGTATTTCTGTCCATGAAAAAATTTTTATTAGTTTTTTTTTTGTGATTACCTAATATTTATTTTGTTTGAATCTAAACCATATATAAATCCACCTGAACACACACATTTTTTTATTAAACTCGTCCCTGCCATTTAAGAGCAGAAACTCGTACAGAAGAATGATTATATAAAGATAAATGTCGGATGACGTAACACACATAAAAAAACATTCGACTTGAGTACCTCCTCCTTTTTAGAGAAGTCGGTAAAAATACAATCATGTTCGGTTAATTTTAAATGCGGCCATTTTGACGTTCTTTTGTAACGTCGTTTGACTCCTTCCTCGATTTCCTTTAGGAAAGTGCTATCGTTGTCAAAAACGCGGCTAATGACGTCACGAATCTAGCCAATATTTTATGTTTAGCTATCTAAAATATCCCATACATTCTTATAATTTTTTATTCATTAAAATTCCAAATTAGAAAGCATTTAATTAAGAATACATTTATAAAAAACTGTAATTTTATACCTATCTATGAAAATTAAATATGCTAACACTTGACCTATTTAAATGACACGTTTATTCCTTTATAAATTCTAAATAGTGTATGTTTATAATTACATACCTGTAGGTATAACCTACCCTTTTCTTACTCTCATTTATCTCTGAAACGACTTGACCGAATACGAATATATTTTCAAAATTTTAATTCATTTTTTTAAATCATAGTTTGTAGTATCAAACACATTCACTAAACTCGAGCACATTGTATGACAACTTAGTATGTACTACCCTTACCCCACAGATAGATACAATACCCGTCATATTTATGTGTGTGGTATGTGGCATCACTTTGTTTCAAGGAAACGGTATTATCGACACTTCGACGTACTAATCTGTGGTATTGCTTTTATTGCGCGTGGTACAAGTTAAGAGCGTATAGAAGAAAATATTAAGTCGTATTATGTATTAAGGAATATTAACTCATGATGAGTTAATTTATTTCGCAGATACTGAGGACGACACGCTTTTTCATACTAGGAGCAATGATATGATGGCATCTAGCTAATAAAATATTATTATTTACCTTTTTACAGATCACAATTATCATTGATGGGGGCGGAAAGAAGGGGGGGAGGGTTGCTTTAGATTACTCACACACTACATACACTCATAACTTGAGCCTATCAAAAATAACTACCGAGCTAACAAAATGTCAAATACGAAACTATCATATATAAGCAGCAGTTTCAAAGATTTTTAAGACAAAACAAAATTATTTCTGTTTTAGTTAATTAAACCATTTAAAATAATATGGATAAAGCTGGCAATAGTAAGTTGGCATTAGCTAGACAAAGTTATACGAGTGTCACTTAGCCTGGTTTGGGGCCAGGAGGCCGATAGTGAAACTATTGTTCGCTACCAGTACTTAAACATTTCGATCTTGAATTATTTTGTATTTTTAGGCGAAAGTAAAGAAAATGCGTGTTTTAAGTTCTTGTATACTATAATTATTATTCTACTCCATGGTAATACATTTTAGTTTAGTAAAAAATACATCAATCAATTAATCGAACGATTAATTAATTGATCGAGGATGATAAAACAGATTTATTTTACGGAATTCTAATTTGTATCTCCAATATATTTTCAAGATATTGTTCAAAAGAAGATTCTGGCAAATCTTTTTGGTTTTATAAATGAACCCAAGAAATGCACAAAGCTTATGATTTGCTCCACCAACCATCTCGCAAAGATGAATGGTATACATTTATGAATGCGTTTTTCTCACATGCCCGCTCTCGGAGTTATGTGTTCAAGCAAAAAAGGCTTTCCAATTAAGAAGATATACTGTCCCATTACTCGATCGGGGTCCTATCTCTGATCATTTAATTCATATCTCACGTAGTTTTAACAGCGAGGTTTATTACAGCTTTTTGTCGCATCTCTTTCTTTCGCGTTAATCAGAGGGAGATAGAAACCGAGATTTGTTACGTGCTAATTCTATGGTGTCCTGTACATTGTTAGGTGTCTTTAATTAGTTCTATTACGCAATATATGAGGCATAAAATGAAGGCTTAAGATAGTGCTGGACTTCTTTCCTTTCAGTACAAGTTTTTGTTGTTCATTCGATACAAAACTGTGGGTATTTTAATCCCATTAGCTTCGAAAGGACCTTCATAATAGTATAATATAATAGGTACAGATTTTTCGTACCTAATATTTTTTATTTTGAGTATACTTTTTATTATGAGAGTAGATAATCTCAAAATAACATGTAAACTTCAAGTAGTCGAGACTCTTACTTCAAAAAGGTCTTTTTTCCATTTGATTTGCATTCGATTATCTTTAATTGCCATTAATATTGTTTTTTAATCATGGAACTTTTGATAATTAATAATAATAATGTTATATATTTAAAAAAAAACGAAATTCGCTAACAACAATTTTACAATGGTTCGATTATATTCTGCTATTAATATTGTATGTATTGTCTATGTAGTTTAAACAACAGCAGTATTTTTTTTTATTCACTTCAATCATTTTATCGTTCTATTTTCGTTTATATTTTCATCCAAAGGTAGTCTAGAAGAAATAGCTCTTAGCGTTAAAACCGCCCATCGTACCTATCTTCATTAGTTTCTCTGTAAGCTATATTTATATTTTGATATCAGTAAGGAGTTATTAAATGGTATTGTATTGTAGAGCGGTAAATAAAATGTATGATTTGTAATTTTTTTTTATCCTCGATAGGCAAGCTTTTGACCACTATCTCACCTGGTGGAAAGTGAAGATTTGATTAATTAAATAATCGATCGTTATATACTAACTAATAAAAATAAAAAAGTTTACCAACGAGATTAGAAAGGAGACCGATATTTCCTAATAATCCGACGCCCGCCTTCAAAATATCATTAAAGCACATTTTTCCGTACTCATACATTATCTATTGATAGTCTAATAAGGCCTAGGCCGATAAATAATACACATAGCTCTGCGGCACGCAACTGTAATAAATAACACGACGAATATACCGATAAACATCTATTTTTACGATTATTTAATTGATGTCATTAACGTCTATAGTATTGATTACGATTTATTGCTTTTAGATTTTGTGAGACGAGATTTAGAGCTGTAGTCTAAAGCCTGGGGCTTAATTTGAAGAGCTACTACTTTCGCGAATGTTGATAGTTTGAAAATATGTTCTTTATGTGCGAAATCCGGCAGCTTGTAAAGATTTGATGGTTTAGATAGTGAATTCAAATAGGTTTTATAATTAGTTTAAATTTTAGTAGTTATTTGATGTTGTAGGTATAATGGTTTCCATGTATTGAATTTTGATCATGGTTTATCTTTCTGATTTGCGTGACGATTTTAGCAGCGAATAAATTTGTTACGTTTTTAGGCTTCCGTACCCAAAAGGTAAAAACGGGACTCTATTACTGAGACTTCGCTGTCCGTCCATCCGTCCGTCCGTCTGTCACTCAGGCTGTATCTCAAGAACGGTGATAGCTAGATAGTTGAAATTTTCACAGATGATGTATTTCTATTGCCGCTGTAACAACAAATACTAAAAATAAAATAAAATAAATATTTAAGGGGGCTCCCCTACAACAAACTTATTTTTTATAGATAATGATACGGAACCCTTGGTGTGCGAGTCCGACTCGCACTTTTTATTTCAACTAAGTAGTAAAGTTATTGTACTACTAGCTGCACCTCATGGTTTTCCCGTGTAAGTCCTGAACTCACGGGAATGCCGGGATAAAAAGTAACCTATGTGTTAATTCAAGATGTTGGGCTCCTTACCAAAATTGGTCCCGCCGTTTGAGCGTGAAGAAGTAACAAAAATACAAACACGCTCACATACTTTCGCCTTTATAATATTACTGTGATATAAGGTTTATCGAATGCATTTTTTTTAAGAATAATGTTATAGTTAACTATATTTTTTTCCTTTTTTGTTTGCTACTTACATTGAATATAATATTTACGACCTAATTTTACCTGGTCGGCGCAGTGGACAGGTGTCCGCCCTCTGCGCCGTGGGTCCTGGGTTCGATTCCCGGCAAGAGCACAAATTCCTTCCCAAGGGTTATTTGTGCTTCTGGTTCTGGGTGTAATGTGTGTGGGATTTGAATGTTTCCGGCACCCATGATACAAGTCTTTGAACTTAGTGTGGGGTTGTGAGTGTGAAAGCGTTTGTTTGTTTGTTTGTTAAAAAAAAAATAAAAAAAAAATGTCTTGACATAAATAAATTTATTTTGTTTATTAATGTTTATCAACATCTGTTGTTTAAAACATGTAGAATATATCATCCTACTCTTTATGTTAATTAAAAGTAAAAGTGTTTTTAATTCGAATCGACTTCAGGAATCAGCAGCCTCCGTGTGTGAAGATACCTTGTCTGAGTTTGTATAGACATAGTTTATTTCATCCAATATAGAAAAATCTATACGAAACTGTATTCCAGCAGCTATATTTGAGAAACAGTTCCTATTACTCTTACAGAACATAATAAACAATAAAAACCGGCCAAATGCGAGTGGTACTCGCGTACGAAGGGTTCCGTACCATTATCATTATTATTTTATTTAAATTAATTATATTAAAAGAGAACATAAAACTAAATATTCTGTGAATAGTTAAACCGACTACCTGTCACCGTTATTAGTATCGAGCAAGAAACGGTAAAAAATCAAGTTTGTTTTATGGGGGCTCCCCTTAAATATTTATTTGATTTTATTTTTAGTATTTTTTTGTTATAGCGGCAATAGAAATACATTATCTGTGAAAATTTCAACTGTCTATCTATCACCGTTCTTGAGATACAGCCTGGTGACAGACGGACGGTCGGACGGACAGTGAAGTCTCAGTAATAGGGTCCCGTTTATACCCTTTGGGTACGGAACCCTAAAAATCACACCCAGATTTTCCATTGCGAAAAAACTTGAGTTCGCATCGAGAATCAAACCCGATACCCGCTGCGTAGAATGCAACCTTGAACCAAATTTCATCAGCAATCAGTAAATTATATTAATAATAAATTTCCGACAGAACTCACAACTAACTTTTCCTTACAAACAATAAATTAAAGCAATCGTCCAGCTAAATTCTTTTCACTCGTTCTCATACAGCAGAGGCATTGAGTGAACTAGAAAATTGCTGAGAAATAACTTGAGTCCCTTTGAAATATCACTTTTGTCGGTAAATATATCACTCAATGCAGCTACTGACTTCAACACCACAGACAACTAAATTGCTATAGTTTCCGCACTAAATAAAATATATGCTGCTAAGGTTGCTCGTCCATTGAAGCTGAGTTAAATCATATACATAGGTTTATTAGGCATGAGCATGGCTTATAGCAGCAAAAATGTTATTTTTGATCATATTTGCAAGATCATCCAAGATATCCTTAATTGAATGGCAGGAGCACCGTGAGTTTTCTGTAAGTCTGCTTGAGTAGGCCTAATACTCTTGTAACTCATTATTTCTAATTTTTAATGGTGATATTCGCCTGACGCTTTGTCTCATTTTGCGCCAAAAATTGTTCGAATTATTTTTTATTTATGTGTATTTTTTATGGGTCTATATTAAGGTGAGTAGGCATAACGTTTTTAGGAGTAATGATAATTTACCATAACAACTAAACGCATAATAATATAACTAACGCTGTTTTCGCATAAATTTACTAGCATAACCATATAGCATAAAGATAACTTAGCATAATAAAAACTCACAGCCCCGCAATATACTATATACAGAAGGTTTTTCTGGCGCTTCGTTGGCCGCTGCCGCGCACGCTTCGCACGTCGTCGTACCTTTTGATGACTGCCCTAGCCTAAATTATAAGCGAAATTTTACTAAGTCCTTTTTCCTCAGTGCCCCCTTTATACTAGATAGGCAAGCTGACTTTTGATTGCTACCTCACTTCTGATTAAAAGAGACAATACGGCTGAAGATGGGATACAAAAATTAAATGTTTGCCTAAAAGACCTACCTATTCACTCTAGAATTGAAGACACCCAGATTATACCGTTCGGGGAACAAAGACGCAGGCAACGAGTTCAACTTTGCTTAACGGATGTTAAACGTAAAAGCGAAAAGCTTCGAGCAAACTGGAGGTATGTCCACTATAAATAGATGACGTTTGTCAGTTTGTCTGATTTTACATGGAATAAAAGGGCATGTAGGAGAATTTTATCATGTAATTCCTGAGCACACTCTCCAAAATGTAAGCGATAGAATACCGACTGGCTGGCTTATCTATATATACATATATATATATTTATATATATATTTTTATTCTTCAAAAAATCTTAGATATTACACTTATTCTATGACACTTAGGAATTGGTTCACGACGTCAGCAACAGTAATTATTACAGTGACCACTGTATCTCACACTAGGCAATCCTGTGTTGTGAGATTCAGGTTCTTCCAACTAAAATTACTTAACGTAAGCAAGAACATAAGAAATGAATTAATTGAATATAATAGTTGGTAGGTAGGATTTTATTTCCAATTAACTATAAATAGAGTGTACTTAGTTAATGGGCAATGGAATAATAAATAGTTTACATAATACATTACATGACACCGTGTTATATTTTATCGTGTTTAAATGAATCTTCTAAAAATACCCACTATTACTTAAAAATAAAATATGTATAAATAGTTAATATCTAATATATAAAATTCTCGTGTCACAGTTTTCGTTGCCATACTCCTCCGAAACGGCTTGACCGATTTTGATGAAATTTTTTGTGCTTATCCGGTATCTATGAGAATCGGCCAACATCTATTTTTCATCATCATCATCATCACTCTTCATCATTATCAACGCGGGTGAAACCGCGGGGCGCAGCTAGTATATATATATATGTATAAAATACAGTTGGGTTAGACTCCATTTATAACTCAAAAACAGTTGAATCGATTTTTATGATCATTGATTTGTTGTATTTGTCTTCAGCCCGGATATCAGACTTTTAAAACATTGAAATACTCACGAAAAATATATATATATTTATTTTATACATTTTGTGTGCTTTTTCTAATTTTGAACAGGATCTGTCGAACTTAGTAAAGTACTAGGCAAACATAAACATGAAAGAGGTAAAACACTTTTACTTTACTTTGCATTGCAACGCATGCCGGGTACCTACAGCAAGTATTAAATAAATCTTTAGACTTGATAAGTACGTAACGATTTATCACCCCCTTTAAAACACTTTTAATTCCTAGCTACACTGTAATGATGATTAACTAGCATCGCTCCTTCATTTAACATAAACAGAACTTTTTTCTGCCCACATTTACATAATGAGTCGCTCGCAACTGTACTGAATTCTTTTCCATTTCCTCACTAATTTTACTACCGACCTTGCTGTCTATTGAATAAGGATTGTTTTCGCATGTCAGTTTATTCCATAAAACTATTCTGCTACAATTATTTAGAGGTCCGTCTAGATAAATAACGAGGTATCAGAACACTGCGCGGATCCTTGGAAGTGTCCATTCTATGCTCCTTAAGGTTTTGCGGACAAATTGTTCCCATTCAATGGGCATATGGAGTCAGCGATTATTGGACATAGAGTTGGGTATTATGGTTTTACCGGATAACTACAATATTGTAGTGCTAGGTAAAAAAAACCAGTTGAAGCAAAAGGAGTAATCGTCTAATTTTGATTTAATATATTAAGACGCGATGCAAATGTAATTTAATATACAAATTTAAACAATATTTAATTAAGGATATATAATCTGAAAAAATGATGGAAACTTGAATAAACATGAATGGTGAAACTATTCTCGATATTTTTTTTTCTTTTTTTTAAATTGGGTTTCGAAACATTGTCGACTTAATGATAACGAGTTTTCTAATCACGAATAAAAAAAAATACTTAACTTTCTTTAGATGATGGAAAAAGGCACTATTTAGATAAATAGAATAGATATATATCCGCTTTATTGAACACCTTAAAATAAAAATGAACACAAATAGGAATAACAGTAAATAATTATGTCAGTGTAAAAATTGGCGGTCTCGCGGTATTACAAACAATAAATTAAAGCAATCGTCCAGCTAAATTCTTTTCACTCGTTCTCATACAGCAGAGGCATTGAGTGAACTAGAAAATTGCTGAGAAATAACTTGAGTCCCTTTGAAATATCACTTTTGTCGGTAAATATATCACTCAATGCAGCTACTGACTTCAACACCACAGACAACTAAATTGCTATAGTTTCCGCACTAAATAAAATATATGCTGCTAAGGTTGCTCGTCCATTGAAGCTGAGTTAAATCATATACATAGGTTTATTAGGCATGAGCATGGCTTATAGCAGCAAAAATGTTATTTTTGATCATATTTGCAAGATCATCCAAGATATCCTTAATTGAATGGCAGGAGCACCGTGAGTTTTCTGTAAGTCTGCTTGAGTAGGCCTAATACTCTTGTAACTCATTATTTCTAATTTTTAATGGTGATATTCGCCTGACGCTTTGTCTCATTTTGCGCCAAAAATTGTTCGAATTATTTTTTATTTATGTGTATTTTTTATGGGTCTATATTAAGGTGAGTAGGCATAACGTTTTTAGGAGTAATGATAATTTACCATAACAACTAAACGCATAATAATATAACTAACGCTGTTTTCGCATAAATTTACTAGCATAACCATATAGCATAAAGATAACTTAGCATAATAAAAACTCACAGCCCCGCAATATACTATATACAGAAGGTTTTTCTGGCGCTTCGTTGGCCGCTGCCGCGCACGCTTCGCACGTCGTCGTACCTTTTGATGACTGCCCTAGCCTAAATTATAAGCGAAATTTTACTAAGTCCTTTTTCCTCAGTGCCCCCTTTATACTAGATAGGCAAGCTGACTTTTGATTGCTACCTCACTTCTGATTAAAAGAGACAATACGGCTGAAGATGGGATACAAAAATTAAATGTTTGCCTAAAAGACCTACCTATTCACTCTAGAATTGAAGACACCCAGATTATACCGTTCGGGGAACAAAGACGCAGGCAACGAGTTCAACTTTGCTTAACGGATGTTAAACGTAAAAGCGAAAAGCTTCGAGCAAACTGGAGGTATGTCCACTATAAATAGATGACGTTTGTCAGTTTGTCTGATTTTACATGGAATAAAAGGGCATGTAGGAGAATTTTATCATGTAATTCCTGAGCACACTCTCCAAAATGTAAGCGATAGAATACCGACTGGCTGGCTTATCTATATATACATATATATATATTTATATATATATTTTTATTCTTCAAAAAATCTTAGATATTACACTTATTCTATGACACTTAGGAATTGGTTCACGACGTCAGCAACAGTAATTATTACAGTGACCACTGTATCTCACACTAGGCAATCCTGTGTTGTGAGATTCAGGTTCTTCCAACTAAAATTACTTAACGTAAGCAAGAACATAAGAAATGAATTAATTGAATATAATAGTTGGTAGGTAGGATTTTATTTCCAATTAACTATAAATAGAGTGTACTTAGTTAATGGGCAATGGAATAATAAATAGTTTACATAATACATTACATGACACCGTGTTATATTTTATCGTGTTTAAATGAATCTTCTAAAAATACCCACTATTACTTAAAAATAAAATATATATAAATAGTTAATATCTAATATATAAAATTCTCGTGTCACAGTTTTCGTTGCCACACTCCTCCGAAACGGCTTGACCGATTTTGATGAAATTTTTTGTGCTTATCCGGTATCTATGAGAATCGGCCAACATCTATTTTTCATCATCATCATCATCACTCTTCATCATTATCAACGCGGGTGAAACCGCGGGGCGCAGCTAGTATATATATATATGTATAAAATACAGTTGGGTTAGACTCCATTTATAACTCAAAAACAGTTGAATCGATTTTTATGATCATTGATTTGTTGTATTTGTCTTCAGCCCGGATATCAGACTTTTAAAACATTGAAATACTCACGAAAAATATATATATATTTATTTTATACATTTTGTGTGCTTTTTCTAATTTTGAACAGGATCTGTCGAACTTAGTAAAGTACTAGGCAAACATAAACATGAAAGAGGTAAAACACGTTTTCTTTACTTTGCATTGCAACGCTTGCCGGGTACCTACAGCAAGTATTAAATAAATCTTTAGACTTGATAAGTACGTAACGATTTATCACCCCCTTTAAAACACTTTTAATTCCTAGCTACACTGTAATGATGATTAACTAGCATCGCTCCTTCATTTAACATAAACAGAACTTTTTTCTGCCCACATTTACATAATGAGTCGCTTGCAACTGTACTGAATTCTTTTCCATTTCCTCACTAATTTTACTACCGACCTTGCTGTCTATTTAATAAGGATTATTTTCGCATGTCAGTTTAATCTATAAAACTATTCTGCTACAATTATTTAGAGGTCCGTCTAGATAAATAACGAGGTATCAGAACACTGCGCGGATCCTTGGAAGTGTCCATTCTATGCTCCTTAAGGTTTTGCGGACAAATTGTTCCCATTCAATGGGCATATGGAGTCAGCGATTATTGGAGTTAGAGTTGGGTATTATGGTTAAGCCGGATATCTACAATATACTTGTCAAAATAATGAAGTGTTGTTATGTAGTATGACACCCAAACCAGTTTGCGTGTAAATAGCCCATCACTTAAGAAATAATATTTTTAATGATAGCGGTAGGTTAATTTTGGAATTAAATTTCGGCAAAAATCAATAGGGATACACGGATCAATTTACAGTGTTTATTTAAGCTCACGTACCTTGAACGGCATCGAAACCGCCTCCGGAGCACCAAAATAGGAATTACAGCAAACTATGTGTGCCTAAGCGCAACCTTTGGATGTATAACAACCTTAGTTATAGTATTATCTAGTATCTATCTAATAATTCCTAGTATAATAATAAATCTATTTTATAGTAAATTTGTATAATTTACTATAAAATACACGCAAAACGATTTCTCATAATTTATTACACGAGATATTGCGACGTGGATTAAACGTATTATGTAGTTGATTAGATGGAGTAAACTAAAAACAGAACGGCTTCACTTTAAAAACAAATGCAACATTTTCGTTTAGTTAACTATACCTAGCCTTGTTAATTTATTTTATTTAAGATAGGCAAATTTTGACCGCCATCTCACCTGATGGTAAGTGACGATGCGGTCGACGATGGAGCACGTTTTCCTAGAAGATGCGACTTAAAGACTCCCATATGGTATTTATCAGGGAACACAGACTCAGGTAAGGAATTCCATTCTTTTGCAGTTGAATGCATGTAGAGGCAAAACGCTTCGTCCGCATTTGTAGAATATCTACCATAAAGCGACACCGGCTTACGAGTCTGTCTCGATGTTCGATAATAGAATGGACAGTTAAAAATTGAAATAATATTTAAGTAAATATACGATATTTACATCCTTAAGCGGATCATATCTCGCCACCAGGTGAAGTTGGCACAACATAAAGAATGGATTCTTCACTTACTAGTATGATCTCATGTTAGAAGTATATGGCATAATATATAAATATGTAGAATATCGGCTTCGAACGTTGAATTTTAAAGAATAACATTGCTATTTAGCGACTGCAAAACTTTTTGTTTAGAAAGAAGAAGAAAGAAAGAAAGAAAATAGAAAGAAAGAAAGAAAATAATTTATTTGTGACTTAGCAAGATAGATAGAAGAACAATAAAAATACTATTATAAGATATACATTATTATACATATAATTGAAAGTCACAAATCGGCCCCAACTCAGGCATAATGCAGGCAGATGACCAGCGCCGATCTTCCATTGGAGCCGTTCGGTGAAATCACGGCATTGGCATACACACAATACGCGAACACAACAATAAACAACTAAACACATTTTACAAATAATTCAAACATAACATATAGGTACCAGTTTCTAAATTACACACTGATTTGGCAGCACACTTCTATCAATCTATATTGCACTCGTATCATGTTTTAGTGTTTCCTCTTGTTTCTGATGTGCAATTATAAAGATTTTTAGTTTAAGTCTAAAACTGTTAACATTATGCAGGTTCCTCAGTGGTCCGGCCAATCCAAAACTGTCCAGAAACGCCGGATACAACTGACAAGAGCAAGCATTTTCTTCTCTAATTGGGACTCCTCCGGTATTTGTTTAATGAACATTGTTTTCTAGTTCTGGAAGCGGTTGAATGGCGAGATTATTTAGACAATGATTACTCGTTCGTGATTCATTTGGCTCCATAATGAGCCTTTGTCGGCAGGAAATAAGTTATTTTTTAAACTAGGGCTTCACTAATTTGTCACGAAAAGAACCGTTATTAGCTGCAATATACATCCAACAATGAACCTTGGTGCTCCAAAATGGTGCTCTATGAAAAAAAACATAAACAAATACCATTAAGATGGATGATAGAAGACTAAAATTCATTAAAAAAAAATAATTAAAAAAACGTTTTGCAACTATCTCACCCGATGCGTGATGTGGTTACTACGCTAGGTAGAATAGGCGCTCTCAGCCCAACACTAAGGGCTTCAAGCTTGTGTCGCTAACTTCAAGGGCTTGTGTCGTGAGTGCCGGAAATATTCACATCATACACACTATCACACCCAGAACCAGAAACACTAATTTCCCTTGAGGAGAAAACTTGCGTTCCTGCGAGGAATCAAACCGATACCCCCCATGTTTAAAAACGCTGGGGACTTGCTCTCAAATGTAGCTGCTGGAACACCATTAGCTATTTGGTGAGGTATTTTTGTCGATGAGGTTGAAAATAAAGTAATCTATCTATGTCTATGTTTCGGTCTGCCACCTGCGCCGACTACCTCGTTATGGAGCCAAATTAACATTACACAAATGATCATATTTCTAAACCTCTTCTTAACGACTAGATCGATTTTGATGTTTTTATTTAATTCTGTTCAGGTGGATTCAAAAATGGCTTTGAAATCGAAAACAAAAATTAGAAAAAATATGGACAGGAATACGTCCCTCTGAATTGGTAACGTACTAGGCAAACATGAATGCATGGAGGCAAACTGCACAAGCGCTTTCTAGCGACTACCATAATAACACCTAGGTTAGTAAAATTATAGATTTTGTTAAAAAAAAATAATGAAAAAAATGCGCCGCCGAGTTTCTTGCCTTCTTCTCGAGATGGCTGTAATTTTGCGAATCTGGCAATAGAATCATTAACTTTCATGAGTGCCTCTTTGGGGCCCATGTGAATAAACGATTTTGATTTTGATTTTAAACACGAAGGAGGTAACAATTTGGTTAATAAGTTATAGGTATGACATTAAAGTACTAGGCAACCATAAACGTGGAAGAGGTGAAACAATTTTTCTTCTTTACTTGGCAACGAATGCCGGCTACAGCTAGTATTCATATTCTTATCTAACTATGGTTAAAGAAGATAGAATAATTTAAGGTGGTATAAGTACCACTACTTACAAAGTTGATTCACAGCCTTACAAAATCATTAAATCTCCCAGAACACGTTATACAAATAAACACACAAATGATCGCCGATAATCTCACCACCTGTAAGTCCAACAACCCACTAACTCACCCACATATCATTACATAAAACCCTTTACTACTAATGACAGAAATCATTTAGCGCACTGCACATAACTTGAACTTGAATACTTGAACATAACTTGATAGAACATAACATGCGCGGACATAAATTGAAATGCGATATTGACATAAATATGAGCGCGTCCATACGTGACGACATGCAATGTCGAACGATGTTATCGCGCAGTCGCAACGTGTGGATGAGGCCTTATTTATTAGTCTGATATTAATTGCTAATTTGTTGAGATGTAAATGCAGGGCTCGATGGGATGTACTCAGGGTTTTATTAGGGGGGATACAAAATAGCACTGTGAACCTCACCAATACTTACCAAATAGTTGAGTCATGTAGTAGTGGTATAGGTCAAACGCTAGTTTATAAGTTAAAAAAAGCTTTAAAATATAAGAGGTAAGAATCATAATAATCCCATCAAAATTGAGATTTATTTAAGAAAAAAACTGATTAATTACATGATGATAGCCTCATTGGTAAGCTTCCTGCCTATGGTTTACCTACTGATTTATGCATTTGGATTTCTGACTTCTTGAGGGAACGATCGATTCGAGTAGTTGTTGACGGCTGCTCGTCTGATTTAATGGCAATTAATGCCGGGGTACCTCAAGGATCAGTTCTTTCGGCAACGTTTTTTTTGCTTCACATTAATGATCTGCTTAAGCCCGGTATCTTTGGGTATGCAGACGATAGCACTGTTGTCGAAAGATACATATCCAATGCACGAGTCGGTGAGGTACAAGTCCAGTCACAAAGAGAGGAAATGATAGGTCGATTAAACTCGAGCTTGTTGGCCGTGGCCGATTGGGGCGAAGCCAACTTGGTTCGCTTTAATGCGTCCAAAACTCAGGCGTGTCTTTTATCCGCTAAACGGAGACCTTTTAACCTATCTCCGACGTTCCAAAATGTACCAATACCGATAGCTAATAAACTTGAGCTTCTTGGCGTCACCTTATCGTCGAACCTTAACTTTGGTACCTACATCGAAGCCAGAGCTCAGCTGGCCGCTAAGAAACTCGGTATCCTCGCAAAGGTTAGGCAGTACTTCACACCGGGGCAGCTTCTTAATTTCTATCAAGCTCAAGTCCGATCGTGTATGGAGTACTGCGGCCACCTGTGGGATGGATCTGCTAAGTACCAGCTTGAAGATCTTGAGTCCATCGACCGGCGAGCTAAAAGGCTCATTGGCGATGATAAGCTAGTCGAGTCTAGGTTGCAGAGTCTTGGTCATCGACGTAAGGTCGCAAGCTTATCGGTATTCTACCGTTTGTATTTTGGAGAGTGTGCGCAGGAATTGCATGATTTAATTCCCTCTTGCCCTTTTTACCATCTAACAACAAGACAGACTATCAAACGTCATCCTTATATGGTTGACGTACCTCCGGTTCGCTCGTAGCGTTTTGCTTCTACGTTTATTATCCGTACAGCGAGGGAGTGGAACTCATTGCCTGCGTCTTTGTTTCCCGAACAGTACAATCTGGGTGTCTTCAAGTCGAGAGTGAATAGGTATCTTCTAGGCAAGCATGTCACATCTTCGGCCGCATCTTCACTTCCCATCAGGTGAGATAGTGGTCAAATGCTTGCCTATATACAATAAAAAAAAAAAAAAAAAGTGAAAATTTAGATTGGCAAAAAAAAATTAATTTTTAAATATTGTGCAATTTTTTAGGTATAATCAATTAGTATTAGGAATAAAAAGATAACCAATTGTTCACTAGAAATTGTTTGAAATTAAAAACATGTGATTAAATGGTTTTAGACGCGCTTTCGAAGGTAAAAGGTTGTCTGAACGCTGTTATAATATATGTACGTTATAGTAAGTTGCTATATATTTATTGTTTTTATTAAAAATATAAATATGCATGTATATAGATAACGGTTATACCTGGTACAGATCGCTTTACTATTAGGTATATGTTCTGACACTTTACGACGAAAAAAAAAACCTAAATGTCACACCAAGCGATTTTAAATTATAAGTTAAAACAAGTTCGTTTATAATTTTTTTAGATAGTAATAAAATGGCAAAAATAAATATTGCATAACAATCTATTAACTAGCATATTAATAAAAACTTGTCTTTCCCCCTGGCGTTTTTAGTCCGTCCCTGGTTAGAAATGTAGCAAGTTATGGTTTGTTCGTAAGTTTATTGGATTATTCGTTAAAATAATGTTTCTAGGTTATAAACTTATTTGCCAACGGTATTTATAGAAGATAAGGTATTTACGTTTGTAATTATAATAAATTTAGTTACATATATTAAAGTAACACCTACACAAAAAACTGCATATATTACTAGATATAAAATAATTAAACGCAAGCAAAGCTTAAAGAAAAACCGACTTCACCGCTTTATCATCGGAACATTCCAAAATCCACCAGCTTTCAAATGAAGAAAGAATCATTTAAATCGGCTCACAACGAAAACAGTTGTGAGGTAACTTTTGAAGTCAGGTAAACCAGAACATCGTCAAAGTACGCATTATTCGTCACAAAATAGACATTATTGACGATATTTCAAGAACTACTGATCAGATCTTGATCAAATTTAAATGGGACCAATTAGATAGCAACATCTTTCAAACTAATAAAAAAAATTCGAAATCGGTTCACGTGGAGAGAAGTTATGAGGTAACACACATAAAAAAAAAAACACTCGACTTGAGTACCTCCTTCTTTTTTGGGAAGTCGGTAAAAACAGTTGATATCTTAACTGCTTTTATATAAATACTCCAATTTTTTTTTGTTATTGAGATGAGAGACGTGTACGTCGCCTGATGGTAAGCGTCATGCTTGCCGATGACAGTTCAGTGGCACCCAGAGTTTTGAACCTATATATAGGTCAAAATTCTGCGCAACAAAGCACTGCGCTCTTCACCCCGAGATATTAGATGTTAAACCTCTTTAAGCCCTTCAATTGCACTGGGAACATGCCCATGCCCTTCAATCAGGAAAACAGTAATGTTTGCACAGTTGAATGTTATGGTATAGACCCAGGCGGACTCTGCAAAAGAGTCCTACCACATAACTAATACCACTATATTATAATATAATATGTCCATTTTAAATTAATATGGACATAAATATTACCAGTTCATTGTTACATCGTAGAAACTATACTTCTTTGCTACCTTTCAATTTGAATATGATCTGTATAGAATTTATATCAATATAGATTTGAACTGGCCATTGGCTTGGTTGGGTGGACAATCACCGCCTAAGCTGGGGTATCGGGTTCGATTCCCGGCGGGAACACAAGTTTTCTCCCCAAGGAAAATTTGTTTTTCCGGTTCTGGTTGTGATTGTGTGTGTGATGTAAATGTTTCCGGCACCCACGACACAAGTCTTCGAATTTAGTGTGACTGTAAGTGTGAAAGCGTTTATGTTTATAGATATTAAAATTTCTTATACCGAAAATATAGTACCTACTGTAGCAGGAAAATTCGTATAAAGCTGTACGATCCGGCTATTTTTAAACCCGACGCAAAAAGAAGAGTTATAAATTAAACCGCTATGTGTGTGTGTCTGTGGCACCGAACGTCTTGAACGGGTGAACGTTGCGGTTTTTTTGTTTGGAAAGGTGAATTGATCGAAGAGTTTTTATCTATGTTTGGGGCAAATCGGTGAAGCCGTTCAGATATTATCGGGGTATTATCAAAACTTTGTTTATATAAATAAATTTGTGTAAAGTCTTAATTAAAAACACCAATTGCTACACTCAACTTTCGATTAAACAAGTATGCTAAAATTCGCAGAAGGACTTAACCAAAAGAAACTGATTAAAAACGTACCAAATCCATGACACAAATTGACTTCTCCGCAACAACATCCGCAACCAGAAATCCATAGTTAAAAAACCCGACCATTTTTCAAAAATCACCCAATTTACACGTCTTTTAATCAAAATACTTGCCCACCTTATCTGGATAATTATAGGCAAATTGCCAGCAATGGCAACACCTTAACAAGGTAGGGTTGAGGAAGCTTTTTATTGTACGCAATCACAGTAAAGATGCAGTAGTTCTACTTCAGCAAATACCATGTACCTATTTATTGCAGAAATCGCTCTATTAAGTTTTACGTTGCGTAAGGTGCATGACAATCGAGCGTTGCGTTACCAATCGATTAAACTATTACAAAGTACATATGAAAGAGAATCTACGACAACGATACGATTTTTTTTACTATTGTTTGGCCTTGCTTTTTGGCGTGCCAAATAGACTTTAGTCATCAAGCGTGCTTCATCGTCGACCGCATCGTTACTTAATATCCGATGAAATAGTGGTCAAATGTTTGCCTATCACAGATAAATATATTTTGGTTGTTTACCGCCCGTTGGCTTAGTTGAGTGCGCCTTCTAAACAGCGGGTATCCGGTTTGATTCCTTGTGGTCTCCCCAAGGGAAATTAGTGTTTCTGGCTATGGGTGTGGTTTTGTTTGTGATGTGAATGTTTTTAATACCCATGACATAAGCCCGTGGTGTTGCCAGCTGTGTCGGGACCTCATGGTGTCAGCTACCTCCATACCACATTTCATCAAAATTAGTCCAGCCGTTTGAGCGTGAAGAAGCAACAAACATACAAACACACTCACAAACTTTGGCCTTAATAATATTAGTGTGAAGTGTGATTGGTAGATTATTTAATGATGTCAACCCTTGTAGCAACGATAAAAGACAACATTCCATTCAATAGCTAGTTGAACTACTGCATTTGTTTACTGTGTCGAGACTACTTAACGGCCGCCTATGACACTGTCACGTAATAGGACTAGAATGGTACCACCAAACATGGTGATGTCTAGTTACAGTTGCACGAAAGGTCGAGGTGCTAATCGTTAAATGATTCCGGTGTTATAAAACACGACGTAGTAGGATTAGATAAATGAGTGCCATTAACATTTACTGGTCTTTACTTTGTCGGCTAGGGATCGCTAATTCCAATTCTAGTAGTAGATTTATTGAGTACGGTATATCTTTGCTTTTACTTAAGTTAATGTAATTTCGAGCTTGATTTTTGAGTAGAAGTGGTTCTCTAGTTGATGAAATTGTTTTGGATATTTTATGTAATGTGTGTGTGAAGTGAATGTTTCCGGAACCCGCGATACAAGTCTTTGAACTTAGTGTGGGGCTGTGAGTGTTAATTCCTCTGTTTGTTTGTTTTTTATATTTTAATGTTGTTTCGTTTATTATTATTAATTTTCACTTCGTAACCAAATATGATTAAATGTTTTATGTCTACTCAATGCGGCATTTTCCAAAACTATCAAACAAGTTTTCATCAAAATCAGACACTACGCAGTTTTTCAATTATAAGCTTATTACAATATTTGGTTTTAGGTGCGATAAACTTATATTTTTGTGAAAATATAAATAAATCTAATAACGAAATTAGGATAACTAGTAACTTTTAAGGACGAACTCGTGTGGCAGATACATGTCTTGTAATGAAATTTAGTGAGGCATCTTTTAGGCAAGCATGTTTCATCATCGACCTCATCGTCACTTTGCATTAGGTGAGATAGTGATCAAATGCTTGCATATCTATAAAAAACATATAAGTACAACAAGCGTTGATGAATAACTGAGAACGTGTATCATAACTTATAAAAAGTTATTTTAAGAATATTTGAGACATATCACGTGCGATAAACTTATATTTTTGCTGTGCATAGAAAACTAAATAAGTCCTTATAACGCAATTTGTATAACTTGTAACTTTAAAGAACGAACGCGTTTGGCTAATGTAAGCTGTACATTACGAAGTACATTATACCTAGGTTCAGTACCTAGGTTATTAAATTTAGTGAATAGACATCTTATAGGCAAGCTTGCTTCATCGTAACTTGCCATCAAATAAAATAGTGGTCAAATGCTTGCATATCTGTCACAAAATAATTGAAATACAAGCGTTGATAACTTACCGTAACTGTGAACGTGCATCATAACTTATAAAAAGTTATTTTAAATTATACAAAATACTTTAAGTAAAATTATATACAACTTAAATTAAACAGTCAAACCCGCAGCGTCCAAATAGATTAATTGTAATTCATTAATATTCAAAGCATTTAAGTAAATGTTCATTACGGTGTGATAATTTTTAAAACATTAATTCAAACCTTCACATATTTTTAGGTGTTAAAATACGCAAAATATGCCGATTCTCATTATTGTATCATAAAATGTGCTTATTATCTTATTTTAAAATAATTATTTATATGTGAGACAAGGTTTGTTTATACAAATATGGGCTTTCACAAAAATAATTATGCTTTTGAATTGCTTAATTAAGACCAAAAGTTATGATTAAGTGTTTCCTATTAAAATTTTCGATTATTGGAATGTTTTTATGAAATATTGTAGAAAAAAGCTCACACTGTGAGTGTTTTTTATGTCTTAATGGGTTACAATAAATATAATTTTAAAATAATTTTGTAACGGAAAATATCCAATAACAGTTATATATTTACCCATTAGACATTTTAATTACTATGATTTAAAGTAGTTTGTTGGTAAGTTTTTAATATTTAACCTGGTCGAGATAAAACTGTTAGGAAAAAAATGGGGCAGACTTTTTGCCAACAGTACAAAGACGAAACAAATAAATTTTTATGAAATACTTTGTTTTATTTCTCTTATTCTTGAACAAGCCGTGCCCCGCGGTTTCGCCCGCTATTATCAAGTTTAAAAAGTAGCCTATGTGTTAATACTAAATCTAAGCTACACTTACATTCCAAATGTCATCCAAATCCGTTCATCCGCTAAAGCGTGAAAAGGGAACAAACATACTTTACACACAAACTTCCAGATTTATAATATTAGTAGGTTAGGATGACACCTAGTTTAAATAACATTATTCAAGATTTTTCTTACTATCATCTTATTTGTCCTTTAAGAATGTATTTATATTAATCCTACTGTCGTGACTTTATTAATTTGATGTGATTTATACTAACTAATAAAAGAAGTTAAATTGTTATTTTAGTTTGTTGGCAGATATTGTAGATACGTGGTTGACCGGAAGGGCTATCCACCAATCACGAGGTGCCTTCTAGTTGATGGCAGCACCGTTCAGCGCGTGATTGGACGAGGACTCTGCCTATCGCAGGCAGCTGTCGGCCAATCATAGCAGACTTCGGTTTGACATTTTCTGTGGAAGAAGGCGGAAATGGGCGAACAGTCTCGTTGTGGCAGCAAAAGGAATAAGACGTCTGATCAAAAGTTTAGTCAGTTATAATCAAGCGTAATGTAACAAGTGTAATGTGAAATTGTATGTAGCTGGAAAGATCCAATTAAACAAGTGTACAAAGTGTCTTGTTATTATTCACTTCATATCAGCAGCGGGATAGAACCGAGGTATGTAAATTTACCTTTTCTTTTTATGATCATGCCCACGTTTTGTATAATTTGACAAGTGATTTTTCTTTTCCTATATCCACAAAAAAATATTTGTATCTCTGAAGTAGTGAGATTTAGTGACCATGACTAATCGGTGTGAATTCTAGTTTATATGATAACTATCACTGAAATTTTTGACATAATTAACGCCTTATTTAGCTTGAGTTTAAATGAAATGATAAACTACCGACATATATGTTTTAGTATAATATTAAATTGGATTTTTGATAGATTTTAATTTTGTTTTGAAGCATGGGTCGGTCGAAATGATTTTGAGTCTATCCGCCCGCGCTAGTTCATTTGATAACTGTATTTTTGCCGAGTTCGATTTTTAAAGAAGACGTGTACCTACTACCCTCTGATATCAGTGTTTGATACTACCGATGATGATAAGAATAATAATTTGTGAGATCGGACTTATGAATATATATGAAACATAATTATTGTTCAAATGTTACCACATTATTTAATTGCATAAAAATCAAAGTAGAAACGGTAACGCAAGAATAAAGTTATATCCAGAAAAAAAAAAGCCTGTTAAAAAGCAATGATTCATAAGTCGGTCAAGTGTTCGTAAAGCTATTTTATTCTAAAATTCATTATATTATTATGGTCATAATATTATTCCTTACTTCATATAGATGCGTACAAAGTACATATTTAACAACTATTCTTATAATTTATATAAAAATGAGGAGATTAGTATAAGAAGTTAGTAAATTTTGCACGCCATTTTGGCGAGATGAAAATACAAATCTCTTATGTAGATACGACAGAGGAAGAATGTTCATCATGACATGAAATGACATGTGCCAATTAGGGACCGACAGTAATCATCTCGGTTAAACATGAGACAGCAAAGCGACGTATGGTTATGTATGCCATACTGAGTGACATATGGTTATGTGTGCCATACTGAGTGACTTATGGTTATGTGTGCCATACTGAGGGAGTTATGGTTATGTGTGCCATATCGAGGGACTTATGGTTGTGTGTGCCTTACTGAGGGACTTATGGTTATGTGTACCATACTGACTGAATTATGGTTATGTGTGCCATATTGAATGACTTATGGTTATGTGTGCCATACTGATTAGCTTATGGTTGATTGCCATATCGAAAGGTAGTGGTCATGTGTGCCTTACTGATTACCTCATGGCTATATATGCCATATTGAAGGACAAGGTTAAGTGCTCCATTATAATAACTTGTTAAATTATGTGTGCCGTTTAACTATGAATAACTTAAGGCCCAGTGTGCCGCTGTCTGCCAAGTGACCTGTAAGTAAATCCTTGGTAAGAATTAAAATGGGATACTACCACGAATTTTAAAATGTTAATTATTTAATTCTCAAATTCATTATCCGATTCATGATCGTCTTAATTATAATAGCAATAAATAAATAAAAAGAATATTGCTAATTAAGCAATTAAACTTTTGTTCCGACAAATAAGTATTTTTTATTTAGTAAATTGATAAAATGAAGTGTTCACATCTGTGCTAACGGTTACTTCATTCATAATGACTGTATTGATCACAAGATTATTAACTAATATTTATTTTGTTTTCTATGAGGAAATGAGCTTCAATGATCCTGAAAACCCTGATACTAAATACAAGCCGAGTTGAGGACGATAGCGGGTATAAAAGCTGTGTACAAACTGGATGAACCATGGAGAACATAGATGTAAAGGGATAACTGATGGAGCCAAATGAGATTCCTTTTATACATTCCGTTACTGCATTAATTTTAAATTTTATTGACTATGTATGCTATCAATTATTTTAAAATGTGGCTACCCACCCACGTGGGTTAGTATATTGCTTAGTTTTGGGCACTTATCGCATAAATAGTGAAATAGGCTGTATTTATAACTAGTTTTTCATACAAGTCTGTAAAGAAATTGGTATTCTTGCATACTTGTGTATTTTTGGGAAATGTAATACGAGTTCGCAAGATTATCAATATATATAATTTGGGAATTGATGTATGTACTTATATAGTTTTAATACTAGATGTAGGTATAATATAGCGGTGAGCGCGTTTAGATTGAGCGGAACGGACAGGTCATTTATGGCAGATTGAGTATTATGGCAGAAATCCTAGGGTTGTGAATAAACTACCAGCGTGAGGATTTATATCAGTGGTAAAGGGTGTGTTAATTTGATAGGCTCGTTGAAAGGTCGATAATTATATATGTGGCGTGTATGCGCGGGGGCAAACTGCGCGAGCGCTTTGTGGTGGCCGTGAGGTATAGATTAGGGAATGTATTATTTTTATTGGTTGTATATAAATTGTTGGAAAAAAAATATAGAGGAAGATGTATTATGTATTATCTACTGAGTTACTATCGTGTCCTTCACGAGATGACTGTGAATTTGGGAAATTGGTTATTAGTCATTGCCTTTTCGTGGGTGAATCTGCGGGATGTGTGTGTGGGGTGAGTGAACAATGTTGATGTTAATTAAGTTAAATTAATGTAATTCCGACGTTGAGACCAAAAACAATAGTCCATGGCGCCATTTACACAAAGAAAAAAATAACATATGTCAATTATCCGACAATCAGACTCACATTACAGTTTTTACCAACGTTAACATATTCACGGAAGTTGTTGCTAATATTATAGTATTCATTAGCTGGGGTGGATGGGGTAGTTCCTGGCAGGGGGAAATGCACAATACACCCCAAGCGGGACGTCAGTGCAGGCCTTAACGCCCCCATATTGAATAAGAATGAATAAGAATATAGTATTCATTATTTCCATAATTTAAAATCAATGTGACTCCCACACTATGCGGATCTGTGTTGTGGAAGAAAGCCACTTTTGATATACATGGTTTACGTATTTTACATAAGAACAATAAACATAGATTGAAGCTTCAGTAAATAGGCAGAAATTCTAAAGAATACTACAGATATGTACCACTGTACCAAATTTTATAATCGCAGCATGATTATATCTTTAATGGACTCGTTTTGAACTAGTCAATTGCCCCGAAATGAGATCTCGCGCCGATATTTTGCCTAAGGAAGAAAAATTTGAGGATAATTATTTATGGATTTCTTCTTGATAGTAGTTGTTAGATTTTTATATAATCTCATTAAATTGGATGATGTAACGGATAGTATGTGCAGGTTTCAGCTTTGAATGTCAGGCCGTTAGATCCCGGGACGGAGTGGGTCTAAAAACGGTGACAGATGTCCTACCAAATTTGTTTTCTAACATGGATTTATATTTAAATGGTTCTGTATTCTTCTTGCAAGGTTCTTTTCAACGATAAACCACACACAGACATATGGACAGAGTGCTGGGTCACCCGAGTCAACAGGGAGATCTCGCTTCAATCAGTCAATAATTCATTAATAGACGGTATTTTAACGTGAAATGTACCACTATATAAAGACCAGAGACTTACCAATAGGACGTTTAATTATTTTAGCTTTGTATTTACATTAAGTAATTATGTTGTTTTGTTTTTACATGTATGTATAATAGGCAATACAAATTGTAACAATTGTGCTTATGCACACCTTTGTCACAAAAAATCGGACAGTATTACACTAATACTGAATTCAAAAGTTAACCTCACGTACCCAATTTTCGATTAGAAAAAGTAAATTATTAGATTTTTGGAAACAGTTAACACTTTAATGTTTGTTAATAAATGAGCAGATTGTGCAAATTAATTACCGGTACTTAATTTAATAAAGCTAATAATACAAATTCCTTTATGCAACCTACACTAAGTTGAAGATTTCATAAATGAGAAGACTCCTAATTGTCGTTCTGAAAATAATTAAAGTTCACATTGTATGATGTAATACTGTGTGTGAAAGAACAAATTTATAAATTTGTGTTCGTGTCCAGTGAAACCTTAAGTACAATTTTAAAATTCATGTGGATTTATTCTATTAATGGATTATTAATAATAGCGTAAAATTAAAATTGTATTGTTAATTAGACTAGTAAATAATAATGTTCATTTGTTCTTGGGGTGGAGTTCGTCTATTTAGGTTGGCGGTATGTTGCTTTACTCTACAGTTAAGTCTTGGTTGTCATTTACCGTTTCACTTGATGAAGATGTTTAATTGGCATTGGATTTTAAGAGCTCTTCAATATTTAATCGTCATCTCTTTGTTGATGAACCGTTAAGACCTATAACGGAGTTTGATAAACTCGAATTTTGGTTGGCATAATAGAATTTTCGTAGCTTAATGACCGTTTTGACTTAGACTTTGAGTAATAATAGATTAACTTGATGAAAACTCCAATGTCCAGAATAGACAAAAATATTACTTAACCCATCGAGTTCTTTTGTAAGATAATCAAATTTGGGCAAAGTTGAATAATGAATGCTTCAACTATGGTAGTGCTTTTTTCATCGAAAGTGTTATTAGGTGTTACATTATAAGACATCATTTATTGAAAGACTCTTGAAATCTGCCTTTGGAATCGAGATCTTTTACTACTTAACGTACGATGATGCTTACAAATAAGCTAATTTATTTGATGAGTAAATTATATTGTTTTGGTCGTCTTTGTACAACATCGAAAAAGAAAATTGGCTATTTACTGTTTTGGTCGTCTTTACACAACATCGAAAAAGAAAATTGGCTATTTACTTACCACTGACCCCGACAATTACCTAAATTGTAAAGATTCTTCAACCTGACACTGACGTTAAGGACGTTTGAAAGCATCTATGCAAAGTAAATGTATATTAAAGCATCTATGCAAAGTAAATGTATGTATATTAATTAATTATATAATTGGTAAACTGATACTATAATTATCCGTAAGTAACATAAACGCCAAGTACAATATTGTAATAATACTGATATAAAAAAAAAACAAATGATAATTTATTTATATAGGGTCGGCTATACGATAGTTGTGCTGTGACTTTTCGATAATTATGCCAATAGGTTATAGATAACAAGTAGTTCGATTTCAATTTAAATAATAATTTGGTTAATTAGTCGTAAATGGTAATTAGTTTGACTTCTATTATTAATATTTTTTCCTTCCAAAGGGACCTGCAATTGTATTATACTAAACATCAAAATTAAAAGACTTGTAAGCTGTTAGTCTTCCTTAGCAATAAATTAAATGAAAACCAAATGTTTAATGTTTAATAACCGAATGTCGTGATTATAATTAGATAACGTGTGTAAGATATCTGTTCCTGAGTATGAAATGAGAATAGGATGATCAATAAATCTTGTGCAAAAAAAAAGTTGTAACAAGTTCTCGTGTATTATAACTAATTAATAATTTTATTAAATTGTGATGATATAATGGGAATACAATAATATTGTTGCGTAAATGTTTCAACATTTTATTGTGTTAAAGAACTAGGTAGATATTTATATTTGATAGCCAACAGTGATTAACTTCTTTTAGAACTTGTTTAATTTCGATGTATTATATGACTAACTTAGTTATCACTGCAACAAAGGTAAATTGACTGCTTATAAAGTTGTGCGTCGGGAGACTGCACAATGTCGGATGGCCGAATGTCGTGACTTTATTAATTTGATGTGATTTATACTAACTAATAAAAGAAGTTAAATTGTTATTTTAGTTTGTTGGCAGATATTGTAGATACGTGGTTGACCGGAAGGGCTATCCACCAATCACGAGGTGCCTTCTAGTTGATGGCAGCACCGTTCAGCGCGTGATTGGACGAGGACTCTGCCTATCGCAGGCAGCTGTCGGCCAATCATAGCAGACTTCGGTTTGACATTTTCTGTGGAAGAAGGCGGAAATGGGCGAACAGTCTCGTTGTGGCAGCAAAAGGAATAAGACGTCTGATCAAGAGTTTAGTCAGTTATAATCAAGCGTAATGTAACAAGTGTAATGTGAAATTGTATGTAGCTGGAAAGATCCAATTAAACAAGTGTACAAAGTGTCTTGTTATTATTCACTTCACTACTTACCAAAGCTTAGGCAGTTTTATATTATGATGGATGGAAAATATCTAATATAAAGAGTCTAATATAAAGAGGGGGATATTATTTCCTCCCCTTCGTCTTACGAATTTTCGATCATGTCACGTGTTCTGACGCGAGTTTAACATATTTTTTTTTTGCTAGTGTTAGGCTAGTGTTTGACCACTATCTCACCTGATGGTAAGTGACGATGTGATCGAAGCTGGTAAACACACTAGACCTGGAATACGCAGGCTCTCAAGGATAACTGCCGGAACACCGTATTTGGCTTGGCGGCAGAATTTCAACTTGATGGTGGTAAGCTAATTTGGTAGCAAGCCAGGCGAGCATCTCACAAAATGCTCTACCACCTCTCAAATGTCACCTGATTATCACCACCCGGGGACCACGTGTCAGTCAGACTTAAGGGGTATCCTCCTACGGACGTGGGTAACTCAGCCCCCAAAACATTTTTTACCCATCCCAAAAAAGTGCACAACGACGCTAAAGAAGTTTTCACTACAATAAGCAGGGATGTTGTAATCATCAAACAATTTGGTACCTTACATATCAGCTTCAAACTCATACTTGGTACTTACGAACGTCTCATCGTAGCTTTGACTGTCGCAGAGTAATAATTATACCAAGTGGTACGCCCTAACTTTTTACAAGACCTAAAACAGGCTTAGCTCAAGGCCCGACTCCCGATACCCTACTTTTAACCATGTAAATATCACATGCCCCTCAATTTGGGCCCATAAAACCGTGTAATGTATGTAATAATGCACCTCACGTCGAAATTGTGAGACGAAATCATAAATTTCTCGAAATAGCGTAGCGGTACGATTATGACACTTAATTGAAAAATTCGGTTATCGAGATCTTTTTAACTGCTTTCGTAGAAGAAGTGCAGGAGTGTAGGGTTGTTAGGTTCAGATATTAGGTATTAAGGAGAAGCTGGGACTCTATTGACGAGACAGAGCCTGAACACGGCGGAACGTGACATCAGCTGTATACAATTACGTACTATCTAATCATTTTTATACATTCCTATGCACACAAAGTTATGTCAATAATTTAAACGCAAGCAAACCTTAAAAATAAATCTTACGTCCCCGCTTTATCATCGGATTCCTTGATCAATTAAATGAATTAAATACGCATTATTATAGATCGAATTTAAATAGGACTACTTAGAAGAGAAGCACAAGCTTTAAAATAAAAAAACGGCAAATCGTTTCACCTAGAAATTAGTTCTGAGATCACATAAAATAAAAAATAGTACAAGTAGTCATTAAAAATGCCAATAAAACAAGAGACGTGTTTTTTTTTGTTATTTCATGACCTTGGATGCTTAGTCCTTCAGTCAAAATATTAAACAAGTTTTTGTTGTATAGTTCATACAGTCCTAGTTAAAAGTCACAGTCATAGTCAAGTAAAAGAGTCAAGGTCCAGTCATAATCAAGTCATGCCCTAGTAAAATGGTAGAGACTTTACTAAAATTTCTATTGGAGTTTTGGAACGAAGGCAAAAATCATGTTTTTCAACTTTGTATGACTTGCCTACACTTATGCACATTTACTGAGTATTAACGGTTAATAATCCACCATTATTACACATTAACACTCAAAGAATCACAGGTTTTAGAAATTAGGTACAAAATCAACAACACCAATTTTTCACATTCGCGGTAACATTCTCCTTTGTCACTTATCAAATGTTTTCATATCACAGGTAAAAAAATATTTATTTATAAAAATATATTTATATACTAGCTGCGCCCCGCGGTTTCACCCGCGTTGATAATGATGAAAAGTGATGATGATGAAAAATAGATGTTGGCCGATTCTCATAGATACCGGATAAGCACAAAAAATTTCATCAAAATCGGTCAAGCCGTTTCGAAGGAGTATGGCAACGAAAACTGTGACACGAGAATTTTATATATTAGATATAATCTGTAAGCTAGGCAAATAAATATTATCATCACATCTACGAGAAAAACAATTGTGATGGCTCGTTTAATACAATACAATCTAATAACTCTTTATTGACACCAATAATTACAAGTACAAAGAAGAAATAACCAATGACAAGGTACAATGGGCGGTCTTATCGCTAGAGCAATATCTTCCAGACAACTTTTAAACGGATATAAATCATACTAAATCCTTTCAGTTTATGTTTGCCTGGTACGTACAGCACAATATTATAATACAAAAACAAACACTTTTTTTTTTATTTATATATTGTAATAGGTTTATAAGTGAGAGGAGGGTGTGCCCACGATTCCCTTTAAATTAGTTACAATAACAGAATATTTACCATGTATTTCGTTATTTTTAGTTTACGATATTTCAACACTGTTTTAAACGTGCAAACTCGGACAACAGAGGTGAGACAATGGTTTAGCTATTAAAAAAAATCTCACATGTTCAATTAATTATTTTTCAACTAGCCGTGTCCCGCGGCTTCGCCCATTATTATCAAGTTAAAAAGTAGCCTATGTGTTAATCCTAGGTATAATCTATGTACATTCCAAATTTCATCCAAATCCGTTCAGCCGTTAAAGCGTGAAGAGGGAACAAACATGCTTACACACTTACACACAAACTTTCGAATTTATAATATAAGTAAGAAGTAAGATTATTTTGTATATTATGATTTGTGACCCAGTTGGCGCAGTGGACAGGTCTCCCCCCTCTGCACCGTGGGTTCTGGGTTCGATTCCCGGCAGGAGCACAAATTCCATCCCAAGGGAAATTTGTGCTCCTGGTTCTGGGTGTATTTATGTGTGTGATGTAAATGTTTCCGGCACCCAATATACATGTCTTTGAACTTAGTGTGGCGCTGTGAGTGTGAAAGTGTTTGGTTAAAAAATAAAAACAACTTTTTGCCTAAAACGTCAATTCAAAAACGAAAATCTGGCAACCCTGACAGAAAGTCGCCTAAATAATGCCCACACCCCGTGGTCAATGTAAACATGAAAATTGATTTTGAAACAATTTACGATTTATAAAATTGCGCGTCCACTTCACGGAAACATTTATTGCAGTTGCCAGTATTATTTCGTTGAGGTTGCTGATTTAATAAAAGAAATCGAATTTATTTTATTCATACCTTTACTTATTTTTCCGGATGGCAATTTTGTCTTGATGAAAATTATTGCGGAAAAAAGGAATTATGAATTAATCTCTCAAATTTTGCAAGGTGCAATTTGTTTTAATCCAGTAGATATTGGCAATTTTTTTACTAATAATAATTATAAGCTTTGTTTTGTGCTGATGCGATCGACAATGGAGCACGCAGGCCTAAAGCTTGTAAGAAATATGATCTCTCGTAGATAACTTAGATCGTTGCTGTCTATAGTTTTAGGAAATCTAGGTAATTAGCCCTTAGTATATTGTATAAGATGTTTATAGAGCTTTTAAAATCCCTTTTTTAAATCTGTATATATATATAAAAGAAAGTCGTGTTAGTTACTCCACTTATAACTCAAGAACGGCTGAACCGATTTAGCTGAAAATTGGCAGGGAGGTAGTTTAGAGCCAGGAGAAGGACATAGGATACTTTTTAAGAACGTACATTTCTTTAAATATTTTTTTTACATTTCGACATGCTTTCCATTTTCTCATACGTCACTCGGATTTGGTAAAGTACTAGGCAAACATAAACATGAAGGTTGTAATAATATAGTCACGTGACATTGTAACGCATGCCGGGTATGGCTTCCAAAATATGCACATTCATTGACTGTTAGGCGGAACGAAGGTCGCCGGGACAGCTAGTATATATATATATAAAACAAAGTCGTTTTAGTTACACTATTTATAACTCAAGAACGGCTGAACCGATTTGGCTGAAATTTGGTAGGGAGATAACTTTGCCACCAGAAGACGGACATAGGGTACTTTTTAAAAACGTCACTTTTTTTATCATTTCGACATTCTTTCCATCAAACCCAAAAGAGGTAGTATAGTATTAAAGTACTAGGCAACCATATAATATAATTGAAGCGACCAACCTGCAAATCTTCAAGTCAAGGCTGAAACGCTGGTTGATCAAACAGTCGTTTTATAGCTACGCTGAATTTCTGAATGTGACTAAAATAAATGTGTAATTGTCGTAAATTGTAATAATATAATCTATTAATCTAATTATAATTTTTAATGCCTATGAATTTATTATGTATGACATTTGTTTTTATTTTTTTAATTATAATAGTGCTATTTCTCTTTCTCGTTGACGTGTATGGAAAATATGAATAAATGAATATGAATATGAATATAAGCGTGAAAGAGGTAATCATTTATTTAGTTATTTTTATTAGTATGGTATAAAAGTACTAGCCAATTATAAACGTGAAAGAGGTAAAATGTTTTTTTTTCTTTACGTGGCATTGCAACGCGTGGCGGGTTAGCTAGTATCCTACTAATATTATAAATCCGAAAGTTTGTGTGTAAGTGTGTAAGTATGTTTGTTTCCTCTTCACGCTTTAACTGCTGAACGGATTTGGATGAAATTTGGAATTTACATAGCTTATACCTAGGATTAACACACAGACTACTTTTTAACTTGGTAATAGCGGGCGAAGCCGCGGGGCATGGCTAGTATTAATATAAAAATCTTATGATACCTGTGAGAAACGCCATAATGAAGGTATATACGAAAATTCTGCTCATTGTTTCTCACTAGCCGTATCCCGCGGCTTCGCCCGCTATTATCAAGTTGGAAAGTAGCCTATGTGTTAATCCTAGGTATAAGGTATGTACATTCCAAATTTCATCCAAATCCGTTCAGCCGTTAAAGCGTAAAGAGGGAACAAGCACACTTACGCACTTGCAGACTTAAATAATATTAGTAAGATTTCGAGGTTGATAGCTAATTCGACTTTTAGGTAAGCATTTGACCACTATCTCACCTGATGAAAAGTGATGATGCGGCCGAAGATGTAACATGCTTGCTTAGATGATATATACCTATTAACTCTCGACTTGAAGACTCCCAGATACCATATGAAAATTAAAGAACAATTATTGACTGGATTATTATTGAACTCATTAAAAGAAAATAAGGCTAAACTCGAGGAGTTTCTGTCCACTAAAGATTAGGATTCTTTAGTGGACACTACACAATCTCCCATCATCAGATCAACTTCATGTTATCAAATAATTGTATTGTTACTGAAAGGAGGTTAAAATTATCTTACTTTACAAAGATATACATAGGAATCAGATCAAGAATATAATTATATGAAGTTTATATATATAACATTCAATTACACGATGTAATTGTAGAGTTTTTCTCTCTTCTTATTTTTTTTTTATTTGTGACAGGCTAGTGTTTGACTACTATCTCACCTGATGGTAAGTGACGACGTGATCGAAGCTGGTAAACACACTAGACCTGGAATACGCAGGCTCAAACCACCGGGGACCACGTGTAGGGAGTCAGACTTAAGAGGTATCCTCCTACGGACGTGGGTGACTTTGAATTCTTAGTTAAAAAGCTGATACATCCTACTAATATTATAAATCTGAAAGTTTGTGAGTAAGTGTGCAAGTGTGTAAGTATGATTGTTCCCTCTTCACGCTTTAACGGCTGAACGGATTTAGCTGAAATTGGGAATTTACATAGCTTATAACTAGCATTAATATATAGGCTACTTTTTAACTTGATGATAGCGGGCGAAGCCGCGTGGCACGGCTAGTTGCGTATAAAGGATAGTCTTATCTCTCCGAGACACAGAGCAGGAAACGAGCTCGTGCTCCTGAGTAGATTATCTGCTCTGTGCTCCCAGAGATTTCTTCCAGACTACTCCAAATTTACATCTCGTACATTAACAGTCTGTTAATTTGTTTTTACCTACATACAAGTCAAATTAATCCATGTCGTGTAAAAGCAAACATAATTTATGCCTAAGTAGCCGTGCCCCGCAGCTTCGCCCGCTATTATCAAGTTAAAAAGTAGCCTATGTGTTAATCTTAGGTATAATCTATGTACAACATTCTAAATTGCATCCAAATCCGTTCAGCCGTTAAAGCGTGAAGAGGGAACAAACATACTTACACACACACTTACAAACTTTCGGATTTATAATATTAGTAGGATTAACAACGTTCTTGTCGTCTAAAGATTATCAATGGAGTTTTGCCGCGAAAGTGAAAAAATGGCGTTGTTAATTTTGTATAATTTTCCAAAACCTGTGATTGTTAGAGTTCATGTGTAAAAATGGTGGCTTAATAACCGTTACTACTTAGTAAACGTGCATAAGAGTAGGCAAATGATATCTAAAAGGGTGAAAAACGTGATTTTCGCCTTTGCTTCAAAACTCCAATAGAAGTTCTAGTAAAGTTTCTACCACTTTACTAGGGCATTACTTGATTGAAACTGGACCGTCACTCTTTTTTTTTACTAGACTTTGACTGTGACTGGTCACTGGCAATTTTAATATGAAATACACTTATTATAATATATCATAATATTATAACTTGACACTGGATAAATGCACAAGATTACGAAACCAAAAATAAGATGATTAATATTATAACGATAGTAAATTATAGTGATAAATTTAGAAAGGAAAAATTATCGCTTGAGGCGGGATTTGAACCCGCGGCCATAGGGTCTCATGCCCTATTGCTCTAACCGCTGAGCTACTCAAGCCCCGCCTGAAGCGACGAGTAGTTTCTAGTAGTAGTTTCTAGTAGTAGTTTCTAGTAGTAGTTTCCAGTAGCCATGCTAGGCAGAACTATAGTGATAAATTTAGAAAGGAAAAATTATCGCTTGAGGCGGGATTTGAACCCGCGGCCATAGGGTCTCATGCCCTATTGCTCTAACCGCTGAGCTACTCAAGCCCCGCCTGAAGCGACGAAATTAACCTTTCCTTATTATTAACGTCTTACGGGGACGTGTGACGTCATCTACCGAAAGTTTATAGAAACTACTACTAGAAACTACTCGTCGCTTCAGGCGGGGCTTGAGTAGCTCAGCGGTTAGAGCAATAGGGCATGAGACCCTATGGCCGCGGGTTCAAATCCCGCCTCAAGCGATAATTTTTCCTTTCTAAATTTATCACTATAGTTCTGCCTAGCATGGCTAATGCTATATAAATAAAATCAATTGATAGTAAATTAAAAGATAATTTCAACAAAAATTACAATAGCGCTCCAATTTCGAAAAATCACAATACGTGAAAGGATTCGAACAATAATTTAAAACATAGCGGCCAGTAATTGCTGACGATTATTTATTCGAAATTTGAAAAATACCTTTTTATTACCACAGAGGTGGTCTTGGCGCGAATTTGAGGCGGGACCACGCTCGATAGCAATCGATGGGGTCAAAATGGCGTGATTTTAGTCACGATCAACCAATTTTTCTTATATATTCGGACATAACGTTGATGTTGGCTGTCGAAAATTGTGGATTAAGCTATTGCAGTGTTATTATGTTAAATGTATTAAAAAAATACGATGAATGAGTCAGATACTAACTGTTATGGTCTTGATTACTGTAACAATGTTTTTTTTTTATTTGGCCTTCTCAATCATTATGCATTTAGCCAGTAATAAATATTTCTCAAAACTATATATCTAAGTAGTTAATAATTAGTCCAAATCACCAGCCACATTCAAAGTCAATTAAACGAATCATGGTCCAGTTATAGTCAAGATATGCCTTAGTATAGTAGTATGTATGTATGTATGTATGTATCTAGAGAAGGTGTGAATAATAATGTACCTACTATTATTTTTCTTTTTTTTTATTGTACACCACCGTCTATTCATTCTTTTGGTACTGTCAATCCAAAGGTTGTCTGGATGAGATCGCTTTAAGCGATAAGACCGCCCATTATACTACCACGATTATTGTAATATTTTATTTATTTTTTATTTTATTTTTATTGGAAAAAATAACAGCTAGGTACATGAAATAATAAATATCTATGAAACTAAGGCCAATTAAAAGTTTTCACTGATAAGCTAACTAATTAAATTAAAAAAAACACACATTAAATATTATTGTAAAATTAAGTATAGGTTTGTTAGTTAATAATAATTGAAAGTACGAATACAATACAATTTTTTTTTTCTTTTTATGAAACATGTATACAATACAAATTTGTCACTGTTTATATTTTTTGGTATATATTAAAGTGTTTTGTATTGTATTGTATGTAGAAGCTTTACCAGTGCAACTTCTGACGAAGTTATATATAAAAAAGGCAGTCTTTGGGGACTGGCGATAGAAGTGAAAAGCGTTCGGTGACGATGACGCGAGTTCCATGATTTTGTTCAAAGAAGTTTTCACTTCAAAAATGCCTATCATTTAGTAAAATGCATAATTATCTTTGCACCAATCGTAAGTCACATTGCATTTCAAACACGCTCTTAATTCACGTCTCATTAAGTTTAAAATCCTTCACAATAAACAATCAATCTGCTATCAATCACGAGAACAATCGCAAACTCGATTGATTACAGAAGTGCCACTCATTAAAAAATACGGTCGCAAATCAAGCGGTGGACCCCTTAACTCAGGCAGAGTTATGAGTTGGACGGACCAATTATAATGCGGACAATCATATCGTTAAGTGTGGACGGAGCTTTATTTTATTGGTGGATGTGGTATTCCACTACTATTCAAACGCGAAAATTGGACCCAGTTGGCGTTGTGGACAAGTGTCCGCTCTCTGCGCCGTGGGTCCTGGGTTCGATCCCCGGCAAGAGCACAAATTCCTTCCCAAGGGATATTTGTGCTTCTGGTTCTGGGTGTAATGTGTGTGAGATGTGAATGTTTCCGGCACCCGCGATACAAGTATTTGAACTTAGTGTGGGGCTGTAAGTGTGAATGCGTTTGTTTTGTTTTTTATTTTGGAGATTTTCCGCAAAAGTGATAAAATGGCGTTGTTGATTTTGTATATTTTTTCAAAACCAGTGATTCTTTAAGTGTTCATCCTACTTATATTATAAATCTGAAAGTTTGTGTGTGTAAGTATGTTTGTTCCCTCTTCACGCTTTAACGGCTGAGCGGATTTGATAAAAATATATAGGTACCTAGGATTAACACATAGGCTACTTTTTAACTTGATAATAGCGGGTGAAGCCGCGGGGTACGGCTAGTGAGTAAAAATGTATTTTTACCCGTTAATACTTAGTAAACGTGCATATGTGTAGGCAAACCATTCAACGTTGAAAAACGTGATTTTCGCTTTCGGTCCAAAACTCTAATAGAAGTTCTAGTAAAGTTTCTACCACTCTACTAGGACTATGACTGAACCTTGACTCTTTTACTTGACTTTTACTGTGACTTGTGACTAGGACTTTTAATATGAAACACACTCGAATTATATTATTATTTGACACTGGCTAAATAAAGCTAAAAATTTTATTTTAGCGTCACAATCTTGTGAGTTATAGTTTTTTATATATAATTACATTTATTTATATCTTTTTTTAATAATAATAATAATGTTATGTTATATTCGGCTTAAAACACGAAAACTTTGACTTACTTTGTAGTCAACTAGTTTCGGACAAATTAGTTGTCCTTCATCAGGATGAGTCAGACGCGCGATACGCAGAGGCGTGCGGCTCGGGCCTCGGCGAGTCACGCGTTTGTCCGAAACTAGTTGACTACAAAGTAAATCAAAATTTTCGTGTTTTAAGCCGAATATAACATAACATAATGTGTAATACTCACGATAGTTTTAACATTAAAATAATAATAATGGTGTATTAGGTAATTGAGGATTATTAACCGTTAAAGATACGTGAACGCGTATGAGTGTAGGTAAATCAAATTAAGGTGAAAAACGTGATTTTCGCTTTCACTCCAAATTTCCTAAAGAAGTTCTAGTAAAGTTTCTACCACTTTACCAGGGTATGACTTGACCATGATGAACCATGGCTTTTTTGATCTTGACTACAATCAACTTGTGACTGACAAAATTTATGTATTAACAAATTTGAATAAAAAAATTGTTGACATTGGCTAATGCTCTTATCATCTAAACTATATAATGCAAAACCAACACAAAAAAAGAAAAATAAAAGTATGTGTAAATGTTTTTTATTCAATAACGTTAAAACTGCTGGACCGATGCAACCGAAATTTAGATTATTGGCACACTGAGAGCTGGAGTAACAGATAGTTCTACATGATGTGTTGTGAGTAACTGAGCTCGTTCTATTCCTAGCTCGATGACAGCTCTGATGGACAATTATGCATTGTGTTTATAAGAGATACCGATGGACTGATACCATCTCGTTACGTTGGGTCATGGTGGCCGGACACGCAATACTCAAATTTAAACATTTTTAGAATAATTGAAACGCAAGCAAAGCTTAAAAACCGACTTCATCGCTTATATTTCGGTTTTGGCTTGCAAGATTTCGATAAAATTACCTCCATATATTCTACCCAACCTCTGAATATATTCTACCAAACAAAATGAATAATTAATTAAAATCGATTTATAATCGGAGACATCGCGAAACATACATACAAAAAAAAACTTTGAAAATTGAGAACCTACGTTTTTGAAGTAGGTTGAATATAGAAGTACTTTTGCAATATATATATGTATAAAATTTTTAATTAGTTTTAAGAAATATAGGCAATAGACTCGTAGGCTGTTACGTATCTTCGCCATTTAGCAAAATAAACCTAGAAACAGAAAAAAGTAGAAGTAAATAAAAAAGACGTGTGGCATTCGGGGACTGCCGCGGTAAAGCTATTGCATAGCATTTTTTATCAACTTATGTAATTATAATTATTTATTTATTTTATTTATGCAGTATTTTTTTCCTGCCACCTAGAGGCGAGTTGCTGAACTAAAGAGACAAGCGTGATATTTCAAAGAAGTCATTAAAAGTTCTGCTATTCATCGATAGATGGCAAAACTAAAAAGTATCACCGCTGTGCCGGTCGGAGTGGGGGGTATTAGGTTATTTTCGTTACGGAATTTCTAGATTCGGTCTCCACGCTCAAGGCCCGCGATAGAAGCTATGCAATAGCTTAAAAAAACAACATCGAACCAGAAAATTTCACAAGAATCAGTCCTGAAATGCGTCCTGTAAAGGAGTACCGCCGGACACCCGAACATACGAAAGCATTTTTGCTGAAGCCAAATGCATCGCTCGTGCTTCGCGTTCGCTCGGTCAATTATTAACGCATTGCCATTCATAGTCCTATTCCAGTGCATTCACACTCCCTACATTAAGTTCAAAGAATTGTATCTATTATATTGACTAGTAGTTCTAAATGTTTGTCTGTTTATTGCTTTTTCATAGCTAAGACCTTTTGTGGTTTTGATAAATCTCGCGGTCCACGTTCTAGGAGCTACTCACATATATAGGTACCTTCTAGGCAAGCATGTCCCACCGTCGACCGCATCGTCGCTTTACATCAGGTGAGATAGCCTATTTGTCATAAAAAAAATCTTACCCACTTTAAATAATATTATTGTCATTCATTATGAAAAATATTTTCTTAAACATTTGTTTGTAAGATACTAACTAAATAATTGTGTACAGTATTTTTATTTTAAATAGGCAATAGCTTCTACTATCATCTCACCTGAAGAATCCTCTATCTACGGGCCAATTGCCTATATTTCCAAAGACTAATCTAAAATTATATACATCTATACAAATACCTTAGTTACAAGGCATCAAGCTTATAGGATATTGTTATCTAAGTATATATATTTTTTTATGCGGAACAGGCAAGCATTTGACCACTATCTCAGCTGATGGATAGTGATGATGCGGCCGAAGATATGACATGCTTGCTCAGAAGATACCTATTCACTCAGATTATACCGTTTGGGGAACACAGACGCAAGCAATGAGTTCCACTCCTTCGCTGTACGGATGATGAACGTAGAAGCAAAACGTTTTGAGCGAACTGAGGTATGTCGACCATAAATGGATGATTTTTGATAGTTTTTTTGTTGTTAGATGATAAATCATTGCAACCTAGTTAACTACGGGCCAATTGCCTATATTTTCTAAAACGAAACTTATACCATATACCTAAAGACAGCAAAGATCCAAGTTACCTACAAGGCATGTAGGTAACTCAAGTGCTCAAGCCTACTACCAGTGGGTAGCGATCCCATCATGCTGGCGAAATTGCCTCTCTGAATTGCAAAGCTAATTATTAATTCTCATATTTTTGCCTATTGCATTATAAACATAAACACAATTATCGATATTGTGCTATATTATACAACTAGCTTTTGCCCGCGGCTTCGCTCGCGTTAAGAAGTATTATTTTAAAATGGACAAAGTTTCATACAAACTTTCGTTCCCTATTTTATCCCCTTGGGGGTAGAACTAATCAAAATCCTTTCTTAGCGGATGCCTACGTCATAACATCTACCTGCATGCCAAATTTCAGCCCGATCCGTCCAGTGGTTTGGGCTGTGCGTTGATAGATCACTATGTCAGTCAGTCAGTCACCTTTGAGTTATATATACTTATTATAGAAGAAGAAAATAGGGAGATTGATAAAGTACAGTAATTCTAGAACACGCATAATCGAAGCTCGATAAATCGACGAATCATGAACTAAAATCAGTACAGTTTCTATTATCTACCAACAGTGATTGCAATGATTGCTACAGTGTCAAAATTGCAGCTTACCGTGTTCAATTTTGTTACGTTTATCATGTTACACCACTGAATAGCCCGGTGCACTATAATGTAACACGATTTATCCCGATTACCGTTTACATCAATGCCAAAGGCGCGAAACATCTCATTTCAGAATAACATTATTCTACATCCAATTTAGAGATGGCTCTAACAATTGTTCGTGACCAATCGACATCTCGATTTCTCGTGTTATGCTACTACGTACTTTTAAGATTGTTGTCGTTTTATTTTTAACCGACCTCGAGAAAAGAAGGAGGTTCTCATTTTGACTGTATTTTTTTGTGTGCTATTTGAGAACTCTTTTCTAGGTGAACCGATTTCGATGACTTTATTTGAAAGCTGATGCTTTCAATGTTGTCTCAGTTAAAATTGATTAAGATCTAATCAGTAGTTTTTGAGTTATCCTCAATAATGCGTATTTGATTCATTTAATCTGATCAAGGGTTTCGAAGATAAAGCGACGAAGTCGTCTGCTTTTTACCGACCCAAAAAAGGAGGAGGTACTCAAGTCGACTGTATTTTTTTATTTGTTTTATGAGTGTTACCTCATAATTTCTCTCCACGTGAGCCGATTTTGATAAATTTTTTTTAGTTTGAAAGATGTTGCTTTCCTTTTGGTCCCATTTAAATTTTATTAAAATCTGATTAGTAGTTCTTGAAATATTTTTAATAATGCGTGTTTTGTACATCTAATCTGATCAAAGTTCCAAAGATATAGCGGTGAGGTCGGTTTTTTTAGAGCTTTGCTTGCGTTTAATTTAAAAAAAAATGTTTTTTAACAAGTAGCTTATCTATCTTCTTATCTTATCTTATATCTTATCTTATCTTATATACATATATATAAAAATCAATGCCACTTTTCGTTGTAATTTTATAACTCAAGAACGGGCTCACCTATCCAAACCAACTGTTTAGGCTTTGTTAGGACTATTTAGTAGATGGTTTATGTGAAGTTTGCACAAAATCGGTCGAGCGGTTCTTCATTTATCACACCCGGGCGAAGCCGGGGCGGATCGCAAGTTTAATATAAAAACAAAGCAATCTTTCGATGAGTTTACACAGTAGCACCTACGAGCACGTAAGTAGGAATACTTAAATGATGCCCATCATAACCTAGGTGTCGATGGTATCTCAAAATGCAAATGCATCACGTTTATGATATTCTCACGGTTGTGACATCGTTTTAGTTCGTTAATTTTATATGAGAGGTAAGCATCACAGGTTAACTGTTGATTTTTTTATTTTTTTTTTTATTTGTGACAGGCTAGTGTTTGACCACTATCTCACCTGATGGTAAGTGACGATGTGATCGAAGCTGGTAAACACACTAGACCTGGAATACGCTGGCTCTCAAGGATAACTGCCGGAACACCGTATTTGGCTTGGCGGCAGACTTTCAACTTGATGGTGGTAAGCTACTTTGGTAGCAAGCCAGGCGAGCAACTCACAAAATGCTCTACCACCTCTTAAATGTCACCTGATTGGCACCACCCGGGGACCACGTGTAGGGAGTCAGACTTAAGGGGTATCCTCCTACGGACGTGGGTGACTCAGTGGGTTAACACTAATCATGCGATATTGAAATGCATTATGGTGTGCTCTTTAATTTAAGTTGCTCATTTGACTTTCGACAGGTTTTATATGAGTAGTTTCCCCGAATTGAAAAATGTAGGCACATATTTCCCAATAAAGTGTTTTTTATTTATTTTTCTTTACTAGTGACCATAATGCTGGCTCTTATTCAGCACAAAAAAATAGCATCGCTATTCAACGTGGAAACGTAGCCAGTATTCTGGGCAATTTTCCTTTGGCAAGCGGTTTAAAAAAAAATTGAGTGCTATTTGTTTTATCCTCTTTTGTACATTGTTACATCTTATGTGACATTGTTATTTTAAAGATTAACTAATTTAACTTTATTTCATAGTATTTTTTATTTTTGTAATTTTTATGTCAACGGAGATTAAACGTAAGTTTTTGCTTTAAATGTGAAACCATTTTAAAATCACCCCGGGACAAAATATTTGTTTTGTGATCGTGTTTTAAAAAAAAAAATTTAGGCTTATCGTTCCCAAAAAAGATGAATTAAATTCTTTTAACCTTTTTTATAATATTTTTGAAGTAAAAACTTTTTCAGGCGCATTGAGCACTTGGATGAACAAAATGTATGTGTACTTTTTCACTTCTATCGGCAGTCCCCAAAGACTGCCCCCTTTTTTTCGTATTTTTTGTTACGTACATTACACATAACGGATATTATATTTAAGTTTCCGCTTTCAATTTGAAACAATTTTTGAGACCCCGGGACAAAAGAACAGTGTCTTTATTGTCCTACTAAATTGTTTATTGTTTTTAAACTGTTTTTACTCTACTCGAAGTTTATAACCATACCCCCCATACAAGCATAAAGAGAAATTGCCTCCCCACTTAAGTGTATAGGTGTACCCTTAATATTTTCATTTACATAATTTCAATTTCCATTTTCGGTTTTGGGCCACAGCTTTACATAATTATCTGAGAATTTGAAGTTATTTGCTTATATAGTTTAGACGCTCTGATAGACGGACGGACTAAGTGCTAAATCGAACGTACGAATTTTATGTAAAAATATTATTAAAACATTCTTGATGGAAATAATTTAAACGCAAGCTAAAGCTTAAAAAATCGACTTCACCGCTCTATCTTCGGTAACCTTGATCAGATTGAATGAATTAAATACGCATTATTGAGGATAACTCAAAAACTAATGGTCAGATCGTGATCGAATTTAAATGGGACTACATGGAAAGCACCAGCTTTGAAATAAAAAAAAACATCGAATTCGGTTCTCCCAAAAAAAAGTTGAGGTAACACATATATAAAATAAAAAAACGTAACACAGTCGAATTGAGAACCTCTTCCTTTTTGTGGAGTCGGTTAAAAATGAATAAAAGATATAAAAAAAGCCGTTGACTTTTATAATTTTGTTAATTAGCTATTCTAAAAATCGAAATATATTATTTTCTACGAGTGTCACATTTATGACATTGTAAAAACTAAAGCCAATTAATATGACCTTTCCTACACGAAGCATTGTTTTTCCGTGTTTATATTATAGAGATCACTCTTAACTTCAATAATCATAAACAAAAATAATGCGCTTTTTGTCAACCAACAAGGCGTGTTAACGCGGTGATACAAGTATGCAACAGTCACATTATACGATGACCTTTATATAAAACTAAAGAAACAATTGTTGTGATGTACCTATTCGAAGGAAATCCTTGTAAATCTGATGTATTGAGCATTGTTCGAGTTTTATCAACTTTAATGGTTTGATTTTTTTTATATTCGGAAGTGTTTTGTGTTGTTGTTGAAACGGATTTGCTGGATTTTGTAGAGAAATACCTAAAAATATTTATAGCAAATTTTACTGCAGTTGAGTCGTAAAGGGTGAACAGTTGGAAAATATGCTACAAATAAATATTTTGTCGGATAAACATACTTAAATAGTAAGTTTTACCCATCCAACTGCATTAATTTTGAAAACCCTCAAACAGTTAAAAACATATAAAGGAACTTCAAATTCACTCGTTAACAGTCAAAAGAAACAAGTTTATAAATAGCTTATCGATATTCCAAAAGATTTTTGACTACATGTTTTGATTATTTTAAGTAGGAGCACAGTATTCACTACTCACGTATAGTATTTAGCTATGTGGGGTTGAAAAAGCAACATCCAGTTCATTTAACGGTTTCAAAACAAAGTCCTCAGTAGCATTGTTACTGCACCGTGGTACAATAGAAATAAAGATCTCCATCGGGATCTAAAAGTGGAACTCGTCGCTATAGTGTTACTAAATAGCTCTCCAAAGCTCATGAACAAAGACTTCATCACTATGTGATTGCAGTTGAGTCAACCCAGCTCCTCGACAACACAGATTTAGTGAAAAGGTTCAATGCGAAGATTTATGCCACATTCGTCTCGAATTTTCGGCCCACGCCATTAAAAAGTATTTATTCGTCCCGAACGATAATATTTGTGCGTATTTGTTCCACATACCAAAATTATTGTAAGTACAGTTAGCGGCAAAAGTATAATTTATTATCACAACCAAAACTGTGGTGATCTATCAATATAGGCTGAAGACCAAGAAGTGTGTTATCCACCACCCAATAGTGTCGAATGAGTGCTATTAACAAAGAACACGAGAACAGATTGTCTTCCTTTAATAGAGACAATTGGAAAATTAATTGGACACATCTTAGTATACTAGTAATTGATACGTCATAAAAAAATGAGGAGCAGAGAACCAAATATAATGAAAAGGAATTATAGAAGACATTATTCTCTGTAGATTCTCCAAAATGATATACAAACGCAAATCCTCTGATATAAATATTCACACAAAACAGAGCCGACCATTTCTCCTACCAATAAGGGTAAACAGGCCTTTTCGAACAATTCTGGTACACCATTAACACCTTGTGCGTCAATCAACTAGTGCCATGTGCCCGGATTCGCCCCATTTCATGTCAATCTTTGCGCTTACTATCAAAGGACTAGGTGCTGATCTAAGATGCTTATCACAGGACGTGGTCAATAGAATTCCACAGTTAGAGGAGATTTGGATGGAAAGCATAATAAATAGCAAGCCTTACCATATTATGGGGTAACTAGATCGTACATTGTAAGGTTTTAATGTGCTTTTTCTTGCCTTGCCATTTAACAATGGCTTCTAGTATACGGATAATATCTGTCGGACGTTGTCAAGACGGAGATATAATATAACGACAATGAAAATAAACGTACACAGACTCTAAACAACTACTCTATTCAGGCGGTAGGACATAGCTACCGAAATTTTTAATAAAAATAGAAATTCTAATACTATACGAATTGTTGTCCTGACATACTGATTCACTGACTGACTTACTGACTTAGAGTCAACGCACAGCTTAAACCGTTAGTCGTAGTGACTTTAATTATGGAGGGATCAATATATTATTTTGTATAGCAAATAATAAATGGCAAAATCTAAATTTTGAGAATATTTCGATCAAGTGAACTATTGAAAAAATAAATAACAAAAAATATTAACAGTAACGAAAATAAAACAAAACAAAAACTGTTTGGTAGCTATGATTGCACTGGCAGACACACTAATACTACACCTTTTAAGCACCCCTCTCTTTGTGTGGTTAACATAGCGAGATATTGTGTGATATATCTGTAATACTTTTTATAGTTTTTAAAATTTAATGAAAAAAGTATTTCATGCCTTATAATTATGTTAATACTGAACGTTTTCGTTTAGTCAGCTTACATTGAGATTTCAACAAATTGCAGCACTACGGCGGGCGTCAATTTTACGATACTTTTTTATAGCTTGCCAATTTTTGCGCAAAAAATGCAAAAGTAATCAATTTAGAAAAAAAATAAATGAAACAATATTTGATATGTTCAATTGGACTCAATTGTGGTATACTTATGTATCTTAGGTGGCAATACAATGCTATGGTACCATGGAGCTGGACTGATGATGATACGGAAGATGGTCATAGGAACTTTTGAATTAAACAAGATAAACCCATCGAGTTTGGGAGCATTTGATTCTTCTTGACAAGTTCTCTGGTTATTTAAATTTTAGTCCTTTTTTATAATAAAGAATTGGTAAAAGCATGATTTTAAAACACTTTTTAATATATCATTTGTTCCTTTGGAAGAATAGATCCCTAAACAAAACAATAAATGAAGTCAAAAGCGTAACTAAGTGACAAATTTTCTGTAAAAGTCACTTATAAGTATCACCTATAAATAATCACCCAGCTAAAGTCTAAGAAGTCACTACCCTACCTAGTCGCAAACTAATTGTTCCTAACGCCATAATTTCCTTTTGCAGTGTTAATGTTGGTAATAATGTTTCCGAGCTGCCTTAGAAGGTGTAAGGTATTCAGATAGGCTGCTTTGGCACCTATAGGCATTCGTGATTGGTAGGAAAAATCGCTGGAATTACGTTTACTCAGTACAGTTTGTCTGGTCAAGATAGTGTGAAATATAACTTAAGATATTTATAAATTACTTATATATTATTTTAGCTCATTCTATTTTCAAAAATCTATCAGAGCGCCTGGTTGAAGCGACGCGTAATCAAAATGCTGGCACTTATTTGGCTCAACGTATTAGCATTGCAATTCAGAGAAGCAATGCCGCCAGCATGATGGGAACGCTACCCACTGATAGTGGGTTGAGCACTTGAGTTACCTATAGGCTCGATGTCTTGTAGGTAACTTGGTTCTTTGCTGTACATAATTTTAGTTTAGTTTAAGGAAAAATAGGTAATTGGCCCGTAGGTAGAATATTGGAAAGAAAAAAAAGATATTGGTATATTAAAAATTTTACACTCGCAAATTATTAACCAGCATTAATAATGCGAATTACATGATTTGTTAGTTTTTTTGTAATTTTGGCTCCCCAATCTTGTGCATTTAGCCAATGTAAAATATTTTAAATATTTACAACATTTCATAATAGAAGTTTTAGTTTTAAGTCGCTGTCAAAGAGAAGTAACAGAGTCAAAGTACACTCTTGGTCAAGTCATGAAATATTTTAAATATTTACAACATTGCATAATAGAAGTCTTAGTCATAAGTCACTGTCAAAGAGAAGCAAAGTACACTCTTGGTCAAGTCATGCCCTAATAGAAACTTTAATAGAACTTCTAATTAAGCTTTGGAGCGAATAATAATATCACGTTTATCAGCTTTGTATGTGTTGCGTAGGCAACACATACAAAGCTGATAAACGTGATATGAGTGTGAGTGAACGTGAATGAGTGTAGACTCATTCACGTTCACTAAGTATGAACGGTTAATGATCTACCACTATTACACATTCGAAGAATCACAAGTTTTGTAAAAAATAAAATCAACTTAAGTCATTTTTTCACTTGCGCAGACAACTTAGTTTACTGTTAGCTGAACGGAAAAAGAAAAAGTAGTTACTCAACAACGCCTGGATTTATGAAATTTGCTAAGGAACAAATTCAAAATTCTGTTGAAAAAAAATGTGTGTATGTGTTACCAGTGATGACATAATTATGGTACTGAAATGTTGCCTTTTACTGTGGGCGTTATAAATAAGCTCAACGCACAACAAGCTATGGAAAGGGCTAAGTTTCTCTACGAGATCGAATCAGAAATGAGGAGATCCGTTGACGAACGAAAGTCACCAACATTGCCCGGCACATTAGCAAGTTGAAGTGGCAATGGGCAGGGCACATTGTATGCAGAACTGATGGCTGATGGGGCCAAAAGGTTCTCGAATGCAATATTATGATGACATGGCGCTGATCCGATGATGGAGCTGGAAGGTGGCCAAAGGAACTTCGCAATGAAACGACACAACCTCATCGAATTTGGGCTCATTTGAATCGTCTTGACGAGTAGTTTGTCTTTCAATTTAACCAGGGTCTGATGATGGAGCTGAAAGGTCATAGGAATAGTTGTAGTAGGAATTGTTTTTTGTTTATCGCCACCTTTGCAAAGTAGTTGGACTGTATCTAATTTATTGTTATAGATCCGCGAATAGAGCTAACGGTAATAGGTGACATTAAGGAAATAATTAATCTTATGCAAGATATTTTATTCTTGATGAGTGAATTTCACAATAGTTTTGCTAAAAGACACTTTATACTGTTAAGCTTATAACTTACCTTTACACTTTAAATCTAAAGTATGTAATAGACATGTTATGTATATGCAATGATAAGCAGTTGGTAATCGTAAGTATACTTGAAATAACAAATTATCTAATCACCAAATAAACATTAAGAGCAAGCTGCACTTCGGTCTGAGAACAACTATAACAGGGTATAATTTAGACTGCTACCAAAAATTCTTAACGGTTACCAAAATGGATAAATGGTCACCACAATTTTTTGGTAGTAAAATAGTTACTTTTTTGGGCGGTGTTAAAACACAACGAGGCATTTATAGCCATTATCACAATGCGAATATTATTCCCGATGAAAAAATCTGGTATATCGAGTGAATTCAAACATGAAACTAGCTAAATGGAAGATAGAAAAAAGTCTGGAACATTATTTATTTAATGTACATATCGATGCAATATTTTTTAGGGAACTTGCTCTTAAACAATTTTTTTCTGTTCTTCTGGCGATGTGGAAGGCGAATTTATAAAAATACTTGTATTCAAGTAAAAGTCACGTCAAAACAAAATGGTAAAAAAAACTAATTTTTATTTTCACCATTTTGTTTTGAACGAAGTTACTACAGGTATAAAGAAATATGTTGAATAAAATAAACACTATTATTCGGAACTGATTTACACGGTCAATAAACATATAAACGGCTTGTTTTGCTAACATTTAGTACAGTACTTATCATTAAAGTCTGAAAATTAAAATGCGAAAAAGGTCTACGTAAAGGTCTGTCTTGTTAGTACTATGCCACAATCTGTGGCCCTGAGAACTTACTTTATTTGACTTGATTGTTAATCTGAACATAAAAGGCAATTTCTCAGAGACTTGCCTACACGACAAAACAGCAAAATTATGACCACCGTGCCTTAATTCGACTCGAAAATCGAACAATCGATTGCGTCCTTAAAATCGAGATCATGATTCGCGAAATAAATTCGAAAACGTAACGGATCGATGTACTTACAGACCATATTTTACTACGTTTAACAAAGAAACGATGTCGACTACATTTTCGACAAAACCAACATACACATTCAGCTCGATTTTATCAAAAACCGATTCCAATAGAGTCGAAAATCAATCGATTAAACGCAAAATCGATTTCCGTTAATCGGTATTTATAGTCTTTTGTGACCGTATAGAGTGCCCGATAATGCTCATTGGAGTGTAAGTTATTTTGTTTCGGACAGAAAAACCCCATCATATGAATAATGCTTTTGTCTCATTAAGCTTAAAAGGTGATTGGTTGATTTAATATGCCATCAGGATGCGCGAGCGCAGCTCTTTATAGCTTTAAACGTGAAAGATCCGTGGCTAATTCATTAAAAGTCCTAAAGAAAATGGTAGAAAAACATTTTTCGCTTAATTAACGACATAGCCTTATATTTCGGGATATCGATTACGATTTTTTGTCTAAGTACAGAAATCGATTTGAGTTTTAATTATCGATTACGATCGAAAATATATCGAATGTCAAATCTTAATTGATGTTTTCCATAAGACCTTGCTGACATATTGAACTTTGGAAATTTTTCAATAAAAAAGTTATTTTTTGGGCTCGTCAGCTTAATTGCTCGTAAATTAGGTGAGACAAGAAGTGAATCAATCGATAATGATCTAAATATTCAGACTCGTTCTGACATATTCTTCAATACATGCATATAGTTTGACCTAATTTTATCAGTTGATCTGGGTGTGATTGTGTGTGTGATGTGTATGTTTCCGGCACCCACGATACAAGTCATTGAACTTAGTGTGGGGCTGTGAGTGTGAAAGCGTTTATGACATACATACTTCACATGTCATGTTAGAAGAGATGCCATATATAGAGGTTTTGCCGCGAATGTGAAAAAATGGTAGTCGATTTTGTATAATTTTCCAAAACCTATTATTCTTCGAGTGTCAATGTGTAATAATGGTGGATTATTAATCGTTAATACTTAGTAAACGTGCATAAGTGTAGGCAAATCATACAAGGTTGAAAAACGTGACTTTCGCCTTCGCTCCAAAACTCCAATAGAAGTTCTAGTAAAGTTTCTACCACTTTACTAGGGGATGACTTGACTATGACTGGACCTTGACTGTTTTACTTTACTTTGACTATGACTTTTGATATGAAATACACTTGAAATATATTATTACTTGACACTGGCTAAATGCACAAGATTGCGAAGCTAAAATTATTAACTAGAAGTGTATCTACCAACAAAAAAAGAATTTTGAGAATCGGTCCCAAATGGGAAAAAAAATTGGTAAACATACATAAAAAAAATTAAAAAAAAATACAGTCGAACATAATACCTCCTCCTTTTTTGAAGTCGGTAAAAATGTGTTAACATTGTTGGTCGACATAAACTAAGTGTAGATCCATGTTTTTTAAATAGAGCGGAACCTGAACTAGTACTACTCGTACATGTACTATTAGATGAACTAGTGCGGAACTAGTGGAGCAGTCAAAAGGAATGTCATGTACTTTACAAGGGTCATTAGGTCCGCTACTAACCTTTAAGGTGTTGTCTCTTAGCACTCAGTACTTGACTTGTCTGTTAGTACTCAGTGTGGTTTAAGCTTTTGCAAATGATGACAACTCCAAACTTAACCTTCGAGGAAACCGTTAAGAATAATAATATGTAATTGTTTTTTTTATGTTAATAGTATCTTAAAACCTATGTCAGGTTTAGCCAGATAATAGCCTCGATTCTGATGTACACTCACTAAATTAAATTTAAACTATCCCTGTCTCTTACAAAATAGAAACACAAGGCAGAGATAGCATACATTTTAGTGCTGTCACGCTAGTTTATCAATGAAAATATGAACAGCAGAAGCAGAAAGGCGCGTGTTTTTAGTCAACACCAATAACATACTCGACTAAGCTTGCATATACATCTAAGTTCTGACTAACTTGACAGCACAGCAGTATGCTATCTCTGTCTTGTGTTCCTATTTTCTAAAAGACAGAAACAGTTTAAATTTAATTTAGTGTGTGACATCAGAATCGAGGCCAATAGTTCTCCAATATTAAACTATTAAATAAAAAGAGGACGTACAAAACTATATAATATTCGTTCTATCTAAAACACGAAAAGTGATTTTTAACCGACTTCAAAAAAAGGAGGAGGTTCTCTATCGACTGTATGACTGATGTGTTTTTTTTTTTATATGTGTTACCTACGTAATATCTTTCGTTGTGAGCCGATTCTGATGTTTTTTATTTATAAGTTGGTCCCATTAATTTTGATCATGATCTGTTTTCTAGTTTTTGAGTTATCATCAATAATGCGTGTTTAATACATTAAATCTGATCCGTGTTCCGAAAATAAAGCGGAAATGTCGGTATTTTTAAGCATTGCTTGCGTTTAATTATTGTTCTAACAATAAAACTGAAAAAGTTTAAAAGACAAATAAGTATGAGAAAGCTAATTTCTACAATAACAACAAAATACAAGTAGAATTGAGTAGCAAACAACGCGTCTGGTTATATATTATTTAATTTCATATTTGTTTCAAAATAATCAAACATAAACAAAATTTTAAACATGCAGGTTTGAAATCGAAACGACACGATTTTGAATCGATTCAAAACACTTAACCTAACAGTACAACCTGCAGCACTCCAATTTCCCACCACAATGATTACGTAACGATCATTATTAGGCGCCAATTTTTGAATTCCGAAGGCTCGTAAATTCCGCGGGAGTTTTTGACAGCTGTCATTATGACAAGCCGCCATTACGTGCGTCCGATCGGCGAGAGATTTCACTTAACTTCTTTATAATTTTGATGCGATTTTTGTACGTGACTCCGACACCTAAAGGTGCGTTGTATTGGAAATTTTATCACACAGGATGATGTTTTAAAACAGTTGTCAAAGATAATTTGACGGTGTTTGTTGCGTACACGCCGATTGGTATAATACAAAAATAACAAAAAAAAATATTTTTTTTATCGTTAAATGACTGTTTAGTCCTTTAATTAAACTTGACTAATCTAATAATTAAGTAAATAAATAAGTCTAATCGCTCTAAATAAACTAATTAGCACTAAATCGAGATGATAGATAACATAATGATATAATAAGGAGATTTATAATGTAGAAAAAAAAATGTATCTACACTAAAATAGGTAAGTAAACTAAATTAACTAACTAAATTCCTTCCCAAGGGATATTTGTGCTTCTGGTTCTGGGTGTAATGTGTGTGTGTGTGATGTGAATGTTTCCGGCACCCACGATACAAGTCTTTGAACTTAGTGTAGGGCTGTGAGTGTGAATGCGTTAGTAAAAAAAAATTAAAAACTTTTTGCTTAGGTTAATTGAGACTAATCTCGAAAAAAATATTTACGTTTTAACCAGTTATATGATTTCTAGAGTATCGTGAATACGGAATATCCTCGAAGCTCGTATTATTAAAGTTGTGACATCTGCCGAAGCCTAGCTTGCCGTGGGCAATTGCCACCCATAGCACTGCTGGGAGCTAACTAAGCTAGTTTTTATTCGAGATATGTTTTTCGAGTAGCTTGTACATATGTATGTAATGTATATTTGTAAATTTCTTTATTTTTTTCTCTCGTATTTTGCAAACGGTTTAATTTAGACAGTTAAGGTAACGTTATACGTCTTAAAACACAAGTGTCCAGGTTGATTTGAAAAAACAAAATGGTGAGTAGATTTTCCCCGCGAAATAGTAATACGTAGTAACTTATAGAGTCGGGTATCAAAATTAATAAAATAAGATGGAAACTACATAAAATTACAAAAAAATTTGGTTTATATTTTTGCAGTGGGGTTTTAGACTTTTAGTACATTGGTTTCTTGAATACATAAACCTTTGGTATGTAGGTAAGCTAGATTCAATAAAAAAAACATCCTTTACCTGTCAAAAAACCCGTCGACAGCCAAACCTACCTAATTGAAACTAAAGGAGTATTCATACTCGGCAATGATGTAATGAGGGTCAGCAATGAGAAATCGATAAAATAACACTTGATAATTCGCTCCAATTACACACCGATACATATTGCGTACTGTGGCGAATGTCGAATATGATATTAGCTTCGTTCCACTTGTAGCCATTTGCGTTCGATATTTGAAAGAATGTTGCTTTTTTTATTTTGGCACCGCAATACAAGGTTGCACAAGTATTTAGCCAGTATTAGCGAAATTGTGTGTATTATAAGCGAATTCGATCGAAATTGATTTTTTAAAGAAAATGTTTCAAAATAAATAGTTGTATCTCTATTAATACAATTCAATTTTAAAATATTTTCATTTAAAAAGAAATAATTGTCACTGTAGATACAATTATTTATATAGTACCTACCTATATCCTTTTTTTATGCTCCATATGCAAGCATTTTACCACTGCCTCACCTGATGGAAAGTGATGATGCGGCCGAAGAGGTAGCATGCTTACCTAAAAGATATCTTTTTAAATCAAGAATGAATAGGTTTTCACTCTTGACTTAAAGATTCCCAGGTTATACCGTTCGGAGAACAAAGACGCAGGCAGTGAATTTCACTCTTTCACTGTATAATAGATTCGTAATACTTTTTTTAAATTTGATACGTAAAGTTTTAAATTCTGCAAGGTAGCTACTATCATCATGTAGTAAATCGGTCATGAATTGAAATAGACAGTGGTCTGGAGTATTGGAAAATAAATAAAAAACGATGTAAGAAAGGTTTTCTAGAATTCAAAAGGATATTAAGGTATTGAATTTGTTAGAACTTTTCGGTAATTCAGGAATATATACATTTTTTTAATATTTAATATAGCACTGCCACATCATACATATTAAAATTAAACTTAAAATTAACAACAAGGGAATTTTATTTTTTACCTATCATTTGATAGGCATCATCAAATTTTAGAGTATATCTAATAATAATATAATATGGGCTTTATTATGCCTATATGGGATACAATAATATATTATTTGCTATCTTATTTAATAATTTGAAGAAAAGACAAAGAAACAAAAAAACATACAAAGTAGAATTAACCGACTCTATAAATAAGGGGCCTATATCATAAAAAATTTTAACCATATTTTTTATTTATCTATACTTTTACATAATTTTGTGGCAACTGAAATCGATTCTTACTTTAGCAAATGATTTTAGTGTATCTAGCTGTGGCCATTTTGTAAAATAGGCTGATAATGATGAAATTATTTATTTAAAAAATTGACCATTTTACCCTTGCCTTCGCTATACATATTTGAACTTTGTCTATTTGTTCATTGCAATCATGCTCTTTTTAAAAAACGCAATGATGTTGTAGGTAGGCAAAATAATAGATTTAAATACAAGTTGTACATACCGAATCAAAGAGTAAAGACCTTCAGTGACAATGTGTATTGTATGGCTATACGAGCATACAACAAGCTACCCGAAAGTTTTAAAGAATTAAGAACACAAATGTTTAAATCAGCCCTCAAAAAACTCCTTCTTACTGAATGTTTTTATTCTTTCAAGGAATTTATGGAAAAGAAGTGGAATACATGACATTAATTATTATTATTACTATTTTGAACATCTATTGACATATTATTTAATTCTATCCTGACTTTACCATTCTTGACTTGATTACCCAATTTAATAACCAACCAACCAACATTTATTAAACTATATTTTTTTATGATTGCATCTCGTCTGGACTGCCCAATTCAGAAACACTGGGTGAATGTAGTCACGGGTAGAATATAATAAGTTAATAATTGTATTTCAAATTGATTAATAATTGTAATTGTAATAATGATGTAACCAATAATAATAATAATAATAATAATAATTTTACTAACATAGTTATTAAGTTATTTTGTTACTAACAACTCTATGGATTGATTTCCGAAATAAATGATTTTTATTTTTTTTTATTATTTTTATTTTTATATGAAACAAGAAGCTCTTCGATACTTAGCCAAAACTATGAAAACTACTTTTATATTTTGAAGAAGACCATTTGGACTACAATATCAAGAAAACGACAAGATGTGAAAATTTTCATGAAAACTCGACACTGGCCATGCACAAGACGTGCGGAGCCAATTCTCCCGATAAAGGGAGAAAGAAAAAAAAAAAAAAAAAACCAACATTTATATTTTTGACATTTAATAATTTTTGACATGTATATTAATTTCTTTATAATCGCCTGATATTGATGGTCATAATTTGTTATTTTTAATAATTATTACTTTTTAATGATTTAATTTCGAGATTTCTTTATTTTAGCCTTTTTTAATAATGTTTATACACCGGAAACGGTAGAATATTTTGAACAATTATTATATTTAAGACCTGTACTGCACAATATTCTGATAAATAAACATAATTTCAATTTCAATTTCAATAAAACCAAACGAGTGCCAAGTAAAACGCACCACTTTGACCACTGAACCGAAGGGCGGTCATCAAGGCTCATTAAGGTTAATATCAAACCACGGCCGAAAATCGATTTAAATGTATCGATGAAAGTATCGATTGTACTCGATTAAACGTATCCTGTATGCGTGAAACGTGCTGAAGGGTTACATGATTGATACGTGAATTTTGATTTATATAAAAAACTAGCGATCCGCCCCGGCTTCGCCCGGGTGTGATAAATGAAGAACCGCTTGACCGATTTTGTGCAAACTTCACATAAACCATCTACTAAATAGTCCGAACAAAGCCTAAGCATTTGGTTTGGATAGTTGAGCCCGTTCTTGAGTTATAAAATTACAACGAAAAGTGGCATTGATTTTATATATATATATATATATATATATATATATATAGATGAGACAGTGATACCTATCCATGATATTGTTTTTATCTGTACTGTAAACTGATTAAACGATGAGCGCAGGAATAGCACGAATTAATTCTCCCACGCCCTTTTTCCATGAAATATGAAATACTAGCCATGCCCCGCGGCTTTACCCGCTATTAACAAGTAAAAAAGCAGCCTATGTGTTAATTATACGTGGGATTAATTCATTAATTCATTCCTAATATCATCCAAATCCGTTCAGCCGTTGAAGCGTAAAGAGGGACGAAACATGTATGTTTCTACACATTTCCACACTCACACACAAACTTTCAAAACGTTTTGCTACTACGTTAATGAGTTCCACTCCTTTGCTGTACGGTTACAGCAAAGGAGTGCAACTCATTTACCGCGTCTTTGTTCTCGAAACGGTTAGGTATCTTTAAGTCTAGGGTGAAGTCTTCCAGGTAAGTATGCAACATCTAACGCATCATCATTTTCCATCAGGTGAAATAGTGGTCAAATGCGTGCCGGAAACATTTATATATCACACACATAAGCACACCTAGAACCAGAACATATGTAAAGCACATAATTATGTCTCTCGGTAAAGAAAATTGTGCTTGGGCCCAGGTCGTAAAAGAAAGGACTAGCAAGCCGCGCCAACTGGGTCGATATATTACTAAAATAAACAAAAATTGAAGTTTTAATTTCATAGTCTAATCATTATCTCAACATCTCAAGTTAACCGGCAATAGCGAACCACAAAAACGTTCTTATCTTACTATACTTAAGGATAAAAAAAAACAAGCTATCACGAGTTTATTCTATGACAAAAATTAATATAACCAAATATAAAAATATGTAAAATAATTATGTAGAGAACTTAATTTAATAGACCACTTCTAATGAGAGACGAGAAATTAAGATTTGTTATTTTCCCAACATTTTGGCAGCATTGCAGTGCGTGCAAAATATGTGCCAGTATTTTGGTCTTGCGTTACCTCGATTTAGCGCTCTGATAAATTTTCTTAACCCCCGACGAAAAAGAGGGGTGTTATAAGTTTTTAGTGTGTATCTGTGTGCCTGTCTGCGGTATCGGACTTGTCGTAGCTCCCAAACGCTGCTGGACCGATTTTGATAAAGTTTTTTCATTGTTTGTAAGGTTGCTTGATAGACACTTCTTTTTCTCGATTCTTAAACTAAGTTTGGTGAAATCGGTGCAGTTGTTTCGCAGATCAAAGCGACAGGGAATTTTAAAATTTTTGATTTTACTACTTATAACTATTACTTGCTTTTATTAAATTATATATATGATATGATTTAATTATCGCCTTAACAGCGGGATATCACACCTTCTATTCATTACAACTTGCTTTACATTCCCCTCATATTTATATCTTTTTAAAAATTTTAACGACCTCATTAACATAATCTAACAAATCCGACACGATTTTCACCAGGTCATTAAAATTTAATTATATTGCATCTCTTGTGGAATATATGTAATTAAAATTCGACTTTATGGGTTTAATAAGATTTATCGTCAAAAATGTTGTTAATTAGGTAAATCTCCGATTATTTATTTAGATTAGGAGATCGGATTATTTGATAATACTGTTATTAAATCGAGAGAGATCAGTTAGGGACTTGATAAACAAATCGCCCGAGGCGCGCGCCCCGGGCTCTTTGAATGTAAAATGTATGGCGCGTAAGGGACCTTGATGAACAAAGCGCCCGCGTCTCCTTGTTAACAGGGCGCGCGCCTTGAGCGCTTGATATATTGTCCCTTATAAAAAATACGTAAAAAAAAACTTCCTTAACATTAACATTCAAATTCATTTATTCACACGGGCCTCAAAGAGTCACTCGTGAAAGTTAATAACTAATTCTTAGTTTCGCAAAAATATAGCCACTGCTTACACAGCAATTTCTTGTTTGTTGCCTGGAAGAGATTTATTTCAATAACATAAAAGATACAAGTAGAGTAGAGCCAAAGGTCTTATTTTTTTTTATATATCTATATATAAAAATCAATGCCACTTTTCGTTGTTATTTTATAACTCAAGAACGGGCTCACCTATCCAAACCAAATGTTTAGGCTTTGTTCGGACTATTTAGTAGATGGTTTATGTGAAGTTTGCACAAAATCGGTCGAGCGGTTCTTCTTTTATCACACCCGGGCGAAGCCGGGGCGGATAACTAGTTTTTTATGCATAGGCAAGCATTTGACCACTATCTCACCTGATGGGAAGCGATGATGCGGCCGAAGATGTGACATGCTTGACTAGAATAGGTATCCTATTCACTTTAGACTTGAAAACACGAGATCACATCTCTCCACCTGCTACGATCCTGACACAAATCCTTCGATTTTCCAACACTCATATGTCTTTTCATACATACTCGTTAATTGCGGGTACTTTATGATCTGGCCTTTCTTTAAAACATTTTCGACCCGGGCGTGATACGTTCGCCTTTTTTTTTGTGGGGGGAAAATGCCTAGCACTTCCTTTCCTTCTCAGGGGTGAATGAAAGGGGAATGTGGGGCTCGAACCCACTAAAAACCCCGGCGTGAGCAGTCCGTCGCCGAGGTGGGCAAGATAGGGTCGCGCTGGCAGTCACTATCTTGCCCCGGCGGCGCGGCGGTAGGCCCGAATACAAACCGTGCCACTGCACCCATGGAGGGGTGACCTTGTTGATATGTTCGCCTAGATTGACCCTTACCAACATGCCCATTTACACTCACCTTATAAATCTGCTACGTCAATCTATTTTCGTTCATCCTCTCTCCATGATAAACTACAGTTTGGAATTTCAAGCGCACGCGTCTAAAGATAAATTATAACTCATTTAATAAACCGTTTATGACTAATTATGACAGGCCATATAATTGTAATTGCAAGTAATTCGCTGCGCTAATCGTAATTGCAGTGGTAATTTGCAATTATGCAAAAATGTTAAGAGGTCGATTTTGCTTCTTTGCCGTTGGTGTTAAATGTGGGGTGATATAGTTTAATTTTTATTTTATAGTATACTAGCTGTGCCCCGCGGCTTTGCCCGCTATTATTGAGTCAATAAGTAGCCTTGTGTTAATCCTAGGTATAATTTATGTACATTCCAAATTTCATCCAAACCCGTTCAGCCGTTAAAGCGTGAAGAGGGAGACAAACATACTTACACACTTGCACACACACTTACACACAAACTTTCGGATTTATAATATTAGTATGATGTATTTGTTGACAAAGTTAGTAAATATACTTATAGTTTAAAAAAACAGTTTTCTTATACATTTTGAACCAGACGCTTAAGAGAAGTTCAGACACATACATAAGTACAGAAGGATATTAAATTATATAAAAATAGGCTCAATACCTCTAGCTGAAGATTTTCTCGTTAAACCCGCTGACCCAACAGTGGGAACCTATAATATTCACAGCACACACAACTATAAATAGTAAATCAATCAGGCAATGACATTGAAATGATTGAAGTAAAGCTAACCGAATTTACGCAACGGACCGCATCAAAGCAGAGGTTTTATATTCAATTTAAGTTTTATTAATATGAAACTAGTGTGACGACGTGTAAACAGTATGGACACTGATGATTTGTAGAAAAATAAGTAATTAACAAAATAATTAACAGCAGTTAAAAAGCAATATTTTAGTAGCGCATTTTATTCCTATGTAATTGTAACAAATAGATGATAGATGATAGATCTTTATTTTATTAATGCAAGAGAAAACAGGAAGCTAAAAATAAAATGACAAAATCATACAAAATAAATTATGCTGTTATTGCAATGACATTTAAACAACATCAAGTAACAAGGCATTGTAAAACATTAGATAATTTAAAATCATTTTCTACTTAAAAGATATGATAACTGAAATAAAATAAAATTCTGACTCTAATGTGCAATCATTCATTTTAACGCTGCGTTACTTTATTGTCCGGTTAGGTCAAGACCTATACTTGAAATATTTTTTTGTTACACGTGATCACGTTTAATTTTGACAGCTTTAAACATTTTATGGCTAGCTACCAATTCAACAACCGTTATGTTCTGAAACCGGAGTTTGTGTTCTAGAACGTTAGACAGCTATTATATATCATATTAAGAATGATTATAAAAAATAAATAAATTAAAATGCTTTTTAAAGATAAACAAGTTTATTTACAGAGGTAAATAAAATACAGTAGCTCCTTTGTTTCTATTAGTCACCACACTAAGGCTAGCCTGTTTATCATGGGCTATAACCTATAAGATATTACATCCATAAAATTTAACAAGATATTAGCATTGCAATTCAGAGAAGCAATGCCGCCAGCATAAAGGAAATTCTACCCACTGATACTGGGTTGAGTATATGAGTTACCTACAAGCTTGAGGCCTAGTAAGGTAACTTGGGTCTTTGCTGTATAGATGTTTATAATTTTAGTTTAGTTTTAGGAAATATAAGCAATTGGTCTGTAGGTAGCCACAATTAAACAAGAGCAGTGAGTGAATATTTGAATGTTTTGAACGTCCTTACTCAATATATGCTGTAGACTTTATCTTGTAATAGATTACACATGAGGCGTGTTAGCTTCCGTAATGCTCTACATTATGATTAATGATGGTACATGCACGAATTAATATTTATTTATTAACTAACTACACCTTCTGACCCCACCTACGATAATTAGTTTTATCGTAGCCATTTCTAAGATAATAATAATCGTTATTGTTTATTTACCAAAAACACATATTGCAAGACATTATAGATAGATAGATAAACTCTTTACTGAACACCTTAATTGTGACAAAACAGAACAGAAAATAATGATCTTCAAAATAATTGTGGCAAAAGGCGGTCTTATCGCTAAAAGCGATCTCTTGCAGATAACCTTTTCATGGAAAGGAATTACGCAATAAAGTTGTTTTAACATAACAACATTTTGTAAAATGCATGAATCAAAAATATTATAATAACTAAACATTACATTAGAATTTGTAATACACTTTGCGTTAACATTAGATTAGAGAGCGTATGGATAAGATATGTTAATGCGTGCTGAAATCTTGGTTAGGCTATCTACTAGATGGCCCAGAGATTCTGATACTAGCTAGATGTATCGCTAACGATAATGACTATGTATTCTTTAGTTTTGGGTTTGAATTCAATCAAGGTCTTATCACCCATACTGTTTTTATATTTGGATTTTATTATTTGGTTATGATTTTATTAGAAAGATGGCAGTAAATGGAAACTGGAGGTTTCACTGTATCTATTTCCAAAGACGTGGAATGTTTTTGAATATGTATGTTTTGATATTTTTTAATATGGATATATTTCTTTCCTTTGAATTTTTATTTCATTCTTATACCATTTGGTTACTTTGTAGCTAGTTGGTAAGTGATGATGTTTGAAAGTTGAAACTATAGTGACATAATTTTTCAACTTATTTGTCCGAATAAGTCGACAACAAAGTCGTTTTTTTTGTGTGTTATAAGCCGTAAATAACATTGAAACATTCAACGATAATGTTGTTGTAACATCATGTTTGTGAATGACAAAATTTTTCAACTTATTTGTCCGAATAAGTCGACACAAAGTCGTTTTTTTTTGTGTTATAAGCCGTAAATAACATTGAAACATTCAACGATAATGTTGTTGTAACATCATGTTTGTGAATGACAAAATTTTTCAACTTATTTGTCCGAATAAGTCGACAACAAAGTCGTTTTTTTTTGTGTTATAAGCCGTAAATAACATTGAAACATTCAACGATAATGTTGTTGTAACATCATGTTTGTGAATGACAAAAACTTTGTTGCGCCTTGTATAGACAAACATACATACACTTTACTACATATTTTAATAGACTCTGGAAAAACGATGATGGTCATACGTTTGCCTATACTGAATGAAAAAACTAATGATGAATTATTGTTGGATCACGATTTACAAAAAGTGCGTAGTTACAAAATAAATCGGATAGTCATTGAAATAAATAATTAAAATAGATTAAACTTAGATACCTTGTTTTCCGGGTAAACAATCTGCTACGCCTTAGATAAGTAACTATTAAACTACCTGTTGCTGCTTGGCGTCACTATGACGTCTAACCTTAACTTCGGCCCATACGTCGAATCTAGCCCTTTCTAATATCGGACCACCAGACGAACTGAGCAACGTCATCCATTTATGGTTGACATACCTCATGTCCACTCGAAGCGTTTTGCTTCTACATTTATCATCAGTACAGCGAAAGAGTGGAACTCGCTGCCCGCGTCTTTGTTCCCTGAACAGTATAATCTGGGAGTCTTCAAGTCTAGAGTGAATAGGTATCTTCTAGGTAAACATGCTTCATCTTCGGCCGCATCATCACTTTCCATCAGGTGAGATAGCGGCCAAATGCTTACCAATCAGGCATAAAAAAAAAAAACCTGTTGGCTTAGGTGGGCGAGCATTCGCCTTCTAAGCAGAGGTATCGGGTTCGATTCCCGGCAGGAACACAATTTTTTTTCACAAGATGTGTGTTTCTGGTTCTTGTTGTGATTGTGTGTGATGTTAATGTTTTCAGCACCCAGGCCACATGTCATCGAACTTAGTGTGGGGCTTTGAAAGCGTTTATGTTTATGTTGTGTTTATTTTTAAAACTAGTCATATATCTAAAAAAATTAAGTAAAATTCAAAATCGCACGATGTAACACTGGGCTACACTCGCGACATATGAACCCTCTTTTTTGAATTGACAACAAACAAAATCATAGCGATAAAGCTTAAAAAAACCGACTTCACCGCTAATATTTTGGTTTTGGCTAAACCGATTTCGATAAAAATTGTATGGGACCTCTGAAGTATAATCTACCAAACAAAAAAAAGTCATCAAAATCGATTCATAATTGGCGGAATTAACGTAATGCAAAAAAAAATATAGTCGAGTTGAGACTTTTTTTAAGTCGGTAGATAAAATAAATAATAATGGAACCAGTCTTTATGTTTACTGCAGAATAAATCTATTACAGTTTTCGCAATAGGTGTAGCAGCATTTACAATGTAAATGCCTAAAGTAAGTACTCGGATTTCAATAAACCACGTCTATCTTTGTTTTTGCTCACCTGCTGAGTTAATCTGAAAACCAAGTGTTGCTTGTTTTACAACCAGGTACGATTAGAATTTTATTTCATTGCAAGTATGGAACTAATTTTTTACAAGATTTTATTTAGTTTCACTTGTATCGTTATCTGCCGGTCTGTACCAAATCTTGCAAGCTAAATAAGAACCACTTTCCAATGTCCGATTGGACTCAAATTGGATGTACCTACTTGTGTATCTTCGATGACAAAGGTACCATAGATATGGTGAAGATGAAGACGGAAGATGGTCATAGGAACTTCTAAACCAAAGAAGATAAATGCGAACGAAACGTTTTGCCTCCAAATTCATTATGCGAACTGCAAGAGAATGGAATTCCTTACCTGAGTCTGTGTTCCCTGATAAATACAATATGGGAGTCTTTAAGTCGCGAGTGAATAGGCATCTTCTAGGCAAACGTGCTCCATCGTCGACCGCATCGTCACTTACCATCAGGTGAGATGGCGGTCAAACGTTTGCCTATCTTAAATAAAAAAAAAAAAAAAAAAAGATAAACCTGTCGAGTTTGGGTTCGTTTGATTCATCTTGACAAGTTCTCTGGTTATATAAGAGTGCTTTTTTTTATTTACAACTGGTAAAACCTTGATTTAAAAAAAAAAAACATGTTTTACACTGCATTACTATGCAGTAAGTTTTGTATTTCGACGAATAAAAGTAACACTAAATAAATGACGCACCGAGCTATATTTTTCAAGATTGGAAAACAAAATCATTTCCTTTGATTTTGCTTTTCCGGTTCTATAGTTATTTGGTGATCTAGTTGGTGCGGTAAGTTTCCGCCCACTGCGCCGTGGGTTTTGGGTTTGATTTCCAGCAGGAGCACAATTATTGTCCATCGAACATTTGTACTTTAAACACAATAAAAAAAATCACTCAGAACCAGGTGAGATAGTTTATAATGAAGCAATTGGTTTCTTATTTAGGCGCTGAGAGGGAAAACAATTGAGTATTATGAGTATATAATCCTAAGAATTTTATTGATATCGATAAAAGTCATTAAGATATTAAAATCTATGCATAAATACATAATATACATACATTTATGTGTACACTCCTAAATAGCCCTATATTTGGTTCGTAAATAAACAGACAAAATAACTAGTCTGCTAGTATATTTGTACCCCTCACAAAAACAACATGATTTTCAAGCATCAGTTGTATTTATTAATGGTCATTCCTCAACTGAGAACTGTAGCAATAACCTCACCAGCTCAGATAGGACAATCATAAGCATGTATGGAAAATAGCTTCATGCTATTAACTGGTCTGAAAATCTTTGATTAACAAAAACCATCCGCAATCTCTGTCACGAAAACCATAAAAGAATGGAAACTGGTCCATTCACACCATTTTTCCATGACAGCGAAATAGAGCAATCGATATCGTGCAAAACTGGCACGAGCGTCGTCATCTAGTCGCATAAATCTGATCCAGGGCCTAATTCTGCTGGAACTGTGTCTAAAAATTATGAGTCGGGTAAGCCGCTTGCATGATGGTAAACGTCATTATAGTTACTCATTATTACTATGTATATGTTTTTAATTATTTATTTGCTACCCATTTTGAATTTTTCGATAACTTTAAAATCTCGCCTTCTAAACGTTTCGCTTCCACTTTCATTATGAGAACTGCCAAAGAGTGGAACGCCCTGCCGTCTACTGTGTTTCCCGAGAAGTATAATGTGGGGTTGTTCAAGAAGAGAGTGAATAGGTACTTACTGAGCAAGCGAATTCCATCTTCGACCGCATCGTCGTTTTCCATCAGGTGAGATTGTGGTCAAACGATAACTTAGTCTCAAATAAAAAAAGACTCCTGGTTAGAAGGCGGCTATTTTTACAATCGGGTTCGATACCTGTTAATTTGTGTTTCTGATTCCGGGTGTGATTACCTACGACACAGATGGTACAGTCATTGAACTTAGTGTAGGGCTGTGAAAGCATATAGAGCATTTTAACTAAAAATGAAACTTATACTGAAAATAAAATTAGAATATTCACAGAATTGCACCCCAGATCGGGAGGTGGAATAAATCAGCCGACCTGGTCGAGGGCGGCGGATTGCCTAAACTGGACATGTCAATTCACGACTGAAGAAGTTCTCACGGATAGTCTGGATGATGGTGAAAAATTGGATTGAGAGCCCTATTTATATATTGAAATATTTATTTAGGTTTATTTATTTCAAGATGGGACGACCATTAGTGTGGGATGCAACTTATGTCGATACACTGGCGCCGTCTCATCTTCCAGAGACTAGTATTCAAGCTGGCGGGCTGCAAACAAAGCAGAAAACCTCAAACGGCGTTAATATTCCAACCTTGATAGAGGTTATAAGTTTGTACCGTTTGGGGTAGAAACTTTGTGTCCGTGGGGACCGAGAGCACACGAAATTTTTAAATTTTTATCCAAACGTTTAGTCGAGGCGACAAGTGACCAGAACGCTGGCTCTTATTTAACACAAAAAATGTGCATCGCTATTCAACGTGGAAACGTAGCCAGTATTCTGGGCATTTTTCCTTTGGCAAGCGGTTTACAAAATTTTTTAGTACTATTTGTTTTAATCCCCTTTTATAATCTTATCTGACTCTGTTATTATTAGAGGGAAAAAGTAATATTACTCATATATAGTTTATTACTCTTTATCTGCTTAAGAGAGTTTCCTTAAATGATTGTATTCGAAAACGTCAACGAACAAAGGTTATCGACATAGCGCACAGGATTAGCAAGCTAGAGAGGCAATATCCTAGTCATCTTTTTCGTAGAACTGATAACCGATGGAGTACACGTGTTTATGAATGAAGACCGCAAACCAATGTCTTCTCCTCGAGAGCGTCTTCGCGCTAGGTGGAGCGTCGACATACGCAAGGTACCTGGCAACGATTGGTAGAGAATAACTGAAGATCGGGCTTAGTCGCGTGCATTTTGATAGGTCCAAGGGACATGGGCTATGTCCGGCAGTGGAGCAATACAGACTGATGACGATGATTAGAATTTTTTTCACACTCACATCTCACATATTGTAAACAATTTTGTAAGTATCGTGGTTTCAAAACATTTACGTCAAAGACATAATCACCCAGAACCAGAAGCACAAATGTTTCTTGCAAAGGACAATCGTGCTCCTACTGGGAAATGTACCCGATACTCGTTGCATAGAAGGCAGACGCGTGATTGTGTGTGCGCTTATTATGAGCTTTACATGCCTTCACAACTTCTCAGAAATTAAAAATAAGAGCAATCTGCTATCAAACCAGCTCGCTTTGCCAGGAACACTTTAAAATACACGTTTTCGGTCGCAAACTGATGTTTTCCGTAGTTCCTGAGATTCGTTATAGTATGATAATGTCGAAATTAAGCTATAACACTTATTTTACTGAAACGATATTATCGTGTTTCGACGGCACACATAAAATTTTATATTTTGATCGACGGTGGTGCAAAACATAAGATATTGCGGTGTCAAGTGACTCATTTATGGAATTTTAGTGGTTGCCGGAAACATTTATACAGTAGCACATATACAATCACACCCAGAACCAAAAGCACAAATCTCCCTTGGGAAGGAAAATTGTGCTCCATCCAGCCTTTGTTTTCACCAGTTGAGTATCCTATACACAACATTTTATTTTGTTTTATTTGTTTTGTACAATTTCAAATTTCTAGACAGATACTACAATAGTCATGAGTCATCTGAGAATAAGCAAAAAAGCCATAACAGCATTTATTTAAAGTTTTTTCTTTGATTATCACACGCTTAAGAGTTTAGCAAGGCTGGCCAACAGAAACAGATATACTCAATTAATTAATGAGTATGATAAACTATTATAGAAAAGCAGAAAATCTAACTACATTATTGATATTGGTTAAATTATAGTGAAACTTATAAATAATTTGGACAGGGAACACTATACAAGTATAATACAGTGGTTACAACATTTTACTGTTTTTAGTTTGTAGTAGCATTACCCGCTAGATCTCATACCTTGCGCCACACCATATCACCCCAAAGCGCGAGCTTTTAATAAAGCTACCTGCACACGATGGTCCGCATTATCCAACCAAATTAACTGTCATAAACGTTAACACAGACTGTAACGTTTAACGGTGACATTAAGGCTTGGTCAAATAACTTGTAACCAATGATTTTTGGAACGTGATGACTTCAGTTGTGTACAGTGGCCGAGAAAGCCTACATTTATGGGTGACGAACACGAACGTCTCTTTTAACTAATCGATGTGATCTTGATAAGTAATATAATTTATTATCAACTATTTATTATACACTAGCCGTGCCCCGCGGCTTCGCCCGCTATTATCAAGTTTAAAAGTAGCCTATGTGTTAATCCTAGGTATAATCTATGTATATTTCATCCAAATCCGTTCAGCCGTTAAAGCGTGAAGAGGGAACAAACATACTTACACACTTACACACAAATTTCGGATTTATAATATTAGTAGGATATACAGACTGAACAGTGATGTCCAAAAAAAATGAATGCCTCACCTCAAATATCTGAAAATACCTCTATTATAATTTTTTAAACGCTTTCACACTCACATCCCCTCACTTAGTTCAATGACTAAGTGCAATAATTTATGTTACCTACGAATATTATAAACCTGAAATCTAGCGTGACACCGAATGATGCAACTAAACAGATTGCATGAAATGCGGTATGTGTCGTCATCGTATTCGGAGATGTGATATCTAGATCCAGAAATACGCCATAATATGCGGATAAATAAAAATTCGCCTTTCTCCATCTTAGAAGACAAGAACAGTGGAAAGAATAAGGTCGGAAACGGAGAAACATTTCTCAGTGCGTAATAGAAATCGTGTAAGCAACATAATATTCAATAAATGATTCACGAGATCACTAGCTGTAGGACATACGTCATTCCTTGTCCACTACCTTCAATCAAAATCAACACTTAGTATTTATATCAAGCAAAAACTTTATTATTATAAATATTGATATAGACTTTTCTTTCTCTACATAAAACTTTGTGTTTATGTCGGTACAAGTTTAAAGATGTAAATTTTACAAATTATATTACCAAAATAAATCTGTTTTTACGTATAGTTACGGTTAGAGATATATATACCCATGATATACGTATTCCAGGTCTAGTATGTTTACCAGTTTCGATCACATCGTCACTTACCATCAGGTGAGATAGTGTTCAAACACTAGCATGTCACAAATAAAAAAAAAAAATATACCTACAGCAAAAAAAAAATTGGTAAAAAAATATTTTCAAAATATTTGTACATCTTGTGCAAGCTCACTCACAAAACAATTTACTTACAGAAATATTTTGCAAGTACTTTGCCAGTCCAACTGTAAGTATGGAAATATTCATATTTGCTCCATCGTCGACCACATCGTCGCTTACCATCAGGTGAGATTGTGGTCAAAGGTTAGCCAATCTTGAATAAAAAAAATATATGTTGCAGGTAGCCCACGATTCCGCCCAATTTAGAAAAATCATAAATTTTTACTTTTAATTCTAGTATTTAGAGTACTTGTTATAATTCAATAGCGAGCAAGCAAGGACGAATTTAAAATTTAAAATTGATAGAACATTCGTTTAGACAAACTTTCGCCACCGTCTACCGTCTTTGATTTATGTGAGGTCAAACGTTTGCTTACGTAAGCAGCGTAATTTATTATATTTTCTTCTAATTCCGATTAGGTTTCAATTAAATTCAAAATATCATTCATCAGGAATGAGAAGAACAAAAATAATGATTAATAGATACAAAAATATTGGCTGCCTATAGTACTAAAAACAATCTTTTAAATTTTTTTTTATAACATCTATGTGCTATTTAAGATTGATTTGAATGATTTTAGATTTTTGAAATTGATTTAAAAAAAAATATATACTTTTCAGGGAAAATACGCGACGCTCTCTAAGACGGAGGCAAAGTTGCAGGCAGAAATCTATAGCACAGAATGCTGAATGTCAACTATAGATAGTCAATCACTCTCGAACACGTCAAACAAATCTTCTATAACAGAGCAAATTTCAAATATAAATGTATGTAAAATTATTCGATAGCATCTAAGATGCAATGAATTGCAATAAGTAGCTGTAACCTTCTTATAGTAACAAAAGAGAAAAAAGGATTTTATATCACACTCTCATCTTATGGTTCTGCTATTCTCATTTTAAAATAAATTACATTCAATCGGTAATTTAGAATAAATAGGATCAATTATAGTCAAGCAACACTGCTTTTAAAGCATGCATTACGATGCGATCTTTTTTACTCTCACACACAAGATAAACTACCTATACCTACATCTCGCTCACCCACTTCATAGTGACAACAGTATTTTTTTCGCTTTCAATAAAATACAGAAGGTTAACTCGTGTAATAAAACATTTTTCTTGTCTCTCACAGTGTCTGTGTAGTTTCTGCAGTGTCTAAAGAAGACACAGGAAGGCATTATAATTATTTTTTTGATTAAAAACACACGATTAACTTCGATATCTTGCCTGACTCGGAATTGCTCACGTTGGCGATCACGGCTTATACCTTAAACTCTTTTAGTCAATATGTATACCATATTGACTACAAGAGTTTAAGGTATTTTTTTATGTTTGATGAGGAGTATTTTTTTTTTATGTTTGATAGGCAAGCATTTGACCACTATCTCGACTGATGGAAAGCGACGATGCGGCCGAAGATGTAGCATGCCTGCCTAGAAGATACCTATTTACTCTTGACTTCATCTACAGGTGATAAATTCCTTCAATACATTTCCATAGCAAAACCTTTGCTCCGATTTAATCTCATTTAAAAATCTATTACTCCAAGAATTTAATCGAATTACATTGCTCCCTGTCATGACCACTGCATTTTCATACGATTTTAAAAAAGCACAAATTCGCATCGAATAACTCTATCCAATTAAAATGTAAAGTCACAAAACCTTAGAACCTAACCTCTAGCTTAATTTTTATTACGACACAGTATTAAAATGGCTAGAACTTCAAGCACGATGACAACAATTGGTAGCCCGAGAATTCTCACCATTGACTGTCATACATAATGTTATTTATGTCAAAGTAGAATCGATTCCTTCGAGGGACTCGATTACTGCGTTCGAGACATCTTTGTATCGAGTATTCGAGGTTACTCCGGAATTACCGATTGTAGAGTAAATCTTAAGTTATATTTGAAGTTGGAATATACGATCGTGGGACTGTTCGACTTGAACTAGAATGGAAATGGATAATCTTAGATTTTATTGCAGGCTGGCAAAAGAAAATCCATGAAAAGGAGTCCTTTTTGTAAAAACTGCTCAGAAAGCTTGTGGTGGTCGCAGATATATTATTATGATATAAATATTCTATTATGTATTGTTCTTTTTGGTTTATATACATTAAGACGTTGGTGAAATATTACAATCAAAGTGATTATATACTTACATAATCAGAATAAATAAAAATACACTTGTATTTTTTAAACAATTCTCTAAAACAAGCTATCCTTTTATTTTATCTTGCACTATTTATAAGCTTATAATAGTGTGTTTGAGTATATAACCAATGTTGAAACCATTTTGTATATAGAGAGCGGTCCATTTCATCAATAAAATTTAAATACCTACTTACTACGTCTTGTATATCGTCGCTAGTGGTATAAAAAGACTCACCGAAGCTCATGAACAAAGACTTCATCACCATGTGAATGTTGAGGCAATCCAGCTCCTCGACAACAAAGACTTATTAAGAAGACTCAAGAAAATTAACCTTTTGGGTTAGTGTAGTGATGTGACAGTGTAATATAGTGAGTGCTATAAAAAAAAAAACCCAAGAACAAAGTGTTTTCCCGATAATAGAGACAATAAGAAAAGTTTTATTGGGCACATTCTTAGTATACTACGCTACTTAGCAATTTAGGACAAAATTAAATTACTTATTAGTCCTAAGGCTAGATCGTAATTCCAATGGTTAAATTAATAATGGTATACTTGTATATTATTAAATCAGAACTATCCGCCATAGACCACTGGCACAGCTTTAAATAAATAATAAAACTAGTTGCTTGAGGAAGACCTCGCAAATAAAAATAAATGGCAGATTTTATTTATTGTTATAGACAAAAAAATATTATTAAATTCGCGTGTCAATTTACAAAAAAAATACACAACTGAATCGCCAAAAAAAATCTATACAATTATCAGCCTGAATTACAAAATTTCAAGAGAATCAGTTGAGAAATGCGACCTATAGAAGAGAACAGCTAAGCTAGAAATCCGAACGTACGAACGCATTTTTGTCCAAGCTGAAATAGAGATGCTTTGCTCGCGCTGCTCACACGGACAAAAAAGACGTGTGGCACTCGGGGACTGCCGCGGTAAAGCTATTGCATAGCATTTTTTATCAACTTATGCAATTATAATTATTAGGTTATTTTCGTTACGGAATTTCTGTATTCGTTCTCCACGCTCAAGGCCCGCGATAGAAGCTATGCAATAGCTTAAAAACAAAACACTATCTGATATTAGTTTTATCTAATCCAAGAGCTTGGCAATTTACAGTACAATATCCTATCGGAGGCACCAAGTGCAGACGCAGGGGCATAACAAGCCGGTATAATATTATATCGCACATTAACAACGATTTAGCATATCAATAAATGCGCGGAAGCATTGACGTTTAGATTTATTTACGAACGTTCACATACTCGACGAGCGAGTGTGGTTGTTAGGGGCGGTTTCTCTTGCGCGATCATTTTTATTAAGTATTAACTTTTCTTAGGGGATACTAGTTTGTTAAATCGTGACATCGCGATTCCTTAGAGGCTTTGTCTCAGAAAGAAGAGTGCATTGCAGTGCTACGCTCTTGCACTGATGCATACAAACTGACTTGTTTAAACAACAAACAGACGCATTCACACTCACAGCACCATACTAAGTTCAAAGACTTGTATCGTGGGTGCCGGAAACATTCACATCTCACATACATTGCACACAGAACCAGAAGCATAAATGACTTTGTCAAAGAACACAATATACGTCCTAATATTTTAGGCGATCCAGCAGTTCTTAACATTCTTTGCCACATAACTCCAGCGTTATTTTTGTGTAGTAGGGCCTAATGTTCTTTGTCTAATGCTTGCTTGCTCGTCGTATGGACTAGTGGGTAGTCCTAGTGTCAGGATTTTTGAGTCCATGTGAAGACAATGGACATGGCGTAACGACTATTGTCTTACGACTGACAACCAGTACCATGAAGTTGAAAATATCTCGTCAAGCAGCAAATTGTTTACCAGGTTCTATGATCATTGAGAGTTTGTTGCCATTCAAGGCCTAGCGTGCATTTAATTCTTGACCACGTTAAAACTTACCAACAGATAAGTTAGAAACGAAACGCAAAATATATTATTCATTTTGGTGGATTGCGGTTCAAAATTGATCCCTAGAAGAAAACCTACCTATCAATAGGAAAATATTTTTATTTAAAAAATATAATATAAATTCAATGGACCTGTTGCCCCTAAGTCTATTTTTATTTTATTTTATTTATTATGGGACATGAAACAGCTACACTATAAATAATAAAAAATACAAAGATTACATATTATAGGAATTAGTAATAATGTAGCTCACAGCGCTATCCTCAGAGTTATGTAAAGGGTTAGTTAGTACATCGCTAGAAAAAGCTATAAATTAATTAACAATACAAATACTAACAATACAAAGACATCGGAAAGATTAACATATATGATTATAATAATCCAAGTAAATTTTAATGTTTGATGTGTGGGTGATATGAAATTAGATATGATTATGAATAAAAATTTTGAGATACAAATTTTTCAAGGTACAATTTCTATTTCAAATGTTAATTTGTGATTGCAGTTTCTGTATAATTAAAATTTTTAATTTATTTGAGTTGCATGCAAATATGTCAATTTCATGAAAGGTATTATTATATGTCTTCACCATCAACCTGGTAGGCGTTCGTAATCCAGAGTTCGTATGGCACGGACCCAACGCAAACAAGCGACGGGCTCGTGCCTCAAGTGTGTAAATGCTTCTAGGGACAACATAACACAATCTTGTAACCAGCTCTATACAATCAAATTTATTAGTAACAATTTTGTACAAAGTAGTGGCTTCGAGGTATTTTCGTCTAGACTCGAGAGTTAACATTTTATATTTCCTTAGCAATTGGGGGTAGGACATGTAACGTCTTTGGCACCTTTCATTCATTACGCGTAAAATTTGCGTCTATTTAATACATATAAACATAAACATAAACGCTTTCACATTCACAGCCCCACACTAAGTTCGATAGCTTGTGTCTTGGTTGTCCAAAGCATTCACATCACATACACACAATCACAACCAGAACCAGAATCCTTGGGGCGAAAACTTGTGTTCCCGCCGGGAGACGAACCCGATACCCCCGATACCCGATACCCCTGCTTAGAAGGCGAACACTCACCCAACTAAGCCAATAGGCAGTTCGATATACATTCGCTGCAACGAATTCCTCCTTAAATCCTTGAAGATGCAACCGAACACTGCGCTCTTCGTTTGAAATATGCCCTTATTTACATGCAAGCGCGAGGTGCCAAGAGTTATGCGCCTGACCTTCGACTTGCCACGGCCACTTGTGGTCAGTCGTGCTTTAGAAACATGTGAATCAGTGACTGATAAATAATTCTTGGATAGAAAGTTCACATTTCATTATGGAGCTTTAGGAGGTGAAACTGTTGTGCTTTGTCCACACCGCGAGCGCGAAACGCCGACGTATAAAAAAAGATTTAGTGAACATGTGTTGCTCAGAATTCAGAAGTTCTTTCTGTATTCTGAGATGTGTTGATCTTAAGCAAAGTTTGTTGTTAACATAGAAACAACAAAGAACAACACAGAAAATGACGGCTATTTCTGCTTTTCTATTCTATTACATTTTTTTAAACCTGCATTGATGTCCTGTTCGGATTGTTTTGTCCATTTCCCCTAGCATAAATCCAACCAAACTCCTTTTTTTCTTTTCTTATGCCCGATGGGATTTGACCACAATCTCACCTGATGGAAAGTGATGCGGCCGAAGATGTAGAATGCTTGCCTAGAAGGTACCTATTCACTCTTGACTTGAAAACTTCCAGATTATACCGTAATATCGGAGTATTGCTGTGGGTCGCTGACTTAGCAATACTCCAATTTTGTTTTTTTTTTTTTTTTTTTGTGCGTATGGAAACACTGGATTACACGTTATAAAGTTAGAACCATAAGCTGAGTTTAAGTAGTAGAATCTTGGTTATCGAAGGTATAGTTTTAGCGTATTATTAATTAATCGTAATTATGCTATTTTCTGACAGAATAATCAGTGGTCGTCCAGCAGCAAGATGGTTTATTTCCCAGGCTCCCATGCTCATAATAGGCGTCTTCTTAGCATGTCGATGACAAACCCCCTGGGCTTCAGTTCTGTCACTCGAACAGCATTTGATGCAGCGTCCATGAGCTCTCTGGATACATTACCTAAATCAAAGGTGAATATTAAAACATAAGTTGTCATTTTCAAATTAAAATTTGTTTATTTTGATATCAATTTTGATTTGGTGTTTTGTTTATCCCAATTTTTATAATATGTTTTCATTGATTTCGATCGGTTTTGACCGATCTTCATTTGTTTCTTTTTTTTTTAGATTTTTTCAAATCGCATACATATTATATCGAAATATTAAAAAATATGCATAAACCATATTATGAGTTGCGGATCTTAAAGGCAGTCTTGATTAAGAGACCAAAATATATTGGTACTTTCATTATTCTCCCCAGACTTGCCATAAACAGAATGTTCCGGACATTCTTGTAATTTTTTGGGTTCCGTTAAAAGCACCTCGTCATAAAATATACACGTTTTTTTTACAAATGCAACTTTCTAACAATGTCTTCCTTTTTGCGTGATGGTTTTTCTGGTTAAAAGATATTAAAACGCCATTTGGAAAATATGGGAATTGCTGCCTGCGAGTGTCGCTTTCCCAAAATGTCCCTTGGTTTCAAAACGTCCCTTGCCCAAAATGTCTCTTTCCTAGAATGTCCATTTCCCAGAATAAGCTTTTTTCAGAATAAGCCTTTCCCAGTATGAGCTTTTCCCAAAACATCCCGTTCCCAGAATGTCCCTTTCCCGGAGTTTTTTTGATTAACTGTTTATTTCCATACGTTATACAAAAAGATGCTACGGAACTTGTACGGAGCCCTCGGAACTCACCTTAAAATTTCACCCGCCCCCATAACATAAGTCTCTGGTAACCCCGTTGGTTATTGCAACCGAAATCGTAACGAGCTTGTTAAATATCGACTGTATGAACCGCTTGATGTATGAGTTGTATTAACTTTTGTATGAAAACGCCCGATTCCATACATGCATCGTACCGGCAAAGTGTATACGCTTCATCTGGATGCGAGATCAGTTTAAACGATTCAGTTATTGATAATTTATTGAACGCTTTCATACTCACAGCTCCACACTAAGTTCAATGCCTGGTGTCGTGGGTGTTATATATATATATATTTTAGGAAAAGTGACTCAGTAAAAGTGATAGTTTATTGTTAATAATAAAGTAAATAGTTTATTTTTAATTTTAAACAATAAACTAATAGGAGTCATGAAAGATTAAAAGCTTAAAGCATTTCGTATTTGAAAAAAATATACAACCTGTAACAAAAAGTAATACTTGGTGGTATGCATGTGTATAGCGCTAGGAATCGTCTGCCAGAAAACGAAAGTCGAAGTCGGACATATTTTTTTTTCGTACAAAAATTAAAAATTATATTTTTCAAATACTTTTGACAACTCTACAGTTACATATGCGGCAATCGGAGATATATGTTCCGTATAAAAATTAGAAAATATTTTTTGCCGACCCTACGATTACATCTGTGGCGCGTGACCTTAACCTTTGTTATGGCCACGACTGTCAGATGTCTAGGTTCAAAGGCTACGTGGTGTAGAACGGTAGCTGATGAAATAGGGTTGCAAATGACATAATTTTTTTTAAACTTTAATTCATCATAACTCAATATTCATGCTGCTGCCGCGAATGCAGAAGTTCCTGTTAGACACACATCTAGCTAAATGTGTGACTTGAGTATTACTTACTACACCTTCCTGTTACACATTGTATATTTATCAGAAATATACAACAATCGAAAATATTTAAAGTTATATTGTTTTACACAATCACATAATATTGTCAGTGTAGTAAAAGCGGTCGGACTTTAAATATTAAGTTTGACGATAACGATCGTTGGTGATTTAAATATGAACGTTAAAGCAATGCTCATCGGTCTTTGGCGTGTGAAAACGAAAAGGATGTTGCATATAGGTTAATTTTCTGAAGAAATATCGCATTTGTAATGGAAAGCAGGTTACATTTTTTTTTATGTAATTGAGAGACGAGACTAGTCTCTCGATTGATGGTTGGTCCCATTACAACAGTTCAGTGCCACCCAGTTTTATACGTAAATAATTAAACGCAAGCAAAGCTTAAAAAAAACCGACTTCCCCGCTTTATCTTCGGAACTTTCATCTGATTAGATGTACTAAACACACATTATTGAAGATATTTATCTTAAAGTCCTTTTTTTATTCAGGAATAGCTGACGCGGCAAACTTCGTACTGCCAAGAAAGAAGGTAAGTATCCAAGGATTCACTAATACTTATTAACATTATGTCGTCAATATGTCGTCAGTGCGTTCAGAAATTTTGAATCAAATCTTTGGCAGGTACGAAAATAAAATAGTTGTTTTTACTACTTTCCTTGCATTTTTTTTTTAATTAAAAAAACTTTTAAAATAAATTTTTTTTTTCTTTTTTCCTTTTAAACTTTCCTAGTCTTCTACAAATATTTCAAAATTAAAATTAGGCAAATCGATTTAACCTTTCTCGAGTTTTTGTAAGACTAACAAACGTCAATAGATCTTTATCAGAACTATTAAAGTCCTTTTTCTTTATTCAGGATAAGCAAATGTTTGTCCACTATCTTACCTGACGGTAAGTGAAGATGCGATCGGCGATGGAGCATGCCAAGAAGATACCTGTTCACTCATGATTTAAAGACTATGGAAACACGGACTTTGGTAAGGAAATTCTATCAGCGGTGCGCATAATAAATATGGAAGCAAATGGCTTCGAGCGTATTTATGGAACATCAAGATAAACATAAACATAAACGCTTTCATACTCACAACCTCATAATAAGTTCGCTGAATTGTGCCGTGGGTGACGGAAACATTCACATCACACACACAATTACAACAAGAACCAGAAACACAAATTTTGTTTGGGGCCAAAACTTGTGTTTCTGCCGGGAATCGAACCCAATACCCCTGCTTAAAAGGCGAAAGCCACCCAACTAAGCCAACGAGCTGTTCAAAGATATATTTAATATCAAGTTTGAGCTCAGCGAATTACAGACCTCCCATCGCAAATGGCAAACGGAATCACTTGATTAAATTCTAATGGAGAAACCTTTGAGAAAACTCATAACAGACTTATGCACTTCAAAACACCTGTTTCAAAGGATCCATTCACTGATATTTCATTTCAATATAAGTTATTGTAACATGAATAGAATTCGTTTACTTCTAGACATTTATTGAATAATGATTCAGGGTTTGAAGGTGCATCGGTGCCAATACTGTAGTGGGTCATAAAATGTTAGGTTTGGTTCGAAATCAATGGAGGTTGCAGCCAAAATACATGTTGACGAAGATTCTTCATCTTCCGACTCTTCTCTTACTGATATGAGAGCTTAAAGTCAACCCTCCTTGAGCTATTGTGATTCATCGAAGCCTTCTTTGTTGATTAGCAGAGGCACCACGTGCTGATGGAGACCTTCTGGGTAGTTAAGTGCTACACCATCCTGATCCCCACTCATGGGCACTAAGATATACGATTGATACCTCTAAACCTACTGACTGTTTTTTTTCCTTATATAATAATCTAATATAATATAATAAATAAAACCTATCGCAATAATCCTTATGTAACTTAAATATATATTATTTTAATTGATATACGTTGTCTAAATTGCTACTTAACATCAGTACTTAACTAAAAACATTACAATATTGTTAAACTTCTTTAGTTCAAGCTGCTGTCAAGAGATGGCGCTTACAATCGAGCGGCGGTTTCTAGATCGCGGTGGCGTTTCGTTTAGCGAATTGCCTTAGGTTAATTGTGTGCAAATTTATTAAATGAGGGTAAACTTGTGTGTTGTGTTAGTTTATATGTTTAACGAATATACGGTAGGTCAGATCAAACGCGTAGTTTTCTTTACATTACGGATTTGGGTCCTTTTGTGAAATTATCAAATTTTACATACGTTAAATATGAATACGAATTGTTCTTGGACTTGTTGACCGAGGCGCGCGCCCCGGGCGCTGGGAAGTAAAATTGAATGGCGTCTAGCATGTAAAAGGTAGAAAATTTCCACCTAGAATAACCTACGTTTTTTAAATAAGAAAGAAAGGCTTCTTGAAACAGATCTTAAAACATAAAAACACTTTCGTACTTTAGTGAAGTCGGTTAATTTATAGTTAAATCACAAAAATAAGGACATCATAAGTTTTATCCTACCGAGATCTGATCTTGAAATTTCCTAAAGACACGCATATATTTTATCTTTAGCAAAAATAATTCAAGATCATTAATAAATAAGCTCTACCTTGTTCGATAAAATTTTATTGGAACAACATTAAAACCTTGTGTTACCCTTTTCGAAGTAAAATATTAAAACCAATACACGAGCAACATTATTTCCCAAATAAACGAATAATTTTATTTTTATCAGACTAGGTTTGTGCACGTTGGAGAAGTGTGATGATGAGGACATATTTATCATAAATAAGTACATACAGGTTGACGATCCAGATGGTGCAGGGAGCAGTCTGCTTTCTGCCCTGGGTTCAATTTCCGGCAGGAGCTCAATTTTTCCTCCCAACATTTGTGCTTCTGGATCTTGGTGTAATGATTGAATGATGTAAATGTTTCCGATACCACGATATAAGTATATAATGACGAGTCAGTTGGCGCAGTGGACAGGTGCCCGCCCTCTACGCCGTGGGTCCTGGGTTCGATTCCCGGCAGGAGCACAAATTCCTTCCCAAGGGATATTTGTGCTTCTGGTTCTGGGTGTAATGTGTGATGTGAATGTTTCCGGCACCCACGATACAAGTCTTTGAACTTAGTGTGGGGCTGTGAGTGTGAATGAGTAAAAAAAATCTTAGTGTGGGTCTGTGAGTGTGAATGCATTTGTTTGTTTAATAGCACAACAGAAAATATTTTGGGAATTTTTGAGATATGATGGCGTCGTCGTTATATGCCCGTCTTCTAATCAGAGATTGCGGTTTCGATACCTACGGGCGTGAACTTACGGTGAAGGTAACATCGTGATAAACTCTATTGTGGTAGAACATTTTCTCATGCTTGTCTCGGTAGCTACCCTCTATCAAAATACAGTCGTAGTTAACCCCTTAAATGGAAAAATAGTATATAAAAATCTGACACTAAGACTGGCTATTGGTCGATAGGACAAGCGAGATTAAATATTACTACAGTGAAACTTCTGGTTCCAATCAATCTTTTTCTGAATCAATAAGTTTCGGCATCGATTCGTTCCAATTCAATTTATGACTCGAATCATAATAAATACCGATTCGCATTATTTATTTTAAATTAAAATTTGTATTGCTTTTAATTTAAGTTTAAATGTTCATGAAAATATTTAATAAAAAATCATTATTTTTTGTTTAACGTGTCTGTTTCAACCACATGTTGCTTTTGGAGTCAAATTTTGTATAATATACACACATAGTTAATATGAAATACCTACGTAGTAAACATATCGTCGTTGTGCGTGCAAAAGTCGCTATGTGTTTTTTCGTGATATTCGGTTTTTTATGAAGTTTTAATCGGTTCCCTATTGATTCGACTAATATCTTTAGCCCTAAAATTGAATCGCATAAAAATTTGACTCCTAATATTAGTTACTACTAATCATCATTACATACAATATCACTGCCCCTAATATCACTTGTCAAAACCGAATATCACGAAATCACGAAAAAACACATAGCGACTTTTGCACGCACAACGACGATATGACAACATGTGTTTTTTTTATACCCGATAGGCAAGACCACAATCTCACCTGATGGAAAGTGATGATGCGGCCGAAGATGTAACATGCTTGCCTAGAAGGTACCTATTCACTCTTGATTTGAAAACTCCCAGATAATACCGTTCGGGGAACAAAGTCAAGAGCAATGGGTTTCTCTCCTTCGCAGTACGAATGATAAACGTAGAAACGAAACGCTCTGAGCAAACTGGAGGTATATCAACCATATAAGGATGACGTTTGACTGTTTGTCTTGTTGTTAGATGGTAAAACGAGCATGGGGGAATTAAGTCGTGCAATTCCTGCACACACTCTCCAAAATGTAAACGGTAGAATACCGATAAGCGACCTTACGTCGGTGACCGAGACTCTGTTATTTGTTGACGATGTTTTATGTGTCTTATTAATATTAAGTAATATTAATAAAATACATATTACAACATTTTATCATATGTGTAACTACATATACCAAGATTTCTTTGAACTTGAATAATACCTTGACTCAAGGATAAAATAGGACAAGAGCGATTAGTGTGGTTGCTGTGTGTGTGAAAACTTAATTTTTTTTTTTTTTTTTATCATAATACTTCATTTTCTACCGACTTCACAAAAAGGAGAAGGTACTCAAGTCGACTGTTTTTTTTTTAATGTTTGTTACCTCATTACTTCTTTCCACGTGAACCGATTTTGATTTTTTTTTTGTTAGAAAGATTTTGCTTTCCTCTTGGTCCCATTTTAATTTGATCAAGATCTGATCAGTAGTTCTTGAAATATCGTCAATAATGCGTGCTTAATACATTTAATCTGATCAAAGTTCCGAAGATAAAACGGCAAAGTCGGTTTTTTTTTAGTTTTGCTTGTGTTTAATTATATCATATATCTAAGTACACATACCGGGCTTTCTTTGATGGTTAGGATTTTAATTTTGTAACCACTTGACATAAATATATTATTATATCCATTGTAAATATCCGAAATTTAATTCATACAAACTGAAAAGTTTATATTTACTTCGCGCGTTTAAATTTATAAAGCAAAAAACATATTCTCAGGTTTCTGTTTTCCTCATACCTTCTACAAAATATGAGTCACAGTCGGATGTGTAAACTAGTTTCATTTAATTTTATTATTCGGAGAAATTTCAAGTTGACATGTCACGTACGTATCACTGTACTTCATGAGGTAAAATAAATCCTTGTCTTTTATTTTTATGTAGATTCAAATAATAACGGAAAAAACCACAGAATATCATAAGCAGAATTTTTTATCAGCTTATATGGAATCTAACTGTGAAGAAATTGTCATATCTAAACTAGCCTATATAAACATAAACGATTTCACACTCACAGCCCCACACTAATTTCGATGACTTGTGTCGTGGGTGCCGGAAACATTCACATCACACACACAATCACAACCAGAACCAGGAACACAAATTTTCCTTGGGAAGAAAACTTGTGTTCCCGCCGGGAATCGAACCCGATACCCCTGCTAAGAAGGGCGAGCGCTCATCCAACCAAGCCAACGGGCAGTTTTATATATACTTAGATGAATATACATGTAATTTAGTTTTAGGATAATCTATAAGCAATTTGCCCGTTTAGTTGAACGTTTTGGCCCAAAGATAATTAATAATATCCTCTGATTAAAGTAACTATATCTACGGGGTAATTGTCTATATTTCCTAACTCAATACAAATATACAGGAATTTACCTACAACGCGCCAAGCTTATAGGTAACTCAAGTACTCAAGCTCAAGCCAAAGATATTATATCTAATGTTGGTTTACAATGTTAGAATAGTTTTAAAGGAGGAAATTGTTATTTGCTTTCGTTACGAATGTTAGGTACAAGAAAAGTCTATATGTTACATTATTCGAAAATGCGCAATAAAATAATAATTCAAGAACTGAAACCGTTGAAACCTGAGCTTTACTTAAAATGTAAGTACGGTCCCCGTGAGCAGCACCTAAGTGGCTTAAGTTTTGTGGGTTCGAGCCCCACACTCCCTTTTCCTTCACCCCTGGGAAGGAATGGAAGTCATAATCCCCTAAAAAAAAAGGTGGGTGGCGTTCGCCTTGTAAGGAGAGGTATCGGTTTCGATTCCCGCTGAAACACAAGCTTTCTCCCCAAGGAAAATTTGTGTTTCTGGTTCTGGTTTTGAATGTGTGTGCGATGTGAATGTCTCCGGCACCCATGACAAAAATCATCGAACGTAGTGTGGGGCTGTGAGTGTGAAAGCGTTTATGTTTAAATTTGTTTTATTTGGGGGCTGAGTCACCCACGTCCGTAGGAGGATACCCCTTAAGTCTGACTCCCTACACGTGGTCCCCGGGTGGTGCTAATCAGGTGACATTTGAGAGGTGGTAGAGCATTTTGTGAGTTGCTCGCCTGGCTTGCTACCAAAGTAGCTTACCACCATCAAGTTGAAAGTCTGCCGCCAAGCCAAATACGGTGTTCCGGCAGTTATCCTTGAGAGCCTGCGTATTCCAGGTCTAGTGTGTTTACCAGCTTCGATCACATCGTCACTTACCATCAGGTGAGATAGTGGTCAAACACTAGCCTGTCACAAATAAAAAAAAAAAAAAATATTTAAAAGGAAAAACATTAATAAATGGCAGATATTGCTTCCATCAATTTGTAAACAGAATAAGCATTATTATGAACAAAGCGTTGAAAAGTTTTTAACGTAGGCTATATCATATACTTATTCTTAATTTCATTTAACATCATTATGATTTTTTATCGTTTTTCATTTAGAATTGCGGAACTTACATCAGGTGAGATAGTGGCCATACGATTGCCTGTCTTAAATGAAAAAGAAAACTAAACAACGACTAAAAGTAGTAAATCACTACCAATAATTTGCTCGACGCCAGTTCGCTCGAAGCGTTTTGCTTCTACGTTCATCATCCGTACAGCGAAGGAGACGAATTCATTACCAGCGTCATTGTTCCCGAGGGGTATAATCTAGGAGTCTTCAAGTCAAGAGTGAATAGGTATCTTCTAGGCAAGCATGTCACATCTTAGGCCGCATCGTCACTTTCCATCAGGTGAGATAGTAGTCAAATGCTTGCCAATATGGCAAAAAAAAAAATTAAGTTTATGTCAACAAAGGGTGTTTCCTGTGTAGAAATGTAGTGTGGCAATTGGCCCGTAGATAGTATAAGTATATGGTTTAAACTTTCCTAAGGTTTAATTTGGCTATCAAGTACCTAGTCTAATAAATGAATTCAATTATTCTCAAGTCATTAAACAAAACTAGTTTCAATTTATTTCCCATGATTATTATCGAACGGAACTAAATTCCTTCGACCACAACCGTTTATCGGAATTAGAAAATTGTCTTCTAACGAAGTGAATACTTGCCAATTTCAAACATTGCAAGTTCAATTACGTTTATTATAAGAGAACTCTCCATACATGCTCTGAATATAAATCTAAATCTACCTTTTCATATATATAAAAAGGTATGTGTTGTGTCTGTAGGTACAAATATATATACATGCAGATTTAGATAATTATCGTTGTCATACTAAGCAGGCTAATTGCCCGTATACCTACACTAGCCGTGTCCGGCTTCGCCCGCTATTATCATGTTAAAAAGTAGCATATGTGTTAATCCTTGGTATAATCTATGTATATTCCAAATTTCATCCAAATCCGTTTAGCCGTTAAAGCGTGAAGAGCGAACAAACATAATTACACACAAACTTTCGGATTTATAATATTAGTAAGATTATGTAGGTAATTATGATATTCGAGCATTTGATCACTGGAAAGTGAAAAAAAATTAACTAAAGGAAAGTAACGGTGCGGCCTCGATGTAACATGATTGCCTTTTTTAATGCTCGATCGGCAAGCATTTGACTACAATCTCAGCTATTGGAAAGCCTGAAGATTTTTACCCTAGAGTAGAAACCTCCCAGACTATAATGTTCGGGGAACAAAGACGCAAGCAATTAGTTCAAATTCTTTGCTGTACGAATGCTGAATGTAGAAGCGAAACGCTTTGAGCAAACTGGAGGTATGTCTAGTAGACATTTAGAAGTAGGCGTAGAAGTAGAAGTAGACGTTTATATGACGTTTGATAGTTTGACTTGTTATATAGATGGTAAAAGGGCGTGGAGAAAGTAACTCGTGTAAGTACTGCGCACACTGTTCAAAATGTAAGCGATAAAATACCGATAGGCTTGCTACCTTACATCGGTGACCGAGAATTTGCATTTTGAACTCTATTAGCTTACTATTGATAGCGGCTCGCCGGTCAATAATCATATAACTATCTAGAGGAAAGAACAGTATGACCATACTAGATATGAAGGAATTAGGATGAAATTCAATATGTTTAATATCTAAAGATGCTTTGATGATTAATAAAAAATTTGGAATCTTTTCAACAGACTTCAAAAAAGGAGGTGCTCAATTCGACTGAATGTTTTTTTTCTCCGCTAATGAATCGATTTTGATAATTTTTTTGTTTGGTAGAGTATACTTTATATAAATTTTATCGAAATCGGTCAAGCCAAAACCGAAATATAAGCGATAAAGTCGGTTTTTTTAAGCTTTGCTTGCGTTTCAATTGCTATGTTTTGAATAACAGGAGTGAAGTCACGCATAATTAGAATGCTATGAGAAGAATGATGAATGATGCTATGATAGAATGTATTTATCTTAAATAAGATGTATTGAGCGTATGTAAATTATGAAAAGCTGTAAAAATCTATTGTTTCAGTGCTAGTTATCGTTTAACTAAAGCCAGCCGCGAAAGGCTAGTCAAAGTATAAATTGCCCCAGATCAACTTAAAGTTATTAGATAAAATTTATCGTGTTTTCAATGCCTCATTAGTCCAACCAGCACAAACTCACGTACTCCTTGTTAATAGAAACACACAAACACTGTGATACTTTGTCGCTTTAAATATTTTTCTAAGTGATTTTACAAATCAAGTGTTTTTAAGAGAAGTTATTGTGACAGAGTTCGGAAGCTGTAGCGTTATTATTGAAGTCGGTAGCCGCTGAAGAGCAAACGTGGAGGTATGTATGCAATACTGGAGCGTACATGATACGACGATCATTTCCGAGTATTTTTTTAAATTGTTGTAGGAAAAATTTAGATAAAAAAATTATAATTGTGAAAAAGATATCGAGATGGATTCTAAATCATGTTTCGAGCACGTGTTGGTATTCGAACATCTTTTTTATTTTATAATAGAAATACAGGAAGGTGCTCTAACTAAGAGCTAAAGCTCATTAAGGGGCAGAAATACGTCAATACGAACACTTTTTTTAAACTACCAATCACTCTTGCATTTTTGCATATAAAGGCGCATATTGCATAATTTAGATTATGGCTGTTACACAAGGTCATGCGTGGCATTTTATTATGGTTTTATTCGAATTTTGTAAAATGCGTTTAAAATAATTAAACGCAAGCAAAGCTTTAAAAAAAGCAACTCCACCGCTTAATCTTCGGAACCTTGATCAGATTTAATGTATTAAACGCGCATTATTGACGATAACTCAAAAACTAGTAATTGGATCTTAATCAAATTTATATGGAATCACATGGAATGCACCAGCTTTCATATAAAAAATAATCATCAAAATCGGCTCACAACGAAAGAAGTTATGAGGCAACACACATAAAAAATATAGACGAATTGAGAACCTCCTCTTTTTTTTGAAGTCGGTTAAAAAACAAAGTGAAGTCATTCATCTAGTAAATACACGCATCCTACTAATATTATAAATGCCAAAGTTTGCGTGTATGTGCTTATGTGTGTGTGAATGTTTGTTACCACGTAACTACTTAACGAATAAACCGATTTTGATGAAATTTAGAATGTAGATAGTTTTTTCCGGAATAACACATGAGCTACTTTTTATCTTAATCAACGCGGGCGAAGCCGCAGGGCTCAGCTTGTATGAAATAAATTTTACAGTGTTCTGATATAAAATGACGAAACAGCATTTTTTCTTTTTCTATATTCAAATGTTATGAATAATCTAATATGAAAGAGTCATTTCGTTGCTTAGCTAACAATACCGCGAAAGTCTATTTTTTTTTATTTTTGGTGGCCATGTCTTTATTTTGTTATTTTATTCCGTATAAGTCAACCAAATACTTTTTAATACACTTATTATATCTTATCACATCGTGATTGAAACGAATATGTACCAATTCAAGTTAACATCACACATGTCTGAAGAATTTCAAAAAAAGTAAAATGTTTTTTCTGAAAAATAAGCAAATCTGATTTGCGCGGTTTTGTTAGGTAACCAAATTTAGACGATTTGTATTTTTTTACATTATGACGAATATTTAACATAACAGGATATCCTGTAATTGCCGCTTAAAGCGGCTACAAAGTCACGCATTTGAGGAGATATTCTGGTATCACTCCTTTAATTGTTTTTAATGCACATGCTCGTGTTAAATCCATTCTGACAACTGAAAACTCACTCACTTCTCTTGCATAAAATACGTTTGATTCCCGGCAGGAGCACAATTTTTCTTCCTACGGGACAATCTGGTTCTGGTGTGATTGTACGAGTATGTGCACCGATGATACAAGTCTTTGTACTTAGTGGGGGACTGTGAGTGTGAAACGAAAGGAAATTTGCATAAAAACACAATCATGCATGGATCTTTAGATTTATGTAAGTGTTACATCTGAAATTTAACTAAACATCCATTTACAACTAAGTTTTAAATCGAAACCTCCTTTCACGGAACTTAAAAAAGAAAAAAATGTCGTTCGATTTAAAAACGTTAACATTGTTCAGCATCAATTAGCGATCATAACATTAAATTTAGTTGGTAAACAAATTATACAGCTGTTATGCCGGAGAGTCGTTGATCGATCTGTTTTTTTTCTTTATTGGCGACGACAGATCTAGTACATGCGCGATTCTGCTATTAAATATCTCCGATTTATTCCACGCAATGTATTTGCAAGCAATGTAACATCTTTGGTCTCATCTTCCCGTAATATATATCCATCTGCAATGAGATTTGATATACAAAACGCCCCAAACTCAAACGTCATCCGCGTACGGTTACCTCCAGTTCGCTTGGAGCGTTTTGATTTTACGTTCATAATTCATAGTTCAGGTAAGATAGTCGTCAAATGTTTGCCTATTTAGAATAAAAAAATAAAAATATTCAAAAGAGGAATAATAATAAATAAACAAGTGCAGTTCGTACTCACACTTTTCAAAATAACGATAGAACACTGATAGACAAGCGACCTTACGTTGATAACCAAATTAGTTATGAGAAAGATCCATATACGAGAACCTAGTTATGTATGATTTACGAACATCATAAAACTTTGTTTCCTTAGCTTGTTAATTTTTTTTATATTTGTATAATCCGTCCTTATAAGGGAGTTTAGGTCATTCCAATTCTTACTATTGTCAATATTTAGAATAAAATATGGAAGACAAGAATAAAATCCACGGGCTTGATTGGAATTTAGTATCTCATTAGAGGGATTAAGAAGATATATAAGCTTATTGTCATATTTGGCTACTAAATGTGGGTTGATTGACTTTATGATAGAAATCAGAGTTTATACAAGTTTATAATATTGGAGTCAAGTCAAGAGTGAATAATTACCTTCTAGGCAAGCATACCATATCGGTGAGATTGTAGTCCAATGCTTCCCTATCGGGCATAAAAAATACAAACATTTCTTAGAGGTGGTAGAGCATTTTGTGAGTTGTTGTTGAGTTCGCCTGGCTTGCTACCAAAGTAGCTTACCACCATCAAGTTGAAAGTCTGCCGCCAAGCCAAATACGGTGTTCCGGCAGTTATCCTTGAGAGCCTGCGTATTCCAGGTTTAGTGTGTTTACCAGCTTCGATCACATCGTCACTTACCATCAGGTGAGATAGTGGTCAAACACTAGCCTGTCACAAATAAAAAAAAAAAAAAAAAATACCAAAATTATTTTAAGTAATGAGTATAGAGATAATTATTTACTAAATTTGCCTCACGTTTTCTTCACCAGTAGGGATAGCTAGTGGTGACTTCGCTAGGGGAATACGCATGAGATTGGAATATAGTAAGAGGCAACAAGGATACCCGATGTTGATGGCCACACAGCCAATTGCTTGGACCTTCTGCTGACAACAGACCCAGACCGCTACTCAGTGTCGGTTTCATCACCACTTGGTAGCTCCGACCACTGTCTGGTGAAGTCTGTATCAGTCCATTCCCCGCCCGACCCCAGCCCAATAGGCACTCGGCGGGTGTGGCGATACAAGTCGGCAGATTGGGATGAGATGCGTTCATTTTATGCATCTTATCCTTGGCGGCAAGTATGCTTTTCTTCTAGCGATCCCTCTGCATGCGCGGATGCTGTGGTGGAGGTTTTGCGTCAAGGTATGGAATACTTTATTCCATTCTCAGATGTACCTCTGTCCAGCAAAGCTCGCCCTTGGTTTGGGGCCGACTGCAATGGCGCAGTAGCGCTAAAACATGAGGCCTACACCGCTTGGGCTGATGCTCGAATCCGTAAAGCTAAGGACATTCGTGAAAAGAAGAAAGCCTTCAACAAAGCTGCCAAGTCCTGCAAGAAGGTTCTAAAGAAGGCTCGTTTCGACCACATTAGCCGAATAGGTGCCAAACTTGCTTCTTATCCCGCAGGGAGTAAAGCATTTTGGTCCCTGGCTAAATCGGTTGAAGCGAACTTCTGCCGTCCCTCACTGCCTCCACTGCTGAAGCCTGATGGGTCACTGGCTCACACCGCAAAGGAGAAAGCTAACTTGTTTGCTTCACTCTTTGCGGAATCTTCTCGTCTTGATGCTGGTAGCGCTGTGCCTCCTAGTTTATCTGTCTGCGAGTCGTCCATGAAAGAAATCCGCTTTCGACAGATAGATATACGTAAAGCGCTGCGCAATCTGGACGTGAACAAGGCCAGTGGCCCTGATGGCATACCAGCTGTAGTTTTGAGGACATGTGCGCCTGAGTTGACTCCAATTCTGACACGCCTGTTCCGCCTCTCTATGGAGACTGGTCAAGTACCGAAAGATTGGAAATCTGCCAACGTGCAACCTGTGCCCAAAAAGGGAAGTCGTGCCGACCCGGCCAATTATAGGCCCATCTCAGTCACGTCCATTATCTGTAAGACAATGGAACGTGTACTGAACAAAAAGCTCCTTGGCTATCTTGAAGCAAATGATCTTCTGAGTGACCGGCAATATGGGTTTCGCCAGAACCGGTCAACAGGAGACCTTCTTGCATATGCCACTCACATATGGAGCGAGGCCTTGGAGAAACACGGCGAGGCACTCGCAGTCTCGCTTGACATTTCCAAGGCTTTTGACAGGGTTTGGCACGATAGCCTTATTGGCAAGCTTCCAGCCTATGGTTTACCTCCCGATTTATGTATTTGGATATCTGACTTCTTGAGGGAACGATCGATTCGAGTGGTTGTTGACGGCTGCTCGTCCGATCTAATGGTAATTAATGCCGGGGTACCTCAAGGGTCTGTTCTTTCGGCAACGCTCTTTTTGCTACACATCAACGATTTGCTCAAGCCCGGTATCTTTGGGTATGCAGATGATAGCACTGTTGTCGAAAGATACGTATCCAATGCACGAGCTGGCGAGGTACAAGTCCAGTCTCTCAGAGAGGGGATGATAGACCGATTAAATTCGAGCTTGTTGGCCGTGGCCGAGTGGGGCGATGCCAACTTGGTTCGTTTTAATGCGTCTAAAACACAGGCGTGTCTTTTCTCCGCTAAACGGAGACCTTTTCACCTGTCTCCGACTTTCCAGAATGTATCAATACCGATAGCAAATAAACTCGAGCTTCTTGGCGTTTCCTTGTCGTCGAGCCTAAACTTTGGTACCTACATCGAAGCCAGAGCTCAGCTGGCTGCTAAAAAACTGGGTATCCTCGCAAAGGTTAGGCAGTACTTCACACCGGGGCAGCTTCTTAAATTATATCAAGCTCAAGTCCGATCGTGTATGGAGTACTGCGGCCACTTGTGGGATGGATCCGCAAAGTACCAGCTTGAAGCTCTTGAGTCCATCGACCGACGAGCAAAAAGACTCATTGGCGATGATAAGCTGGTCGAGTCCAAATTGCAGAGTCTCGGTCACCGACGTAAGGTCGCGAGCCTATCGGTATTCTATCGTATACATTTTGGAGAGTGTGCGCAGGAATTATACGAGTTAATTCCAACTTGTCCATTTTACCATCTAACAACAAGACAAACTGTCAAACGTCATCCATATATGGTTGACATACCTTCAGTTCGCTCGAAGCGTTTCGCTTCTACGTTTATCATTCGTACTGCGAAGGAGTGGAACTCATTGCCTTCGTCTTTGTTCCCCGAACGGTACAATCTTGGAGTCTTCAAGTCAAGAGTGAATAGGTACCTTCTAGGCAGGCATGCTGCATCTTCGGCCACATCATCACTTTCCATCAGGTGAGATTGTGGTCAAATGCTTGCCTATCAGGCATAAAAAAAAAAAAAATAGTTTAAAAAAAAAGCATCCTTACTTAGCCGAAAATATAGCATCCTTGCTTATAACTTTGCACTATCTTGGTTTGAATTCTCCCGGGTTATATTGGTCAGGAAACAAAGACGAGGGCAGTGAGTTCCACTCCTTTACAGTTCGAAATGCTTCGAATGTCAACAGTATATGGATGACGTTTGACAGTTTGTCTTGTCTTTAGATGGTCAAATCAAGGATTTTGTAGCTTTACAAACCGTAGGTTTGTTTCCTATCTAGATGTTTGAAATACACTTGAATTATTTTATTACTTGACACTGGAAAAATTTACAATTTTCCTATCTCGATGGGTAAAATGGCTTGCTTGCAACCAAAGATAATATAACCATCTTGCAACCTTACATCGGTGACCGAGACTTTGCAATTTGGACTCAACTAGCTTGTCATCGCCAATGAGTCTTTTCGCTCGTCGGTCAATGGACTCATGGGCTTCAAGCTGGTACATAGTGGATCCCTTCCACAGGTAGTCGCATACACGATCGGACTTGACATAAATTGAAAAGCTGCCGGTGTGAAGTACTGTCTAAACTTTGTGAGGATACCATGTTTCTTAGCGGCCAACTTAAAAGTTGCTCCAATAAGTTCAGCCAGCGCTTTGGATAAATAAAAACCGAAGTCATAAATATGATCGTGATCTGTAGCATTAATATGCTGAGCGAAAACAGCACCGCGTATTTTTGGGTCGGGATGCTTGGTCGAAGAGTGAGACAATACTGGATACGAAATAATGATTCTTTTTTCCATATAATGCATGAACAATTTAAATATATAATAAATGAAACGTAGTCTAAACTTTTCTTCTCTGTTTTCAGGTTGATTCAAGAATGGTTTTATTTACAATTCGATCCATATAAGAAGTTACACCTGTGCGAAGGGGTGGGTCGCTAGTGTATTTATGATACAAAAATGTAATATTTATATCACAAATCATTAGCTAGACTGACTTATGGATTTATACATTATGAATGCTTTTATCAAAATATACGTATCTCCGTAGTGATTGGATATATGTTGATGAATAGCGATTTGTAGAAAGTAGCCTTACTACACCTTTGAATACCTACACCCTTAAAATTAAATATGATTCAGGGTAGTTTTTATAAATTCTCAAAAAACGCGGGCTAAGTATTACAGATCGCTAATGCAAGAGTCAGTGTGTCATTATGCCCAATACACAGAGGCTGCGTTGCCTAGTTGTCATTTTAACAACTTGTCAACAAATGTTGTAACTTTTGTTAGACAGATGTTATAACTTTTGTTAGTCCCATTTTTTTTGTGACTGATACATTAACTCAAACTCTCAAACTCAAATTTGTTTATTGCATATCACATAGCACTTAGGTCTAAAATACATAATTGTAGTTCCTGTGATACCCCCTAGGGGCACTGCAACTTACGAGAGGGTACATTTATCTTAAACATATTAAACAACAGCAATAAAAGAACATAAAATCAATATTATTATACTAATTGCTAACATATTAATGCTTAATGTTATATTAATTGGTTGTTTTGAAGTAATTATGCTAATTAAATAAGTATATGTTTATTGAATGTATTGTAATTACTATGTTTATTGAATGTATTGTAATCTACATAATAGTAAGCTTGTTCAGTTAAATGTATCATTCAAATATTCGTTAACTGTATAGTAGCATTGTGTTAGAAGTAAATGTTTCAATTGTTTAATAAATTGTTTGTCTTTAGTTTCATTTTTAATTGTTTAAGTTAAGTGATTATAATTATAGTTTTATGGACATCTCCAGATCTAAATTTCGCCTTTAAGTAATTAATATAAAGGAAAAGAAGAGGTACATCTATTTTTATTGTTGAATAAGCAACCATCCAGTCGTAATTAAATCCTTGCCCATCCAGTTGCACAACATGAACCAATATATTAGTACACAGGGAATAAGAAAAAAATCTTTGTTTATTACTGAATGAAGGCATAAATTCAGTTTAAGGGGACCGAACGAAGAATCTGGAGTATGGACGGCGTGTTTTTTTTTTTAATCTTTTGTTATGGCACAGTGATGATCCAAATAAAGAGGTTCTCGCCAAAAGAATTAAAACTACTTAATAGTATTATGAAAAGTGAATAGACAATAAAATCAGGAAGGAGTGGACTCATTGCTTGCGTCTTTGTTCCCTGAACGGTGCGATATCGGTGTCTTCAAATCTAGAATGAATAGGCTTCTAGGCAAGCATGTCCCATCTTCGGCCACATTGTCACTTTCCATCAGGTGAGATAGTGGTCAAATGCTTGCTTATCTAGCATAACAAAACAATAAAATTATCGAGCCGGATCACAAAATTTTAAGAATTGGTTGAAAAATGCGAACTTTAGAGAGGAACAACCGGACATCCGGCCACAAGAAAGCATTTTTGCTCAATCTGAAATGGAGACGCTCGCAAGGTCAATAGACTACACTTTACCACAAATTACTATATCTCCGCGACGTGTCTTGACACCTTAGACTTAATAAAGAAGATAAATTGTGGTATTAAAATTGATTTGATATACCATAAAACGATTTTTTTTATTCATTATAGACAAGCGTTTGACCACTATCTCACCTGGTAAGCGATGATGTGGTCGACAAAGGAGCACGCTTGCCAACAGGAATAGGAAATTGGCCTGTAGTAGTTAAATATTATTGAATTTATAATATTATAATAAGCTTAGCAATATAGAAAATGAACGATTCTTATATATTGTTACTAAAATTAAAATCAAAATACACACGTAGTTGAAAATAATTGCTTGACAAGTACTTAATTTATTTTATTATCCAAATTAGCATTTTTATTACTGCAATTACATTTATCGTTACAAATTGAAGCTTTGGAGTATGTAACAAGACGTATTTTATGGGTAACATTGTCAACGTTATGGAAGAGGTTCCGTATAAAATGTGAAAAAGCCATCAAAATATTATATAAAAAAAAACATAAAACATTAACGCTTTCACACTTACAGCCCACACTAAGTTCAATGACTTGTGTCGTGGGTGCCGGAAACATTCACACCACACACACAATCACAACCAGAACCATAAACACATATTTTCCATGGGAAGAAAACTTGTGTTCCGGCCGGGAATCAAACCCGATACCCCTGCATAGAAGGCGATCGCCACGCAACTAAGCCAACGGGCAGTTCAAAGTTATTTATGTATCACAATTCAGTTATTTATGTATCTATGGGATAAGTAAAGTATCTGCCAGTCTTTAAGTCAAGAGTCAATAGGTATTTTCTAAGCAAGCATGCTACATCTACGGCCGCTTTCCATCAGGTGAGATAGTAGTCAAATGCTTGCCTATCAAGCATAAAAAAATCGATTGTAGATTTTTTTTACTAAATAAAATAAATATTACTGCTACTAAACATAAATAAACATATTCCTGCCGACTTATCTTAGACCGAATATTCGGAGGCAAGTGTCAGGCCTTTCATGTTTATCCTTATTAAAGACAACTAGTTTGTTTGAAACTAATCGACATCGAGTAAAATACAATATTTCATTAGAATTTATTAAAAAAAAAAATTAGACTTCTTTTTACTATACTTAACAGATAGAAAAAATCCCTTTATACAAATTCTTATTATTTTTGAAGTCAAATTCAAACAGGCTTCCTTAACCGATTCATTCGTCAGGAACCCTAAAAAACTGCGAGTATTTCACGCGAATCGATTTAAACCATCTCACTTTATAGATATATAAATCGGTTATTTTAACTTGTTATTTGTTGTTATTTATGAGTTAAATAACATCGCAAAGTGTTAATTTGTGATAATTGCAGTGCAGTAGCTTACAAATCAGAGAGTACGTGATTCTACGTAAACTTTGAAGAATAACAAATTTTACGTGTAATTTATATTTCTTGAAAATAAATAGGTATTTTTTTTTTCTTTCTTTTTTTCTTTTTTTTTCGTTCGTCTTTATCTGTCTTTTTCTTTATTTTTTTATTAGTGGAAGGACCCTTTTGCAGAGTCTACCTGAGAGAGCACCTCATCATTGCTAGACATATAACTGCTAGTAATATTGTGCAAACTTACTGGATTATAAGTTAGAATTTCCAGTTTTAAACTATTTCAGTTCAAAACTCTGATTGACACTGGACTGTATTGAGCTAACTTGAAGATTACCATCAGACGAGCGACTTGCTCGACTTGCCTTTCAATGAAATAAAGAAATACGTTGAGAAATGGCCCCGGGTTCAAGCCCTGCCTCAAGCGAAAATTTTCCTTTCAAAATTTATCAATATAATCTAGATCAAGTCTACGGTGAATAGGTATATTCTAGGGAAGCATGTTACATCTTCGGCCGCATCTTCAGTTTCCATCAGGTGAGATATCGGTCAAATGCTTGCCTATGTAGCATAAAAAAATCACTCTCACACTAAAATCAAAGACTTGCATTGTGGGTGTCAATCTCACCAAACCTAGAAGCAGAAACAAATGTTCCATATGGGGTAGTAAACGGTTTTTTAATGATGTACCAATATATCTTTCAAGCATATCAATAATACCAATGTCCAAAGTTTATGTAGTCACTATACATATGAATAACTTTATCTGAACCCTACAGAGAACCTTTATCTTTACCTTTACATCGATCTCAGTAGTGATTACTTGGAGATAAATTTAATGTTTTTTTTATAAAGACATAAGTTTTTTTGACGAACGCTTTAATTTTAAATTGAGAATCTTGAAAAGAAAATGAGGTATCGCTTTGAGAATAAGCATTGCATGCGTTTATATAAATCCGAATGGACTTTACAGCTTTTATTATTTACTAGCCGTGCCTATGTGTTAATCCTAGGTATAATCTATGTATATTCCAAATTTCATCCAAATCCGTTCAGCCGTTAAAGCGTGAAGAGGGAACAAACATACTTACACACTTACACACAAACTTACGGATTTATGATATTAGTAAGATAAAGATTGTAGTGCCACATACCACAGCAATGCCAGACATGCAACCGCCAAGCAGCAGTGTGTAAACATTACTGTATTTCGGATTGAAGGGCAATGTTTCCAGTGAAATTACAGGGAAAGATAACATCTGATATCTCAGGGTGACGAGCGTAGTGCTTTCCCGCGCAGGAGTTCGAATTATATTCGTTCAAAACTCTGGGTGGCACTGGAACTGTAATGTGCAAGCGTGGCGCTTACCATCAGGTGAGCGACTTGCTCGTCTCGTCTCTCAATGAAAAAAAAAGACGTGTGGCACTCGGGGACTGCCGCGGTAAAGCTATTGCATAGCATTTTTTATCAACTTATGCAATTATAATTATTTATTTATTTTATTTATGCAGTATTTTTTTTCCTGCCACCTATAGGCGAGTTGCTGAACTAAAGAGACAAGCGTGATATTTCAAAAAGTCATTAAAAGTTCTGCTATTCATCGATAGATGGCAAAACTAAAAAGTATCACCGCTGTGCCGGTCGGAGTGAGGGTGTTAGGTTATTTTCGTTACGGAATTTCTGGATTCGGTCTCCACGCTCAAGGCCCGCGATAGAAGCTATGCAATAGCTTAAAAAACCTAAAGATAGCGATATTCTAACAGCAGCAGCATTCCAGTGAGGGTTCGTTCCAATATTATGACTTCCTGCTCATCACGTTTGCCCATTACAATTAAGTATCACTCTGAGTAAACAGTCAACAATCGTACGCGGCTAAGCACTGCGCTCCTTTTCACTTTTAATATAATTGTGTTTTTTTAAATGTCACTTTATAACACCACTTTAAGTGTTAGGGAGAGGAGCACATTGCAATGTGTGTTTGAACTACCCATCGGATTAGTAAGATGCACATATGCCGTCTAACCATCGAGTTCGATTCCCGATTAACACAACTTTTCTCCCCAAGGGAAATTTGTGTTTCTAGTTCTGTGTGTGATTGTGTATGATGTCAATCTTTCCGCCACCCACGACACCAGTCATTGTCTTAGTGTGGGACTACGAGTGTGAAAGCGTCTAGAGTCACGTGTGACTTTGTTATTCATCTTCGACCGCATCGTCGCTTTCCATCAGGTGAGATGGTAGTTAAATGCCTGCCTATCTAGCATAGAAAAAGCTTTAGTTAGTAAAGGAAATGGCAGGAGTGTCGATGATCATCGGGCGATTGTCTTGCAACGAGAGGTACTGATTTCGAGGCTTGATCCGAAATTCGGCTTCTATAGAAGTTCATAATAGCATATCAACTTAATTAAATATCAGCATCTGAAAGTAATTCTACGAAGCGAAATTCAATAGTGATCGAATAAAGATGCGACTCGATTCGCTCCGAGCATTTCTAGAAAGAGCAAGATAGTTGAGATGTGTGGCTAGTGTTTTTGCCGGATAGCAAATATTGTTGTTTGAAAATTATTACTCCAACTCTTTAATATTTTGTATACTAAGGATGTCATAATATATACAAATTTAAAAAATACAATAATTGATATTCTATTTCGTATTTAAAAAAAAAAAATTGGACTATAAATTTGCAGAATGTTAGTAATTCTATTTAAATTTGTCATCATAATTTTTGTATTATATTTTAGTTTTAAAGAACTTAGAGTTTGAAAGCAATCCAATAACTGCAAATAATTAACAATAATTAAATAAGACGATTAAAATATTAATTGTAATAGGTAAGTTCATTAGTTAAATTTGTATATTGATTAATAATTATTATTGTATATAGTAAGACTAGATGAAATATTTTAAGCTAACTAATAAGTTATAAGTTATTAAATGTAAAAAAAAATTGTTTTGCTATTGTTTTCGAAAATAATTTAGTTAGTCTACTAAGTAGTCTCCTAGTAGTTTTATCTTTAAATTTTATCATTTTGAAATAGCAGAATTACCTTAATGAATATGCTCCAGATGAAAGAAAGCTACAACAGAGCAGTGACCTTAAATGATAGCCTCCGGCTGAAACATATGTTTTTGCCGGACACTCCGCTTAGCTCTACCAAAAAGCAATAAAAATGCTTTATTAATAACACACTTACGTTCATTAATCGTACTTACTCCCGTTAAGGAGTAAAAATTGGCCTCAGCCACCAATCATCCCGAGGACCATGTAAATGGTTAAAAATTGGTTCATGCAATAAAATTTAAGAGACTGATCTGGTTTAAACTCTTCTCGGAATCGGGTTGAACGGGCCGACATTAAGGGCAGTTAGTACTTTGGAATAATTACTTCGGAATCAATTTTGTATGGCCTGGAAGCTGGGCCTGAATGGGTGCGGTTTTGACAATAATAGTACTACGACAAGTCAATATAATAAAACCGGCCAAGTGCGATTCAGACTCGCGACGGGTTCCGTACCATTATCTATAAAAAAATAATTTTGTTGTATGGAAGCCCCCCTTAAATATTTATTTTATTTTATTTTTAGTATTTGTTGTTATAGCGGCAATTGAAATACATCATCTGTGAAAATTTCAACTGTCTAGCTATCACCGTTCTTGAGATACAGCCTGGTGACGGACGGACCGACGGATGGACGGACGGACAGCAAAATCTCAGTAATAGGGTCCCGTTTTTACCCTTTGGGTACGGAACCCTAAAAATAAAACATTTTTTTACCGAAGATGTGCACTACCATATCGAAATATCCTCGATACACGCAGGTTAACTGGAAGAAAATAATTTGTTTAATTAAGTTCGCCTATGTACCTACAATACCGTTTGTACTATAAAGAATTTTCTAGCAATATGAACGAACAAATTAATTTAATGAACTGCCTCAGAATTACCTACAGTCCAAACCCCCACCAGGACAATATCCGAGAGCATTCCCACGGACAAATACAAGATCAGCAGATTACAACCACCATATCTCATCTCCTAGATAATGCAAGCACAGAGCCCAGGACTACCGGAAGTCACGTGGTCAACAATACAATGCCAGGCTAAAATATTACGCGCCACTTATTCGTTAAGATGAATCGTCTCATATATTATTTAGCGTAATAATGGGCAAAGAGTTTGGTATTTTTAGTGAAAGTGGTAGATGGGATAATTGATTTCAATGGTAGGAAATATGCCTAATTTTAATTGTAACCTCTTTTCGCATTAGTTACTATTTTCTTGCAATTATGAAATGTTAGAAGCAAATATTTTGCCTAATATAAATATACTACATAGACTACATCGTCACTTTGCTCAGGTGTGATGGTGGTCAAACGTTTGTTTAGTCTGTAATAAATATATATGTATATATATATACATATATTGCGCAGCTCATCTCTTATCAGATCAAAAGTTGATAATTTCTTATGCCACTTGATCCTTTTTATACAAAGCATAGCCCAAAACGGACAATTGAAATCTTACGATTTAATAACATTTCTGCTATGAATTAACGGATTAGCTGCCATTACGGAACAAAAATATGATATAATAGTATAACAATAAGGAAAGATTACTTTGGGTCTCTATTGAGAATTCCAATAGAAAGATAATATTTATCTAAAAAAAACCAGACGGAGTGCCTACGAAAACAGCTACAAATGTGATTTAGTTAAGGCGTTAGTGTTAGAAAACCACAGAAACAGTTCTTCGTTGTTCAGATGTTTTCCTAGTTCAGGCAATTATTGCTTTGTGTCATTTCTAACACTTATATCGTACGCTTGTCTCATCCACTAAGATAGCACATCTAGCGCGATCACTGGTAATCTATAATAAATGTTTGCTACTAGTGTTGTACCTAGAATAGTAGAACACCATTAGTGTTTGTTAATTTTTTTAAAAAAATATTTTAAAAAACGGTTTTGTTACTATATTGTTAGTGATTACTTTTTAAAACTTTCAAGTTTGAAGTCTTCTCTATAACTCTTTTTAAATTTATTTAATTCTGTATCAAAAATTTGCTAATAATTTAAGTTAATATCTAGATTGCCAAAAAGTAAATCTAGTTTTCATTAAGTCAGCTTTATATTAATTGATGTACCTATTCTTAATCTAATTGAAACAGGACGTGAAAAGGCCTTCACTGACGTTCCACATGGAGGGTATTGTACCGAGCAAATCATGAATCATGCTCTTTGGACATTATTCAAGTGTGTTTTATGCTAATTAATATTCTATAACAATATAGAAAATATCTGTATAAAAATTTAGAAATTATTATTTTTTACTTGTGAAAAATATTAGTTCCATACTAGTTAAAATGTTATTTTATTGTTTTAAAACAATCAAGCAGTTTTTTACAGCCGAGTCGATTTTTGTTATGTTTAAAAATAGCTAAACTATAAAAACATTTAATTTATACATTTTTTTAATTCATAATAGGCAAACGTTCGACCACCTGATGGAAAGTGAAGATACGGTCGACGATGGAGCACGTTTACATAGACCTATTTTTTAACAATGTTGCATCCCTGAAGGCACTAATTCTTAGGCAATTTATCACCGTATTTATACTCTAGTCACTACCACTTGTGAGTCCAACACTGCGAAAGATGCACTATCTAGCGCAGGCGTCGGTAATCCGTAATAAATGAGCGGCTACCGGTGTTGTAGCTTTAGTGCCCTGAGCAGTAGCTAATTGGACTGTAAAGTATTGTAAAGTTGAAAATTATTGCGCAGGTCTAATTTCTAGCCCACAATTTCAATTTTTAGAAGCCGACAAATTAATGTCAGTCATTGGAGTAAGGTCGGCTTATAAGTATTTCATCATTTATAAAATATATGGTTCTACCATAAACATTTATAAAATACTAGCCGTGCCCTGCGGCTTCGCTCGCTATTATCAAGTTAAAAAGTAGCCTATGTGTTAATCCTAGGTATAAGCTATGTACATTCCAAATTTCATCCAAATCCGTTCAGCCGTTAAAGCGTGAAGAGGGAACAAACATACTTACACACAAACTTTCGGATTTATAATATTAGTAGGATATAGTTATAACACCTATGTAACGGGAGCGCTAAAAAAATTCCGTAACTATTATTTATTTTTAATTTTAAATGTACCTTATGTTTTAGTGAATGCAATTTTATTTGCAGCAATATAAAACGTAATCGATTAAAAAGCATAATAAACAAGTAATACCTACTCTAATATAAGTGTCGTTTCTTATGCTAATAAACTGCAAGGAACTGACGGATGCGAAGTTTCAAAGCCTAGAACATTAGAACACAGAGTCGCAAGTCTATCGGTCTTTTATAGGATACATTTCGGAAAGTGTGCCACGGCATTGAATGATCTAATTCTTCTATCCCCCTTTTACCATCGGACAACCAGACAATCAGCCACGTGACATCGGTTTATGGTTGATATTCCAAGGGTGCGTACGAAGCGTTTTGCTTCCACATTTATTATACGTACTGCTAATGAATGGAATTCTTCGGCCGAGTCTGTGTTTTCCGATAAGTACAATCTAGGAGTTTTTAAATCTCGAGTGAACATGTATCTAATAGGCAAGATGGAGCAATCTTCGTCCACATCGTCACTTTCCATCAGGTGAGGTCATCATGCTTGCCTATCGAGAATAAAAAAAATAAAAAATCCATTTTCTAGTCCAAAACTCGACGAATGGTAAGCGAATTTTAACGACATTGAAATTAGCATTCTGGTTTATAAATAATTTCAAACGTGGTACCCACATTATTATTATTATCTTTCGTTTTTGTTAGTATCAAGTTTTCAGAAAGCGTTACATATAAGATTCTTTTTTTAACAATGAATATTTACAGATGCTAAGTTCAACGCAAACCGGAAAATCAATTTACCCGCGAAAGTGGACGTGTGATACCGCCCAAAAAAGACCTTCGCAGAAAGTTCCAAATTGAATTTACGATCGTCCAAAACTTTGTAATTGGTTTTTCAGAAATCAGTTTCAAAATTACACCTCACGTGCGGTAATTTGACATTATCGACGCGGTAATAATTTCGATTTTACGGTGTACCAAACTAAGGTTAATTGTTAAGCTGAAAGTTGAAGCTGAGGCTTCACTAGAGACAATTATTATTGCGACCAGTGTGTCGCCAAAGCGCCACAAAGATCACATAAGAACTAAAAGTAGTACATAAAAAAGTTGTTATATTTCTTGGAGCGAGCTTTGAATCCGAGGCTATAAAGGGTATATACCTGCTCGACGAATATATCCTTTATTATTGACTTATTATTTAGCATTATAGCCTAGCATTACTTAGGTTATACAAACAAAATTCAAAATTAGAACCAATTTCGTATATTTCACCTCGAGTGGTTAACGTTCCAGCCAAAACATGCATCCCGTCATATCTGCAAAAAGATTTTCTACTGCTGTAGGTATAATTTGCTACTGTGTAATAGTACAACTGTTATGCACATGCCTATTACTGAACGGCATCATATTAATCAGACCAATATTATAAATGCGAAAGTTTGTGTGTAAATATATTTGTTTTCTCTTCACGCTGTAACGGCTGAACGGATTTGGGTATATAGTTTTTATCCGGAATGAACAAACAACTTTTTAACTTGATTAACGCTGGAAAAGCCGCGAGGCAAGACTAGTATAATACAAACTTATATAATTACTAGCTGTGCCCCGCGGCTTCACCCGCTATTATCAAGTTAAAAAGTAGTCTATGTGTTAATCCTAGGTATAATCTATGTACATTACAAATTTCACCAAAATCCGTTTTACCGTTAAAGCGTGAAAAGGGAACAAACATACTTACACACTTCACACAAATTTTCGCATTTATAATATTAGTAGGAAGGATAACCGTTCTATAGGCACTCAGCCTTAGATCCGAACTTAATTTAATTGTTAAATTAACAGTTAAAATAGGCGTAAAAATGAGAGTTGTCTCGTAAATAACCGACGAGTTCCAGTGTGGTTTGGCCCTGAGCTTTTATCTTGATGCTATTAAACCGTCCATAAAGCATCATGGAATTTCGATACCTATCCAAATATGCAACGAGAAATTTAAGATTCTATATTTTTTTTGCTTACACCGTACATAATGTTTGCTATCATGACAGAGCAAAGAATATACACCATTCACACTATAAGTTTTAATAAATAAATAAAGCACCATTAATTATAGTAACACTTAAGAGACAACGAACTATGGAAAGGATGCTCTAGGTTTAGGTATGAGGAGATCCGTAGACGAACGAAAATCACCGGCATATCCCGGCGGATTAGCAAGTTGAAGTGGCAATGGGCAGGGCACATAGTACGCAGAACTGATAGCCGATGGGGCCGAAAGGTTCTCAAATAGAGGCCATGGACAGGCAAGCGCAGTGTTGGAGGACCTAAGGTAAACAGATGACATAATGAAGGTCGCAGAAAGACGCTAGATGCAGGCCGCCTCTTACCATTCTTTTTGGAAATCTTTGGGAGAAGCCAGGTCCAGTAGTGGCCTTTTTGCGGCTGAGATGATGATGACGATGAAGAGACAGGGACCTTATGCTATTTTGTGAAAAATATCAGAAAGCGTGATCAAAACGTCAATCATAATAAGGGAAGCTTAGTTAAGAATGCTTATTATAAAACAAATGACTACATTAATGACAATAAGGATGTATGAAAGCAAACTACAAGCGCTTTTTGACGACTACAACTACATAATAAAAATATACCTAAGCGAATATAATTCCTGTATTAGTCTTTAGAGAATTTTAAAAAAATAATGAAAAAATTCGTCGCCTCATTTCTTGCCAGGTTCTTCTCGATGTTCCTGTTATTTTACGAATCTGGCAATACTGTCATTAACTATAATAAGTGCATCTTCGAGGCCCATGTGAATAAACTATATTGATTTTGATTTAGAATCATTTGTGGCGACCGCAATCGCAAGCAGCGCATGGACTACCTAAGTGCGAAAACGGATCTAACCCAACAAAGGTACCCAATATTAAGTGATTATGGAGGACTTAACGCTCATCTCCAAGATTGGTTGTTTCCATACCAGAGCACTGATCACGCTGATTGAGAAGTTCGTAATCTAACCTTGAAGTTAAATCTCACGCAGTCTTCAACATAGATCACTCAATATCCTGTTTGTTGCAGACAAATTTAGAACCCCGCTCTAATAATAACCGTTTCTACTAAACGTTAATTATTTCTCCCATAAACCACGACACCGATAATTACAATGGTAATTAATAACCACAGATCTATGATTAAAATCAATACGAATGTTCTTGTGTTAAATATGTAATTGTTATAATTAATCTACATTTTGACAGATCGTGATCTACTTCGAGTTTGTACGTTTTAAAAGTGAGCGACCATTGTTTGATATGCATTTTAAAAAATGTGGTTTTTAAATCGTCAAGGGTTTGTGTTTATATGTTTTTTTGTTATATAAATTATTTGCTTTACATAAAAAAAAAAATGCGTAATAGGCAAGCATTTGACCACTATCTTACCTGATGGAAAGTGATGATGCGGTCGAAGATGTGACATGCTTGCCTAGAAGATACCTATACACTCTTGATTTGAAGACTCCCAGATTATACTTTTGGGAAACAATGACGCAGGCAATAAGTTCCACTCCTTCGCTGTACGGATGATGAACGTAGAAGAAAACCGCTTCGAGTGAACTGGAGGTATGTCAACCATAAATGGATGACGTTTGACAGTTTGTCTGGTTGTTAGATGTAGTAAAACCTAAAATGTAGTGCACGGTTCTCTACGTACACATTAACATAATATTTTAGGTTACGAAACATTTTTTTCTCTTTAATTTCATTTATTAAAATTTAATTTTTTTTCTATTGATGTTTTTACATTTAAAGAAAAAACTTTCAACGTCATAATCACACACTCTTTTTGAAATTGTATTTCAGGAGGAGATCAAAGTTTGTTCCACCATAACTTTTGGACGCCTACAAGATTGTAAAATAAGGATTTGTTATTTTTTATTCCATAAATATTTCTTTCATTATTATTAAAATGTGCCAAACTGCGGTACTAAATTTACTTTCAATAGGTTCCTTTACAAATGAGTAGCAACGTATGAAGATAAACTCTAACTCATACGAAATGTTAATAGCAACGCTCCTTACTTTACGCTGGTTAAAACGACAAGTATAATTCCACCAAAGAGAGAAGCAGACGCTAAATAAATGTAACTGACTCACCGAAACGCCTGGTAGTCCTCGCGTCTAATACAGATTCACAAAAACTGTGTCTTTGATAAAAGTTAACGGTGTAGTAAGATATGTACCTATCCAAATTATCGAAGTCTGGATGGACCTCTTTGAATCGCGGTAGATTGCAAACTGGTGCGCGGGCGAACAGCAAAGCACATACTATATAAACTACCCTCAGTTTGGTGAGAAATATCAAAGGATACAATGGACGATGCCTGGGGTAAAAAAACTATTTAATCCGTTAGTTAGATTATCAAAAAATATTGGACATTTTTATTCTATTTAACAAATCAATAGAAATTGACGTAGTTAAAGAGCTACAAAGTTCGGGAGTGGTGGCTCGTGAATAAAATACGACGCAAACATGGTGCGTTGAAATCCCGCGTGACGTCAAGCCTCTGTACACTTTTTACTGAAGCTTGACATCACGCGGGTTTTTAACGCTCTATATCTTCGTAAAAAGTTCACGTTTTGTTAACGTTGTCACGAATTGTTAAATTGACAAAAGAAAAAAATACGTGGACAGTATTTTTTGATAATGTAAATGACGGACTAAGTACTAAACTAGGTCGCAAGAGTCGACCATAAATCGTGAGTCAAACCGTATTATTTGAAAATTATAATATCATAATCACAATAACTCACGAAAACTTTAACAACAAATAGTTCGCGATCAAATTATGGAATACACTGTAACAACACAATACATTCTTAAAGAAATCTCCAATACATATTGCAGCTCTATTTGGGGCGGTGCTGAGATAAATCAAGGTGTGGGTGGCCGGCACCATGCAATTACCAATTATTATGAGATGGAGAGCAAACTAAGATGGTCACGTGAAATCAGAAAGTGTTATCAAGGCATATTTTGATGATCAAGGAAAGGTGGATCCTGTATAGGAGATTATAATTTATATTTAACGTAAAAATTGCTAAGGATGCCCTATTTTCAAATTAGTAAAATATTAATTTTACAAGACGAAAGTTCAAAAACTAAACCCGACATCTAATACGAAATGACTTCTTATAGTTAAAACAAAAAATATGTACGTTGTACTTTTCAAGACATGTATTATTTTTTAAATAGTATTTTGGAACTTTTTCAGTTGATGCTCATGATGATGGTAGATATACCAGAATATAAAAATACCACCATAAGAGCGCATATACTAGCCTAAGTCAAGTTTAATTTTCTACCGACTTCACATAAAAGGAGGAGGTACTCAAGTTACCTCATAACTTCGTTCCACGTGAACCGATTTTGAATTTTTTTTTTTAAAGATGTTGCTTTCCAATCGGTCCCATTCAAATTTGATCAAGATTTGATCAGTTGTTCTTGAAATATAGTCAATAATGCGTGTTTAGTACAACTAATTTGATCAAAGTTCCGAAGATAAATCGGTGAAGTCGGTTTTTTTAAGCTTCGCTGGCGTTTAATTATTCACATTGTTTTTATTTGTGTATCTGTAATGCACGGACATAAAAAAATATATGTAATTATAAATTTTCTTAAATATACGTTGGTACCGAAAAATGCGTATAATAATAGCAATATGTGTGCATTATAATAATAGCAATAATAGATTTAATTATTAGGAGTTTTCAAAATAAAGCTAATGAAATAAAATACACTTAAAACCTTATTTATATTTGAATCTCATTTATTTTCTTCAAATGTAGGTATCACATTTATATTCATTCAGAAAAATATAATATAGATAAATATTTTTTATTTTTTATTATTATTAGGCCTACAACTACTTTAAACAACGTACAGAGATTTAAATGTTATTGTACGGTTTTGTTTATTAATTGTAAATAGATTTAACTAAATCTAGATGTCTTACTATTAAAAATTTACAAACATTTTTAGATATAATTAATACTACAATTTGCAATGCAAATTATTATTATTGAAGTGAAAATACTTTTTGGAGGTAGAGAAATTCTGTTCCGCAACCTTTTTGGGTGACGAAAAAGAGTGGGGTTAACACTGTAATGAATATTTTAAATGTTTCCCTGTAATACAAAAATTTCACTTCAATCGTACGTCTCTACGACGCACCCTGTTTTTTATGATACAAGTACTTCTGAATAATAATACTCTACACAGTTTATAAAACATACGTATAGTAATAGATTAAAAACATCTTTACCTTACTATAAATGTTTGTATCTATAACGGGATAATATCCGGATGACCGAGCTTTGCTCGGTTTTTTGTTTTTGGTAGAATGTGTTTGCCTCAGAAAGCTCCATCTAGTGTCGAGTAGAAACAGTTTTTTACATCGGTCATGGCGTAATAGATGGCGCTGATAGTTTCTTAAACCCGGTTTTTCAAATGCAGTTTGGGAACCGAGCATTTCTCGGACCTGGAACGTTGATAAATCGATTCCTTGGGCCGAAAAACCTCTAATCTGTAACTTTCATGAAAATCATTGGAGCCGTTTTCGAGATCCAGATTACACACATATATATATACGAGAATTGCTCGTTTAAAGGTATTAGATTTACCATGTATTTCGTTTGTTTTGAGTTTCCGATATTTCAGTTCAAGCTCAAAGTGATAACAATGGTAGTGGTGTTCAACGCAGTAAACGAGTACGGGCGCGGGTAGACCGTTTCGTATGCTCGTAAATCTAAATCTTCATCCACCCGCACTACTCCAGTTACTCCGTGATCATGGTGCTTGCAACAGTGCCGAAATATCGGAAACTCAAAACAAACGAAATACATGGTAAATATCCCGTTATTGATACAAACATTTATAGTGAAAGTGACCATGGTAGCTTGAAAACTTACATCTTTACCTTAATTTTACAATGATACTTTTTTCTGTTTAATGTTTTACATTTAATTTTGTTATATCATATGTAGTTAATTAAAGTTATAATTTTTTTATTTTATCTTTGTCATACAAATTTAAAAAATATGAAGTATTTTTCAAATATATTGATGAATATATTTTTACATTAAATGCAAACAAATGAAACCACACGCTCAATACTCAATGTTATACTATTATTTTGTCATGTTTTAATATTAAACTAAGTATAAACATTTATTTATCACACGCATTTAACTTACTAATAATTATTTACAATTACTTATTATAATATCTAAATTTAAAAACATACGTATTTATGGACTACAAACAATAAATCCAAGAAAAACGTACAAATTATTTTAACTGATTTGGCATTAAATTATGAAAAAGATGAGAGGTAAACGTACAAAATTGATGGAATCATAATTTATATTATATAATAGGATTTTTTGTTTCTTAGTAGATAATAATAACAACAATGTTTACTTATATAACAATGTTAACTAAATTAGTAGTTTTTTTCTAAAGTACAATTATAAAACTAAGGGCCAGCTGCCTACACCATAGATACTGAATAAATATACTCGTTTAAATATTTAATATTTATTAGTACTTATATTTTTATGGATATTTCATCAATTGATGTATTAATAAATTTCAACCGGAATAAAAATATGTATAGTTTTCTTCATCATCAAAATAACAATGTTTCAATGTAACAAACATTGAAACATTAAATATTGATACATTTTTTTTTTTTTTTATTACAGGCCAAGCAAACGTTTGACCACAATCACACCTGATGGAAAGTGACGATGTAGTCTAAGGTGGAGCACGCTTGCTTAGTAAATACCTATTCACTTTACTTTTGAACACACCCAAATTGTACCTTTCGGGAAACACAGACGACGGCAAAGCGTTCCATTCTTTTGCTGTTCTATAAATGAACGAAGACGCGAAACGTTTCGTCCGCATGAACGGTATCTCAACCATAAATGGGTGACGCGACGCCGTTCTTCTAGATGAAAGGTGGAAAAAAGGTGAAGCGGGAACAAGGTTGTGTAGTTCCTGAGCACATTCACCGAAATGTATTTTATAGAATACCGATAGGCTTGCAACATTCATATAAGTAAATAGTTATTGAAAAATAAACCAATAATTATTTTTCAATAACTATTTATTTTGGCTAGGAAGTACATTACTTGTATTAATTATACAATGGACCTATTATTTTTTAATACCAGGTGATATTACAGATGTTACGCTAGAACATCAAAGATAAATAAAATGTGAAAAATCTACAATATTTTTAATTTATACATTTCACACAGCAATTTCCAGTATCTCAAAATTGTGTATTAGGTGTATTAAATATTATTTTTTGAATTTCAAAATATATGCCAAAAATATTTAGCTATATATTATTATGTAGAAGAAGATATGTACGTATAAGATTTTAATCTAGTTACAACTCTTCTTTTTTCTTACCACTGTAAGTAACTCTTCCTAAATTCTCTTGTATCTTGAAGACTATGAAATTGTACAATATCAAAAACTTAGATAATACACAGGTAAAAATACTAAAGATAGTTTCGAACTGGATTCATAAAGGTATAAAAGGTATACAATATTTTTTCTTGTCTCCAATAGATGATACTACACATGTTAAAATACTAAACAAAAGTTTCGAACTAGATTCAGTAAGGTATACAATATTTTATCTTGTCTCCAATAGAGGATAATACACAGGTAAAAATACTAAACAAAAGTTTCGAACTGGATCAGAAAGGTATACAATATTTTTTCTTGTCACCAATAGAGGATAACACAAAGGTAAAAATACTAAACGGAAGTATCGAAGTGGATTCATAATGTTATAAAAAAGTACGATATTTTTTCTTGTCTTCAATAGAGGAGTGTAGATGAGTCTAAGCAATATAGTAAGTTACCCACAGTTTAGACTCTAAACCATGGGTAACTTACTATATTGATACTATATGACTATAGACTATATGCAGAAGTAAATATAATTAAGTTGCAAACTGTTCGAAATTTTTGCATACGTTTATAATAGCTGATAGTAATAACTAGAAAGAAAGAAAGATTTTTTTTTACATAACACAACTGTACACAACAACAAAAAATAAATAACAATATAACTGCCAGTTGGTTTAGTTGGTCGCGCATTTGCCTTCTAAGCAGAAGGTTCGATTCTCGGCGGAAACAAGTTATCATCCCAAGAAAATATTGTGTTTCTGGTTCTGGTTGTGATTACAAACAAACAAACGCTTTGGGGCTGTGAGTGTGAAAGCATTTATGTTTATTTTTATAACAAATAAATGAAATGCAATCAAAGCTTCAAAAACCGATTATATTCGAATATTTCGGTTTTGGCTTGACCGAATTCGATAAAATGTATATGGAACCACCTCTGAAGTATACTGTACCTAACAAAAAAAACATCAAAATCGATTCATAATTGGCGGAGATATCGCGTAACATACATTAAAAAAAACATACAGTTGAATTGAGAGCCTATTTGAAGACGGTCCAAAATCAGCGACAATCCCGCCTCACTAAAAATTTGGTAATGTGAAAATAGTGCGACAGTCGTCGCAAGCTGACGTCTTCGACAACCTGTATACTTTGATAATAATGGAGATTAGACTAATTAAATTGTTTGCTATCTTCTCTTTACTACAGACATTAGAAAAGTGTTATTGGACACATCTTTAGTAGTTAAACTATTCTACTTAGCAGTTTAGGTCAAAAGTCAAAATTAAATAACGTATTAGTCTTAAGGCTAGATCGTCATTCTAGTGGTGTACAAGCTGTACTAAGTAGATAAGGTTTAAAAAAAATAATTAAACGCAAGCAAAGCTTAAAAAATACCGACTTCACCGCTTTATCTTCGGAACCTTGATCTGCAGATTAAGTGTATTAATCACGCATTGTTGACGATAACTCAAAAACTACTGACCAGATTTTGAATAAATTTAAATGGGACCTAAATCGGTTCACGCTGAAAAAAGTAATGAGGACACAAAAAAAAAAGTCAAATTGAGTACCTCTTCCTTTTTTGTAAAGTCGGTAGAAAACAAAGTTTGTTTATACAACGATATGTATCTATTTGTATTTTTATGTGATTAATAGTTATATTATAATAAGTTCACGATGTAGAGTTTTAAGATTTTTGGTCAGTTAAAAACAAAAGTGTTTTAAAAGTCTAACACTGATTATTACTAACGTAAGTAACTATAATATATTTAGGAGTATTTTTATATAATTATTTATAGTCCACCGCCAACATTTGGCGTTTTCACAAAGTAGGTGACGAGCGTTCCCTTGCCCTTCACGTAGGTGGGCCCTCGGCATTCACATGTATACCCGGCGTTCATTAGAACCCTGAAATGAAAGATAAAATAAAACGGTTTATTCCTCATAAAACTAAAAATAAATAAACGCAAGCATAACTTAAAAAAAACCGACTTTATCTTCTGAACTTTGATCAGATTAGATGTACTAAACACGCATTATTGACGATATTTCAAAAACTGCAGATTTCGATCATATTTAAATGGGGCCAATTCGAAAGCAACATCTTTCAAACTAGAAAAAAACGTAATCGGTTCACGTAGAAAGAATTTATGACACACATAAAAAAAATACAATCGACTTGAGTACCTCCTCCTTTTTTGTGACGTCGGTAGAAAAGAAATAAACGCCTGATGAAAGAGTCACAGCAAACAATTAAGCAAAGCTATACCAAACTACTGGCTCTTTAAGCTGAAGACACGAGCATTACAAATGCGCAAAATGGCTCAATTATTTATTTTTTACGTATTTAACCCCATATATCCGCCGTATTTAAAAAAATTCCAAAGACTACATTGACGAAAAAACCATATAAATATCGAACCTGCTTACACAATTTCGCAACAATCGGTTAAGAAATGCAACCTGTAAATGAGAACTGCTGGACATTCGCTGGACATCAGCCGGACAACTACCGGACACATAAAAGCAATTTTGTTCAGGCTAAAACGGACACGCGTCGCTCGTGCTGCTCGCCAGTTGATAATGCCTGACGGAATAATCATAGCATCACATGTCAATGAGATATAAAACCTTGCTAGACGCCAGTAGAAGCATATGTATCGAAATCTTATTCTTGATAAGTATGGATAATATTGCCTTTACCTTGACCGAAGATCTAGCATACTTGCCTAAGTAATACCTATTCACTCTAAACTAATAGGCTCCTAAGATTAGATCGGGTAACATAGATGCAAGCAACGAGTTTCACCCTTTTGCCGTACGAATGATGAACGTAGCGGCAAACGCTTCGAGCGAACAGGATATATATTAACTGTAAATGGATTACGTTTGTCAATTGGTCTTGTTTATTATTCTATAGTTATTGCTTTGATTAGCAGTGTCAAAAAGGGTGGATTATACTGGGATTTTTGTAATGTTGCATTAGCGTGCGGAGAATCGAACCTAGGACACAGAAAATAAGATCGTCCAATATTAAAGGTTGGCGTAACGATTCCGCCATGGGACATATGATATTCTCTACCTAATACGTTCCAATTCACTATAAAGGCATCGGTATACTCCCAGGGAGATAGGTACTACATAGATTACACTGTCTTTGCAATTCGTCTATGATCCGTTGAGAACGTAAAACATGTATCTATTTTAGTTCTGACGGATTTTATTATCAGTTGTGAATAATAATAGATAATTTATTTCGGTTGCAACTGATTTTATGATCTGTTGAGAACAATAATTTATAAGTAATTTTAGTTCAACTGATCTTGAGATCAGATGGAAATAGCAGTTATGATCGGTTAACGTGAAAATCTGATACTATGATCCGTTGGGAAGGACCCCGCCCAGTTACATCAGAATGCTATATCCTTTTAAGGAGTTCCCCGTTAAACTCATAACACTCCTTTTGCATCGGGGTTAAAAACTAAAGCCAGTGCTTGGAATCAAACCCATTTCATGGGTTATAAAACCGATTATTTAACCGCTAGGGAACCACCTTGTATCTAAAATAGATGCTTACTTAGCAGTATCTTCTGTGACTTGTATTCTGCCCATAACTCCAGTAGAATCCATTCTAGATGCTACATTGACTGTGTTCCCCCAGATGTCATACTGGGGCTTCTGTGCACCCACTACGCCAGCTATCACTGGGCCGTGGCTTAGACCTGAAATATTAGAAAAAATATGGGTCTTGGTAATGATGCGGCTGAAGACGTAGCATAGAAGATACTTGTTCCTTTTAGGCTTGAAAACTCCGAAATCGGATAGGTTGACAATTCGGCAACTTTGGCATGATAAAAAACATAAAAAATAAAACCTAATAAGCAATGTTAATCAAAGACAAAGTCACCTACAGATGTGTTAAAAAAACGATAATTTTACGAGATCAAAGAAGACATTCTTTGATTTCCCTTCATTATTAAAATATATGTAGTACCTATTATTTTTTTCCTTACCAAATGTACCTACACTTGGTAAGGAAAAATATAATAGGTAATTTTTTTACGCGTTCTGAAATGTCAAACGCCAACGGGCATCGCGGGCAGTCAGTAATATAAAAGATAAACGCTTCGAGCGGATATGAGGTATTTCCAACAAAAACGGATGACATTTTGTCAGTTCATCTTGTGCGATGATACGAAGGGATTGGATAAATCAATTGGTGTAATTCATGATTATTACCTATCCTTAATTTGAACCTCTGGAATGACTCCCTGTTTATTTGGTCGAGTATCGTCATCAGAGCCATCGCGAACTCTACCAAAATAGCTACCGTGTGCTCTTCTTTACTTGAAGCATCCTGAAATGTAACATAATACAAATTATAGTCTAATATATAAAATTCTCGTGTCACAGTTTTCGTTGCCATACTCCTCCGAAACGGCTTGACCGATTTTGATGAAATTTTTTGTGCTTATCCGGTATCTATGAGAATCGGCCAACATCTATTTTTCATCATCATCATCATCATCACTTTTCATCATTATCAACGCGGGTGAAACCGCGGGGCGCAGCTAGTAATTATATAATTACATACTTACCATTACACCAATTACATAATTACATGAAAATCAGACATCGACAATTAAACTCAATGTAACGATGTTCTATTTAAATTACAAACAGGGTATATTGACGTATCAGGTTCGATGCCTGATGGGAAGACAAATTCTCTCCCAAAGGAAAATAAGTGTTTCTGGTTCCGAGTGTGATTGTGTGTGTAATCAGAAAAAAATATTTTACTTTTTTATTATTATTACTTTATTATTGTGATGAGAGCAATGTATTGCCGAAGATTTTAAGTTTTTCATATTCATACCTCTAGGACACTCTAGGTGGTACGGTAATGGACATCAAGCTAGAAATTTCCTGATTTATTATCTCAGTACCATAAAAAAAAAAGACATTTTTTTTCTATGGAATCATAAACATAACTTCTTATCGTGATTTACAAACAGAAAATTTCATCATTTGTTAGTCAGACCAGTGCTTGGATAGGCGACCGTTCAGTCATTTTCAACTGAGTGTCACTGTGCTTCAGAGGGCACGTTAAACTGTCGGTCCTGATTGTTAGCCGTAAGACAACAGTCGTTAAGCCATGTTAGATGCCTTTAGGCGGTCTAAAAAATCCTGATAGCATTTTAATTATGTAATAAATGTATACATTTTTAATGAGACTAGCATATAGATAAAGATCTTAGTATAAAACCGCTAAGTTCAAAGCGAAACAATAAAGTAATTCAGAATAGAAGTAGTAAGAACTACATTGATACTTACAATCTTCTTTTCTTCTTCTTTCCCTGGTCGCAGCCCTGAAGCAATCATGTAAGTGCTTCCAATAGTTTTTATCTTCTCTATGCAGCTGAATTTCGGTTTCAGGAGTAACTGAAAAATGTCATACGATTTTTTTCCTATTGAGACTTCTGTCATTGAGAGACGAGACGAGCAAGTCTTTCGCCTGATAGATGATTTGTGATGGATTTGTGTTCTATAACTTCAGATACTAATATAAAATACCAGTTGGTTAGAAAAGAAATATGGACATTACTCGCGTGACTTTCAGATATATACTGTACTAGCCATGCCTCGCGGCTTCGCCCGCTATTATCAAGTTAAAAAGTAGCCTATGTGTTAATCCTAGGTATTATCAATGTATATTCCAAATTTCATCCAAATCTGTTCAGCCGTTAAAGTGTGAAGAGGGAACAAACATACTTACACACAAACTTTCGGATTTATAATATTACTAGGATAGGATTCTAGACAAAATGTACGATGAAGAGAACAAAGATGCAAATCTCTAGTTTTAGGAATATTTATAGTAAATCAAGTCTCTATATATCTAAATAGCGTAAGAAAAATTTTAGTCGTCACATTTTTAGTCATTACCAAATAAGAGATCTGATGAAGTTTTAATTATTCGTCAGCTGTACGGCTAGATTGTAATCTTTGGCGAGGAGCAACAATTTGGTTCATGAAATGTACAACATAGGCATAGTTGCTTGCGTGTAGGCTTTTTTAAATGTTTCAAGTGAAAACTTCTTTAGCGGCGTTGTGCACTTTTTTTGGGTTGGGTAAAAAATGTTAAACTCGCGTCTCCTCCCGTCTCCTGCTGTTTACAACGTTAATGTTCAAGTTTTCACTTCTGCCGGCACTCCCGGATTGCAAACCCGTTGTTTTTTTTTATGCATGATAGGCAAGCATTTTACCACAATCTCACCTGATGGAAACTGATGATGCGGCAGAAGATGTAGTTATCACGCTTGCCTAGAAGGTACCTATTCACTCTTGACTTGAAAACTCCCAGATTATACCGTTATCTGTATCTGGTTTCGGGTTAAATTTCCGATGGGAGAAAACTTGTTTTTTTCTCTCCAAGGGAAATTTGTGTTACGGTTCTAGGTGTGGCGTGTTAATGTATCCATTAGGTATCCTTCCGTTTATCTTGTGTTGATGTATCCATTAGGTTCTAGGTGTGGCGTGTGAATGTATCCATTAGGTATCCCTAGGCTACCATCTTACCTTATCGAAATCACAAATGATCTCGTTCAACAACCTCAAACACTCCAAGCCCTGTTTGTTTACGTCTGTTTCGTCGTAAAACTCTTTATAGTTCGGAATTGATGCAAACATCACTGCTATACTCGAATACCGCTCATGGTAGAGGTCTTCCTGAAAGTAAAAAAAAAATATTATAAAACTCGTAGCGAGGTCCAATTGGTCGATTGTAACTGATTGACAAGGTTTAGCAATGTTTAATAAGGCTATTGCCTAAATTGGTAACCGTTACAGTGTGGTCGTACTTTGGAGTGTAGGTACGTTAAGTTGGTCGTGAGACCAAAACAGTCGTTAAGCCATGTCGGATGCCTTCCTACATTTGCTGAAATATCCTGACACTAGGAATTCTCATTAGGCCATACGAAAAACAAGTGTTACGATTATAATATTTATCTTCCAGAAAACAAAATATTATTTCTCCTTTTATTAAAAAGAAAATTTAAAATGTTAGTATATTACTATTTGTTCATTGCGGTTTGGTCCGCGTAAATTAAAAAAACAATCCGTTCTTGAAATATTATCAAAAAACCAGTTGAATAAATGAGAAAATGTTTTTATAAAGATTTTTTTTAAATTGTTTCCGATATTCTAATATTTATTCTACTATTCGGGCGGAGAGAAATCCAAGAAGTCAAGAATCGGTTCAACCGTTCTTGAGTTATAAATGGTGTAACTAGTCCGACTTTGATATATTTTATAGATTATTTGTATTTGGTGTTAATTTATTTAATTTGCCTGACCCAGCTTGTCACACGGACTTAAATATTTAAGTTTCGTGTAGCACTGTAGATGTACCCATAGACTGACCTGTCGTTTACTATAAGACAATCATCTTGCTCTTCTTTAATAACTTAAGACTATAACTTATGACATAATTATATTTTAATAACATTATTATCTTTGACATAAATATTCTGAAATTTTGACATCTCTTGACATTATAACTTTAATGATGATTTTTCCATTTCTACTTATTGTAATCGGGCCACATATAGAATATATTAACATAACCAAAATTATTATTATGACGCTATAAAGATATCTAACTATCCCTCAGATCAATATTTGCATGTCACTATTATGACCAAGTGTGTGAACTATTATTAATACACTTAACCCAACATCTGTTTATATTATACCTACACTTGAAGCAAATAAATGCATTTCATTTCATATCAATAAAAATATACTGTGATACATACCTCTGAAGCAAACGATGTCAAAAAGTGTTCAGCTACGTGGGCTGGCAAAATATTTTCCAGCAAAATCTGGAACAGAAAGAAAATGTATGCCTGAGACCAAGAACAGTGTTACTATCTTCAATAAATAATCGATCATGATACAACGTTTTACGGGGTGTGGTAAACGCCAAAAACATGACTACCTTGTTTGCTGTGAATTTATTTCAGTTTAACGCGTCTAAAACACGGACGTATCTTTTCTTCACTTAACAGAGACCTTTCCTTCTATCTCCGACCTTTTGAGATGTACCAATACTGATAGGAAACAAACTCAAATAAAAAAAAAAGGATTTGAAACCACGACCTCTCGAACGGAAGGCGCCATTGCTTTGACAGAAATATCGATGCTACAATATTTGCTCGCAATAATTATGCATGTAAAACTTAGAATAATAATAATAAATAATTAACGCCTTTTCACACTCACAGCTCCACACTAAATTCAAAGACTTGTGTCGTGGGTGCCGGAAACATTCACATCACACACACAATCATAACCAGAATCAGAAACACAAATATCTCTTGATGAGAAAACTTGTGTTGCCGCCGGGAATCGAACTCTATACCTCTGCTTAGAAGAAAAACGCGCCCAAATAAGCCATTGGGCAGTTCAATGCTCGATAGTGAGTAGTTTTAGTCTACCTTATTAATTCCTCTCATAGTCTCGACCTCCTCCTGCTCGAATTTAAGCTTGTCCTTCCACAGAAAGTCAGTCCTGGATGTGAACTCGATCTGGCGATCCAGGATGTGCAGCAACGCTGCGAGGAACACGATGATCAGACCTGCTTTAGCAGGATACGGCATCGATATAAACCTGGAATAGTGAATTCGACATTACATCATAAACATAAATGTTTTTACACTCACATCCCTGCACAAAGTTCAAAAAGGTGTGATAGAAATATTCATATCACAATCAATAACTTAAATTTCCCCTAAGGAGAAATATTGTATTCTCACCGAATCGAATCCAAAAATTAGCAGCCAGACACACAATGAACTATGCCAGCGGGCAGTTCAAACGTACTACAAAAGTGCCCGATGGTAAATGACACCTATATCGACACATCTGCAGTGCCACCCGAAACATTGCACACAACTTCTGGTTCTGGGTGTAATGTGTGTGTGATGTGAATGTTTCCAGCACCCACGATACAAGTCTTTGAACTTAGCGTGGGGCTGTGAATGTGAATGCGTATGTAATGCGTACGTATGTATGTAATGGACAAAAAAGATAAAAAAGTTTCGCGTGGAATGCATTTCTGTCCCTAAGACTTAATGTACAACGTCTCAAATGCTCTTTTAGAATAATTTCACTGGCAATTCGCTCTTTCAGCTGGAAAGAGAATAACGAGGTCCAACTTAGCCAGTTTATTATATTGTTTATTTGTTCATTATATTAAAAATATATTTTCTTACTATCATATTTCTGCGTTATGACTTACTCTTTATCCAATTTCCTGTTATACATCATGAAAAGCTCCGAATACGCGTACAGGGTGATGTGCAGAACCAGGGTAAAACACATAAGCGCGAACTTCAAGACGAAGCCGACTCTCAGGAACACTGATATTGAAGCTAACGTCAGGACAGTGCTGTAGAGGTAGCTCTGGAATAAAAACAAGTAATAATTTAAATAGTTTTTTAAGTTGACTTGGGTGATGAATTGGGGTGACACTATGTCCATCCGTCCGTCTGTCAGAGGCATCTAGCGTCTAAACCATACACGTGAATAACTTCAAATTCTTAGAGAATTTATAAATCTATGACCCGAAGTTAGAAATGACATTTAAAGTAATATTAAGAAAAAATTAAGGGGGAACATCATACATGAAAATGGGGTGCAAAATCATTTTTGTTATACTAGCCGAAACCCAAACTGGCTATAAGAATACTTGTAGTTTAAATTGGTTGTTAGAACTTATTTAATCGGTCTTTTGACCTCGATTTTCTCCTTTACCTTCACTTTCTCCTCGGCTTCCTGTTTGAAGCTAAAGTTAGTAGGTACTTACGGGTACTGAATCCATTTCATTGAACACAAACTGTTCATTGACGTCTTTCATATTATTCGCCTGTAGAACATCCCGATCGGCGGTTGAATTTGATGTGACATTCATCGTTTCCGCTAGGAAATCACCCAAAGCTGGGTTTTGGAACTGGAAATATTACACAAGAAATTATGTTGTAATATAGTATAGTATTATTAAAACGTATGCAAAACTTCAAAAAACCGACTTCACCGCTTTATCTTCGGAACCCTTGTTCAGATCTAGATACTATGGAACAAACGTGACAATATACCATATAAATAAAAAAAAGGAACTTTCCGAATCGGTCCGTCTTCATATAACAAACATACAAAACAATATACAGTCTAATGGAGAACCTATTCTTCATTTTAAGCCGGTTAAAAACGACAAACGACATGACGTCTAAAATCATTGCGTCTAAATTATAATAATAATAAGTTCAATTCGTGTAAAAAAACCCAACTACGTAAAAAGTAAACTTGTGAGAAATGTTGCTAAGCATCGTTCTAGATCCTAAATGGTCATTCAAAATGAAAAATGGTATCAAAAATCTAAAGACTATTCAAAAATGCCTAATCGACGAATCCCCCTATTACGTCGATACACTTGAAACAGGTCGATTTTTATTATTTTATTTTTTCAATATGGAGTCTGGTGGTTCCTTTATTGAACACTAGCCGTGCCCCGCGGCTTTGCTCGCTATTATCAAGTTTAAAAGTAGCCTATGTGTTAATCCTAGGTGTAATCTATGTTCATTCCAAATTTCATCCAAATCCGTTCAGCCGTTAAAACGTGAAGAGGGAACAAACATACTTACACACTAACACACTTACACACAAACTTTCGGATTTATAATATTAGTAGGATTGATTACTGTGAATGCTTCAGTGATGCTTTCAAGATTAAGACAAATCGATTGATCATCCAAATCCACCCACGAGTTTTGTCTCTGGAGAGTCACGGAGAGTCACAGAAAGTCTCTGGAGAGTCACAGAGAGTCAGAAACAAAATCATTAGGTTATTTATTCACATGGGCTCCAAAGAAGCACTCATGAAAGTTGACTACTGCCAGATTCGCAGCATTACAACCATCTCGAGATGCCCTCTCTGCGTCGCGCAGTCAGGTAAAAATGACAATAAACTTACCAAGTTAATAACTGCGCAGGCGCATATAAGCAGGACAGAGACTAGGAACATTGTGAGCCGTATAAACCTGTTGTTAGCCACCACCTGAAATATTATATGAATACTTTTCGAGCAATGACATCGTTGAGTTATTCCTACTAAGCACCGTTAGCTTAGGGGCCTGATAAACCTGGCCTTAAACCAGACATTTTCAATAATACTCTGTCATTCTAGGGTACAAATATGTCATTGTAATTGATCGAGCAAAGCGAGATCTCTAAGTGTACTTGGGTAGTTCAGCACTTCATCAATCTATCTGTGTATGCAATTTGAATTAGGTACTTCAAATTCTCAGAAAATATGTAAAGCTATGGCCCAAAGCCGAAAATCGTTATTAAAATTATATAAATTAAATGAATAAGAGTACGAAGTAGTTTTTTAAATCAAATATAGCAGATCCTCTTTTACACCAAGTAAGACAACACCGTCTCACCTGTCCAGGTTTAGTGCAGTTATCAGCATAGTCGTCAGTGGGAGTATCTGATAGAGGATGCAGTCCTCTCGCCAGCATCCTCCCGTCGTACCATGAGAGGTACACGAAGACTAGCAGGGTGACGAGAGTGGGTCCAAAGGAAGCGTAAAGTACTATACCTCTGAAAAAATTATAAACTACTTGTAATGGTGTATAGCAAATATTGGTCAACTTTCTTAGGTAAATAGAGTAATTTAATTTATTATTTTACTAATATTTTTGAATTGCTCGTTGGCGTAGTTGGGTGGCGTTCGCCTTCTAAGCAGGGGTATCGGGTTCGATTCCCGGCGGGAAAACAAGTTTTAAACCCATGGAAAATTTGTGTTTCTGATTCTGACTGTGTGTGTGATATGGTTGCTTCCAGCACCCACGACACATGTCATTGAACTTAGTGTAGCAGATGTAAATATGACAGTACAAGCTGAATTTAATCCAATGGCTCTATAAAATATAATATTAAGGTATAAGAGGTTCCTAAGCTAAATTAGATGTATTTTTATAGTAGCAATGCATACATTATAGACCCATATAACCGAAAAGAAAATAATTAAATACTTATATTTTGACTAAATATTTATGACTTAGGTACTCAAAATTCAAAATTGTTTATTCAGATGGGCCCCATAAAGTCACTAATGAAAGTAAACGACTCTAATGCCAGATTTTCACATTTATAGCAATCTCAAGACATCCACTGTAGAACATGGCCAAAGCGCGCCACTGAACCCGATCTTCGGCTCTTTCCCAGTCATTACTAGGAAATGTTTTAAAAAATAATGAGAGGGTAAATTTATTTTGAAGAAGATTGGGAGCTTTTTATTTAGGACATGTACACAGTACTCTACAGTTTAAATTCAGAAAGGCAATTGCAGTTTCGTAACTTTTAATTCGCTGTATTTTTTGTAGCAGCAAATAATACTCATTTGGCATACCTCAGTCAAAATTCAAAATTGTTTATGCCATAAAGGCACTCATGAAAGTTATTGACTATAATGTCAGATTTAAAAATTTACAGCCATATCAAGACGCCCACTGTAGGACATAGGTCAAAGTGCGCCAATGAGCCTGATCTTCGGGTCTGTCCCAGTCGTTACAAGCAGCCTTACATCGTTGCTTCAACTATTTAGTCAGATATCTTTTATCTTATAAAAAATATTATGTCTTTTAGCCCAAACTTACGCAGAAACTGTAAGAAGCTGTACAAAAGCAAGCAGTAGGAAAAGTAACGCTGCACAGGCCATGTTGTACTTGAACTGCTTGTCTGGTTGGTTGCGGTACTGCCGCTCCTGTATACTGCTCTTGAACCAGAGGGTAAGCCGGTTCATACCTTCCGTGTTGTTGCTGAAATGAAATATGGAAGTACATCATATTGAAAAGCTTTTATCTATTGCCACCTAACTAGGCAGTTAAAAGATGAAAAATTAATATCTATAAATTACAGACATTTTTTTTTTCATCAGAACACAAGACGAACTGACAAACGTCATTCATGTATGGTTGATTTACCTCATATCTGCTCGAAACGTTTTGCTATTTTTCACAGCAAAGGAATGGAACTCACTGTCCGCGTCGTATAATTAGAGAGTCTTAAAATCTACGGTGAATCTTCTAGGTAAGCATGCCACATCTTCAGCCACATCATCACTTTCCATCAGATGAGATAGCGGTCAAATTATTTACCTATCTGTCATTAAAAGAAGGTACACTAAGAGAAATGTCTCGTTGCTGTTACTTAGGTACATTCAAGTGATGCACATATAGATATGACAACTATAATTATTTAGTAACAATCACAATTTGGTATAAACGAGCTTATTTTGGAAAAATAACTTAGTTCTTGTAATTTTGACTAGACGCAAGCAAAGCTTAAAAAAAACCGACTTCACCGTTATATCTTCGGAACTTAGCTTAGAGAGAGATTAGAGATTAGATTTACTAAACACGCATTATTTAAAATTTGGAAAGCAACATCATCCAAACAAATAAAATAACTTACAGTCGACTTGAGTACCTCCTCTTTTTTTGTAAAGTCGGTAGACAATATGTTAGAACTTTAGCAGTGTAGTTGTCCTAATTTTTTTTCCGTTAGTTGCAACGACTAGTTAGTAGGATACAATGCAAATATGAAAAGTTATCCTACTTCATGCTGATTTAAAGTTAAACAAAAACGAAAAGAAGTATACAGTAAATATAGGTATTTTTTTCACAATATAAATCAATACAAAAGTAATTAATAGTAAGGCTAAATACATTTAAAAGTGAAAGCGAAATGCCATTGAAACAGAAAATAATAAGCAATGGAAAATGTCTACTAACCTACAATCACAACAAGTTGTTCTTTGTGGCAGTAGATTCTGTTCTATCATTGCTAAACTCTGAAAAATAAGAAAATGTGACGCTAATTTCAGATATTACAACGTAAATCTAAGTACTTAGACATAACAGTTCAAAGCTTTTTAGTTGAAAGGTGTTGGAACTCACAGAGATTCCTATGTTTTTGGCAAGAGTGGAGTCGTGGATGTTTGCAAATGGTTTGTCAGCACCCCAGCACTCCACGTATTTAGTCATCTTACTGGATGGACGTGACCTGGACGGTAAACCAGGAGTCGCTGAAACAGGAAGTAAGATCTGAGAATAGATACCTACTTGAGGAAAAGCAAATGAATTTGATAGATATATTGCAAACATGGACATAAACAATGAAGATCTTGAAGAGGGAGGTGACGGAACTGTTCTTTGTGGACTGAAACACGATGAAAATATTTTTGAAACTAAGCTTACAATAATTTTTGAAAAATTAACTCTTTGTTAATGGATTTCATTATTATTAAGAAAATTAACCTCAAAAGGTTTATAAGCCATAATTTAAACGTAAGAAAAGCTTAAAAAACCGACTTCACCGCTTATATTTTGGTTGTAGCTTGGTCGGTTTCGATAAACAATATATGGGACCACCTCTGAAGTATAACACAATACAAGACACTTTATTGTATACCAACAAATATAAACAATGACAAATAAAATATTACAATCATCATGGTAGTACAAAGGGCGGTCTTATCGCTTAAAACGATCTCTTCCAGACATCTTCCATATTAATTCCAGAAATCTACCACACCAAAAATAATTTTGATAATAGGTCCACGAATGGGGGAGAAATGGGTAAACATACATAAAAATACATAAAGTCGAACATAGAATCTCCTCCTTTTCTGAACTCGGTTAAAAATGACCTAAACGCGTCGGTGACATTCAGTCCAATTGATTGATATTTTAATCCGATCAGAATGCAATAATGGATAATTAACGCTTTAAAAGACAAATATTGAAAAAAGTTCTGTTGTCGATGAAATATGTTATTTTATATTATGACAGGTAATTTAATAATAGATATTCGATTCTAAATGTTTAATTTATCAAAACACATGGATTTGTTTGTTTGTTGAAATGTACTAATAAAAACTAACAAGATAAGGTGTAGTATTTTCTGTTCATAAGAAGTTTCCTTCAATTGGTGTAAAAGAACAAATGAATCGATATCATGATTGTAAAACAATGAAGATTAGTCAAAAGACAACAGCCACACTCCAACAGTACTAACATAGCGATTCCATCGATATAGTACTTAGCATCCTAAAGAACAGAGTCTGGGAAGTGTCAGACATCGGAGTCGGTGGGACGCTCTCAGACACTTCAGACACATCTGAACACTCTTCTGGAGAAAAGGATAAGAAGTATGTTAATTTTAAGATAGTAGAAAGATATAATTTGGGCAGAGATCGAGCAAATCTTCTTTTGATTTTTAACTGTAAAACTGTCTTTATTAAGTCGTATGATGCAAAAAATACTATAGTACTCCTTACGATTTCCCAATAAGGTTGAGGTTACCAATACAATATAAAAATACTAATTATTTTATATTAACATATGTTATAAATTGTTATTCCCTGGATTTTTACTAAACAAAATAAAAGGCTGTTTTTTATTATGTTCCACTTCGAAAACAACGAAACTAGAAGCAGCGTTATTAGATAAATATCGGTAACTCCTAATAGGATTCAACTGCTGAATATGTGGCCAAAAACCTTGAAAAATGCAGACCGTATTCAACCACTTACGCAACAGATAATTAATATGGCTTTATTTTAACCTGTAATGGAACATATTATTAATGTCATCGTCTTACTCTTACCTGTACCCATAATGGGGCTGATGGCTCCAATGATAGATCCACTCCGACTTTTCGGTTTAACTTGAACGGCTGTTCCATTTGTTAGTCCTTCTCCAGGGCTGGTGGGATGATTACCTTCGAAGGCTACAACTTTTACCGATGCTCGACGGCTGAGGTCTGGAAATGATGGGAGTATGGAAGAGCTAAGCTATGGTTGCAATGTGAGATGAGATAGGTATTTTATGATAGTACACCTTAACTACCAATCACAATTACCAGGTTTACAATGTTGGGTTTTTAATAAATGAAATGGAACTGTATTTATTATACTTGACGTTTGACCAAGCACTTACACCAAAATGTTCAATGTCGAGTTATAAAATGGCCAATTTTTAGCACAAGACAGCATAGCACTGACTAGGACGTTCATAGTTAAGACAAAGGTCACATTAACAAAGGTTACATTATACACACATAGGTCACTAAAGTTTGACAAACCTCCTGGGGAAGTAGTTCTGACCGACTCCGATCTCAGAACCTCGTTAGTTCTGATTGAGTCAGACCTCAGTACATCTGTCCTCATCGATTCTGACCTATTGACTTCATTTTTCCTCATCGATTCTGATCTGAATACCTGAAAAATTTAATACTTTTGTAACTTATGTCTTCATCTGGTTAGTAACATTTAACATTGCCTCTATGATTAATCTGACATCCTTACTAACTCGTCCCTTGAAACATTCCTTTCTGAATATCGGAAGGAATTAAAACTCCCGCCTACTTTATATCTAGGAAACCCTATCTTTACCAAACATTTCGAGTCGGAAATTATCTTTCGGTTGTTTGAGCGTTTTTTTACACCTACTATTAACCGTATTACTTCTGAACACCCAAATCAATTTAGATCAGTGTAGTAATTTTGGAATCCTTATTACAAACCTCTCAACTGTAACTAGATAAAACTTTTTTCCTTCCGGTTTTTTTTATCGAAATTATCAATAAAATGCATTAATAATGATTTTGCGATATCGTCACAACGTACGTATATTTTATAAGGTATTGAGAGTATCGTAGGTTTTTGATAGTATCATTTGAAAGCCTAAGTTGAACTAAAATTTTACCAATTATCATGTTAATAAGTGCTTCTAGAACCCTATACTTGTTTTTTACTATTGTTTTTTAAATATTTTTACAGGACCATGGGTCTATTATGATAAAAAATTGTCATAATTACCTTAGACCCTACAAATCCCTCGTCAACAAAACTGTGCTGTGATGGTGCTGGACTGATGCTGTCTTTCTGCTTGGTCGGAGAAACTTCTTGATAGAGCGACGAGACTATGCTGGCCTTCCGATCCACTGTGCACACTGAGAGACGACCGTTTTCTGATAAACCTTTCTGTAAAATAAAATATCATTATAAGAAGTTTTTTTTTTTTTTTTTTTTTTTTTTTTTTTCAATTGTCTAATCTACGGGCCAATTGCCTATATTTCCTAAAACTAAACTAAAACTATATACAGCAAAGAGCCAAGTTACCTACAAGCCATCGAGCCTATAGGTAACTCAAGTGCTCAAGCCCACTACCAGTGGGTAGCGTTCCCATCATGCTGGCTGCATTGCCTCTCTGAATTGCAATGCTAATACGTTGAGCCAAATAAGTGCCAGCATTTTGGTCACGCGTCGCCTCAACCAGGCGCTCTGATAGAATTTTGAAAATAGAATGAGCTCCCGGTCCCCACGGACCCAGTGTCTCAACACCAAACGGCTCAAATATGTAACCACTGCCGAGGTTTCCATATTTTCGCCGTTTGCGCTGCTCTGCCGAAGTTGCCGCGACGCCAACCCCATTCTGTGATTCAGGAAGATGTGACGGAGCTAAAGTATCGACACAAGTTGCATCCCACACTAAAGGCCGTCCCATCTTCCATGGAATTAAAGTCATTCCGTCAGGTCTTTTACCATCGTCACGCATCAGACCATTCGGTTCGAGAATGGCTGGAACGTTGGCACTGGTAAAAGCCCGGCGGATGATATCGTTGAGGCTGGCGTGGCGGGAAATTCGGCCAGCACTTTTCTGGCACGAGAGGCCGTGGTGACCGAGCTGGTCAACAGCAGTACCACACTGACAGCTATGGGCAACATAGCACCTTGCACCCAAACGTAAGCATATAGCGAGACGGAAAGCAGATGGATCCATAAGAGTACCAGTATTAAACGAGGGAATGGCCTGCAACCAAAGCCCTGACTCCCATACAGAAACTGCTAGAAGTCTAGCACGCTCTGTGACGCTAGGACACGTATCTAAAAGATGTTTCCGTGCTAGTTCACAGAGCGGCCGATCCCACAGTCTCTGTGAGGATAGCCTCACTGGGAGCCCGGTATTTGGGCATGCCATCTCCCAGGCGCTTGTGGCCTCAGTCTGGTTTGAAATTTCTAAAGAACCCAAACTATGTGAAAGTATTTTTTCGACTAATTTAGAAGTACCATGAACTGAGGACAAGAAAGCCGGTAACGCAACACTAGAAATTTTACGAATACCTAAGCCTCCTAGTCTTACAGGTAAAGAAGCTTGCGACCAAGCCCTATTATCTATGTCAATATTCAAAACCGATACAAGAGTATTCTTTACGATATTGTCCATGCTCTCGAGGAGCGCGCCATGTTTCCATAGCGGACAACATCTTAAAGAATACGTAAATTTTGGGACAAAAAGGCAAAATCTAATAATTGTAAAAGCCATATGAGTGTTAATTTTGAGCAATCGGTCGGAAGAATTTTTAAAATTTTGAATTTTTTCTTCTACAAAAGGTGAAATTGATTCATCTAATATCGGCGAACCTAAAAGGCGAAGTGAACACTTGTCGACTAGTTTTATATTGTAAGCCAATGAGTTAAATTTTTGTAAAACCGATAATTTGTCTGAACAGTTATCGCAAACAAAAAGTTCGCATTTTGAAAAATTTAGTTCAAGCCCAATCATTTAATAATAATCATTTAATCATTTTATAAGAAGTTGAACTTTAACTTTATTCGAACTCAAAATTTCGTATGTGGACTGTTTCCTGACCGTTGTAGAATTCCTTTCCTGGAGCTAATCCTAGCTGCTATGAGATGCGCTATGTCGATTCAGTCATGATGTTTATAAACATGCATTCTCACTAAATCAACATGTAAAAATTCAACTTCATTACATAAGAGGTAGTGTTTCTAATTTAACTTGCATTTGATCTAAATAAACAAACTATCATACACACATCGCATACCACGCCAACAAAGTCGTCATCGTCTATCATTTACCTAGATCAAACGATAGGTAGCGACAGTCTATCTGATAAAAAAATATCCTTTATAAATTGAAATCTTATTTTACTTTACTTCTTTGCTTTGTGCAAAGGTTTCAGACCTTACTTTAAAATCAGATTTAATCAAGAATCCAAAAGTTAGACTCATAAAACTAAGCTATTATTCAAAATGAGTTTTTTAAAGGAGTCCTTTAAAATATTAACCTTGCGTGAACTTTTTATAGTTTTACAGAATAAATTGGAATTTTAGACAGGTTTCTAATAAAGCGATAAGGTACATACGATTTTACCTGTTACGAGGATGTTGATCTATAACATTACGGGAATAAAAATATAAATTAAACAAAAATTAAGCCTTGTTCGGTACGGTAGCGAGGTTCAAGTATCCTACTAATATTTTAAATCCGAAAGTTTGTAATTGTAAGTATGTTTGTTCCCTCTTCACGCTTTAACGGCTGAACGGATTTAGATGAAATTTGGAATGTACATAGATTATACCTAGGATTAACACATAGGCTACTTTTAAACTTGATAATAGCGGGCTAAGCCGCGGGGCAGGGCTAGTTCATAACTACCAATACTTATTGTTTACTATGTTTGTAAACTATGTTGTTATGTTATAATAATTTATTAAAATTGTGATGTTAGTTGAATGCATCCGTAGCCAAAAGTGCCAAAAGTCTTAAAACTTAACTAATGAGGACAACACGGCACGCAAATAATCACCGACGCAAGATGTTCGGTAATATACCGAACATGCCTCTATCAAGGATTAAATCTAATTCCGTCGTTGATGATGTCTAGAGATTGAACCGTTTCGCCAGCCGAGCAATCAAAATTAGTGCATTCATAATTCAGTATATTCTATCAGATTTGATGTACCTAAAATACTCGTTGCTTATAATTCCCAGTTATTGAATAAAAAACAAAAAGACATCTGCACAAAGGGCTTGCAGAAGCGTAACAGCATAATTCTACCGTTTCACGCGAAATGAAAAGTTACTGGAAACATTATTATGCAAATACATGTGCTGTGTTTTGCAAATAGAGTTGCAAATTCGAGTTGGGTTTACGGTCGGTTCGTGTTTGTATATTTATATACTGAAGGAGCTATTTTATTGCGTTAACTTCCAAACCTTGAATAGTACCATTTTTTTCATAGACAGGCCATAGTAGTAGTTTATTTTTTTATATTTGTTTAGTTTTCCACTTCGGTAGGGTAAGACTATAAGTCTGATAGCGTTCTGACAAGTTTTCTCCCCAAGGGAAATCTGTGTTTCTAGTTCTGGGTGTTTCTGATTGTCTGTGATCTTCGGTTGCTTCGACACTTGGAATTATGAATGTTGTATATGCCATTTTGTTATCGTTTTACACAAAAAAGGAGGAAATACTCAATTTAACTGAATTTTATTTTCAACTAGTTGACCCGGCGAACTTCATACCACCGATTGTCTGTGGTCAAATATTCAGAAACATCTCCTGTTTGACAGGTACGAACAGTTTGTATGGGAAAATAAAATACTACTTTTTATTAATTTTATTGCAATTTCTTTATATTTTCTCACCTTTTAAACCTTCCCTGAACTTCCACAAATATTTCAAGATCAAAATTAGCCAAATCGGTCCAGCCATTCTCGAGTTTTAGCGAGACTAACGAACAGCAATTCATTTTTATATATAAGAAGATAACTTGTTGCCATTTTGTAGACTGTAGTGACATATTTTCTTAGTGACAGAAATTTTGCAACTACTGATAAAAAAATACGTCAAGTATTTTAGTGTAACCTTTCGTACCTAACCTAGTATTCAGAAATGAAAAATTAAAAATTTCACTCGAACCATTCGAGCTCCCAGTTCCTGCACGGGATATTATTTACTTCACTTACTGAACCCTAAAAAAAATTGATTGTCTGTAAAGTCGGTTTACGGACGACAGTTTTACGTGATAACGACGAACGCTTAGGACGATAGTGCCTCTCTATCACTTATTCCGCGCTCTCGCTTGCACGCTCAGGCTCAGGCGGAACGTGACACTTTTTCGTGCGTGCAGCCGGTGTTTATCGATTTATAAGACACTATCACGTCAAAAAAAGAAATTCCGTATGTAAGTATATACTTATTATAAGCTAGTCCAGAGATTAGAATAGAATTTACGTAGCTATCTTGATCAACGCTGAAGTTCACAAGATACCATATAGATTCTATCAATTTCAAAACTTGCAAACAGTATGTATACAACGCCCGAGAACTAACTTCAGTTCTTATTAAACTAGACTGCTCAAACAGTTCCCCAAGACCTATAAATTCAAGTTATCGTCACTTCACGTCCACTGGGGAGTAAATCAGAAGGCAAACTTTGAATAACACTGGCCTCGAATTCACTTATAAAGGTGTCAGCTGTTCCTAAAATTAGGCTTGTAGGAATAGCAATATATCTATGTTAACACTATTTCAATATTGTTTTAGTACTAGAATTTCATCAGTAATTTTTTTTTAATGCAGAATAGGCAAACATTTGACCACTATCTCACCTATGGAAAGTGATGTTGCGGCCGAAGATGTGACATGCTTGCCTAGAAGATACCTATTCACTCGAGACTTGAATACTCCCAGATAATACAGTTCGGGGAACAAAGACGCAGGCAATGAGTTCCACTCCTTCGCTGTACGGATGATGAACGTAGAAGCGAAACGCTTCGAGTGAACTGGAGGTATGTATTTTAGGCTGGCTTAGTTGGGTGCGCGTTCGGCTATAAGCTACAAGCTTTCGATTCCCGGCGGGAACACAAGTTTTCTCCTCAAGGGAAATTTGAGTTTCTGGTTCTAGTTGACATTGTTTGTTTGATGTGAACGTTTCCGGCACCCACTACACAAGTCATCGAACGTAGTGTGGGGCTGAACTGAAACATCAAAGGTACTTAATCATCATCAACATCATTCAAATATATTCCCACTAATGGGTCTCGGGACCTTGTTGTTTGTTTGTTTATTTTAGACTGTGGTCGTGTTAAATCACAGCCTTAATAAAGGAAAACTTTACGTTTTAACCACTAATAATTTAAATTGTTCGCGTAAAAGCACGGGGTGCATGGTGAGCAGTATTAAACAAACAAACGTTTTTACAGTCGCAGCCCCGCATTAAGTTCGAAGATTTGCATCGTGGGTGCCGGAAACATATAAACCACACGCACACTCAATTGCAACAAGTAACACAAATTTCCCTTACGAAAAAAAATGTGTTCCTACTGCGAATCGACCCGGCCACCGCGGCGAAAATGAAAACACTCATGTAACCAACTACGCCAACGAGGAGTTAAAAGTATTCAATTTTCTAAATCCAATACGATGTGTGTATATATTTAGCGTAGCGGTTTTGCTTATCTCGTTGATTGCTACCCAAATGTGTGCTGCCGCAAAAACAAAACATTTTCAGTGGTCACAAAAACAAACAAATGGACACAATTCCCAATATTGAAACAATCTATCAACATCGGTTAAATAAACTGAAAATTCAACCCTTCTATTTGTTACCACAAAAAACAAACCTTTATATAGTCCAATACAAAAACCCAATTTTCTCAAATCCGAAGCGCGGTCAATCGAATGACAAATAATCGAATAGACGAATAGAAATCGAGTTGACACTCAATTTGTGACTCGATTCAAATCGATATGTCGGATATTGGCAATACGGTGCTAGTTGGGAAGCTAATGCTTCATATCATTACGAATCTATAAACAGATTATCAACCAAATATATACCTAAAGCTCACAGCGTAATTGTACGTGAAAATTTGCTTAATTTCGTTGATTGATTTCAATCAAAGCAGTTGATAAAACTGGACGTTTCAACTGATGGCTATAATGTTTCCGGCACCAACTACACAAGTAATAGAACCAAGAAATCGATTGTTTCGAGCTGCAAGTGTGAAATGGTTTATGATTATGTTTAATTTGTTGAGTTTTATTAATGCAAAATATCATGTAGAACGATAAAAAGCTCATAACTACACAGAGACAAATGTCTCGTTGCTAATACTAACATTCTAGTGCTATATGTGACAACAGCTATAATTATTTAGTATCAATCACACAATTATTTGGTAAAACTATCTTACTTTCTAAATCAAACGTAGTATAATCCGCGCACGATGAGAATGGGATGGAACCTTGTCAAAGTAAATAAAAAATGACAGTTCTTAAGTAGCGTTAGCAAAACAGTTCATAATATTAATTATAAATAAGTTGTTTTTACGAACTATCATAGGGTTATTAAAATACACAACAAGGTGTTATGGTTATTATCCTTTTAATAATAAAATTCAAGCAGAAATAAACGAGCACAGAAAACAGAACTAGCCTAATATGCAAGCTTCAACGCGAGTTTGCCGATGCTTCGGCCGGCCGGCGAACCGCGCGCGTCTTAGTTCTAAAAGGTCGCATCCCATTCTCATCGCGCGCGGATTATAACTGTTTTGACTAGAAACATTTGACGTTTGTTTGTTTTGTATCATTCTATCAATCCTATTAATTCTCCGATTGTAAGAAGCTGAAAAAAATTCTAACAACCAACCTGAGTAAGATTTAGACAAAAAAATAGACGTGTGGCACTCGGGGACTGCCGCGGTAAAGCTATTGCATAGCATTTTTTATCAACTTATGCAATTATAATTATTTATTTATTTTATTTATGCAGTATTTTTTTCCTGCCACCTAGAGGCGAGTTGCTGAACTAAAGAGACAAGCGTGACATTTAAAAAAAAGACATTAAAAGTTCTGCTATTCATCGATAGATGGCAAAACTAAAAAGTATCACCGCTGTGCCGGTCGGAGTGGGGGGTGTTAGGTTATTTTCGTTACGGAATTTCTGGATTCGGTCTCCACGCTCAAGACCCGCGATAGAAGCTATGCAATAGCTTAAAAAAATTATGCAGAATCACTTTATCACACGTGATAACTTTATGAAATTAAAAATTATATAAACAGGCCATCTGTTTTCGTTATCGTTTTAACCCAACGCTTTCATACTTCTGTCTGGTCAAACAACCTGCCAGCAGTGAATAGTTGATTAGCTCAAGTTTTTTGAGGTTTAAATTTCCGTACCTTTTCACCAAAGCGTTTTATCGAATGTCGCGATAAATAGGTATCTTTTTTTAATCCGCGGTCTCGGTATTCATATTTTATTATGCAAATTTCGTTTATTCGCGACTGAAATCCTCTTTGGACAGATTTATTGAATTTTCATTTTATTATACAGAGGAAATTGGCTCTCTTCAAAATTAATTTGTGAGCTTTGAAGAGTAATTTTGGATTGGGGTTACTGTTTTACTAACTTTACGCACTTTGCAGGCTAGTATGTCTCAAAAAAATACTTAACACATAGGTAGGCACCACAGATCACAGAAACTAAAGACAAAAACCTTTTGCAGTTTTCCTTAACAGAAGCTTAGAATGACAAAAATGCATGTCACTACTGCAGAAAATTTGTGGCGGGCATACAGTTACAGTTTCAAATTAATGTATAGATTGACATATTACAGGACGGTGTTCGTTTTTACATAAATGTTATGTACATACTTTATGATTTACTTTTATCACAATAAATACTACAATTAGAGAAAGTAATAGTTTAATTTTGCTAGTCTATACGACTAATATTTAGTGACTGTGTAACTCAACAATAAGTTTAGTTAGGGTTGATAATAATTTATATATTAGTTTCTTGCCAGGTTTTTCTCGAGACGGCTGTAATTTTGCAAATCTGGCAATAGAGTCATTAACTTTCATGAGTGCCTCTTTGGGGCCCATGTGAATAAACAATTTTGATTGTAATTATGATAAGTCCTGTGTCATGGGATCCAGTCTCTTTCAATATTGTTCAAGAAACAAACCATTTTTACTTAAATAATATCTTTTATTTATAGAATAATTCTCTCACAATACACATTAGCAGACAGACACGAGTATGAATTATTCTACTGGAAGATTTCCCACGCTTTCATGAAAGCGTCTGAAAGCTTCATTGTCGATTGTGAGAGGACATCTATCATTGGTAATAATAGAGAATTAGCGTTACTTAGCAACCTCTGTGATAAATAAGTTGTTTACGTAGAGGTCCTAAGGTGGATCCAAAAAGATCGTTAGAATTATTAGATCCACGGGGCAAGAATGAGGAATGTCGGACTTCTAAATGTTGCCCGTTAGGCCAGTCAGGTGTAACGGGTATCGGGTTCGATTCCCGGTGGAAACACAAGTTTCCTCCAGTAAAGAAAGTTTTTGTTTCTGGTTCTGAGTGTGAATATGTACAGATCATTGAACTTCGTTTGGGGCTGTGAGTGTGAAAGCGTTCCTTTTTTTTTGAACGCTGAAAAGTATTTAAGACTTCTCTTACCTTTGGAGGTACAATGAGGTAGGTTTCCACTTTATGATCAGCCAGGTAGCCCTCTCTTGCAGTTCCATCTCCTGGTTCCACCTCGAATCTGCCTCCGAGTTGCAGCAATGTTGGTTTCGTGATGTGTACACGTCTGAAACCAATATTTTTTATACCACACTATAAATGCGAAAGTTACAAAAAAATAGTAATGTTATGAATGCGAAAGTTTGTGTGTAAATCTGTGTTTGTTTTCTCTTCACGCCGTAACGGCTGAACGGATATGAATGAAATTGGAAATGAGCATAATTAGCTTATACCCAGGATTAATTCATTTACTTTATTACTTAATATTATAATTATTCTACTTAATTTACGCTAATCCGCGAGGAACAACTAGTAATTTATAAGAAACGCTTTCGCTAAGGTCGATAAATATTTTTTTTTTTTTTTTTTTTTTTTTATTCTAGGTAGGCAAACCTTTGACCGCCATCTCACCTGATGGTAAGTGACGATGCGGTCGATGATGGAGCACGTTTGCCTAGAAGATGCCTATTCACTCGTGACTTAAAGACTCCCATATTGTATTTATCAGGAAACACAGACTCAGGCAAGGAATTCCACTCCTTTGCAGTCCGCAAGTCGACTGTATTTTTTCATTTTTTTTTTCTTTTTTATTTGCGGTACCTCATAACTTCTTTCCACGTGAACCGATTTCGAAAATTTTGTTTTTGTTTGAAAGATGCTGCTTTTAAATTGGTCCCATTTAAATTTGATCCAGAATGATGCGTAAATAATCCTCAATAATGCGTATTCTGTGGACTACATTGACGATGTTCTCGTTTTTAACCGACTTCAAAGTTACCTCATAACTTCTCTCTTTGTGCGCCGATGTTGATGATTATTTTTATATTTAAAAGCTGGTGCTATTCATATGGTCCCATTTAAATTTCGTCAAGATCTGATCACTAGTTTTTAGTTATTGTCAATAATGCGTATTTAATACGTTGAATCTGATCAAGGTTCCGAAGATAAAGCGGTGAAGTCAGTTTTATTAAGCTTTGCTTGTGTTAAATTATATAAGTCACAAGTGTATTGGCGAAAAGGAAGTTTTAGGAGGACTTTCACCCAATAGTAGCAAAACATGGGCCAACAACTTCTTTTCTTCATGCTACATAGCTAAGCATTTGGCGACTATCTCGACAAACAAACGAATATTTAGTGTTTTAGCCTTAAAGGTTTTGAGCATGGCTTAGTTGAAGAAGAAAATTAAAACTGCTGACAATATAAGCTAAACCCGTTCATAAGAAGTCTATTATAGTCTTTAATAAGGCACATAAATAATAAGGTGAAATGGTGATCAAATGCTTGCCTATCAAACATAATAAACAACATACGTAACATAATGACAGTAAAAAAAACTAAAAATAATAATTATTGTAACATGGTCAGCTTTATCACAGTAAGTTTTTTTTTACAGGCAACCTTTGGACGGAACGTGATAGTAAAAATAGACATATTTTGCGGTAGGTATGTGCTGTTCTCCAATAAATATACCACCATTGGTAAGTAGTGCACAACCCTACATGGGGTGGTTTAGATTGGATAACTGAGCAAAACAAAAATGAATAATAATTTTGTTCCAACACAAAAAAAAACTTTCATACAAATAAACATAATAATTAAATAAAGCAAATAACAATATAAATTATAAGTAATGTATAATATTAATTAATATTATTCCTTAGAGTTCACAATCGTTTGTGAGTATATGCCTATACAGAAAATAAATTGAAATCAATTTATCAACCTATTTATCAAATATTTGAACGTGCTCTAGGAACTTAACTGTGAATAAATCAACCCACATTACGCCTAGACTTTGACTACAAGTCAAACAAAGCAAACATTAGCAAACTAACTCACTTATTGAACGAATACTCAAATATTCAAAGTCTGTGTTGAGGTACTTCATTCTCTAGAGGCCACGTCTCCAGGTGGTAAAAAAAACGCTTACTGGAAAGCAAACCTCTCCTAGATATATGAGAAATCTAAAACATCCGAAGGACCATCCTGGAGAGTTTTTTTAAGTGAAACTTTTTATGGGCATAAAGCACTGCGCATATCTAATCTAATACCTTTACACAAGCAATTCTTGTATATATATAATGTGAATCCCAGAAACGGCTCCAACGATTTTCTTGAGATTTAGTATGCTTGGGGTTTCGGGGGCTATAAATCGGTCTAGCTAGGTTTCATTTTTAGAAAACGTCGTTTTAACCGACCAAAGCTCGGTCATCTAGGTACTTAGATATTAAATCTCCTTATGCTTTTTTTATGCCTTGTTAGGCAAGCATTTGACCACAGTCATACCTAATGTAAAGTGATGATGCGGCCGAATTTCTACTAAAAAAAATGTTTGGTAAAGATTGATTTTAGTAATAAGGCTGCCTGATGTGACACTTATGTCATCGTCGCATACCTTCAGGTGAGATAGTGATCAAACGCTTGTCTATACTGAAAAAAAAACAACTAGGATATGCTATAGCGTTTCAGTACTATTTGATCTGATGGTAAATGAACATGTGGTCAAGGATAGATATACAATGTGTAACAGAAAGGTATAGTAATACTCAAGTCACACATCTAGCTAAATGTATGAAGTCTAACAGAAACTTCTGCATTCGCGGCAGCATCATGAATATTGAGTTATGATGAATTAATGTTTAAAAAAAATATGTCATTTGCAACCCTATTTCATCAACTACCGTTCTACACCACATAGCCTTTCAGATATTTCTTAATTTTTGTACGGAACAAATATCTCCGATTGCCGCACATGTAACTGCAGGGTTGTCAAAAGTATTTGAAAAATATATTTTTAATTTTTGTACGGAAAATATTATGTCCGATTTCGACTTTCGCTCTCTGGCAGTCGATTCCTGGCACGATACACATACACACCACCAAGTACTTATTACTACACCTTTTTGTTACAGGTTGTATATAGGTATCTTCTAGGCAAGCTTGCTTCATCGTCGACCACATCGTCGCTTACCATCAGGTGAGATGGTGGTGAGAAGATGGGCTACCTTGAATTAAAAAAAAGGATGATATTGGCATACACTATTGGCATAGAATGCCTCGAATTACGTTCATAACTATTTTACGATTTTCAAGTTCCTAACATCACATATTTACTTATGTGGTATCACAACCCTTACCCTAAGGGACTTGATATACAGAGCGCCCAAGGCGCGCGTCCTATACTGCCCTCATAAGGAAAAAAAGACTTTTATCAAAATTGAGTTTATACATCAGAAATGTCTGTACTATTTGGTATATATTATGTTATGACTTGTTGCAGATGCGACTAAATTTAAAGTAAGATTTAGTAGGTTGCGTATGAATATTTAAAAATAAAGAAAATTAAAGTAGATGCATCTAACTATATTGGAGTAGAAACGCTGGGTCCATGGGGACCAGGTGCACTTGAAATTTGTAAAGATTTGGCTGGGAGACTGAAAGAGTCGACACGTGACCAAAATGCCGGTTTGTGTTTTGCACAGCAATTAAGTCTCGCTGTGCAACGAGGTAACGCAGCCAGCATTTTGGGCACACTGCCGACCAATGACTTTTTGTATTAGGTAAGTAGTTTAGTTAAATCTGTACTTTATTTATTTTAAGAAAATGCGCGTTTTATTAAAAAAAAAGTGTTTATGTAGTCCCCTTTTAATTTTCTTCAAGTAGTCCTTACTCGATAGGGTTTTTTAAATATTTTTTTCACGGCAAAAATCCGCCATTTTGTTATTTTTTTTCATGCACCTATGTAATAACACTTTGGTTTTTAAGATGCATCTATTTTTCCTGATTCCGATTATGTATTTAACTCAATTATGTCAAAAATGCAGATACGTCTTTTTTCCTTATGATGGCAGTATGCAAAACGGTAGCGCGGGGGGAGGAGTCGCGCCTCGGGCGCTTTATATATCAAGGTCCCTAAATGTGAGGGTAGTGATACTTCATAAGTAAATATGTAATCAGTAGGTACCTTATCTACCTACACTTTCAATCAAACTTAAAACAAATCTTGTAACTATTGGAGCCCCAGGGATAATCTAAAAACTTGAAGAAAGGTCACGTCGATTAACATAATCTGTTCTAAACTTTATGTTTGAGATAGAGATCATAGTTAATCCAGTATAAGAAAGTTATGAAATTTAGAAACAAAGCCACGGTCTCGTTAGGGCTCTCTTTAAGTTTAAAAATATGTACTTATAGTTGAGGGTCGGCATTCAAAAATATTATAATAATACACTCATAGCCTCACGCTAAGTTCGATGACTTTTGTCGTGGGTGCCGAAAACATTCACATCACACACAATTACAACCAGAAATACAAATTTCCCTTGCGGAGAAAACTTGTGTTCCCGCCAGGTATGGAACCTGATACCCCTGCTTAGAAGATGAGCGAGCACCCAGCGAAGCCGGCAGTTGCACGGGCAGTTTTTTTTTTTTTATGAACGATAGGTAAGCATTTGACCTCAATCTCAATCTCAGTTCATATGAATAATAATATATAACAAAAATTTAATAAAAAAATAAGAAAGTCATGTGTTATTGTATAAAGCAATAATAAAATAACAATTAAAACCTAATTTATTTAAAACACATACACTTTCTCACTCACAGCCCCACAGTAAGTTCAATTACTTATGACAATGATGTGAAACAATCACATCACATACACAATCATATCCAGAACCAGGAAAACAAATTTCCCTTCGGATAAAAATCCAAAGGTTGTCTGGAAGAGATCGCTTTTAGCGATAAGACCGCCGATGATACACTTTAATTTAAGGTTTAAAATGTTTTGTAAGTGATTTATGTAAGGTGTGACAATAAAGCGTTATCTATCTATCTAAGTTAATACTGTCATTCACCTTTACATGTGATGACGTTTGACTTTAACAGTATACGTTAAGTCACTTGCCAGTGTTTGGTAAACTCGGACCTTAGACACATCTATTTATCTCAAAACTACTACTTTCTCTCAACGACTCAGCCTTTTCACAAAAATAGTAAAATGTAAAGTAAATTGCAACACGATACTCTTTCGATCAGAGTTAATGGCTGGAAAACAGCCCGTAAACTGTTTATACGCTTTCAACGTTGAAAGCTTTGGACAAAGGCTAACGAATAATACTATTGTAGAATACATTGTGAAAAAATATTGCAGTTTTTATGGCACATAACAGAAGTTGCACTAACCCCGGTTTATCACTTACTGCTAGTTGAAATATATTAGTAACAATGATAAATTCGCTGCTTTTTTTTGTTGTAGTTAGATTTTTTTGTTCACCAATTTTTGCTTTCTTCGCAACAATGATTGTGTTCGATTCCCAACAGAAGCTCAATTTGAATACCCAGAAAACTTTTTCTGGTTCAGTGTGAAATTCTAGAAGTTAAATGAAAACTTTTACCATCGATTTAAAGAAATGAAAAAGAGGCAAAAGTTGGTCTCTAAATTAACGCGATTACTCGTACTTACTGAATAAGGTGATTGATATTAACTTATCCAGCTCCACACGGACCGTTTAGATTGGCCAACGTCACGTCATCAGACCAAACTCTACTGCTACTTACGGAGACCAAGAGTGACACGGAGTGAGTTTCCAGTAGATATAGAAACTACTTTACTGTATTAATTATTCAATTAATATCCACCTGGGATATGAAAGTAGTTTCTGTATCTACTGAAAACTTACTCTGTGTCACTCTTGGTCTCCGTAAGTGGCAATAGAGTTCGGTTCGGTCTGATGACGTGAATTAACATACCCAACAATGCCACCCAATTCCATATGGTTGGCTAACGTCAACTGTCATTTAGTTTACGTAGACTAAAAAAGCTAGTATTTTACCAAAAGATACAGAAACTATTTTCATGTCGGTCTATATTAATTATTCCACTTTATCCAGAGACACCACACGATTCCATATTGTAGGCCACAGTCACGTCATCAGACCAGACGTCAAATCTAATAGCAGTTTGACCAGACCGCCACAAAGTAAGTAAACAATACAATAAACTTCGGTTTTAAAATAGTGGAATTCATTACCCGCGTCATCTTTCTCTAATATAGTGGTTCCCTAATCTAGGAGTCTTCAAGTCAAGAGTGAATATTTATCTTGTAGGCAAGCATACTGCATCTTCGACTGCTTCATCTCTTTCCGTCAGGTGCCTATCTTGCAAAAAAACAAACCAGATTAATATCCACTTGTATTAATTATGCCAACTTACCCTGCAATGCCACCTGATTCCATATGGTTGGCCAACGTCACGTCATCAGACCAGACGTCAAACTGCCATTTTCGGAGACCAAGAACTCCACAAAGCACGTTTCCGGTGTGAATACCAATACGCATGTCGACGTTGAAGCCAGTAGCTTCACGGACGAATCTGTAACACAGTTTGAATTTACCCCGTGTAATCTTAAATCTAACTTAAATCGTATTTAAAGACAATTTAGAAGAAAAGGGATTGTATGTCCAAATTGCTATTTAAAAAGCTAAAAAGCTTAATATTCTTAATATATCTCTTTGTATCGTTTTAGTCAATTTAAAGCATATTTCGTAAGACACAATGAACAATACATATTATAATATACCTACGTGTTAGCTTGTGACCTATATTTTCGTGTGTAAGAGGAGCGCATTGCAATCCTATGCAGAACTTTGTTATTCATAGTTTTAGGTGGTTCTTTAGATTCATTAGATTTTTTTAATGCCTGATATGCATTTGACCACAATCGCACCTGATGGAAAGTGATGATGCGGCCGAAGATGTAGCATGCTTGCTTAGAAGGTATATAATAACCTGTTCACTCTTGACTTGAAGACTTCCAGATTATACCGTAAGGGGAACAAAGACGAGGGCAATGAATTCCACTCCTTCGCAGTATGGATGATAAACGTAGGAGTGAAACGTAGGAGGTATGTCAACCAAGATATGTTAGAGTGACGCTTAATATCAGACGAACGTTCTTTTTGTCTTCTTACTGATTCATATAAAATGTGCACTCCATTTTGTGCTATCAGGATATCTGCTAACATCTGGATTATCTGCTAACATCATCATCTAGGTATCATCATCATACTGTTTGCATCATCTATTTGCACCACTTAAATCATACTGGCATAGCTCATCACTATCTCAGGATCTCAAACAAATGCAAAGTCGCAGACCCACACTTAGTTCAAAGACTTGTATCATGGGTGCCGGAAACATTTACATCACACATACAATCACATTCAGAAAGGCAGGAGTAGCAGCTCAGATAGCAAAGACTTTCCCACTTCGCCAACTGGGTCGTAAAGTATAGAAATTACGATCGTGAGAGCTGACAGGGAAAAATAGACTTAAATAATTCTATATTTAGAATTAGAATCACCTGATAGCGTCAATCATCTGAAGTCCCATATTAACGCAGTTGTAAGCATGGTTCGGTCTAGATATAGGTAGTCCGGATACGCAATAGTAGCAATCTCCGAGGATCTTGATCCTCAGGCACTGGTTTTCCTGTGAATAAATGAATCAAATTAAAAAAAAAATGTTGAAGAGGTAGGGCTTCCATACCTCTTATTCGGTCTTAGCGTTTCGTTTATATATTTTATACTGAGAAGAGAAACTCATTGCATGCGTCCCTGAACCGAATTTAAGAGTTTTCAAGTCTTGAGTGAATTTGTATTTTTTACGCAAGCATGCTTCTTCTTGACCGCATCGTCACTTTCCATCTGGTGAGAAGTATCCCACCGCATTTGACCAGTAGGTCAAATGTCTACTTATCTGGCATTAAAAAATCACTAACTAAGGACAAATTGGTATCCGATATTAATTATTAAAAGGGTATTGTTTATAATATTTACGTAGGTTTATATAAAATATTGTTTATGTAAGTTTATATGTATGTATGTATTAATGTATATAGATAGGTATCTAAGTAAGTTGTATTTATGTTTATTCGTATGTATTAATGTATATGTATAGATAGGCATCTAAGTAAGTTGTATTTATGTCTATTAGTATGTTTTTACACCACCGTCCTCATTATATAAAATTATCCCTCTCTCCATCCAAAGGTTGACTGGAAGAGATCGCTTTTAGCGATAAGTCCGCCCATTGTACTTTAGTTTTTTAAGATTACCCCTGTAACTAACTGTATTTGGTGTACAATAAAGAATTTTCTATTCTATTCTATTCTAAAAAACGAACCCTTGTTTCCAGTTTGTCTGTCTGATGGTCCTTACGGATACACAGTGGCATAGGCGACCTTAAAAACTCATTATCAACTGACTCGATCAATCGCATCAGAGACAATAGTTTCATTGTTGCATTCACTGTCATCTAGCGACACTTTGTTCAAGTGTCGGTCGTTGTCTGACACGTCGATGTTGGGAACAATATATTGTAAGTACTTAATTTATACTATTTTTTGCACTATCTTAACATCGCCAGATATCTTTAAAAAATTGGTTCGCTTTTAAAACTCAACATCGCACTAAGAAATATTCAACAGTAGATGCTCGAAGTAAAATGTTTTGTATTCATTAACGGAACCCTCAAGGGGTTGGGCAGATAAAAAAAATGTTTAATTAAAAAATTGTAATAGTATCAGCACAGTATTACCACTATACAACATCTTTAGCTTAATACAAAACTTTTTTGACAACGTTTGTGTGTCGACGTCACAGAGAACTAGATCGCACTAAATCCAAGATGGCAGGCCTGAAAGGATCGTGATCAATTTATAAATCTTTTAACGTAAAATCAATTTAAATTTAGAAATTTTAAGTTGGAATCAGATTAAAAACGCATTTTCTTACAACCTCATTATGTCAACCCATTAAAAACAAGATTTAAAGTTATGTGAAATTGGATCTAAGCTCAATAACATAGATCCGAGTTCACCAGACTCCGATTAAGGACAAAACATTAATTTAAACGGGTTTAATTAAATATGCAACGGTGAAGACGTTAACTTCTTAATGATTTCAGGCTTTAGTGCACCAATATATCAAATAAAAACTTTATCTTTCAGATCCACTACGTTCAATAAGTTTGCAAGCGGTAGCTTCCCGGCTTTCGATAAGATCCATCAATCATTTATAAGACAATGTGGCTGATTTAAGGCTAGTTTACACTGTGAAGTCGACGGTTTTTTGCTATGTTATCTCATTTATCTTCGGTTTAAATAACTAAATAAGTTTTAATTATTATTTTCTGTTTAAAAGAAGGTAGTTCCGTAGTTTAAAATACGATGTAGGGTTTTATAAATAGAAGACTGCTTCGATCTGATTAAAGTTTAAATACATATTATATACTCGTATATGTAAAACATAAACATAAACGCTTTCAAACTCACAACACCACACTAAGTTCAACGACTTGTGTCATGGGTGCCGGAAACTTTCACATCACACACACAATCACACCCAGAACCAGAAACAGATTGCCATAAAGGAAAAAACTTGTGCTCCCGCCGGGATTCCAACCCGATATTTGGTTTTACTTTGTAGCTTACATTTTAAATACTCATCACTCCAAGTTTGAAGCTTGTATCCCTATTATTTCCTTTCTTCTTACTAAGGAGGACAATTTTTTTTTTAACATACTAAAAATAAAGTCCTGTTTGCATTGCAGTAAAACAAGTTAATGTTTTAAAAATTCTAAAATCCCGACTGCGAGAAACTTACTACTTAACAATTTTTTTTTCTTTCATCTAGATACCCTACTCGATAGGTTTTGTTATTTTTATTAACGTTATACAATTTCGCGCAAAAAAACCGCCATTTATATACTTTATATTTTTAAACATGTAACTAATTATACTTGGGTTTTTAAAAAGAATATAACGATACGAAATACATCCAGGCGTTTGGAAGATACGAGGTGATACGGTAATTTACAAATTAATACGGTAATACGCTAATTTCATACATACAAGATACGCGCGTAAAATAAAACTCTTCATTGGCAGTCAGATAAATAAAATCTAAAAATATCACCAAACTGTAATAATAATAAATTAAACTAAAAACGAAATTGATATTTACAAAAAAAAACTATATCTAGATACAAATATGTACATAACTTAATCTAATAGACCGCTGCCAGTTCGCAAAGTACCCAAAATGCTGGCCACGTAGCATTTTGGCAAGAGTTGCTTCGACCAAAGCCCTGATAATTCTTTGAAGATTGTATGTGCTCCCGGTCCCCACGATTAGGACGACCGTCTCAAACCCAAAAGGCACAAAAATATAACCACTGGATCACCAAACTGGATCTAACAACTAGATTACTGTAAATCAACTCTAAGTCAAGTTTAAACTATCCATCCTCTTGCAGTGATCAATCTAAGTTGTCCTTGTTGCAAATGCCATTAGAGGATGGGGTTACATACTCCCCTTTGTTTCTTACATCATTGGGTTACATGGTGCAGGAAATGTAATTTCGGTTTTCTAAACTTACAACATAATAGACACGCTTTCACACTCACAGCCCCACTCTAATTTCGATGTCTTGTGTCGTGGGTGCCGGAAACACTCACATCACACACACACAACCACAACCAGAATCAGAAACACATTTTTTTCTTAGGGAAAAAACTTGTGTGCCCGCCGGGAATCGAACTCAATACCTCTGTTTAGTAGACAAAAGCTCACCTAAGCCAGTAGGCAGTTCAGTTACAACAATGTTATAGATTTGCACAGATCCTTGCAATCTCGTGCATCGGTGATGTTTGTAGATAAAGATAACAAGCTGTTTGGTAAAAAATAGACCTATTGCCAAGGTTTATTATGATCGTAGTTTAGGATTAATTTTAGTTTCGATGCAGATGATTGATACCGTGTTTCTTGACAGTTTTTTTTTATATGGCTGTAGGGTAGCAAATCAAATGAGGCGAATAGACTTGCGATTAATTACGCGGTCTTATGAGGTATTACACCTTCATATAGTACAAAAAACGCGAATGACTTATTTGATTATAAGCCAAAAACATGTAAATCTTAGAACGCGTACTAACTTACTCGACTATCACCGCCTTTGATCATCAACTTTCATGAGTGCCTGTATGGGGCCTATGACAGTACAAGGGTTAATTGCCAGATTTGCAAATTTACGGCCACGTCAAGAAGAACCTAACGACAAACTCGGTATCAATCACACGAACTAAAATTCTCTCTAAATTCACTCAATCATAATCGTATTAGGTATACCAAAAACTCAACTTTTTCGATCAAATCGTACGCCAATATTTCATGTTAGCTCCGAAACAAACATCGCTGCCTCACGGGAGCAGAATGTTTTCAATAAGCCTGATATAGTGTCATTGCTCAACGTCTGCAACCTCCAAGTGTTTGTTGCAGATAAACTGTATTCAATATAGCGTAGCATCAGGGTTGTCATACGATAGAACATTACATAAACCTTTTTTTTTAACTGCTCGTTAGCTTAGTTGGGTGCGTGTTCGCCTTCTAAGTAGGGGTATCGGGTTCGATTCCCGGCGGGAACACAAGTTTTCTCCCCAAGGAAAGATTGTGTGTGTGTGATGTGAATGTATCCGGCACCTACGACACAAGTCATCGAACTTTATGATTGCTTTGTTAGTGATCTCTGTTGGTGTGCAAATAAACAATTTATCTATCTTTTTATCACCTGCCACAAACCCACTGAGAGAGGGTTCGCTAGGGGCGGTTCTACCTCTTTTTCCAATACTCGAATAGTAAGACAGCGCTAGCAAAAATGAGCTAGCTAGAAAAGTGAGTTTTCAGTTTATTTTCCCTGATCAATCGAGAATCGACCTTTTGTCTCAATGAAGAGCGTATTGCTGTCAGATTTGTAATTCAAAGTTGTGGCATTGCAGATGCACTTGTAAAGACAATTATGATCAGGGAGCGCCTTACTTGTCTCTTTTATTACTAGCATAAAAATTATGCCTTTAGTTTGCCGCCTAGACCAGATTTGCAAATCGATATAATTGATTCGCCAGCTATCTGAAGTGTAATGTGCTAAAAAATGTTTACCCTTTAGACACTAGGTTTCGATGCCTGGGAGAAGCAAAATTTTAATTAAATTACCATTTAATGTAAAAATAACAACCGAGACTTCAGGCATAAGTAATTTAACATTCTTAGCTAACTAAGCAGAGTAAACAAATGATCTTTCCACAATAGCACTTTATTCTCACTGTGTCTATTTAAAAGCCACATCGTCGCTTACCATCAGATGAGATGGTGGACAAAAGATTGCCTATCTTGAAATAAAACCGTCCAAATGCGAGTCGGAGTCGCGCACGAAGGGTTCCGTACCATTATCTATAAAAAATCAAGTTTGTTGTATGGGAGAGATTAGATATTTATTTTATTTTTAGTATTTGTTGTCATAGCGGCAATAGAAATACATCATCTGTGAAAATTTACTGTCTAGCTATCACCGTTCTTCTTCAGCCTGGTGACAGACGGACGGACGGACAGCGAAGTCTCAGTAATAGGGTCCCTTAAAACATAAGTGTTGCCGAGGAGCTATTTTTTTTATTATTCATCTTTTTTTGGGACTTTTACCTAATTTGGTATGCCAGCCCCATCATACCCTAATCTTTGTCTTCATCTGAGCAAAATTATATTGTACAGAGAAAGTGCCACATCAGCTGATGGGTTTGCTAAGATATGAGTATAACTTCCAATGTTACGCCGTGGAGCTGGTTAGCTTCGACATTTATGTGAAGGCGACGTCTTCTTTCGTGAACTTTTGACGCATTTTTATTTTACTTTACTTTAAACTCTTATATATAGTTTACAGATTTTTATTTTACTTTAAACTCTTATATATAGTTACTTTTGCGAGCTACAATATTCACGACTAAGCCGGACAACCCTAACCCTTCGCTCTATATTAAGCTGCGGTATTAGAAATCATTCACACCCCACCGGCTCTTTAAGGCTATTTATTTGAAATTGTACTACGATTTAATAAGCTCGGATGACCAATAACATTTTTCTTTTGAATAAAGATAAATAAGATATTTTAAGAAGGTTAGGATGTGGTTTCATTTAAGCTCGTTTGGGTGGAAAATAAACTACCATCCAAAAGGTTTTAAAAGAATAAATCGTCTATTTATCTTGGAGATTTTATTTATGGTCTACGTATTTTATAAGCTCAAGGCCTTTCGCTTCCAAATTAAATATCGGATTAGCAAACAAACTTATAGCTAAAAGACTTATAAAGCAAGCTCGAGAAACACTGATAATAAAGTTTACTTGATTTTGTTTATATAGCCATGCTAGGCAAACAAGGTATAAACAAAGTATAAACAAGGTATAAACAAGGTATCCTACTAATATTATAAATCCGAAAGTTTGTGTGTAAGTGTGTAAGTATGTTTGTTCCCTCTTCACACTTTAACGGCTAAACGGATTTGGATGAAATTTGGAATGTACATAGATTATACCTAGGATTAACACATAGGCTACTTTTTAACTTGATAATAGCGGGCGAAGCCGCGGGGCACGGCTAGTATTTTATAATTGAATGTCTGAACGTCTAGAATTTATACAGTACTAGCCATGCCCCGCGGCTTCGCCCGCTATTATCAAGTTTAAAAGTAGCCTATGTTTTATTCCTAGGTATAAGCCATGTACATTCCAAATTTCATCCAAATCCGTTCAGCCGTTAAAGCGTGAAGAGGGAACAAACATACTTACACACTTACATACTTACACACAAACTTTCGGATTTATAATATTAGTAGGATTAGGTATACACCTCATTATTATTAAGTTCGACCACTTAACTTTAGAAATGGTTTAGACCAATTATGTCAAAACATAAAATACTGAAGTAATCTCAAATTTTCGTATTCGAATGGGAGTAAAAAACTAATTTGAAAGATTCCTCCAGGGAGAAAACACGTTGAGATTTTACGTTTTATTATTGCGAACTTTTAAAAATGTTTTTTAAGCTATTACAATTATTATTTATGTACTGCCTTAGTAGTTTGCGCGTCTGCCTAAGCAGTGGGATTCGGGTTCAATTCCCGGTCTCACTGGGACCACTCACAGACAACTTTTTTTTTAAATGTTTGATAGGCAAACATTTGACCACTACTACACCTGATGGATAGCATGCCTGCCTAGAAGATACCTATTCACTCTTGATGAATTTTTTAAACTTACTGTGAGGCTATGAGTGTGAAAGCATTCCAAATTTAAGATAAAATATTTACACTCACACCCCTACACTAAATTATACATGATTTTATTTTACAATATAGGAGAAGATAAAATAAAATAAAACCTGGATGACCCAGCTTTGCTCGGTTAAAAAAAAGAACGTTTTCTAAAAAAGAAACCTAGCTAGATCGATTTATCGCCCCCAAAACCCCCTGCATACTAATTACATAATAATCTTTGGAGCCGTTTCTGAGATTCAGATTATACATATACATATATACAAGAATTACTCGTTTAAAGGTATTAGATAGATTTAGTAACTTGACTATTCAATTATTTAAGCTTTCACCTATAAAAAGTTCCAACATTAAAAAAATAAAAAAACATTCGAATTAAAAACCTCCTAATTTTTTTGAAGTCTTTTAAAAAGATAAATCTATTAGTATTTTTAAAATGTTGTATTACTCAGCAAAATAGCAACAAGTTCTAACGTCATCGACTATCTGTGGTTTTCTAGTTTACTCTGACGTTCATGAATGATCAAAAGGAAGAACTGCAACATGATTCACTTCAGGATATTTTTCGTTGACCTAAATTGGCCGCGTCATATTTAATATGACGCAGTGTTATTATTTAAATCATACAGTTATATAATACCTACACCTGTTATAATGTTTTGTGCAAAACGTGTTATGAAAAATAATGTATTACGTATAATAATCATCGACGTAAGATAGCTAGCCAATCGCTATTATATCGCTTAAATTTCGGAAAGTGTGCGATCGAACTATACCGGTCGATTCCGTTATACCCTTTCCATCATCTGATTACAAGAAAAACTGACAAACGTCTAAAGTTGAAAGTCTGCCGCCAAGCCAAATACGGTGTTCCGGCAGTTATCCTTGAGAGCCTGCGTATTCCAGGTCTGGTGTGTTTACCAGCTTCGATCACATCGTCACTTACCATCAGGTGAGATAGTGGTCAAAAACTAGCCTGTCACAAATTAAAACGATTAATACAACGAGGTAAAAGTAAGGCACACTGCCGACCAATGACTTTTTGTATTAGGTAAGTAGATTAGTTATGTTATTAATTATGTGGAAAACATAACAGAAATATATTTAATGTAAATAAGTTACAATTAGTAATTTCAAACTTTAGAACCCCCGACGCCCAACCTTAAAATCAAACATAGCTATAGCAATGATTAACATAACTTTGAACACATATAATACTATCAAAAAGATACTGAAAGTGCAGATAATGTAAAAGCATTCCTAACTAAGGTCGCCGTGTCCACTGTAATGAAGCATTCTAAATGTATCACTGTTCCCAGAGTAAACTCGTTTTACAGCACGGAGCCTGGGAAATTGCATTTCAAATGAGATGTACCTAAAAATTCAGTTCAGTCAGGGCAAATGCAATGGATGTGCAACTCTAGACTACAAAGAGATATGCAATTTCGGTACAGTATATTTAAGGCCATTTTTACCCGAATAAGCGAAGCAAAGAAGAGTAATCAACAAATGTACATAAACATAAAACATAAACAAACAAACGCTATCACAATCACAGCCCCACACTAGTTTTGATGACTTGTGTCGTGGGTACCGGAAACATTCACAGCACACACACACACACACATAATCACAACCAGACCAGAAACACAAATTTTACTTGGGGAGAAAACTTGTGTTCCCGCATTAAAAGTTGGTTAGCAACCATTCTCACATAAATTTTCATACTTATAATAAAGCTGTGATAAAGTTCTTATATAATAGCATAATAGATCTTATTGACAAAAAATGTTAAACAAAAAAAGTATGTTCACTTTTAACGCTGTCGAGTTTTTAGAATGTTCAGTATATTGACTTGTTCTCACTTTTAGTTACCGAAAAAACCGTTAGGTAGAGAAACATAAGTTTCACTACCCCCAATTCTTTAAAATAAATAAGAAATTTACTTCGAAATCTGTTGTAGTGTTTCACCCCATAGAGACACCACTACAGATTTTTGGTTGAGGTATAAATTTAATTTAAAACATCTTATAATATTCATATTTAAAGCTCGACTGAATATGTATCTTTTAGGCAATCTTGCTCAATAGTCAACCACATCGTCGCTTACCATCAGGTGAGATGGTGGTCAAACGTTTGGATATCTTGAATTTAAAAAACGACACGCACCGCACGGTAACACTCAATTGAAAATCTCACAAAATGGTTACCCATCCAATCACTGGCCTTTTTTTTTTGGATGGCTGATACTCCCCAGCTCTTCCTTTCCTTCTCAGGGGTGAAATCACTCCCCGTGTTGGGCTCGAACATACTAAAAACCCCCCTTGAGCAGACCCTCGCCGAGGTGGGCCAAGATAGGGTCGCGCTGGCAGTCACCATATCGGCGGTAGACCCGGATTCAATTCAGGCCACTGCACCCATGGAGGGGTGACCTTGCTCAACAAGGCCGTGACGTCAGACGTGTGGAGAGTCCCCTAGCTCTCCACCAGTGATCCCACTACAGCGACTCTTCGCTGTAGTTCTCTGTATATATGTTCTGAAAATCGCTTAACCTTGACAATCAGTTAGATCGTCTTGTTGGAGTTACGAATGTTTAACTAATTATTCTTATTAAGGTTTTATCTCAACAGTACCTAACTTGCTATCTCCTTATTCATATCAATTCCAATGACAGCAAGAGGTAGGATAGGTATAAATATTCTTGCCGGCTACTTCTGTCAGGCGCTTTATCTTAACTAATTGTATTCTTGTCTTGGCTACCAATTTACTACCTATACGTATAAATTGTATCAATTTACTACTTATACCTATTAGTTGTACACTTTTACAGCTCTTTTAAACGATAACCCACACACAAAACTAAAAACAACTTTTCCAATTATCCAGTTTGCATATACCAATAAACTGTTCAGTGGATTAGTTCCACAGGGCCGTATTCTTCATTTTAAAAGCCTTTAATAGCTTTTTCATTGATTTTTATATCACTTTTCTTAGAATAACTGAAGTTATCAGCTTAGTTAGCATGTTAAATCAGATTTAAAAGCTTCTATTAACAGACGAACTGTCAAATTGCTGAGACCTCGCTTGCTAAATGACTAATTTTAAACAATGTAGTTTTTGGAACTAGGTTCTACATCTTGTACGTTGCACTCATACTTCGGCGAAGGAGAGCTAATCCGGATAAAACCGTCACAACACTTTAGCTATATTATTGCGCCTTGTTCTACCTATATGTAAAAAGAATTTGGCGGTATGATAAGTTAAACAAACCTGGTCCAGCCAAAGATCGCTCAGCTTACGCGCCGAGGGATGCTGGCTTGAACCCACAATCGAAAACATTTTTGATAAATTGTATTATTGTGGAAAAGAATGAGAGAGCCTGTGTTACAAGTTCTATTAATATGTATTTAACGTTGCTTATTTCATTGTGCCTGATAATTAATTCAAAACATATAATACACAGCGAAAGGATGCAACAGAGTGTCTCACGACATCTCTCGTTTTTTTTAATTTTATAATTTTAATCATTTAACCTCTACGGTATTAGTTATCAATAATCTATAAACTTTTTTTAAAAAAGCCTAAAAGATAAATATATTTTGTTTACGCACCTATATTTCAGAGAAAAGTAGATTATACGAAAATAACACCTTCAAAGAAAAGATTTTCTAAAAGCACAATATTTACCAGTTTGTTCGAGGAATTAATAATCCTAATACCAGCTAGGAACCATCAAATTATGTTCGACATTAACAATTAAATTAGGTCTTCGCTGATAAGAGTAAATATTAATTAATTAAAAAGATCTTTGGTACGAGTAATTATGCTGGGTATAACATAATGAACATAAACGCTTTCACACTCACAGCCCCACACTAAGTGCGATGACTTGTGTCGTGGGTGCCGGAAACATTCACATCACACACACAATCACAACCAGAACCAGAAACACAAATTTTCCTTAGGGAGAAAAGTTGAACTCCCGCCAGGAACCGAACCCGATACATGCTAAGAAGGCAAGCTCTCACCCAACTGAGCCATCGGACAGTTTAAGGTATATACACCTACAGCCCTATCGGGAAGTTCAAGGTACATACACTAGTCCACCATCAAGTCAATTAGTATTATATACGCTAAATTACGAGGGATAGACACGCTTGCCTATATGCCTATAATCTTATTGTTCAACCTACTTCACACAAAAGGAGGAGGATATCAATTCGACTCGTATGTATATATATATTTTATGTGTTCCTCATAATTTATTTATAGGTGAACCTATTTTGATGTTTCTTTTTATTTGGAAGCTGGTGCTTTCCATGTGGTCCTATTTAAATTTGAACAAGATCTGACCAGTGGTTTTTGAGTTATCCTAAATAATGCGTATTTAATTCATTTAATCTGATCAAGGGTTCCAAGATAAAGCTTAAAAAATAAACCGACTTCAAAGACGTTGAAGTCGGTTTATTTTTTAAGCTTTCTTTGCGTTTAAATTATTATTTCTCATAGTTTTTCTACTATATCTTGCATTTGATTACTATGTCACTTGAGGGTGCTGAACTACGATTGTATTACGGTAAGGGTAGCTAGCCAGGCGACCACGAGAAAATGTCCTAACGTCATGGATTTCATCAAAATGTCAACTTCACCGGAAGTTCAAGCCTATTGAAGGATTCAATTAATGATCTTTCATTAGATGGCGGGTTTTTAACGACGGCATCAAATTTTTTAACAATATGTAGTATTTTTTTATTATTTTTTTATGAGGGCACGGAGGCCCGGCCAGCGGGTCGCGTCTCTGGCATAACCAGAGATTTTTCAGGTAAATATTTTTTCAGTCATTAGTTTATATTTTAAAAGTCACACTTAATTTCTCAAAAGAACCTTAATTTATTAAAAATATTACATTAAATATTTGGTCATGGTTATGGTCAAAAGAAACTTAATAATAAACCTTTATAAACTTAAATATGTCGTATTACACTGGTTAGTAGAACTGTTCAACTGGAACCAGCTATTTGGCTGTAAACAAAAATGCTGTCGGAAGAGCTAGGAATAAGTCCTACCACGAAAATAAAACCTATTACTTCTTACCTGTGCAATCTGATCAAATCGTCCAAACAGCTCGTTCAAGGTCTTCACAAGATCAGAAGCGCTGAGGCGTTCAGACAGAGGGGTGAAGTTGACGATGTCCGCGTACAGGATGCTAACATTGTTGTGTCTTTGAACGTGCATCTCGTGGAAACGGGTCTGTTTCGAGCTGTCAGTGCACGCGTCCGCCATTTTGAGCATGATAGAGCGCTTTACCTGAAACAAGGAGTTGAGATTATATTAGTGTTTTGCAGGACAATTTACTTCAAATTGCCACTAGGTAAATCTACTGACAACTCTAAGCGATCAAGTAGTGATGATTGTCAAACAATTTACAATGACACAATGAAGTAAATCCGACTCGCTCTTGGTCGATATATTATTTAAGTTTAGAACTTATACTATAATATTTCTAAGTTTAGAGCTTGATGGTTATTGTTAAATGATTGTTGGAATATACACCTTAATGACATATTAAATATTCTGAGATAATTTCTGCTAACTAGCAATAAGATTATTTGACATTGTTAATTTGTTGGGAATACCAATAAAGAAAAGGAGTGTTGTATTATAACAGATAAAAAAATATTAGATTTAAAGAAACATGTAAATCTTCCTATTTATATATAAAATCAATTGACGTTTGTTAGTCTCACAAAAACTCGAGAACGGCACAACCGATTTTGCTGATTCTTTTTTTTTTTGTTTAAAATTGTCAAGGCAAGGTTTGTATGTAATTTTTTTTAATCCTTCGGAAATTGCACCCGTGCGACGCTCGACAAAGTCAATAATACAAATAATTCAGATACAATACAACACTTCAATAATCACATTATTTAATAGTTTAAATTAATTCTATCAAAGAGACATAAACAATTATTAACGACAAACAAATCAAAGAAACAGCTGCTTTCTAAGGGCTTAAATTGCGATCCAGAAGTTGCTAGACAATAGTTAAAATCTAGGTCTTAAAATCCAATTAAGTAATCCCCAACGCAGCGTTTTAACTTAAACTCACGAGTATCTTACACGTAGCTGTTTAAAAACGCCACGCTGCATTTAGATTTTGTATGTTATAATCAGATATTGGATATTGATGGAAATTTGAGTTTCTGGATCTGGATATGCATACACACAAAGCAATATTATATTTAAATCATCGAATGTGACGCTTATCCTCAAACAAACGATATGCTTGTCTTTTCTTTATATATATGTTCCTACCATTGCTGGATGACTGGTAGAAAATGCTCTTAGCATTAAGTCCTCCAATTGTACATTGCTTTTGTTGTGCAATAAAGTTGAAATAAATAATAATAAAATATCGTGAAATTTTTTTTTTTTTTAATATATGAACTAAAGTAGTTTATTACTAAAGATACGTTTCTAAAACGCGCATTGTAAATGTTTTAAAATTACTTAAATCGAAATTCTTAGTGAAAAGTTTAAGATAAAATTAAGATAAAGGTTTACATCTGAGCTATTTTGATTAATATTCCTCAAACGATTTTGGTTGTAAACGTCTAGCATATTTATTCAGACACTTACTATCATGATGATGTACCAAAGTCATAGAACCATTATTAGTGGTTCCATGACTTCGGTACTTATTTATCATCTTTTTTATACACTCTCAGCCCCAGACTATATTCAAAGATTTGTATCGAGGGTGCGGGAAACATTTAGGTACATCACACACACACGTAAATTCACCAAACACAAACGTTTATAGTGTTCGTCTAACTTCAAAGTATACGTGATAAGTGACATGTCTGCAAGCTCAAATGCATAATTCATTGCCTTCAGTTACAAATTCGGGAGTCGCGCGTCAGTCGCCGTGCGACGGAAGGAAGTGACTATACTTAGCGCCAAAATTATTTGATGACGAATTCTTGGACAATTAACCTGCTTATTTTATTTTGAAAATGTTAAGATATTTCATGACATCATAATTAATATTTTTTATTAGTTTTTTATTTGTGTTACCTCATAAGTTCGTTCTACGTAAACCAATTTTGTTTTTTTTTTTAATTTGTTCAAGGTCTGATCAGTACTTCTTGAAATATCGTCAATAATGCGTGTTTAGTTCATCTAATCTGATCAAGTTCGGTTTGGTTTTTTTTAAGCTTTGCTTGCGTTTAATTTTTGATCCTACGTTTGAACTTTCGGTGAAGGTAAAATATTGATGAAATCCACGCTGTTAGGATTTTTTTATACGATCCCCTCACTTGCTACACATATTGTTTGTCAGTGTTACCTGGTGAGTACAATATGGGAGCGATCAAGTCACGAGCGAATAGGTATCTTCTAGGCAAGCTTGCGCCATCGTCGACCACATCGTTGCTTACCAAGGTGAGATGGTTGCCAAAAATTTGCCTAAATCGAATAAATAAGAAAAAAACTTACTATTATTTAAGTTGTAACTTTAGTTTTTTTTTTCTTAAGTTGTAAGTCGATATAAAATATTTTTTTTCTATTTTATATACTTTTTTTATCACTTTCAAGTAGAAAAATCTCTTATCAGTTGTTTAGGTTTATCGTAATTTTTTACTACCCTCGACCGCATCACTTTTTTTTATTCAAGGTAGGGAAAATGTTGACCACCGTCTCATCCAATGGTAAGCGACGATGTGGTCGACGATGGAGTAAGCTTGCCTAGAAGATATCTATCACTCGCGACTTGAAGATTCCCATATTGTACTCATCAGGAAACACCGACTCAAAAGAATTCTATCCCGTTGCGGAATAGTTTGTTTTCTTCTATATTTTTACTTTCTTTTACCAACAGGTGAGATAGTGGTCAAACTGGAACTTGTCTACTATACTATTTTCGAATTAGTGTGCCCATACATTGCCTAGCTATCATGCCACAGGCACATTATCCCCAGCCGCTGTCTCGCCGTATCACAATATTCATTGAACTTATCCAAGGTTACTTATAAGGGCCTTAGGCATTACACGACTTTATGTCTTATTCTATGTATTTATAATTATTTGGTTCAACAACATTCCATACACGCTGAGCATGAGTCAACCTGAGTTAGAAATTCTGAGAACTAAGACGCGTCAAAAATAGGCCTCAGATTTGTTTCTCTCCACAATATTTGTGCATTAAACCAGTATCAAATGAATATTTTTCAGGTATAAAAGTAAGTGTAAACTATTTCCATTTATCATAATACCTTGGGTATTTATCTTCCTCAATTATTTTTTTATCGTTTAATTTTGGCTTCGCTATCATGTGCATTTAGCCAGTGTCAAGAAATTTAAAAAAGTCTAGTGTATTTGTAGTAGTAAGTGTACACGTTTTTTACTAGAAATACTAGTCATAAGTCTCAGTCAGAGTAAATCCTTTTTGTTTCGCCGTAGTCGGGTTAAAATATTTATAATCAATAAGTTCAAAAATCTCTGGGTATTCAGGTACTCTGTAATGGTACTCAGTAATCACTAAACTGTAATGGGCAACCGCGACGCATACCATTAGGCGAGCGACTTGCTCGTCTCATCTCTCAATTATTAAAAAAAAAACGCAAGTGAAGTGATGTAAACAAAGAATTTGCATTGTATACTCGTATGTACGGTTTTTCCCTAGAGCAAATTATAGCATAATTTTCTTCGTACCGGACACAAAATAAGTAGGTATGTAAAAAAAAAACTATTTGAATCTCTTACCATTAGTTTTCGTAGTATAAGTCTGGCAAGCTTATTATCATATCAAAAATACCTACCAACATTAACAGGAATTTTTTATCGAAAAATGACTGATTCAAATATTTTTCCTCTATTAAATAACAGCTGCGCACAGCGGCGTTTGTACGCGTTAATCCGGTAAAAAAGCAATAATCCTGGATTTACATAAACAGTACATTCCAAATTTCATTTATCGAAATCCGTTGAATCGTGGAGAGGAAACAAATACACTCAACACTTAAACAAACTTCACAACCTTACGGATTTATAATATTAGTGTGACGGGATATACTAGTAGGTACCACCTCAGCTGTGTCACATCTTTATGAAACGCAGATTATGACGACTGTAGCGTACGACAGCAAATATTTTCAGTTGAACAGCGGAAAAGTCAAATTATGGAATACATTGATATAAGTCATTTGGTGTTGGAACATGTTGTTAAAAAAATCTTTAAAATGTATGTATTTTTTAATTATTATAAATTTAATAAATTCTTTTAATATTGCACACCTCTGAAGGAGGTAGATTGTATAGGGACTTTTATATTAATCTTAACAATTCTGCAATCCTACCTACATTCTAAGCAATAAATGATTTGATTTGATTTGAACACTGGGCCCGTGGGGAAGGGCATTGCCAGCTAATTCTATTTTTAAATTATTGACTTTTTTTTTTATTTTATAAATCGATGAACTCCGGCTGCACGCACGAAAAAATGTCACGTTCCGCCTGAGCCTAAGCGTGCAAGCGAGAACGCTGAACAAGCGATCGGCCAAGCGTCCGCTATGACGTTATCACGTAAAATTATAGTCCGTAAATCAAATTTGCAGACAACCATTTTTTTTTAACATCTCGAAGTGCCTGTTTGGCCTAATCAAACTAAGTAAACAAATATGAATAAGTTTTCAAACTCAAACTACTATTAATTTGGTGCAATGCATTAAGACTTTCTGTAAAAAATAAAAATAAATATATTGCGAATATTATTTAACATATTTTTACGGTCCTCTAGCAATTTTTCCTATATTTTCACTGTAATTATTAAGCCACAAACGCAGAGTATGAAATCAAAATAATTTATTAATATACTCGTAGGCCTCGAAGACTCATAAAAGTTAGGAGCTCAATTAATACCGGAATTACATCTATACTATGTAGTCGCCAGAAAGTGCCTGTGATGTAAGCCTTCATGCATTATTATCAGGAATGTATTCGTTTTATAATGAGCTCTCTTAAATAGATAATTGTTTTATAACTGATTTAAACTTTCCCAATGGTATTTCCCATATCTCCCCCATACATATAAGGTATCGTCGATACAATTTTATCCGTCCGATAAAATGCTTTATAACAATGTACTTTCTGTGACGTATTTCTTCCTTATTAGGTATGTCACACATTACATAGAAATCGAATCACACACAGATTTTCAAAATCACGTCACCAAGACGCCCTACTTATTGTAACTGTATCAGTAATTTGCACATTTTCCGAGAAAGGAAGCCTTTCTGTATACATAAGAGAAAGTGTAGAACATTCGAGGCGATAATTGGTTTATTTTTGTCAGTATATGGAAATGAGATCACCTTGTAAGGCAATTCAGTATTCACATTTACACTCGGAGCTCCACTTAGCTCAAAGACTTGTATCTCGAGTGCCGAAATATTTACATTTACATTACACCCAGAACCAGAAGCACAAAATGTCCCTTAGGCCTGCTCAGGGGACATATTTTGTGCTTCTGGTTCTGTTGCAGTTGTTCAAAATTATGTTCCTTCCGGGAATCGAACCCAGAACCCACGGCGTAGAGGACAGAGACCGGCTCGATGTGCCAGTTGGATCGTCATAATTTCCTATCTGCAAGATTTGGACGAATATAGAATACATTTAACTATAGTCGGCGGGAACCTTATTTATTTCATGTAATGATTTTTCGGGACCTGAAGGCATCTGAAATGGCTTAACAACTGTTGCATCTTACGACAACTGAAACCGACAACGGTTTAACTTGCCTTCCAAAAATTCAAAATCGTTATTCATATGGGTCCCAAAGAGGCACTCATAAAAGTTAATGACTCTACTGCCAGATTTGCAAAATTACAGCCATCTTGAGAAGAACCACGGTAGCAAGGTAAGACTCCGTTGAAAACCACTAAAATGGTCACCCATCCAAGCCGTGTCTTCAACATAAAACATTACCTACCAAGCGCTACAAGAGTTACTAATTACTATAGGCACGAGGCGATTGCGTGGTAACAAGAAAAACGCTGTCGTTGTTTTAAGGGTCGTCGTTAAAATGTAATAAGGCTACTATCTGATGTTACTTTGTAACATACTACATACATGACATATGTATGTTATGTTGTAACATACTACATAATATATGGCATTTTATTGCGATCTCCGTATTTTGTATACGTTTTGTAATAATCTGCACCAGGGTGCCGCAATCAGTTTTGTTATAATTGATCGAGCGAAGCGAGTGGTTTGAATTGAGTGGTTCAGCAATTAGTCCATCTGTTCATCCGTCCGTCTGTCTGTCAGAGGTATCTCGCATCTAAATCATACTAGCGAATAACTTTACATTCTAAGGGAATATGTAAAAGAAAATGCGTACACAGAGACGTAAGCGGGGAATAAAATAAATAATATTTTTTATCTACCCTTGATTTGCTTTGCCTTGCGATAAAAAGAACTGTGCAAGTAGAATACAAAACCGTTTTTTTTAATCTATGTTATAAAATTTCAATTTGGTAGGACAAATCACTGTTTTTAAACCTGGTTTGTCCAGGGGTGTATCTCAAAAATATAATTATAAAACTCAAAATTACATATAATAATATCCGTTATTGAGAATATATATAATAATAATATAATATATTTAAATGAAATATATATTGAAGCTTTAGAAGCGGTCGCTAGAAAATGCAAACGGAGAAGAATAGAAAGATGCATAGCAATGATGGTCAAATCAAGCTGATCATGTTTATTACTTACAAAATGATAACCTATTTGTAAGTTTGCTACTACTCGCACGTAGCATTTTGCATTAGTACTAATTAAGTCCAAATTGCCTCGGTCACCGACGTAAAGTCGCAAGCCTATCGGTATTCTATCGGTTTCATTTTGGCGAATGTGAGCAGGAATTATACGAGTTAATTCCCCATGCCCGTTTTACCACCTAAAAACATGACAAACTGGCAAACGTCATCCATTTATAGTTGACATACCTCCGGTTTGCTTGAAGCGTTTCGTTTTTACGTTTGTCATCCGTACTGCGAAGGAGTGGAATTCATTGCCGTTATTCCCCGAACGGTATAATCTGGGAGTCTTCAATTTAAGAGTGAATAGTGGTATCTTCAAGGCAAGCATGCTACATCTTCGGACGCATCATCACTTTCCATCAGGTGAGATTTTTTTTGTATTGGTGGGCTTTATGTCGTCACAAGGTGACCGGACGTCGCTAATTTCACTTTTTAGCACTATAAGGTACCTGTATGGTATCTAGTACAAAAATGAAATTCGGTTCAAAGAAGGTAACAAATATCAATGTCTTGTGCGTCATTGCATTTTAGGTAACAAAATATATATTGAGAGTTTTGTTTCCAATGTGTTTTAAAATACTGTTGTGATTGAGGTATATACCAAAATGTATAATATAGCAAAAAAAATGTAGATGAAAAAAACCTTTTTTATGTACCTTGATATGGAAAATTACAATAGGACTCATAAAATCAGTAGGAACATAGTAATTCAATATTTTGCTTATTTTTTACATTTAGTTGTACAAGGAAAAAATCCTATTTCTAATTCTTATATCAATTAGTATTGTGATTTTAACATTGATTTTTAATTAGTTTGATTTTTTTACTCTCACTATATTATTGTCATTTGATTTAACTTTTAATTTTATTTATGAAATTACATACTAAAATAGCCACTAAGACATTATTAACACTATGAACAGTAAAATTGTTTGAGTAGTAAATTATTACTATTATTTCAATTAATTATTAATATTTTAAATTTCCCTATCCCTTTCCCACCGGTACAACATGAGTTCACTTGTAAGTAAAAAAATGGGGGCAGTTTTTACATTCGCTGCCCAGAATGACGTCAACTTTATTTAGAAATTATTTTATTTACTTTTGTTGCCTTGATCGATGACCGGCAAGGGTCCTTATTACATGCAAGTGAGGGTTGCTAAGTCTTAGGGGCATGATATACAAAGCGTCCTAGGCGGGCGTCCCGGTCGCTGTGTAGGTAAAATGTATGGCGTGTAAGGGACCTTGCTATGCAAAGCGCCCGCGACTCCTCCCCCCGGGCTGCTTTTTGTATACTGCCGTCATAATGAAAAAAGCAGTAACTGCATGTTTGTCAAAATTGAGTTAAATACATTATATTAAAAAGGAAAAATAGACGCATCTACTATTATTTTTTTTATTTTAAAATATTCAAACTCAACCTACTCAATCTTACTTTTAACTTAGACGCATCTACTGCAAGTCATAACACATACTAAATATAAAAAAAACCAAGTTACCTACAAGACATCGAGCCTATAGGTAACTCAAGTGCTCAAGCCCATTACCAGAGGGTAATAAATTAATTAATTTGTTTATTTTGTCTTGTTTGGTTCTTTGCTGTATATAATTTTAGTTTAGTTTAAGGAAATATAGGCAATTGGCCCTTAGGTAGAATATTGGAAAGAAAAAAATATATATCAAATACATTTCTGATGATACATCATACTTGAGTTATAACTCAATTTTGACAAAAATATCAGTTACATCTTTTTTCATATCCCTTTCCTCTTTTTTTTTTTTTTTTTATTATTTATGACAGGCTAGTATTTGACCACTTTCTCACCTGATGGTAAGTGACGATGTGATCGAAGCTGGTAAACACACTAGACCTGGAATACCCAGGCTCTCAAGGATAACTGCCGGAACACCGTATTTGGCTTGGCGGCAGACTTTCAACTTGATGGTGGTAAGCTACTTTGGTAGCAAACCAGGCGAGCAACTCACAAAATGCTCTACCACCTCTCAAATGTCACCTGATTAGCACCACCCGGGGACCACGTGTAGGGAGTCAGACTTAAGGGGTATCCTCCTACGGACGTGGGTGACTCAGCCCCATAATCTCTAATCCATAAGTAAACAAAGAATTAATTTTTAAAGGGTTTGGCTCAGAAACCTCTGTATGAACGAGAAAATCGTTACGCCATGCTTTATTTAAGATTGTGGTAGAGTTCATTCACTCAACATTACACCAACTATATACACGTAACTGCACTTTCTTCAGAATTTTGCAACAAATAAGGGCGATGTCCTGTAACGATAAGGTAACAAACCTTGTTACGTATCTTGGTGACTGTCCTCTCTCTAGCGGCGCAAACTGAGATGATTTCATGAGGTATTGTTATCAAGAACAAAGAGACATATAGTATAGTATATTTTATTTATTTTTAGCTTTGTTTAACATAAACATAGGCAAACTTTTAACCTTCGCCTGATGGTAAGCGGCAATGCGGTAAAAATTCTAAATCATTTATTCACATGGGCCCCAAAGAGGCAGTCATGTAAGTTAGAGACTCTACTGCCAGATTCGCAAAATTACAGCCATCTCGAGAAGAACCAGGCAAGAAACTTTTAATTAATGTCAATGTCTTTACTGAGTTAAACTTTCCAGTGATAAGTCAGTTACAATTTCAGGAATTTTATTGTAAATCTAACCCCATTTGCCATAAAAAAAATTATTCATTTTACTTAATCTAAATGCGCGCACCGTTATTTAATGCTTATATCTAGTAACATTAAGATTGTGAGTGTCGCTTCTTAATTTATAATTATCAATATTTTTGCGAACATGCACAATATACGTGTATCTATAACATGGTAGACGATGAAACACGTTTGCCTAGAAGATGCTTATTCACTCGACTTAGACTATGTTGTATTTTTGAAGGAACACTCAGGTAAAGAGTTCTATTCCTTTGTGGTAAGTAATAGTGGTATTTCTTTCCTCTCTTTTTTAATTAAAATATAATGTTATGATGTGAATTTTAGCGAGCGGGTTAAACTAAAATGTATCTAATATATAAAATTCTCGTGTCACAGTTTTCGTTGCCATACTCCTCCGAAACGGCTTGACCGATTTTGATGAAATTTTTTGTGCTTATCCGGTATCTATGAGAATCGGCCAACATCTATTTTTCATCATCATCATCATCATCACTTTTCATCATTATCAACGCGGGTGAAACCGCGGGGCGCAGCTAGTCTTATATATAAAATTCTCGTGTCACAGTTTTCGTTGCCATACTCCTCCGAAACGGCTTGACCGATTTTGATGTCATTTTTTGTGCTTATCCGGTATCTATGAGAATCGGCCAACATCTATTTTTCATCATCATCATCATCATCACTTTTCATCATTATCAACGCGGGTGAAACCGCGGGGCGCAGCTAGTTATATATAAAATTCTCGTGTCACAGTTTTCGTTGCCATACTCCTCCGAAACGGCTTGACCGATTTTGATGAAATTTTTTGTGCTTATCCGGTATCTATGAGAATCGGCCAACATCTATTTTTCATCATCATCATCATCATCACTTTTCATCATTATCAACGCGGGTGAAACCGCGGGGCGCAGCTAGTCTTATATATAAAATTCTCGTGTCACAGTTTTCGTTGCCATACTCCTCCGAAACGGCTTGACCGATTTTGATGAAATTTTTTGTGCTTATCCGGTATCTATGAGAATCGGCCAACATCTATTTTTCATCATCATCATCATCATCACTTTTCATCATTATCAACGCGGGTGAAACCGCGGGGCGCAGCTAGTTATATATAAAATTCTCGTGTCACAGTTTTCGTTGCCATACTCCTCCAAAACGGCTTGACCGATTTTGATGAAATTTTTTGTGCTTATCCGGTATCTATGAGAATCGGCCAACATCTATTTTTCATCATCATCATCATCATCACTTTTCATCATTATTAACGCGGGTGAAACCGCGGGGCGCAGCTAGTGAAGTTATATATTTTTCAATAATTACGATTTACAGTGGGTACTAGGGTACAAGGCCATGTTATTAAAGTATAACGTATAGAACATACATGTTACCTTTTAAATGAGCAAAATTATTTCGGAAAAACTTGCCTTACCAAGCCTTTATCTCAGTCACGAGTGATACTTCACCTGCAATATCTTTGTATCTATAGATTTCTCTGTTCTATAGATTATCTCAAAATTATTCACTCAACCGACGCGGCTTCATCCAGGTGAAAAAATATTTTTTTACTGAAGATTAGTCCCCATGAACTGAATAACTGCCAATTTTTAGGTGCTGAGATGCACATTAAGAACCGAGGTGAGAACCTTAAGACCTTAAGAACCGAGGTTTGAGGTTCTTAAGAACCTTAAAAACTTCAAGAAGCAGTAATCTAGTTTTATGGTTCACGAAAGCTGAATATTATTTTGCTTCCTAACATATAATAACAGCAAAAACGAAACGAAATGTAGAGATGTTACAGTACATCTTTTCTAAATTTCTTTTTTCGTGATCATGTAGGCACAGTAGCCAAACTTTGGTGTGCATGATCAGAACCACATACTAGAGAATATCATGTCAAGTAGTTATAGAGATTCTGTGATTAGACAGTGAATCAGTGAATTCCGCTTTTATTTTAAGACTTTACATCATTCTGTCATAGATAACAGTATAAACAATATTTGTCCACATGTTCTCAGGCCTACGTGACAAGAAGCTTGTCCGATTTACGATATCGAGCTGTGGTCAAGGCACTTTAAACCGGATTCGCCACAAATTGATTGCGAACAAATAATCTCGATGTTAGATCTCTGGAAGTACTATATAGTTGTTTGTGTTTATTACAACTCACGCACATTTTAAACCTGTAAATTAAATGAAAACTGGTATTATCGTGAGTCGTCATATAAATTGCCCATCTTGATATCAACAACGCAAAATACCATTTTGAATTTGTTATATAAGTTACCGGTTTGCATGCTAGGTCAGGATTGTAAACTGACTGACAAGCAGCTGGGAAATTGTGGCAAGATGTGACAATTTTTTTAACTGAATTATTGTGAACTACGGTTGTAGATACTATTATGTGTATGTATATTCCAGATGTTTTAAATACACTAATGAATAGGAGTAATTAAGGCAAACTTGAGGAGTCACCGAATCTTTGTATAAGTTTTGGAGATAAAATGATAACCAACTTTGTAAGATTTGCCTGCGCAAAATATGTATCTTCTCGATTTATTAACGGATAATTATCAACTACATTACACTTGAAGTATCATAAGTTGATCTAATGAATAAGATAACTTTTACAGTGTAAAAGTTAAATTTTTCTTTTTTTTTTTTGGCTTGAAACACGTATAATAATATTAAATAATAATAATCACTATGACGGACCCACAAACCATAGATCTACAAAAAACCAATGCTTACTAATCAAAACAATTCTTTTTTTTTATAATTTGCAGACTTTTTTTTTACTAATTTGGTGTCATATTTTTTTCTACAGTTATTTTTCAATACTTTAAACAATAAAATGTCACCTTATTCTATTAAAAAAACAAAACTGTTTCTGTATGTTCAAATTTATTACAAAAATGAACATGCTTAAAGACAATGTCATAAAGTGTAAATTTATTGGATTTCTTGGTATAACAGGTGTCGGGATATTTACATAAAGAATTATTACGAAGAAGTCCTAAGTAGAATCAGATGTACCTAAATTGTGGGTTGAGCTTGAATCACATCGCTGGTCACAGAGTCGTAGAAGAACGACATAAAAACCTGTTATTTTACTAGACATTGACATGGAACTAGTATGTTTGTACGTAATACCATAGTAGAAATATATGTAATACTTAATTCATTCCATGGGCATTGGTCATCGAAGTTTATAAAATCGTCATCGGTATGATGTTATACGCTCTTTATAGGCTTCTCTTTATTTTCTAGTATAGGCTCTTCAGTGCAGTTGCAACTTGAAGTCCCTAAAATTATGCAAATGATATACTCATTAATTACACCCCTTGCCTTTTCTATCATTTGACCACAAGAAGAATCGACCAACGTCATCCTTATATGGTTGATTTGCCTCATATGCGTTCGAAGCGATTTGCTTCTACATTTAACATCCTTACAGCGAAGAAGTGGAACTCACTGCCCACGTTTTTGTTCGCCGAGCAGTCAAGTATAGAGGGAAAAGATTTCTTCTAAGTATGCATGTTACATCTTTGGTTGCATCATCACTATAGAAATCACTTTAGATCTTAAATTGTGATTTGAAATTATAAAATAACATAAAGATGTTTAAATATCTGTTCAATGATACCCCTCTTAACACAGTCCGTCGACTTTCTATTTTCTTTCAGAACATGGCGTATGTTTGTCGCCATATTAAACTGATTACTGATGACACACGCAAAAAAAAGTAAAAAATATTAAAACCGACCCAAGCGTTTGGTCTCTATAACGCCACAAAGGAACAAACATACATACTAGGCCGATAAACGAATTACCTTATTTGTCGAGTAAACAACTTACTGAAAAACACCTAAGCGTATAATATGCAATACATTGTTGATTAAATATTATAAATATATATATTCCGTCATTCACAAGAATCTAATTTTTGGCATATTTTTCAACCGACTCCAAAAAAGGAGGGTTTTTTTTTTTCATTTTTGTTTGTATGTTACGCGATATTTCTGCCAATTATGAATCGATTTTGATGTTTTTTTTTTGTTTGGTAGAGTATACTTCAGAGGTGGTCCCATATAAATTTTATCGAAATCGGTCAAGCCAAAACCGAAATATAAGCGATGAAGTCGGTTTTTTAAAGTTTTGTTTGCGTTTAATTATTTTATCTCTGATAGGCAAATTTTGACCACTATTTCACCTGTTTCTACGTGACGATGTGACACACTGTATTGTTACACAAACCTAATCAGTATGATACCAGGAATATAAAAATTCTTTGCCACGTGCTAATTTTCGTCGATATGTGTTCCCACTAATTGGCACCAATACACAAAATTTTATCGCCAATTCTGATGTTTTTTTTTTTTTTTTTTTTTATTTGTGACAGGCTATTGTTTGACCACTATCTCACCTGATGGTAAGTGACGATGTGATCGAAGCTGGTAAACACACTAGACCTGGAATACGCAGGCTCTCAAGGATAACTGCCGGAACACCGTATTTGGCTTGGCGGCAGACTTTCAACTTGATGGTGGTAAGCTACTTTGGTAGCAAGCCAGGCGAGCAACTCACAAAATGCTCTACCACCTCTAAAATTTTCCTGTTATATACATTTAATTTCCCTATCTAGATTAAATATTTAATATACATTTTTGCTTGCACGTGCTGTGCCAGTTTTTTATTATCTAATATTTATAATTTTATCAAAAAACGCCGTCATGATATTGTATTGTTTGATATTTAATGACGCAATAAACAATATTTTAGCGCATGACGCACAATCATATTATAATGCGTAATAAATTATATCGTATGCAAGGTTTATTTATTAGAATACTGATAGGTTTAAAGAAATGTATTTCTCAAAAAAGACAAAACGTCACTTACATGAGAGAAATATTAAACATTTCGTGATTTTACATTCGTCATACCGCTTTATGTTCAACTACCCATTTAACATTTTTATCGTCACTTACTTAAAAGCGAATGGTCGTTTACTGATACTGGTTTAATCTTAACTTAAAACTTGCAAATTGTTAATGAGATCCCAATAAGCATAAGGAAGATTCTAGAAGATTTAAGCGTGGAGCAGATAATAAATGATAATTTTTCATCGCAGTCTACCGATGACGCCCGTTGTTCAGAATTTACAAGTTTTAATAAACTGCCCGTTGGCTTCGTTGGTTGGGCGTTCGCCTTCTGAGTAGTCGGGTATCGGGTTCGATTCCCGGTGGAAACACAAATTTTCTCCCCAAGAAATGTATGTGTTACTAGTTCTAATAATTTGATAAAAGCTCACGCACATTTTGAACTGTTGCATTAAAATTAAAACGGGAATTAGCGTCACTAACGCGTTATCAATGTCTAGATCGACAATTGTTTCGGCTTCATTCTTTCTGGTTCTAGTTGTAATTGTGTGTGTGATGTAAATGTTTTCCAAATGCACCATGCACCCATGCCAAAAGCCTTTTCGAACTTAGTGTGGGCTGTGAGTGTGAAAGCGTAAATAGGATAAACATAAGTTTATTTCCAATAATTTGACAAAGATTACATAAATTAATTCTTCTAAACATATGAAAATGTATTACAAAGACTAGATTTAGTCCTGGGACTAAATCTAGTTTTTGGAATCTTAGTGTGGACTAAGATCAAGGCCCGTGTCGTATAAATATATTATGACATTTAGTATTTAATATACGTGATCCAAATATTAATAATGAAATTAAATTGGCTCATTTAAGAATCATCAATTGGTTATCAAATGAACAATTACATTGGGAAAGTTTAAATTGGTAATAAAACGGGCATCTATTAGGAAAGCTTATTGTAAAAAGAATGACTAGGATGCATGGAGGCAAACTGGAAAAGCGTTTTCTGGCGTCTATAAAGATTATAAATCCTGTAATAAAAATGTTAAAAAAAAATTAAAAAATGCGACGCCTTGTTTCTTGCCAGCCTCTTCGAGGCGAGGCTGTAATTTTTCAAATCTGGCAATAGAGTCATTAACTTTCAAGGGTGCCTCTGTGGGGTCCATGAGAATAAACTATTTTGATTTTGATAGATCGCCAATAGTTTCGGCTTCATTTGGAAGCCTTAGCGCGTAAGTCACGCCAATTCACGAATGTAAAGTTTTATGAAATTCTTAGGAAGTCCTTTTAATGCAACTACATATACTGTCAATCCGGTTTTAGTTTTTCAACTTTTATTGTTACATATTCAACTCCAGCGGCCAATAAAGTTATCTTGCCACTTTAACTGGGACAATTGCTGCGCCAGTAAAGGAAGAATTTAGCACACAAGATAACATTATCATGTAGATATCATACAGATTGAAGATAATACTAGTAGCAATGACCGGGTTACTGAACAAAATGTATTTATAGATTTGTTTGTGCAAGAAGATTATGCAAAAGCGTTTCATTGCTCGAAATAATGACTAAATAAAGGTATAAAAAGACCATACAATTATTGAGCAATCCCAAACGTGTTGGAGAAGCTGTGATGTCTACAAAGATATATTTTTATTTTATTTTTTTTATTTGTGACAGGCTAGTGTTTGACCATTATCTCACCTGATGGTAAGTGACGATGTGATCGAAGCTGGTAAACACACTAGACCTGGAATACGCAGGCTCTCAAGGATAACTGCCGGAACACCGTATTTGGCTTGGCGGCAGACTTTCAACTTGATGGTGGTAAGCTACTTTGGTAGCAAGCCAGGCGAGCGACTCACAAAATGCTCTACCACCTCTCAAATGTCACCTGATTAGCACCACCCGGGGACCACGTGTAGGGAGTCTGACTTAAGGGGTATCCTCCTACGGACGTGGGTGACTCAGCCCCCAAAATAATACAAATAGCCAATTAGATATATTTTTATACATAGCTAGCTGCGCCCCGCGGTTTTATCTGTGTAAGTCACGGACCCGCGGGAATTCCGGGACAACATTTCTTTCATAAGAACCTTCTCCTGACAATAATTAACACAACAAAAAAGAATTAGCGAAATTGTTCCATCCGTTCAGGCGTAATGCCAAGGGAAACAAACTGATTCATTTTTATACAAATAGATATGTATACTTTCGTATAATTGAAACAGCAGATAAAATAAAACTGCAATACGTTACCTAAAAATAATCACAAACGGTCAGTAATTTTCATCCGACGTCAAAAAAGGAGGTTCTGAATTCGACTGTATGTTTTTTTTGTATGTATGTTACGCTCCACCAATTATGAATCTATCTTGATGTTTTTTTTTATTTGGTAGATTATACTTCAGAGATTGAAACGCAAGCAAAGCTTAAAAAAACCGACTTCATCGCTTATATTTCGTTTTTAGCTTAACCGATTTCGATAAAATCTATATAGGACCGCTCCCATATAGATTTTATCGAAATCGGTCAAGCTAAAACCGAAATATAAGCGATGAAGTCGGTTTTTTTAAGCTTTGCTTGCGTTTCAATTATGGTATACTAATAAAGAGCATTGGTCGGACCACATCACGATTGATGAGCTATATCATCAATTCATTTCGATTCCACTACAAGGAGTCTTCTCTCACAATGGGAAAGTCTAGGATATAAGCTCCTACGCCCAGCGTGCATTAGCAAGCGTATCTGAGTACACTTTACCTTCTAGTGCTTTTTCTAGGACAAGTGCTAATTCTACATATTATTTAAGGGGCCTGCGGAGGTTGATTTGCCCATACAATCGTAATACCGAAATTATTTATAATTCAAGCATATTATCACCATAGTGTGCTGTTATTCAGATTAAATACATATTAATCTAGGTGCCTGGATAGTTTTATTCCAAAATAATTACCTAAAACGAAATATAAACCAATTGATTTCCACACATTATTACGACGTAAATGTCGCATCTTTAACGTATTCGTTTTGTATTCAAAACTAACACAATTCTTTTGTCATTACAACAGGAACATAGATTATCATTTCAAGGTACTATTAATGCAAAAAACAATGGCTAAACATTACATTTTCATTCATAATTTTTGGTATTACGGCACCTTTCAAAATTTGTTCGGTCGGTAGTGCTATCTCATCAAGCATAGGCACAGTTTGCCAGTTAAACAGAGACAGCCATAGACTCGATTTCACAGACTCCCCGGCCTCTTAAGCAGTATACAATTTAGGATGCATAGAATTTCTCACTAACAAAAGCTAACTAGCTACTGTTGAGGCACTCTCGCTCAATGAGCCATGCTCGTAATTGTTTAGTTACATATTTACCAAGAATTTCAAATTCAAACAAATCTCCATCCAAAACAATTGCACAGAAGGAAGCAGAGAAGGCATATATTTGCTTTACGATTCAGATGAAAAGTATGTCGCGACGATTGTGAGTAATAGACTAACAATTCTTCAAATCACAAAGTAATATTTAATATAAATATCAGCTACTTTTATTTATTTAAATACATTGATATCAGAGAAATTCCTTTTCAATGTATCACTGAAAAAAACCTGTATAATTATGGGGTTTTCCGTATCCGTAAACATTAAAAACTTCATGGTAGTTTTATAAGCAAAAGCAATAATATATTATTATTTCATGTCATATTAAGCGGTTATAATTAAACGCACTATTATTATAAATGTAAAAATAATAGGAGTATTTTTACTGTGATGTGATGTGATGTGTTCTATTCCGGGTTCTAAATGCATAGTGCCATCGCATAATGCATTTTATGCACATACATATTAAACTAAACACACTTACCAAATTTCGGATTTTTTCTGTTTATGTATAATGATGCTGTAACAAACACAATAGCCTGACAGTAATATGTTGTTGTATATATATATATATATATATTACATAATGTATTGGTATTTAATTATATTATTTATTATTATGTGCTTCAGCATAAAATATTCGACTTCGAATTCCAAAGACCAAATAAAATAACACCAATTCTGGTTATAATATCATCTTTCGAAAAGTCTGACCTCTGTTTGGGTTTATCTGATTCTTACGTAGTGACTAGTAATCTATGCTAACATCTAGCTTGTTTCACTCTATACTCGAATCCTGCATATTAAATATGAAACTCTACCTTAGCAACAAACAATCTAAAACAAAGAAGACTATTTACTAGTATAATGTCAAATGTGAGCGAAAGACAAAACAGATGATTAGGTGATTTCGTTTTTTATTTTACAGCGTCCTAGATAAGTCTGCTGCGCCAGGTAAACAAAGATAACGACGATCCCCCTCTATAAGTGAGTCATATAGAATATGATCGAATACATTCAAAGCAGACGGCGCGCTTGGACATATCAGAAGCGTTTGACGCGTCGACTCATGCGCACGTACCGGTCCTAGTTATCGCCTTGCGGAACCCCGTAATATTTTTCCTTATTATGACTGTACGCAACTAGTTTGTGATTCGTGTGGGTGTGTTTATGATAAAAGTTCGTTGTGCTACATATAACATACAGTACTTTTAATATTATATTTGAGGTGCTAAGTTTTGTGTTTTGGTGCAGTTGGAAACCAGAAAAATGTTTCCGAGGATACAAGGCTTGGTATGTCTTTATTTTTATATACTTATTCATATGTTATTGTTTTACTAAAGTAAATTAAGCTCACAAAAATAATAAATTTCATTTAATATTGTGATGCTGACTTTATAATTAAATTACAAACTATGTAAATTTAACATCATTGTAGTTACGATCAAAGGATTAACATTAATTAAACCGTCATGCAACAATGCTTTTATTTGACCTAATTTAATAAACATTAAAACCGCATTAATCTTAGTATTAGAATCACGTACGAGGCGTTTTGTTCTCGATTTCACCTTACTCTCAATCCGTGATCAAAATACTATTCCGTACACGTAAATCTAATGGTCCCTATGGATTGAAATGAATAAGAAATCATTAGAGACCCATTCTTAACTGCAATGAGCTAATTTGTGATGCAAATCGTTTGATATCTAGAATTGTAAATGCGAAATTACCACATGTTTTTATGCGTTCATGTTGGTTATTGCAATCGAACCAGAAGTTATTGTGAAAGTGTATGAGGTAACGTTAGAGGAGCAACGTATCGTGGGATTGAGTAAACGCGTGTGAATCAGGAATCAATTTTATTCGTAGTTCTTCACGTGTAATTTTGCGGTCATCTAACTTTATCGTGTTTAAGGGTAATTAATGCTAGATGGAAAATAACGACTATCTTTACAAGTATACTATATATACAAGTACCGCTATGAAATGAATGATAAGCTGCATAAATACCACGTTGGAATTCTCACTCTTCAAAATCACTTGTTGCTAAGTTAGAACGGCAAACACCCTCAAAATGATACTTAGTCAGCTATTGACTCATTTCGCGGAATGAGTCAAAAGCATCCCTAAATACATAATGAGTTATAAGAAAGCAGCAGATAATCACTAAACAGTAAGGAGAGTCATAAAATTTCAAGGTAAGTCTATGTGATAATTGTATTGACAATGAATTGAACAAAGAACTGAGTTATTAAAAAGCTTACTATTTAAAGGATTACAGAAGAACTTGTTATGAAAGAGGAAAACATAATGTTGAACATTAAATTCGCTATGTAACCAAGAACTTATTGAAATTGTGTCATTTTGCTCTGACCTGCAATGCACATATCTACTACAAGTATATCTTTCTATGATTATTTGTACTCCCAGGTCTTACAATCAAACGACATCAGATAATTTGAGTAATAATATGAGTAATATATATAATAAGGAGACGCCACCCAACGAAAAATTATAACAAATTTCAACTCCAAAATCAAAATATTTTTTAAATATAACAAATAGTGGTATACATTAGATCAGCGTCGTAGTAAACTTTGTCAAATGAAAAATAAAATTGGAACAACCGTAACCGGTACCCAAATAAAACAGAAGGTTGGGTCTTTGTCAGGTTTCACAACAAGCAAACTGTCTCGAAGAAAAATTTTACGCCAATCCGATTTAGTTTATTATATGAAAGAACAAAAGAGAATAACACTTTGTGTGTTTATGGTAAGCAGTGTGAGACAAAGGTTCTACCTGTTTGCCATGCCTGGTATTGTAAGACTGATGCTAATATTATTCTTTGATACTTCATTTTTGCATACATATCTAGCAGATATCTATTTTTATATTCAGCGGATGTAGAGCTCCCAAATCTCACGTGTCGCTCTATACAAAACAAATGTTTTTTTTTAAATTGAAGGCTATAAATGTAATTTTTAAATATTGTAGTGAGATTTTTATAATTAGTTGGATTGTGGTAGTTATTGGAAGTTTGATGGCACAGTGACGCATAAATTGAGAAGCAATTAAGGTACGAGAAAGGGTGAAAGTCATATGTAACGAGGAAGATAGGTATAGATGGATGTCTAAGGGCAAAGCCAAAAAAAAATTATGGATAGTGTAAAAAATGCCTAGAACAAGAAAGGTTGGGATGCTAATAGCAAAAAAAGAAGAACGAAACTAGCGTACCATAAAAACGCAAGGAAAGATTTAAAAAACCGACTTCACCGCTTTATCTTCGGAACCCTTGATCAGATTAAATGTATTAAAAACGTATTATTGAGGATAACTCAAAAACTACTGGTCAGATCTTGATCAAATTTAAATGGGACCAATGAGTAAGCAACAGCTTTGCGTGTTACCTCATAACTTTTAACTGGGTGAACCGATAATGTTATTTTTTTAAATGGGTCGAACGGGAAAGCAAGAGCTTTACCATTGTCCCATTTAAAAAATACTTTATATGCTTGCTTGACTGTTTATAAGATTCTTTGTAAGCCAACTCCTTTATTTGGCTAAGAATGCAAAAAAATGCCAATCTGACATAAAAAATATTTCTAATCCGTTTTGTTGTTTTTTTGCTACCTAGAATGATTTAATTCCTTTTGTAATAGCTATACTAACGCGTATTTAGTTAATGCGGTTATCTACCTTCCCTAATACTCATATCTCTACATTTCCTTGAAGTTTAATCCTTGATTTTGTGTTCTTTTTGGACTTATTTTGTTGATCAACAATAAGGTATTTTAAGTACCTGGACTTGGTTACTATTACTGAATAAACTATGACGTCTGATAAATTAATAAATAATAGCAACTTGTAGAGATTTAAATTGTCAATTACAATAATTATCTCTGCTTTATGTTAATATATCTCATAAACATGCTATTTTATTAATACAGAAAGCGTAGGTAGTACTATTTTACGATCCTTGGGCATCTTCAATATAATAGCCATATTGCAGTTTTATGACATCGAGTACTATAATATGCTTTAATTATTGCTTCACTTCGTAATGTTGGTAAAACATTTTTCGATTTGTATTTAAACCGATTCCTTGCTCTTTATTAAAACACTTACACACTGTTATTTTTTAATTATTTGTATACGGTTAGTAAAGCATTTTTAGTTTTAGTTAGCATAATCTATAGCGGATAGTTAAAATTGTTATATCTAGTTATACTTACATAATTTAAAAAGCTGTATAAATATTATTATAATACTTATTGTATTGGTTGTGACCTAAGAGGGTCATTGTGACTTAGCAATACAGGCTCGGAAGAGACCTAGTGCTGAGGACAAAGATTCATCGGGGTACTGCTGCCTTAGAAATAAGCTATTATTACAATACCTGATGTAATGTACCTACACTTTGTTAATGAATAACTAAATAAATTATTATTATTATTTAAATTAATATTATATGTATCATATCACATATATATACTGACAAAGATTCATAAGACAGAGAAAGTCTTGGGCATTACATATGCGAATTGTAACGATTATCTTTGCCATGAAATTAAATAAACATAAACGCTTTCACACGCACAGCCCCACACTAAGTTCAATGACTTGTGTCGTGGGTGCCGGAAACATTCACATCATAATCACAACCAGAATCAGAAACACAAATGTTTCAATTGTAAATGCGGTTTTTTTATTTTAATCTCTGAGGCAATACTAAGAATCACTTACATACGAAGGAATAAACAAAAACTTAGTTTATATTAGGATTGACCCGTTGTTAAGAAGATAAAAAGTTGTTTGGATATCTACCTAGAACATAGTGGAACGAGCCGAAGGTCACCTTGCTGGTAGGTGCAGGTTATAATTAGTATAATATAAGTTCTTAATCCGACTTAGATACTATCGAATGGTCTAAAACACCAGAGACTGCGTAGGTAGTTCTTCTATTTTCAAGTATAAGATAGAGAAAAATATAGTCTATACATATGATAGAATTTTGGATCTTACATTGACATACAACCATCAAATTTGAAAATCTGTCAACCAGAGTCATTATCATTAATGAGGTATTCATACCTTGCTTAAGTGCTTGAAAAATATAATGTAATAATGTTATTTATGTATGATTTTTAATAGTTGTCTACCTATTTTATTATTTATTACCTCTTTACAGTCTATATCTCATATTGTCAAGTGTCAACACAACTAGTTTTACACCAGTGGTTCAAGTATTCATAAATGTCGAGCGAGACTAATACACGTATTTTGTACTGCCTGTGTTTGTTATTGATCCTAACATATTCGTTTTTTTAGTAAGTCAGGAAGTATTGTTAATGGTGCGTAATTGAAAGAATTAATTGTCTTTTATGGCAACAACATTCTTTGTTCAAAGTATCAGTTCAACTTTGCGGTTCTCTGGCTACTACGTCTTAAGAAAATGTTTACCTACTTTAATTGACTAGCTGGACATCTTTTTCACAAACTGGTTTCACTGATTACAAACATTAATGTGCGGTAATTCCAAAGAGTTGTTATGCAATTGAATAAATATATTCGTGAAATAACAATTGGATCCCATATTCCCAATTCGACTATTCTTTTGCTAACAGTACCTAAATTTCCATGGAGCGATGTTGACTAAAAATATAATTTTAATGTATGTTCGGTGGAGCCGAGTGGATGCAAAGTATGGACATTTCATAACCCTTTATAGACTACAATTATCTTAATAATTAAAGCACACAAAAATAAATTTATTCATTTAAGAAACAATGAATTGGAACATCATTTAGGTTTATAGACTATACAATCGTAGTTGTAAAAGCTACCTAACAACTACATTGAATAAATACCTTTGTATTATTTTAATTCTAAAAGCGAATCTATTTTTTGTTGATGCGTGACCTGTTGAAGAACAGAAAACACTGTTATTCTGATAACGTGTTGTTCCAAGTTTTTTACGTTTATAAATAGCTGGTTTCATACCCGAACATAAACAAAGGGGTACATTTAAAAATAGCAAAAAATACTTGATAATGTATGTAAAATTATAATAGTAAACGAGTTATTCGTTTACGTGTTTACGAATTAAACGCTATGTTTCCTAATAGGGTCATGTTGTAAAACGTACTCGTAAAAGTCTGAGCATTGCATGTAACCATTAAACAGCGTATTTTTTTTATTCATGATAAGCATACGTTTGACTATCTACTATTGCGATGCTGTAATCAAATGTTGCGCGTCTTTAAGACGCCCAGTTTCTACTCATCAAATATCTGACTTTGGCAATGAGATAAAGATAAAGGTCATTTATTTGTAAAGAGTTCCACTCATTTACAGGTAGATAAATGTGGAGTCGCTTTGAACTTATTTATCCGACTAATTTGGATTCTCTCCCACCTCATTTCATTTCATCGCTGTTAACAAAGTGATTACTTCGCACCAGCTCTTGCAAAGCTCGTCATTTTGTAATGATACTATGAACTTTATTATAACTTGAATATGAATATTATTATACATAAAAAAGATGGACTTTAAATTCCATTAAATTAACTATCGCTCGTTTTAGGGTTCTTTCCTAGTTTCCTCTCTTCTTTTGTTAGACACTAACCCTTAAACGGTATAGCCTGATTGTTAGATTAACTGTTCCCAAGGTTCCTGACATCTAAAATTATACAGTCAGTTTATAGAGTCTCTAAACAAACAAACAAACGCATTCACACTCACAGTCCCACACTAAGTTCAAAGACTTGCATCGTGGGTGCCGGACAACTAAAACATTCACATCACACACATTACACCCAGAACCAGAATCACAAATATCCCTTGGGATGGAATTTGTGATCCTGCCAGGAATCGAACTCGGGACCCACGGCGAAGAAGAAGGAGACCTGTCCACTGCGCCAACTGGGTCGTCAAACAAAACTATCTCTCTAATTATAAAACTCATGAATGGGTTTACCTGAATTAAAGTCAAATTATACCCATTTAAAGTTGTCTAAATAAGATTAGAATATAAATGAGGTTACAATATTATTTCAATATATTGTTATACTAGCCGTGCCCCGCGGGTTCACCCGCTATTATCAAGTTAAAAAGTAGCCTATGTGTTAATCCTAGGTATAATCTATGTACATTCCAAATTTCATACAAATCCGTTCAGCCGTTAAAGCGTGAAGAGGGAACAAACATACTTACACACTTACACATTTACACACAAACTTTCGGATTTATAATATTTGTAGGATGAGTGACTAAATACAAATTTTACTCGCTCCTCAAAATTAAATCATGTTGTGTAATATATAGATATCTCTATGCGACTCCTTTTTAGGGTTCCGTACCCAAAGGGACCCTATTACTGAGACTTCGCTGTCCGTTCGTCCGTCCGTCCGTTCGTCTGTCACCAGGCTGTATCTCAAGAACGGTGATACCTAGACAGTTGAAATTTTTACAGATGATGTATTTCTATTGCCGCTATAACAACAAATACTAAACATAAAATAAATATCTAAGGGGGCTCCCATACAACAAACTTGAATTTTTTATAGATAATGGTACGGAACCCTTCGTGCGCGAGTCCGACTCGCACTTGGCCGGTTTTATTGTAACATATCATTGAGATAGCTTAAGTTTTTGTCTTATAATAACGTCTCAGCTTAATAAAAATACTGAATACAAATTACAAGCATTGATCGCTAAAATATAATCAGAAAAGCTGCTTAACATGACTACGTTAAGCAGCTTTTCTGAATATAATTTAGTATGAAGCTTGACAGTGATATTTTATAAAAATATATCAGTCTAAAATCATTTGATAAGTTTTATGTAAATTGGATTAATTAAGACTGTAGTTTGCTTGAATGTGAGCTTCATGCTTAGGCCAAAAGCGTTTTGAAAACGTTAGCATAAATATGTAAGATAATTTATGTAGACGATATTTAATTGAGTTGCGCTAGGATTTAACTGAGATCTTACTTGGTCTAGAAATGTATTGTGAAAAGAATGGCTTTTGTTTAAGCAACGCCCAAAAAAAATCTAAACGGTTACCAAAAAAATCTAAATTTTTACCAAAATTGATAAATGGTCACCAAATTACGTTTCCTAAAATATTATGAAATCAATCAATTTTTTCGTAGTATAAATATTTTTGTATTAAGTAATTATAAAAAAAAAACCTTGACCTACTTACTGTTATCCGATTCGGTTCTGTCACAGGAAATTTTATTGTAGGAAACGTAATTCGGTGACCATTTATCCATTTTGGTAACCGTTTAGAATTTTTGGTGGCCGTCTAAATTATACCAAAAAAGAATTAGTTAAAATATTAAATTTAGAAAGAAACAAATCCGCGACCATAGTCTGTCCTACTTTAGTTCTGCTTGCTATAAAAACAAGATTGAAAATGTGATACATTGGACCAACAAAGCAATAAACTTTATTATATGTTATTTTAAATTGATTTAACATTTTATTAATAATTACAGTACAATACGTAAGTATCGCAAGACATTACCAGGAATGTATTTAAAATTGAACAAATTAAACTTTTACAATTCGTACAAATTGAAAAGAATGATAACTAAGCGTACAAATTATACAATATGTAGGTGTTTCCTAAATTATAAGCTAATATTGTACCCGCAGCAAACGATAAAAATTAAAAACGATCACTTTTGAAATGTATAAAATAATCCCTATGTATTCACATCTCGTTTTTATACAGGCAATTAGTGGAATGACAACAATACCGTTTATACCGAATGGATATCGGAAAAACGTATCGTGGAGATCAAATATAATTTATTGAGGATTTATTTGCTCTATTTGTGTACAAAGAAAATAATTTTATAGCATCAAAGGATCAAATAAAAAATTTTGGTCGTATTTATTATTGGGATGTATTTGTATTGATTAATAATTTTTCTTTGGATATAAATTTTTTCAATCATTTTCTTAGACAATGTTCTCAAAGTACTAACTGGGAGCTTAAAATAGAGGCTAAACAAACTACCGTTATCATTACGGAAATATCTTCATCTTTCACTTATTACCAATATATATATATATATACCATAAATGGATATATATATATATATATATATATACCATAAATGGATATATATATATATATATATATATATATATATATATATATATCCATTTATGGTTGACATACGTCCAGTTAGATTGCCAACGATTTTGTTCCCTAAACAGTATGATCTGGGAGTCTTGAAGTCTAGAGAAAATAGGTATCTTCTAGGAAAGAATGCTACATTTTCGACCGCATTATCACTTCATTCATCAGGTGATATAGTGGTCAAATGCTTGCTCATCCAGCACAAAAAACTACCTTACGTTTACAACAAAGGATACATTACAATTTGCCGTTTCTATTTATATGTTTACATGACTGTCATGCAAAATTTCAACTTAATCAAACAACCGAAACTACGTCAAAATTAATTAACACGATTTGAGGACCAGCCTGACAAACAGTGGACTGAGATAAGCTGATTATGATGATGATGACCAGCCTTAAGCAACGATATTAATTCTCACTTCTTCATTAAAACTATAGCAAGTTGTTGTGAATATGTTATTGTATATTACTATTAAGCAAAACAACATGCAAGCAGTTCGCCACACCTAACATATAACATCAGCCTTACGTGCAAAGCACTCTTATCCCTGAGACTTGTCCCATAAGTCCAATAACTATACTGGCAACAATGTACTATCAAATTAAACTATAGTCCATTTTTTAACAGAGCTGTTATGTGGCTGTTCGGTTAAGGGTAGCATAATGTACGTTTTTTATTCCTGCTAGACATGGTCATATTTCTAAAAATAATTGTATTGATATCTAAAATGTATAGAGAATATCGAAATCTTATTAACCTTAGTCAAGATATCACCAAGTTTATATTTATATCTCCTACAACTTAAAGGTACACCTGCAGTCTCCCACAGGATGCAGTAAATTAAGTTCACATCATTGCGTCCGCCTCACATATGGACAGGTCTTTGACTTTTTCAACTACTTACATCAACAACTTTTACTCAATATTTAACCTTATTCCGCTGAGTTTAAAGCCTTTAGAATAATCAAATTGTTTATAAAACACTTGACAAAACATCTGCGATGCTGTTTAAAATTGTATTTAAATCATTCGGTTTAGAGCTCATTGTTTTGTGTCTTAAGCATTTATTGGGTTTCAATCAAGCACATGATGCCTGATAAATGATGACATAAAGACGTTTCTAAGACAAAGGCTTAAGGTGTGTTTAAGCATGTTTTCGTTGGCAGCGGCCTTTGTGTATAACTAACAGGTGATAATGAACTTAACTACTGTACCTTGTAAATACATAATAAAAATATTTGTTTTTATCTTATTCCGACGATCGAGTAGCAACCAAGAATTACTTAATTCGCTTTGACCTATTTCAATGCTAAATACACAAAAGTTAAAACAAATATTTAAAACCTTCACAATGTTTGTAGATCAACGTAGACATACATATCAAGCGAATAAGTAAAAATAAGGAAACACAAATAATATGTTCAACCTTGGGACATATAAAGTGATAGGGGAAAGTGGTCACCTTGTGTTATTGAGATAAAATAACTAGTTTGCATTGTCATTAATAAAAACATGTTCTTTAAAATCAGATAACAACTAAATGTAACCGACGGTATTTTATATATAGTAGGTATCATTGAAACGTCATTCATGCAACTGTGCGAATTATATTGATAGTTTGCAGACCACCAGTTACCAGTATATGTACAATGATATGTATGTTTAACAACGAAAAGAAATAAACATAAATTTACTTAAAAACATGATAACAAAACAAATAATTATTGTCAAGAATTGTTTTCCAGTAAGGAACAAAAGAACCACTGAACTCGTTCACGTATTCAGGAGATGTGACCGAAGTGATCGAATATACAGTAAAACAAAATTCTATACAAACCCAGTCTCCTTCATAACAAAGTCGGTTTATATATTAGCAATATAGACACAATTGCAGAGGACAATATTGATGTAGACAATAAAAACAAACCAGATAATAAAAACAATAACGACAAGAATAACGCTGCTGCAACAATTTTTATTTCAGCTTCAGAACTCTAAACAATAATGACTAATGCATTATCTTGTAAACAAAATTAAAGTCACGAGAGTAGGTTAGTAGATACAGTGTTGTCTGTTAGTGTATTTATCGTGCAATGGTTTAATGCACTTTCAAGTAGATTACTTTAAATTACTAAGATAAAGGTAATAATTTAATAAATATCATTTAAAACTTTTATCCTTTAATAATTATCTATATTATTATAGTAGGTATGTTGATTTATTTGTCATACAAAAGAATTTTTGGATTGTTTCTGATGATTTGTAAATTAATGTTTACTCCAGTGGCGATGGCGGTCCGGTTTAAAATTTTTCATTTAGTTATTAAAATTTATAGAAAAATGTAGAGAACATAATTATAATGTGTGAATGTCGCAAGGGAATTTTTATGTAGATATATTTTTTCAGCAGAAGCAGATTGGACTATCTCTTCTCACGTAAAAAATTTTGAAGTAATATCATAATAAAACTCATAATAATATATCCCATCTGGGATTCCGAGCAACACCAGACGCAGACAGATATTTCGGGAACAACTGACTCATGCGGATAGCTGTGTCATCGAATGGCATGCTCCCAGCGGATATTAGTGTTAATTAGTAGTAAGTAAGTGGTAAACATTATTTAAAAATACCTGATTGAAACTATTTGACGCTTATCTGAGATTATTATGTTTATGTAATTTTCAAATCAGTTTGTAGCAAATGGATAACAATCAAAACATTTAGCAAATTACATTTCAAATACATTAAAATAAAAACATAACATGAAAACGTTGAATGATATATTAAAATAGGTATCTTTATTGGGCGATTAAGATTGCTCGTTTAAAAAATGTGAAAGATAAGAATTTGTTTCTAGCTTCTGTACTGTATTTTCAAAGACAGGTGTTGAAGTAAATTTAATTATCTCGTGAACTGAGCTTGTCACGGATGTCGTCAACGTCATTAAAATTACCCATAAGATCCGTATAGTAAAGTATTCCGACTTTATATCCGCTTATGTTTTACCATCAATCTCATTGATTATTAATTCTTCCTGAACCTTAAATGATTGTTCAAAGTTTTTTATAATGCTCAAACTTGTCTACAAGATAATAAAAAATAAGCACGTGCAGAATGAATAAAAAAGAACTAAGATCTCTACTAGTGTACAGTGTTTTGGAATGTTTTACGTCAGAACAGCGAAAGCAAAAGGATTTTTGCGAATATTTCTGAAACAGGCGGGTTTCGTATTATATAATATACAAGCTGTCTCACCCGGCGTTGCTCGGATGTATTTTACCGGTATAAAACGCGCGCCCCCTGATTTAAGTTAATTGTCCTATTCAAGCAATACATTGTTAAATAATAATCATATTCAGAAGAACAGTATGGTAACTGATGAAATACGTATAAACATTGATTTTTATATCACCATCTGTGGAAACAAAGTTTTGTTTTTAAAACAATTTCGATAATTTCTTGATTTTCTTTGGGGTTTTTCTAATTTTTTTTTCCTAAGCCAAGCTTGTATTGAGACTTTCCTACACAAATAAAACAAATATTCAAATCGGTTGAACCCTTTTCGAGGTTTTGCGAGCTCTTTAAATTATGCTTTATGCTGTATCTTTAAATATTTATACGGATGTATATATATATTATTTGAATATATAGGCTTATTTTTATCATGAGTCATGAGTTTAAACGCAGCTAGTGTTATACTTATCGTAATTTCTCATTATTTAGCATTTGTTTCGTTTCGCTTATACTGACGTCAAATTCTCACCCATTCAAGTTACTTTATCGGCTGTTACCATATTATAGGTTTTACTAAACATAAACACAAATGCTTTCACACTCACAGCCCCACAATAAGTTCGATGACTTGTGTCGCCGGAAACATTAATATCACACACACAATCACACTCAGACCCAGAATCACAAATTTTCCTTTGGAAGAAAACTGTTTGTTCCGGCAATCAAACCCGATACGCATACCCTATTAGGCTAACTCGCAGTCGAATATTACAAAGCTGCGTATATTTTTTCAACAAATTATGTATATACGAATATCTCTGTATATACGTATATTTACACACTTTGTATTCCGGTTCTCTTAAACCAATCACCGGCTGGTTCTTATATTGCTTATAACTGGTACATTATTGACGTAAACTCTACGTCAATGCGTGATAACAGACCTTATATAGACATGCTTATGTCATAGATAACAGAATAGTCGACGGCAGGAAACCAAAACGCAATGTAGCATTCACATACACTATCATAGGAACTGATGAGCTGGCCAGTTTAAAAAGCACCAACTGATATTCCAGCTAAAATGATTAATCAAGGAGATAACTATGAATCATAAGATCCTTAGTTTAAGTTCCAGTTTTCATCATCAAGTTTAGGTCACAGTTCTTAGAAAATTTGCTATTAAGCACGTGCGAAGTCTCAAGTCACAGCTGCCCATTGATAATTGAAGAAAGTTTCTGAATAGTACAACAGGTGTAGTTTTATTGCATATTCTGACTTTCCCTACGTTATGATTAATCGAAGAAGTATAGAAAATCGACGACGCCATTTATCCACCTTATAGCCAAAAGGCCTCCCAAGAGAACGGGTCTGTGAACAACACTGACAGTTTAAAAAAAAAAACAAACAAAAAAACAAACGCATTCACACTCACAGCCCCACACTAAGTTCAAAGACTTGTATCGTGGGTGCCGGAAACATTCACATCACACACACATTACACCCAGAATCAGAAGCACAAATATCCCTTGGGAAGGAATTTGTGCTTCTGCCGGGAATCGAACCCAGGACCCACGGCGCAGAGGGCAGACACCTGTCCACTGCACCAACTGGGTCGTCATGGTCGTGGTAGTTTTTACTTAGTATCACAGTACATGGTGTAAAAGTAAACCAACTGAGTTATGACTTCTCTAGCTGAATAATCTGGATATAACACTTATGTTCCTAAATCTGGACAAATACAGTTACACTGGGACACAGGATTTCTAAAGCATATTATTGGTCACGGAATTATTAGTCACACTGTTAATGAAGACAGTAAATATTCTTTCATTGAAAGGCCAATAACTGCGACCTAGAAAAACTTGGAAACAAAGCCTAAGTTTTGTGTCAAATTTACTGGAATTAGTAATATAAGGTATAAAATACGCGACAGTTATGTTACATGATACTGGTGGTATATGGTGGATGTTGATAAAGATAAAATGTTTGAATATTGTCACTATTATTTTATCAGCGGTAGTGGTTTTCTCTGTGGGATAGTTATATATCAACATGTGGAGAAACGAAATAATGAGACAAATACATAACCTTATTTATCGACAAAAAACGATGTCTCTATATGAAATAAGTTCAATAAAATAAAAGTAAACACATTTCATTGTAATGATTTGTGTAGAGTTAGGACACAAGGCAGTCATTGGTCAAAGCCACGTCTGCCGTGCTATCCTTAAAAAGATCACAAAATATTTTTCTAAAAATCTTCTGACCAAACAGTCCTGTTTATATATTGCTACAGGTGATATAAATATTTTTAAAAGAAATATCACCAGTTAGTAATTGATGATGAAGCCAAGGATATGGCTCTCAAGGATAACACCGAAACACGGTTTCGCCATATCCTTCTCACCATACCAACGTGGTTAAATGCAGACGTAAAAATTGGGAGCTTTGTTGCATATTGCTACAACGACTTTCCTACAACCTACTTTTTTAATTTAATGTGATTTTTGTAATTTTGTATCAACATTATAATCCCATTTAATAGCCAATTACTTTGACACCGATAAAAGTTGCTTATCAATCGATGTACATGATTTTTAAAAGATAAACTTGTACATAATTAGTACATTAAAATACGTGAATACATAAATGTGCTCCGTCGTCGATAAGGAGTAGCTTGATCATCAGATGCACGTTAGTGGTCTTTTAATAAAATTAATAATCCTTCCACCTTATATCCACTTTATTATATCTGTTTGGTGTCAAATTATGATTAAGGCCCTAAAGATTTATGCACGTTGGGGTTATCCACCATGTTGCTTACGAATTACATAAACATAACATAAACGCTTTCACACTAAGTTCGATGACTTGTGTCGTGGGTGCCGGAAACATTCACATCACACACACAATCACAACCAGAACCAGACGGGAATCGAACACGATACCCCTGCTTAGAAGGTGAACGCCACCCAACTAAGCCAATGAGCAGTTGAATTCTTGGTGGTGGTTTACTGTGGCATACCCTTCATCCCCAATTGGAAGTGGACGCTAAAATATAATTTCCTATTAAAGTACTTTTTAGAATTTCGATTTATTTTATTGATTATTAAAAAAAGAATACTAGCCATACCTAAATAATAAGAAAAATGAAACTTTGCCCGTGTGGCAAGGTACCAAGCATGTTGGCTGTCCCGCGCTGAACAGCAATTGTAATTTTTTGGCCAAAGAATAAGCCAGCTCTCTTGTCACCAGTATCGTTAACAAGTATTTCGTTGATTTGGATCCAGGATCCAAGGTTAGCTAAGATGCTCTATCTACGTTCAGCGTTAGATGTATAATAATTTTAGTAATATTGTTAAAATAATAATCACATATTGATAGTATCTTACCAATAAGTTCAAGCATATCGATAACCTATACAGCTGTCTTATCTTAAAGATATCTTGACACAAATTTAAATGTCCAATCAATCAAGTAGATGCCACTTTGATAAGCTAGCGAGCTATTTGTTAGGATAATATAGGACTTCATTTTTGACACTATTAAAAATGTAGACATTGAGGGCATAACTCGGTTTAGATATGCCACGTGTAAGCATGATTCTCCAGAAGTATAGTATGCCTATATACCTAATTTTCGCATGACGTAATGGTGAAATAATAATATGGAAAGTGTTTCAAGAAACTTTGCCCGTGTTGCAAGGTAAGCTTACCCGGAACATTGGTTGCATTCCCACGTTGAACAGCAATTGTAATTCTTTGGGCAAAGATTGAGCCAGCTCTCTTGTCACTGCGGGCGTCGAGGTGTTAATGAACCGTATGGGATTATTTTTTTTAGTAGTGATTTACATCTACTTCCACCTGATTGTACCCGTTCATGTTCAAGCAAACAAAGAATTTTGTATTTGTATTTTTTTGGTAGTAAATAGTTAAACACTAGATGAAAGGTTAAACGCTCCAAGTTAGGAGATAAATATTTTTAGGGTTCCGTACCTCAAAAGGAAAAAACGGAACCCTTATAAGATCACTTTGTTGTCCGTCTGTCTGTCTGTCAATACTTTTTTCTCTGGAACGCGTGCAGATATCAAGCTGAAATTCATATCAAATACTCAGGTCCACTGTCCCTTAGAGCTGTGAAAAAGATACAGCCGTTTAAACTGCACATATTTTCGACACTCACAAGGGAATTGAAACCTACGGGTACTTCCCGTGAACTCAGAATCTTGAAATTTGGTACGAAGCAACGTCTTACAGCACAGATAAAGAGAAATTGCGAAAAGCATACATTTTTAGTTACATCATATAATAATTTCATTTAGGAATAAAAATACCATAACTTTTACTTATATACCTACAGGTTTGTACGGAACCCTCGGTGCGCGAGTCCGACTCGCACTTGGCCGGATTTTTTAAATTTTAACATTCAATGTAAAAAAAATGCTGCAATTTAAAAAAATTGCTGAGTTAAATGGAGAATCACATAGTCTAAAACTTTTAACCTATCAATGTCATTGTAACAGGAAGAAGGTACCACAACTTATCGCAAATATTGCATAACTTCAATGTCATGGAATATCAATATTTAATATTCATACCGAGGTAAGTAATGTAAACGATAGTGGTTGCGCAAGCGATATTATGAAACATAAAAATAACATTCCAATTTTTTATGCGCTGCGAATATAATTATTCATTTAATTATAAATTGCTCATTGATATTCTACAATAAATATGATCTTAGCGAAACAAAGAAATCATGAATAAAATAGTGTTTAAGTTGATGTAAAAATTAATATTAAATAACAATTTTATACTTAATATTATTACAATAACGGAAGCAGTTTTAACATTGAATATCATTCTCAATGAGGCAGCCTTATAAAAGAACGCTGCACTCAGTAGTAATTATTTTAAATTGGGAAGTAATGTTTATCAATGAGAAAATCATAAATTGCAAGATTGATACCTAAAATAATGAAGAAAAAATATCATTGCAAAGTCTTGAACAGCGGCGTAAACTTGCAAGCTTGTCGGTATTCTATAAAATACATTACGGTGAATGTGCACAGGAACTACACAACCTTGTTCCCGCTTCACCTTTTTTCCACCTTACATCTAGACGGATGGCGTCGCGTCACCCTTTTATGGTTCAAATACCGTTCATTCGCACGAAACGTTTTGCGTCTTCGTTAATTTATATAACAGCAAAAGAATGGAACGCTTTACCGTCATCTGTAATGTGTTCAAAAGTAAAGTGAATAGGTATTTACTGAGCAAGCGTGCTCCATCTTAGACTACATCGTAACTTTCCATCAAGTGTGATTGTATTCAAGCGTTTGCTTAGTCAGTAATAAAAAAAAAATTAAACCGAAAGTGCAACAAAAGAAAACTTATTCCACTAATCCGTTTCCGACCAATTTAACAAATCAAATCAAATCAAATCAAGATCGTTTATTCACATGGGCCCCAAAGAGGTTCTCATGAAAGTTAATGACTCTACTGCCAGATTCGCAAAATTCTAGCCAACTCTTAGCAAACAACTTGTTATGTCAACAGTGATAGTTCAGAAGAGACAAGGATGGATATTAATGATAAAATCCCTACTTTATACCTGATTCATATTATAAATTCAAAAGTAACTCTGTCTGCGCCTAAACCACTGAACTGATTTTAAAGAAATTTGGTACTGAGATAGACTTAAGCTTAGGAAAGGACATATGCTACTTTATATCCCGGAATTCTCGCGGGTCCGGGACTTACGCGGGTAAAACCGCTGGGCGCAGCTAGTAAATTATAAAAATGTCCTTCTAAGATGTAAAACAGAAGCTACCAACTAGGAAGAACTCGCATGTTTACTATACACATCCGATATTACTCCATCTACATGCAGCGGCTCTACCAAAATAACCACTTCGGTTGAGCAACAAAAAACAGCCATTGTGTCGCCGCCACAATGACTTTCCCACTTCTGCGTTGGGAAACTGACTTTTTTAGACATTAGATAGGCAGTAGTGAATTGCCAAGGTCTTCGATCGGTCGTTGACAATACCTTACCGAAAATAGGATTTTAATTGGCTCAGTAAAGTTTAAAAGTTTGGTGTTGTTGCAATCACAAATCGCTCTTACAGCGCCTTTAATATCATATGAATACATTGAGAAATATATAAATCCAAAACTGGCTTCAATAATTGCAAAAGAAATAAATGCTACTATATTAAAGTAATTATTAGCATTATATTCATTATAATTTCATCAATCGTTAAAAATAATAGTGATAGTGGAGTAACATGTGGAGATATAACTCTTATTTCTCATATTCTGATGAAGAAGAAGATAATGATAATGGTCCAAGCCATAGAGACTTCAAAACTGTGAGACGCGAATCCAAAATGCTGATTCTTCGGCGTTCGGTGAGTCAAAAACTTTTCAAAATTCAAATTACTATTTTAGTATTTAATCTGACCTGATTATTTAATTTTAGTGTCACAAAAAATCTTGGCTAACGTATTTAGAAAATGTATTATTGCATAACTAGGGTCACATTATGTATTAAGGGTCCATAAATCTAAATGACGTTTGACAAGTTGTCTTGCAAGGCCCAAATATATGTATAATTCATCAGTCGATCCGATACACCTTTTCAATTAATTTAACCTGCAACTAGTAAGCTCTCTGATTTGCGCAGAGACTTTCGAAAATGATCCCAATCTGCTGGACACGTTTTGATTAGTATAGAAAACAATTGGTCTTGAATAACGTGATCAAAAAGAGATGCAGTTCAAATTTAATCTAAATAATTAAATTTCGTATATATATAATCGTAAGCAAAGCTTGAAAAAAACCGACTTCACCGCTTATATTTTGGTTTTGGCTTGATCGGTTTCGATAAACTTTATATGGGACCACCTCTGATGTATAATCTACCAAACAAAAAAATAATTTTGAGAATCGGTCCACAAACGGGGGAGAAATCGGTGAACATACATAAAAAAATACAAAAAGTCAAACATAGAACTTCCTCCTTTATTGAAGTCGGTTAAAAATGTGAACGTTGTAGTGGAGTAAACTTAGACAAATGGCCTTGTAGTCCTTGTCTTTGTAGATATACTCGTTCTTATCTAAAAGTGAGTGTCCATTACATTGAAATCGTAGGTATTGCTATTTTTTGTACAATTTAATTCACAATGTGGATTTATTTGAATAGGCGAATGTTCCATTATGTTACTGTACCTGAAGAGAACATTATTTTGTGCCGTGAATGAAATAGAAGATAAATAATATACAAGTACATATTTGAAAAACTAATTCCGACTTCAATCGCAAATATCTCCAAAACTCTTCATCAGATCTTACACACACTTAAATACTTTCGAACAAAACTACAATTTTCCAAATCGGTTAATAAATTACGGTGCACTGAGGTAACAAACATAAAAAAGGTCAGACGAATTGAGAACCTCCTAGTTTTTGAAGTCGGTTAAAAGGGTAGAATCCTTTTTTTCATTGCGATTTATACAGTACTGACTATTATTATAATTTTGTATCATATGGCCCTAACAAAGATTTATCTCTGCTCCACTAATCTTATGACCCTCTCGCCTCTATTACGTCACGCAAGTTCATATACCTACGTGTTTAGTTAATTTTACTGTTAGCTATAACATTGTATTGACACGTTTAATTTTCACATGGCATGGAATCATGTTATAACTCGATGAGTGTTAACGTCGCGATAACGTGTCCCGATGTGATACTTCGTGTCTATAATGTTTATAAATTAACATCTTATGAGAAGGTTCATACGATAGACTCGTGGTCTCTGCATGCTGAAGTGGATTTATCTGGTAATCTGTGGATAGCAATATCCGATAATACCACGTTTTTTGGCTAACCAATAATTAATATACCTTATCAAATTTAATTAGCAAGCATATGAAATTTTCATTGGCACATAATTTTAAGTGACAGCATGAAATCCTTTTCAAATTATATAATCTACTAGCTGTGCCCCGCGGCTTTTCTATTATCAAGTTTATGTAATGATGTTAGTGGGCTTGAGCACTTGAGTTACCAATAAGCTTGGTGTCTTATAGGTATCTTAGTTCTTTGCTGTTTTTAGTTTCGTTTTAGGAAATATAGGTAATTGGCCCGTAGATAGACAGTACTGTTATTTAAAAAAAGCATGGCTAATGCTATATAAAAACTGCATTTATTTATAACAATACAATAAATGGCAAAGAATAAACAAACATACGTAGCTTATATGCGTCCAGCATTTCTAGATTAGTATTCCACACATTTACCGAAACTCGATCGTACCTACCCTTTCAAAATTACATAGAATTTAAACATTACAGACACGTGCCAGAGCAAAATAACATAAAAGTATGACCCAAAGACACGTACAAAAAAATCAATCAGTTAAGCAAAATCAAATTGGCTTCAATCTCTTTTCAAACGTTCAAAAAAATAATTTACGAAAGTAAATAAAATTGTTTGTCTCTGTACGTGAATATAAGAAGTTGTTAACGTTTGGAAAAAGTAATAATATTAACAACGCTCTAAGTCTAGTTTTATGCCAGGTTTTTCCCTTTCATGAGTGCCTCTTTGGGACCCATGTAAATAAACGATTTTGATTTTTGATTTAGATGGCTCCAATTTTGCGAATCTGGCAATAAAAACCATTACCTTAAAGAGTAGGGTTTCGCCGCGAAAGCGAAAAAATGGCGATGTTGATTTTGTATAATTTTCCCAAACCTGTGATTTTCGAGTGTTAATGTGTAATAATGGTGGATTATTAACCATGTACTTAGTAAACGTGCATAAGTGTAGGCAAATCATACAAAGTTGAAATACGTGATTTCAACTTTGAATGAGAAGTTCTAGTAGTTTCTAACATTTTACTAGAGCATGACTTGACTATGACTAACTACTTAACTTTGACTGTGACAAAGACTTTAATTATGAAAAATGGAAATTGTTAATTTTTGTTTAATATTTCGACTGAAGGACTATGCATCCATGGTCATGAAACAATAAAAAAAAAAGCTTAATGAGTATCTCTTTAAACTCTATATGCATAAAAAATTCTGATTCAAGTTAACGTAATCATAGACAAATTACAAGAGAGCCCGGGAGACGTCGCGTCGTCCCGTCTGATAAAAATACACATTGACATCGATAACAGCGCCACCTACCGGGTCCAAATGTCATACCATCCAGGAACCTATAGCAATATATACACAAATTTTCATCCAAATCGGTCCACCTAAAAGTAGTTAGGTGACAAACACACGTACAGAAGAATTATATATAGATAATACTTTATTGATCCATTTCACAAGATAAGATAAAACAAAGGTAACAAACAAGCTTATACGTAAAGTATCACAACAGGCGGCCTTATCACTAATAGCAATCTCTACCAGGCAACCTTCGGATGGAGAGAACTAGAGTGTAATAGACGGGGTTAATAAATAGGTGTATGGAAAACCTAATTAACTGAGAATTCAAGATTTTAAGAAATATATTAGGATATAGCTATTAAATAAGAAGTTTTTTTAATAAATAAAAGGGTTATTAAAGCATCTAACTCATGCTATGGTAAAATGTTTTGTATTCAATTATATATCAATACAAAGATAACACTATGTTACATTGTGCTATCGATAAAGTATTTTATTATTATACAATACAATACAATACAAAACACTTTATTGTATACCAAAAAAATATATAAACAATGACAAATAAAATATTACAATTATCGTGGTAGTAAAATGGGCGGTCTTATCGCTTAAAGCGATCTCTTCCAGTCATATTATATTTGTATGACAACAAACATTTTGTGTCTTAGAATCACTTAGCAAAAAAAACTTGAGAGGTGTCAAGGGACACCCGGATGGAACGAAGTTCAATTTCCGTCTAGCCCCCTTTCGCAACGCGCGATAAGGAACTTTCGTTCCAAAATTAAAAGAAACATGCAAAAACCAACATCACGCGGTGTTTCCAGGCGGTCACCCATCCAAGTACCTACTGTCACCGCGCCCGACGTTGCTTAACTTCGGTGATCGGACGAGAACGTGGTATGGCTTACAACTATAGCAAAAAGTGTCGTTACAACTTTTGGTCTTATTTTTTTCCGTCTAGCCCCCTTTCACAACGCGCGATAAGGAACTTTCGTTCCAAAACGAAATATAGCTGCTGATGATGTGTTCAATACTTAGTAATATTAGTCTTTATATGAAAATTACAACTATAATATAATTAAATGATGAAGACTCAGTTGGCGCGGTGGACAGCTCTCTGCCCTCTGCGCCGTGAGTCCTGGTGTCGATTCCCGGCAGGAGCACAATTTTTCCATCCCAAGGGACATTTGTATTTCTGGTTCTAATTGTGTGTGTGTGTGTGTGTGTGATGTGAATGTTTCCGGCACCCACGATACAAGTCTTTGAACTTAGTGTGGGGCTGTGAGTGTGAATGCGTTTGTTGTTTGTTTTTAAATAATTCTTGGAACAGATGCCAGTCTTGTTAATATTTATTATCACAAGAAAAGATATAAAAAAAATGTTATGTCGAATTCTAAATGTGAGAGATCGAGACCTATAATCTAGAGCATATAATTTAATACCTAAAGCATATAATAGTACTTAAAAAATAATCCGTTTAACATTCAAAAACATAAAAGTCAAAATTATCATTCACAAAAATTTGACACTTGATACTTTTTCTTTCCAAAATTAAAAAAGGAACATGAAATGCGAAATATTAAAGTTTCAAATGTTAACTTGAAGTCAAAGTATTTATTACAATAATGACAAGTTACATTAACTTAAACTTAACACCAATCTCATAAAGTAAGTCACGGCCGACCACTCTCGACGCAGAGGTGCAAGATTAAGTTGAGTAACTTAGCCCACTGGACCGAATATTGAATATCAAGTTGTATTATGTTACTTAAATGCTGGCGAACTTACATTTTGAATTGGCGTAAATAACTTTATCAAATATTACCTACGATTTTATTATTGTTGAACTAACTTGAACTGCCTGTTGGCTAAGTTATGCGTTCGCGTTTGAAGCAACGGGTATCGGGTCAAAGTTAAGTCAACAAACTCAGTGTGCAGCTGTGAGTGTGAATGCGTAAAAGAAAACGTATTATATTTAAACTGAAATATTGTTAACTATGTGAGCCCCGCGGCTTCGCCCGCGTTAATTAAGTAGCCCACGTTTTATTCCGGAACTTAAACTATCTTCATTCTAAATTTCATCAAAATCGGTTTATTCGTTACGGAGATACGTGGTAACAAACATTCACACACAAAAATTTTCGCATTTATAATATTATAGTAGGATTAATTAATAAAACAGATTTATTTTGGTAAAAATGACATTTGACATACCTACATAAAAGAGTGTTCCATATCTACGGGCCAATTGCCTATATAATTTTTTTTGGCTGTAATTCTTATCGATAATTATCAAAATTGATTTAATTTGGGTAACATATATCAAATGCCGCGGCGGTCACGACTCTTTTAGTAGAATTATGCCTGATGTTTAGTAGGAATATGTTTAGTAGTTATATTATGTAATGGCATTTTAATTCATTTACTTAATTTTACCGTTGTCATTGGCGTAATATCATGTACGAGGTGGTTTCAGGGGTCAGGGACCACGAAGATTAAGCCATACATTATAGGTCAGCAAGAATGATTGGTTAATAATTTATTTCAAAATTAAACATAATAAATGTCTTGATTAATTGCATTTGCATGATTGAATAACAACATAAGCAAAACAACACATGTTGCTACTGATTTACATTTTATTAAATTTAACTTTTTTTTCGTAAAACACATATCACGTATTATAATATCTATCTACTTTGATCATATATATGATCAAAGTAGATACTTCGATCAAATATACCAATCGAAGTCTATCTACATTAAAATCATAAAAAAAGTATTATGTAGTTGGTAAGTAGATAGAAACAAATTTTATGAAAACACCAAAGAAGGAAAGGAGTGGAACTCATTGTCCTCGTCTTTGTTCCCCGAGCGGTATAATCTGGGAGTCTTCAAGTCAATAATGAAAAGTTAACTTCTAGGCAAGCATGCTACATCTTCGGCCGCATCATCACTATTATATCTGGTGAGTATGTGGGCAAATGCTTGCCTATAAGGCATAAAAAAACAATATACATTTAGGTAAAGACATTGATAATTAATTAAATTTATATATAATATATATATTAAAATAAACACCTGACATGACTTGACATAAGAATTTGCGTATCAACACAAGTTAAGATACGATAAATAACATCATTGTAATAATCCTCGGATTAATGAAACAAATCATTATCCGAGACAGGAATTTAAGATACAAAATTAATTAGCATACCACTTAAAAGTATTCATAGCTAATCCAATTAATGACGACGCATTAGTAAAATATCAATATTAGATTTATGTTTTGTTTGTTTACTTTATTACACAATTTAGTAATAGATATATAGATACGATAGAGAAACGATAATAATAAGGAAAGGATAATTCCGTCGCTTCGCAGAGCTTGAGTATTTCAGCGGTTAGAGCAATAGGGCATGACACCCGCAGGTTCAATCCTCGCCTCAAGCGAAAACTAATCCTTTCTAAATTTACTACTAAAGATAGAGAAGGTAATGAAATAGCAGTAATTGTAAATATTACTTAAAACCATTGAGTACAATCAATTTAGCAAAGCACAATAACAAAATATAATTATATGTCGTATTAAAATTTAATAAATACCTTATTAAAATAGACTTCAAATGTTTTAGCATTAACCAGTGCTCGTATATTTTCAACCGACTTCAAAAAAGGAGGTTCTAAATTCTTCTGTATGTTTTTTTTATATATTTGTGTTACGCTATATCTCAATAATAATTGTGAATCGATTTTGATGTTTTTTTTTGTTTGGTAGATTATACTTCAGAGGTTAATTAAAGGCAAGGTAAATTTTATCGAAATCTATTTAGCCAAAACCAAAAACTAAGCGTTGAAGTCGGGTTTTTAGGCTTTGCTTGCGTTCAATTATTAATATCAAATATTAACCATGTTATTTATTTAAAAAAATATAGAGTTTAGAATTAGAGACCTATTTCATGCCATCCCCGTTGATGATTTTATCTAGAAATGTATCGGACAATTGAAGACTTAAAAAAAGGCAATACCAACTAGAACTCATATATTTCATAGCAAGAACCACTATAAAAATAGCCATGCACAGAATGTATGAGACACAGAATGTATGAGGCACAGCATGTATGAGGCACAGATGTTGCATATCGCAATAACAGGTATCGAGCGCAATGACCTGTTGCAAGCGGGTTTACTGCAACTGCGACATAGAAAACTTACTTAGTAAAGGTTTAATTAACATTAAGTTATTAAATTTTAAGGTAAAATTTAAATATTTTAACTTTTAAACTTTCACGATTTGAACTCATAATTCAGGTTATATCTCGGGACTTAATCGAGTTACAAACTATTGGTCATGATCCCGAAAAAACAGAGTTGTATTTGTTGTTCAAGTAAAGAATAGAACAACAAATACAATCACATATTAATAATTAAGTTATTGTTAAGCGAATCTGGCATTAGATTCATTATTTTTCATGAGTGCCTCTTTGGGGCCCATGTTAATAAACGATATTGAATTTTATAGTAAAAAGGTATAAGCATAAATATATAAAGTTAATCTCAAACCTTTTTTTCTATTATTAGACAAAATAAGGGTCGAGATCTTAGTTCCAGGCGAACTTCTAGTTATTACCTATTTGTATCCTATCAATATTATAAATGCGAAAGTTTGTGTATGTGTGTGTGTGAATGTTTGTTACCACGTATATCCGTAACGAACAAACCGATTTTGATGACATTTTAAAGTAGATAGTCTAAGTTCCTGATTAACACATAAGCTACTTTTTAACTTAATTATCGCGGGCGAAGCCGCGGGGCACGGCTAGTAGAATAATATCAACAATGTTGTAGTATTTTTTTTATATAGGTTAGTTAGTTACTAGAACAAAACAAGAACAAATTTGCCTCGACAAAAAAGTCATCCGTCCTTTTCATCTGTGGAAAGATAATATCCCTAACGCGTGTGAACGAAACCCAGGAAACCAGTTACCGGTCGTACCGGATGCTATCGGTTCATATACCGCTTTAAACCGGTTTATGTTATGGTAGGTCATCAGTACCGGTTTAAGTAACGATCTAATAACATGTCAAGTTTTTGATCTTTGTGTTTTTACCCGATTACGCGATGCAAATGAGGATAATGTGTTATCAGTCTATGTGTGTATTTTTGGGCCTTTGTGGCATTTATTTAAAAAATATTGGTAAGTTTCTGGCGTACTTATATAATTATTTAACATGTTTTTTTTTTTAATACTCGATTGGCAAGCATTTGACCACTATCTCACCTGATGGAAAGTGATGATGCGGCCGAAGAATTATATCAATAATAATATATAATAATGTTAAAGAAATAATATTAATACTTTGTATGAGTGGTCAAGTTAGCTACTATAAAATGTTTTAAAAATAAATGGTCAAATTCGAGGACCTTTAGGCAACTTGACCACGAATTTTTCGCGGCTAAGATGACTATTAACTCTGTCCTAATCTCGCAAACGTTACTGTAAAGACACCAAAATAACTGAAATACAATATTAATAAGGCAACAACCAGACGCCATATTTTAAAAAATAAAACAATAAAAGTCGACGAACAGAATTAAGATAAATATTTTTTTTATCATGTTTAGGTTTTTCTTATCATATTTTTTATTTCGAATGACCATTTAGGAACTTTTTTTACAGTGATAAATTTAGAAAGGAAAAATTATCGCTTGAGGCGGGATTTGAACCCGCGGGTCTCATGCCCTATTGCTCCTATTATCCTAGAGCAATAGGGCATGAGACCCTATGACCGCGGGTTCAAATCCCGCCTCATGCGATAATTTTTCCTTTCTAAATTTATCACTATAGTTCTGCCTAGCATGGCTAATGCTATATAAATAAAATCAACTTTTTTTACGTTGCAAAGTGAAGATGTAGCATGCTTGCCTAGAAGATACTTATTCACTCTTAACTTGAAGACACCCAGATTATACCGTTCGGGGAACAAAGACGCGGGCAATGAATTCCACTCCTTTGCAGTACGGATGACGAACGTAGAAGCAAAACGCTTCAAACGAATCGGAGGTATGTCAACCATATATGGATGACATTTGCCAGTTTCGTCTTCTTTTAAGATGGTAAAACGAGCATGGGGCATTTAACTCATGTAATTCCTGCGCACATATAAATAACTATACTTTTTTATTTTGCATTTCTATTAATATTTTTATTTACTAATCATTATAAGACTACATATACTTGTTTTTAGTACAATGTAATGCTATATGACGTGTAGTTGTACAATAAAGTTACTTTTTTGTAATCATTTCCCGGATTCAAAACATCCGTCATTTATTAATGTCAAGCAATTTATAAAAAATTCCAGTCTGTATTTATACAAATCAGATCTGTGACGTTTATTTCACATTCACTTTTACTAAATCCTGAAAGTCCAAGCCACGCGTAACTCAAGGCCTAGTAAAACGAGTCAATATATAAAAAAATCCGACTCAAGTTCACTCATGCGAACTTACATGTCAATGACACAATAAACGCTAAACGTATACGCTAATCACACTCCCAAAGGTGTAGGGACACCAAGTTCGAATACTTGTATCAGAGAAACATTCACATCACACACAAAATCACCCAGAGCCAGAAACAAACTACCCTTGAGGAGAACATTTGAGAGGTGGTAGAGCATTTTGTGAGTTGCTCGCCTGGCTTGCTACCAAAGTAGCTTACCACCATCAAGTTGAAAGTCTGCCGCCAAGCCAAATACGGTGTTCCGGCAGTTATCCTTGAGAGCCTGCGTATTCCAGGTCTAGTGTGTTTACCAGCTTCGATTACATCGTCACTTACCATCAGGTGAGATAGTGGTCAAACACTAGCCTGTCACAAATAAAAATAAAAAAAAAGAACCTCGTGTTCCCACCGGAAATCGAACTCGATACCCGCTGCTAATCAAATACGCCAGGCGGTTGAAATAAATCATAACTTGAATCGATTTAAGTAATTTTCGTGTCCTGGAGTAATTTTACATTTGAATGGTCGGTTAATTAAGTACGATGAACTCCAAAATAAAGTAATTATGTAATTACAATTGAACGATGTTAATTGTTATACATTCTTGATTAAACCAACATAATTAAACAAGAATTGGTCACAAAATTCAAGATAAATGTGCATTATTATTGTAAGTGTGTACATTTTAGGCCTAGCCTGTTTATTCTTGACCACATAGTGAGACAGCAATCAAACAAAAGCATTCACACTCACAGCCCCATAGTAAGTTCAAAGACTTGTACCGTGGGTGCCGGAAACATTTACATCATACCCAGAACCAGATGCAAATACGTCCCTTGGGCAGGAAAATTGAGCTCCTGCCGGGAATCGAACCCGGGTAGAGACCGACCCACTGCGTCAAATGTGTCGTCACCGCTAGCTTATAAGAGATAAAAAAAAACGTTGTTAATCTTTCGATAGCATTTGCAACGCGCGATACTTTTTATGATTTGGATGTTAGATATCACAAGAAGGTAGACAATACAAAGACAAAGATTATTTATATGCATAAAACATGAGTCATATACACACATACACTATTTAAAAAACAGTTTCTGGCCGTCATGTTTTGCTTAAACTGGCATACAACTTTGAGAGAATGGACTACTCAATCACTAAACACAACTGAAATATTATGTATGTTAGAATTCATAATCTATTATAATAATTGAATCGCAAGCAAAACTTAAAAGAACCGATTTCACCGCCTTTATTTTGGTTTTGGCTTGATCGATTTCGAAACAATTTATATGAGACCACCTCTGAAGTATAATCTACCAAACAAAAAAATCATCTAAATCGATTCATAATTGGCGGAGATATCACGTAACATACATACAGAAAAAAAAAATACAATCGAATCGAGAACCTCCTTTTTTTAATTCGGTTGAAAACAGTGTCTAGACCAATAAAATGTGTCAAAAAAAAATACAACTATATCAAATATAGAAAAAAAAAATGTTAATGCAATAAAATTTATTTTTTAAATTATTCAAAATATTAAAAAAATATTGCTACGTAAAATTTTCATGCGAAAGGAAATTTTAAAAGGGCGACGCTTTAAAAACGTGATTGCTTGCTATTAACAATGTTTACCCGTACTTTTAAAGTAAACAAGAGCCAGTGAACTTTTCACACTGATAACATCAAAAATGTATTAATACGGATAGCAGTTGACTGCCTTGAATATATCAAGTTAAAAATGTATAAAATAAGCATAAATTCATTGCGAACGGTACAATGACGTCATAGGAAGTAGAATACAACATGAGTAAAACTATAAATTATAGTAGACGTTTAAATGTCACATATTTTCATGCGTTTTTTTATGAAATATGAGCCGTGCATCGCGGCTTCGCCCGCTATTATCAAGTTAAAAAGTAGCCTATGTGTTAATCCTAGGTAAAAGCTATGTACATTCCAAATTTCATCCAAATCCGTTCAGCGGTTAAAGCGTGAAGAGGGAACAAACATACTTACACACTTGCACAGACACTTACACACAAACTTTCGGATTTATAATATTCAATTCAATTCATTTATTCAAATATAAATTATTTTATGCATAATCGAGATATAATTAGATAAGTAATTAATTTCTATTTACACCGTTTTAGAAAAGTTGAGTCACATCTTAGTTAATTGCGCATTGTAATAATTACGGCTATTTGAAACCATTGCATAAACTGCTCTTATATAATTATTATTTCTCAGACCTTCAATTGCGTAAACATACACGCTTTCACACACACATCCCCACTCTAAGTTCGAAGATTTGTGTCGTGAGTTCCGGAAGCATTCACATCAACACAAACGCCCAGAAACAGAAACACAAAATTCCCTTGGGGAGAAAGTTGTGGTCCCATCGGGAGTCGAACCCGATACCCGCTGCATGGAAGACGTGACTTGAAAATAGTAGTTGTATTCAATCTAATTTATAGAATCGTACTAAGATTATATGCCTTACATTTATAAATTACTGGTGCAAGCAAAAATGCTCTTTATTTTAAATAAATAAACGCTTTCACAACACACTATATTTGATGATTTGTGTCGTAGTTCTGGAACATTCAAATCACCGTTCAAGATTTCTCCACAGGGTTCATTTTTGTTTCTGGTTCTGGGCGTCCTTATTTAACATACTGCCCATTGGCTTAGTGAACTGCCCATCGGCTTAGTTGAGAGCATGATCGCCTTCTGAGCAGGGGTATCGGGTTCGATTCCCGGCGGGAACACAAGTTTTCTCCCCAAGGAAAATTTGTGTTTCTGGTTCTGGTTGTGATTGTGTATGTGTGATGTGAATGTTTCCGGCACCCACGACACAAGTCATCGAACTTAGTGCGGGGCTGTGAGTGTGAAAGCGTTTATGTTTAATAATAATAACTAGTCGAACTCACGACACAAACACACCAGAAAGAAAAATGAACGTTGAGGAGAAAACTTGAACGGAAAAAAAATATCGGGACATATAGACTACTAAAATTCTCAGAAACATCTAAAAAGCTAGTTATTACCAAATATTTTTGTTATTGTTAATTAATAGTTACTATGCCAGCGGGTACTTAATTATTAAAATATATAGGTTCTTTTACCACAGATTGTAAAGGTTTATTTTAAGTAGAAAATATTTAGTAGAAAGTAAAATTAGTAGAAAAGTTAGTAGAAAGTAAAATACTCTAACAAATGTTTGTGCGTACTGAAAAACATCGCACTGACAAAATAAGTAAATACAGCTTTATAGCTCCTGAAATTAGAGTTAAAATTAATTGACAAATTCTAATGATAAAACATACAGTACTTTGTACAGTATCGAAAGTTTAATAATTACATTACCAGTGTGGTATATCTTCGTTAAGGACAAGGCCAAACTAAACTAATTGAGGGTATTATTTGAACAATTTACCGGGTTGATACTGGACGGTTATAAAAGGTACTTCCCTGTTATTAAAGTATATTCAAAATTATATACTAAAAATAAGGTAAAACGTGTATTTATTTGTACCTTATTTACGTCAAAATGGTAAATCGAATTCGTGAAGTCCCAGTGGCTTTAACGGTTTATTCTTTATCTATTAATTATAAAATTAACTGAATAATGTGTACAAGTCATCAATTGCTGTTGGTTCTGTTGACTGCATATTCGCCTTCCATGCAGGAGGATTGGGTTCGATTCTCGGCGCGACCACGAGTTTACTCCCCAAGGATAAATTGTGTTTCTGCTTTTGGATGTGATTGTGTGTGTGATGTGAATGTTTCCGGCACCCACGAAACAAGTCATCGAACTTTGCGTGACAGTGAGTGTGAATGTGTTCTATTAAAAAAAAACCTGCAGATTAGAAAATTCGGTTTTTTTTTATTGGGTGCAGAAATTTTATAAATTAATTCATAAAATAAATAAAACTAATTATATAAGTATGAATTCATGAGATAGGCAAGCATTTTAATGCTTAGGTACCTATTTAGCATTAAAAATAGATATTAAATTTTAAAAAAAAATTTAAATATACTTAAGGAAATAAAAATTACTGTCAAAGTATCATTGACTTGACATTTATTGCTAACTCTTTCCACATAAGAAACCGTACGAAAAAATAAATAAAATCATCTCTAAAATCTCATATATTTTGTACTAAATCAGTGCTTACTACTTTTCATAGACTGGTTTAATCATGTTGCACCGCTTCTACATCTATACAAACAAATAAAATTGAAGTGTCTATTAGAATTCTCAAATATTATATACCTAATATGGAAATGTCGACTAACAAGGCGAGTGATTTTATAAACAAACTTTGTTTTATCCAATTATTAATAATTCTATAGTTCTATAGGTCAACCGAGTGATACCTGATATTTATTGTTTGTTAAAATTCATATTTATAACATTTATGAAGTTATCACTAATCGTTTAGATAAGGATAGCTATATAATTAATAATGTACTTTTGGGCTCTGCTCACGCTTTTTTCAAGAGACAGGACTACAGTATTGTTTTTTTATGCTAAAAAGGCAAGCATTTGACCACTATCTCACTTGATGGAAAGTGATGATGCGGTCGAAGATGTGAAATGCTTGCCTAGAAGATACCTATTCACTCTTGATTTGAAGACTCCCAGATTCCTGCGTCATTGTTCCCCTCGGGGAACAATGACGCAGGCAATGATGAACGTAGAAGCTAACTGCTTCGAGCGAACTGGATATATATATGTTAACCATAAATGGATGACGTTTGACAGTTTTGGATATTGTGCAGTTAGTATCTAAATGTTATATACCCTATTATACAGTACATATCATTAGTTTACGTCTAAGTATGTAAATAACTAATGTTCATGTGAGCATAACTAAATTAATAAATAAAATTATGGGTCTAATAAATTATTCTTTCTCTTTTGTCAACAGTTTCATTCGGTGACGGAGAAGAGATCTCACAACAACGACTGCGGAGAGAACAGCGTCACAATTGTCACAGAGAAGAAGATAGAAGATGACTCTTCCGATTCTTCCAGCAGTGAAAATGTGGAAATTGAAGGTTTGTATTTTGACGCTCCCAAATTTAGTTAATATTATTGATAATAAAAACGTGATAAATGATAATAAGTTTTATAGACGCTAATTTAACCGACAACAGAATCATTTGACCCAATATTGACAATACAACCACATCATCACTAACCACCAGAGGAGATAGTTGTCAAATATCGTTTTATCCGGATTTATAATATTAATTATAAATCCGAAAATTTGTGTGTAAGTGTATAAGTATGTTTGTTTCCTCTTCACGCTTTAACGGCAGAACGGATTTGGATGAAATTTGGAATGTACATAGATTATACCTAGGATTAACACATATTATGCTACTTTTTAACTTGATAATAGCGGGCGAAGCCGCGGGGAACGGCTAGTCAGAGATAAATATGCAATAATACGAAATTCTGGGTATGCTTGAAACGATATATCTGCATTATTTAATACCTTAATCCTATACTATAATATTATAAATCCGAAAGTTTGTGTGGAAGTGTGTGTGTAAGAATGTTTGTTCCCTCTTCACAATTTAACGGCTGAACGGATATGGATGTAATTTGGAATGTACATAGCTTATACCTAAGAATAACACACAGTAACTTTCGTATTTATGATATTATTATTAAATAGATACATTTAGAAAGGAAAAATTATCGCTAGAGGCTAAAACCGCGGCCATAGGCTAATGATAATGATGATATAACTAAATACAAAATTAAACAAATATCAGTTACCAGCTGTAAATTGCCTTAAGTACATATTAATCTATGTTATCAATATAAATCATGTGATGGTAATGTTATCATGATTAATTATTAGTAATGCAATGAATAACGATAATGATACGAATACTTCCGTGATTATGACTTGTTAAATGTATACAAGATAATAATTTCAACTAATTGTATTATATAACAGGTTACTATGTGCAGCAAAAGATAGTTCTTATTCAGAATTAGTACAAGATATACAAGACTAGCTGCGCCCCGCGGTTTCACCCGCGTAAGTTCCGGACCCGCGGGAATTCCGGGATAAAAAGAAGCCTATGTTCTTTCCCAAGCTCTGGACTATCTGTGTACCAAATTTCATTTAAATCGGTTCAGTAGCTTTGGCGTGAAAGCGCGACAGACAGACAGACAGATTATTAGTAAGGATTCTCGAAATTCTTGGCATACGTCGACAATTAGTCAGCAACTGATACCTTATCGACTAGTAGGCTAAGTTCAGATGGTCCATCCCTAGTTTTACTTTGTTTTATTTTGTATCATTATTAACAATCGAATATCAAGTATGCTATTTCAAGAGCGTAAGTTAATAGAAATAAAACCGGCCAAGTGCGAATCGGACTCGCGCACGAAGGGTTCCGTACCATTATCTATAAAAAATCAAGTTTCTTGTATAGAGCCCCCTTAAATATTTATTTTATTTTATGTTTAGTATTTGTTGTTTAGCGGCAATAGAAATACATCATCTGTTAAAATTTCAACTGTCTAGCTATCACCGTTCTTGAGATGCAGCCTGGTGACAGACGGACGGACGGACAGTGAAGTCTCAGTAATAGGGTCCCGTTTTTACCCTTTGGGTACGGAACCCTGAAAAAACGTATCGTTTCGTATATTCGTTAAAGCGTGAAAAGGGAACAAACATACTTACACACTTACACTCAAACTTTCGGATTTATAATATTACTAGCCGTGCCCCGCGGCTTCGCCCGCTATTATGAAGTTAAAAAGTAGTCTATGTGTTAATCCTAGGTATAATCTATGTACATTCCAAATTTCATCCAAATTCGTTCAGCCGTTAAAGCGTGAAGAGGGAACAAACATACTTACACACTTACACACAAACTTTCGGATTTATAATATTAGTAGGATAAATAGGATTATCCTGTTAAACGCGTATAAAACCATTCACTACCAATATTGTAAAAATGGATCAAACATATCCGATGACGACGTAATGGTTTTAATATTTTCACCAATATCGTCAGTATCAAATACTCACGCTATAAAAACGTGTTATGAAATAATACTGTGGTGTACAGTGACCGATGATGAGTTACCAGGGAACTCTCTCTGATTCAACTTCTCAAAATATTGTTTTATCTCAGAATCACCTACGCAAATGAGTCACACTGATTTGTAATATTTTGATCAGTATTTTATCTAGCAGTTTTTATGGTCATTTTACTTTTTTTGATGGTACACGGTAGTTTGATTGGAAACTAGTTGTGCCCCACAGCTTAGCCCCCGTTAAATGAGTTTAAAACAACACAAAAAATTGCGAAATCGGTTGAGCAGTTGAAAACTTTGTTCGTAATTTTTTTCTGCTGTTTTTTTTTTTTTTTAGGCAAGCATTTGACCACTATCTCACCAGATGGAAAGTGATGATGCAGTGGAAGATGTGACATGCTCGCCTAGAAGATACCTATTCACACTTGATTTGAAGACTCCCAGATTATACCCCTCAGGGAACAATGAATGTTTTAATAGTTATTCTGCTATTCTAGGTAGATCCAACTAATCAAAAATAATAAAAATCGGTTTAGCCGTTCTTGAGTTATATTTTGTTTATAGAGTTTGTTATATATATAACATATAAGAATATATATCAGTAAAAGGTATTTAGCTGTCTCATAACACTTATTACAGCAAAACAACATAATATTTCTAGTATCACATTTTTGTCACCGTTATCAACGCACGTGATTATTGTCTAATTGATATAATCTAACTACACGTACTTATTTAATCCACTTGTCAAACTATCATACAATCAATGCATTCTAATAAATCTAATGATAAAAACCAACAGTTATTACTTGCTGTTAATGCTTCAATCTACACCGATGGCAATCGTTCATCCAGAAACAATGGGCATTGTCTAGATAAGATTGATAAACTGCATAGAAACATAGAAACATGAGGCTTTCAATTTCTATGCACTTGAACCTAGGAACTAGATTCTACAAGATTGTAGTTATACCTATCACAAATTTAGGATCGGCGGATTTAGTTTCTTAAGATTTTAATATAGACATACGCGTAATTATGAGTTATGACACGACATTTTTAAATCATGGTTCTTGAATTATAGAGTGTAGTTAGAGATTGTATGCCTAATAGTATTATTTTTAGCAATCGTGACTATCATAATAATGTTGTTATCATACCTATATTAAAAATACGAAACAGAGCTTAGCTAAACACAATAGCTTTGTCTGTTCGTCTCTTGAATACTTTTCCCGGCTTAACTGTTGGGTTAACGAAGAAGTTAAATTGATTAAATCGATTACCCAGTCCGAGTATTATTAATAACACACAAATATTATTAATAACAGATTAACATTTTTTTAATTGTTCGTACAATTTATATGTGTCAAGTTTGCAAGGATTCCTTTATATCAGCCTCTTTTTGTCATCTTTATATAATCTTCTTATAGATAGATATAATATAATAACATATTTTATTCTGATCTAAAGAGTCAGTCGTGATGCACAGTATGCTAAAATTCTCATCATTTTAGAATTTGTATAATTTCTCAATTAACCGTACCTATAAAGTACACCTAGTTATAAATATATCAAGTGGCGAAAACGCGCTGCAAATATTTGCCATTATTTAATAAGTACAAGTAAATACCGGATTATTATTATTAATTATACGATTAAATACACTTATTGAATGTATTGAATGAACGAGGAAAGACATTCGTGAATCATTGCAAAAAGTCCATTGTTGTAATAACCGTTTACGATCGACGTCATTTTTTTCCCGCAATCAAGCGATAATTAAAACCAAGTTAAAAGCAACCAATATTTACGCAAGAGAGGGTGATAATTTTATAGTAGAAATCATTTATGACATTTTATGATTACCCATTTCAGTTCAGTGACACCCAAAGTATTGAACTTATGTAGGTCAAAATCCTGCGCGGTAAAGCACACCGATACATTCGATGTTAAATCATTAATGGTAGATACCATTTATTGAGACTCTGTTATTTATAATCATAGGGTTGCAGTATCCCAAAAATTTCAGAAAAAAAATTTGATGCTTAAGCTTTTTAAGCTTAGCTGCAAGTGTTCTACATGAAAATATAAAAAGAACGGAGGTAACAATGGACTATTTTTACAGTTTTACAGCTACTATGAGAAAGGAAAATAAACATGATGATCCAGTAAACCACATGTTGGTGTAATTGCTCATACTGTTTGTGGTTAATATACTTTCGTTGTAATAAATTAGTTATCAGTTCTAGCCCACATTTACAGGAAAAAAAAACGATGAATAAATAGTATTCTAGACTGCTAACCGGCTACTTCTATACTAGTTCAATGAATTAAAAATGTTTATCCAAGATTAATTACCATCACTCATTACCAGGTGAAATAGTGGTAAAGTGCTAAACTCTAGGTACAGAACTAAACATTTTAAAATCGTTTGTGATTTGAGTTTCTTCATTTCTCATAAGAATACATAATTCAATTACATGAAAAATTATTTTAATTTAGTAACATCTAATTGTTTGTTAGGGTAGCTTGAAATAGTTTGACGTCATGTTCGTTCGATACTCGTGCTCGGACACAAATTTTATGTTTCATGTTTTTTTAATGAATTTTAAAAAAACATGAAACATAAAATATAGGTACATTCAGAATAAAGAAAAAAAAGTTCAAATAGATTCGAACCAAACCTATGTCACGTTTTCGAAAAAAATGCTGTGCCTAAAATATGCCTAAAATATTAAGACGAATTTTATTTTCTGTCTTAGGTGTATCGTGATAACCCTTTAAATGTATATATGTATAATAATAATAGTATGATAGCCATATATCATTATTAATGTTAACAAATTAACATTAAAAAAGCTTTTGATGTGTTTGTTAACAATAATTGTTTGTTTACTATCTTAATGCACAATTATAAAGTTTGCGTAACTATGTGGTACACTTGAGTCCCAAATTATTTTGCTATCTCCTCTCCATACAAAGGTTGCCTGAGAGAGATCGCTTTCATAGATAAGACTGCCGATTGTAGGTTCTAACCTAAGTTAGTTTTAAGGTCTTTAATGTATTTTCCTTTATTTGTGATGTACAATAAAAAGTTATCTATCTATCCAAGAGAGAATTATCTCTCGGGCTACAGCTCACGAGACGCACAAGAGACAGGGCTTCAGCAAAATTGTGATAACTTATATGGTTCAGATAAATAATTGATTGATTGAACCGATCGCATCACCGCTTGATCACTTGCTTGATTCAACTAATAATAGCATAGATCTACAATTTTTTTTTTTTATTCATCTTTTTTGGGACTTTTACCTAATTTGGTATGCCAGCCCCATCATACCCTAATCTTTGTCTTCATCTGACCAAAATTATATCGTACAGAGAAAGTGCCACATCAGCTGATGGGTTTGCTAAGATATGAGTATAACTTCCAATGTTACTTCTATGTATGTTATACTTTTGCACAAATGACTCTCTAATACTATAGGCATACAAGTATGTAAAGTCATAAGCTTAAAAAATTCAGAGAATCACTGAACTAACAGAAACTAAGATAGTCACAAGGTAAGTTTTAAAATATTAGCTTAATTCATCATCATACCTAAAAACAATGACCTCAATGAGTTGATATGACAGTAAATATGCGACGTCCTCTGGACTCGTCGTGATTCATGCAGTTCAGTAATCTCTACGTCACTAATTTTTAGATACAAGAGTTTTCGATTAAATAGGTATGTAAGGTGTGGTAAGCATTTAAGTTTGTGAAAGTGTTTATGTTAAACTAGCCGTGCCCTGCGGCTTCGCCCGCTATTATCAGGTTAAAAAGTAGCCTATGTGTTAATCCTATGTATGATCTATGTACATTCCAAATTTCATCCAAATCCGTTTAGCCGTTAAAGCCTGAAGAGGGAACAAACATACTTACACACAAACTTTCGGATTTATAATATTAGTAGGATTACTTTGGAAAATGCAAAACAAATAGTATGATGACACGGTATAATACTTGTTGAACTGCTCGGTAGCTTAGTGGGGTGCAAGTTCACCTTCTAAGCAGGGGTATCAGGTTCGATTCCTGGCGGGAATGCAAGTTTTCTCTTCGAGAAAAAATTGAGTTTTTGGCTCTGGTTGTGATTGTGTATGATGTCAATGTTTCCGGCACCCATTACACAAGTCATTGAACTTAGTGTGGGGCTGTGAGTGTGAAAGCATTTATGTTTTATGCTGCTATGTCTTCTTTAGTATTAAAGAGGCTTAATATCTATATTATATGCCTGCTACTACGTGGACGAATTTATTATTATAAACAAACTAAAACAATTAAATATATTATGTTTAATTTACATTACAACACGGCTTACTTTTAATTTCAACAATTTATCAGCGTACGCAGCTTTTGTGCTTTTGGAAGCTATACACTATTTGTACACTACGACTATTTGATACAGTGTCGTAAGCAAGAGAAAATACACTACTTACCATCATGGATATCATCACGATGCTACCTTCACAGGATTTTTCTGTCATCTTCAGGATTCGAAACAATCGAACACATTAAATTTAAATTAACACATGAATTGGCGTGACGATTAATGCCATATTCGTCCCGAGGAAGTTCGGCCCATATAAAAAAATATGTTTTCGTCCCGCATTGTATGCCGTATTCGGCCCATAATATATTTTATTTCAAAAATTCCGACTTATGCGTTATCTAGATCGACAATTGCTTAATCTTATTTCGGTAGCCTTTTTCAGGGTGAGTGCGGAGCGTTTCCACCTCGCACTAATTTAATTTTAACTTAAAGTTTAAAATGTACATAAGTTATTATCACAATAATAAAAAACTTACCTATGCAATTTCACACTCAACAGAATTTTACCCCTTATTAAGGAATTTTCCACTGTGACATTGGGTACTGAGAAGGCCTGACTAATAATGTTACATGGTTACGTTCTGCTTTACCTTGACACCAATGCCAGCGTATATTTTTTCATAATATGTAATTACATATTATGCGAGTCACGCATTCTGGACTGGAGTGTCAAGTTTCTATACTTACCTCTATTAAAATATTTATACAGGTGGTTCAATCTTCTTCCGGAAATAAATCTGTTTCCAAAAAAATGCAGAATAGTTTCGGATTATATTTTGTTTGGTTTAGGTTTCGTTTTATTTTTACTATTATTAGTAGCAAATATATTTTATTTTAGAAAATCTTTAATGATAATTAAACGCAAGCAAAGCTTAAAAAAATGATTTCACCGCTTTATCTTCGGAACCACATGGCAAGCACCAGCTTTTAAATAAAAAATAATCATCAAAATCGCCTTACAACGAAAGAAGTCATGACGTAACTTTTGAAGTCGGTTAAAGACTAGAAAATCGTAAATGTAGTCCACAGTATACGCATTATTGAGAATAACTCAAAAACTACTAGTCAGATCTTGATCAAATTTAAGTGGGAACACATGGAAAGCACCAGCTTTCAAACAAAAATTATCATCAGAATCGGCTCACAACTAAAGAAGTTATGAGGTACATTTAAAAAAAAAACAGTCGTTGAATAGCAATTGCAATTATTAGAACAAAGAATAAGCCCGCTTGTCACTAGCGGCAGCGTCGATGAGACTAGGCATTTGTTTTTTAGGATTTCGTAGATTAACCTTTATATTATGTATATAATAGACAAAATACAATTTGTTAAAGTACCCGCTGGCATATTTGGTACGCGTTCTCCTTCTAAGCAGCGGATATTGGGTTTGATTCCCAGTGATACCCACATATTTCCCTTCGGGAGAATAATTAAATTAATATTAAAACGGGAATTAGCGTGACTTACGCGTTGTCGATGTCTAAATCGACAATTGTTTCGGCTTCATTCGGAAGCCTTCTTCAGGATGTTTTTCCCGTTTTAATTTTAATTTAATAGTTTAAAATGTGCGTGAGTTTTTATCAAATGATTCAGGAAATATGTGTTGCTGAATCTGGGTGATTGGATGTGTTACACAAACCCTCAAACTTGGCGGCTGGCGTGTAAGAATGCGTTTTTTATTTTTTTATTTTACCCAATTTCCAGAAAATATACACAGACTTCGAGTGTACAAATTAACTCACTAATGGTAGAGCAGTTGGCCAACTGTTCATTGGTCATTATGTAATTGGTAGAACCTTGGCAATCACTGGGAAAAGTCGAGGCTTATTAAAGTAATGAGGAAGTACTCGATGGAGATAATAAAGCGACTATAAGTGCAAGTACTATCAAGGTTAATATTTATCAAACTGTAATTCTGAGTTTAATGTATGTTTTGGGTTATCTGATGACGTGATGACCAAGTTATGTGACAGTTAAAGGCCTTAGTTCGTGTACCAACGAAATTAAAAAATAACAACGTTATTTATGTGTTGAAGATACTATTACATATATAGGGAGTTGCACTGCAGTCGAGTTAATATCATGCGATTAAGAAAGCACATGTGATTTTTATAACATAAACACAGTCACACTCTTTGGATGCCGGAAACGTTTAGTAACAGAACCAGAAACAAAAAAATCCCATGGGCTGAATACTTGAGTTACCACCGGCGAACCCAATTAAGCCAACGGGCAGTTCGTTAATAGTAAGTTTCATAATTTAATATCAAATAGTAACTCAACATTATATTGCTTGGAAATTGACTGGCAGATTTTTTAGTAAACAATTATAAAGGTAAAAAAAAATTGTTTAAACAATTTGTATAGCGTTCTATGAAAAATTTAAAGACAAAATTATAATCACAGCCCCACCACACTAAGTTCGATGACTTGTGTCATGGGTGCCGGAAACATTCACATCATACACACAATCACAACCAGAAGCAGAAACACAAATTTTCCTTAAGGAGAAAACTTACGTTTCAATCGGGAATCGAACCCGATACCCCTGCTTAGAAGGCGAACGCCACCCAACTAAGACAGTCAGCAATTAATAATGAATAAACTAGTATTTTGTCCATCTCAAAACAAAAATTATATATATTTTGTCCATCTCAAAACAAAAATTGTATATATTTTGTTTTAATTAGTATAATCTAGTATAATCAAATCACAGTGATATGTTATCTGTAGTTTAAGAATTTTTAATAATTGCAAAAACATATAGTTTTAATAATTAATTAGGCTAATATTTTATCTGCAAAGGTCATCATCATTCATACATACATTTAAATACAAGACAAGGAAACCATCTTATTATATCACAAAATGTTTGCATAATTTATGATGTTTTTTTAAATATTAACTTAGGCATTTTTTAATCTAAATGAATTAAAAATAGTTAATTCAAACTAACACAAAATAATATTTTCAATTTGAATTGAATAAATGTATTTCTTATTTATTTTAATTTATAGTTATCATATTATTACAAACTTAATTTTATCTGTCTATTTGCCGCTCTGTAATCAAATTTTGCAAGTTAAATTAGATCCACTTCCCGATGTCCGGTTGGACTCAAATTTGATTTACTTTTGTATCTTCGGTGACAATACAATGATATGTTACCATTGGAACTGGTTTGACGATGGAGACGGAAGATGGACATGAACTTCTGAACTAAACAAGATAAACACATCTAGTTTGGGCTCGTTTATTCGTGTACAACTGGCAAAATCTTAATTTCAAATAACTTTTTAAAGTATTACTTGTTTTAAACTAACCTAACCATAGCGGTTTTTTGTCCGCAATGATTAGCTGTCGTGCTTATTTTATAAATCTTAAAGTGAGCAAGTGTGTGTGATGTTGTGATGAGGTTTGTTAGTTACAACATATAACTGAAGCGCCCGAATGAAATTTGATGATATTATATAGATTGTCACGACTTCAAGTCGTATATAGAGTACTAGCCGTGCTTCGCTCGCTAAAATCAAGTTAAAAAGTACCCTCTGTGTTAATTCGGGTAGGTATAAGCTATGTACATTCAAAAGAGAGCCTGCGTATTCCAGGTCTAGTGTGTTTACCAGCTTCGATCACATCGTCACTTACCATCAGGTGAGATAGTGGTCAAACACTAGTCTGTCACAAATAAAAAAAAAAAAAAATTTCATCCAAATCCATTCAGCCGTTATAGCGTGAAGAGGGAAAAAACATACTTACACACAAACATTAGTAGGATTTTTATCCTAATAACGCGGGTAAAGCCATTTGGCATAGCTAGTGTAACAACGTTTTCTACAGATATTCATTCCTTTCTCTTTCGCTAGCACAGTTCGCGCAATCTTTAGTTGGTATTACGTTACAAATCTTCACACTTTGTTACTGTTGGGAAATGGGTGGTCGGAGTACTTACTTAGCAGTCTGTAGTATAAAAGACTTAGCAGTAGTTGAAGTACTTGAGTACTCAAGTCAAGGTCATATTCGACGATTAAGTAATATAGAGACCTAATTTTTATTTATCTAGATAGGTAGTATTGCTTTTGATATGTATAAACGCAAGCAAAGCTTAAACGACGTCACTGCTTATATTTTGGTTTTGGCTAAATTGATTTCGATAAAATGTATATGGAACCATCTCGGTAGTATAATCTTCCAAACAAAAAAAGTATTATCAAAATCGGACTACTCTGTAAAAAGTTATGCGTGGTCATACAAAAAAAATATATATTCGCGCCGAGTTGAGAATCTCCTCCGTGTTTCGTCGGTTAAAGATTATTGCAAATCCTTTAAAAATAATGTTAACAATTGCTTTTTTTTTATTTGAATACATTAAAATCTTTGGCGGGGTTGTATGTAGGCTCCACAGAGCATATAGCTCGCGTATCGGCATCCTAAATTTATGAGCTAATTTTCGGATCATATTCTGTATGAAATAACCTACACGTATTATTCTATTACTACACTATTCAGATTAACTTATCTTTGTTACATCCATAAATTTATAGTTACTTTAAAACTCACGCACATTAAAAACCTTTACATTAAATGAATACGGGAACCGGCGTGACTGACGCGTTGTCGAGTGCGAGCGCTCCGAACTCATCCTGAATAAAGCTTCCGAATAAAGCCGAAATACATCTTGATCTAGACGTAAATAACGCGTAAGTCACGCTAAAGCCTGTTTTAATTAAGGTTATAAAACCTTTGTCTTTGGAAATGCTAGATTTTCCTTTAAACATTGATAAAATATAGTGGTATCATTGCGTGCATCGTTAAATCCCTTGATTCAGACAATACCACTTGAGTATGAGCACGTAAGTACCTTCACTAGTAATACATTATAAAACAGGCGAGTAATAGAACACTCAGACATAAGAACAGGTTATTAACCATTAAAGTAGTTTATACGTTGATGATGGAATCATATATACGAGTATAATGAGACGTTATCAGCGCAAATGAGCAAAACAACATTATTCCTTAGCAAGTTTTCTTTATCTGGGATCTTCTTAGCGTGTCCATGGCAACACTTACACCTTTTTTGCCCAATACCCAGCGATAAAACAGCATTCGGTCTAGCTTCGTACAGGTCTTCTAGTGTGCAAGAACTATGGCTTGCTGAGCATGATAATAAATGAGCCATAGTTTGCGGTGACGCTCCACATTCGCATTGGTTTGTGCTTGCGTCGATGTAGCCCCACCTGGACAGATTGCCTTTTGATCTGCCAACCTGGGTACGCAGCCTGTTGAGCGCCTTCCAGGTTGGCCAATTTAGCTGAGATGATACGAGTAGTAGCACTTATAGTAACGAATGTACGTTCTCCTACTGGTTCTAGGAATTGGTAGTACGGGAAATAAATTGATACATTTTCCTTGCCAAGGGACATTGTGCTTCTGGGCCTGGGTGTGATTGTGTGTGCGATATGTAAATATTTCCGGCACCTACAAGTGTTTGAACTTAGTGTGGGGCTTTGAGTGTCACTGCGGGTTTTAAATGTGATAACAAATTCATCATTTAAAGCTATTTTAGATCTTTCCGATAAATACTTCCTAGATTAATATACTCGTAGAATGTAATTGTGTATAGTACAACATTTCAATGAACAATATTAGTCAATTAATTTTGGAAGTTTAAATAGATACACAGTTTGTAAGTATTACAACATTATGTAGTACTAACGTACTTTCATACAATTTTAGTTAATATATCAATATGTATATAATCGATTATGTGAAAGATAATTAATTTCTACTTCACAATTGAAACAGTTTTGTAGGTCAATTGAATTCCGAAACCTAATGATTTATTAATAGCACACCTATACGTTATATAATAATTTTATTGTTATAGGTTGTTGGTTCTTAACTACTTAGTTTTAGATAAGATAAGATAATAATTTATTGGCTAAAACTGTAGTGTTAGTATTCGCGAGTTCTTATTGCAGGTAATGTTATTACAGTTGACCCATCTCGGGCGTCCAATGTCGTTATTTTTTAATTGGGCTAACTACTATTCTACAGATCAAAACTTGCCGGCGGCGGCGCGGCGGCGCTAGCTAGTCCCATTCTGTGTATGAGGAAGATTTGTGTCGACTACATATAAATGTTGATAAATAAATCGTGGCCCATTGTGTTATTTTGACGCTTTCACAAAAACTTATGCCTCTTATTTCTCATTTCAGACAAATCCCTCTCTCTCGTGCAGCCACCAGCACTTGAGGCTCCAGACGAGGGTCATGCAGCTCAGTGTACCTGCCCAAACTGCGACGAGCTGCTGTCTAGGTTCTCAGAGTGCAGTATATGCTTGGAGCCATTACAGGTATGTATCTTTTTTTATGTTTGATAGGCAAGCACTTGACCACTATCACACCTGATGGAAAACGTTAAAAAAAGAAAAACTTAAATCTTGTCGCATCAAACCTACTATCTAATATAACGAAACCATAAAGAAAGAAAGAAAGAAAATACATTTATTCGGGACAACACGCGACGTTACATTATTTACATAAGAAAAACAAGACAAAGCACAAAACAAAATACAAGAAATAAACAATATAACGCCGCGTGATGTCACGAATGAGGTCCCGACTCAGCACATAACTAGGTAAGTAGGTGGGCAGGCAGGACCCTCCTACTTACCCAGTAACTGATTTTCAGGCGGAACCCATGCATGACATCACGCGCGTCAGGACAGAGATACAAACGAAACTTAAAAAAATAATAATATATAAACTTGATTTTGTGTGTGTATGTGTATAATGTATGTTTGACATTGATTGATTCAGAAAAGATGTGTAAGCAGACATATAGACCCTGGAATCCCTATACCTATATATATCTTAACTATATACATACAATGTATACATCCGACACGCGTCATCAACCGAGTTAGTCAGGATAAAAAATGTTTGTTAACCCGTTCAAAAAAAAAAACCTTTTTATCCTGACTGAGTTAATCATGGATGATGACGTGGAGCATCTAGTCACATTGCTCTAATATTATAAATCGGAAAGTTGGGTGTCATCTATGAGTCTATTATGTTTTTACCGCCGACGTAACAGACGGTATATTCACTGGGTCGTCAATAATAGTATTTTCAAACGTACAGCCACACAAAATGCATGTTATAAATTTTGTATTTATGCCATCTTCCTTTGTCCGGTCTTATAAAATCAGATTCATACCCGTAACCTTCAAGATTTAATTAATGTTGAATAATGTATGTAGCCTTCAGCATTCATTACAAACATTAGCAAAACAATCATGCAAGATGTTAGCATTTTAGACACACGCTTGTTTATTTGAGCTGTGTTCGTAAACAAAGCCACTTATGACACCAATTATATATTTAATATTATATCAGTTGTTTATGAACTTTATAAAAACTTTTACGTGTATGATAATACAGTTGAAAATTAATTGAATTAGGCGTTACTTTTCGGTAATCCATAACCACAATTTTTTTTTTTTTTACAGTTGAACCTTGTAAGTTAATTTCGGCTTGTTAATTCCTGTTATTCAATTGAGTTAAAATATTATATAGTTCCGATCACTAATTGTTTTGTTATTAGAGACTAACAGGACTCTTCAAAGCTACCTTTACTCTATAACGATTTGCTATTTCATCCAGCATTTACATTATTTATTCTCCACTAGATGAATTGTTGAACTTCGTACCACGCCATCTATTGAAAGTAATCCGAAGTAGCAATTCACAATTTCGATATTTTCAAACTTCCGCCTTTGCTTTTAAACATGTCGTTTTTTTTCTTTAATTTATTTATTTAAGAACTCAATCAAAATTTGATTATGTCGCTCTTATAAGGTACAAAATTAAATAATAAAAGTTATACAGAGACAATATTTAACCTTATAAAAAAATAAAAAATTCTTTTATACAAAATTGCTTACTTATAATGTCTTAACGAATGTGAATCATTTGAGGATTTCATTGGAGGAAGATTTACGTTATACAGTTTAATTAATAACACTTCGTATTTGTTTTTCAGTTCATTGTATTAAGACAAACAAAACAAAAAAAATCAATGATATTCGCTTTGATAGTGGTCAGTGTGGACAGTGTTTTGATGAACAAGCTTAGCAAAAATTTACAATGCTTAAACAAAACCCCCCACAGAAGACTAATTAGCGTAAGTCCTTAGTTTATTCCTGGAATACAGGTGCTCTAACAGGTACTAAAGAAGTTGATTATAATTATAATGCAACTTGTCTTCATAACGTTGCACACTCATTAAGCTGAGGGTTTGCTGCGTCGATTGCAGGATTAGATTTTAATAAGTTCGGTGGAGATCACTAAATTAAAAAGTAACAAGTACAACCCGGCCTTACAAGTTCATCAATCTATAGAGAAAACCTCAATAGGTCTTTTGGAGGAGAATTATGGAAGTTTAGGTATCAAAACATTTCAAAAAGTATATATCATCGCGGCTCTGCCTGTATCCAAAATGAAAATTGATCTACTAGGTTAATAGGTCCACAAGGATTAAAACAATCTCTCAATCTTATTAAAATTTTATTATAGATTGGTCTTGTAATTTAGAACATGACAGGTACCTTACATACCGAGTTACTTTCGTATATTCTGCTGGATGAATTTATGTCTTAGCTGACGTCTTCTCTACGACAACCTTCCAAATTTCAGATTAATATGTCAAGTCAAGTCGTCGTTCGTTCGACATTTTGTGATACGTTAGTGAAGTAGTGAATTTAATTTTTTTACACAAATACTGTTGTGATTACCATCAATATTATATTTTGAATACTTTATCTTATTAAGAAAATTACCTCCGTAATTATGACAGTCACGATCTTGATAACAATGTAACTCTAAACCCACGTTAAAATTTGGAGGATCCTCTGAATTATAATAATTTGACTTCTAGCTTTGGTAACGTTGTACCTAACGCTATCTTTCTGTAAATTCGAACTTGTATTATGTTTGTGTTACATCACACCAATATTATGTAAGTTTCTGTGTGTTTGTTTGGCTTGATGGATTTGGATAAAATGATCATAGCTCGTCAGAACACTTTTATCCTGATAAACCATCATTTTTTATAATTATGCCAGATCTGTCCTACGATGTCAACGGGCTAGTTATGTCTAATATGAAGCTTCAACTAGCTACGTTACTAATTACATTACATGCGCCTGGTTGAGGCTAAATGCTAGCATTAATTTGGCTCAACGTATTAGCATTGCAATTCAAAGAGGCAATGCGGCCAGCATGTTGGGAACGCTACCCACTGGAAGTAGGCTTGAGCACTTGAGTTACCTATAAGGTCGATGTCTTGTATGTAACTTAGGCCTTTGCTGTATATAGTTTTAGTTTAGTTTTAGAAAATATAGATAGGCAATGTAGAACCCCTTTAAAAAAAACTATCTACATAATTTTGATTTCATTGTGAATTCAGAGAGCTTTAATATCATTTTGACTGCCGGGAATTGAACCCAAGACCCGCACAGAGGGCAGAAACTTGCCCACTGCGCCAACTAGATTGTCTAACTTGGTTAAATTTTAGTAAAAATATTATTAGATTCGTCTTAGCGAAACCCGCGCTTTTCTTGCTGCATATTACGCCACTGATGAAAGAGCCAAGTAGAGCTAGCTAGGCATTCCGTAATAGTTCCTTATAGTTACGGGTACTATTAGGTATTCCGTGGTTACGGTAACTATGTCAGTAATGCAGGTATAATAATGTTCATTTGAGAAATAGCAAGTTGTTACAGTAAACGCGGATCAAACGTTCATTTATTCAATGGAGTAGGTATGTTATATGATATAGGTATATTGAAATTAAGTCCCAAAATTACAAACAGACAAACCATCCACACTCACATCCCTACAAAGTAAGTTCAAAGACTTGTATCGTAGGTGCCGGAAAGATTTACTCCAGGCACACAAAATGACACCCAAAAATAGAAGCACAAATGTCCCAGAAGGAAAATACTGCTCTTGTCCGAAATCAAACGCAAAACCCAAGGCGCAGACGACGGTGACAGGCCCACCGCGCCAACTAACAGAACTGACACGTCGTTGGAACAACTTGGGAGTGCTCAGAACGATCTAATATAATATTTTTTTACTATATTAGATTTTTCCCACACATTAATGAAAAAATACTATCAATGCAACATTTAACCCAAGAGATTGACGACTAACAGCAGATTTCTTCTTCCAGTGCTGCGGCCCCTGCGTTTGCCCGTGGTGTGGAGGCGTCTGGTGTGCTCGGTGTTCCCGGCGGATGTCCAGGTGTGCCTGGTGCCGAGGCAGCCTTAGAGCACCAGCTGCTCCTTGCCTGGCTCTTCAACGGCTGGTCAACGACCTAATGTTGCCTTGCAGGAACTACAGGTGAATGTTTTTTTTATCTATAATTAGCTATAGTTTTTAAACCGTGATGATGTGGTCGTGGATGATAAACACGATAGAGGTATAATTTCAAAAAGGTATTAAGGCCCGAGTTAAAACTGAAAGACTTTTTAGACATTCTTAAACAATAATTAATCGAAATCAAAGCTTAAAATAAACCGACTTCACCGCTTTATCTTCAGAACTTGATCAGATTAAATGTATTAAACACGCATTATTGATGATAACTCAAAAACTACTGAACAAATCTTGATCAAATTTAAATGGGACCAAAGGGAAAGCAAAAGCTTTCAATCAAAAAAGTTTCAAAATCGGTTAACGTAGAAAGAAGTTATGCGGTATCACGTATAAAAAAAATACAGTCGAATTGAGTACCTCCTCCTTTTTTGTGAAGTCGGTAGAAATTATATTCTACTCGCAAATCATACTTTACTGCACGTTTAATTATTTTAAAAATAGTTTTTAAAGCTATTTGTCCTCCATCGTAAATTGTTTTTTTTTTTATAATTACACTAGGAGAAATAAGGAATCTGTGACGAGATAAACGATAAACAAACATGTAATATTAAGTAACATAGGATTTGCCTCGCCTTATTTGAGCAAAAGATCATTCATTAATTGAACAATAACGGTAATTTTACAAAACAAAATGCTATAATTATTGTTGTATTATCGAAGATCACGTGAAAAATATAATAATACTGATATTGGACTACAATGAACGCAAAATATTTTAATTCATTTTCCACTTTCAATACAAATTTAGTTGTAAAAAATTTGTTGTACGATGGCACTTGCTCGGAATCTTATTAATATTGCAATGGTCAGTTAAGACACAGTAGGTATATTCTGGTCGTCAAACCGCGATTATTCGAATTGATGCGACGTCGATACGACAGTCGATCGGTTGAAAGTTCAGTCAATTCGATGGTTAAAAGAAAACAAAATTAGAAATTTAAAATAAAATTTCATTTGAAAAGAAAATCGTTCGATTTCGACGTCGATGTAAAAATAATCGATGCCCGGAATACACCCCCAGACTTTATAAAAACTTCTATTAACTATTTTTGCAAAAAAAAAAGGTCGATCTTTGGCTAGTTCAAAAGTTAACATATGAATATTGAACTACCTGTTAATTTATCATTATATTTGACTAAAAATACATATCTGCCTACACTTCCATAATACCTTACAATAAAACAATCGTCTTTGACCTTAGAAACCCATGAAGAGTCAGACGTTTTAACTCTAGCATTAAAGTTTCTTAACTGCACAGCTAAGTGCTTGAAATGGCCACTAAAATGTTAACATCAGATCAAACAATAACTACTAAAAGCTAGCTTTAAATAAACAATGAGCTATAAAACAGAACCTATTACTTGAACCGATGGAACTTTTACTGATCATCGTAAAAATGGTGTAAAATGTAGAGGTTCGATAGCCACTGTTGGTCAGTCGAGTATAAAATTTAACGCTGAAGCCAAAAGAAAAAAAAAACGGCGAGTTTCTTTCACATGACAATCTAGCTATGAAGTTCTGTCATTCAAGTAGTTTTTAAACGATTTCAAAAAAAGAACGTTCTAAATTCGGTTGTTTTTTTATTTATTTACTTATTTATTTTCTGTTTGTTACGTCAGAATTTCGTTAGAACTCCGTTTAAACAGATTTAGACATATTTTTTATCGACGGTGATTTTATTTTTGCTTACCATGTGGTTCTGTTTGAATTTGATCAAAATCTGACCAGTAGTTTTTGAGTTATTCTCAATAATGCGTATATCATTCATTGCCACGTTCAACGACAATGCTCAATTTCTTAAACTTATCTTAGTTATAGAATGTTATGTTTAACAATACAAATAGCAATAAAATAGCACATAAGGAAATTAATTTTAGTAGATACTTTTATATTAAATTCACAAAAAATAATGACCGCTTATTAATGTTTTTAACATATCCAAACAAAAACGGTTTAAATCAGGTTTTAATCGCGTCGTGCATTTAAATTTAGAATGATTGTTAATATTATGAATATCTTACTAATTACTGTTTTAAAGGCACTTAAGCGTAAATTTGTTTAAGCTTCTAGGAAATGTAGTAGGTTATCAGCATTTAGGAACAGAAAAACTGATTTCATCACCAGTAATAAATAAAATCACCGAATTGCATCGTCGGATTTTGTTCGTTATATAAATAGTACCTGGATGACCGAGCTTTGCTCGTTAAAACGTTTTCTAAAAATGAAACATAGCTAGATTGATTTATCGCCCCCGAAACTCCCTGCATACTAAATTTCATGAAAATCGTTGCAGCCGTTTCCGAGATTCAGATTATATATAAATACAAGAATTACTCGATAAAAAGGTATAAGATATATCGAGTTCTTCCTTCTGATAAAAATAATCAATTACAATACAATACAACATTTCTTTATTGAACACCAATAAGTAATTAAAAACAATTGCAATAAATAAATGAAAAACAATAATTGTTGTACAATGGGCGGCCTTATCACATTAAGCAATTTTTTACAGGCAATTACTTGATTATTTTAGTGAAGTTGGAAGGAAAAATCAAATAGAGACCAGAAAATGAAAAAAAAAAACATTTTCATACTAAAATTAAATCGATGACATAAAATTTAACATGATTGACTTTGAATTAAAATTTTTAGATGCTTTGTTTTTTTTAATAATACGCAGTTTTTTGTACACTTAAACCAAAATCCAATTGCATTAGATACTTATTGTATGTTTTGTCCACAGACGCGGCTGCACAGAACTCCTCACAGCAGTGACCAGGGTGAAGCACGAGGAAGACTGCAAATTCGACACCATGATGTGCCCTATCGCAGCCAACTGCTGTTCCGTCCCCATCGAAGAACTCTCCACCCATCTCCAGTCCACACATAACATCATCGCTGTCTACTCGCAGAAAATCAAAATCCTCATAGAAAACTTCCAAACGAAGCTCAAGAAAACTGCCTGCTGTAGAACCAAATACAAAATTATCCTCCTGCACCAAAAAAGCGCTTTCATCATCAAAGTCTGCATATACAACTATTACGTCAGAGTAGAAGTCATGAGGAGAAAACTCGGATACATAGCTGATGTTAAAACTGAAACGAAAAAAAGCGAATACTGCGCTTTAATCGAATTCCAAAGCAAAGCGCTTTGTACCAAATCAGCTATACTCATTGAGAATGAAGCATACGGGAAGAAGGCTGAAGTCCAATGGAATGATGTAATCATGAAATCTGATGCAGATGAAGCGATCACTATACACGTTAATATAGGAAAGTCAGATTCAGATATCTCCAGAAAAGATTACTCCGAATCGTAATGCTTAAATATTTTAGACTCTGTAAATAGTACCATAAGGTGTCATTCCGTGTAGTTGCGCATTTAAGATGATTGTAAATCTATGATTTTGGATTGAATTTATAATGGGAATGAAGGCTACTGTTCTGGCCGAAATGTGACTGATATAGACGTAACCTAGCTTAATTATTTGTTAAGTTCTGAAAAGAATCGACCTAAGAGAATAAACGCTAGTATTTTACAACGAATTTGCAGTTTCATTGATAACATAATACACTTAATAAAACATATAGAAACATAGATTTTCCATACAAAAACTGAAGGCCGCTGCCTATGCCAACATTTTTCATACCAATCAAACTTACCTATAGTCCTTGGAATTAAATGTATAGTTACTAAAGTGTAAATTACCAGATTTTACAGAACAATCACACAGCAAATTTTCGAAAGGTCAAGTATCATTTAGGTTGAAATCTATATACTCTACATCTACTTATTACAATATTTATCTAGTTTTTTTTATCTCTGATAGCGTTTTATCACTATCTCATCTGATGGTAAGTGATGATGTGGTATATATATTTACTAAAACAAAACTAAAATTATATACAGCAAAGACCTAAGAGTTAGTACTTGAGTTACCTATAAGCTCGATGTCTTGTAAGTAACTTAGTACTTTGCTGTACATAGTTTTAGTTTAGTTTTAGGAAATATAGGCAATGGCCCGTAGTTTTAGAAGGATAAAAAATAAAATAAAAAAAGTCATGTTAAAGCAAAGACCTAAGTTACCTACAAGACATCGAGCTTATAGGTAATTCGAGTGCTCTAACTGGTGGGCTTGAGCACTTAAGTTACCGCTAGGCCTTGAACTGTATGTAGTATTTGACCTACCTTAGTCAAGTAATAATAGGGTATATGTTTTTTTTTATTTACTATATAATAATACTCGATTATTTATGTCATTCATTAAAACAATATATAATCGGGAGACGAAACAAGTCACGCTTGCCCATTGTAGTTCAATGTCACCTAGAGTTTTGAACTTCAATAGGTCAAAATCCTGCCCGGCAAAGCACTGCGCTCATCACCCTGACTGAAAACATTGATCTTCAATCAGAAATAATACTGTTTGCACACAATTTTTTTTTATTTTTTTTTATCCTTCTAAAACTACGGGCCAATCGCCTATATTTCCTAAAACTACTACTTGGAGGTTTTTTTTTTTTTTTTATTTGTGACTGGCTAGTGTTTGACCACTATCTCACCTGATGGTAAGTGACGATGTGATCGAAGCTGGTAAACACACTAGACCTGGAATACGCTGGCTCTCAAGGATAACTGCCGGAACACCGTATTTGGCTTGGCGGCAGACTTTCAACTTGATGGTGGTAAGCTACTTTGGTAGCAAGCCAGGCGAGCAACTCACAAAATGCTCTACCACCTCTCAAATGCATGCAATCGGTTATGGGCAATTTTCAATGGTAGACGTCAGGTCACACATTAATGATGTCAATCATTGACATCATTAATGTGTGACCTGACGTCACGAATAAGTCTAGCCTACGTAATAATGAGCGTTTTAGTAGATGCAAATTTAATTCGAAATGGCTGTAATTTTGCGAATCTGGCAGTAGAATCATTAACTTTCAGAGTGCCACTTTGGGGCCCATGTGAATAAACGATTTTGATTTTTGATTTTATCACACGATAACATTTTACCTTCACAGCGCCCGGGGCGCGCGCCTTCGTCCCTTTGTATATCATGTACCTTACATTCGTACATAGAAATCAGCTTCTACTTTTAAGTAGAGTCGAAGTCATCTTTTCATAATAAAACTTTATTTATTTATTTCATTGCTTCTCCATCTCTCCTCTCCATCCAAAGGTTGTCTGGAAGAGATCGCTCTTAGCGATAAGACCGCCTGTTGTTACACGTCTTATTTTCTACATTACTATTCCTTGTTATGTATTTGTTAAGGTGTTCAATAAAGTGTTTATCTATCTTTCTATCTATCTTAAGTTTTATTATGATGAGATGACTTCGATCTCGATAGATCCGTCTATATATTCCAAAGATGGAAGGAAATAAGGTAATGTTTCGTCGGTCACGTTCTGTCTTAAAATAGAATTCCATCTGAGAACACCAAACTCCGATTAGGAGGCACGAAGTATGAAAGAAATTGGAATATTCCAGTAAATTAATAATTTTTTGATACTTGAAGCGAACGAGATTACTTTTTTGCTAAGTCGTGGAAAGATAATTTGCTATATTATAACGAATTTCCTAATATATATTTTATAACCCCTGACGAAAAGGGTGTTACAATTTTGTAGTGTGTACCTGTGAAACTGCCTGTGGCATTGTAGTTCCTAAACGGCTGGACCGATTTTGATATAGCATGGTGAAATTCGTTGCAACTGTTTTTCAGATTCGAAATATTGATTTTATGTCACTTGTGTAATAAAAAGTATAATTATTAAATTACCAAAAACGTATAGACAAGATTATCAATATTATATTCCCTAGCCTACATCCTTGTTTATAAGTAAAAAAATCAGCTCTTCACTTAGTGATTTGATTAATTAATTAATTAACCAATAAATTAACGTCATCTGGGTTAGCGCAGTAGGTCTCCGCCGTAGGTTCGGTTCCCGGCAGGAGCATAATTTTTCTTCCCAAGATATGTTTGGGCTAATAGATCTGAGTATGATTGTGTGTGATATAAATGTTTCCGATACCTCCAGTACAAGTCTTTGAATTTAGTATGGAGTTGCGAGTGTTAATAAGTTTATTGAAATAAAAAGTTATGGTGATGGCAATTTAAAAACTTCTTTGTATGAAATGTATACCTAAGGGTATATATAACAGAAATTCTAAAAGAATTATACGAAAAAACTGGAAAATACGGAGGGCCAATGCAAAATCATAATAAAAATCGTTTATTCACATGGGCCCCAAAGAGTCACTCATGAAAGTTAATGATTGTATTGCCAGATTCGCAAAATTACAGCCATCTCGAGAATGCCGTACTGGATAAGGGCCATAATCATCATACAATTCTGGCCTGTCGCCAATATAGGTCAGAACAGGACAAAATTGTAACCAACGGGTCGAAAGACTTAATATGTGCGTGGTTACTCGAACGAAATAACATAGATGCTTAGGATTCCGGGCACGGAGGCTGTTTGTTCACGTTGAAACTAAAAAAATCGCTTGGCATTTTTCTTGACATCTACTGACCATACCCTCGAAGGCTTTCGACAATTTGGTAATCTTTATAATTATGTAATTTTCTAACTGCTCATTAGCTTAAATGAGTGCGCGTTCGCCTTTAAATCAGGGATATCAGGTTCGATTCCCGTCGGGAACACAAGGTTTCTCCCCAAAGGAAATTTGTGTTTCTGGTTCTGGTTGTGATAGTGTGTGTGATGTGAATGTTTCCGGTACCCAGGACACAATTTATCGAACTTCGTGGGGCTGTCAGTGTGATTGTTTATTTAAGTTTAGCCAAGAAAAAGGTTTAGGAGCTATTTTATTTTATTTTATTACAAGTGACTAAATTATGTGATACTCCATTGCCGTCTGCCAAAGGGATACGAGAAATATTCGTATCGTGAATCGTGACGGATCGTACAATAGAAACGCGCATAATATTAATCATTCAAAAAAGAAAATGGCTTCCAATATTTTTGTCATATAATTACATTCAGTGTAGCCGGTCTTCTGGCAAATGGTATTGAATAAAACCGTCACAGATTTTGAACAAACCAAATTTTCCACCGAGAAAAATAATTTTAGTCAAAATGGAGAGTGCCACATAATTTTGTTACTGAGCTATAATGTCTAGGTATTGCTACTAGTTCTGGGTGTATAAATGTGATGTAAATGTTTCTGGCATTCAACATACCAGTCTTTGAAATTAGTGTGGGGCTGTGAGTGTGAATGCATTTGCGTTTGTTTTATTTGAATCCTGGGCTTATGCACGAACTCTTGACCGAATAATAAAAAAGTTATTATAATCATAATAAACTCTTTCACACTCACAGATCCGCAGTTACCAGAATACTTGTATCGTGGGTTCGCCTAACCAAATTTCCTTTAGAAAAAAGTGTGTGCCTTTTGGGAATCAAACCCAAAACCCACCGCTTAGAAGGTAGACGCGTAACCGACTATTCCAGTGGGCATTTTGGAGTGCCTACTTAGTAACTAGGAAAAACTAGTAGTGTGGTCACGGATTGCCTTGTGATTAGGGAGTTGGGCCGTTGATCCAAAGAGTCGTGGTTCGAATACTACTCCGAGCGAATTATTTCCTTCTTTATATTTTTTTGTACGACAAAATTTGTAGTCTTCTATGCTTACAATGAATTTGGTCAAAATAATTATTTTATAACAAGCTTTTATTTAACTTGCAATGTAACCATGTTTGTTCAGGTGGTATCTTGTAACTCAATTTTGAAGTGGATATCTTCAACCGATGAGCTGAAATTTTGTAAACACGTTAGCTGCGTGACGTCATTCTAAATCCAACATGGCGGAACATCCAAAATGGCGACAAGCTTTTTATTGATGCACTCCTACAATATGAGAATAAAAAAAAGGGCTAGCTCAGAATAACAGGAAAAATAAGTGACGTAACTCTATATTCAATATGGCGTAGTTTTTAAGCTTGTTTTTTAAATAGTTTTGTATATAATTTATTTACAATACAATACAATACAATATTTCTTTATTGAACACCAATAAGTAGTTAAAAACAATAACAATAAATAACCGAAAAACAATAATTGTTGTACAATGGGCGGCCTTATCACATTAAGCAATTTCTTACAGGCAACCTTTGGATGGACAGGATAGTAGAAATATTTTGCTGTAGGTGGTGTTCTCAACTAATACAGTATAAAACAAATTAAATACTGATATGTAACTTAAATACTATTTACATACAATTAAACATAATATATAAATAGCACTATATGTGGATAACAATATATAAATAATAAATCATATATATATGTATATACAATACGTATACCTAATACAAATATTAATATATGTATGTACATAATATACTTATTAATACATTTACAAACATATAAATAAATAAATACATATGTATCTATAATTTTCAAATAATAGTTTCAAAAATTATTTGACAGGTAGTGTAACTTGACCAAGTTTTTGAAAATGTTAATAGTTTTAGCGTGTCTTATATTCACGGGCAGAGCATTCCACAGTCGAACAGCTTGGACTGTGAAGGAACTTCCATAAAAAGAAAGTGTGTTTTGAGGAAGTTTTAATTGGAGAGTGTTTGAAGAACGAAGAGAAAGGGAATGAGATAAATGAAGATATTGAAAACGTTTTTTGAGATAAGGAGGAGTCATAGGGCTAAAGAGAATATTATAGAGAAGATAAAGAACAATCGAGCATCCCTGCGACGCCGGATGGGCAACCACTTCAACTTATTCCGATATTCGGTAATGTGATCGTACTTGCGTAACCCAAATATAAATCGAATGCAGAAGTTTTGGATGCGTTCAAGCTTATTTAACTGCTCTTCAGTTATATCAATGTAGCTGACGTCGGCATAATCAAGGATTGGCAGCAATAGAGACTGTGCCAGAGAAATTTTAGTGGTGATAGGTAGAAAGTTTCGAAGTCTTCGAAGTGATCCCGCAGAAGCAAATACTTTTCGACTAATTTCCGTTAATTGTGGGCCCCAAGATAGTTGTCTATCAATGATAACACCTAGATTTTTGACAGTTTGACTAATTTTAATGCAGGTGCCATCAAAAATAACCTAAGGAAGGCGGAACCAGTCAATCTTCGATATCATTCTGGAACTACCAATTATAATTACTTGGGACTTTAATGGGTTTATACTAAGACCAAATGACTTTACTTTTGTTTCCTTATTTTTATGGTACTATAGCAAATTATGCCCTATTTTTCTAACCTTCAACTGTCATGGCTATAGAAAATCGATGGGGTTGTGTTTCCACACAGCTGAACATGAATGAAGTCTCGTCTTCAGTGAATTTCAGTGTTGAGTGTCGCATTTAAGTATAGGCGTGTAACAAAGCTGTTGCTTGATAAGAGCCATAGAGAGAATCACGTAATGTCACAAATGTGACAGTTTGACTTTGAAAGGGATATCCACAGAATCAAATACTATTTAAACGCAAGCAAAGCTTAAAAAACCGACTTCGCCGCTTATGTGTTGGTTTTGGCTGGAACCATTTCGATAAAATGTATATGGGACCACCTCTGAAGTATAATCTACCAAACAAAAAAATAATCATCAAAATCGATTCATAATTGGCGGAGATATCGCGTAACAAACATAAAAAAAGAACATACAGTCGAATTGAAAACCTCCTCTTTTTTTAGGAGGTCGCTTAAAATGGCTGTTCAAGCAGTTGTACTTGACTTGACACCCAGTTGCCAGAATAAAATGAGAAATGCATATGGTAAACTCCAGACTGTGTTTTTTTTTAATAAAAACATAATATTATATGCATTACATACTATTTTTTCAATAATTTTTATTTGTATGGTAACAAATAAAAATTATTAAAAAAAATAGTAACTTCTAATTTCGTTACCTTATAACTTCTTTCGTTGCGAGCCGATTTTGATGATTATTTTTTTATTTGATACCAGGCACCAGGCCTTTCATTTTGAATTAACATACAAATCTGATCAAGGTTCCGAAGATAAAGCGGTGAAGTCGTTTTTTTTTAAGCTCTGCTTGAGTATAATTATTAGTATTTTACTGTCCTGTTTTTATATGAGAAACTTTTTATGAGTCGAAGTGACTCGAAAATAAACGAAATTTATTTAAAAACAATACACTGATGTGCATTAAATCTGATTTAAAATGTTATCTACGTCGATTCAGAACTGCGCCAGACTAAACCGCCACCACAAAACTCATTCTTCATAAATACTCGTAAACTATGGAATGTTAAGAACGCCGTGGAAAGAATAACCTGTGTAAGTATCTTATGAAAACTTTATGAAGCCAGTGTAAAAGGTTCACGGATTACCGAGCGTGTACCTTAGGTTTTATTCATCGTATTCATCTAGAAAATCTTGCAAGCTGTGTGGAGAAAATAAATCCTTATCTTCGCTTGTCCGCGTTTGTTTTCATTATGCTATGTACCTATTAGCATCGGTTTTGTTTTATGTAAATGTTTGAAATGTTGTTGTTTTTCAATACGGCTAATATACAATTATAGAAACATACACCTGTGAAAGCAAATGTTAAAGATATTTATTTCTCAAAAGAATTGTAGCTATAATTGACTTACTGAGAAATTATACAAATTTAAATTCTGCGTAGCGAAGTTAAAATTACTGAGTACATACTTAATGTTATCTAAGTTTAGTTATTAGTCCATATTATACTATTAATTTTCATTAAAATATAAGGTAGGTTTGTGCAGCAAAAGAGCGCGGGAGTGGTAGGTTTATACCAAAAGAGATAAGCGATGAGCGTCCGCCGCATTGTGCGTACCTACTATGCCTACTCGAGAGTCGGGACCGGTGCCACTGCTTGGACTCTGTAACTAAAGGCTACTTCACAGCAAAGTTAATTTATTATATTTAGTGTTAATTATCGGGATTAACACTAAATATAATAAATTAACTTTGTCGTTATGTATTTCCGAAAAGTAACGTCTAATTCAATAATTTTTTTTTTTTGCTACTTCACAGTACAAATCATTTGTATATTGTATTTACACAATATACTTTTTTAGTTAACTAATATCGTTTTTTTTTTTCAAGTATATTAGAATTGTTTCGTTAAATGTATTGTTATTATTTTAGTACCAATTTTTAATTATTATCACATTATTATTACAAATCAGAAAGCTTGCGTGTAAATACTCGTATGTTTGTTTTTTCTTCAACGCTGCCACGACGGCCGAACGGACTTGACGGACGAAAATGTTACATAAATACGGTATACGATAGAACACGTACAAAATGTCGGTTTACTTTGTAGTCGACTAGTTTCGGACAAAATTAGTTGTCCTTCATCAAGATGAGTTAGACGCGCATTGACGTATCAAATATTGAAACTTGTGTAATTCTCAGGATAGGTTTAACTTTCAAATTGCAAATGTTGTTATATAACTAAACATATACAATATTAAACAGTACGCTATTGTTATCGTATGCCATTTAAGCAGCGGATTCGATTCCCGGTGGGAGCACAACACGAAAGTTTTCTCCAGCACGCATGATACAAGTCATTGAACTTAGTGTAGGGCAACAAGCGTGAAAGCGTATTTTTTAATAATTGATGTATGTCAATTATGTCTGCGGTAGAGATATTTTAAAATGAAATATCAAATTCAAAATCGTTTATTCACGTGGGCCCCAAAGAGGCCCTCAACAATCATGATATCTACTAAATGATCTCTAACTCTGGAACTCGCTTCCCGCGTCTTTGTTCCCTGACCAGTATAATCAGGGAGTCTTCAAGTCTAGAGTGAATAGGTATCCTTTAGGTAAGCATGCTACATCTTCGGCCGCATCATCACTAATCATCCGGTGAGGTAGCGGCCAAATGCTTACCTATATATCATTAAAAAACCCTAATTATTTTGAAATAAAATACAGACTTACCTCAGCAGCAATATAAGCCGGAATCATAGACAGCAACAACCTTTCCTGCTGCTCACGTTCGCACTCTAACTTCACTCTCTGTTCCAGGCAGATCCTGGTGCCGACGAATGTATTGCGATGAGCTCTTTCTGTCAACGCTCGGTAGTACAGGCCGATGCCAGAAGCAGAGAGGAGGAGAGACAGCTCGCAGATTAGCTGGGGACAAAAAATATTATAATCTCATAACTACCCTAAGTTTTCGCATGTAGATAGATAGATAGATAGAAAATTATTTGTTGCACAAACAGTATTGTAGGTACATAGAAAGAAAGAAAGAAAGAAAATAGATTTATTCGGGACAACACGCGACGTTACATTATTTACATAAAACAATAAGAAAACACATAAAAAAATACAAAAAAACAAACAATATAACGCCGCGTGATGTCACGAATGAGGTCCCGACTCAGCATATAACTAGGTAAGTAGGTGGGCAGAACCCTCCTACCTACCCAGTAACTGGTTTTCAGGCGGAACCCATGCATGACATCACGCGCATCAGGACAGACTTAGACACGAACTTAAAAAAATGCTTAAATTTACACTATAGATTATATATATATAATACATTAATATAACTACATATATAAATAAATAAACAAAGATACATTAAACACTAATACTAACACAGTACTCGATGGCGGAAGGCGACCAAGTTTCAAAGTTTGACATAGGCGAACTTAATGCTACAAAGCATTTTCTTCCAGTGAACCTGGGTGTATCGAGGATATTTTGATATGGTAGTGCACATCTTCGGTAAAAAGCTGTTTTTATTTTACAATTAAAACTTTAATTTGTTTATAGTAATATATAAAAAATAGTCTGTTTTAAAATACCAATATATATATATTTATACATACATCTTGATACATTTAACTACTCATAGTACTCATATATACATACATATATTTTCTATATTGACATATATACATAAACATATTTATTAAATAAATATTTTAATTTTAATTTAATATAACTGAATATAGGATTCTGTTGCTCAATTTGGAAGATTATTTTGTAATGCGAGGTAATGGTTGTAAGTAAATGCATGTATATCGTGAATCTAAAATTATTTTGTAGTTGAAATGCCCATTTCCTAAGTAATGTGCGCGTTCGCCGTCTAAGCAGCTGTTATCGGCGGAATCACACTTTCCTGAAGGGAATTGTGTTTTTATGGTTCTGGAAATCATTGTGTGCGTGATATGAATATTTCCGGCACCCACGATTTAAATCATTGAACTTAGTATGGAGACAGCTGTGAAGCGTTTATATTAATGATTAGGTCAGATCCGTGGAGTAGGGTCTAGTGTTCAGTGATACAGGCTTTTATACACTGTCCTTGCAAAACAGGATCCATGACTGTAAATACATACTTGTACATATAGGTACGTAGGTATGCTTACCTTTTTGCAAGGAAAATAAATGCATTATGTATTATTTATATTTATATTAAAAAAAAAACAAGTACCGTGCTAGTCACACAAAAACTCTACAATGGCTTGACCGATTTGACTTAGCTTTTTTCGTAATAGTCAGAACAAGAATCGTACCTACGTCAGTTTTTTTTTTAATTTCACCGGAAAACGCACTTGCACGAAGGCAGTGCATAACGCTAGGTTAAAATAAAATAAATATTATTATACTCGTAGTTACTACGGACCTAATCACAAGATGAAAAGCGCCGATGCAGTCAAAATAGTTGTATGACGGATATTAAACTATTCCAGATTGTACAGAGTACCTAATATAGTTTCTCCAAGTCTCTTCCGGTTATTAGCACCATTTTAAACTACTGATTAATCTCGTACAAAGCCCCTACTAGCTTATTTCGTCAAGGTTATGTTCCGATGTTTATGAAAACAAATAATTTTTGCGTTTTTACCGTTTACCGACTTTCGTCACGAACGGCTGTGTCTTGTAACTAATTATGCCGTTTTCTGTATTTATATGCATGCCCTACTGCTTTGTTTTTATACAACTTGTTTTTGTGGTTCGTTAGTTATAAATTTAGTGTTATAAATCAGCGACGTAATACCCGTATTATTAATTCTATGTTATGGCAATTTACTAACGGATCTTTCGTACTAGCAACACGCGGAAATAATGACAAAAACTCATTTGTTTTCGTATTTTTATCGTCTTCGGATACATTTTTTTACAACTTGTTTTTTTTTTATTCAAGATAGGCAAACGTATGACCGCCATCTCTCCTGATGGTAAGTGACGATGCGGTCGACAATGGAGGACGTTTTCCTAGAAGATGTCTATTCACTCGCGACTTAAAGACTCCCATATTGTATTTATCAGGGAACACAGACTCAGTTAAGGATTTTTTTTACAGTTCGCATAATGAATGTGGAGGCAAAACGCTTCGTCCGCATTTGTGGAATATCTACCATACCGTGTTTTGGAATTTGGTGTTGCCCATTGCTGCTATCCGGATATTATCGAATTATTATATTATACCAACCAGCCCCGGCTTCGCAAGTATGCAATTATCTGTGGATTTACCAAAACAAAGCTTTTACACAAACTGTCTCCTTGTCCTGACAATTGTGATCATCACAAAATAATCAGCAAAATCGCATAGGCGAGACATTTGTGCTTCTGGTTCTGGGTGTGATTGTGTTTGTGTGTGATGTAAAATGATTCCAGCACCTACGACCAAAGTCCTTAAACTTAGCATGGGAAAGCATTTCCACCAAACCACTTCTCTCTTTTTTTTTATGTTTGATAGGCTAGCATTTGACCACTATCTCACCTGATGGAAAGCGATGATGTGGCCGAAGATGTAGCATGCCTGCCTAGAAGATACCTATTCACTCTTGACTTGAAGACTGCCAGATTATACCGCTCAGGAAACAAAGACGCGGGCAATGAGTTCCACTCCCTCGCACTTACTCTCTTCCTGCTACGATCCTGACACGCATCTTTTGCATCACCTACAATCATGAGTCTTTTCATACATGCTCGTTGGTTTCGGGTACTTTTGACCTGGCCTGTTTTCAAGATGTTTTCTATCTGGCCAAGATACGTTTATGTACTTAAACAGCAGATTTATCTATTAATTTTCATAAACTTTGAAACTATTGTAACAAAATACGAATTCAAACTTCAAAGCGGTGATTAAGCGGAGCGCCTGTCGTTTTGCGATAAGCACGACCTTTCACGAATTGCTCTTCCCGATTCGTAAGCAGTAAGTGGCATTTGATTACTTTTTAGCGCGAGATAATGCATCTACTTTTAATTAATTCATCACAGGTGATTATAGAACGTATGCTGTATTCACGTTATGCAGAGAAAGATAAAAAGAAAAAACTACGGCGGTTAAAAAAGGCGCATGTACCTTACTTAGATTTTTAAGGATTTTAATATACAAATCGATGTAATAGAAATTAAAAAAATCCAGCTGCAAAAAATGTGATCCTAATTTTTATGTAAGTCCCTTTTATAAGTTAAGTTTATTTATCTTTTTAACGTTTTACTATTTCTCGCTAAAAAATCGCCGTTTAGAAGATACGAGGCAATAAAGAAATTTATAAATATAGGTATATACAAGATACGCGCGAAAAACATAACCTTTCCTTGACAGTCGGTAAGAAATTGATATATATGAAAATACTATCATAATAAAATATATTTATATTAAATAACTATTTCTTCCAAAAAGACTGCAATCGCTCTCAAGGCTGTTTAGAAATAAAGAATAATCGCCATAATTAATATTTAGGAATTGTACTTATTTGTACTTATGCTGTATTTAAACAATAATATCCTGAAAATACCGTATTAAATTATATAGATTAAATCTTTAGGAAAAACAAGAAAATATTTCTCAAAAAAGTTGATTAAATGATCATATTATACCACACCATAACATCGTGACGTGAGACGAAAATAAATCGTTATTACCCGGTTTATTTCTGCTATTAATTAGAAAGGAGATATACAAAAGAATATATAAAAATAAATTTTAGGAAATATGATTTAACATGAATATTATTGAAATACAAAAATCAAGCATAACTTTTTGAAAAATACATATCCATGAAGTAAATTTATTATGTGTGTAAATCCTTATTAGGCTGTTAAGCTTCAAGCAGGGTGCATTCTCGGGAGCTGTTGACTTGCCAAACGCTAAAACTATACATGGTTATACCATAGTTAAAACAAAAGGATATAACATAGCGTCCAGCGAGACCTCAAGCGATGCCTCGTGTAGAGGCATAACACGTGTCAGATGCTGCTTCTAGCTTGAAGCCTAGCACCCCAATCGGGATAACCAATAAATATAATAAATAAATGTATTTGTTTGGTTAATTTCAAAACTTGTATGAGGTACCTGCTTATAATACTGGCTCTCTCCTCCATTGGAGTGCAGGCTCACAGCGAGTGCGGTGTAGGCGACAGTGAGGACCACCGACATAGCCAGCGCTATAGATCGAGCGATCGGCATCATTGTGTGCACCATCTGAAACAAAAGAAAGGCATTTGAGACAAAAAATATAGATAGATAGAAAAATAATACTTTATTGATCCACTTTATAAGATGAGATAAAACAAAGGTGACAAACAAGCTAATATGTAAAGTATCACAACAGGCGGCCTTATCACTAATCTCTACCAGGCATATACGTAATAGTCAAAGTATATGTCATAATAATAAACTAGAGCCCGCCCAGCTTTGCACGGGTGTAATTTTTATTTAATGTTTAAGAATATAGAGTAGGTACATGGCATTGTAAGTAACCGATTTTTTAGTTAAAGATAGAGATGAGAGAGATTAGGATTTACCATCCTAAAGTTTTCTTTAGGATTTGATAAGTACTACAATTCTCTAGTACCTACATGATTTTCAACCGACTTCAAAAAAAGAGGTTCTCAATTCTACTGTATGTTTTTTAATTGATAGAACTTGACTCTCAGCTCGTTTTAATTGGACATCAGAGGGCGGAGGCGCGTGAGCTAACTACTTAAGCTCCAAGTATCAAATAATATAATGTCAGCGTTTATTAAAACTGCAGCAACACCCCTCAACACTGAACATAATATAAACGCTTTCACACTCACAGTACCACACTAAGTTCGATGACTTGTGTCTTGATTTTTGATTTGATTTGATTGTGGGTGCTGGAAACATTTTCAATTTAAACCATTCATTTATATTTTTCAAATTAGAACAACTTTTAACCATCTACACCAAACTTGCTCTTTCTCCATCAAAAAAGGAGGCTGTTTAGTAAGTGGCAAGTCACAACATCTCAATCTATTGTCTAGATTTAAGGGACTTTATATACAAAGCGCCCGAGGCGCGCGCCCTGTACGCGCGCCTCAGTGGAATATTTTGTTACACTAGCTAGAGCCGATACAAAACGTCGGCAGCGCGGGGGGAAGCGTAGAGGCGTGCGCCCGCCGCTCGGCCGCGAGCCCCGGCCGCTTTGTATATCAAGGTCCCTTAGGCGACATACATTTTATCTTCACAGGCGTCTGGGGCGCGTCTCGTGCACTTTGTATAAAATTTTAATTTTTTTTTTTCCTTAAGTCACCGAAAATCCTTTGCATTATTATACATATATTAGATATATACTAGAACTGCCCGTTGGCTTAGTTAGGTGAGCGTTCGCCTTCTAAGCAGGGGTATCGGGTTAGATTCCCGGCAGGAACACAAGTCTTCTCCCCAAGGATATTTGTGTTTCTGGTTCTGGTTGTGATTGTGTGTGTAATGTGAATGTTATCGGCACCCACAACACAAGTCATTGAACTTAGTGTGGGGCTGTGAGAGTGAAAGCGTTTATGTTTATATTTATAGCCAAATGTTTATTTCGGGATGTATGGGAGCTAAAAACCACCTTTTGCTCCAAGTCAACCTCACCTGCCCGCGGTATATCCTGCTGTTTAACGAACGAGGCTCTGACGACCGACAGATGGCGGTATAACCATACCAAAAACAGGCGTAGCAAAATGTCCCAGACGGGAGACGGGCAGCAGCGTCACCGTGCGAGTAGCTACGCCCCCCTGCGATCGCCAACCCGCATGCCCAGCGTGGCGATTATGGGCAAAACCCCCCTATATGATTGGCACAATAAAAAACAGGCCCCCAGTCCCCGGCGGCTCCGCTATTCCTGGCCATGGTAGCAGCCACGGTAACGGCGGAGCAAGGGGTGCGAAGAATCCCCGGCAGACGCACGGCTACCATTCTCAACGACGACGACTGGCCCTGGTAACACATAACGTACGCACTATGAGGACTGACGAAAAGATTTTCGAGCTTGAAGAGGAAATGAGTAGGTTACGTTGGGATATTATGGGATTATGCGAAGTCCGTAGAGAGGGTGAGGACACGATAACCCTGAAGTCCGGTAACCTACTCTACTACCGGGAGGGCGACATACAGTCGCAAGGTGGTGTCGGGTTTCTCGTCCACAAGTCCCTTATTAACAACATTCTGACCATCGACAGTGTTTCGAGTAGGGTGGTATACTTAATACTCAGAGTATCTGAGAGATATTCGCTGAAGGTCATTCAGGTATACGCACCGACCTCGGCACACCCAGATGAAGAGGTAGAGACTATGTATGAGGACATTAGTAGAGCCATACATACCTCCAAAACCTATTTCAATGTTGTTATGGGGGACTTCAATGCGAAGCTGGGCAAGAGGAGCGAGGAAGAGTTGAGAATGGGGCAATTTGGATATGGGCAACGGAACCCTAGAGGACAGAGGCTGGCCGACTTTCTGGAGAAGGAAGGACTCTTTATGATGAACTCTTTCTTCCAGAAGCCGCCTCACAGGAAATGGACCTGGTTAAGTCCCGATGGTTCTACGAGAAATGAGATAGACTTCATTCTGACCTCCAAGAAACGAATATTCAATGATGTCTCTGTGATTCACAGGGTGAAAACCGGTAGTGATCACCGAATGGTAAGAGGCATATTGGATATCAATGTTAAACTTGAGAGGTCCCGTCTGATGAAGTCTACACTCCGACCTACTCGCGCACATATCCAAAACCCCGAAAATTTTCAACTCGAGCTTACAAATCGCTTCGCTTGCCTAGAGAATTTAGCTTCGGTGGACGAGATTAGTGACGGTTTAGTAGAAACTGTCCAAACGGTGGGTTCTAAGTATTTTAGACCTCGCCGTACAGACAGACCTCAAAAGCTCTCTAGCCTCACTTTGCACCTCATGGAGAAACGACGCTCGTTATCATTGCAGTCTTCCGATGATGCTAAGTCATATGGGCAGCTCAATAAACAGATCTCGAAATCCATGCGGCACGACATCCGCTCCTTTAATACCAAAAGTATTAAGGAGACGATAGAGCGGAATCTAGGCTCCAAAGTGTTCGCAAGAGATTTGTCTATTGGGCAAAGCCGGTTGACAAAGCTGAAGAGAGAAGATGGCAGTGTAGCGTCGACCAAACCAGAGGTGTTGAGGGAGGTTGAGAGTTTCTATGGACAGCTTTACACTTCTGTCGCTAAACCCGTTACCAGCTCGGCCAAAGACCCAAGAGCCAAGCTGACCCGACACTATACCGAAGATATCCCGGACATCAGCCTATATGAGATTAGGATGGCCCTAAAACAGCTGAAAGACAACAAGGCGCCGGGTGATGATGGAATCACATCTGAGCTTTTGAGAGCGGGTGGAATACCGGTACTCAAAGTCCTCCAAAAGCTCTTCAATTCCGCGTTACTCGGAGGTACTACGCCAGAAGCATGGAACAGAGGCGTGGTGGTGCTGTTCTTCAAGAAAGGTGATAATACTTTGCTGAAGAACTACAGACCCATCACGCTTCTGAGCCATGTTTATAAGCTGTTTTCGAGGGTCATCACGAACCGTCTCAGTCGTAGGTTTGATGACTTTCAGCCTCCCGAACAAGCCGGTTTCCGAAAAGGCTATAGTACCATAGACCACATACATACGCTGCGGCAAGTAATACAGAAGACTGAGGAGTATAACTTGCCATTATGCTTAGCGTTTGTGGACTATGAGAAAGCCTTCGATTCGATCGAAACGTGGGCGGTGCTTGAGTCTCTCCAGCGATGCCATATTGACTATCGGTATATCGAAGTGCTGAAGTGTTTGTACAATAACGCCACCATGTCGGTCCGAGTACAGGAACAGAGTTCGAGGGCGATTCCACTACAAAGAGGCGTGAGACAGGGAGACGTCATTTCTCCGAAACTGTTCACTGCCGCGTTGGAAGATGCCTTCAAACTTCTGGAGTGGAAAGGGCTCGGCATCAATATCAACGGCGAGTACATCACTCACCTTCGATTTGCCGACGATATCGTGGTCATGGCAGAATCGATGGAAGATCTCAGCACAATGCTCGAAGGCCTCAATCGAGTTTCCCAACGGGTGGGCCTTAACATGAACATGGACAAGACGAAGATTATGTCGAACGTCCATGTTGTGCCCACTCCAGTATCACTTGGGAACTCGATGCTCGAAGTTGTTGACAAGTACGTTTACCTAGGACAAACGGTCCAACTAGGTAGATCCAACTTCGAGAAAGAGGTCAATCGTCGAATCCAACTCGGCTGGGCAGCGTTCGGGAAACTTCGCAACGTCTTTTCGTCCAATATACCTCAATGCCTCAAGACGAAAGTCTTTGACCAGTGTGTGTTACCAGTGATGACTTATGGTACTGAAACGTGGCCTCTTACTGTGGGCCTTATAAATAAGCTCAAAGTCACACAACGAGCTATGGAAAGGGCTATGCTCGGGGTTTCTCTACGAGATCGAATCAGGAATGAGGAGATCCGTAGACGAACGAAAGTCACCGACATAGCCCGGCGGGTTAGCAAGTTGAAGTGGCAATGGGCAGGGCACATAGTACGTAGAACGGATGGCCGATGGGGCCGAAAAGTTCTAGAATGGAGGCCACGGACTGGCAAGCGCAGTGTCGGAAGACCGCCCACAAGGTGGACGGACGACATAGAGAAGGTCGCAGGAAGACGCTGGATGCAGGCCGCTAACAACCGTTCATTTTGGAGATCTTTGGGGGAGGCCTATATCCAGCAGTGGACTTCTTGCGGCTGAGATGATGATGATGGTTTATTTCGTGTTCAAGTATCAATTCTCTAGTCTATACTTAGTTATAATTGTTGTTAGGAATGTCGCAAAAGTGTGAACCTGTATTTTATACAATTTTAGCTCATTTTAAAATCTAGACACGCTCTGTTTAATTTGTTGACTGTATCTAAAATATCACAGAGAATTTCAGCGGCAGTCCTCACACGTTATCAACTGCAGAACTTAATATAAGTTCGTTGAAACAAGATTAAGTTGGACTTGCCTCAGCGCGCTGCAAAGTGTTCTTATTGTTGGTTAGTGAACTTTCGTTGTTTGGGGAAATGAAGTAATTACGAAAACCTGTTAATTGTAGTAATAGTACCCGGGTGACCGAGATTTGCTCGGCTGGAAACACGGATAAAACGACGTTTTCTAAAATTGAAACCTAGCTAGATCGATTTATCGCCCCCAAAACCCCCTGCATACGAAATTTCATGAAAATCGTTGGAGCCGTTTCCGAGATCCTGATTACACATATATATATATATATATATATATATATACAAGAATTGCTCGTTTAAAGGTATTAGAAATATATATTTTTAAGTTAGCTACGTAGTTACTCCATAAAACAAATCTTAGCCATAGTCAAAGTCAAGTCATGCACTAGTTAAGTGGTAGAATCTTACTAGAAGTTCTGTTAAAGTTTTGAAACGAGACCGATAATCGCGTTTTTCAACTTTGTATGATTTGCCTACACTCATGCACGTTCACGAACTTTTACGAACGGTTAATAAATAATCCACCATTAAAACACATTAACACCCGATAAATCACACATTTTGTAAAATAATACAAAATCGACAATGCCGTTTTTAAAATTTCGCGATTTTTTAAAACTGTTGATTCGTATATTTTACTAGCCGTGCCCCGCGGCTACGCCCGCCATTATCAAATTACAAAGTAGTATATGTGTTAATCCAAAGTATAAGATATGTACATTCCAAATATCATGCAAATCCGTTCAGCCGTTACAACGTGAAGAGGGAAAAAACTTACATACTTACATAAAAATTTCGGATTTATAATATAAAGTAGGATTAGTAAAAACTCTGTACACAGTTTGTAAGAAAGTAAAATATATGTTTTTCAATTTCTATTTGTTTTATCTAGGCTAGCACGCATCATGCTACCAATATATATCCCTACCTATGAGAACTTTCACAAAAATTAAATTATCAAAGCCATTTCACGCAGTCGGCTCTAACCCTAGACACCTAACCTTCGTCGAATCGACGATTACACTTCTAAAATATCGCTATACTTATTCGGCGCGTGCACCATTCATCGCGAAGTTGGTCGTCAACTCAGTGTTAGCCGAGCTCTTTCGGAAGGTAATCGGGCCTGGCGGGTAAGTACTGTATTTTTGAATATATTGCGAAAATAGTCGTCGTTTAGACGAATGGCTAAAGTTTGTGTATTTTTAGTCTTTTGCCGTCGCGTATAATTTTTCAGTTTTCACCATAGTTTTTAGAGGATTTGTCTGATGCTGATATTACGATAAATTGTTATACTGTTATAGTTCATATTCGGTAAAGGAGAAAAATCTATTTTTGTTGCTTTTTTTTTTATTTATTTTTTCCAAGCTTTCTCCTATGATCTAAATAAACTAGTGTCCTGCTAAATAATGTATAAAATAAATATTTTCGTATCAAAATAGATATTTATTATTTTATTTACTTAAACAATACTTGATTCACGTATATACGTATTCAACGGAATGAAAATATGTATTAATAGATTAATTTCCTATACACCCTAAAAATTGCTCGTCAATTCGACGAATGGTTAGGTTTAAAGTTATAAGGGCTAATATAATATCGCTATGCAATAACGTAAATTGAATGCGCATATTCCTGCATTCCGCATAGACCATTAGTAATGATATTTGTGGTATGTGCAGGTGATATCTACCCATTTTGTTATAAACTTTTACGCGGCGTACAATGTATTGAATATTCAGTATAATAATGCTTTTAGGATATTGTTGGGGTTGCCACGTTTTTTGTAGCGGGTTCGCTTTGTGCTGAGGCGCGAGTGGATGATTTCCCCGCCATCATGAGAAAAAGCGCACCTATTTCATGATGGCGGGGAAATCATCCACTATTTAGGGCGTGTACGTGACAGTCCGAACAGTATTCTCAGCATTTTATCTGAGCGGTGGGTAGTGGGACTCGCCGATGTTAAAAATGGATGCAGCTGCACGCCAGAGGCATTACATTTAATTTAATTTTCATATTATACATTTAATTTAATTGTTTTTTTTTATAAGGATTAATAATCTGAAATAAATAAATTGAATTGAATTATACAGTTTAAGGAAAACTTCTGTCCGCTTCATCTTAATAAGAAGACCAGTAATCTCATCACGAAGAGGCACTTTTGAAAGTTAATTAGGTACTCTTGTGTCAAAAAAACTTCATTGGTAAGTAAATCACGTTCGACTTTTTTTATGATTATTGAGTGACGAAACGAACAGGTAAGTAAGCAACTTGTCGAAGTAATGAATTGTCGAAATTTAGTATGACACCCACTCGCCTGATGGTAAGCATTATGCTTGTTCATTGGAGTTTAGTGCTATTCATTAAACTTAGTGTGGGGCTGTGTGATGAAAGCGTTTATTTATTGATCGAGCGAAGCGAGATCTCTTAGTTGACTTGGGTCTTTCAGCACTTTGTCCGTCCGTCCGTCCTTCTGTCAAAGGCATCTAGCGTCTAAACCATAAAAGCGAATGACTTCAAATTTTCATAGAATATATAAAATTACGGCCCAAAGGAAAATAACGATGTGGTAGGCCACCAAAGTCACTGTTTTTATAACTATTTTCTCCCGGGGTCTATCTCTAAAACGGCTTCACACTGAACGCTGAAACTTCGTATAATATCCGCTACATCCTGCACTTGAACAACAAATACAGAAATCAAACAATTAGTGAATAAAAAAATAGTTATAAGCAAGTAACCTCAAAAGTTTTTTTTTTTGAGGCAAAATGTAGGCCCGAGATCTCAGTTCGGCGCGAACGACTAGTATAGTCGACCGTGACACACACCATTAGGCGAGTGCCTTGCTTATCTGCTTTCTTACTGGTCGGTATATAAAAGCCTTCCCACAATATCTAACAACCTCGCTCTCAGCTGAACATACAACCCCAACAAACCTACTTACAAAATCAAATAAATCAGACTCCACACGCTGACGGCCACTCATGTCGGCAATCGTCCAATGCAATTTATCGAACAACGTGTGAAGAAAAAAAACACTCGCTGGAAATCCAATTTCCCGAGCTTTGTCTGTCTCGCTCGCACTTACAAGTAAAAAAGAGAAATACCTATTGTTCTGTCTGTTGATGGCATCAAGATATGAGATAAACTCATTAGTTTGTAAAGTTAACGGTTCGAAATATAAATAAATGATTGAAAACTAATTACGCCCTTTTTGAGCCACAATCTCATAATCTGAATAATATTAAAACGCTTTCACACTTACAGCCCCACACTACGTTCGATAACTGATATCGTAGTTATATGGCTGTTATTTTGCGAATCTGGCAGTAGAATCATTTACTATCAGGAGTTCCTTTTTGGGGCCCATGTGAATAAGCGATTTTGATTTTGTAGGTGCCAGAAACATTCACAATACATTCAAAACTAACACAAATTTATCGACGTAAGGTAGCTAGTCGGTGTTCTATCGCTTGCATTTCGGAGAGTGTGCACTCGAATTACACCAGTTGATTCTCCCTTGGCCTTTCTATAATCGGACCACAAAACGAACAAACCAACGTCATCCATATATGGTTGACATATCTCATAACCGCTCGAAGCGTTTTGCTTCAACATTTGTTATCCGTACGGCGCATCCTTGTTCCCCGAACAGTATAATCTGGGAGTCTTCAAGTCTAGAGTGAATAGATATTTCTAGGTAAGCATGCTTCATCTTCGGCCGCATCGTCACTTTCCATCAGGTGAGATAGCGGCCAAATGCTTACCTATCTGTCATAAAAAAAATACTTGTTTTTTGGCAATCGAACCCGATACTTGATGCTGAAAAGCCTGACTAAGGCAACAGGCAGTTTATAAAAATATCCATCCAGGAGGTGCGTGCAACAAGTGCTTCAAATCACCTGTTTATAGTAAAAAGAACTAAGCCTAACAGCACTGGAAGTTTCTAATCAATAAACTTTACGGAACTGAAAACATTATCCTCCCTGAAAACACAGTCCCCAGTTAGATTAAAACCTTCAGTTTTACAGCTACAACACCTTTCGCTTTTGAAGGTCGTAGCGCACCCGGCTTGGAATTTAAATTTATTGACACGTTCTAAATTCAATGGGACATGCTATACAAAGCTGAGGAGCGTGCCCCGGACGCTGTGAAGGTAAAATGTATGGCGCGTAAGGGACCTTGATATACAAAGTGCTCGAGGCGCGCGCCGTCGCTCGGCCGCGCGCCTCGGGCGCCGCCGCCGCTGCCGTTTTGTATACAGGGCGGCCTGTACGCGGGCCTGGGCCTTGGGCGATTTGTATGTCATAATATCCCTTAGTGTTGACAATATAGCAAACATCACAAATGCATAGTTTGAGCTAAACCGAACACATAAGTGTGTTCAGCCATAGTGGAAATATATAAGTAAGTTATCTTCATAGAGTGGTACCAAACGCGGCTTGTATGTGTGCACGGCCGTACGCACGTGCCTCAGCACGATGGATCAGCGCCGCGTTTTCAGTTCATACTATTTTACTAGTCGTTAGCTACGAACTGAGATCTCACATCTGCATTTTGACATTTATCATAGGTATATAGACAAAAAAATTTTTTTTTTTTTTAGTACTTTGCTGTACATAGTTTTAGTTTAGTTTTAGGAAATATAGGCAATTGGCCCGTAGATTTAGAAAGATAAAAAAAATAAATTGATATTGAAATATAATTATAGAATCATCATCATCATACTCAGCCTATCTCAGTCCACTGTTGGACATAGGCCTCTCCCAAGGTGCGCCACTGAGCCCGATCTTCGGCTCTTCTTCTCCAGTCGTTACCAGCAGCCCTACGTATATCGTCGCTCCACCTAGTCACAGGACGTCCTCTGCGACGCTTACCGATTCGTGGTCTCCACTCCAGAACTCGTCTACTCCAACGGTTGTCAGTTCTGCGGCATATGTGACCAGCCCACTGCCACTTCAGCTTGCTAATTCTTTGAGCTATGTCGATGACTTTCGTTCTCTGGCGAATTACTTCGTTCCGGATTCGATCCCTTAGAGATACACCGATCATAGCTCTTTCCATAGCTCGCTGAGCGACTTTGAATTGGTGGACTAGTCCTGCCGTTAGTGTCCACGTTTCGGCTCCGTATGTCATAACTGGTAGGACGCACTGATTAAAGACTTTTGTCTTAAGACTTTGCGGTATTGGCGACGAGAAGACTCGACGAAGTTTTCCAAAAGCTGCCCAGCCCAGCTGTATTCTTCTTTTGGCCTCTTTCTCAAAGTTGTTCTTACCTAGTTGGAGCGTCTGCCCTAGGTACACATATTCTTGAACAACTTCGAGAGCATTGGCATCAACAGCAATCAGTCCCGGATCCACGTGCTCGTTTATCATGACCTTGGTTTTATCCAAGTTCATCCGGAGACCAATGCGTTGAGAAGAATCAGCTAGGCCATTCAGCATCTCCTGAAGTTCCTGCAACGACTCAGCCATAATGACGATGTCGTCTGCAAATCGCAAGTGAGAGATGTATTGGCCGTTTATATTAATGCCGCGTCCTTTCCAATCCAGTGTCTTAAACATATCTTCCAGAGCGTTTGAGAACAATTTCGGAGATATAGAATATGTAATTACAATAGTGTTCATTTAAAAAATGTATGTTAAAAATTTAATAAATAATTTGATAGTAAATTTGCTGTTACCATGTTTGTGTTGGATACCCGTAAGGCGTAAACTGTATTCATCTAATGCATTTCCATCTTGCAATGTTATCATGACAGTTTCCCAATAAATAATTATTTTATTCTATTCTATGCTTTTGACCTAATACAGAAAACCTTTTAAGGTAACTTATTTTTTAAATATTTTTTTTAATAATAATTATTTCATTTTTTTATTTGTTGTTCAATTACCAGGCTATAATAGATATTATCTGTAAAATTTAAATTATTTTTGAAGCCGTTTTTGAGATACACCTGAGACAAAATATGTCTAAAAACAGTGACTTTGGGGGATTTCCATTTGGTTATTTTTCACCATAGAATTTTATTCAAACGGTTTCGTACCTTGCCAAGTTCTTTTTAACGATAACCCACGCAGTTAGAAAAAACGTTAAAATCAAGATCTGATTAGTAGTTCTTGAAATATCGTCAATAATGCCTATTTTGTGGACTACTTTAACAATGTTCTCGTTTAACCGACTTCAAAAGTTACCTCATAACTTCTTTCGTTGTGAGCCATTTTTGATGATTATTTTTTTAGTTAAAATCTGGTGCTTTTCATGTGGTCCCATTAAAATTTGATCAAGATCTGATCTCTAGTTTTTGAGTTATAGTCATTCGTATTTAATACATTAAATCTGATCAAGGTTCCGAAGATAAAGCGGTGAAGTCGGTTTTTTAAGCTTTGCTTGCGTTTAATTATCTAAAGAAATATTTAGAAACATTTAAAGACAAATTTTGTAAGTGCTGTAAACATTTTGTCTCAGTGAATTTTAAACCTCAATAAAACCAGATAAGAGTTAGAAAATGCAAATTTTATACAATTATGCCGCGTCAGGCGCAACCCTAAAGTACGGCTTTACGCCTTAATCAACTTGTTGTTTTAATCAGAGTGCACCTTTCCACGAAATTAATTTGAACATTTTAGGTTTGTGAAACAAAATCAAAGCTATTATTTGAATAATTTAAATGCAAGCAAAGCTTTAAAAAACCCGACTTCACCGCTTTACTTCGGAATCCTTGATCAGATTTGAGGAGAACTCAAAAACTTCTGATCAGATCTTGATCAAATTTAAATGGGGCGCCAAGGGAAGCACCAGCTTCCAAAACAACGGGTTGGACTCCGGGAGTGCCGGCAGAAGTGAAAACGCGAACATTAACGTTGTGCATTTTTGAAATAACAATACCATCGTCACCATAGAAACGCGGTAGAAAGAGAGGAAGTAATTAACTCTCCCTTCGTCTTAGGAATTTTCGATCAGGTCACGTATCCTGACGCGAGTTTAACATTTTTTACCCATCCCAAAAAAGTGCAAAACGCCGCTAAAGAAGTTTTCACTTCAAAAAATAATCGAAATCGGTTCACATAGAAAGAAGTTAAGAGGTAACAAAAAAAAAGTCAAATTGAGTGCTTCCTCCTTTTTTGTGAAGTCGGTTAAAAACTACAGACCAAATATAATTTTATGAATGGGTTTAAACTAAACAAAAAGGTTATAGCAGAACTAATTTGGATAAAATGTGGTATCTTACACAAACTAACGCATTCAAATCATGTATTTTTAAACTGCAGATGGAAAAAAAATGCTTTATGCAATCTACTCTACGTGGAGGTGTGTACATTGATTGACACTCACAACCCCAAGTTGAATGGTGAAGACTTACAATAGTGCCGGAAACATTAACACACAAAATCACACCGGAACTAGAAGGAATAGGAAAGTTGTACTGATAACGATAATCGAACCCAGGACATGCGGCGTAAAAGGCAAAGACTTATATCCACAGCACCAACTGATTTGTTTCGATTCGATTCATAAAGTTTGGTTACAGTCTATACCGCAAAGACTTTATACACTTTGAGTTATTTATTTATTATTTACTTTAATTAAAACAGTACATGCTTACACCAATTACAATAATTAAAGGATTGTTATTTCATAATTCATACATAAAAATTCAGATACCTAATGTTAATTATTCACAATAAAAATCAAAAAATAAAATAAAATATGTCAAATATGCACAGAATTTAAAAAAGAAATACCAATCATAATATAATTAATTAATTTCAGCTATGTAGAGGAAACCTCAACTTCAGCATTGTATAAAATGTATTAACGGAATTATAGTTATATATTATAGCTATGCCCCGCGGTTTTGTCTGAGTATTATAAAAGTCAAATCGTAGTACGGCCTATATATACAATCAGTAACAGAAAGGTGTAGCAATAGATTAATTGGTGGTGTGTATGTGTATCGTGCCAGGAAACTTCTGCCAGAGAATGAAAGTCAAATTTAAATTAATCATTACTCAATATATTAATGTTTCTGCTGCGAATTTAGAAGTTCCTTTTCTAACAGGCACTTTTAAACAAGTCAGGAGTGTACTCCAGACTTGTAGCCAGATGCGTGGCTTGAGTATTGCTTTCTTTTTGTAACAGATTGTATAAATATATGTTATAATATAGGTTGTCTGGTAGAAATTGCTGAAAGCGATAAGACCGCCCATTGTACTGCCTTATAATATTAATTTCGTAGTTTTAAGTTTGTATCTTTTTGTTTTTTGGTGTACAATAAAGAATTTTGTATTGTATTGTATTGTAATATATACATTTTATAAATCTAAATTTATAAAAACCAATTGCCGAATATATTATGAAAGACCGGACGTTCCGAATACGTTATGAAAGACCGGACTTTTTTTAAATGTTTTTTTGTTCCGCCTTTAATCCTCCTGCATAAACTGGCATTTTTAAAAAAAAAAAATTTTTTTGCTTGTAAAAGTAGTTATTACATAATTTTCTTAAGTTATTTAACTTATGTACTAATAAAATAAATAATAATTAATTTGTAATATTTTGCGTTTTTTTTTTCCGCTTCCATTTTTTTGCCATTTCAATCATGTATGTAAGTAAATTTATTTATGTATAATATTAGTTAACACATCCTGAATTACACCCTTATAATGTCTTATTTAAATTCGGAATTACTTTTAAGAAAGAATGGAGCTAAGAACTGCTCGATTTGGCGGATCTTTGTTGTGTTCGTAATTTTCAGGATGAGGTTTGTATGCGGGTAATAACAGTGTGGGGTGCAATAGTTTGCAATGAACTACCTATCTAAAATATATTCACAATTAAATCAGTAGGTATGTATAGTCCGCTCTGAACCCAAACCAAGGCTAATCAATTATTATTCAGAGTCATGAATGAAAATGGCAATGAACTTTGCAACCTCTAGGACGGTGTGTAAACAATTAAAATAGATTAGTCTGGGTGAAAAGGTCTTGTTGTGAAAGATTCACATCCTACTAATATTATAAATCCGAAAGTTTGTGTGTAAGTATGTTTGTTCCCTCTTCACGCTTTAACGGCTGAACGGATTTGGATGAAATTTGGAATGTACATAGATTATACCTAGGATTAACACATAGGCTACTTTTTAACAAGATAATAGCGGGCGAAGCCGCGGGGCACGGCTAGTCATCTATATACAAATATCCTACTAATATTATAAATCCGAAAGTTTGTGTGTAAGTGTGTAAGTATGTTTGTTCCCTCTTCACGCTTTAAAGGCTGAACGGATTTGGATGAAATTTGGAATGTACATAGATTATACCTAGGATTAAATATATAGGCTACTTTTTAACAAGATAATAGCGGGCGAAGCCGCGGGGCACGGCTAGTCATCTATATACAAATATAGATACATTTATAAGTAGAGTTAAAAAAAACATGATTGCTATAGAGATTTGCACTGGACAAACAAACAAACAAATGCATTAACACTCACAGCCCCACACTAAGTTCAAAGACTTGTATCGTGGGTGCCGGAAACATTCACAATTACACCCAGAACCAGAACCAAAAATATCTCTTGGGAACACTAGATACTCAAATACTCAAATACTCATTTATTCATAAACATTTGTTTACAAGTCATATTATAAGGTCTAAAATGAGATTTTATTAAAAATACAATTATAAAATGAAAAATGTCACATTGAAAAATTACGTAATAAAAATTAAAAGATGATAATAATAATAATAATTTTCATAAAGAACATATAATGAGGTATCTATCAAATATCATAAAACGAAAGTTTGTTTGTTATTTATTGACGCTCAAACAGCTGGACCAATTTCAATGAAATTTGGTATGGTAGGTAGCTGACACCCTGGATTAACACAAAGGCTACTTTATATTATTATTAAAACTATCGTGAGTCGTATTCATGTTGATTTAGACCAAAACAGTGTCAGTGATAATGCACGCGGACCACAGTCTGACCGGCTGCCTTCCCCGCCCGCGCCCCCGCCGCCGCCACCTCTATCGCAGCGGGCATTACGCGCGTTGGAACGCAGTACGCGCCAGGCTCTCGTTGCCGCTACAGCGCATGCTCCCGAGGATGAGCGTCTATAGCGCTCGAACACCGGTCGAGTTTCTCGATTAAATAAAGAATAACGTGAGTACAACCGGAACTAAATCAACAAAGGCTACTTTTTATTCCGAAATTCACGGGTCGGACCGGGACGTACGCGGACAAAACCGTGAGGCGCAGCTAGTAACTAAAACATAAGAATCACGGGTAGCTTTAGAATACTTCTTAAAGATTTATTTTATTTTATTTCTGACCGCCAAAATAACATAAATAATGCCAATAGCAAAATTTATCAATCAAGCACATCCCAGCTTCGTCCGCGTCAATCAAAATTAAATATAGCCTTAATAGGACATTATTAGGATTAAACCTTGGCATAGGCATTCAAAATTTCATTAACATTGGGATATTTACACACACTAACACAAACTTTCGCATTTATAATATTAGTCTGATAAACACGAAGAAATATTTATGAAGCTTCGAACCTAATCTCAGTGGAGTTGACTTTGATTTATTATTAAATTTGTTTGTTTATTCCACCATCTGCTCCACTTCATCACTGCGGATCTATTTTGGAGGCGCTTAAAATAGGATAAATCTAAATAGTATATTTTGATACCTTTTGTGTATACAATACAATACAATACAAAACTCTTTATTATATAACCAGTTTACAAAGTGTACAACTATACAATTCTTAGAAATTATAGTGTATGTTAGCATGAACGTCGTTTGATAGTCGCCGGAAGTATGAAAACATATTTAAAATAAAATATATTTTATATCTTGAGCAATAACTCAGACTAAAAGATATTATAACTCTTAATTCTCTCATATTTCTAATTAAAAGTTTACTTAATTATAACTATGTATACCAACTTCACCGCTTTATCATCGGAATATTGATCAGATTTAGTGTATAAACACGCATTATTAACCATAACTTAAAAACTAGAAATCAGATCTTGATCAAATTCAATGGGACTACATACTAAAAAGCACCAGCTTTCAAATAAAAAAAAACATCAAAATCGGCTCACAACGAAAGAAGTTATGAGGTAAGTTTTGAAGTCGGGTAGACAATGTTCTCGGTGTCAAAGTACGCATTATTCGTCACGGAATAGGCATTATTGACGATATTTCAAGAACTACTGATCAGATCTTGATCAAATTTAAATGGGACCAATTAGAAAGCAACATCTTCGTTTATCCTCATATCTTCAATTCGAAGATATGAGGTAATACACATTAAAAAAAAACTTTCGACTTGAGTACCTCCTCCTTTTTTGGGAAGTCGGTAAAAAAAGTATCCAAATACATCGAAATAAAATTCATACAGCGCAGCGTGAAGAGAAAATCAATATACGAAATTTAAACTTCCTCAGTAGTAATTTAGCTATATTTAGAGTATTATTACCTTATATATTTTAAACTCTTCTTCATCTTCGGAACCCTTGATCAGATAATATATTATATACGCATTATTGAAGATAACTCAAGAACTACTGATCAGATCTTGATTATAAATGGGACCACAATAAAAGCACCAGCTTCCAAATAAAAAAAAATATTATCAAAATCGGTTCACATAGAAAACAAATCTGAGGTAACACATAAAAAACAAATAAAAAGACATTCGAATTGAGAACTTCCTCCTTTCTTTGAAGTCGGTTAAAAGTCTAACCCATATTTATGCTAATTTATAAATTGTGTGCGTAATTCAGAACGTTCAGGACAGAAATATGTTTTCCCCAATGATGATGATTTATTTCCAAAATAAATAAAGTCATTGGTTTTCCATACAAAAATACATTTTCTGCCCAAAAGTTAAGATTATCTGAGAAACTTCGCCATTAAATTCCGCAATATATATGGTTCGACGAAATCAAATATTGACGCAAAAGTTGATTAAGAGTTTCGGTAACACTAAGATTTGCTCTGGATCTATTTATTTGTATACATTTCCTCAGTTTTGATTCAATGTAAGATGTTTAGATTTGAAATAGGATCTTAATTAAATGTTTGAATTCAATAAACCCAAACTTTTAGAACCGAAAGCTGACTGGAAAAAGCGCCGCGGCATTTTAAGGATTTATTTCACGGATTTTGCTGCTAAATACAAACTTGTCTAGTATCTCCATGATTTGATAACAACAGAAAAAAAGAGAGAATTCAAATTCAAAATATATTCAATTGTCAGAGTAAGGTAATAAATAGTTATATAGGTACATGGTAATGTGTCCACATACCTACACTGGAACGGTGTCCCGTCTACACACATTTAAAAGTATGAATCAAAAGACTTTTGGATCAAAATGTAGTTCAATAATAAGCCAAATCCTACTAATATTATAAATCGGAAAGTTTGTGTGTTAGTGTGTAAGTATGTTTGTTCCCGCTTCACACTTTAACGACTGAACGGATTTGGATGAACTTTGGAATGTACATAGCTTATACCTAGGATTAACACATAGGCTAATTTTTAACTTGATAATAGCGGGCGAAGCCGCGGGGCACGGCTGGTGATGTAATAAATGCGTTGCCTAATAGCCTGCTCAGGATAGCGAGTACCACTACTATCTTAATTTTTAATATGTGATGACAGTAGAGAATTGTAGCACGCTCTAGAATAGCAATTGGCTAGCAAGAGCCGGAACCCCTTTTTAGTGATTGTCGGCCATTTTGCTACTGACACAAACGGCAGCATTATAGACCAGCGTTAAAACGCAGACATCACTTCGGAAGTACCTCATTTATTAAAAACTTAGATGATACATTATTTTAATGATTTCAAGTGCTTTTTCTCTCTCTCCGTCTTGTACTATTTGGGGCTGCTGTTATTTTGATCTCGTCTTTCTATCGTGTCAGTGGTTTATCTTGGCATCTTTAGCCTTGCGGACCTCACCATATGATAAATAATATGGATGTTAAATACGCCAGTTATAAGAATAATAACAATAACAAAAGCTACTGTCCTTGAGCTATGCACAAAAATTTAATTGAAAAGTTGTAGGCAGGTCACGTTACAAACCAGATAAAGACCGGAAAATTGATCATGGATTACGACTTACAAATAATTTAACGCAAGCAAAGCTTAAAAATACCAACTTCACCGCTTTATCATCGGAACCTTGATCAGATTTAATGTATTAAACACGCATTATTGACTATAACTAAAAAACTATTGATTAGATCTTGATCAAATTTCAATGAGACCACAAGGAAAGCACCAGCTCTCAAATAAAAAAAGAATCACTAAAATCGGCTCACAACGAAAGAAGTTATGAGATAACTTTTGAAGTCGGGTAAACGAGAACATCCTCAAAGTACGCATTATTCGTCACAAAATAGGCATTATTGACGATATTTCAAGAACTACTGATCAGATCTTGATCAAATTTCAATGGGACCAATAAGAAAGCAAAATCTTTCAAACTAAAAAAAAAAATTTCGAAATCGGCTCACGTGGAGAGTAGTTATGAGGTAACACACATTAAAAAAAAATACAGTCGACTTGAGTACCTCCTCCGTTTTTGGAAAGTCGGTAAAAAAATAAAAACAGAGACAAAATTTCGTGTTTTCTGTCTCTTATTTATCTAAACAACTGTTCCTGTCATAATTAAAAATGTTTCTCAACTTTTTTCAAGAGATATAAAAAACGCGACGATAAAAACGTTCGTCTAGCACCCAGTCATGTTAAATTATAATTTCGGTCATGCTCTAAGCAGAGCTTACGAGGGCATGCTTTCAGTTTTATCTGGGCTTAACGTACATTATGACTTGGTCATAGATTTTTCAAGACGCTTGAAGTGTGACAAGCAAGTTTTAGGGTTTGAACTATGAAAGCTTTTAAACATGAAATAAGTTTTAAGTGTAAATTTGGAAGAAAATCAAATGGATTATCTGGATAAAAATATAGAATTGTCGAGAGTTTTTAGAAATTTCATTTTTATATTTATTTTTGGTAGCTAAGGGGAAACCTATATGTTACGACTATAGTTGTTGAAATGATGACTTAGATGTTGAATGCTCTGTGTCTGAACAACTATGTTTAGAACTTACTGTAGTACCGTGAGCCTGAGAAGTATATAAGATAATATAATCAATCGCTAGGCTATCGTGTATGTGTAATCGATCGTGTATTGAGTACTGCGGCCATCTCTGGGATGGATCTGCTATGTACCAGCTCGAAGGTCTCGAGTCTATTGACCGACGAGCAAAAAGACTCATAATAAGCTAGTTAAGTCCAGATTGCAGAGCCTCGGTCACAGACGTATGGTCGCAAGTCCATCGGTATTCTATCGATTGCATTTTGGAGAGTGTGCGCAGGAATTACAGGAGTTAATTTCACCATTTTACCATCTAACAACCAGACAAACTGTCAAACGTCATCCATTTATGGTTGACATTCCTGCAGTTTGCTCGAAGCGTTTTGCTGTTACGTTCATCATCCGTACAGCGAAGGAGTGGAATTCATTGTTCCCTGAGGGGTATAATCTGGGAGTTTTCAAGACAAGAGTGAATAAGTACCTTCTAGGCAAGCATTCTACATCTTCGGCCGCATCATCACTTTCCATGAGGTGAGAATGTGGCCGAATGTTTGTCAATAGGGCATAAAAAAAGTTTAGGTTAAACTAATATGAATTATAGATTGAATAGAACACATCATTATTTATTTCGGAAAATATAGCATTCACAAGAAAATTGTAGAACTAAATATTCAACGCGTTAAACAAGAATCTGGGTCTGACAGCTTTCTGGTATTCTACAAATAATTCTAGATGTGAGATGTCTATATTCGTCATAGTTTTATCACTAGGTCCATATTGGTCATAGTTTTGCTTTCTGAAGGGCGTATCTATCTCAATATTTCTCTCATTTTCATTTTTCATGATCTCCCAATCTGATTTGAAATGAGCCATCTAAATTTGGTCGTGATATATTATTCTCAATATTTTAGGCTGCTTTTGGTCCATGAATTTGAGAGAAATGTTTAAGCATCAATCAGAAATAAAATGAGATGTGACATGATAAATGACAGCAGGGATAAGATAAAAGAGGGTCGGCTGACCATCGCCAGATTTTGGGCCATTTATCTTTTTATGAGCACAATAAAATGTTAAGAGGGTAACCATAACTTCTATAGATTACTAGCTGCGCCCCGCGGTTTCACCCGCGTTGATAATGATGAAAAGTGATGATGATGATGATGATGAAAAATAGATGTTGGCCGATTCTCATAGATACCGGATAAGCACAAAAAATTTCATCAAAATCGGTCAAGCCGTTTCGGAGGAGTATGGCAACGAAAACTGTGACACGAGAATTTTATATATTAGATTTTTTGAAAGGTCAATTACTTCTTTTTAATCTGGGATAAGCAAATATTTGACCACTTACATTTGACGCACGATCTGATGGAATAGGTACGCCTAGAAATTATTTTGGGTTCTGATTTAGAATAATATGCAATGAAATTGAAAAGTAATAAAATTCTTCATGACAAGAATGGGTCGATAAGCAGGTGGCTGGCAGGCTTCGGCCGCATAATCACTTTCCATCAGGTAAGTGAAAATGCTTGCCTTTCTATCACAAAATAAATTATAAGTACCTAAATATTCAAATGTATTTTAGGTAAAAGTGCAAAGTTGTGGATGAGCTATTTGCTACCTGTCTGTAGAAAATTCTAGGCCTATTATATTACCACCCTCGACCACATTATCACTAACCGTCAGGTGAGATATTAATCAAACGCTAGCTTACCAGAGTTAAAAAAATAACAGGATCTCGGTTAGTCTTATGGCGTTGGGCGGTGTTCTGAAGAACTCAATAAAACATAATTTAAACGCAAGCTAACTTGTTACAAAAACCGACTTCACCGCTTCATATTTGGAACTCTTGATAAATTAAGATATATCAAAAACTACCAGTAAAATGTTGATCAAATTTAAATGGGACCACAAGGGAAGCACCAAAAAAGAAAATCGGTTCTCCAAGAAAAATGTTCTAACGTAACACATAAAAAAATACAGTCGAATTGAGAACTTCCTCCTTTTTTAAAGTCGGTTAAAAATAAATACATATGTACAAAACTTCGGCACCAAAGTACGTATATAATGTGAATAAAATGTTAAAGCTGTACAAAAAACGCCGATTTTAATTTATATAACAGTGATTGGATAGCGTAGAGTTTTTGCCTTTTTATGCCGAAACGAAACGTTCTGTGTAAACAACAGTAAAAAAGGTCAACTGGCTTGTGAAATTACATTCAATTGTGATAACTTTGAACCAACATTGAAATTGAACGATTTCAGGCCATCCTCCAAGGCTCTTCAAAGTTAGTCCTTTCCAAGAGCATCTCTCTCAGAATGATCTTGTCATTAAAAGGCATTACAGCTGGATGGTATTAAATCAGGAAAGCTAGACGCTTTTTTACCATATAAATGGGTCTGTTCGCCGCTTGCCCTTTCTGATTTTGTCTATTATACTATCTTTTCATAGAAGAACTGCCCACTGGCTAAGACGGGTGCGCGTTCGCCTTTTAAAAGCGTGTATCGGGTTTGATTCCCGGCGGGTACACAAATTTTTTCCACTGTGAATGTTTCCTGCACCCACGACACAAGCTATCGAACTGATTGCGTAGCTGTTGGAGAGTGTTATATTTTTATATTTTCATATAAACGTTTTCACACTAGAATATCGTTGTTACTATACCTCCGCAACGCTGTTCCTGCTGCATTTTAACGATCTCCTGAAACCCGGTGTATTAGAGTATGCAGATGACAGCAAGGTTGTAGAGAGTTACGTTTCCAACGGACGGGCTAGTGAAGCTCAAATCCAGTCCCAAAGGGAGGCAATGGTTGAGAGTCTAAACTTAAAGGCAGCCGCTTAACGGAGTCAATTTGAACAGACTTCAACTATCAGTAACTGACCATCTCAAGTTACTCGGTATGACTGAACTTCAAAGCTCAAATCAGCTGTAAAAAAGCTGAAAATCATTGCAAAGATGAGACGATACTTCACATCGGGACAGTTGCTCAATTTGTATCAAGCACAAGTCCGTTCATATAAGGAGTACTGTTCTCATCTTTGGGACGGTTCAGCTAAGTACCAGTTTGAAGTTCTTGACACCATTGAATGAAGAGACAGGGACTCATTGCAGCTGACTAATTTAAATCTCCAGAGCTTTGGTCATCGTCACATGGTGGCTAATCTCTCGGTTTTGTTTGGATACATTTCGGAGAGTGTATCAAGGAACTGCACGATCTAGTTCTCCCATCCCCGTTCTATCATCGGACAAGCAAACAAACTGCTAAGCGACACCGCTATATGGTAGACATTCCACAAATGCACACAAAGATTTTTGCTTCCACATCAATTGTGCTAACCGCAAAGGAATGGAACTCCTTGCCTTAGTCGGTGTTTTCTGATGGGTACAATATGGGAGTTTTCAAGTCGCGAGTGAATAGGTATCTTCTAGGTAAGCTTGCTCCATTGGCGACCACATCGTCGCTTACCATCAGGTGAGATGGTGGTCAAAAGTTTGCCTAATTTGAATAAAAAGAAATTAACTGGCCGCTGACTAAGTTGGGTGCGCGTTAACCTTACAGCGGTTATCGGGTTCGGCGGAAACACAATTTTTCTTCCCAAGGGAAATTCGTTGTTAGTCAAAATAATATTAATTTGGAAACCAAAGCGTAAAAAAATTCTCATAACACTGGTAAAAAAGTAAATAGAACTTACTTACCAATATAAGTGCAAACAGTGGCAGCGGCGCGTGGTTCTCTGCCAGCAGCATACTAGCTCCCAAACAAAGCGTTGCCAACAGACTCCCTGCTAGCGCCAGCGCCTCCCATTCCGCTGCTGCTGGCAGCAATGCCAGCCCCAGCACTATCGACAGCACAAACGAGATGACGGAGAGGGATGCGATGGATTTCACTTGTGTGGACAGATCCTGGAACAAAGAAATCGGTGCTATTTACCCGACCCCGTGATGCTAATGAGGATAATGTGTATCAGCTTATGTATGTTCCTTTGTGGCGTTCTAGTGACCAAACGCGAGGGTCAATTTTGATTATTGTAACGAAAATCGATTTGTCTTAACCTTACAAGTGACACTAAAGAAATGATAGTAACCAAAATTAAATATGGCGACAATGAGACACCGTATAGTGAAAAAAAAACGAACTGTGGTAAATGAAGTATCATTGAATAGAAAATTAATTGAATCTGGGCGTTACTTCTCGAATTTTGGGTTATCATGAATAGATATAATTTTTTTACTATTTATCATTTCGAATGACTATTTAAGATCTATAACATTTAAAGTTGGTTAGCTACCATTCTCACTTAAATTTATAAATAACCGGATGATTTTATTTTTGGTAGAATGTGTTTGAATTTGTAGCCTCAGAAAGCTCCATCTAGTGTCGAGTAGAAACAGTTTTTTACATCGGTCATGGCGTAATAGATGGCGCTGATAGTTTCTTAAACTCGGTTTTTCAAATGCAGTTTAAGAACCGAGCATTACTCGGACCTGGAGCGTTGATAAATCGATTCCTTGGGCCGAAAAAACCCTAATCTGCAACTTTCATGAAAATCGTTGGAGCCGTTTCCGAGATCCAGTCTTTGTTTCCCGAATCTGGGTATCTTCAAGTCTAGAGTAAATAGGTATCTTCTAGGCAAGCATGTCACCGTCATCTTCGGCCGCATCTTCACTTTCCATCAGGTGAGATAGTGGTCAAATGCTTGTCTATCAAATATTTAAAAAAAAACTTAAAATAGTTTAAAAATATTAATAGTTCACTTTTTACACAATCGGGTTTTTCCTTTCATTTTACTCATATTAACTTGTGATACTGTTGTCTTATGTAACGTTTTGATTTCTTTCATACTAAGAACACCGTCCGGTGATAAAGCAAAGTCGTAGTTTATTTATTACCAAAAACCCCGTAGTAACATTGAATAAGTAAATTTTACATAGAGATTCAATCTCAATCATCATTAGTTGGTGACAACTTCCGGCTCCGCCCAAACTCTACATACTCACACATAATTAATTGATTACTAGCCATGATGTAGAGCTCTTAAACCGGACCTTGAAGTTTTATAGGGTGCCCAACGACATAGTAATTAGAATGATCTAATCAAATAAGCCCGAATCGAAGTGTGGTTAAATATAACTTAGCAATGAAAGCAATGGAAGAGGTCGCTTTCAACGATAAGACTGCTGATAGTACACGGATATTAATCCAAGTTTTTTTTTAGCCGTGTGTTATTTTTTTATAATTTTTTTTATTTGTGACAGGCTAGTGTTTGACCACTATCTCACCTGATGGTAAGTGACGATGTGATCGAAGCTGGTAAACACACTAGACCTGGAATACGCAGGTTAATAGTGTGTTACCTCATAACTTATTAATTATTTCATTTAAATTTGATCAAGATCTGATCACTAGTGTTTTAGTTATCGTTAATAATACATGTTTAAAACATTAAATCTGATCAAGGTTCCAAAGATAAAGCAGTGAAATCGGATTTTTTTAAGCTTAGCTTGCGTTTAATTATCTATCTAAGCCAAAGTAAAAATAAGTCAATGTATTAAAAATTCAAAAAACCTACTCGAAAATTGTGACTACTTTTTATATAATTTTATATAACCCTCGTTTAATTTCCTTCATTCTTATACCCTACTTGATAGGTTTGGTTATTATTATTTTGTAATTCCTATCTAAGGAGACTTGGTTTTTTAAGATGAATATAAAGATACCTTAACTTTCGAAATCCATCAAGCCGTTAGGAAGATACGAGGTAATAAAGAAATTGAGAGGTGGTAGAGCATTTTGTGAGTTGCTCGCCTGGCTTGCTACCTAAGTAGCTTACCACCATCAAGTTGAAAGTCTGCCGCCAAGCCAAATATGGTGTTCCGGCAGTTATCCTTGAGAGCCTGCGTATTCCAGGTCTAGTGTGTTTACCAGCTTCGATTACATCGTCACTTACCATCAGGTGAGATAGTGGTCAAACACTAGCCTGTCACAAATAAAAAATAAATAAAAAATTACAAATATAATTCGGGTAAGTATAGATTTCTTCTGGCGTCATTCTCTTCAGAAATGGTGAGGGCGCATGTGGGTATCGTGCAAAATAACAATTCTTGAGGTTTACTCACTTGATTTTAATAATTACAACGCACTTAATCAAGAAAATCAACTAACACTTATTTTAACGTTAACTATTTTCAACGGTAGGTAGTTTATAAAATAATACATATGGGTAAATTTAAATTTTGAAATCATCTATGCTCTATCTGGAATATGGGTGCACCAATTTCCACTAAACATAGTTGAGAACACTCCCAATCAAGGCACATTTCAAAAAAAATTTTTATCAATATCGGTTCTGCCGTTTGTGGGCTACGATGTCACAAGCAGACTCACAATATATACACTACAAATTTATAACACTTTTTAGTAGGGGGCTATATTTAATCAAATATGGCGTGTGGTTGTCGCCATATTTCATTTTAATGACTACCAAGTCTTGTGACACTCGCAAGATTTAGACAAATCTTTAGACAAAAGATGAAAAAAAAATTAAAAAATCGTTTATTTTAGGATAAAAACAAGGTTGTACAGACAAACATTTTGGTAAAACGATGACAGTAGTGTAAAACTGTGTCGCAGCTGCTAACGCCCTCCTCCGAAAAATGTTGATACAATATTCACAATTTCAAACAATTATACTGGTTTAGACAAAGATAAGTAATTTAAGTTACAAATCTATCTAGAAAAGAACTATACATAATATCAAACTTAATAAGGTTACATAGCTAAAACTGTTTTGTTAACTGTATATGCGTGTGTGTGTGAGTGTGAATGTGTGTGTGTGTGTGTGTGTGTGTGTGTGTGTATGCGTGTGTGAGTGTGTGTGTGTGCGTGTGTCTGTGTGCGCGTGTTCTTCTCTTTCAAAATATCCCAAGCGTTTGGTCTCTATATTCAAAGGCTGATAAACAAATGACCCTGCTTTGCGTCTGTCAATGTGCACCATAGTTTTCAGTCACCACATTATTTTGACACATTCTCTTTCGCCACTCGCAATCACGTAAACGACAGCCCCACGGTATAACAATGCCTAATGTATCAGATCACGCATTGCACGGGTAAGGCCTCTTCCATTATGCAGTTGTTGTTATTTCTTTTGCCTACTTTTTTTTAAATTTAATCGCAAAATTTCGCTAGCCATTATTAAAGTGAAACTTCTTATGGAAAGGCTCAAAAAATCCGCACCCTTCTTGTGTGATGAAAAATGGTGGGGGTAAACACTGTGGTGAATAATTACAATGTTTCCCTGTAATACAAAAGTTTCACTTGTATCGTGTGCATTCGCGACACACCCTGTATGGACGGGCTTTGAAACTCTGATCCGCAACCTTTTTGTGAGACGAAAAGTGATGAGAGACGCCATAACGAAAAATAAAATCATAATTTTTCGACCAAGAAATATATCGACCAAACACATGCAATCGTGGACCTGACTAAAGGGATCCCATTAAACTATTAAATTAGTAATATTTTTTCTTTAGTAATCTTTATTTCAGATTTGAAATTTTATGATTAGTTTTTATTTATTGACATTTATATTGCTTTTAATAATTATTTAGCATTGTGATTTAATTTATTTGTTATTTTTGTGAATGTTCTATTGTAATGTTGTATGTAATAATGTTTTTATGGGTTGATTTACCTGAAATTTATTTATTTTTTATATTATAAAATAACTATAGATTTTAGAGTTTAGAATGGGGAATCCATTTCCACGATTACATGTGTTTCACTCGATAGATTTTTTTGTTGAAAAAATATTATTTTTGTATGTATTTTTCGTTGAATGAGTTTATTTTTATTAAAAAGTCATATGTAGTAAATTTATATATTAAAGGTACGCATTGATAGGTAAGTGATCCACTCCGGATATCATTACAAAATACCATAATTTTTAAGAAGCTTGTTTTATAAATTATGTTTTTAACTCCTCTAGTGTGAGCGCACCTTTGTTCTGGTTTATTCTGGTATGATCCGGTGAACAATTCATCTGAGTGCTTGTTGATTGCTGTTCCGGGTTGGTAATTAGTAGAATTGCTATACGCGCGGCATTTTGTTATGAGTGGGCGAGGTTTCACGTTAATCTGCGTAGATTTTTCAAAGTCATTGTTTTTTTTCAGTTAAATATATAATAGTTTAAAAGTGTGACAACCCTGGTGCAGAAAGCGAGTATGAGAATGAAAATGCTGATATTGGTCTTAGGTTCGATGCCCGGCAGAGGCACAATTTTCTTTCCATATGGATATATGCTTCTAATTCTAGGTTTGATTGTGTATATAAATTGGAGTAGTGGTCAATGCTTTGCTCTGTACGCTGAGGTCATGGGTTTGATTACGGACAAAATCATAATTTTCTTACCCAAAGGACAATTACGTTCTTCTGGTTCATCACAATTATACCCTGAACCATAAACAAAATAATTCTTTGGGGAGAAAATTTGTGTTTCCACTGGGAATCAAACCCGATACGCGCAGCCGCAACAAACTACCAGTTGGCAGAGTAGATACGTATATGCGCTTATTATTTTACACATATCTCCAATATTATTAAGTTTATTGCAAAGCAAAGACCTTAAATCAAATTCTCTGTTCAAACCTAATATTACCCCAAATAACGTTGACGCCAATAAATATGAACCCAATATCTCGGAATCCGATCAAGTAAGATCCCAAAGGAATGCCTCGGTATCTCGTGTAACAGCCATCGAAGGTATGATCTGATATAATATGACAGGGTCTAGACATTTGTCATGCTGTAGGTACCTACCACACTGTAGATATCACAAGAGTAATTTGGAAAATAGTAGAAACCTCTTGGGACATCATTTCAACCATTGAGACAAACGTCTTTCTTGGTGCGACTTTTGCAAATTTTGTTTTATAACTTTTAAAATAAATTTCAAAATATATCATTTATGTTTAGAATAATAATACGCCATCGGAAAATACACCAGTCAGAAAAAAGTCGTAGAACTAAATGATTTAAGTGTTGGAACAAAAATCAGCATTTGAGAACTTTCTGGTATTTACAAATTACCCAGTATATAAAAAAAAGACGTGTGGCACTCGGGGACTGCCGCGGTAAAGCTATTGCATAGCATTTTTTATCAACTTATGCAATTATAATTATTTATTTATTTTATTTATGCAGTATTTTTTTTCCTGTCACCTTGAAGCGAGTTGCTGAACTAAAGAGACAAGCGTGATAATTAAAAAAAGTCATTAAAAGTTCTGCTATTCATCGATAGATGGCAAAACTAAAAAGTATCACTGCTGTGCCGGTCGGAGTGGGGGTGTTAGGTTATTTTCGTTACAGAATTTCTGGATTCGGTCTCCACGCTCAAGGCCCGCGATAGAAGCTATGCAATAGCTTAAAAAGACGTGTGGCACTCGAGGACTGCCGCGGTAAAGCTATTGCATAGCATTTTTTATCAAGTTATGCAATTATAATTATTTATTTATTTTATTTATGCAGTATTTTTTTTCCTGTCACCTTGAAGCGAGTTGCTGAACTAAAGAGACAAGCGTGATAATTAAAAAAAGTCATTAAAAGTTCTGCTATTCATCGATAGATGGCAAAACTAAAAAGTATCACTGCTGTGCCGGTCGGAGTGGGGGTGTTAGGTTATTTTCGTTACAGAATTTCTGGATTCGGTCTCCACGCTCAAGGCCCGCGATAGAAGCTATGCAATAGCTTAAAAAGACGTGTGGCACTCGAGGACTGCCGCAGTAAAGCTATTGCATAGCATTTTTTATCAAGTTATGCAATTATAATTATTTATTTATTTTATTTATGCAGTATTTTTTTTCCTGTCACCTTGAAGCGAGTTGCTGAACTAAAGAGACAAGCGTGATAATTAAAAAAAGTCATTAAAAGTTCTGCTATTCATCGATAGATGGCAAAACTAAAAAGTATCACTGCTGTGCCGGTCGGAGTGGGGGTGTTAGGTTATTTTCGTTACAGAATTTCTGGATTCGGTCTCCACGCTCAAGGCCCGCGATAGAAGCTATGCAATAGCTTAAAAAGACGTGTGGCACTCGAGGACTGCCGCGGTAAAGCTATTGCATAGCATTTTTTATCAAGTTATGCAATTATAATTATTTATTTATTTTATTTATGCAGTATTTTTTTTCCTGTCACCTTGAAGCGAGTTGCTGAACTAAAGAGACAAGCGTGATAATTAAAAAAAGTCATTAAAAGTTCTGCTATTCATCGATAGATGGCAAAACTAAAAAGTATCACTGCTGTGCCGGTCGGAGTGGGGGTGTTAGGTTATTTTCGTTACAAAATTTCTGGATTCGGTCTCCACGCTCAAGGCCCGCGATAGAAGCTATGCAATAGCTTAAAAAGTCGTGTGGCACTCGAGGACTGCCGCGGTAAAGCTATTGCATAGCATTTTTTATCAAGTTATGCAATTATAATTATTTATTTATTTTATTTATGCAGTATTTTTTTTCCTGCCACCTATAGGCGAGTTGCTGAACTAAAGAGACAAGCGTGATATTTAAAACGTCATTAAAAGTTCTGCTATTCATTGATAGATGGCAAAACTGAAAAGTATCACCGCTGTGCCGGTCGGAGTGGGGGGTGTTAGGTTATTTTCGTTACGGAATTTCTGGATTCGGTCTCCACGCTCTCTAGAAGCTCTCACTAGAAGCCATACAATAGTTTAAAACTAATTCACACTCATAACCCACCAGTAAGTTCAAATACTTGCATCGTGGGGCCGAAAACATTTACATCACATAAACAATCACACGCAGAAACAGCACAAACGTCCTTTGGGAAGGAAAAGTGTGCTCCTTCCGAGAACTGAACCCAAGACCCACTGCGCAGAGGACAGCGACCTACCCATTGCGCCAACTGGGTCGTCATTATGTGGCAAATCTACAATAAATGTCAAATAATGAAGTAGCATATGCTCTTTCTCATATCATACATATTCAGATATATTGTTTTTTTACAGCTCCACGCTAAGTTCGATGACCTGTTTCGTGGGTGCCGAAAACATTCACACGATATCACAACCAGAAATACAAATTTTGAATTTTTGCTTAGGAAGACAAATTTTGTAAAAAAAATTTGACGCGCACACGAATGTTAAGTCATTCTTCTTCCAAAGACATTCTGGTAAAGACATTCTCTCCCATTAATACACTTAATCATTCCACTCCGTCAAGACATTGAGATGGAGTGGTCGATAACTAATCAGCATGCTAATCTTGTGACGCATTGAGAGCTAGCTTACCTGTAGAGAAAATCAAATTGAAGTGGATACGTCGCAATCTGAAACGTATCGTAATCACTTCTGTATCTACAGTAATGACATTAAGGAGAGTTACGTTCGACCACTCTACTATCAATCGGTCGAATGGACTGGCCGATAGCTAATCTCTATGCTAATATTGTTACACTTGTACACATATGGTTGCACAAATCGAAGTGTATTGGGTACATTGTAGAGTAACAAGCGGTAATAGAACAGAATTATATGCGGCTCAGCATTAATGTATGCATGGATGTACTCGTAGATGAAGCGTTTTGCTTCCATATTCTGTAAGCGAACGGCAAAGCAATGGAAGTTTTTAAGTAGGCAAACGTCCATCATCGATTGCGTCGTCACTTATAATCAGGTAAGGTAGCTAAAAATCTAAAACTAGTTGTTTGCTCCCAACTGAGACCTGACGCTTGTCAATAGCCGTGGAGCGCAGTGGCATAATCCGTATTTTGTCTAATAGAGAAAACGTTTTGATGCTAATTGCTTATAACTTTTTTTATAATAATATTAGTCTATTTTTTTTGTTTGAAACACAGTTTTTTTTATGCGGTCTCCTGTTTTACTCGCAAAGACCTCTCAATAATAACACACATGGGCGGTAAAAAAAAATTATATATATTTTACACTTACGTGTATTTTTGGCTTTAGGCCACAGCTTTACAAATCCTCTGAGAGTGCATTCTCGTGAATGGTTAGAGGTTAAATGCCTCTGGCGGACGGACGAACGGACGGACAAAGAGCTGTACCACCCAAGTCAACAAAGAGCCTTCGCTTCGCCCGGTCAATTAATGTGTTGGTCAAATATAACACTGTTAAAATGAATTCAATCTGTACCCCGCCCGGTATCGAAATATTGATCTCACTACCTGTACTTGCAGTAAAATAATTATCAAGACGGGCGCTCGACCAATAGCTTAGATGTACGCGAATCTAATAAGCGTGGAGCACTCGTAGCTACGTCGTAGCTGCGTAATCGGCTCACTGGAATAGAATTTAATCATGCAAATTACTACCCATTTGCTGTCCTCGCAGCAGGTAGGGTTAGCACTCAATCTGGTCTTCCATTTGAGAAAGATTTACCTAGAAACCTTTAGTATTCGTTTCATGATAAGTCAGCCAGGCGGTAACCCTCATCAGGAATAATCTTTACTTCGCCGGAACCTTCTTTGCTGATTAGCTTTCTTGCTGCACCACAAGTGCACCACGTGTAAATAGAATCGGCTTGGAAGCCTAGATGTTAAACAGTAAGGCAGATATTTTTGGATTTACGGGGATGTTTTCGATTTACAGCTAAATTGTAGGGACACATAAACATATCATAAACGCTTTCACACTCACAGCCCCTCATGACACTTATGTCAATCACATCACACACACTGTCACACCAGAAACACAAATTTGCCTTGGCGAGAAAAATTGTGTTCCCACCGGGATTTGAACACGATACCCGTTGTTTAGAAGGCGGACGCGCACCCAACTAAGCCATTCATTAAATACTAGCCCCGCGGCTTCGCCCGCTATTATTATGTTAAAAAGTAGCCTATACGTTAATCCTAGGTATAATCTATGTACATTCCAAATTTCATCCAAAAGCGTGAAGAGAGAGGAAGAGGGAACAAACATACCTACACACAAACTTTCGGATTTATAATATTAGTAGGATATCCACATGTCCCATTTTGATGTCAAAATTTGAGAAGGGTTCGTAGCAATAGTAACACAGTTATAACGACCTAGCACGCCTCCTAACGAGCCCCAACTAACTAACCAAAATTTTAACAAATAAAAAAAATACATTGCTATAACAATTGCTATAATATCTTATGTTAATAAAGTGTTAGTATTTTCGTCAGTATTTTTTTTATTTGATATCTTATTCTCTCTTCATTACTCATATCTATAGTCATTACTTATCAGGCGGACGCTCGACCACTCCACCAGTGCGTTCTGATAGATCGACCGATATCAGCTGTTTGCTAATCTTGTTACATGTTGACACTACCAGAGATTATAGTATAGGGCCGTAATAGTAATTACACCGTCAATTTCGCCTTCCAACCGGAACTTCCTGTTTGCACAGTATACGCTATGAGGCTGTTGAAATTGTGTACAACCAAACAAAGCCGCAAAGAAAATCCTATCAAAAATATATTTATGTGTAAGTTACGACATGCCTCGCAATAATAAAGCTGCAAAAGAGTAAGATAGATTATTGATTTGCTCCCTAAATAATTAAAAATGTATTGGTTGCTCTCACAATATAGAGCGCGGCGTGCTTTAGCATGTCATGCGGTTAACTTTAATTAATTACAATACACGCAAAACATAAAAATAAGTATATGTTCATAGTGACTATACTTTATATTTCGTGGATATGCAAACTTTGTTCGTGTTGAATGTACTTTATGTGTCGTGGATATCCTGGGAATAAAATAGCGTCCTAAACAAAGGCCAAAATTAAGAGGTTTTAGTATTTTTGCGTATTAATTTAGCAAATTAATCGATGAACTGCCCGCTGGCTTGCGCGTTCACCTTATAAGCGATCGGGTACGATTCCCTGTGGAAGCACAAGTTTTTTCCCCAAGAGATATTTGTGTTTCTGGTTCCGGGTGTAAACACAACCAGAAACACACATTTATCTTTGGAAGAAAACTTGTGATCCCGCGAATCGAACCCGATAGACACCCTTAAAATATATGCTTAGAAGGCGAATGCGCACCCAACTAAGCCTATAGGGAGTACATTTTTCTTTTTTTTTTACTTTTTACTCCTTTCAAATTCGCCATGATTCTTTATTTAAAATATCCATCAACCAATGTCGTTCACAGTGATCACAGACGTTGTAAACCATGTACCAATGTAGATTGAACGAAACATTCTAAGAACAATTAAAAATTGTATAAATTAAGACAGTACGTACATAGCCCAGCTACCATCTGTGTGCTCTAGAATCAAATTAGCAGCGTCTTGCAGGAAACCGGATTACGGATCGAGGGTTAATTAATGTCTAGTACAGCCTCCATGTTTGTTTATGTCGTATAAGTGCCTCCTCTGGCTTCTCTTGTGTAACTTGGACTAGTGATAACTATACGATAATATCCGATGAAGAGTGGCTTTAAAAACTTTTGGAAATTTATTGTTTGTAGAATTTCCCAACGTATTTGACTAAAATGTATAGTATTGAAACACTCATAGACCACTATTCAGTGTTTACCACCCTCGTTAATTTTCATCGAAAATTTGTAAAAAACTTTTTTTATGTAATTGAGAAACTAGACGAGCACGTTGCATGCCTAATGGTAAGCGTCACGATTGCCCATTAAAGTTCAGTTCCCAGAGTTTTGAACCTATGTCAAAATCCTGCGCAGCAAGGCACTGCGCTCGTCACCCTGATCCTTACTAATATCCTAACTTATAATAATATTTTAAATGCAAAAGTAACTCTGTCTGTCTGTTACGCTTTCACGCTTAAACTACTGAACCGATGCCGATCTTGTATTAATGATTATATCTAGCTAAATTGTACTGTGCAACGTTGTTAATATAGCGCGCGTTGCGAATTATTGTATCGAGACAATTGTATTGTAAATTAATGTTTAATTGTAAGAAATAAAAAAAATAAAAACGATTTAAACGAAATTTGGTACACAGATAGTCTAGAGCCTGAGAAAGGACATAGGCTAAATTATTATTAATTATTATTAATTTCACTGGAAACATTGCCCTTAATCCGAAATACAGTAATTTTCGCACACTACTGCTTGGTGGTTGAATCTCTGGCAATGTTGTGGTGCTCGAGGCGGACTAAAAAAGAGACCTACCACTACAGCCACGTAACTATCTTGAAAATTTTTGGAAATAAGCAAGGATTTTGCAGCTATAACGAAGGTTTATCTCAATCACACCCAGAACCAAAGGCACAAATCTCCCTTGGAAAGGAAAATTATGCTCTTGCTAGGAATCGAACCCAACTATTGAAACAATGGCCTCGATTCTGATGTCACACACTAAATTAAATTTAAACTATATCTGTCTTTTACAAAATAGGAACACAAGACAGAGATAGCATACTGCTGTGCTGTCAAGTTAGTCAGAACTTAGATGTCTATGCAAGCTTAGTCGAGTATGTTATTGGTGTTGACTAAAAACACGCGCCTTTCTGCTTCTGCTGTTCATATTTTAACTGATAAACTAGCTTGACAGCACTAAAATGTATGCTATCTCTGTCTTGTGTTTCTATTTTGTAAGAGACAGGGATATTTTAAATTTAATCTAGTGTGTGACATCAGAATCGAGGCCATTGTCTGTTATTTTAACATTTATAACATCTCAGAGGTAGTATCTAAATGAAATCGAGTGAATAAGTGCTGGTAAAAGCTCAAAATGAACGACGCTAAATATTTCGGACTATCACCACAAAAAGTAAATCTTCTTCATTTATCATCTTTAACTGGAATATCTTAACACTTACCATAGTTTATAGTAACATTTATATACCCACTCTGATCACTTATCCTGTCAATAAAATTCTCATAACAGCTTTTGCCGAAGCTTTTCTACCATAGTTCCACTTCCACTAGAAGCTTTCTAGTGACATGGCGTGCTTTCGACATTTTCATGGAATTTATTTTAGAAACTATTTGCTTTGAATTTTATTACGCAAAAAATTTTCCAATTTCGCCTTCTTGCGCTTTTGTTTGTTACATCTAGTGAAACTGTCCTTGTTATTTGGTGGTAGATACAATCCTTGAGAGTCAGTCACATATCATACTTTGCAAAGGTTCCACTAGTCATCAAAGTATATCTAATGAGCTATTCTTCAAAAGAGATACGCTCACGGTGCATCTATATATAATACAGTCAAAGAAACAGCCACTGCTAGTAACAAGAAATCGGAATCTTTTTCTTTCTCACGAAAACAACATGCGATTTGAAGCATCAAGTCAGTAGTAAAGATCAGTCGTTCCGCAACATCCGTCCACAACAGTCGCAAGTCAATTACACGCATCTACCAATCATATAATATATAGCCCACATTTTACCTCGTTCTTTTCCCCGTTGATTTATCTTTATATATATATCATTCGTCTGTACGTGTGTATGCATGTGATTGAACACCTAAACGACTGAACCAATCTTGATGAAATATTTCGTGTGTCATCATATCATATGAATTCAAGAATGGTTTAGATTCAAGAGAATATATATTAATTCAAGAAAACATAGCGCAAAATTTTAAAAAAATCTGATGGACAGGATTACGACACTCGGAGTTGGTAAACATAAACATGAAGGAAGTAATAATTTTAGTCTTTAAGTTTTTTTTTCTTTACGTGGCATTGCAAAGCATGCCGAGTAAAGCTAGTTTTGTTAAAAAGGAAAATTAATGTGTAAAGGATCAAGGCAAACTCTAAATCTGCAAAGTTTAAACTTTAAATTTGACGACCCAGTTGGCACAGTGGATAGGTGTCCGCCCTTTGCGCCGTGGTTCGATTCCCGGCAGGAGCACAAATTCCATCCCAAGGGATATTTGTGCTTCTGGTTCTGGGTGTAATGCGTGTGTGATGTGAAGGTTTCCGGCATCCACGATGCAAGTATTTGAACTTAGTGTGGGGCTGTGAGTGTGAATGCGTTTGTTTGTTTGCGTTTACATTTGTTTGCTATTCAGTATGTGCTTGAAACCACAGTATAAACAATATGTAATTTACATAATTATCATCAAGAGCACAAATAATTGTTCTAAGGCCACAAGCAAAGCGGCAACAATAATTAAAACCACGGCAAAATTAATTTCAATCCTCAACTCTACCGGCTTACAAACAAATACCATTTCTCATTAGTTACAAGGAAATTAATTTGTATGTGTCTAATGTATCTTGGTAGTATTTGTATGTATCTTATGTATTGTTGTATCTTATATATTGTTGTATCTTGGTAGTAAACATTTAGTAGATGCAAAGCTTGTAGGTACGGGTTATTAGCCTGAATATACTTACTGAAATATTGTAACTTTTTTATTTTTTTTATTCATGATAGGCGGCACACTTTTGACCACCATTTAACCTGATAGTAAGCGACGAAGTGATCGACGATGGAGCAAGCTAAGTAACACAAGTAGGTACCGATTTTAATTCGTTATTTCATAATAATGATCTTTATATCGCTTTTAGCGATAACACCGCCTATTGTTACACTTATTTTGTAAGTTTTATTTTCTATTCTGTTTATCACAAATATGGTGTTCAATAAAGAGTGTATCTATCTATCTATCTAACTGACATTCTAGTGCTGTATGTGAAAACTATAATTATTTAGTAAAATCACAAAATTATTCGGCAATAACTACCTTATTTTGTTAAAAGAACGTAGTACCTAACTCTAATTTCACTAGAAAATATATCTTGAGACCTTTAGTAGTCGAGTTGTACCAAATATTTGTTTCCGTGAGGATATAACGGATATTATTCGTAAGTTTCAGCCTTAGCGTAATGGAAAAAATCTAAAAACTGTAACTTTATTATCCTATCAAATTGTTAATGTCCAACATAGATTTTTTTTTAAAAGATTTCGTACTCCACTTTTATTTCCGCCCCATTATTGCCATTTGCCCCAACTGTATGGGAGCCTCCATAATATTTTTATTTATATCATTTTAATTGCTATTTTTGGCTTTAGGCTTTACACATGTCTAATAATTTGAGCTATTCGCTTGTATGGTTTAGACGTTAACTTAGAGGTGGCATGTTGAATACCTGTTAAAATAAACCTACCTACATCAGCCGAAATAATACACAAACTAAATATAATTTACGACAAAGAAACATGATAGCACTCCCAAATTCAGCTCTAACAATGCACTCGAACAGTCCCTATGTAATGTATATAAAAATATACAATAAAGTACCCAACTCCCTAAAAAATTAAACTAATGACAAACTATTTATAAAACACCTAAAACGGTTACTAACATCCAAATGTTATTATTCTATAGAAGAATACTTCCAAGACATGATTTAAGTACCTTATTGATTTATCTTCCTCTCTATAAAACCTTTCTATAACTTGCATCATCATGAATATCATGTTGCATGTGCCCGACAGGGTCCATAATGATCTCAGTATGTAACTTATTATGTTATGTAATTTTAAGAACCCATGTACATTATGGAAGCAATAAAGAATTGAGTATTGAGTATTAAAACGTCATCTCATGCATCAATGAATGATAATTAAGACTTATGCATGGCGGGTGGACATTTTCCCCTGGGAAGTAGATAAAAATCTTTTCCCTTCTGTAATTTTTTTCTCTCTCTCCGAGTATGGACGCACAGGTGGATATATTATCCACGGTGGATAAGGAGGGAACGCCATGTCCCAATGCTAAGTCAAAATTAAATCCACGTCCTACGAACGAGGATAATTTCTCTCTACCAAATGTCAAACAGAACAGTTTTATCCACTTTTCATTGCGCCTATGTTATGAAGGGAGAAATATATATGTCTACGCCAAATGTCAAACTGGGATATACATTCCCTTTCCACTGCTGCTGTGTATGGTGGAGAGGACAATCTTGTCCCTTTTCAGTGGATAAAAACAGGGGGTACAATTTATATCCCCCCGCCATGCTAAGCCTGCAGGAATTAAGCAACGGAGCGTTAATTAGTCTTTATGAACTGGATCCTAAGTATAATGTGGATAACAATAACATGCGCTTAGCTGCTGTATATAATGTACTTAGCTTGTACTTACGCGCACGTAAACTCGTTAAGTAGCGTGAATATCAGGTAGTATGTACGTCATAGCTACATAGAGACTAGAATTACTTGCACTTCTGGACAAAGGTCTTTGATAAAAACTGAGGCACATTTTTAAACTATTAAAATTAAAACGGAACTTAGTGTGACTTATTCGTTGTCGATGTCAAGATCGACAAATCGACGAATATGAAATCGTTTATGTTAACGTTTATGTAATCATTATGTTGAATGACAGTTAAAATTATCGTAAAAATTTAACTTTCATTCATACCATCATGTATTTCAGTAAATAAACACTTTTATGCTGGATAGGCAAGCATTTGACCACTATCTCACCTGATGGAAAGTGACGATTCGTCCAAAGATGGGACTTGAACTTACATGTGAATGCGTGACACACACAGCGGCGAGCAGTATGATGCTGCAGAGCAGCGTCACGCAAAGAGCAGACACGAAGAGGGCGTGTTTCAGTCGCACGCAGTAACGCCTGTACAGAGCTTCGAGCTCCAGCTCTGTGCCTTCTTCCTCTGAGGACAAGAAAAAAGAAAATGAACTTCTAGACGACATTATTTTTGAAACGACTTCACAAAAACGGTGGAGGTTTTCAAATCGCATGTCTTTTTTCCGTGTTACCTCATAACTTCTTTCTTGATGAACCGATTTTGACGATTGCTCAAGATTGATCAAGATCTAACCAATTTTTGAATTATCCTTAACAACGCGTATTTAATTAATTTTTAATCTGATCAAGGGTTCCGAAAATAAAGCAGTGAAGTAGGTATTAGCTTTGCTTGCTTTTAAATAATGTTGTATCTTGTATAACTTAGAGTTTGACACTATCGAACATGTAGTGTAAACCTAATGAAGAAAGAGATTGGTTGGGACTGCGAGACGGAGAACTGGATGTTACAATTTGGGCAGATTGTAAGGTGGTTGGTGAAGCGTCTTTGCCTTTTATAATATAAAAAATAAGTATAAATTATACATCTGTGAATAAATACTTCACTTTATATACCTAATATTCATATTGGCAAGAATCTTTGGATATTTGTGTACATTTGCAGTGTATTAGGCTCTCTGCTGACCACTGTTAGAGATCGTTCAAGGAAAATCCTAGAGATGGCGCTATTTTTGCTGTTGTATCGAGTGACATTTTTGCGCTCGCGACTTCTTCGTGTGTGTCTTCTCTGTGTGGTTGACAAAAACGCTCCGCTATTGAATTTTGTGACGTAGAAAACTAATTAAATAATTATCATCTAATTAACCAGGACTTAAAATAAAAACTTCATCGTGTCTATTGTGATCGACCGCTTCATCTGTGATATGGATTAGTGATCAGTGCCTCGTATATTTTCGGATTCAAACTCGCCGGCCGGCGCGACGTGGAGTTGTGTGTGTGCGCTTAGGCATACATACAGTTTGCTGTAGTTCCTTTCTTGGGGAGCTCCGGAGGCGGTTTCGACGCAGTCTAAGGTACGTGGGCTTAAATAAACACTGTAAATTGATTCGTGTATCCCTACTGATTTTTGCCAATGTTTTAATCCAAAATAATTTACCGCTATCATTAAAAATATTAATACGTAAATGGTGGGCTATTTACACGCCAGCGATTTTACTCGCGCCACCAGTGGTCTAACCATGCTAGGGTTGTCTGGAAGAGATTGCTTTATGCGATAAGACCGCCTATTATGAAACCTTTTTAGGATTTATCTATTTAGTTGGTTCTTAAGATTTTTGTAATGGTTTTTCAAGAAAGAGTATTTGTATTGTATTGTAACTTTCCAGCTGCATAAAAACTAAATAAAAAACACAAAAATAAAAAAAGACGTGTGGCACTCGGGACTGCCGCGGTAAAGCTATTGCATAGCATTTTTTATCAAGTTATGTAATTATAATTATTTATTTATTTTATTTATGCAGTATTTGTTTTCCTGCCGTGCCGCCTAGAGGCGAGTTGCTGAACTAAAGAGACAAGCGTAATATTTCAAAAAAGTCATTAAAAGTTCTGCTATTCATCGAAAGATGGCAAAACTATAAAGTATCACCGTTGTGCCGGTCGGAGTGGGGGTGTTAGGTTATTTTCGTTACGGAATTTCTGGATTCGGTCTCCACGCTCAAAGCCCGCGATAGAAGCTATGCAATAGCTTAAAAACCCTTGACAGTTTAGGCTAAAGCCCAAACTGTCAAGTTTTTTTTTATGGCTGTTGAGTGACGAAACTAGCAAGTTGTTCGCCTGATGGTGAGCGTCACTCTCTGAAAACATTGCCCTTCAATCAGAATAACAGTAATGTCTGCACACTACTGCTTGGCGGTTGAATGTCTGGTAACGGTGTGGTATTGCCTCAGGCGAACTCTGCAAGGCCTACCACCACAAAACTTAACTTACTTACGTGCTGCTTTTTTATAAGTAATTTTAACTTTTTTACTACTGCTACGCCAGAACATCTGCGTGAAAGAATACCAATTCTATTTGCAAAGCTAAAGTAATGAAATTACAAAATTACCGTAGATTTATAATCATGCGTTAATTCCCCAATCCCGCTTTTACCACCTAACACCAAGAGAAACCCTCAAACGTCATTAATTCATGGTTTTTCCAGTTCGCTCAAAGGGATGAGTGCAACTCGTTGCCCGCGTCTTTGTTTCCTGAACGAAATTATTATATTCTGAGTCTTCAAGACTAAAATGAATAGGTATCTTCTACGCAAGCATACTAGATCGACCGCTTCTTCATTTTCTATTGGGTGAGATAATGTTCAATTGCTAGTCTATCTAACATTTTTAAAAACTTACGTTTTAAATAGTTCTGACCTAATTCTCTGAAAATCAGTAATTATGTGAAAAACCAGTAAAATCTTGATTCTCTACCGACTTCATAAAAAGGAGGAGGTACTCAAGTCGACTGTATTTTTTTATGTGTGTAACCTCATAACTTCTTGATAAATGTAGAAAGGAAAAATTATCGCTTGAGGCGGGATTTGAACCCGCGGCCATAGGGTGTCATGCCCTATTGCTCTAACCGCTGAGCTACTCAAGCCCCGCCTGAAGCGACGAAATTAACCATTCCTTATTATTAACGTCTTACGGGGACGTGTGACGTCATCTACCGAAACAGTTTATAGAAACTACTACGGCCAACGAGTCTAACATTTCAGTTAGCTCGACGTTGTGTTGAGAACGTCTACAAAAAAACTTCTTTCCACGTGAACCGATTTCGTTTTTAAGCTATTGCATAGCTTCTATCGCGGCCCTTGAGCGTGGAGACCGAATCCAGAAATTCCGTAACGAAAATAACCTAACACCCTCCACTCCGACCGGCACAGCGGTGATACTTTTTAGTTTTGCCATCTATCGATGAAAAGCAGAACTTTTAATGACTTTTTTTGAAATATCACGCTTGTCTCTTTAGTTCAGCAACTCGCCTCTAGGTGACAGGAAAAAAAAACTGCATAAATAAAATAAATAAATAATTATAATTGCATAAGTTGATAAAAAATGCTATGCAATAGCTTTACCGCGGCAGTCCCCGAGTGCCACACGTCTTTTTTTTTTTTTTGAATGGTTTTGCTTTCCAATTGTTCCGATTTAAATTTGATCAAGACCTGATCAGTAGTTTTTGAAGTATCTTCAATAATGAGTACATGTAATCTGATCAAAATTCCGAAGATAAAGCAGTGAAGTCGGTTTTTTTTAAGCTTTGCTTGTGTTTAATTGTAACGTACAGAAAAATTGCATAAAAACAAGAATACTGGCCGTCACAATAATGAACCTTAAATAAGTTTAACAACAACATCCCTTCTAAAGCGTCCCATGAATACCATTATCCCATGGGACAACTGCCAATACAAATAAAATGGAGGAAAATTCCGACCACGGAGAGAAAAGTTTGACACTATCTAATAGTTTGCTGGGAAATTTTATCGAATAGGCTATTTCTGTAGCCGCCGGACATAACCTTCACCCTTCGTCTATAGTTATCGCAACCTAACACAGGATAAAATGTTTTTAGAAAAATATAAATTTGGACGTAAAAATATATAAGTATTTGTTATAACACAACTGCGGCGAAGATATCCGATATTTTTTTAGTAATAGGACTCTTTTACTGTCTGCCTAGGGCAGTACCTACACCATTGTAAGGCATTCAACCGGTAAGCAGTGACGAGCGCAATGATTTGCCGCGCAGAAGTTCAAACGAGTATATAAGTTCAAAACTATAAATAGCATAGAATAGAAATCATTTCATCTCTAAATATTTAAAACAATCACAATTATGGTACACAAAACAAAATACACGCAAAAAATATTTGAGCTAAGACTGCACAAACTAAGGGTTTGTGCAGGGCTGGTTTTCAGCATATCGATAACAGGTGTCACTCGAAAATAATTTCATGGTAGTCCTTTCAAATCACAAATCACAAAAATGTTATTGCCAAAAACTGTGTATAAAGATCTCACAAAAATATTTTTAGGTTTCAACAGTTGCCCTTTTCGGACGTGCAATTTAAAATAATAGGTACATAACAAACAAAACAACATAATATAATATTACAACATTGGCTAGTCTTTATATCTTGACAGCATTTTATTAAACTTAACCTAACTTATATACAATATTACTAGAACTTATTATTTATCAAAGTATTCTTTAATATTATAAAACGCTTTAGAAATTAGCCAGGTTCTTAAGTTGTTTTTAAAATGGTACTTATTTAATATTTTAAGCTCTATAGGTAAGTTATTATACATTTTGATTGCTGAGTAAAAATTAACAATATTGTTGTTATTTGTATATATTAACTTTACAGAAGTAGAATTTATAGTATTATTTTGTAAGTTTGTATAAAACGGTAGGTAACATAAACAAAATATTATATAATAAGTGAAAAAAAAAATTATGTATCTTTGTGTGTGTGAGTTTATGAGTGTAAGTGCAACAGAGATGGTGTGTTTCTATGTGTGGGTGAGTTAAGACAAGGTGTATGTTCTGTGTATGGGCCTCACGTGTTCGAAGTGTTGCTATGCTTGTATGTTGGCCGTTTTGTTTTAAAAGTCTGAGTGACACTGAACTTTAAAGGGCAAGCATGACGCTTACCATCAGATGAGCGACATGCTCAGCTCGTCTCTCAATGACATAAAAAAATATATATTGAAGAGCATGAAACAACGTGAAACCTGAAGCTTTGTCCTATGATAACGTGTGAATTATTTTTTTTTACAAGGTACGGTTTTGGTTAAATTCAACTTACTTAGTTATTTAGTATTTTGCGTGATGTGGAAGTATTAATTAAATTCTATTACTAAGTACGTTTTATGGGAAATGTCGTATAGTGAATTTATATTTGCCACATGCTAATATGAGAAGATCATTAGTCAAAATAATGCTATTTTGAAAATAAAAGCGTAAATAGAGCCGGTTTTCTTAAATAAACATGATTGTCGTATATTTTATAAAACATGTGGCAAGTACATACATACATATAGTCACGCCTCTTTCCCATTCGGGTAAGCAGAGACCACATCTCTCCTCTCTCAATCTCTCCGATGCTATTTTTTTGTGCTAAATAAGAGCCAGCATTCTGGTCACTTGTCGCCTCGACTAAACTAACTAACGTAAATTAAAGAATATTAAATATTTCTGCATGCACTTTAGCATCTCCGGGCTTAGGTACATGCTTTCAAAGTCTGTCAAAGAAATGGGCGCTTTGAGAAGCTGTCTTGGCATAGCCCGAGGCTCCTGCACCACAAAGGCACCTTTATAACCACCAAAGGCACTATGTTCCTGGTTTGATATCAAAGGCAGAGCTGACGTACGAATGTGACATCAAGGTAAAAGCAAAATTACTTAACTATAAAATTAATATATTTGAAACCTTGTGAATTTAAGGCAGATTGGCTTATGTCACAGTAGAGTACGCGCTGTTTAAACGAACAGTTGTTGAAGAGGCTGCGCTTCGATCCGAGCACGATTGTCATCACAGGCGATTATGGAGCATACGCTCCTTCTTTTTCGTGTCAATAGTCTAAACTATATAGCTATATAGTTCTAACTATATAACTATATAGCTCTAAATCTTATTCATACACATGTATGTGTAAGAATTATAGGTATATATAAAGAAAGAGATCCAACTAATATTATAAATCCGAAAGCTTGTGTGTAAGTGTGTGTGTGTAAGTATGTTTGTTACGTCTTCACGCTTTAACGGCTGAACGGATTTGGATTAAATTTGTAATGTACATAGATTATACCTAGGATTAACACATAGGCTACTTTTTAACTTGATAATAGCCGGCGAAGTTGCGGGGCAAGGCTAGTAGATAATAATTTTTAATACATACTTACATCATTTGTATATTTTAACGTTCTGTCGTTTAATATAACCCTGTCTAACGAAAATGTATCGTTTGGCAAATTGTAACTGTAATTTGTAATATAGACACTATCCTCAACATTATTAGTATTAATTTCCCTGAAGTACCTAGGTTAATTGGGCTAACGACCCCCATCCAGAATTCTTTATTATGTTTGTAGAGTCGAGCTTACATAGACATACCTACAGCCGGGCAATAAACTTACGTAGCTAATAAAGTTAAGTTTAACATGGTAACTTAACTTAGCTTGAATGAGTGTAGTCTGTCTGGGTTTAACCTCGTCTTTAATAGAAATTAAAGATATATAATGGAAACGTGGAAGTTACAAGGAAGTAGAGTTATAGTACTTCTTTGTAGATTCCACGTTTCTATTGCAATTCAGAGAGGCCATGTGCCACCCGCTGGTAATGGAATTGAGCACCTGAGTTACCTATAACCTCGGTAACTTATAGGTTTTTAATTAATTAATACATCCATATAGCAGTGTCGCTTAGGTGTCTATCTCGATGTCCGAAATTAGAATTGGGATGTGCGAATTAGGTTGTGTAATTCCGTTGCAGACTCTCCGAAATGTATCCGATAAAATACCGAGAGACTCGCCACCATCTATTCACTGTTAGAGCGATTGCAAATTCTGCACATAAATAATTGAGACATAAATAATAAGTGCGAGGATTCGAACCAGGGCATGTTTAAAGTCACATGAAATACCGCTGAGCCAAACTCGCTCTACCATTATTCAATAGGAATAATATTGGTATCTTGATATTTTGATCACTGTTTGCCTTTCAGTTGTCCGGTCAATCAGACTACGGAAAAAATAATGTTTCCATTGATAACCATAGAAACACAATTTTTTCAACGACTATATTAAAGACCAGTGTAGCTGTTTGAAATGTAAATATTTAACATGGTCTGGTTGCTTCTTTTTTTTCAAAATAGTTTTTTTTTCCAACACGGTTATATTAAGAATAAAGGTTAAAAAAGTGATATTAACCATGTCAATATCATTATACTATTATTAAAATACGGCTATCACTCACGTCATTTGATCGATATTGTCGATCGATAGTGAGACGAAGACTGTCAGTCTTCGTCGTGATCTCGCGGCGTAAACTCATCCCGAAGAAGAGCATCGTACATGCTCGAAACCTAGGTCGACAATATCGATCGAATGACGTGATTGATTGTCGTATTTTAATGATATTTTAATGTTAATATCACTTTTATAACCTAATATTAACTTTGTTTCGAGTTCACGATATTTCGGCACTATTGCAGGCGCCATGTTCACGAGTACGCTAATTAAATGTACCTAATTGTGATTTTCATCTAATCCTTCAATATTAATATGGCAGTTGTCTCCCTAAACTTTGCTCTCGCTTTATTTGTTTGTGAGAGTTATTGCTCAAAGTTTTCTCATCAAATGGAAACACAAAGTCTCGCAAGACTTTGTGTTAACATTATGCTAGAACATTGTATTTATTTGACAACCCACCACTACATGCGAAAGTTGAGGCAATCCAGCTCCTCGTCAACATCATCCGTACAGCGTAGTAGTGGATCTCACCTGCGTACCCCAAAAAGTATAATTTGGGAGTCTTCAAGTCAAGAGTGAATAGGTATTTTCTAGAAAAACATGTCACATCTTCGGTCGCATCATTCGGTCGACATTGACCACCATCTCATCTGATGGTAAGCTACGATGTGGTCGACGATGGACGAAGCTTCCCTTGAAGATACCTATTCACTCGGGGCTTAATGACTCCCATATTGGAGTCATCAGGAGACACTGACTCAGGCAAGGAATTCCGTTCCTTTGCGGCTCGCACAATGAATGTGGAAGCAAAACGCTTCATGGCTTTTCAGTTTATCTGCTAATCCTATGATAAAACAGGGATGTGTCTAATAACCAACATAAATTATAAAATTAAATATCGGAGAAACATATAAAATGAAATGAGCAAAAATAATAACAGTACATTTTTTTATTATTCTTTCTTCAATAAAATATAAAAATCCATCTTATTTGATTCCAGGGACATCCAGTTTTTCTTAGGGCAATGTGCCTGAATATTTAAAAAAAGAAATGAGTGTGTAGGCAAACGTTGTAACAGTTCGGTCTATGTTTTTTTTATTTGTTATTATTCCAAATTGTATAAAACTATTCCAAAACATAGTCTTTTAAAATTATCTCCTTATTATTTATTTATGTATTACTAAAACAACGTGTATCTAATACATTTTTGACAAATGTTTTATTAATTATTTTTTTTAAATGGTTTATTTCTGTAACCAAGATTTGCTTAACTTAATGAAGGTTGGGTCCTTTGTATCCTTCTATTAAGTATAAAAATACCTGTGTCAGAAGACCCCGCTCTTCCATATCCATTCCATAAAATATATGTAGGTTTCAGATAGGCTGATGATATTTATATCTACATAATTAAGTTTTTTAAGTTATAAGTTATCATATTTAGTTCTTACGCAAGTAATATTAGTGTTTGTGGTGTGTGAGTGTATTTATGTGTGTGTGTGTGTGTGAGTATGTGTGGGTGTGCGTGAGAATGTGATTCTGTGGCGTGTATAACATATATATGTGTTTATCTCTACTACCACTTTTTGGCACTTTGGACTAAAATAATGTTACATAATATTTTCATCCACAGGAAGAGAGAGAGAGTCCATCTGTCGAATGTTTCGTTAAAACTTTGGAGATAAAAACAAATATTTAAAAACATCCCTCTAATTCCGGCTCAACGACCTCCTTTATACGTTGACATTTTTCAAACGAAGCCCTGATAAGGGAGACTGGTAATGAAGAGATATAAATAAATAAATTGGGGGTATTTTTTAAAGTCACTTGTGATTGACATCCCCTATTAAAAACTTTTCAGAGGTTGGTTTGTGTGTCCGACGCAATTATTTTTCCTTGGAATTTGCAGAATGTTTGGTATCCTGCCCCATTCCCTTCGCCTTTCTTTATTAGGTTAGGTTAGAGGGTTTGCTTAGCATATATGATGCAATTTTCAGTAAAACTGAAGAAGAACTCTTAGTACAATACAATACAATACAATTACTCTTTACTGACACCTTAAAAGAATTGGTACAAAAAAAATTACAATTTTACATGAAAGGCTACAATGGGCGGTCTTATCGCTTAAAGCGATCTCTTCCAGACAACCTTTGGATGGACAAGATGCAGATAAAAGGAGTAGTGTCGGGTGTACTATTGACTAATAACTATAACATTATAACAGAACACTAGTAATGTTAATATAGCATTTAAGTCTTCGTGTGAAGAACTTTCCTGGTTCTGATTGTGATTGTGTATGTGATGTGAATGTTTCCGGCACCCACGACACAAGTCATCGAACTTAGAGTGGGGTTTTGTGTGTGAAAGCGTTTATGTTTATGGAATGTTATGCGTTTATTAAACATATATCACACTTACAATCACAACCAGAACCAGAAACACAAATTTTCCTTGGGGAGAAAACTTGTGTTTCCGTCGGGAATCGAACCTGATACCCCTGCTTAGAAGGCAAACTCAACTAGCTAAACCAATGGGCAGTTTAATTATTGACGCCATATTGAGTATCATTTTATTATGAAAGGTCTTAATTAGCACATTTACAATAAAAGACTCATTTGTTTTGCCTGATCAAAAAAAGGCATGTACCTACATCACTTCTTAAGTTATATTTTTTTTTTTGCGTACATGCAATAATTTTAGATATAGAAAAATGTATAGCGACGGCAGAGTAAAAAAACTTATTTATTTAATGAAGTCTCTTAAAGGGACTTGATAAAAATGTATATTTTGTTACACTAGAACCTATACAAAACGTCGGCAGCGCGGGGTGAAGCGTTGCGAGCGCGCGCCCCGACCGCTCAGCCGCGCGCCCCGGCCGCTTTGTATATCAAGTTCCCTTTGGCGCCATACATTTAAAGCCGCGTACAGACATCGCGAGGCGTGCGTCGCAAATGGCTCGTCACGCATGCCTCGGGCTGTGTGGACGTGTGTGCTCACTGTGAGCATTCGCCGCATACGCTCGTTGCGAGCGCGGGCTCAGTGCGAGCCGTGCGCTACGTGCAGACGGACGCGTTTTTTTTGCATACGCAATGCAAAAAATCATGCTTCATGGAGACCGATACCGAATTACTTCGTGAACTTGTCCAACTTTGTCAAAATGATAGAGTATTATGGGATTAATTCCCGTTTTATTTTTAATTTAATTGTTCAATATGTGCGTGAGTTTTTATCTAGTTTATGTAAGTTTATATAAATTAGTATTATGGGACTCTAAATATTCTGATTATTACAATAAATGTAAACGAGAAGACGCGTAAATACTTGAAAAAAAAATACAGTCACAAACGAGATCATTTTGTACTGACGAACACCGTGCGTGGTTGTTTGCATGCTCAGTCGTTCAGGACGCATGCATAAATGTGTCGTCGTATGCCTCAGGTTGAGGCATGCGTGACGAACTAATCGCGACGCACGCCTCGCAATGTCTGTACGCGGCTTTATCTTCATAGCGCCCGGAGCGCGCGCCTCTTGCACTTTGTATATCAATTCTCTAAGGAATTCGCGTGTCATGGAATACATAAATAAGTATGTACTGCCTGATAAACATAATTATATATTTTATTACGTTGATACTTTAATACCAATGACTGTTAGGAGTTGATTATATTTATCGCAGATATATTTAATGTATGGTCATTAAGGATTATAGTCATTTGGATAAAATCTGGCAGGTACCTATATAATATATTATGTTTGATAGCAGACATTACCGTGTACATTTTAATTTCGATTGAGAGCTCGACATTACGTCAAAATGTAAAATGTCACCATGTCAGTTAAAAAACTGATAATTCCAGTTAGTAAATATTTAAGATAATACGAAAATATCTGTGCCAATATTTTAAAATATTTAAAATGTTGTTATCTTAAAACACCGACTTTATTGCGTAATTGCTCTGGTTATCTGGAAGAGATCGCTTTAACCGCCTCTTGTTACACTTATTTTGTAAATCTATATTTTCCATTTTGTAATAAATAAGGTATTCAATATTGAGTTTATCCATCTATATATTATTACCGAAGAAGCCAGGAAGGCTTAATTATAGTAATTAAAAAAAGTAAAAATGAACTAAATAAGTGTTAATGATAATATGGGATACGACTTATTTTAATGGAATTTTTTAAAGTAGGTTTTAATTATGTTTTTATCAAGTACTTGCATGTGTATAAATAATTGTGTACGATAGCCAAAATGATGTCCCACGGCCCAAAATAATACCACATTAGCCATAATTAGCTAAATAATGAGATCATAACAGCTGTGACCATTCTGTTATTTTTCCTGGGACAATAGGGAATAGGTATGCATATTTTTTATAACTTTTAGTCAATTGTTTTTGTTAATACATTGCTAAAAACAACGTAATATATTTCCATTTCATATCAAAATAAATATTTGAAAACTAAATCAGGTTCAGGCCATCTTGTACGTTCTTTACGTGATGTTAGCGTCCTCGACCCAATGAGCCGTGAAAGAAAGTTAACAGCTCATTGACATCAAAAATGTCAACACTGACGTCACGAAGCAGCTTAGCCAATAGCGTGCGTTTAGCTATTGTGATTTTTGAAGTGAAAACTTCTTTAGCGGCGTTGCGCATTTTTTTTGGAATGGGTAAAAAATGTTAAACTCGCGTTACGACACGTGACCTGATCGAAAATTCGTAAGACAGAGGGAGAGTAGACTGCCGGCGCGGCGTAGGAGAGGAAGTAATATCCCCCTCTCTTTCTACCATGCGGCGAAAATGTAGGTAAGCCTGCTCCTGCTGTTGACAACGTTAATGTTCAAGTTTTCACTTCTGCCGGCACTCCCGGAGTGCAACCCGTCGTTTTTTTTCGTCGTTTTTTTATAAGTATTTAAATAGTAAAGTAATGGTTTTGCACCCATCCTGCCCCCATATTTTGCCTAAAACTATGTCAAGTATTTTACACTTCACAGAACTTGATTGACCTCTTGACCTCCGATTTTTATAAATAGAGAGAGCTCGTAAGGGCACACCATAATTGCCGGAACATTATAGTTTTAACTTAAATAGTGTAAGGCTATGAGAATGAAAGCGTTGATATAATGTTTTTCTTTTTACTTGTGATATCATTGTCTCTATTAAAAGCTACCTTTTTAGTTTATGCTTTACATAGCAGTCATTAGATTGTGGCCTCAACCCAAGCAATCGGCTGGTGGCAGTGGTAGCAGTTAAAACTGTTCTCGCAGAATAAATAATAGAGTCAGCGCTATTTCTACTAGAAAAACAGCAATGACCCGCTTTTAAACCTTCTAACTGCTGGCCAATTGCCTATATTTTCTAAAAGTAATCATCAACATGTATAAATCTATTACAGCAAAAGAGCTCCAACAAGACACCGAGCGAGCTCATACATAAGCTAGGTTCGCAAACCCACTACCATTGCGTAGTCAATCAAAATGTAAATCGTTTATTCACAAGGGCCCCAAAGAGGCACTCATGAAAGTTAATGTGGCTTTACTGCCAAATTCGCAATATTACAGCCATCACTAGAAGTACCTGACAATACATTTTTCGGCGGCCAATTTTAACATTATTTTTGAAATACTCTTTAAAGTTTATGCCTATTTCATTACTGATTTAAATTTTCCCAGTGGTAATTCAGTTACAATTTTAGGAATTTTATTATAAATAGATATTAAATGCTTTGCAGTATGGATGATAAACGTAGAAGAAAGACACTTCTAGCGAAATGGAGGTATATTAACACAACGTGGATCTAACTCCAATGTTAGACTCGTTGGCCGTAGTAGTTTCTATAAACTGTTTCGGTAGATGACGTCACAGGTCCCCGCAAGACGTTAATAATAAGGAAAGGTTAATTTCGTCGCTTCAGGCGGGACTTGAGTAGCTCAGCGGTTAGAACAATAGGGCATGATAATTTTTCCTTTCTAAAATTTATCACTATGGTATATCAACGTTTGACAGTTTGTCTTGTTAGATGGTAAAACGGGCATGGCATAACTAAGCTCCTAATGAATGGTCACCCTACAATATGCCAGTCACGTGCTCGCCTATCTAGAGATCTAGTCTCAGGTGCGCCACACAATGCGATCGTTTGTTTTATGACCTTTTGCAGCCCTTGTAGGGAACTGGTACTTAATGGTTGCGATTTACGAGTTATGATGTTCTAGCGGACTAGTAATGCCGACGCTGGAAGAGGGTTTTTATCTACGCCAATTAATAATGAATCTATCTATCTATGTACATATTTAAAAACATGTAATCGATATGGATAATTCTTTATGGAAATTATTTAATATTTTTGTTTTGTAATTTTTCATTTTGACATTTTTTATTATCCTTTTTTAACTAAGAAATATCTCATTCTAGACTGTACAATATGACGTGTAAACTAATGTTTATGAATAAATTTTAGTGTATTTATATATATATATATATATATATATTAATATTTGAGTGTATATATATATATTACTCAATTGACGTTTGTTAGTCTCATAAAAACTCGAGAACGGCTAAACCCGATTTGTCTAATGTTAGGTAAAGGTTTTGGAATATTTGTAGAAGTCCAAGAAAGGTTTAAAGGTGAAAAAATACAAATAAATTGTTAGGAAAGTAGTAAAACAACTATTTTATTTTCTCATACAAACTGTTCGTACCTTTCAAAGATTAGAAACAAAATTAATTTCTGAATGCACTATAAATATTTGACCACAGACAAATGTGACATATACCTATAGAAGAAGTACGCGGAATGGTTTTTACTTTGCCAAGAAGAAGACCTTCAAAACTTTCTTACAAATTTGTTTTATTTATACAGATAAGATCCATAGCTATAAAGATAAACAAAACTAGTTGACCTATATTCAAATCTTAAGCATTTGGTGGATATCATTTCATTAGCTTTTGCAGCGTTAAAAGAACAAACACATATAATCCGCTTCCGCATAAATATATCGGCTACCTTCTTTGTCCGATAGAAGGTGTACATTGTAAATCAGCGCTGTGAGCACATGAAAATGTACGCACAGCATAATTATTCTGAATCTACCCCTATTGCTAATTTCTAGAATTTTACCCCATGTATGCACATAAATATATCGGCTACCTTCTTTGTCCGATAGAAGGTGTACATTGTAAATCAGCGCTGTGAGCACATGAAAATGTACGCACAGCATAATTATTCTGAATCTACCCCTATTGCTAATTTCTAGAATTTTACCCCATGTATGCACATAAATTTTGAAAATTTAGGTTTTTTGTATTTTTCTTTCTTTTTTTTATTGTTTTTGTACTTATGAGCTATAAATATATTTTTGATTTTATTTTGATTTGATATAATACTCTCTCTCTCTCTCTCACACATACATACACACATTTATAATATTAAAGAGAAGATTGATAAAAAAAACGACACTAAATATGAAACGCATACCTAAGCAGGTAATTAAGAGTAGGTACCTTAGAATGAGTATATTATATTGAAATAGGCTGTTGATAAAAAAAATAACCATCATTATAAGTTGAGCTGGTTATTTGACGCGTTTTTCATATGTACTTGCATGTCTGCCTGATCTGTGTTTTTGAAGTGAAAATTTCTTTAGGCGCGTTGAGCACTTTTTGGGTGAACAAAAATCATGGAACTCGCGTCACCGTCACCGAACGGCCAATATTTGTTGAGCTCTACGCGCGATACATATTGCTGACGATCGGGGATCAACTTATAATAGTTAATATATACATAGTTTTCACTTCTATCGGCAGTACCCAGAGACTAACCCGAACGTTTTTTTTTTTGGAAATGGATCTCTGCAATATCGTACAAAAATTACAGACAAATATTAGATACTACATATCTTATTATAATGCCATGTACTTTAGTTCTTATAGTTCGGTAAAAAACATCTCATATCATTGGATTTGGTTAACCAACTTATTTTACGTCATCCACGTATTAGGGCATAAACCACGTGTAAGTAAATAGGGTAATAAATAGATTATGCAATGAACAACACTATACATGTAACGCGTATATTTCGATATATATCAGTACTGTAATTACAAATCCAGAGAGTTTCATAAATAATGCATCTCAAGTACAGTACCTACTCTATACAATCAAACGACGATCCAGTTGGCGCAGTGGACAGGTGTCTGCTCTCTGCGCCGTGGGTCCTCGGTTCGATTCCCGGCAGGAGCATAAATTACTTCTCAAGTGATATTTGTGCTTCTGGTTCTGGGTGTAATGTGTGTGTGATATGAATGTTTCCGGCACCCACGATACAAGTCTTTGAAGTTAGTGTGGGGCTGTGAGTGTTAGAACCAGGAGACGGACATAGGACACTTTTTAGGAAAGGTATAGGTGTATAAAAATCATTTTCTCATACGTCACTCGGATTTGGTAAAGTACTAGGCAAACATAAACATGAAGGAGGTAATAATATAGTCACGTGGCATCGTAACGCATGCCGGGTATGGCTTCCTAAACATGCACATTTATTGACTGTTAGGCGGAACGAAGGTCGCCGGGACAGCTAGTATATTCATAATTATGATCCTAAAAAGCCTATATAACCCATCGATTGTGCAATATTACTGATCCTATGATTATGATACCTAATCCAGTAGTAAATTACTGTCAGCCATGATCCAGTGGGGATTATCTACATTTTTGTATGACTAACAGAGCCTATGACGACATAACATTATGGCTGTATGATGTAACTCCCATACATTTTAATTTTTTTGACAAATAGGCTAGCTTTTGACCGCCATCTCACCTGATGAATAGCGACCATGCTGTCGACGGTGGGATATGCTTGCCTAGAAGGTACCTGTTAACTCTTGACTTGAAGAGGCTCAAGTTATACTTATCGGGAAACAAGAACGAAGGCAGGAATTCCACTCCTTTGCAGTTCGCATTATAAAAGTAGAGGCAAAATGCTTGGTTCTAATCTGAGGAATATCCACCATAAAAGGATGTCTTGTTTTAGTACGCCTTGTTGTCCCATGATGGAAGGGAACTGGAGGAATTAAATCATGCAGTTCCGTCGCACACTCTCCGAATGTATCTTGTAAAACACGCATAAGCTGAAGTATTTTCTTCACTAGTTCAGTATAGCCAATCAGATATTATTTATCTAAAAAATTGTATAATCATCCGTACTGCGACGGAGTGGAACTCATTGCCCTCGTCTTTGTTCCCCGAACAGTATAATCTGGGAGTCTAATCAAGAGTGAATAGGTATCTTCTAGGCAAGCATGCTACATCTTCGGCTACATCATCGCTTTCCATCAAGTGAGATTGTGGTCAAATGCTTGCCTATCAAGCATAAAAAATATCCAATTTATTATCTGTGATAGGCTAGTGTTTGATCTACAGAAATCTAAATACTAAGCTTATTTAGATTTCTGTGGTTTGACCACTATCTCACCTGATAGTAAGGTATGTTATGGTTGAGGATAGTAAATAACCTATACTTAGTATAGATTCGATTCAACCATTTATTGATGTAGAGAAGTGAGATTACTTTATTTTATTTTTTTAGGCTTTATGCTTCCCGCTTAGTTCAGGTTTAATTAAAAATCAGTGTCGAGTTCTCTCCTCGGCAAAACTCGCATTAATGATTAAAAAATATATATTTTTTTATGTTAGTTTTTAAGTAATTTTTTATAGTGCCAAATAAATGTGTTTTCTTTCTTTCTTTCTTTGATTGGGCACTTTGCCCTTTTGTCCGTTCGTCTGTAAGAGCTAAATGCGTCTAAATTATTATATAATTCAAGCCGATACTTAACTTCAAATTCTCAGAGAATATGTAAAGCTGTGATCCAAAGCAAAAAATGGTAGTAAGAATGATATAATAGAAAATATTAATTATTAATATTTTAAAAAAAGTTTTAAGAAATTAACATCATAAGTTTTTCTCTATAAGGCAAATGTGGACGAAGTCTCAGTTCAGAGCGAACCACTACTTATTAATAATATATACTGTCAGAAGTCATTAAAGTCAAAATTTACAAAATTCTGTTTCGAAATGTAATTTCCACCTCAGATTTTTATTTTTGGGGTTCCTTAAACTTCTACAAAACCACCTTAGAATCACGAGGAATATTTTGTGGGAGCTAAATCAACTGGTATTTTTTTGACAAATGTAACTTTTATTCTTAAAAATGACACTAACTTTCCATAGTTAAAATGTGTTTTTGTTTTATTTTGACTAATGTTATATAACATGCGTCAAAATGAGTCAGAACATGTGATAACTAAAAAAGGTTTATCGAGTGTTTTCTTTTTATAAATAAGGGGGGGATCTTTGCATACGATGACTACGATGTTAGTCAGAAGACTATTTCAAACTATAATAAGAAGAAAACTGAGGGTCAATTTATACTAGCGTAGAGTCAAAGCACATCGAAGCGTCGATTTGTAACTTAACATAGCAAATTCACCCTTATCTCCACAATTTAATGCACATATTCATAGTTGAACTCCTGCAAAACACTGTACTCGTCACCCTGCGGTATTCGATGTTAAATATTTTTAAGACCTGTAATTTTTAAACACAGACACTTTGTTTTGAACATGTTTTATTTATCGTCTCATACACATTTTTCATATTTCTTATTTTATGGATTATATGTACATAAGTACATACTATATTTATAAGGTAGGGGAGAAAGATGTAGGATGATACTTTTCAAATTACCAGGAATAGGGGATTCAGATTTTTCCGTAGCATAAAACAGTGCCTTGTGTGTATAATTGAAATGCCCACTGGCTTAATAGGGTGCGCGTCTGCCTACCAAGCAGCGGACGTTGGGTTCAATCCGGTGCCATTACAAGTTTCCTCCCCAAGGGAAACAAGTGTTTGTTGTTCTGGGACTGATTATATTTGTGATGTGAATGTTTCCGGCACTCTCCGAACTTAGTGCAATGAGTGCAAAAGCGTTTCTTTTATTTTGTGTATGCCGGGAATCGATCCTGATACCCCTTAAAAGGCGAAAGCTCACCCAACTAAACAAACGGGCAGCTATAACCATTTAACTTTATTCTACGGAACCCTCGGTGCGTAAGTACGAATCGCTCTGTTTCCTTTATCGTAACACGGTAGTCTAATCTTCAATGTAAGACAGATTTATTAGATAATGCTTATCTAGACAATAAGATAAATCGTATAAGGTAAGTATTAAATAGGTATATCAATACACCGACGCAATTGATAATAACATTGTGTAACAAATAAACATAATTCACTAAAATATATCTTATTTTATTTATTACCCGAATGCCAAGGAAGGGTTGTTTTGCGCACGTATCTTGTATGTTTTGTAAATCTCTATATTACCTCGTATTTTCCAAGGTTCCGGCTGGATATATTTCAGACAGCTAGATTCGTGTCATAAGCCCAACTGTCCTTAGATAGGTGTTTTGAAAAAAACTCAAAATGGCGGATTTTGGCGCTAAATTGTAACATAAGGGTAAGTAGGGTAAAAAAATCACAATTTATCACACAGCTTATATGTTTCATCAGTAATATTAATTTACTTTTAGGTTAAGTTGTGTATGAGAATTATATTATTTGTATATGCTCTACACACCTAAAGATGTTTTCGTTTCAAAAACTCGAAGACCTATATGTTAAATTATTTAATATAAATCGGATTAATCAGTCATCAAATCTATAAACAAACGTGTAAATTCAGTTGGTACGTTTGCGTATACATTTTCTAATTATATCAGGAACCTTGAACTATCGATCCATCACTTAATTCGTGTTTTGATTAGTGCCGGGTTGGCTTAAGGAAATCACCTAGTAGATATATAGATAACACTGTATTGAACACCAAATAACAATAGTTAGTTTTAAATAGAAAGCTAAAAATATATAAACGAAGAGATGTCTTATCGCTCGAACGATCTCTTTCGGAAGCCACAGTACCCATGCCGTTTATTCATTTATTTATTCACTAGCCGTGCTCCGCGGCTTCGCCCGCTATTATCAAGTTAAAAAGTAGCCTATGTGTTAATCCTGAGTATAATCGATGTACATTCCAAATTTCACCCAAATCTGTACAGCCGTTAAAGCGTAAAGAGAGAACAAACATACTTACACACAAACTTTCGGATTTATAATATTAGTAGAATTTATGTAGGAAAAATTATGGATCACTTGGTCATGTCTTAAAATCTCTACATAATTAACATAAAATTTATGATTATTTGAAGAAGCGGCTGTAAAGAAGCGTTGTCAAGAAAAGGGCAATAATATAATAATTTCTACCGAAGAACTGCTCATTGGCTTAGTTGGGTGAGCGTTCGCCTTCTAAACAGGGGTATCGGGTTCGATTCCCGGCGGGAACACAAGTTTTCTCCCTAAAGAAAGATTGTGTTTCTGGTTCTGGTTGTGATTGTGTGTATGATGTGAATGCTTCCGGCACCCACGACACAAGTCATCGTACTTAGGTGGGGCTGAGAGTGTGAAAGCGTTTATTTATTTATTTAATGACATAATAATCTGTTAATAAATATAAAATGTATTTTTTTGTATTTAAGTAAATTTATTGAAATGTAAACTTCTTTTGGCGCGTTGAGCACATTTTGCGTGTACAAAAATAATGCAACTCGCGTCATCGTCACCGAATGCTTTCTAATAGCTCGACGATACAATTCACAAGTTACTTAGTTTTCACTTCTATCGGATGTCCCCAAAGACTGCCCCGCATGTTTTTTTTTTGTTATTTATAACGCTATAGACTTTGGCTATGAAGATGAAGTCCGAAATAAATTATTTTTATTTTATTTACTTGGGTGCGCCTTCTATCTACGTGTTGGGTGAGATTCGCGGTGACACAAGTTTTCCCTCCAAGGTTCTGTTGTTCTGGCTTGTGCTTGTGTGTGATGTGAATATTTCCGGCAACCACGTCTCAAGTCATTGAACTTAGTGTGAAGCTGTGAGTGTGAGTGTGATTGGTAGTACAACCGGTCCCCAATCAGACAGTCGCGGTTTCGAATTCTTTTAAAAGTTGGCACTTGAAAGTAAGATCATTCTATCATGTTACACCGTAGGATTTACGAAAAAAATAAAATGTATAATACTACTTTATGAAATCCATGCTGTTTCCATGCTCGCCTGACCAGGTAGCAGCTCTTCCCTGTACTAAAATACAGTCGTAGTATACCACCCTCAAGTATAAAAGTCTGTCGTAGATTAAACAGCAATTTGTAGCCGTCCGTCCGTCCGTCTGTCAGAGGCATCTAGCGTCTAAACCGTATAAGCGAATGAATTCAATTTTTTTTTTATGATAGGTAGGAAAGCATTTGACCACTATCTCACCTGATGGAAAGTGAAGATGCGACAGAAGATGTGACATGCTTGCCTAGAAGATACCTATTCTCATAGAATATGTAAAACTACGGCCCAAAGCCAGAAATTACATTTATAATATGTAAATTAAAATATTAAGGGGACTCCAATACATGTAAGCGGGGAGCCTTGTGGGTACCGTTGAAAGGGCTTGACAAGTAGAGTACGAAACCGGTTTTAACAAAAGTCTATGTTGGAAAACAACGATTTGGTAGGGCCCTAAAGTCGCTGTTTTTAGAACTATTTTGTCCTGGGGTCTATCTAAAATACAGTCGTAGTATACCACCCTCAAGTATAAAAGTCTGTCGTAGATGATGTCATAATATGCTGAGAAATTCAGCACGAAAAATTTTGTGCTCGACTCTTGTGCTATCCATTTCAGCATATAAACAACTTTATTTAAATGTTATTATGTCTCACTTTACTACTTCGAAACGTGTCGTTTTTGCTTTTCACTTTCTTTTCGCTTCTTTTATAAGTAAACGCTTCCACACTCTCAGCCCTACACTAAGTTCGATGATTTGTGTTGTGAGTGCCAGAAACATTCACATCAATTCAATTCAATTCGTTTATTTTTCATTTAGGTGCATTGTTACATGGTACACTTATGAGCGTCAAAAATATTACATTAGTTAATTAAAGAATACATAAAATTATGGTGGGTACCTTAAAACAAAACAAATTTCCCTTGGGGAGAAAACTTGTGTTCCAGCCGGGAATCGAACTCGACCCCCCCCCCCCCCCCCCCCTCCCCTCCTGCTTGAAGCGAAAGAGCAGCTAACTAATCCAAAGGACAGCAACTCCTCTGCATCGGTTTATACTATTTATACTCTATCGGCTTATTTATGATTTATGTTTACTGTGGTAACGGCTATGAAAACGGATTTGAATATGAGAAAAGAAATATAGATAGAGAGAGAAAAAAGAGTGTCCACTTCATATCCTGTTTGAAATGGATACAATAACGAAATCGAAACATGTGACCAATTAAAAAATACCCAATTTTATTTCCGCCCAACCTTGCCAAACAAAATCACATTTAAAAGATAACAAGTACAATATAAATCGTTTAAATATAAACCTTAACTGTGAAGACATAAGAATGATGGAAGTATTCCAGAGATGCTCAACAATTGGTCCAATGCCAATGTCACGTCAAGGCCAATGACCGCGGATTGAAGCAACAACTAGTATCACCTTGAGGACAATTGGAGGAACTGATAGCGTTGGATATATCGAAAGTTTCGCTATGATATCCTTTGTCATTTAAGTAAGAATGCTCAAGAATAAGCACTTGTTGACCTACAAATGGTAACACCCAATTTTTTTAGCGCATTTAATCTTTTTAAATCGGAATTGTTTGCTTGTTAATGGACTAGTTTCAAGATAAATTCTCTGAAACATGCCGGAAAAAACCTACGTGAAAAATATTCAAAGAAAATACAAATACCCAAGTATTTAGATAGATAGATAGATAGATAACGCTTTATTGTCACACCTTACACATACATTACTTACAAAACATGTTAAACCTTAAATTAAAGTGTACAATCGGCGGTCTTATCGCTAAAAGCGATCTCTTCCAGACAACCTTTGGATAGAGAAGATATTAATAATTCGGTGAAACGGGGGTGTAAATACAAGTTTAATCACATAAAAAATTACGTGTAAAGATTATTGACAATAAATTGTTATTATTCATCCTGAATAAATGTAATATCCCATATACAATGTATATTTAATACATAATCAATTATGAAAAACGTAGAAATTGCAAGTATCAGTCAAATTATAAACAATTAATGAAAATATTAAAACAACGACAAAAGCAAAACTATGTCATATCAGTCACAAAATGTGCTGAAACATTTATTATCAACAAAGAAAAAGAGATAATACCTAGAATTATTAATAAAAACGAGATTGAAATGTAATAATGAACGTCGGCGGACAAAGTGCTAAATTATTATTCAGCAATTTGTCCGCCCGTCCGTCCGTCCGTCTGTCAGAGGCATCTAGCGTGTAAACCATATAAGCGAATGACTACAAATTCTCACAGATTATGTATAAAACTACGGCCCAAAGCCAGAAATGACATTTAAAATATGTTAATTAAAATGTTAAGGGGGCTCCCATACAAGTGGGGAAAAAAATATTTTTTTTTTTTTATCTAGCCTTGTGGGGTACCGTTGAAAGGGCTTGACAAGTAGAGTACGAAACCGGTTTTAACAAAAATCTATGTTGGAAAATAACGATTTGGAAGGCCACCAAAGTCACTGACCTATTTTGTCCCGGAGTCTATCTCAAAAATTACTTCACACTGAACGCTGAATCTTACGTATAATACCCGTTATATTCTGAACTTGAACAACAAATACAGAAATTAATCAATTATTACATAGAAAAAAAAAATATAAGCAAGTAAGTAACCTCAAAAGTTTTTCTCTATGATGCAAAATGTAGGCGCGAGATCTCAGTTTGGCGCGAACACTAAATAATGGTAACTTAAATGAGATGAATTCATCATAAGAGTAGAACGTTTTCTCGATAACACAGAGTTTGTATACAGTAATGCTTATTCTGCATCTACCGGACTACGAACTTTTCCCTTGTTTTTAAAACTTGGGATAATTCAATTTGTATACTGCATTGCGGAGATAGTGGTCAAATCTAAACCAATCAGATCAGGTTATAATAAAAAATATTAGGAGGATACCAGAATGTTCCCTTACATGCGTGACTTTAGTAACCGCTTTTCTCGGCATTCATAACGAAATCTGATATATATAAATATTCATCAGAATCGGTAAAGAAAGGAAACCCTTCTTCTTGAGTTCCATAAGAGTTCAATATATTAATATAACTTTATCCTACTAATATTATAAATCCGAAAGTTTGTTTGTAAGTGTGTAAGTATGTTTGTTCCCTCTTCACGCTTTAATGGCTGAACGGATTTTTTTATCTACTTTTATTTTGATATAATTAGAGAAAATATTAAATATAACATATTTCATTTAATATTGTAAAAATGTATGTTTACAATATGTCGACATAACTTCAGTTCGCTCAAAGCTTTTCGCTTTTACTTTCATTATCCGTACAGCGAAGGAATGGAACTCATTGCCTACGTCTTTGTTTCCCAAACGATATAATCTGGGAATCTTCAATCTCGAATGAATATCTTCTAGGCAAGCATGTCACATCTACGGCCGCATCATTAGTTTCCATCAGGTGAGATTGTGGTCAAATGCTTGCCTATTCCGCATAAAAAAAAATGGTTGTCTGTAAACTCGGTTTACGGACGATAATTTTACGTGATAACGTCATAAGACAACGCTTAGTTCGATCGTGCCTCTCTATCGCTTGTTCCGCGCTCTCGCTTGCACGCTCAGGCTCAGGCGGAACGTGACACTTTTTCGTGCGTGCAGCCATGTTCATCGATTTATAAGACGTTATCACGTCAAAAATCAATTCACAATATACTTGTAAATTATAACATAAGTAGTTGCTATATTCATACTTAGATCGAGCGTGGGTGTGTGCATTATTGTTATTGCTGCCAAAACACATGTGCTACGAATATTTCACACAAATTGCTGATTAATTAAAAATATTCTATGTATATGATTGTATTATTTGTAAAAAATATGTATTTATGGAGAGATTTATACAAACAAAACTTATAGTTTAAATTATGGACAATACACTGTTCTGATGCACGCTTTTCTTTTGTTCGTACCATTTGCTGGATGACTGGTAGAAATTGCTCTTAGCATTAAGTCCTCCGATTGTACATTGTTTTTGTTGTGCAATAAAGCATAAATAAATGAATAAAACTTACCTTGTTTTGAAAAAATAAAATAATTCAGTGCAGTTATTAAATGAGATTTTGTTGTTTTTGAAAAATAATTTATTAATATTATTTGCATGTTCGTCACGGTTTGTTGCTTTTTGGCAAATTATTATTTTTATGGCGCCATTAAAATACCTACAATTAATCAAAAACATTTGCTTCTGTTTTGGTTTATAAATGATATTATTCATAAATTATATCTTATTGTAAACTTCATAATATTATATTTCATTGTAGACTTTTTTATGCTCGATAGGCAAGCATTTAACCACTATCTCACCTGATGGAAAGTGAAGATGCGGCCGAAGATATAGCATTATTGCCTAGAAGATATTCTGACTGGAAACAACTGAAAGACCGGAACAGTGTTACTTATAAAAGAGTGAATAAATATCGATGTATAAGACGTTATCACGTTAAAAATACTAGTAGACGCGTCTATTTTTCTTGATTCCGATGATGTACACATATACCTACAACTAAATTTTGACAAAAATGCAGTAACGTTGTATTTCCTTATGACGGCAGTATACAAAACGGCAGCGCGGGGGTAAGTCTGCCGCCAAGCCAAATACGGTGTTCCGGCAGTTATCCTTGAGAGCCTGCGTATTCCAGGTCTAGTGTGTTTACCAGCTTCGATCACATCGTCACTTACCATCAGGTGCGATAGTGGTCAAACACTAGCCTGTCACAAATTAAAAAAAAAAAAAAAACCAAAGCGGGCGCTTTGCTTACCCCCGCGTCAAGGTTCCTTGGGTCCCATACATCTTATTTTCACAGCGCCCGGGGCGCGCGCCTTTGGCGCTTTGTATATCATGACCCTTAAAGACTTTTGTCTTTAGTTTTTGAGGTATTGGCGACGAGAAGACTTCATATAAGATTAGTAGTTTATATTAAACTCTTTAAAAGAGTGAGTAAATATCGATTTATAAGAACTCTTTAAAAGAGTGAGTAAATATCGATTTATAAATTACTTATAAAAGAGTGAGTAAATATCGATTTATAAGACGTTATCACGTTAAAAATACTTGTAGACGCGTCTATTTTTCCTGATTCCGAGGATGTACAAAATACCTACAACTAAATTTTGACAAAAATGCAGTAACGTTGTATTTCCTTATGACGGCAGTATACAAAACGGCAGCGCGGGGGTAAGTCTGCCGCCAAGCCAAATACGGTGTTCCGGCAGTTATCCTTGAGAGCCTGCGTATTCCAGGTCTAGTGTGTTTACCAGCTTCGATCACATCGTCACTTACCATCAGGTGAGATAGTGGTCAAACACTAGCCTGTCACAAATTAAAAAAAAAAAAAAAAAAAAAAAAAGCAAAGCGGGCGCTTTGCTTACCCCCGCGTCAAGGTTCCTTGGGTGCCATACATCTTATTTTCACAGCGCCCGGGGCGCGCGCCTTTGGCGCTTTGTATATCATGTCCCTTAAATACTTTTGTCTTTAGGTTTTGAAGTATTGGCGACGAAAAGACTTCATATAAGATTAGTAGTTTATATTAAACTCTTTTGCTGTCAAGATTTTCATTTCATTTATTACACACACAATTATAACAGCATTACAGCCCAGGCCAAGACGATGTTGTAAGGAAATACATAGCACTTAATCGAACATATGTATATTATATAGTTTGTAATAAAATAAAAATTAATTAAATTTTCTAAAACTTTCTGTACTGCCTCTGTGAATTGCGGCAGGGAGACATTAAAAATATCTAGATTATTCGATACACTATTTATCATTCGTAGAGCCCGTGACAAAAGGGAAAACATAAGTAGATTGGAACTCGGTGTGGGTACCACAAGCGTGATATAATTTTAGTGTAATTTTAGAAAAAGACAATTGGCCTTATATTATCTATACTAATATTATAAAGAGGTAAAGTTTGATTGCTTGTTTGTATGTAAATGAATCTCTGAAACTACTGATCCGATTCTGAAAATTCTTTCACTAATATAATTATATTAGCTACACTATCCTCGAGAGTCACAGGCTACGTTTTTTAGTTATCAGTTCGAAGTATTAATATTCGCTAGACATGTCGGAAAAAATTAGCTAGCTGTCCGCTTTATTGGCGTACGCTGACTAAACAGTTATTTATTCATTTATTTAATTCTTTACTGCGCAAAAAGTACAAAAGGTGGACTTACTGCTAGGGGCATTCTCTACCAGTCAACCACACATGGTAGACGAGAAGAGGGGAGTAGGCGTGCATCAAAATGGTATAGAGAGGGAGAGACAAAAGAAAGTTAGATGATTAGTTAAAATAATAAATATACATAAATGATTATATACATGTATATCGGTACTTATAATTTAATAAAATATATAATGCATACCAAATAATTCTATATAATAAAAATAACTATACAAATAAAATAAAATATAAGCGACGAAATAATGAACAGAATAGAAAAAAAAAATATATTTTAGATACATAGATAAATTTAGTCTGAATAAGTATATTACAGCTCACTACTTACAGGTTTCGTCACGCGCTGAGTGCGCGTGACGAAACCTGTAAGTAGTGAGCCTTTACTAGCTTTTTAAAACTTATTTGGAAGGAGAATTATGATGTTAGGTGGAAGCTCATTCCAAAGCCGAACAGCCATAACTCCAAAAGATCTATCCAAAAACGAAGTGGTGTGCATTGGAATGTGTAAGCGCAGGTTATTGGTAGATCTTAAATTCAAATAATGTTTGTCTGAAAGAAAACTATAAGAATTCTTAAGATAAGCTGGCGATTTTGGATCATTAAGTACCTACCAAGAACAGTAATTAGACATTAGTTAGACATAAGTAATACAATGTGTTGCAAAAATGTTGGCCAGTCTGTCTGGTGGTTCTATGATAAAATGGGGAAGGCAGAATTAGATCATGTATTGCCATAGTACACTTTTCGAAATGTATCTGAAAACAACGAGATACTCGCTATCCTGCAACGAGACCCATGTAACACTTAGTTTGCAAATAAATGTATGAGTATGAGGTCCTATATAGGCTCTGAAACCTAGCATCAGTCAGCTGAAACCTAGCATTGGTCATTGTTAATGAGTTTCTTGGCTTTTCGTTTTATGGTGCCTAGTGCCTCAAATGCCTGATATCTAGTGGTCAAGGTCCCGACTGAGCTGTCATGACTTCAAACATATTTGACGACCCAATTGGCGCGGTGAGCAAGTCTTTGCCCTCTGCGCCATGTATCCTGGGTTCGATTCCCGGCAGGAACATAATTTTCCATACCAAGGGACATTTGTGTTCATGGTTCTGGGTGTGATTGTGTGTGAGATATGTAAGTACATGTTTCCGGCACCCACTATACAAGTCTACGAATTTAGTGTGGGGCTGTGAGTGTGCATGCGTTTGTTGTTGTAGTTTAGATTTTATTGATCTGCATGATTGACATCACGTAGTATGAAAGTAACATATCTATATCTATCTATATATATAAAAATCAATGCCACTTTTCGTTGTTATTTTATACCTAACTCAAGAACGGGCTCACCTATCCAAACCAAATGTTTAGGCTTTGTTCGGACTATTTAGTAGATGGTTAATGTAAAGTTTGCACAAAATCGGTCGAGCGGTTCTTCATTTACACACACCCGGGCGAAGCCGGTGCGGATCGCTAGTATTGTATATATACATCGATACTGATCGATCAATGAGTCAAACTATCATAATATTATTATGACTAAGTAAGGAGGATGCAGATAATAACATATGTTCGATATCTGCCTATTGGCTTAGTTGAGCGAGCGTTCGCCTTCTAAGCAGGGGTATCAGGTTCAATTCCCGGCGTGAACACAAGTTATCTCCCCAAGGAAAATTCGTGTTACTGATTCTAGTTATGATTGTGTGTATGGTGCAAATGAAAGCGTGTAAAAATATTTTCAATCGGCTTCAAAAAAACACTACAAAAGTCAATTCACTAAAAAGTGGAAAATTTCGTTTACATACTTGGATGACATAATATTTTGTATTTCCAGCTTATTTGATTTTATTAATAATAATAAAACAAAGCTTAAAAAACCCGACTTCACCGTTTTATCTTCGGAACTTTGATCAGATTAGATGTACTAAACACGCATTATTGAAGATATTTCAAGAAATAGGTATCTTCCAGGCAAACTTGCTCCATCGTCGACCACATCGTCGCTTACCATCAGGTGAGATAGTGGTCAAAAGTTTGCCTATATCGAAAAAAAAAAACAAAACAAAAAAAACTACTGATCAGATCTTGATCAAATTTGAATGGGACTAATTGGAAAGAAACACCTTCCGAAGACAAAGCGGTAAAGTCAGTTTTTTTAAGCTTTGCTTGCGTTTAATTATAAAAAAATTCTGTTACCTTCAATGTTTTCGTCGTCCGTGTCCGCCATTTTCACTTTAATATACAGTTAAAATCCAGTCATTTTATTAGACACTTGTATACACAAAAAGTCACAATTATTATTACGGTTTGCTAATTTTATCCAACTTAAATAATTTAATTCCGAGTCTACTGTCTACACGATCTACGAGAAAAGTAAACACGAAAACTTCGTAGCAGTCGCGATGTTATCAGCAACAGAGAGGACGAACGCACGTCCGCTCGTGTTGGCGGCTGAACGCGAACTGAAGCGCAGTCTGTAGCCGTACACTGCTTCACAGAGTCGAGGGAAAGCTGAAAACTATTAGGCGGAATTTTCTTTTGGCCTTAGGCGGGCAGAAGTTTACTTTCAAAGGTTACAAGTGTGGTGGGTTTAGATGTTGTTTGTGTTATCTCAACTTACTAGCCGAACAATGAAACAATTTGCGATGAAATACTGATTGTTTGTGATAATAAAGTGTGCTCTAGACTTCTATTTTTAACAATGACGCTGATAATGTATGTCGAGTATTTTTTGTAAGTAGTGTAACTGAAAATTATTCCACAAAAATGAAATGATTTCTGACCACTTTTCATTGAACTTTCTTGCGTTTTTTTTTCTGTTTTACTAGTTTTGATTTTTGTCTTGAAGGCACTCCGTCATGTACTTATATCCATACTTTTTGGTTGGCATAGCTGATTCACTCACTCAAAGCATTTCGCTTCTACATGTTTCATCCGTATAATCGAGTAGCTTAATAGTATTTATGGCAAATAGGGTTAGGTCTTATATCAATATTCCAGAAACTGTAACTGAATTAAGTGTAATCAATGGGAAAATTTTAATCAATATTAAAAAGTGTGCCGATAAAGAAAGCTTATTGTAAATTCAATGATTACGTTAATGACAAGGATGCATGTAGGCAAATTACACAAGCGCTTTCTTGCAAAATTTTTATAAACGTAGGCTAAGACAAGTTATGTATTGGAGTTGTAAGTTTTAATTTTAAAAGTAAAGGAAAATAATGCCCCGCCAAGTTTCTTGCCCGGTTCTTTTCGAGATGGCTGTACATTTGTGAAAGCTGCATTAGAGTAATTAATGGGCTCCACAGATGCTTATGGAAGCATAAGTGTATCTGTGGAGACCTTTGAATTTTAGCAATATTATTCACAGTTCTTCCATCTCAAATAGAACACGGATGTAGACATAACCAGCTCGTTAAACCAGAAAAGTCTTCCACGAAGCAATGAAAAGCAATTATACGTTACATAAAAATGATACATGCCCCGTACGAGTCGTACGTTTATTTAGCAAGATCAAACGAGATTATTTCCGTCTGGTTATGGAACTGTTTATTTTCTTGATTTTATTTTGGCTTATAGTACGTTGAGGGGAAGGCTAAAAGGGGAGAGTGAGATTCTCTCTCTGCTGATGGTAAGCGAACCGCCCGCCTGTATACATCTGCAATACTGAAATCTGAATCTGATCTGAATCTGAATCTGAATCTGAATCTGAATCTGAATCATACTTGTACATGTCTTCGAACTTGGTATAGGACTGTGAGTGTGAAAGCGTTTTATGTTATGTAAGGAGCCGATGCTAAAAACTTCAACATTCCGGGTAACACCCAAGCGAGTCGGGCTTGTCGCTTATACACTTACTAGCCGTGCCCCGTGGCTCTGCCCGCTATTATCAAGTTAAAAAGTAGCATATTATGAGTTAATCCTAGGTATAATCTATGTACGCTACAAATTTCCAAATCATCCAAATCCGTTTAGCCGTTAAATCGTGAAGAGGGAACAAACATACTTACACACAAACTTTCGGCTTTATAATATTAGTAGGATACATCTGTGCTCTCTGTCTGTATTGAGTCGTATAACGCTTGTCACTTATACACATATATTTCATATCTATTTCCGTGTGGCACTGCAATGATGCAAGAGTCTTAAGATTATATATGTTCGGGGAATACGGACGGTAACAACTATCCGCCGAAACCGACCTCACCTGCACTGCACATGGTACCAAATCAACAAACGAAGCTCATGAATCACAACAGACATTGCCAAGGAGGTTTGGCCGAAGGCGGCCGCCCATAACAACTCATCTCTGAAAAATGAAGCCACTAGCTATGTTATTAAAGATCCGTAGACGACGAATGGATTAGTAAGTTGACATAGCAATAGGCAAGATGCATAGGACGTAGAACTGATGGCTGATGTTGCCGAAAGGTTTTTGAAAGTAGGCCATGAACTAACAAGTGGAGCGTAAGAAGACCGTCGTAATGTGGACATACGACTTGATGAAGATCGCAGGCCACTCTCAATCTAGCGGTATTTTTTGAAAATCTATAGGGGTTGCCTATATCTCGCAGTAGGGTTCTAACGCTGTGATGATAATGACTATAGCAAAAATGTTTCCTAAAAAACATTTAAAATACAATTTTTTATGTAGTCATAGTGACACTTAAAATGAGTTATCATAAGTAAATGCGTATACTATATTTCATGTCTGTGCTGCTAACCATTGAAGAGTTCCCTAGTCAGGAGCCAACCCTGAGTGTAGCAACCACATCATGGTAAAACTTAAAATCATAAAAAATTGCTTATACGAAAATCGTGTCTGTGTTGCTGCCCGTTAAAGAGTTCCTTTTCAACCGACTTTAAAAAAGGAGGTTCTTGATTCGACTGTTTTTTTAATATGTATGTTACGATATATCTCCGCCAATTATGAATCGATTTTGATGTTATTTTTTTTGTTTGATAGAGTATACTTCAGGGGTGGTCCCATATAAATATTATCGAAATCGTTCAAGCCAAAACCGAAAAATAAGCGATGATGTCGGTTTTTTTAAGTTTTGCTTGCGTTTCAATTATATTGATGCTAATCCTGGATGTCGTTTGAGAATACTCGTAAAAATGTTTTCTGTCGTATTTCAGTTTAATCCAGATCTGTCTATAATGTCTACGGGCCAATTGCCTATATTTCCTAAAACTAAACTAAAACTATATACTGATCTGTCTTAGTTTAAATAACATTTTATGTACCTAGTTGTATCAGTTTCGGCGTCTCGAGCAGCCGTGACATGTCTAATCACTTTACGTCGAGAAGCAGTTAGGCGGAGATCCAGGATACCGAAATATTTATCCGAAAATATATAGGCCCATGACAATTCTCTCGAGCACAGCAAATACTTATTTTGTCATGTATTTTATTATTTCGATTGTAGACTTTATAATTAAATGCAAGCAAAGCTTAAAAAAACCGACTTCACCGCTTTATTTTCGGAACTTTGATCAGATTAGATGTACTAAACACGCATTATTGACGATATTTCAAGAACTACTGATCAGATCTTGATCAAATTTAAATGGGACCAATTGGAAAGCAACATATATCAAACAAAAAAAAAATCAAAATCGGTTCACGAGGAACGAAATTATGAGGTAACACACATAAAAAAAATACAGTCGACTTGAGTACCTTTTTTGTGAAGTCGGTAAAGAAATTCGAATTACCTCCTGTGGATAATAAGGATAGATGAATACTTTGTCAACAAACAAGATTGTTGATGACAGGTGGCGTAGGGGACTTGTATGACACAAGTCCCGGGTGCCGGAAACATTTACATCATACACAATCACATTGAACCTTAACTGCTCGTTAACTTAGTTGGATGTGTGTTTGCTCTAAGCAGGAGTATAGTGTTCGCTTCCCGGCGGAAACACAAGTTTTCTTCCCAAGGAAATTTTGTGTTTCTGGTTCTGGTTGTGATTGTGTGTGATGTGAATGTATCCGGCACCCACGACACAAATCATCGTACTTAATGTGGGGTTGTGAGTGTAAAAGCGTCTATGTTTATGTTTATACATCCAGACTGTGAATTCCCAATTTCCCTTGCGGAGAAAAATTGTGATCTTACGGGGAATCGAACCCAATATCCACTGCTCAGAAGACGGATGCATATACCAGTTAGCAGTTAATGTTCTACTTGTAATTGATATATATCTTTCATAGGGATTATACTGAACCCAAATAAACTTGGCCGCAAGTGACCTAGTATAGGTTTAGTGAACTGTGTGTGACCTTGCTCCATTATGATTTATTTTCAGATCCGCAGAACGCATTAACTTCAGATAAAAGTTTAGATTTTTTAAATGATTTGTGATATAAATATTTAAGACATCGTAATTCAAATTAAAATAGAACTATCTGCAGCTGTTGCCGTTGTTCTGTTAAAATTTTTCGTGCTAGAAAATCTGAACAAATCTTATAGCACTTTGAATTTGTTGCAGTTCATTGGTTTTAAAATATTTTTTTTAAAAAACCTTTATTTGTTTTGACGACCCAGTTGGCGCAGTCCCCTCTTCGTCGCGGGTACTGGGTTTGGTACCCGACAGGATCATAATTTTCTTACCCAAGGGACATTTTTTTCTGGTTGTGTGTGTGATGTATATGTTTCCGGCACCAACGAACGATACACGCTTTTTAACTTTATGCGGGGCTGTGTGTGAATTCTTTTTTTATTATTTTATGACTTTAATTTGTTTTTACGAGTTTTTCTCTCTGGAATGAGTCCGGCACGTCGAAACCGGAATTTTAGGAAGTTTGTTTCTTCCACAGATCTAAGATCGAAATGCGTATATCAAAAGTTTTTATACCATTTCTTTTTCTCGATTTAGATTGTTTGTTAGCTTTAATGACATGACTTAGGAAAAAATTACAAATAAGGTTGTTAGCGGGAGCGATAGATGACCGGGTACGCTGAGAGTAATAAACGAAGTTACGAAACGTATACTTGTACAACTATTTACGATGAGCCTACCCAAATACTCAAAACCAAACGTTTGCGAGTTTTAAGGCCTCACAGCGCCATCTAGTTAGTGCATTGAGCAACAATTCAAATATTTACCGCCAAAATAGATTTACAATTTGTTGTGGTTTCTGATAACACACAATTTACACATTTGAAATAAAAATTAGAAACTGGTCGCTTCTGTGATGGTAAGCGCTAAGTCAACTAATACTCTTAGACAAGGTCATTAATATTCTCTAAAATACAGGTGTTTGCCCAGTGAAAGTCGAACTCTGAGGCAATTGGATAAATGTGCGAGTAAAACGAATTTGTTACAATTTTATGAGAGCTGTTTTGAAGTGTTTTTTTTATGGGAGTGCTTCGAAATTCTGATCCGCAACCTTTTTGTGTGACAAAAAATGGTGGGGATTAAATTTTTTCCCTGTAATACAAAAGTTTTACATCTATCGTGTGTCTTTACTACCCACCCTGATTTAGAAAATACATAAACCCGCAGTCAAGCATAAGATTAAAAACATAAATAATCAAATATTTTAAATGGGATGTTGATCTCAGTACATAAATAAAGCTGCCACATGCAAAGCTAAAGTATTTCACCACGCGTGCGACATCCAGAGCTAAAAGCATTCCTTAGTTACTGCCTAATTTTACCATCATAAACCGTTACCAAAGTCTTCTTGAAATCCGTCGCATACCAGATAATCGTACATTTTCAGCTCCGAACCGTCACGCTTTTACACAGTTCCAATTTTCAATTTTACACTGTTTAGAATTATGTAGAGCTGAGCTTGTGCTCACTTTCATGCATTTGGTTGAGTCATAAACAAAAGTTTCCACAAATTTGTAGAGATGCTAGAAATATTCACTTGATTCGATTAATTTACACAGAACGAGAAACAGGATTTTCCCATAGAGAAAACAGTTTTGCACCAGAGATCGAACATATTATAGGAGATCATTTTATACTCGTTTTTAACCGACTTCAAAAAAAGGAGTTTCTCAATTTGACTGTATTTTTTATGTGTGCTACCTCAGAACTTTTTTCTTAGTGAACCAATTTTGATGATAATTATTGATTATTTTATTTGAAAGGATATGGTATCAAGTTGGTCCCATATAAAATTGTGTAGATTTGATTAAGTGTTCCAGAGATAATGCGGTTAATTTTTTAGCTTTGCTTGTTTAAATTATTACTGTAATTGGTTTCCTACAATCGTAATTATTAGGGAATGATATACCTTACCGACCGTAAATCGATGTATAATTATAGTAAATGTCAAATTTTATGAATAGACAACAACGTTTTAAAAATTAAACAACGAATAATATATGAAGGCTGTCAACATTATCGCCTGACTATGCGACTAAAAATACTAACTTGACAACCTAGTGTATATTATATTTTAGACGCTTGGAAATAGCCTCTGACCCGACCCATAAATTCACAGAACAACCTAGTTATTTACAAAACAAAACTGCAATTTCTAAGAAGGCCTGTTAATATGAGATTAAAAGACAAATCCATCGTGGTCGTCTACAGAAAAATAGTTTTTTACTTAAGGGCCTGATGTATACCATACATCTTTTTAAATACAGTCAATTTCCCCGCTTACACTGCATTTGAAATGATGGCTATCATGTGTGACAACCTTTAAGTTAAAGTTGTTCTTCATCTATTAATATAGAGCTCTGATAGAATGACGAAACAAAATAATTCTACAAACAAAATCACAATGATGGACTGCGGGAATAAGCAACAAAGGCAAACTGTATGTTGAAAAGATTAAAACTAGATAGAGTTAGAACGGGTTAGCTTGCGCAAGCAATTAGTACGGTATTTCATAGACAGAGGGGCTTAACGTTTGTGATTTTAAAAGATTATCTCTCTGTGCTCTAATAACAAGGTTTGTTTACCCTCGGTCGCACGTTACTTCAGATCGCGTTCGATTGGAAGTAGGAATACTTGGAAGGCTAAAAGTTTTCCATGGTCCTTCGAGCCGGATTGTGCTAGGTTTTATGCGAAATATGAACTTGCGATAAAAAAATCATACATTACTTTTTCCCATTTCTCACACCTAATCATTCACTGAAGACTAGTACTAAATAAATTTAAGGATGACGCATACTACGCCGTGCACGTACACAAAGCCGGCTCCGCTGTAATTTATCCACACTATGCCAGGCCTCAATCCATTCTAACGAGATAAACGCACATGCAGTAATCATTTTAAAAGGAGGAAATGTTTCTTTGACTGCTCTTCATAACACAAGTTGAATTCCAAGATGTAAACATCATCATTATCATTCTATATTTTCCCAATAGACGTAGGCCTCTGAACGCCACTGAGCTCGATCTTTAGTTTTTCTCAACCAGATTCTTTCAGCTTCCAATCGCAAATCATCTCTCCATGTATCTGTGCTACGTAAACTTGATATCATTTGTGCTTATAGTTACAAAGACATTGCCTCTTCATCGAATTGAATCTTTTTATGGGAGGGCTTTGAAATTCTGATCCGCAACCTTTTTGTGTGACGAAAAGCTTATTACCTTTTTGTGTGAAAAGTGGTGGGGGTAACCACTTTGATGAATAATTAAAATGTTTCCTTGTAATACAAAAGTTTCACTTCTATCCCGTGTATTTACGACACACTCTGCCTTTTAAACATCTGTACACATGCATTTTATTTTATTATTTAATTTCAGAAAAAACATAAATATATTTGACGGTACAAAGGTTTAGTTTCCTACAAAACTCTCGATTAGACCTTAGAATAGAAGAATCAGAAGTTCTTGTTTTCCATCTAATTTAAAAACCACACTAAATCTAACCATTCCACAATCTTCGATCTTGAGGGCCAGAATATACAAGTAAAACTATATATTTCGTTGATTTAACAGCAGAAATAACTGAGGGTAACCACCTGGTATCCATAAATCTTGTTCTAATGGTTGGAAACATCAATCAATTAGGAGATACTTGAGAAGCTGCGAAAACGTGATCGGCATGAGTGATGAGCAATAAAATAATGGAGGATGGAGGGTTAGAAGGGTCGTTTGTCAAATCTACTAGGGTTTATAAATGAAAACATAACTAATAACATAACTCAGCGGTTAGAGCAATAGGGCATGAGACCCTATGGCCGCGGGTTCAAATCCCGCCTCAAGCGATAATTTTTCCTTTCTAAATTTATCACTATGGTTTATAAATGCCTGTTCTAATGTTTTAGAGGAGTTAAATATGAATGCAAAAAATGACATCCGTTTTTCACCCGACTGCAAATGAAGGGTTATGTTTTTGGCGTGTATCTAGTATGTATATTTGTAAATTTCTCTATTACCTCGTATCTTCTAAAAGGCTGGAAGGATTTCGACAGTTAAGGTATCGTTATGTTGTTAGATTGATGTTTGAAAAAAAAACATAATTATCGGAATTTTGGCCGCAAAATAGAATACGTTAGTAAAAAAAAAATAACCAAACCTATCGGGTATCGAAATTAAGGGAACATAAACACTTACCTTTTATGTAATCCCTACATAAAAGGTAAGTGTTAAACATAGTGGATTATCTGAGTGAATAGGTTTCTTTTCGACAAACTTGCTCTATAGTCAACCACATCGTCACTTAAAATGAGGTAAGATAGTGGTCAAATGTTTGCTTATATAAAAGATCAAGTAAAAAAAACAATCTGGCTTAGATTATTGACATTTACGAGCTGGTAGATAAACGTCAGTGGTCTGGATGGTCAAATAATCTATATAATTATGAAATCACGAGGAATAGCGAATTGCCTTCCTATGGGACATTATTTTGTGCTTCTGGTTCTCGATGCGATTGCCTGTGTGTGATGTAAAAGTGTCCGACACGCACAAAACAAGTCTTTGAACAAACAACAAACAAACAAACGCATTCACACTCACAGCCCCACACTAAGTTCAAAGACTTGTATCGTGGGTGCAGGAAACATTCACATCACACACACATTACACTCAGAACCAGAAGCACAAATATCCCTTGGGGAGGAATTTGTGCTCCTGCCGGGAATCGAACCCAGGACCCACGGCGCAGCGGGCGTACACCTGTCCACTGTGCCAACTGGGTCGTTTTGTTGAACGTAGTGTGAGTTTGAATGCGTTTGTTGTTATTTAGTGAATATTTTGCATGTGGTAATATACATTTAGTAATTAGAAGATATTATAGATAGTTGACATTTTATTTTATTTATGTACTAGCTGTACCCGCGGCGTTGCACGCGTGTTCTGACTTATTGAACTCCTTTAAAACGGTTTACACCTTCGGATAAGCTTGCTGGTTTTTCACTATTTCAACCGAGCAAGTTACCTACACTGAATCTGGAACGGCCACCCGCGATGCTTACCATCAGGGTGATTTACTTGAATCCACTTAACACTAATTGGAGTACCTCTCCATCGGCTTGCATGGCCCCACACGTCTGGGGGGTGGCCTTGGTGAGCAAGGTCACCCCTCCATGGGCGCAGTGGCTCCGAGGAGTTTGCATCCGGGCCTACCGCCGGGGCAAGATAGTGACTGCTAGCGTGACCCTATCTTGCCCCACTTCGGCGAGGGACTGCTCACGGGGGGTTTTTAGTGGGTTCAAGCCCCACATACCCCTTTCCTTCACCCCTGGGAAGGAAAGGAAATGCCAGGCATTTTCCCCACCAAAACAAAAAAAAAAAAAACGGTATGTAGCCTTTGTAAATGAAGTTGTGGACAGTACACAAACATATTTTCTGCTTCAGTCACCCTTGACAGTGGCACATACAGTTGTCCGTGGCTGAAACAGCTGGAGGTGAGTTCCACGCCCGCAGTGCGCAAAGTCTGGCCTTGCGCTTTATTTATTGTCATTGCAAAGCATAAACTCACAGGGAACTGGACCCACTTGAAACGGAAATGATAGATGTTCGGTATAAGCGGTATCCTGGGAATGAAAACTTGTTCCCCAGTACCACATCTAGAAAAAAATTCTGCCTCTATGACGTTTTGTTGCAACCTAACTACCTTTAGTCGAGTTCCATTGCATAATTTGGGAGGACTTAAATTACGCAACAGGATAATTGGCACTCCAAAATTTCAAACTTATTGAGTGCGATGGCAGCCCAGGGGCCGACAACGAATTTAAAAATTCTATTGGGTAAGTAGTAGCCTCATCTTGCTGTACTACCCTATTGATAGAATTGTAGTTTGTGGCTTCACCAGCGACGCGTCTGAGTATCTTATTATTCAAAGCTGCTGCCTGGTCATTTCGAGTCGTGAGTACGGCACGCTCGCAAAGCCAAGAGTTTTCACGATTTATCACTAAGATGAAGCCAATATATTTGTGGCCAGAGATTTGACGATTTCAAACATGCATTAACTTCATCAGCTCTTGTGCCGCGTGGGACTACAGGCAGTGTTTGTCTGAAATAACCACAAAACAACATTGTGATACCTCCCATGGGCCAGTCGTCTCTCCTTATGTCCTGTACCGTCCTGTTTACAGCCTCCACTGCTTGGTGCGCCATTGTACACTCATCCCATACAATTAGAGAACACCCACATAGAACCTGTGCTTTATCACTATTGCGTGAGATGTCACACACCGGTGTTTCAGAAGTCTCCAATTGTATAGGAATTTTGAACATGGCGTGGGCTGTTTTTTCTCCTGGCAACAATGTAGCAGCTATGCCAGATGACGCCACAGCTAAGGCAATTTTGCCTTGGCTGCGTATCTGAGCCAAGATTATTTTGGTTAGAAATGTTTTACCTGTTCCCCCGGGTGCATCCAAGAAAAACATATCTCCTGTATTGTTCACGACGCTGTTGCATACTTGATGAAAAACTGTCTGTTGCTCAACAGTTAGTCGGTGCAGTCCATGTCTTATAGTTGCCGCGATTTCTGCAGGGTCATGGTTGGTCTCAGAAAAGTACTCCCGGTAAGCAGGCTGTACTTGGTCTGGAATAGGTGCAGGTTCTGTCAAACCATAGCTTGTGAGGCTATTCCCACCGATTGAGAAAACCATATCTTGAATTTTCATAAGGCATTCATTGTGAGACGTACCGGGATTTGCACCATTCCAAATGAAATCTTCTGCCAACGCATTTTGGTATTTCTGCCAAAGCTTTAAGGCATCAGCAAGCCCACAGAACACGGACTGTCGCTGATGCAAGCCTCAGCTAGTGTAGCATCCCAGTGCTGATCATCATCCAGCAAATGTAGTTCCCGGCATGCGGCAACATAGGTAGGTTGTTCTACGCCGTTCACTGTTCGTAGCCCACTGAATGACGTCGGGCCACGAACAGTATGCAGAAGCAACCGCAAGTAATACAACTCCGTATTGTTTGCGTGCGCTGTGTATACTCTACCCAAATTGTGTTCCCTAAACACACAAGGAAAACCTGCCACTGCTGCACCTCTTCTACGCCCCGATTGGACTCGCCTTGTTGTTTATTATACGTGTAATAGGCAGGCACTTCTGCAGCAATTGTCGCTTGGTCGCTTCCTTTATTGACATATTTGCATATGTATTTTATCGTGTTCACACTGTTACACATCTCAACGTTTATATGTGCTTCAAATGTGTGGGGCTGTGAGTGTGAAAGCGTTTATGTTTATGTTTATGTTTAAATGATTTTGTCAGGACTGGAGAATACGGCACAATCCATCGGTTATCTACCAAGATTTCTAGGCAACGTACAGCCATGGTCGCAGAGGAACCTCCCTGCGAAGGCAAACGGCGACGGTAGGATGGGTAACATTCCTCCCCAGTCACTGTCTGATGGACAGGTGTTTTCGGGAACCTCTTAGTACAACGCCCATCTCGCATGCAGGGGGAGTTATTATTAAGAGTACCGCATGGACCATGCACTATATGCGCCTTTACGATGTCATGCAAGGACGGATCATCACTGGGGTTTGGAAATTCAGCGCTAATTATGCTATCGACTTCTTTTTTCTTGCAGCCATAAAAGAATATGTGCATGCGGTAGGCCCCTCTTTTGCCATTCTACGCTGTACATAAAGCACAGAGTTGCACCAAATATGGCTGTAGGTGTTTATTTATGCAATTTAAAAAGTACAAAACTCATGACGTACGTACCGAAGTTAGAATAAATATTCGAAATATCTGCAATGTACATGATCGCATTGATTGCATCAAATGCAAAGTAAAGTTGGTAGCTTCATATATTTACATGAAATTACAAAGTTATATACTGTAGTTAGGGAAAAAAGCTGTTAAACCCAAGCTAATAAAAACTTCAGAATAAAAAGTATTCTAAGTAATACCTCGGAGAACACACTATATTCACACCGAATTTCATTACAATCCACTCAGTAGTTTTGGCGTGATAGTGCTTCAAGATACAGGAGGACAGACAGACAGACAAAAATTTTTTTAAATAAATTTTTTGCTTCCGTTTCGATAGTAGACTGTCCTCCATTAAACATTTTCAAAATATCTTCATTGTACAGAATTTGACCTCGAACAGTTTTATTATAAGTTTAGATTCATTGTAATAACTGTTGTACTTCAACGAAGAAAGGAATCAGAATCAGAATCAGAATCAGAATAGTCTTTATTGTATAACTGTGTAAACAAGGTGTAAAAAAACATATTTGGTATTGGTAACAACAGTCTGCCCATTACGGGCGTACAATAGCAAGTACTTAAACAAAAATACTGTGTTTACTGTTTACATTTATGACAGTAGCATCTATCAATATTGTAATTACTTACATTCTATAATATTATATTACAAATTAAAACATTTCTTAAGTATACTCAAGTATTTACAATATTATATTATAGATTAAAACATTTCTTAACACTCTTATGGACGATATTGATATTTATTATTAAAATATATATATATATCTTATACAATTTATAAATTAAAGTATTCCCCAAGATTATAATGAGTTTTAAAAATGAGCCATGACTTTAGCTTAGTTTTAAAGATGGTACCACTTAACATTTTGAGATCTACGGGCAAATTATTGTAGATTTTGATTGCCATGACATAAGTACTTTTGTGGTACATAGTGTTATTAACTTGCGGAATACATGCATTATATTTATATTTCGTCCTCAAATTATTGGCACGACAAGATTTTTTATCAAAAAATATGTTTGTATTATATTTGACGAATACACATATCTCGTATATGTAAATATCAGTAAGTGTTAGAATTTTTTTGGACTTGAAGATATTTCGTAAAGTATCAGTGCTGTGCAGTCTAAAAATCATTCTTAAACACCTTTTTTGTAATACAAAAGTTGAACTAATTTCAACTGAGTTGCCCCAAAAGATAATTCCATAATTTAATTGAGGATAAACTAATCCGTAATAAGCGTTAATAGCAATTTTTTTTGAAGAGACCTCAGATAATATTGATAATAAGTAGCAATATTGCGATATTTTACAATTTACTTTATTTACGTGGGATTTAAAGTTTAGATGCATATCAATAGTGACACCTAAGAAGTTTGTTTCGCCAACTACATTTACTTGACTACCTTTGAAAATTATTTGTAGGGGTATAGTTGCTTGCTTATAATTTTTAAATTGAATTATTTTTGTTTTGTCTACATTTACTATTAAATCTATATGTTGTAACCATTCTGTTAATATATTTAAGGTTTTGTTAATTTCTGTCTGGAATTCATCATTATTAAGGTTTCCTTTTGGGATGTAAATTGTAGCGTCGTCTGCAAACATAATGCATAGATGATCAGTAATTTTAGGCAATTCATTAACATATATTAAGAATAACAGCGGCCCAAGGATACTTCCTTGAGGCACTCCTGAAGTATTTATTACTGGTCTGGAAGTAACTCTTTCGATCGTTTTTGTTGACTTGTTATATACGTCAAGTATTGTACATTGAGTTCTATTGAGTAAATACGACTCAATTAATTTTAAAGGTTGTCCTCTAATGCCTACATGTTCTAATTTACTTAAAAGAGTTAAATGGTTTACACAATCGAAAGCTTTCGACAAGTCTAAGAAAATAGCAACACCTGATTTTTTGCTGTTTAATTCGTCTCCGGCCTGTTTCAACATTTTAAAAATGGCTAAACTGGTATTTTTTCCTTTACGGAAACCAAATTGATTTGGGTGCAAAATTTTATTTGACTCTAAAAATGAAATTAATCTATTCAGTATAACCTTTTCAAAGATTTTTGAAAAACAGGGGAGAAGAGCTATGGGTCTGTAGTTGTTGGCATCATTTTTTGCTCCTTTTTTATGTAATGGCTTGATTTGGGCTATTTTAAGATCCTGTGGGAAGCATCCTGTTTCAAGAGAAAGATTTATAATATGGACTAGGGGTTTGACAATTATATGAATACTCTGTTTAATTACTTGCATCGGTATTTCATCAAGACCTGATGTCTTTTTGTTTTTGAATTTTGCCACTAAGTTTATAACTTCGGAACAGTTCACTGGAGTCATAAATATAGATTTGTTATTTTTATTTGTTAAATGTTGATTTGTATTTAAGCAATTACTATGCGTTTTGTTACAATTGATAAAATATTTATTCAATATTTCAGATATATCAGCCGGATTTTCTTTTTCTTTATTACTTATTTTCAATTTATCTATTGTTGTACGTATATTATTAGTTGGAGATGTATATTGATTAATAAGACCCCAGTACAATATACTAGTAAGCTATATTATATTAACTAAAAGGATTTTAGTTAATATAATATAGCTTACTAGTCTTACCCCGAGAATTCTTTCCTAGACATATATTCAACTAGCTTTTGCCCGCGGCCTCGTTCGCGTTAAGAAGTATTATTTTAAAATTGACGAAGTTTCATACAAACTTTCACCCCCTATTTTATCCTCTTGGGGGTAGAATTAATCAAAATCCTTTCTTAGCGGATGCCTTCGTCATAACATCTACCTGCATGCCAAATTTCAGATCGATCCGCCCAGTGGTTTGGGCTGTGCGTTGATAGATCACTATGTCAGTCAGTTGGTCACCTTTGAGTTATATAGATTTTATTATATTTATGACATCTCTATCTTATTTTATTGATAATTTGTGTAATAAGAATTGCGAAATATTTAAAATATAGGCAAGCATGCTTATTTAATTAATAATGAAGAATGTATTTTAATTTGCTGTTATATGAACACAAATGCTGAACATTGAATGCCCGATGTGACTGACATTATTATGTATTGTACTAACATCTAGCATAAAATATTGTTTACTCAGTCTTTCAATAAATATATCTTGAATATTGAATCGGATGAGTCCGCATTTATCAAGTAAAAAAAAGTAGCCTATATTTTAATCCTAGGTATGAGCTATGTAATCAACATTTCATCCAAATCAGTTCCGCTGTTAAAGCAAAGAGAAAACAAACATACTTACACACTTACAAACTTTCTGATGTATAAAATTGGTGTGATAGTGTGATGTAAATATATTACTTCCACTAGGGTGAAGACGGGCAAAATTGTCCTGAAACAATTTAAACGTAAGCAAAGCTTAAAAAACCGACTTTACCGCTTATATTTTGGTTTTGACTCGATCGATTTCGATAAATTTTTTATTGGACCACCTCTGAAGCATAATCTACCAAACAAGATAATTTTGAGAATCGGTCCGCAAATGGTGATAAATCGGTGAACATACATAAAAAAAATACATACAGTCGAACATAGTACCTCATCCTTTTTTGAAGTCGGTAAATACGGGTGTGTGCAGTAACCAGAAACATCATACGGAGCGCAACGCCCCGAGATAGTAAGTGGGAGATAGTAGTCTTCCATTAGCTAGACAATTTGCCGCCTTGAAATGGCTCCTATGTTCAATGCATTGGAATGAACGAGAGGCTCGAGTTATCTGAAGGTGATTAAGTTATTATTTTACTATCCATAGCCATTGTTTTGTATAATAACTGAGTAGCTATACCCGACATACGTTGCAATGCCTCGTAAAGAAAAAGTAATTTACCTCTTTTACGTTTATGGTTGCCTAGTACATTGATACCCACAGAAGAGGGACTTTTTTTACGTACAATTTATCTTTTCTGTGTTTATTTCATACTAAAAACTTATTGTCAATTTTTTTTTTGGATGGGAAATGCATTTCCCAGGGGTGAAGGAAACTAATGCGATTTTACATAATTATTTATAGCTATAATAATCCTTTCTAGACTTTCTTAGAAGTTTCGTTTTACGAGACTGTCAAGGAAAGGTTATGTTTTTCGCGCGTATCTTGTATGGTCAGTATGTTATATTTGTAAATGTCTTTATTACCTCGTATCTTCCAAACGGCTGAAAGATTTCGACAGTTAAGGTATCGTTATATTCGTCTTAAAAACTCAAGTGTCCTAAGATGGGTTATTGAAAAAAAACTATAAAGTAGGGTATTAAACGTAAAAAGTTGGTTCACATTTTTCGCAGTCGGATTTTTTAATTTTTTATTAAGTACATTGACTTGAGTTTTTATATGAAGTGGAGCAACAGCCAGTTAGCTATATAGGTACATGATAAACATCCAAGACCGGCTAGCAAGTGACTCTACTAACAAGGAAATAGGCCCGTTGCGTATAAATTGCAAATGTATTTTGGTTGAACACTAGGAAGGGGGATACAAATGTCGTTTCAAGATCAAAATAATCAACCGAGAGTCCGTTTTGCGCGTGATATCTACAACTATAATTTAAAAAGTATCTTTTCTGAAAAGGTAAAACGATCTACGGTTGCTATAGTTACAAGAGGTAAAATCTAATTTTGAAAATACCTCCGACGCTCTATCGAAAAACAGCTGCACCAATTTTCACCAAACATAGCTCGAACAAATCAGCTTTCAAGCAAAAAAAAACTAAATCAAAATAGATCCAATCGTTTGGGGGCTACGATACCACAGACAAACAGATACAAATACATAATACCCCTCTTTTTTGTCGAGGGTTAAATATATGGTTCGTTTTATTTAGACGTATGACATTGAACTTGAGTCTTAAATAGATAAAACATATTTGAAATATATAAAGTTTATTGAAAGTTTTAACCTTTTATGAACTAGTGAGTCTTCTCAGTCTTCTCAGTTCAGGGCGGCAATGAACTATAAAAACCAACGTGACGCTTACCATCAGCCTAGCCACTAGCTCGTGTTATGTTGTTGCAAAAAAAATATTTTTAAAGAAAATGATCGATCTTTGCAAATTCGATTGAGGGTAGTTTCAAAACTCCGTCAATTTTTCTGCTACCGTTGAACAGGGTAGTTCAGTTCTGTCAAATCATCCGAGCTGAGCGCACGTAGATCTCTGACCTGCTCGATTACGGCGGAAATCAAGCATTTGTATCCAGAGGACCTAACAATCGTCTTATTGTGCGTCGTACGTGCTTCACGCAAAAGGAAGCCACGATGGTTAAAGGTGTGACTACGCTGATCCTGCTGCCCTCGGCGGGCGTGGATCTAAAGGTAGGTAGAGTGCATTTTTCTCTTTTTTTTATTGCTTGGCCATTTGCGCACCTCATACAGTCCACTAGAAGAAAACCTCCCCCCGAGACTGCGTGTATCGTACAGGTAACTTTTTCTACTTATGCACAAAAAAAATAAAAAGCTTCAGATGAATGATGATAGTGTAGAGACGAAGCCGCAGAACACAACTATAATAAAAAACTGTAAATACATGAAATTTTGCTATTTCGTTAATGCAATTGAAACATAAAATACCTCAGACAAAGGAATTTTGGAGCAAATGGAGGTAATTCCATAAAACTTTATTGCATTGGGATACTTAGAAAATAGTTCAGCAAAATGAATTTATTTCAAAATCGGCAATGAATTTTCTTGGAATGGTGAGGTTCTCTAACCTTCTTGAATAATTATCCATTTCAAAACTTTGATATAAGTAGTTAGAATTGTTTAGTTCAGCGATATTTATCAATTAGATTTTTTATAAATTCACCGGTTTTGTGATAAAATTAATGTACTGATTCTAGCTGTACCCGGCATGAGTTGCAATGCCACGTTTGGAAAAAGTGTTTTACCTCTTTCACTTTTATGGTCGCCTAGTACTTTAATACAATACTAAAAACTTTTTTGGATATTGTTCATACAAATATACTTAAATCACGATTCAATTTTGGGGCTAGGAGGGTGTAAAATACTCGACCTATTATAATATATTTTACCAAATATACGATATAAAATTCATTCAAATAGATCGAGCCTTTTCAGAGGAGTTCGACCACAAACACCATAACACGAGAATTTTATATATTAGATATTATTTCAACAAACTACCCGTCGATATAGTTAGTAAGTAGGTGCACCAGACTGGAGACATCAAATCTTTCTAATAATGAGTCCCGACTGCTACAGAGACTATGCTCCGCATTAGAATTTAATTGAATTGTTTTTTGCAGTCTAGTTTTTTGATATATTAATTTTTATTTTGTTGCTTTTATACTTGCAAACTATACTGCTGTGTCTGCGGCATTACCCCATATTCATATACCGTATGATATCATCGAGTGAAAATAACTGAAGGACACAAAAGTTTAGGTAATATCTCGGGACTTAATCGCGCGAAAAAACAATTTTTATTTACCTTGACGTTTCGGCCAAGTTCCATTGGCCATGGTCTCGAAAAGAACGAATCCGAGACTTCTGAGAGAATTTGAGTCTTCTCGAGACCATGGCCAATGCAACTTAGCCGAAACGTCGAGGTAAATAAAAATAGTTTTTTAGCGCGATTAAGTCCCGAGATATTACCTAAACTATGTGTTTGAATCGCGAAAGTAAAAAAAAAAATTACAATTGAAGGACACAATTCAAGTATTTTTGATTTCAGATAATTCTCATTTCTTTTTATACCGCATATAAGGCAGTATATGCTACAGGTCAGATAATCATTCATACTGTTACAAAATAGATCAAATATCTACAAAAAAAAAACATGTAAATGTAGCTTCATTTATACAATACCTATTTGAAATTACACATCCGCGTCAAAATGAGTCGGGATGGCGAGACCAGTAGTAGTATATAAGTGGTGGCAATTGACCCCGGACACAGATTACGTATTAGTTCAACTAGATGAAGGAACCGTGAACAACTGTCGCAGTCTGATTACTTTAACTAGTTGGAGATTGTTTACAGTAAGTATAGGTAGAAAGAACAAGATTTACTCAGTTACTCATGTTTTCACGCACTTGATATACAGTTGGTTTCTGGTGGTAACCACTTAAAGTCAACGTAGCAAGTAGCAATTGAACCAAGCACTAACGACAGTGTATAAAATAAATATTAAAAACTGAGCATTGCCTGTTCAATATTAACCGATTTCACAATAAATATTTCACAGTCAAGTTTTCTAGAAAAATATTTTGATCACAGACTTTTTTTTTAATTCGGCAAGCATTTGACCACTATCTCACCTGATGGAAAGTGACGATGTGGTCGAAGATGGAGCATGCTTGCCGAGAAGATACCTGTTCACTCGAGATTTAAAGACTCCTAGATTGTACTTAAAGGGAAACACACTCGGGCAAAAACATTACATAACATGAACGCTTTCACAGTCACAGTCCAACAATAAATTGGATGACTTGCGTCGTGGGTGCCAGAAACGTTCATATCACATACACAATCACAATCAGAACCAGAAACACAAATTTTCCTTGGGGAGAAAACTTGTGATCCCGCCGGGAATCGAACCCGATATCCCTGCTCAAAAGGCGAATAGCTAAGCCAACGAGCAGTTCAGTTTCAGTTCAACATTACATAACAATTAATGAATACTCTACTCGTGATTGTTTGTACTATGATGAAGACAAGGCGAAGGGTACACGGTATGTTTACGTATAAAACAAGTGGGAGCAATTGACCCCTAGCGACCGCAGAATAGTATAAGTGGTTCTAGAAGATCCAAGTACAATGGTTGAATAAGGACCTTCGTCCTTTGTGTATAAGGTAAAATAGCTCTCGAAAACTGTTGTTATATATCTTGAGCGAGGGTACATCTTGACATATTGACAACGCTGTGATTTTTGACTTCTTTCATTAAGAGGGCTAGGCGTGATAACAGAATGTCATCTAATATGTGCAACTTTGTAGCCGTTTTATTCATAACAAAACCCGATCAGGTGAGATTGTGGTCCCAGATTCCCGGCTGGAACACAATTTCTCCTCAAGGTAATTTTTTTTTCAGGCACTGGTTGTGATTGTGTGTGTAGTAAATGTTTCCGGCACCCACGGCACAAGTCATCGATCTAAGTGTGGGGCTGAGTGTGAAAGCGTTTATTTTTTTATTTGCTAGCCCAAGGTATTTCAGCTTTCACTCAGTGAACACCCTAACCTCTTGATCTGCAAACTTATTGACCGTTTTACGGGCAGCTGAACTAACTGAACTAACTCGTAAGTTCCAAGTAGTCTGCATAATAACTCCACCCTGAGGCTTGATATATCGAAGGATCTGAAGTATTAACATTTTACGACGAAGGCGATGAGAAGCGACTTACTTAGCTGTGGGATACTGTTATCTGTAAAGACAAGAGCTTTTTATTGAGGTTTTGATAAAATTAACTTGTTTAACGCTTGGGCTTTAATCTGACACTTATTAGTTTGTTTCAAAATACATTTTTTAATTTGTAATAATAAACGTGCATTTTTAGTGAGTCCGTTATAGTCCTAGAACAAAGAAAAAAACAGATCGTTTTACAAGCTTTTACAAAACTTATTGCAAAACATTCGCTATGATTTCATTTTTACTATTTAATATATATATATTGTACCCACTGATGGTGTTAGTGGATACCTAGTTTTTTTGCCGTGTCCGTCTTGAATAAACTGTATTTTGTTCCTTCCTTTTTATTCCCAAAGCATCTGTTCCTCACGCCTCGACTCTAGAAACTCTGAATCACTACCACGCAAAATTTATTTTTAATTATCAGTTATTGCCCTGGAAACCAATATTTCATCTGTAATGTTTGTTTTATTTCTGCCGCTTGTAATATTTCTTTCCGTTTTTATCTGAGACTTTTAACCTAATTTCATGCAAGAAAAACCCACGAGATATTGGTTGAAAGTTAAAATACTTCTATGCCGTTTATGACGTCAGTATAATGTTTTTTTATATAACTGAAAGTCAAACAAAATTACTTTACATAATGGTAAATGTCGACTTTAGATTCAATAATTATTTATTGACTTCGTATGAAGATCTGATTAAGAATTAACGCTCGGTTACCACTGTCACATTATTTTACTTGACCAGTTTCCATGGGAATCCTGCCGGAACCTCTGTAGTATAATAATGTGTACTTGAGGCAAATGACAATTAAAATACGGTACTTAAGTTAAAAAAAACCATACACAAGGAGAAATAGGTGACGACGGACGCCCCTAATAACTTTAGGCTGAAGGAACCCTAACTCAGGAGTCCACCTACTTTGACGTGGATTTAGTCATTATGCAGAACTCTGCCACATATACTGGAATAAGTAACTAGACAACTTAAAAGGAGAGACTGTATGTGGATGTTAGTCATCGGCAGCGGATGGTGTGCTCACGTTTACTCTAGAATGATACGTTAGGCTAAACTACATCTCTTGAAGCTCTACCCTGTACGAGTAATCGTCAACGAGAACTAGTCACGATCGCTTTCATCATAATTAAACGCAACCAAAGCTTAAAAAAACCGACTTCACCGCTTTATCTTTGGAACCTTAATCAGATTTAACGGTATCAAACACGCATTATTGACAATAAATCAAAAACTAGTGATCAGATCTTGACCAAATTTAAAGGACACTTTCCATCACACGGAAAGCACCAGCTTTCAAATAAAAAAATAATCATCAAAATCGGCGCACAAAGAAAGAAGTTATGAGGTAACTTTTGAAGTCGGTTAAAAACGAGAACATCGTCCACAGAATACGCATTATTGAGGATAACTCAAAACTACCAGTCAGATCTTGATCAAATTTAAATGGGACCAATTAGAAAGCAACATCTATCAAACAAAAAAAAAAATCTAAATCGGTTCACGTGGAACGAAGATATGAGGTAACACACATAAAAAAAAATACAGTCGACTTGAGCACCTCCTTCTTTTTTGTGAAGTCGGTAAAAAGTTAAATATTCAACTCTACGTAACTATTATCAATTGATGATGACATCACATTGTCCAAAATATAGTGCCGCCCTACTTGACCAGTATGTTACGAGATTCTTTCACCATCTATCACATAAAAAGCTAAAATCAGGAGTATCCAGCGCTGGCTGGCTGCCAGGTGTCACTGGTGTGAACTTGAACACTGTTATTCTAGTAACAGGTGCCGGTCTGTTACGGAAAATGTCATCCGGCGGATTCTCATCTCAATTGACTGGGTTTTTTAATTTTCTGTTGAGATCATGTTTACCCGTAGGTCTAATACTTCTACTATTGCCTATATATATGAACTGTCCGTTAGTTTAGTTGGGTGAGCATTCACCTTCTGAGCAGGGTATCGGGTTTGATTCCCGGCGGGAACACAAGTTTTCTTATTAAGAATAATTTGTGTTTCTGGTTCTAGTGTTTGTTGTAATGTAAATGTTTCTGGCACCCACGACGCAAGTCATCGAATTTAGTGTGGGGATGTGAGTATGAAAGGCTTTATGTTATGTTATTGTTTATTTTCTACTAGAATACAGCCCCCTACTCAATTTGCAAGCGAGGCGTTTTCTATCTGCCCGATCGACTGGACAATTAATTAACTAACAGAACTTAAGTCTTTTGCATCAGAGTTTAAAATTGCTTATTTCAAATAATTAAACTATATATGTTTCTTTGCGATCGGCTGAAATTGCGATTCTTACTAGCTGCGCCCCGCGGTGTTACCCGCGTAAGTTTCGGACCGAGAATTCCGGGATAAAAAGAAGATCTATGTTCTTTCCCAAGCTCTAGACTATCTGTGTACCAAATTTCATTTAAATTGGTTTAGTAGTTTTGGCGTGAAAGCGCGACAGACAGACAGGTACACAGACAGAGCTACTTTCGCATTTATGATATTAGTAAGGATTAAAATATTTATCTCTTGTTTTGTCCCATTTGCTGTCCCTTGTTAGGCCAAAAAGCTATGAAGGTTTAGAAGCTTATTTTTGTACAGCTCGAAGGATTAAAAAGCGAGTTCAGAAAATCACTTTAGTCTGGATGAATACCTCAAATAGAAACTAGGATAGGTGACAGATGTCAGATCTGACAACATCGGTTAGTCAGTAGAACACAAGCTTTCTAATTGCTTATCTCAGTATGGCGATGGTGAAAATAGACCATGTTTGCTTGTAACTTATAGTGCTGTGTTACGAGACACGTGAGCGTCATGCAGAACTGATCATTTAGATTTAAGTAGCGATTTCTAGTAAGCCATCTATAATTTCATAAACTTATTCTGCATCTGGTTTAGCTAGAACACATAAATGCTGAAATAATGCTGAAGATCGAAAACTCCGCCTGTTCTCGCCGCTGATCTTACGAATAACCCAAATGTACTTATCATAATAGAACAGAGTATACCTACTAAGGTATACTGAAATGGATTTAAAACGTTTCCGGTTCCAAAAAATAAATTGAGCCGCAAGTACAACAGACTTTTTGCAAAATACTGTTTTTATATTGTCAGAAGAACACGCAAGCAAATAAATAAAAAACCGGAAGTAGGTATTATTATTATGATCTTCTTAGCACGTCCCATGCACATTTAGTACAGTACCAGCGCGTCCCGTAGAAATAATCGCTATAGAAGTTGTATGTGTCCACTGACACACATATAGCTCAGGAAAGTATTAGTGCTTTCTAAGTGCAAGTTTCTTGATTCATCAGTACAGCAGACAGGGAACGTGTTAATAAATAATAATTAGAATCCATTGCATGTTATGCAAAGATAGAGTTCACTTTCGAACATGCCGGGACAAAAAGATTGCCGTATAAACCTAAACATTTTTACGCTCACAGCACCTAGTTCATTGACTTGTATAATAGGACCGTTTCACAATTCACTTCCAGAACCTAAAACACCAATTTACTGTGGGAAGAAAACCCACCGGAAATCGAACCTTATACCCGCTGCGTAGAATATGAACGCGCACCCAACTAAGCAGAGTGTAGTATCAGTTCTTCCAACTCTTCACATATTGCTATGGACGATAAGCTCTTAGAATGGGTATATTGGTATATTTATATCTAATTATAGTTTATTTTATTTTTTTCGTTTAATTTTAATTTCGTTTTTAGTTTAATGTAATATGTGTTTTTTGTTTATTTAAATGTGAAGACGAAAGAAAATAATAGTATATTGAAAAAAATTAAAACCGGCAATTGCGAGTCGGACTCGCGCACCGAGGGTTCTGTACAAACCTGTAGGTATACATCTAAAAGTTATGGAATTTTGATCTTTAAATACATTATTTATTTGCACATCAAAAAAGAACACTTACAAAGAAATCTATTTTATTTATTATTCAGGATTAATCAAAATACAGATTTAGCTAAACTACTAACCTATCGTTAAATGATATTGTTATATGATGTGACTAAAAATGTTTTCTTATCGCATTTTTTCCTTTATATCTGCTATAAGACGTTGCTTCGTACCAAATTTCAAGATTCTGAGTTCACGGGAAGTATCCTATAGGTTTTGATTCCCTTGTGAGTGAAAATTTGCAGCATAAACGGCTGTATCTTTTGACTGCATTGGCTTAGAAGTTTGATTTTTTTAGCTCCAAGGGACAATAGACCTGGGTATTTGATATGAATTCAGCTTGATACCTCGACGCGTTCCTGAGAAATAGGGTATTGACAGACAGACGGACAACAAAGTGATCCTATAAGGGTTCCGTTTTTGTCCGTTGTTGTCCGTCGGTCTGTCTGTCAAGACCCTTTTTTCTCAGGAACGCGTGGAGGTATCCGTATTTTCCGTTTGAGGTAAGGAACCCTTAAAAGCATAAGTGCATATAATTTAGAAAGGCGTATGGGCATAGGCCATGAGGACGGCTAAGGTATCGCTGCATTGACGAACTGGAAGCAAATTTACGTGTGCTTAAAATCCATAACTTATAGCAAGAATTTGTGGAGAACTGATACCAATGGTATTCTCTCATTTCGGAGGTGAAGACACACTTTGGAAAGACACACTTTGCGTAGCGAGTCGCTTAACCCGTAGATTAAAAACTTTCCCATATATTTTTTTCTAATCACTTCTTTTTTTTATCACATTTTTGACTACATCCTTGTACGAAACTAGTAATCATTAAGTTTTTTTTGGTTGTTCATTCATGACCGTTGAAAATTACAGCAAAAAATACTTTCAAGCCACCCGAAACGCATAAAATTTAAATTTTATCGATAAATGAGTCCATTACGGAAATAGATGTCCTATAATTACCGATACCATCCGGCCATTCGGTCTGTTTGTTTATTGCGTCACAGTCATCAGTCCTAATTACCTGACCGCGGCAAAGCAAAAAGGAGGGTTATGATTTTAGCAACGCGTGTATGTATGTTCGTTTGTTCCATCACAGCGTCCACACAATTTTCAACCGATTGTAACGTAATATGGTATCGTTGAATTTGTTTTAATTCTATGGATGTTATGATGTTAAAAAAAAAACTATATGGTGGCCCTGATACTGTATGAAGTTGTGACCAAAAAATTTACAAATATCATAAAAATCAAATCGTTTATTCACATGGGCCTCAAAGAGGCACTAATGAAAGTTCTAATGACTCTACCGCAAGATTCGCAAAATTACAGCCATCGCAAAATATTACAAAGATAGTAAATATACGTATATGAAATAACTTTTACAGTGTTCTGATATAAAAAACGAAACAAATTTTTTGTTTTTTAACACTTTAATCCATCACACCACATAGCTTTTGGACCTAGACGTCTGACAGTGGTGGCCATAACAATGGTCAAGGTCACGCGCCACAGATGTAATCGTAGGGCTGGCAAAAAAAAATGTTTGGAACAAATATCTCCGATTGCCGCACATGTAACTAGGGCTGTCAAAAGTATTTGAAAAATATAATTTATAATTTTATACGGAAAAAATGATGTCCGATTTCGATTTTCGTTCTCTGGCAGACGATTCCTGGCACGATACACATATACACCACCAAGTATTACTTACTATACTACACCTTTTTGTTACATGTTGTATAATTATTATAGTAATCATATACAGGAATGAATAGTTTGTCATCTGTCTAGGTTAGTCGGTGACTATACTATACTGTTATTAATTCTGCGTCCAAAGTATCAAAATACCCATTAATATGATGAATTTCATTGGCGTTTCATTTAATAACGTCACACCTATTTCTAATTAATGTAAGACTTCTTATCTCTTCAGGAAAACGGTTTCCATATTTTTTAGATCTTATTCCCTTGTGATAGGGTATAGTTTGATAGAATTTGGATGTTGGTTGAATTAATTTATTTTTGGATGGATGCCCGTTGTCGCGGAAACTGTATAATAAGTAGTGGACGTTTGTATGTATTTTTAGAGATAGTGATAGTGACGCGGAAAAATAATAAATTTAATTTACACATGTAAATTTAAAATTCAAAATCGTTTATTCACATGGGCACCAAAGAGGAACTCATGACAGTTGATGATTCTACTGCCAGATTCGCAAAATTATAGACATCTCGAAAAAAACCTGGCAAGAAACTTGGCGGCGCATTTTTTTTTTTTTTTTAAACACTCCTAAATTATTAATACAGAAATAATATTAACCTAGGTTGATAATATATAATGTACAGAGTATAGCCCAGTAACACTACGAATTTTTTCAATCAAAAATAATAACTGGTTAATTTTTGTAATTACAACATTGAGGTAATTTTAAGAGATGTTTAGAAATCCACCAAAATTTTACAGGTTAAAGTAAAAAAACAGATCAATCCGTGCAAATGATAGAGCAAAATATTAACCACATAACTCTAATGATCATTAACGCTACACGAATCCACCAAAACAATTAATAGAAATTAGTTATGTTTAATTAAGGTAAAACCTAACTTTCATTTTGATTCTTCTAGACTTTGATTTTTATTCAATTAAGTACACAGAAAGAATTAATTAATAATTTAAACAAAGCTTGAAAAACCGTATTCACCGCTTATATTTTGTTTGGTTTGATCGTTTTTGATTAAATTTATATGGCCACCTCTGAAATGTAATCAACCAAACAAAATAATAATTTTGAGAATCGGTCCACAAATAGGAGAGAAATGGGTGAACATACATAAAAAAAACATACAGTCGAACATAGTACCTCCTCCTTTTTTGAAGTCAATAGAAATAAGTTAATTTGGTATTAAACATAATTATTATTATTTATTTTATAGACTAAAAACAATGATACGTATCATGGCTTCTATCTTAGTTTGGAAGGTAGAACAATTTTACCACGCTCTCAGGCAATTTGCAATTTGCGAAAATATAACAAGGCCTTAATATAAATATAAGAAAAATTTTGATGGGTTGTCATTTAATAATAATTATCAATAATCATTGTAACCTATACACTAGTAATTATTTTTCAAATATTTGAGCGATATTCCTAAGATACCATAAGGTAAATATTTATACTACCTATGCCAGAAGGAAAAAAGTGTTTTTTTTTTAATTACAAACATTCAACTCAACGATTTCACACTCACCGCCACACTTAGTTCGTTGACTTGTGTCGTGGGAAAGGGAAACATTCACTTCATACACATACTCACAACGAAACTGTGTTTGGAAATAGATTATAAAATATATTATATACCAAATATTCAAACGCCTATATAAGTACGGTGCTAAAATCATAACTCTCCGTTTTGCTTCACCACAGCAGTTAAAAACAGTGGTTCACCTTCCTATAAAAACTTCAATGTTGATTTAACAGTATAGTATCAAATTCCATATAAAAACTTTCACAGAGCACCTACTTTTAACTGAGTTTAAGATCTTTGAAGATCTTAATTTGTAAACAGTGTCGTAACATCAAAGTGTTGAACGTAGGCATGTATTTCCGATAGGTTAATCTAACTACTACGCGTAAGCACCTACCAAACAACTGGCAAATTGAGTTGTAAGTACCACGATTCGCATACAAAATGCTGTGCTTATGTATTCTAAAACTAAATTAAAACCTTATAATAATATATCTTATACAGCAAAAGAGTTCACTACAACCCAGCTTATATTATATCTTAATATCCGGATGACCGAGTTTTGCTCGGTTTTTTGTTTTTGGTAGAATGTGTTTGAATTTGTAGGCTCAGAAAGTTCCATCTAGTGTCGAGTAGAAACAGTTTTTTACATCGGTCATGGCGTAATAAATGGCGCTGATAGTTTCTTAAACCCGGTTTTTTCAAATGCAGTTTGGGAACCGAGCATTTCTCGGACCTGGAACGTTGATAAATCGATTCCTTGGGCCGAAAAACCCCTAATCTGTAACTTTCATGTAAATCGTTGGAGCCGTTTCCGAGATCCTGATTACACATATATATCTATATATACAAGAATTGCTCGTTTAAAGATATTAGATATCAAATGCCCAAGCCACCAGTGGGTAGCGTGCCCATCACCCTTACAGTATTGCCTCCCTGAATAGCAATGCTAATACGAATATCTGATGAACCAAATATCACGCGTCGCCTCAACCAGGCCTTGCTGCAGCGCCAGCCCTGTGTTTCAGGAAGACACTAAACACAGATATTAAATACAGAACTTAAGTGTCGACATAAGTTGCATCCCACAATAAAGGCGGTCTCGTCTTCCATGAAATTAGAGTTATTCCGTCAGATTTTCTACCATCGTCACGCATAAGACCAATCGCGAATAATGCAGCTAAGAAAGCACTAATAAATGATATTGTTGAGGCCGGCGATGGCGTGACGAGACATTTAAATTCCGGCACGATAGACCATGATGATAAAGCTGGTCTATAGCCCAGTTGGCGCAGTGGACAGGTGTCCGCCCTCTGCGCCGTGGGTCCTGGGTTCGATTCCCGGCAGGAGCACAAATTCCTTTCCAAGGGATATTTGTGCTTCTGGTTCTGAGTGTAATGTGTGCGTGATGTGAATGTTTCCGGCACCCACGATACAAGTCTTTGAACTTAGTGTGGGGTGTGAGTGTGAAAGCGTTTATTTTGTTGTTTGCTTGTCTATACTTATTATTTCTGCAGTTGTTTTGTTAAACTCGACAGGTTTATCTGTGCTTGTGATACAACTAGATGGCGCTGTGAGGTAGAATTTACACCGTGCCCCTAGGTTGTTTATTTTTTATAATAATGGTATCGAGCGAAATGCTCCGACCAGGGGGCTACCAGGACTTTTAACATACGGTTTATTCGGGCAGTACAAACGCAAAACTTCGTCGATCGAAGAATTATTATTGTAGTAGACCCTCAGGTTTCGGCTAATTTTTGAAGCTAGTCACGCGCGCCGTGAACTGTAAACTCCTAGAAGAAGGACATCGTATATATCCGACCTCGTCGAATCTTTTTCTTCCGACATATACATAATACTTAAATGAGAGTGAAGAACTCTCACTATAGTTTTCATACGCGTTTATTTTTAGAATTGTACATATGCTTATTAGTCGCATAGCATGTTATTTTACAGTTTAACTTAAAGATATTCTAATTGACCGAGAGAGCGTCTCCTTTTCAGCTTAGTTAAAATTGCTTTCGTATGTCCAAATGTATTTTCGCTTGTTCTCCTCTACAGGTAGCATCTCTCAAACGCTTCTTGTGAAATTTTATGAGTAGGTTCGATAATTATATGAGTTTTAAGCTATTGCATATCTTCTATCGCGGGCCTTGAGCGTGGAGACCGAATCCAGAAATTCCGTAACGAAAATAACCTAACACCCCCCACTCCGACCGGCACAGCGGTGATACTTTTCAGTTTTGCCATCTATCGATGAATAGCAGAACTTTTATTGACTTTTTTGAAATATCACGCTTGTCTCTTTATTTCAGCAACTCGCCTCTAGGTGGCATTGGTTGTATCGGCGTTACTGCGCATGCGTAATCCCCCTCTTCGCCCCGCAATCTGGTGACTCATGCCTGCTTAGAGTTTCGGCGTTATTATACTGCATAAATAAAATAAATAAATAATTATAATTGCATAAGTTGATAAAAAATGCTATGCAATAGCTTTACCGCGGCAGTCCCCGAGTGCCACACGTCTTTTTTTTTGTCTGAAGACCTCACGTACTTTTCGGTAGCTCTGTGAGCTGAAAATACTTTTGTTTTTGACAGTCCGTTACGGGCTCATAGCTTAAAGTTTCACTCGCTACCATAAATATTTTTACTAATAAATTTACTGATTACATTAATAACGTCTGGCTCGAAAACTAATTTGTCAATAAACCCACGTAAATCATGAAAATTTCAACACAAAATGCAATTTATCGAATTTAATTTTATATCAGTTTTTGTAAACAAAATGCCAATAACCTCTCAATGTGATCTGCCTTTGTTTTCAACATCGTTTTACTGTGGGTGCAAGAAGATAGTTATTTATTGATGGGGGGCTGGGGAGGGGATGCGGCACTGCGGTTGTCCGATCCATGACCTATGTACCTACCTAATTGGGAATTCAGTGCCTATACTACTACACTAGTAACATAGTATACTACTATAGGTACTTGTAGCATAGTACAAACAAAAGTCTACGAATAAACTATACCACCATAATAATATAGCTAAACGCTTACACACTCACAGCCCCACACTAAGTTCGATGACTTGTATCGTGGGTGCCGAAAACATTAATAACTATTCTTTATGTGTAGTTTATTCGTAACTAGTATAAGGCCGCCGATTGTACTGCTATATTTTTATATTTTCTATTGTAAATTGTTATTTTTCTTGGTGTGTAATAAAGAGTATTTGTATTGTATTGTATTTTAGTCAACTTTGAAATATTTTTACACGACTGCTATGGAAGGGTTATGTTTTTCGCGCGTATCTTGTATGTATGTATATGTATATTTGTAAATTTCTTTATAACCTCGTATCTCCCAAACGGCTGGATGTCGACAGTTAAGGTATCGTTATATTCGTCTTAAAAACCTAAATGTCCTTAGATAGGTGTTTAAAAAAACAAAATTGCGGATTTAGGCACGAAATAGTAATATTTTAATATAAAACAAGCCAAAATTAGCGATCAAAATGAATGAAATTAAAAGGGGAATAAAGTTACATAACACAAAGCTTCACATTTTTCGCAGGCAATTTTTTAAAATTTTTAGTTCATTGACTATTTGACAAATTTACATATATCTACGTAGCAGTGAAAATAGCTGCAAATCCCTTGCCCCAGTACAGCAACAAATTACTGTTTACCGTGGTACGTGAGATACTTTGTTATAACAAAAGGAGATTTATATCATTTTTTTTTTCATATAATTATACGTAGTTAATGCTATCTACGGGCCAATTGCCTATATTTCCTACAACTAAAATAAAACTATGTACAGCAAAGAACTAAGCTACCTACGAGACATCGAGCTATGTTTATATATATAAACAAAACAAAACAAACGCATTCACACTCACAGCCCTTAGTTCAAAGACTTGTATCGTGGGTGCCGGAAACATTCACATCACACACACATTACACCCAGAACCAGAAGCACAAATATCCCTTGGAAAGGAATTTGTGCTCCTGCCGGGAATCGAACCCAGGACCCACGGCGCAGAGGGCGGACACCTGTCCATTGCGCCAACTGGGTCGTCAATAATACAAATATATTTATATCATTAATCATAAAAACTATTATAGTTTTCACACTTACAGTCAAGCAAAAAGTCGTCGAGTTTTGTGCTTGACTTTTGTGCTGAGGCAAACCCATTTCGGCATGCATAATATATGTATAATATATAAATATTATATCATTAATTATTAGTTCATAAGTGTTTCACTGTTATTGTTATTTGTAATATTATTATTTTTTGCTACGTGTCGAAATAAATTATTTTTCTTTCTTTCTTTTTTTCTTTTTTTCTTTCTTTTCAAAAAAATGTGGATATGGCAGGTGCCGTAAACATTAATTTTAATGTCTAATGTATTATTGATTGAAAACTTGATTTTGCATGAAAACCGAGCGTTTCCGAAGGCCATGTCTTCTAAACCGTCGGTTCGCCACAAACATGGTTATTTCCGGATTCGGATATGCGTCTATATATAATAGGAAAACTATCAAAATAAATCTATCAAGAAATGATATCTTTCGGATAGCTCCGTCAAGTTTTGGTGCCAAGAACGCTCATCTAGTGAAAGGTTTGGATTACTCGTTTTCATTGATTGCTGTATATCATTGGCTTTATATCAAAGTCAAAGTCAACATTTTTACTCAGCGTATTAGAAATAATTTATTGAGGATTTCATTATTGAGGACTAGTCGTGCCTCGCGGCTTCGCCCGCTATTATCAAGTTAAAAAGTAGCCCATGTGTTAATCCTAGGTATAAGCTTTGTACATTCCAAATTACATCCAAATCCGTTCAGCGGTTAAAACGTGAAGAGGGAACAAACTTACACACTTGCATACACACTTACACATAAACTTTCGGATTTATAATATTAGTAGGATAACTCAAAATTTACTGGTCAGATCTTGATTAATTTTATGGAATCACAAGGGGAGCAACAGCTTTAAAAAAAACATAAAAATCGATGAGGTAACACATAAAAAAAATCTAATTGAGAACCTGCACCTTTTTTGTGAAGTCGGTTTAAAAAACCAATAGCACTACACCCAAATTTACTAAGGTAGAGTTAAAGCAGAATTCACTTTATGCTTGATGGGATGTATTCTCCTTGTATAAAATTACATGATATTTTGCATGTAGTTTTGCACAGTAATCATACATTTTGTATATATCTGAAGTACCTACTTCAGATTAATACGAAGTGGCCTGCTTATATTATGGACTTGTTGAAGTTGATATGTTTGCTCGTTACAGCAAAAAGTACTATGTATAAATCTAAAAATAATTATTTCCTCACCTCGTAGCCCGATGCCCAAGAGGCTGAGCCTTAAAGGCGCGGATTGGAAAACGCTCATAGGGAGGTAAACTCCTTAAGAAAGGTAAAGGAATCCAACCATAAACCACAATGAGAAGATGAAAACTCAATTAACAAACATAGTTGTATAGCTTATTGCGTTTTCATCTGGGGCAGTGCCGAAGTATTTTTGTTGATAAGCTATAATAGCGCTGTACCAGCATGTCCAATTGAATAAGAGAAGTATAAATTAACAATGTGACTACTCGTCATAATATAGGAAAAAATAATTTCGTTTTGTTTTTTGTCTTAATTAAGGTGTTCAATAAAGAGTTTATCTATCTATCTATCTATAAGACGACGTCATAATATAACCAATCTTCGGTCTCAGGGCCTCTCTCTGCAGCGTCATGCAAGATGCTGTTCAAAGTTTCGGGTGAGTACCGTAATTTAAACGCAAGCAAAGCTTAAAAAACCGACTTCACCGCTTTATCTTTAGAATCCTTGATCAAATTAAATGAATTAAATACGCATTATTCAGGATAACTCAAAAACAACTATGTAGTCAAATATTGAAAAAATTCGAATGAGACCACATGGGAAGCACAAATAAAAAACAATCGTCAAATTCGGTTCACCTATAAAAAAGATCAGAGGTAACACATAAAAAAATAAAGTCTAATTGCAAACCTCCTCCTTTTTTGAATTCGGTTAATAAACGACAAATATCAACCCTTAAAAGCATAAAGAAAATATTTAATTTTGTTATTGGTACTATAACAGTAGATGTTGCCATACCTTCCACTTCCTTATCTTCTTTTTCATGGCTAATTTCAATGTCAGCCATGATCACTCCACTCTAAATAATCCTACCCACTTTATAACACACGCACAAAAGTGAAACAATTTGTCACTCCAATAAATTGTTCTCACACATCGTTAACGTAGATATATTTTAACTCTTACACAATATATTATAAATATCAAAATTTAACGAACGACTAAAGCTTTTTATTGCATAGCACATCACTATCCCGAATTAAAAAAATATAGGAACATTAAAAATGCGCGCGAAAACCTCAATTTCCTGCAGTTTATAAAACCTGGCACACGTCTTGATGCCAGAACAGATGGTCACAAACTGTTCTATTTATATAGGTTTGCTCAAATGAAAAGATTTCTTCTAGATTGCTATAATTTAGCTCAAACTGTCAACGAAAAGATTATGTATTAGATTAAGTATATATAATAATATATTATATATTTCTGATTGCCACTTCAGCATGGCTGCTTTGCTAGAGTGGAATTGGGCAGATGATACATGCATGCCGGGTGAACTTTGGGTCAAATCAACAACTATGTGGGTCCCGCAGAATCGAGCTCGACGTCGCGGCAGACCAAGGAGGAGATTGCGGGATGACCTTGACTCTTCCTTGAAGATTGGTCATCCTTAGCAGAGGATCGCGATAAGTGGCGAGAGGGTAGGGAGGCCTTTGGCCTGCAGTGGGACACTGAAAGCTAATCCTACTAATATTATAAATGCGAAAGCTAATATTATAAGACTTGTGAATGTTTGTTACCACGTATCTCCGTAACGAATAAACCTTCTGATGAAATTTAGAATGTAGACTTATATTCTGGATTTACACATAGGCTTCTTTTTAACTGAATTAACGCGGGTGAAACTGCGGGGCACGGCTAGTAACAAATAATAATAATCATTCTAATTAAAGGAAAATGTTTATTGAATAAAGATACTTATAAATAATAAACATAAGTAAGAAGTGTCATATCAAATAGAAGGTAATAGGCGTATTGCTATAAAGATCAAAAAAATAATACTCAACCAATATATATATTTCATGCATATTGCCACAATTGGCCCGGTAGAGTATAATATTCTTTAATCGACTTCACAAAAAGGGAGGAGGTTCTCAATTCAACTGCATTTTTACCGACTTCCCAAAAAAGGAGGAGGTACTCAAGTCGACTGTATTTTTTTTATGTGTGTTACCTCAAACTTCCTTCCACGTGAACCGATTTCGAAAATTTTTTTTAGTTTGAAAGATGTTGAATTCTCATTGGTCCCATTTAAATTTGATCAAGATCTGATCAGTAGTTCTTGAAATATCGTCAATAATGCGTATTCTATGGACTACATTGACGATGTCTTCAAAAGTTACTCATAACTTCTTTCGTTGTGAGCCGATTTTGATGATAATTTTTTTATTTGAAAGCTGGAGCTTTTTGTGAGGTCCCATTGAAATTTGATCAAGATCTGACCAGTCGTTTTTAGTTATCCTCAATAATGCGTGTTTAATAAATTTAATCTGATTAAGGGTTCCGAAAATAAAGGCGTGTAGTCGGTTTAGTTTCTAAGCGTTGCTTGTGTATAAATTATATATGCTTATAGCTATGTAGGTACCTATCTGCCTATCTTATTAGATGTTAACAAATTTAGCAACATAGGTACCTAGTTAATATTAGAATGAGAACGTTACGCTTCCCTATCCCCCGCAAGTAGTTTCAAGTTCCAACCTTATCCCATATCGTGCAAAATTCATGACCTCTGGGAGCGGATCCGCCGAGATTAAGGGTGGAGTTCATCAAGACCAGTTGACGCTCCGTTCTCTGGTTAAGTAAACCCCTTAAAAATATGATATTTTGCGATTTTATCCTGAGTCTATCACAATATATATCACTATCATTGTGTAGCTGTAATCCTATAACTAATATTAAAAACGCGTGATCAAAATGCTGGTACTTATTTGGCTCAACATATTAGCATTGCAATTTAGAGAGCGTTATGAGAACGCTACCCACTGGTAGTGGGCCTGAGCACTTGAGTTGAGGTAACTTGGGTCTTTGCTGTTGGTGGTGCGAGTAAAATCGCTGGCGTGTAAATAGCCCACCATTTACGTATTAATATTTTTAATGATAGCGGTAAATTATTTTGGATTAAAACATTGGCAAAAATCAGTAGGGATACACGAATCAATTTACAGTGTTTATTTAAGCTCACGTACCTTAGACTGCTTCGAAACCGCCTCCGGAGCTCCCCAAGAAAGGAACTACAGCAAACTGTATGTATGCCTAAGCGCACACACACAACTCCACGTCGCGCCGGCCGGCGAGTTTGAATCCGAGGAAATCCGAGAGGGTACGAGGCACGGAACACTAATCCTGATCACAGTTCACGCGGTCGATCACAATAGACACGATGAAGTTTTTATTTTAAGTCCTGGTTAATTAGATGATAATTATTTAATTAGTTTTCTACGTCACAAAATTCAATAGCGGAGGGTTTGTCGACCACACGGATCCGGTGACACACACGACTGAAGTTCTTCCTTTTTAAGTCTGTGAAGTTAGTCGCGAGTGCAAAAAATGTCACTCGATACAACTAGCGTCATCTCTAGGGTCGTCCTTGAACGATCTCTAACAGTGGTCAGCAGAGAGCCCAACACACTGTAAATGTATTCAGATATCCAAAGATTCTTGCCAATATGAATATTAGGTATGTATAATTTACATTTATTTTTTATATTATAAAAGGCAAAGACGCTTCACCATGCACCCCGCCTTGGAAGAGCGCAAGATCTTTCAAAAGAAACAGTAAGAGTTATTAGATTCTACTCGTTTATATTATGAAATAATCTAAAAGATCAATTAACTTTATGTCTGATCAGGCGTGAATGTTACTTATTAAGAAATTGTAACTTAATCCTAATAATGCGGAATACTTATAAGCGCGCGTAGATATATAAATAATAAACAACAATAAATATTTTACGAATATACATTTATTGTGTCGGAATGGGATATAGTTTGACGATAGGGCGTTTAAAACTACCTGAACTGGTCTTGACCGTGGCAACACGAACAATACCGTCGGTGCCTTTATAAACTTCGGTAATAACCCCTAAAGGCCAGTTTAGAGGAGCTAAATTATCCTGCCCAACGAGTACTATAGTCCCGATTTCAACCGGTTTATCCGGAGTAGCCCACTTTTGCCTTACTTGCAACGTATGCAAATACTCTAAGCGCCATTTTTTCCAAAAGGATTGGACCATGCTGTCCAAAAGTTCTTTGCGTTGTACAAGACTGATGCGCTGATCAGAAAGATCGGCAGTGGGTAAGTATTGCAGGGGAGACGACATTAAAAAATGGGCGGGAGTTATCACCTCTGGATGTGGATCAGAAGATACGACATTCAGAGGGCGCGAATTAAGAATACACTCTATTTGCGTCAATACGGTTTGTAATTCTTCATATGTTAGAAGCTGACTACCTATCACCCTGTACATATGAGTTTTCAAACTCTTAATGTTCGATTCCCACATTGCTCCAAAATGAGGAGCTCTAGGAGGAATCATTTTCCACTCAATGCGTCGGGTCATCAACTCCTCTGAGAGTGACGAATTGAAACTAGAGTTCAATAAAAAAGTATATAGCTCATCCAATTGAGCTTTAGCACCAACGAAAGTGGTGGAATTATCAGAGTAAAGACAGGATACTGGTCCGCGGCGGGAAATAAAGCGTTTAAAGGCGTCTACAAAAGCCGAAGAATTTAATGAAGTTACCAACTCAACATGCACAGCGTGGGTAACCAGGCATACAAACAGACAGACATACGCCTTCTGCGCGTGTTGACCTCTACGGCGGGTAAGCGTTATGCGTATGGGACCCGCATAATCTACTCCTGTGTGAGCAAAGGCTTTCGCTTCTGAAACACGATACGCAGGAAGATCTGCCATCATGGGAGTGGGATGCGACGGATTCACCTTAAAACACGTATTACATTTACGACATTGAGACCTGACGACAGTTCTGGCATCTAATATCCAGAAACGCTGTCGTAAAATCGACATGAGAAGTCCAGGGCCAGTATGACAGTTCACGACATGGTAATGTCGTATGATAAGATCAACGATATGATCGCGTTTAGGAAGTAGGACTGGGTACTTGGCATCAAATGGAAGATTTGACTTAGAAAGTCTTCCACCAACCCGCAAAATATCCTCTTCATCTAAGAAGACAGCCAAGCGTTGCAGCTTCATGGATGGCATTTTTTTATTTTTAATGCACTTTATGTCATCTGCAAAATGAACTGATTGCACGGCGCGGACCATAGCACGTTCCGCGGCTGTCAATGCCTGAACAGACCGTGGCACGATGCTATTTTTCGGTCGTGCGAATCTCAGGATGTATGAGATGACACGCAGCAATTTGTCCCAAGACGAAATGCGTTGCGCCAACTCACATAAAAGCGGTTGTTCCGATTGAGAAGTCACTGTCAACACATTTGTCTTGTGCTCAGGAAGGTTACTGCAGTCAGTCGGCGAAAATGGCTTGATTGGCCATTCTTCAGGAGCGGAATGCATCCAGGAAGGGCCATTCCACCAGAGGTCATGCGAGACTAGCTGCGACGGCAGCATACCTCGCGACAGACAATCACTAGGATTTTCTACACCAGCTACGTGGTAGAAGTGTTTCGCGGCTAAGTTCTCTTGACACTGAGCGACGCGGTTACTCACGAAAATCGACCAACGATGTGGGGAAGAATGTATCCACGATAAGGCAATAGTCGAATCGGAGAATGCATACACTCCTGCAATAGGAACGCGTGCAGCGTAAGAGTCATGGACAACCTTCACTAACTTAGACATAAGCACAGCAGCACATAACTCAAGACGTGCAAGAGTCGTGACTTTAGTCGGTGAGACCTTTGACTTTGCGCAAAGTAAGCGAACTATGATGCCAGCAGGGTAGGTACAGTGTAAAAAGATCACACAACCCATGCCATTTAAACTAGCATCACAAAAGCTAACGAGATTCACAATGCAGTCAATATTTACACCTACATGGCGCGGAATCCGTAAGGTATCAAGCAAGGGAAATTCTTGCACAAGGGCGGAAAAGCGGACAACAATATTTTCCGGAGCGGGATCGTCCCAGCCACTGTTGCTCAACCACAACTCTTTAATGAGCAATTTGGCATAGAGAATGACTGGAGCGACCAAACCCAGAACATCGAATAATCGTGCAACTACGGAGAGTATATTTCTCTTAGTGCATTTGTCGGTTATTACAGCGGAAGTGAAGAAAAAGTTATCTTCAGAAGATTCCCAGGAAAGACCTAAGATCTTCGCGGAAATATTGCCTTCGTCAAAATCGAGGGATTTGCGGTGCGAATCAGGAAGACTACTTAAGAGAGCTGGTGAGTTGCTAGACCATTTCACCAGATCAAAATCACCCGATCTGAACATGTTTATTAGGTCTTGTGACAGCTGCATAGCGGTTTGTTCATTATGTGCAGAATATACCAGATCATCCATGTAGAGACTGGATTCTGCAATTTTTGCAGCGTCAGGATAGTGTGGACTCATGTCGGAAGCCAGCTGTCGCACAGTGCGCATAGCTATATAAGGGCTCGACTTGAGTCCAAACGGTAAGCGTTTGAAGGCGAAAGTACGCACTTGTTCGTTCTCGTTGAAACGAAACAAGATGCGTAAGTATTTACGCTGGTCCACGGGTACACCTATGCGTAAGTACATTTGTTTTATGTCAGCGTTCATCGCGACAGGAAACAAGCGGAATTGCAAAAGCAATAAAAACAGATCAGCTTGCAAATTAGGTCCTATATGCAACACGTCATTTAAAGACAAACCTGTGTGAGTTTTCGAACTTGCATCTAACACTATGCGCGGCATCGGCTTATCAGGTCGCACGACCGCATGGTGAGGTATGTAGTAGCCTCCACCAGAAATTTCGGTTTCATCGACAGAGCAGATAACCATTATCGATATATTCTTGAATGACCTGGTTGTAATTTTCCCTCAAATCGGGTGACTGGCGAAATTTTCTCTCTAGTGCCATAAATCGGCGAAGAGCAACAGCATGTGAATTGCCGAGTTCAGATGGATCCTTGCTGAATGGCAGCGATACCGTGTAGCGACCGACATCATCACGCGTCACTGATGACGTGAAAATATTTTCGCACTCCCTCTCTTCGGGTGACAACAAACGCATCGTAGGTACTTCTTCGAGTTCCCAAAACTTTTGTACTAGATCGTTCATCGCGAGCGCGGTGAAAGAAGCGGTAGGTATGGTGTCATTACGTGGATAATCTCCCATCAGAACGTAACTAAAAGTGGTTAGAAGTGCAGGTGGAAGTCGCAGACCAAAGTCAACCCGCTTCCCCAAATAAATGTACGGAAAGAGTTGGGCACCTATAATTGCCTGAATGTCTCCTGGAATATTCCAATTCAAATCTGCGAGCGGGAGGTCGTGGTAATCTATGTTACGATTCCATTCAATAAATTGCGACGGCAATTGATCTGTAATACACTCCACGACAAGAGCGTATATGGTGTATTTCTGTTGCGGGTATATGCGGGATTCAATATCCAAATACACGTATCCAACAATTGGACGCGAAGTTGAGCCAACACCTTTGACAAAAGAATTACTCAAAGGTATTATCGGCAAGTTTAAAGCGCGGCAACATTCAGTCGTTACTAAATTGTTCATGCTACCATTATCAATTAAACATCTGATGATAGTTTTCGGACCTGTACTACCTTTAGAACGCGCGTACACCTGAGCGGTTGATAATAAAACAGTCGACTTCGGTTTTGTTTCGGCGGATAGAAGCACAGCGGCATTATGTGACGTAAGCGGTAGATTTAAAGCGGGTGAAGGCGCGCAATCAGTCGGCGGCGGCGGCACCGGCGGCGGCACCGGCGGCGGCGTTGTCGGCGACAGCACGGGAAAATTCGCATAAGCAGTGTGTACATTGTGTGTGTGATGTGAATGTTTCCGGCACCCACGATAAAAGTCTTTGAACTTAGTGTGGGGTTGTGAGTGTGAATGCGTTTGTACATGCGTATTATTATTTTGTTTCACAAAATGTAAAAGCGTATGGTGTCGTTTTCTACATAATTCGCAGACAGATGACGAATTACAGGTCGATAAATTATGCGTCATACTGAGACAGTTTACACATCCACGTTTGGATTTAATAAAATCATAACGAGATTTAGGATCGTGTGTATTTTTGAATTTAGCACAAGTATATAAATGTGTGTGAGCGGTTTCATTACAAAATGCGCAATGAGATATGGCGGGCGGGTATGAGTGCGAAGCAGAGGTTTCGGTAGCAACCATTGGTACCTCGCTCGCAACAAAGGATTTATATGTGTTTGAGCGTGTGTTCCGTGACGTAGAAGCGGGCGGTTTATATGTGTTATTAGAATTACGCGGGTTTGAGTTCATGTACATGGTCGGGTTCAAACGTCCTAAGATCTTAGCCTGATCTTGAACGAAACTGATCAGCTGTTTTGTTGTAGGTATTTCAACATCTCTAACAGAAAGTTCAAAACATTGTGCGGTTTGAGTGTCTAATTTTCTAAGTGTGCAGTGCACGAGAATAAAATCCGTCAAATCCGAAACATGCAGCTGTTTGAGAGCAGAAATCGATGCCGAAAAATTATCGATAAATGAATCGAGACTAGCGGCAGTGTGAGTACACCCTTATAAATCTAACACATTGTTGAGATAATGTGTTCCTAGAAGTCGCTTATCCTGGTATTTCTTGACTAAGCTATCCCAAATTATGCTGTACGTTTCCCCGTAGGTACTATTCCAGAAATAACGGAATTTGCGGAATGACTCAATTTACCAACTAAGTATTGAATGCGTTGCGAATTACTTAGACGCGTATTATCGTGAATATTTGCTTTAAAGGATTCATAAAACGCTGGCCAATTCTGTATTTTACCATCGAATTCCTTAATATGAAGCGGCTCCAATTTAAACACAGAAGCACTATCACTTCGGAGCGGTGATACATTAGCGTGGTTATTCATCTTATTTCTAACACGTTTCACTCTTGTAAACAATTCGTCAAACGACTCCAAACAACCAAAATCGGGACTCGCGGAAGGGTTTGACATTAAGGTAATCTCATTAATTTTATCTACAATAGATTCAAATTTATTATGAAGGTCATCCATAGTTTCTGTTTCAGACATAAAGTTTTCATTCGACCTTGAACTCTCGAAAGAAGTGATGTTTTTAGACATATTAAACAAATGTTTCATACGTTTAAATAACAACTCTTTCTTTTCTTCTAAAATGATCAACATCGTATCTGAACTTGGTTTCGACATGTTCGGTTATCGTTATGCTAATAATTTATGCACGAATAAACTACTAAACGTTTGTTTACAAACAACAAATGCGGGCGGGAACAAGTAGGTAAGTTAGCGGGCGGTTTATACTATAGGTAGCTATAAGCGGAGTGAATTGCACATAGCAACGGGCGGGCGAACTTATGTATGAAATGTTTATGGTTAATAACTCAAAGCAAAAGGTAATTAAAACTGGACTATCCGGCTCGAAAAGGACCAAAATTATGGTGGCGCGAGTAAAATCGCTGGCGTGTAAATAGCCCACCATTTACGTATTATTATTTTTAATGATAGCGGTAAATTATTTTGGATTAAAACATTGGCAAAAATCAGTAGGGATACACGAATCAATTTACAGTGTTTATTTAAGCTCACGTACCTTAGACTGCTTCGAAACCGCCTCCGGAGCTCCCCAAGAAAGGAACTACAGCAAACTGTATGTATGCCTAAGCGCACACACACAACTCCACGTCGCGCCGGCCGGCGAGTTTGAATCCGAGGAAATCCGAGAGGGTACGAGGCACGGAACACTAATCCTGATCACAGTTCACGCGGTCGATCACAATAGACACGATGAAGTTTTTATTTTAAGTCCTGGTTAATTAGATGATAATTATTTAATTAGTTTTCTACGTCACATAATTCAATAGCGGAGGGTTTGTCGACCACACGGATCCGGTGACACACACGACTGAAGTTCTTCCTTTTTAAGTCTGTGAAGTTAGTCGCGAGTGCAAAAAATGTCACTCGATACAACTAGCGTCATCTCTAGGGTCGTCCTTGAACGATCTCTAACAGTGGTCAGCAGAGAGCCCAACACACTGTAAATGTATTCAGATATCCAAAGATTCTTGCCAATATGAATATTAGGTATGTATAATTTACATTTATTTTTTATATTATAAAAGGCAAAGACGCTTCACCAGCTGTATAGATGTAGGTATATAATTTTAGTTTAGTTTGATGAAATATAGGTAATTGGTCCGTAGATATCAATCAATCAATCAAAATCAATCAAACGCATTCACACTCACAGCCCCACACTAAGTTCAAAGACTTGTATCGTGGGTGCCGGAAACATTCACATCACACACACATCACACCCAGAACCAGAAGCACAAATATACCGTGGGAAGGAATTTGTGCTCCTGCCGGGAATCGAACCCAGGACCCACGGCGTAGAGGGCGGGCACCTGTCTACTGCGCCAACTGGGTCGTCAATATATAGGTACCTATGTTAATATAATTATGAAAAAATCAAGTAAAAAATAAACTAATATTATAAATCCGAAAGTTTATGGGTAAGTGTGTAAGTATGCTTGTTTCCTCTTCACGCTTTAGCCGCTGAACGGATTTGGATGAAATTCAGAATTTACATAGGATACCTAGGATTAACACATAGGTTACTTTTTAACTTGATAATAGCGGGAGAAGTCGCGGGGCACGGCTAGTAGAAACATACACCTCTTCTTAGATTATTGCAGTACCCCACAGGGTCTATATAGAACAGTACTCTTAAAAAACACATGTATATTACTATTATTATAGATTGCAATAAATAAATGAATATGAATTCATTTTCAGCCTTAAATGTATTAAAATCGCATTATTGACGATAAAGCATAAAAAGTTCCTCTATGACTACTGATCAGATCTTGATCAAATTTAAATGGGACCAATGGAAAAGGACCGGCTTTCAAACAAAAAAAAATTAAAATTGGTTCACGTGGAAAAAGTTATGTAAAAAAATACAGTCGAATTGAGCACCGCCTCCTTTGTTGTGAAGTCTGTAAATAGTGACAAAATTGCGTGCGAAATAAAAATTGCAAAACGCACGCTATTGGCTAGTGACCAATTGGTGACGTCCAAGGATTTACAACCGACTTCAAAAAAGGAGGTTCTCAATTCGACTGTATGTTTTTTTGTATGTTACGCGATATCTCCGCCAATTATGAATCGATTTTGATAATTTTTTTGTTTCGTAAATCACATTTCAGAAGTGGTCCCATATAATTTTATATCGAAATTGATTTAGCAATATTTGAGAAAATCTACATAACTCTAAATATACGCGGTTTTTTAAGCTTAGCTTGCGCTTAATTATATGTTATGAACATTGTGTGTCAAATCTAAACCAAACAATCCCTACAAAAGTCAAAAGAGTGCGTTTTTCTACATGTGTGTGTGTGTGTGATGTGGACTGTGTTGTATGTAATGCATACATGATAATAATATTCTATACTCTGTTCCAAAATCTTAGATATTTTATGTAAACAAAGGGGATAACTGTGCAAAAAATATCTTTTATAATGGAAGTTTACTATATTTGACCAAAAAATTTTTTTTTATTTGTATCTAGTCGTAATCTGATCAATTATAAAATAAAATTTGTTTTGTACTATTTAATTTAACGTTTTATTGGTTCTATACAATGTTATAATAAAGAAAACAATTTTTGATAGAAAAAATATTATTATACTGGTAAGACTGTAAGAGGTTCTAAACATTTCTGCCGCCATCATTTATAGTTTCATTCGTTTTGTTTTCTCGAACTCGAAAGTGCTTCTCCCTGCGTTTGTGCAATTGTGCTTTGTTGGTTATTGTTATTAGTGTCTATCTTGTTGTTGTTACATTTTTAGTTTGAACAATTACTATCGGAAATTTGATCGCAAAATTGCCAATATCCAAGAGTGGCTCAGAGAGAAAAACATATCTTTTGATCAAAATATGATAAAAGCACAAATTACATTTTAGTAAATATGTGGTGGATGAGTTGGCCGCCCAGTATGGTGTCACCATTCTACGACTGCCTCCTTACCGTTGTGAACTCGACCCGATTGAGCTAGTGTGGGACCAGTTAAGTTAAGGGGTATGTCGCACGAAATAACAAGACATTTAAGATGAATAAGGTGAAGCAATTATTAGAAGAAGGTTTGAAAGTGGTGACATTGCAGAAATGGGCTGACTGTATTAGCCACACAATAAAAGTGGAAGATGAAATGTGCCAACTCAATCACATAATTGATGATGTAAGCGATAGATTTATCATAAATGTCAACGAATCGGGCTCTGAATCAGACAGCTTTTCAGAATTGTCAGAATAGTTTATAAAGTGTCTGGTCAATTCATAAAAAATAAGTAATATAATTTAATGTTTTATTTACACCTTCCTACAACTCTCTATTTTTCACAAGTGAAAAATGTTTTCGGCAACTGGCATGTCATTTTGACAGTGACTTTTCGTGACATTTCTTTGTTTACATAAAATATCTAAGATTTTGGAACCGAGTATAGTATAGGTATTGAATTATTAAAATTATAACTGTTGTATTATTCATTATAGTTATTCCAGGTCTAGTTTACCAGCTTCGATCACATCGTCACTTACCATCAGGTGAGATAGTGGTCAAACCTGTCATAAATAAAAAAAAAAAAAGTTAGGTGTTTTTTCATTTGAAGAGATTTGTTTTTGGTTTTTTTTTTGTATCCTTGAGCTAAGTTTGATGAACTCGGCCTAAACCTTGCCTAACCTAAGCCTTGGCTTGGAAGAGACATTAAATATTACCAACTCGCAAACGCTGGAATAATACATCCTAAGACGGATAAGCGGCCGCTTGTTGTTGATAACTAATGTAATGTCTTCACATCTCCACATTACCTTATTATGTAGCAAGTAGAAGGATTATAATTAAACGCAAGCAAAGCTTAAAAACCGACTTCACCGCTTTATCTTCGGAACTTTGATCGAAATAGATGTACGAAACACGCATTATTGACGATATCTCAAGAACTACTGATCAGATCTTGATCAAATTTAAATGGGACCAATTTGGAAAGCAAACTCTTTCAAACAAAAAAAAATCGAAATCGGTTCACGTGGCACGAAGATATGAGGTAACACACAAAAAAATACAGTCGACTTGAGTACCTCCTCCTTTTTTGAGAAGTCGGTAAAAATAAGGATTTTCTATAATAATATTGTTAGATTTTCAAAAGTGGACCATACATGTACCTATCGACATGAAATAAACGAATTGAATTAAATATCTTCTAGGTATTTTCAATTTGGTAAATATTTTACTTCTTCTAATTTATTACCACACGTGTAAGAAGTAAGTTTTATAATTTATCTTTGCGATGCCAAATAATTTTAATTTAAAAATAACAAATACCTAATTTTGTTATGTATCATTACTTCATCTTAGGATGATGTTCCTAGACTCAAAACGCCCAACTCATATTCTCCTCGTTGCAGTATAATTCTGCATCGATTGCAACGCTCACGGAGATGTTTTTTTTTCTCTTAATGTTGGCTCTGCAATCTTGTGCATTTATTCAGTGTCAAGTAAGGGTATATTTCAATTGTAATTTATATTAAAAGTCCTAGTCGTCAAGTAAAAGAATCAATGTCCAGTCATTCAGTCAAGTCATGCCCCAATATAATGGTAGAAACTTTACTAGAACTTATATTGGAGTTTCGGAGCGAAAGCGAAAATAACGTTTTTCAACTTTGTATGATTTGCCTACACTCATGGACGTTCACTAAGTATTAACGGATAATAATCTACCATTACTACACATTAAAATTTGAAATATCACTAGTTTTGGAAAATAATCCAAAATCAACAACGCCATTTTTTCACTTTCGCGGCCAAAAACTCCACGGAGTTTTTTTACTATTTAACGTATTATTTGCTGTGGTCCGTCTCAAGCACCTGTCATATCAAGTTGAAATAACAAATGACGCTCAAGCCACGAACGCGGTGATCACGGGTGAGAGGTCAGCGCGACCGTCTAAAATTCGGCTATTAAAATTTAATTTTCTTTTTCTTTTAAAAATGTCCATCATTCCAACTTTTTTATTGGAAAACCGCACTAATCTACGGGCCAATTGCCTATATTTCCTAAAACTAAACTAAAACTATATACAGCAAAGAGCCAAGTTACCTACAAGCCATCGAGCCTATAGGTAACTCAAGTGCTCAAGCCCAACTTTTCACTTAGATCAAACGCTGTCACCGCTCATGCTTTATGAACGCCAAAAGGAGTGTTATGAGCGTGAGCGTGAATGCCGCAATTGCTCACGGACTAGTTTTGGAACGTGAGGACACATTTTCGTAAGCTCATTGTTGTCACTGTCATTGTCAACAATGTCAATTCATATGTTGTGGTTTAGTCACGCAAATATTTGGAAGTGGTTTTTGTAGATTTATTCAATAAGAAGTAGCTTAAAATCCACACACATTCGTTAAGTCAAAAGTGCCCATTTTTTTTGGTCCACTCACATAGCGACTAGAATGTCGGACGCCGATGAAAACTTGCATCGATTGGAGGGAACTTCTGGCGATGCTCCTGGGGGCTTAATCATCAAAAAGAAAGATAAACCGGAAGAATTCCAGTTTGCTAAGCCTTCCTTACTTGGCCTTGATAAGCTAGCTGCTGCGAAACGGAAGCAGAATCGTTTGATTTCGTTTCAAGACGACGCTAACGATGATGCCGATTCGACGGACAACAACGACCCTTCTAGCTCGAAAGATCGCAAATACAGAAGGCACAATGAAGAAACGCCAACCTATACTGGGGGTATATCAGAACAAGCGCGGGAAAGGATGATGGAGAGGTTACAAAAGTAAGAAAACTTGTTGGAACATGTTTGAATTTGAATGTGTGTTAATGTAAAATTTCGTATTATATCATTACTAATATTATAAAGAGGGAAAGTTTGAATTGGATGTAGATAGCAATCTCATAAATGCGGGGTGCCCGGTCAAAAGTTCAGGGAGAGAAAACACATGGGGGTTGGATAGTTTAGTCACAGATGCGAGGTATTGTTTATCTATTTTTGAAGTGAAAACTTCTTTAGTCGCATTTTGAACTTTTTGGGTGAACAAAAACAATGAAACTCGCGTTATCACCGAACGCTTTCCATGACTACTGGCATCTGTCTCTTTCTAGTTTTATACTCAACTAGCTGTCCCGGCGACCTTCGTTCCGCCTAACAGTCAATGAATGTGCATATTTAGGAAGCCATACCCGGCATGCGTTACAATGTCACGTGACTATATTATTACAACCTTCATGTTTATGTTTGCCTAGTACTTTACCAAATCCGAGTGACGTATGAGAAAATGGAAAGCATGTCAAAAGGTAAAAAAAAATTTAAAGAAATGTACGTTCTTAAAAATTATCCTATGTCCTTCTCCTGGCTCTAAACTACCTCCCTGCCAATTTTCAGCTAAATCGGTTCAGCCGTTCTTGAGTTATAAGTGGAGTAACTAACACGACTTTCTTTTATATATATAGATGTATGTACTTTTTCCACAGTATATACATTGTTCATAAATGACAAGTACATGTTTTAATACAGACTGTGATATTCTTCTTTTTGCTATCAATATAAATTTTCAAATAAATAAGAAAATTATTTTAGTCATAGTACAATATTTTTACCTAAATAAGGCTTAGTTAATATAATTTGGGTAGTACGGAGTACGGAGTATTATATAATTCGGACCACTATATGTAATACTCCGTACTTGTGCAGGAGAGTGGGTGTGTACACAAGAATAGAGAAGGTCAGTACAATATAACGCAATTTCTTTTGATTCGTTTCATTTGAGTAGCTACAAATGTTGTGCCGTAAAATTAACTTATTAATGTGAAGTGTCAGTATTATATTGTAGATTAGAAGTGTATAAAAAGTTAACATGTGGAGAAAAATATTTATTGCTGGTGCATACATACATATATAGACAGATACATTTCATTACAGATATAAAGCACATATGCGCCTGCTCTTCACTTTCAAATCCACAAACACCAAAAGTGCTAAATTTGAAACGTTATTCAACATTTGTTGAAAATATTGTACTACACATATTCTAATACATTATTAGCTAGAACCTATTTATATATTTTTTATTTTGTTAATGTTAATTGAGATATATTATAGCTTATGGTATATGCATAGTTTTTAAATGATAAATATTCTCAATTTTAGATTTTTCTCCATTATGGAAAAAAATATAAGCAATTCTCAGGATGAAAGAAACAGAAAGAGAAAGGTCGATCAAATAGCTGATGATGAAAACAAAAAAAGGGAAGAAAGATTACAAAAAAGCAGAGAAAGGTCTAAACGATACAGAGAAAAGAAAAGGAATGAAGATGCTGCTCTAGTTATCGGTGGCCTTACTGATGCCGATAAAGAAAAACGAGAAGAAAGATTAAGTTATGACAGAGAAAAGTCTAAACGATACAGAGAAAAAAAAAAGAATGAGGTTGCTGCTCTGTCTATGGATGCTGCTCATTCTTCTAGTAATTCTTCTAGTTCAAAAATGAAAAAGGACAGACAAAAGCAAAACTCTAAGCGTTATCGAGATAAAATAAGAACATTAAATTTACTTAAACAAAATTTTTCTTACCGGAAGAATGTATCACACAGTATTCATAGTTTTCAAATAGCAGGTGTGTCCACCGATGAGTCCAAAGATGAGTCCTATGTAAAATAATTGCAATAATTGTGTATGATTGTGCAATAAATTAAAATTATATTACACCATATATGTGATAGTACTTTCTACTGATAAATAAAACGAATCGTGCGAAATTATTCCATAAGCATCCTTTGGGGACTGCCAATGGAACTGAAAACTAAGTAACTTGTGAATTCTATCGTCTAGCTATTAGATTATTATTTTGGAATTATATTTGGTTATAAAGAAGTGTTTACGATCAAGGATTAAAGTTTAAATTGGTTACTTAGTTTTCTCTTCTATGGGCAGTCCTCAAAGACTGCCCTGCATTTTTTTTTTTGGAGATAGCTAATATACTATATTATACAATACATAAGTTAATCATTTTCTTCCTTACACATAACAGATCAAATATTTTATACAAAATGATAACTGATTGTTTCTCTGTTTTCATGACCAGGTCGAAGAAACCTAAAAATAAATGATAACTATAGGTATCTGAAGACATATACATGAAAAAATAAATTAGCTTTTGCATGCGACATTGCACGCGCATGTAGATTGTTTTTTTTACTTGAGTAAAAAAATGTATGCGGAAAATAATTTTCTTACTATTAAAAATACATAATTATTTGTCTGGTAAAAATTAACACAGACTTATAAAGTGTTCTTGTACTTAAGTTGTTGTGTACTTAAGTGAATTTCACCTCAAAGTGTCCAAGTTCCTTCTGTAAGTATTGTTTTACATAATCTTTGATTGACTTTGAGTGTATAAACTGAAGTGTGTAGGTGCAACAGAAATTAATTATACTATAGAGTGGGTGTTGGTGTGTGTGTGGGTGTATTTGCGTGAGTGAGTATATGTGTGTGTCTCTATATCATCTATCACACTGATATAGCGGTAGAATTTTTAAAAAGTTATTTCATTGTTATGTGTCTGTTGTTTAAGCAATATAGGTTTATATTTAATTTTAAATACCTTTACACTAGACATTTTTTTCATAGGAGGTAGAAGGTACGCTCCATGTCTTTGTGGGACTGGGATCATGGCGGTCCATGGACCGCAGCGCGTGGCGCAAAATAAGTGCCGGCAGAAGTGAAAACTTGAACATTAAAGTTGTAAACGGCAGGAGCAGGCATACATTTTCGCCGCGAGGTAGAGAGAAAGGGGGATATTACTTCCTCTCCTATGCCGCGCGCGCGGTCTACTCTCCCTCCGTCTTACGAATTTTCGATCAGGTCACGTGTCCTGACGCGAGTTTAACATTGTTTACCCATCCCAAAAAGTGCACAACGCCGCTAAAGAAGTTTTCACTTCAATTAGCTCAGTAGTCTAACTGAAAAAAAAAACTATTTTCGTTAATGAGTTTATCCCACCCTAACTATGAATGTATATGCTATCTCTTTTCATTGCTTGTGTACCACCAGGGACTTAGCCCAAAAGTCCAGGCAGCACTGGCATCATTATAAGTCTAGCGGGCACCACACTTGACCACATCACCACTTATCAACAGGTGTAGTGGACAAATACTTTGCTCATCAGAGAAACAAACTAACTACCTGGTTACCAAGACCTCTATTATCCGAGATGAAAAATAAATGCACCCTCATTTACTGTTGTATTTATTACAGAAAAGAAAAAGAAACTAAAGAAAAAGGAGTCCATCACTCAACGAAAGAAGAACGTAAGCATCGTTCAAAGGAAGAAGAGGATGACAGATTCTACCGACACTATCAAAGATATGATCGAGAAAGAGACAGGAGATATGAAGACCGCAGGAGAGACAAGGACAGAGACAGAGGATCTGATAGAAGAGACAGGGATCGGGGGTCTGAAAGGAGGGATAGAGATAGTGAGAGAAGAGATAGGGACAGCGAGAGAAGTGGCAGAGATAGTTCAAGGAGAAGTTATTACGAGCCTAGGTTCAAAGATGAACCTAAGACGCCAAGGTAATTTAAAATTAGTGTTATTTTCTATCTCAAAATAAAATAAAACCAACCACCACTATGTTGGCCGTAGTAGTACTACTGTTGTTGATGGCGTCACACGTACCCATATAACGTCAATAATAAGAAAATATTCTGAAAAGAATAGCATCGCCTTATAAGCAATATCGGATTCGATTTCTCGGCGAGAACACAAGTCTTCTCCCCAAGGAAAATTTGTGTTTCTGGTTGTGATTGTGTGTGTGATGTGAATGTTTCCGGCACCCACGACACAAGTCATCGAACTTAGTGTGGGGCTGTGAGTGTGAAAGCGTTTATGTTATAATAATTCTTTCGCTTGAGGCTCAGCGGTTTGAGCAATAGATTATGTAATTATATCACACTTCACCATAATATTGTAAAACCGAAAGTATGTGTGTAAGTATGTTCGTTTTCTCTTCACATTGTAACAACTGAATGGATTAGGATGAAATTTGGAATGCACACCTAGGATTAACAAATGGGCTACTTTTTTACTTGATAAACATAGGTGAAACTGCAGGTCACGGCTAGTATATATGTAATTGACTAGTTGTTAAAAAATATACTACTACATTTACTGCACCTGATCTTCACAGCTTCAAAGTCCTAAAGCCGACTGACAAGACTGCCTGGGACGATGATGATGACGACCCACGGTCTACCGTCCGGAAGTCAAGCTGGGACTTCCCTACACCACTGCTGAGGGATGAAAGAGGACAAAGGACTGAGCGCAACGAGAAGAGTGGCCGTCCACTGAAGGATAGTAAAGGAAGGCCGTATGAGTTTACTCCAAGGGCTACGCCTCATAAGTGAGTAAACAATTCAACTCATTAGACATTGGTGCTAATTCTGTTGAGCACCGAACTAACCTAAACTAAACTAAAAATAAACTAATTTTAGTCAAAGAATACCTTAACGCTATACTGATTTTACGTTGAACTTAATTTAAAAGTTGAAATAATAGGACTAAAATTTATTTTGACAGCAACCAAACTGAATTGTATTCACAAGAGCCGCAATCACATAATATATTCCTCCATTATAGACTTTGTAGGTTAGTATTTGCTTCATTAATTGCACGTGTTATTCTTATAAGTATAAGATCACATTAAAAATAATCCAGACCTTTTTCATACAGACTAATTTGAGTTTAAAATTTCTATTTTTAGTCTTAATTTGACGTAAAACATGTACATCTGAATAAGAATTTGGTCATTTTCACTAAATAGAGTAACTAAACTAACTTAGTCCTGTCAAACTTAATTTTAGTCTAATCTTGCATTTTCTGAATAGGTTTTGGACTAAAGCAGGACTAAAGCTAATTTTAGGCTAGTTTAGTCTAATTCTGGACAACAGAATCGGCACCATTCTCACTCACAAACTTATATTATTATATTGATCTTACTATAGTTGTTTGCGCTGATCTGTCATGCTACGTTTTGTCTAAAATAGAAAAGGTTTTGAGGGTAATTGCTTATAACTTTTGTTTCTACTGCTAAATGCTTAAATATCAGCTTTAAATATATGCCAGTTTTTGAGGTAGACCACGGGACAAAATATACAAAACAATACAAGAATTTCCAAAATGAATTTAAAAAAAACCGGCCAGGTGCGAGTCGTATTCGCGCACGAAGGGTTTCGTACCATTGCCTATAAAAACGGCAAAAAAATCACATCTGTTGTATGGGAGCCGTCTTAAATATTTATTTCATACTGTTTTTTAGTATAGCGGCAACAGAAATACATCAAATGTGAAAATATCAACTGTCTAACTATCACGGTTCAAAAGATACAGCCTGGTGACAGACAGACAGACAGACGGAAGGACAGCGGAGTCTTAGTAATAGGGTCCCGTTTTACCCTTCGGGTACGGAACCCTAAAAAGGGTTTCGTACTCTTCCTGTCAAGCTGTTTTTAACTATATCCCTCATGGGCAGAAAAAAAATTGTTTTTCACACCACTGACGTGTATTGCCCCCTTATTGGGTGCACCCTTATTATTTCATATATGTCATTTTAATGGCTATTTTCTGCTTTGGGCCATAGCTTTACGTATTCGCTGATAATTTTAGGTTATTTGTATGGTTTAGTGCGAACAAAATGCCTTAACCAACCAAGTCTACTTGTTGCGGAAATTTCAAGATTCAAAACATTTAAAAATGTTGAAAGAATACTTTGAATGGGATATAAACCGATTGTCTAATCTCCACATAAAATTTTGATTTGATTTGTCAGCAAAATTGAAACTGAGATAGTCTCAGGAGATAGAGAGCAACTGAAAATCAACGGAAATAGAAGCATGATTTAAAAACTCAAAAATTTGGATTGCAATACAGGTGTCACTCTTAACTAGAACATCTTGGTTGTATCTTCGTAATTGAGTTTTAAAATAAGCAAAAGTTATATTGTGTCATTACTATATTACAGATTTGCGAGTTCTCGTCGTGGCGTAGATGTTAACGACCCTGAGTGGGAAGAAGCTGAAAGAAAACTGGACAGGGAGTGGTACAACATGGGTGAAGGTATTGTGTCCATTCATTTTTCAGTCCATAATATTAATCATACTAATATTATAAATCCGAAAGTTTGCGTGTAAGTGTGTGTGTAAATGTGTAAGTGTGTAAGTATGTTTGTTCCCTCTTCACGCTTTAATGACTGAACGGATTGTATGAAATTTGGAATGTACATAGAATATACGTAGGATTAACATATAGGATACTTTTTAACTTGATAATAGCGGGCGAAGCCGCGGGGCACGGCTAGTAAAAAATAAAACAAGTAACGTTTTCACACTCACACCCCAACACTAAGTTCAATGACTTGTGTCGTGGGTGCTGGAAACATTCACATTACACACACAAACACAAACAGAACCAGAAACAAATTTTCCTTGGGGAGAAAACTTGAGTTCCCACTGGAAATAGAACCCGATACCTTTGCTTGGAAGATGAACGCTTACCCACATAAGCTAACGGGCAGTTCAATTATTACTATTAAGTTGAACTTTCCCATTAATAATTCAGTCACAGTCACAGGAATTTTTGTAAAAAAGCCTGAGTTTCGTTTTTCCAAATTATTCTTCTGCCGATGTTTACAAGTACAATATGGGAGTCTTCAAGTCGCAAGTGAATAGGTATCTTCGAGGCAAGCTTGCTCTATCTTCGACCGCATCGTCGCTTACCATTAGGTGTGATGGTGTCTGTGTTGTATATATATATAAAAAAAGGGCTTCGTGTGGACATTTGACTGTCATAGGTAATATAAAAAACATCAACATTTGTTCAGGGGAGGCCGACGAATCCGACCCATTCGCTGGCGCCAGTCAAGAGTTTGTAGCTCGCAAGGAAGAGCAGATAGAAAAGAGACGCAACCGGAAAGTCTCCGCGCAGAGGCAACAGATAGACAAGGACAACGATCTGTGGGAGAGGAACAGAATGCTCACCAGCGGTGTAGTGCACTCTATCAATGTTAACAACGATTTGGATGAGGTGAGATATTTAGTTGATAATTAAAAATCTAAATCTAAAGTATTGTTGTTCCCTCTTAACGCTTTAACGCCTGAACGGATTTAGAGGAAATTTGGAAAGTACATAGCTTATATCTAGGATTAATACATAGGCTACTATTTAATAGCGGGCGAAGCCTCGGGGCACGGCTAGTTGTTACACAATTATATGATGCAATAAAAGATAAAGTATGCTCTACATAGTCAACTGTCAGCTATTCTTGTTAGCCGGTCTAAGTGTACTTGCCACGGTTACTCCCCAAAAGTAGCCCGGGTATCTTTAAAAGATTTCACCCCGTCAACAAAAAAAGGTGTACTTACACACTTAACCATAAAATAACTTACTACCATGTGAGATAATCCTATTATAGATATAGCCTATTAGAGATGAAATAATTAAACGCAAGCAAAGCTTAAAAAAACCGACTTCACCGCTTTATCTTCGGAACCTTGATCAGATTCAACGTATTAAACACGCATTATTGACTATCACTCAAAAAGTAGTGATCAGATCTGGACCAAATTTAAATGGGAACACATGGAAAGCACCAGCAATCAAATAAAAAAATAATCATCAAAATCGTCTCACAAAGAAAGAAGTAAGAAAGTTATAAAGTAACTTTTGAAGTCGGTTAAAAACGAGAACATCGTCAATAGTCCACAGAATACGCAATATTGAGGATAACTCAAAAATTACTAGTCAGATCTTGATCAAATTTCAATGCGACCAATTGGAAAGCAACATCTACCAAACAAAAAAAATTTCAAAATGTTTTCGTGGAACGAAGTAATGAGGTAACACACATTAAAAAAAAACAGTGGACTTGAGTACCTCCCCCTTTTTTGTGAAGTTGGTAGAAAAAAGAAGTTCCACAGTGGTTATCTTAACGCCTCACGCCCGATACCCTGACTTCCCTCTGCCTATTCCGACGGCACCCGCGGGATGACAAGGGATGAACATATGATAACGACAATAACACCCAACCTAGACAGGAGATATAAGCGTGTCACTTTGTTTTCAGGAAAGTCTGGATCGGGTCCATCTATTAGTTCACAACATCGTGCCGCCTTTCCTGGACGGAAGAATAGTGTTCACCAAGCAGCCCGAGCCTGTCATACCTGTAAGTCAATCACACTATCGCACTAATATTATAAATCCGAATGTTTGTAAGTATGTTTGATTTCTCTTCATGCTTACTTACTTGCTTGTCGTATAGACTAGTGGGCAGTCCTAGTGTCAAGATTTTTCAGGCCGCCTGAAGGCATCTGACATGACTTAACGACTGTTGTCTTACGATTAACAACCGGGACAGACAGCTTAGCGTGCCCTTCCGGAGCATGCTGTAACATCTGAACGGATTTGGTAGAATTTGGAATGTACATAGCTCATACCCGCGATTAACACGTGGCTATTTTTACAAGCTTTTATTTAACTTGCAATGTATGTATGTTTGTTCGGGTCGAATCTAGCAACTCAATTTTGAAGCAGATATCTTCAACCGATTGAGCTGAAATTTTGTATCCATTTGCATTGTTAGCTGTGTGACGTCATTCTAAATCCAACATGGCGGAACACCCAAAACGGCGGACAATTAATTTTTAATGCACTCCTACAATATGGGTATCAAATGAATGGGCTTGCTGAGAATAACTCGAAAAATAAAGTCACGTCACTTTAAATCCAATATGGCGGACTTCAAAAAGCTTGTCTATAAAAATGTTTTAATATTAATATAATATTTTTGTAGTTCAAGTACAGCCTATGTGCTAAGCTAGCCACAAACAATCACACTTACAAATTTTCGCAATTATAATATTAAAGATAAAGATGTTTCTTATATTCAAACATGAGTAAGAAAGATGTTGTACACTATAATATTAAGTACATGAGTGTTTCCTAATAAGTACAATATGAGAGTCTTCAAGTCCCGAGTGATTAAGTATCTTCTAGGCAAGCGTGCTCCATCGTCGACCACATCATCGCTTACCATCGGGTGATATAGTGGTCAAACGCTTGTCTATAATAAAAAAAAAACTCTACAAATTCTTCCTGATTAGGCATACACTATATAAGTGTGATTGTTTGTATTTAGGTCAAGGACCCCACATCAGATATGGCCATCAACTCCCGCAAGGGGTCTGCGCTAGTCAAAGCGTTTAGGGAGCAAAAGGAGAGACGGAAAGCCCAGAAGAAACATTGGAAATTGGAGGGGACCAAGCTTGGTAAGTGGTTATTCGTACGAATGAGTGGAACTTCTTAACCTATATCAGGCTCAAGTCCGATCGTGTATGGAGTACTGCGGTCACCTCCGGGATGGATACAACAAGTACCAGTAAGAAGCTCTTGAATCTATTGACCAGCGAGCCAGAAGACTCGTTGGCGACAGTAAGCTAGTCGAGTCCAGGTTGCAAAGTCTCGGTTACCGACGTAAGGCAAGCTTATCGGTATGCTATCGCTTACATTTTGGAGAGTGTGTACGGGAATTACCTGACTTAATTCCTCATGCCCTTTTTACTATCTAACAACAAGACTAATTTTCAAACGTCATTTATGGTCGACATACCTCCAGTTCGCTCGAAACGTTTCGCATCTACGTGCATCAGCCGTATAGCGACGGAGTGGAACTCATTGCATGCGTCTTTTTTTTATGCCTGATAGGCAAGCATTTGACCACTATCTCAGCTGATGGAAAGTGATGATACGGCCGAAGATGTGACATGCTTGCCTAGAAGATACCTATTCGCGGTTCTAATAACCTTAGTCATATGCTGAGTAGTGACCCATATTCTTGACACTCACATCATCATACTTCTCTATTTTAAAAGGAAGAGGATTTTAAAAAATTGTATTACCTCAGAACTTTTACTTATGCAAAACCGATTTTGATGATTCTTTTGTATTTGAAAGCTGATGCTTCACAAGTGTTCCCATTTGAATTTGATCAAGATCTGAGCAGTAGGTTTCGAATTATTCCTAATAATGCGTATTTAATTAATTTAATCTGATCAAGGGTTCCGATAATAAAGTGATTAAGTCGCTTTTATTAAGCTTTGCTTGCGTTAAAATTTTTGAACATATATTTATGAGTATTTTAATTGTTTTGCTGTTTTTTAAATATTGTGTGTGTCTTTAATAATAACTATATTTAGTTTCTTTTACAACTGTTGTTTTTTTTAAGGTAACATAATGGGTATACAGAAGGACACTGAAGAAGTAGAAGATGGACCCACTAAAGCCGCGTACAAATACGCAGAGCATTTGGACAAAGGTATGTTAATAGTACACACTAGTACTAATGTTTCTGTAAGCTCAAGACCTGTATTTGCATAACTAAACCTCGTACATCAGACATTTCGAAAAAAAAAATTAAGGACAAAAATCTATTTATATAAAAGAAAGTCGTGTTACTTACACTATTTATAACTCAAGAACGGCTGAACCGATTTGGCTGAAAATTGATGGTAATTTAGCTTAGAACCAGGAGACGGACATTCGATACTTTTTAGGAACGACACTTTTTTTTATAAGTGTTTAAAAATCATTTTCTCATACGTCACTCGGATTTGGTAAAGTACTAGGCAAACATAAACAAGGTAATAATATATTCACGTGGCATTGTGAACCGATTTGGCTGAAAATTGGTGGGGAGGTAGCTTAGAACCAGGATACGGACATAGAATACTTTTTAGGAACGTCACTTTTCTTTTATAGGTGTATAAAAATCATTTTCTTATACGTCACTCGGATTTGGTAAAGTACTAGGCAAACATAAACATGAAGGAGGTAATAATATAGTCACGTGGCATCGTAACGCAAGCCGCGTATGGCTTCCTAAACATGCACATTCATTGACTGTTAGGCGGAACGAAGGTCGCCGGGACAGCTAGTATATTAGTACTAGTATTTTATATAATGATTATCGAACCTGCTCACAAATTTTCACGAGAATCGGTAGAGAAATGGGATTGTTCCCACTAGTCCCCTCTAGCCCTGCCCCCCGGGGTGACAGCTGGGAATTGTCTTCCCAGCTGTCACCCCCTAGAGGGGACTACTGGGAACAATAATGCGTCCATTAGAGGAGAACAACTGGACATCCGGACATACGAAAGCATCTTTGGCCCAGCTGAAACGGAGACGCTTCGTTCTGTTATAAATGTTAAGTGCACCCTATATTGCAAACTTATCCCTATTCCAGCCTAATCATCATTTTCTATCAATAGTATTCAGCTACCCGTCCACAGCCATTCAAAAACACAAAACAAAACGCATTCACACTCCACACCAAGTTCAAAGACTTGTATCGTGGATGCCGGAAACATTCAGCTTCAGAAGCAGAGGGTGTCAGGTTCAAATCCCGATGGTAACACACATTTTCTCCTCTATAGCATATATATGTGTTTCTGGGTCGGGATGTGAAGTGAATGTTTTTTTAATTTTTTTCGATAGGCAAGCATTTGACCACTATCTCACCTGATGGAAAGTGACGATGTGGTCGAAGATGGAGCATGCTTGCATAGAAGATACCTGTTCACTCGAGATTTAAAGACTCCTAGATTGTACTTAACGGGAAACAAACACGGGCAAAGAAGTCCATTCCTTAGCAGTACGTATAATAAATGTGGAAGCAACACGCTTCGTACGCACCCTTGGAATATCAACCATAAACCGATGTCGCGTGGCTGATTGTCCGCCACCCATGACACAAGTCATTGAAACAGTGTGGGCTGTAAGTGTGGAAGAGTTTATGCTTTAGTAATAAGACAGTCCAATAAATTGTAATTTGAAAATTAAAACTATCGTGAGTATTACACATAATTGATGTTGTGTACGGCTTGAAACACGCGCCGAGGCTCGAGCCGCTCGCCTCTGCGTATCGCGCGTCTGACTCATCCTGATGAAGGACAACAAATTTGTCCGAAACTAGTCGACTACAAAGTCTTGATTCTTGAAGTCGAAATTTAGACGTGTTTCAAGCCGTACACAACATCAATTAAATTGTAATTTTCAGAGCAAGAACCGGAGTCCAAGTCGGACTTCGTGAAGAAAATGACGATATACGAACAGAGACGCTACCTCCCGGTGTTCGCAGTCAGAGAGGAGCTGATGCAAGTCATTAGGGAAAATAGCGTCGTTATTATTGTTGGTAAGACCTTTAATTTCTATAGATAGATAGATAGATAAACACTTCATTGAACACCTTAACAAATACATGACAAGGAATAGTAATCTAGAAGTATAACAACAGGCGGTCTTATTGCTAAGAGCGATCTCTTCCAGACAACCTTTGGATGGAGAGGAGTAAGCAATGAAATTGGACATCGGTGTTTTGTATACTAGCTGCGCCCCGCGGTTTTACCCGCGTAAGTTCCGGACCCGCGGGAATTCCGGGATAAAAACAAGCCTATGTTCTTTCCCAAGCTCTGGACTATCTATGTACCAAATTTCATTCAAATCGGTTTTGTAGTTTTGGCGTGAAAGCGTAACAAACAGACAGACAGAGTTACTTTCGCATTTATAATATTAGTAAAGATTGGTAAGGATAGAAAATAAAATACAATAAACAAACAGAAACAATAATATATCTAAATTGTGATACAGAATACATAAACCTAATACATAATTATTATACATATTTGCGTGACGAATATAATGTTCACCTTCAAATTAGAAATTACGTTATTGATCTACTTCATAAGATAAGATAACAAAGGTATCAAAGAAGCTTATGTGTAAAGTGTCACAGACTCACAACAGGCCTTATCACTAATAGCGATCTCTACCAGGCAAATCCATTTAAATGTCCGTTAGCGCAGTTGGTTGCTCGTTTGCCTTCTTAGCTGCGGGTATCGGTTTCGAATCCCGGTGGGAACACAAGTCTCCGTCACCGACGTAAGTTAGCAAGCCTATCGGTATTCTATCGCTTACATTTTGGAGAGTGTGTTCTGGAATTACATGATATAATTCCTCCATACCTCTTTTACTACAACCTTCTAACAACAAGACAAACATCATACATTTACGGTTGACATCCTCTAGTTTGCTCGAAGCGTTTTGCTTCTTAGTTTATCATCCGTACAGTGAAAGAGTGAAACTCATTGCCTGCGTCCTTGTTCCCTGAACTATATAATTTAGGAGTCTTCAACTCAAGAGTGGAATAGGTCTAGAAGATTCTTGGCAAGCATGCTACATTACGTGGGATAGTGGACTATTTCCCCTGATATTGAGTGACGATGCAAACTGCACAAGCACTTTCTAGCGACTACCATAATAACACCTAGGTTAATAAAATTATGTATTAGAGATTAAGAATGTTTAAAAAAAAAACATTAAAAAAATGCGCCGCCGAGTTTTTTGCCAGGTTCTTCTCGAGGTGGCTGTAATTTTGCGAATCTGGCAATAGAATCATTAACTTTCATGAGTGCCTCTTTGGGGCCCATGTGAATAAACGATTTTTATTTTGATGCTGCAGATGATGAAGCGTAGGTCCTCCATATATTCCACCTCAATATATTCGTTTTATTCCAGGCGAGACCGGCAGCGGTAAGACCACCCAACTGACTCAATATCTTCACGAAGAAGGCTACAGCAAGCTCGGGATGATCGGATGCACTCAGCCGCGTCGAGTCGCCGCCATGTCGGTGGCCAAGCGCGTGTCGGACGAAATGGGCGTCAAACTTGGTGAGTAGTAATTTATTTGTGTGACCATTTAGTGTGATTTGAAACTGACATTGGAACCATGCTTCGGAAACTATGTTAGGCAGTTGGTCCCGTTCGTTAGTCAAAAGACAACAGTCGTCAATCCGTGTGCTTGTAGGCGGTCTGAAAAGTGACTCCAGAACGGAACGCTTTCACACTTACAGCCCCACACTAAGATTGATGACTTGTGCCGTGGGTGCACATTTACATCACACACACAATAACAACCAAAAACACAAATTTTCCTTAGAGGAGAAAACTTGTGTTCCCGCTGAGAATCGAACCCGATACCCCCCCCTGCTTAGAAGGTAAACGTCCACCCAACTAAGTCAAAGGGCAGTTCTGGTGTTAGAACCTTTCTGTTCTTGAGTTCTGAGGTAAAATACTTAAAAAAAAAGATTCCAACGAATTGAGAACGTCCTGTTTTTGAAGTCGGTTAACAAACAAACGCATTCACACTCACAGCCCCACACCAAGCTCAAACACTTGCATCGTGGGTGCCGGAAACATTTACATCACACACACTACACCCAGAACCAGAAGCACAAACATCCCTTGGGAAGGAATCCGTGCCTCCGCCGGGAATCGAACCCAGGACCCACGGCGCAGAGGGCGGACACCTGTCCACTGCGCCTGGATCGTCAAAAGCTTAAAGAAAAACGCTTTTTTTTTCAGGCGAGGAAGTTGGCTACGCGATCCGTTTCGAAGACTGCACGTCTCCAAACACCGTTATAAAGTACATGACGGATGGCATTCTGTTACGCGAGGGGCTGAGAGAACCAGACCTCGACCAATACTGCGCCGTCATTATGGACGAAGCTCACGAACGGTCGCTTTCAACTGACATGCTGTTTGGACTGCTTAGAGAGGTAAGTTTAGAATACTTGTGAAGGAATACTTTAAACTTGTTTGATTTTATTTATATAGCATTAGCCATGGTCGCTTGAGGCGGGTTTTAAACCCGCGCGGCGGCCATATGGTGTCATGCCCTATTGCTCTAACCGCTGAGCTACTCAAGCCACGCCTGAAGAGACGAAATTAACCTTTCCTTATTATTAACGTCTTACGGGGACGTGTGACGTCGTCTACCGAAACGGTTTATAGAAACTACTACGGCCTAACGAGTCTAACATTGTAGTTAACTACTTAGATATGCTTATATCCCACCATCAAGTATATATTATATACTTGATGGTGGGAGCAAAGCTAGCGTGAAATTTCCGCTCAGAAGCGAAGAGGTTGCTTTATTCTAAGTATGCTTATATTTACTTTTTTCTGTGACCATCTAGTTATTGACACAATTTATAGGTTTATTTTTATAGTACTACATATAAACATGTATGTCGAAGTATATCTATACAAGTTTACTTTATGTTTCAAAAGTGTTTCTCATGTAATTGTTTATGAGAAATAAATTAATTCTAACCGTTAACCATGTTGACGTAATATATTAAGGTAGGAGCGAAGCGAGCGTGAATGTAAAATGCCAAATCTAGAATCCTACTAATATTATAAATGCGAAAGTTCGTGCGTATGTGTGTGTGTGTGTCTGTGTGTGAATGTTTGTTACCACGTATTTCCGTAACGATGAAACCGATTTTTATGAATTTTTTAACGAGGGCTAAGCCGGTGGGGGGGCATAGCTAGTTTAATATAAACTTATGTTACTACCATCTGCGTGCCTCCGTATTAGAGGAAGGGAGCCCTAACATGACCAATACAGCTGTCAACGTGAAAAAGGTGCACTAAAACTCTTTCTCTATATGCTCTTTGGACTGCTCAGAGAGGTAAGTCTACATTATCTTGTTCTGAAAGAAAATGATTCTATTGTGTATTGTGGAGCGAAGCGAGCGTGATTGTAGAGAATATGAGCGAGATTTAAATAGAGGGCAAGTTTTTTTTTTATTTTTTTTTTTATATGTGTAAATTAAACGTGTATATTATTCAAATACTTTTCAGTAAAAAAATTAATGAATAATATGTGATAAAAATGCATGTAAAAATCAACATAAGATGGTCTGTCTTATATTAAAACAAAAAACACTTAAACGCACGCTTTTAGCTACACTGATTCGTGACGTCAGTGTCCGCGTTATTGATGTCTCTTTTAAGTCTGTGGTGTCAAGTGTCAACTGGCGTTGGCGTGCATATTACGAGGCGTGTGTGTGAATATTTCTCCGAACATGAATTTTATCCTTCAAGATGTAATACCCATGACAGGGTAAGAATACCTATTTGTTTAAATAATACTCCGAGGGGTTCGCGTGTAGACATATGTCATAGACTGTTCCCTTTTTAACCGACTTCAAAAAAAGCAGGAGGTTTTCAATTAGTCGGAATCTATTTTACGGGAAACATACATTTGTAATTTTCCCGACTACTCGAAGACGCCTGAACCGATAATTTTTTTTATATTTTTTTTGTTTTAAGTACTTCCCAGGAGATCCCATTATAATTTGATCAAGATCTAATGAAGAGTCTCGTAGATATTTGCGATTGTAGTCGGTAATTCTTTCGATTGTACTTGGTAGTCTTTTACATACATATAGTCACGCCTCTTTCCCATTGAGGTAGGCAGATACCACATCTCTCCACCTGCTACGATCCTGACACACATCTTTCGCTTCTACATTCATGAGTCTTTTGATACATGCTCGTTGGTTGCGGGTACTTTTGACCTGGCCTTTGTTTAAAACGTTTTCGACCTGGTCAAGATACGTTCGCCTAGATTGACCTTTACCAACTTGCCCATTAGTTTTTTAAACTCTTATAAATTATCTTGTGTAGTAATATAATTTAATTGGCCACCCGGCAACGTACAATATAAAGGCTTGGTGCTAAAGTTTAAAGGTTATCAGCAAAAATACTTTATTTATACAATAAAACAAAGGCACTTTGTACTTACTATCTTATTTTGGTATTTCTCGACCTTTAGCACTGACATTAATGTTTATTTTATCGTATCGATTTTATCTGTTTATATAATTCGAATTACCTACCGAATCTATTATTAGCAGTCGTTAACACTATATATTTAATAAAAAATTACGCAAAAAGGGGTATTTTAATTTTACCGGGTGTATTTGTGCGTCTCTCTGTGGCTTCTTAGCTTACAAACGGCTGCTCTGATTTTGAGCTAAATTTTTAACCGACTTCGAAAAGGAGGAGGTTCTATGTACGACAGTTTATATATTTTTTTTATGTATGTTCACCGATTTCTCCCCGATTTGTGGACCGATTCTCAAAAATATTTTCTTGTTTGGTAGATTATACTTCAGAGGTGGTCCCATATAAATTTTAATCGAAATCGTTCAAGCCAAAACCAAAAAATAAGCGGTGAATTTCGTTTTTTAAGCTTTGCTTACGTTTAATTTTTTTGTGGCTTGATCGAGGGTGTTCTTAGATATGTTTGGTGAAAATCGGTGCTGCCCTTTTCCAGATAGGGCGTCGGAGGCATTTTTATATTTGGATTTGGCCACTTGTTTGTAAGTACGTTTTTAATTTGTGCAGAAAATTAAGGGAAAACATGTCGTTTCACCGGGAATTGAACCCGTTATCTGCTACTTACTTGCCTAGCAACGTCAGCGGGCAGTATGTTATAGTTTGACCATTATCTATAAGTAAGTAATTATGGGGTTAAGGATAGGACAGGATTGATGGATAAGGAAGCACGCAGTAAGTTAGGGGTTTTATTGTGAACCCCACACTCCCCTATCCTTCACCCCTGGGAAGGAAAGGAAGTGCTAGGCTAGCACAGAAAAGGAAACCGCCACTCAAGAATGATAATGCGGCCAAAAATGTGACATGCTTGCCTAGAAAATACCCATTCACTCTTGACTTGAAGACTCCCATATTATATCCCTCGGGGAACCATTGTTCCCCGAGGGCAATGAGCATTGAATGAATGATTTTACGCAGGAAATGAGTTCAACTCCTTCGCTGTACACATGATGAACGTAGAAGCAAAACGCCTCGAGGTATATCAACCATAGATGGTTGACGTTTGAAAGTTTGTCTGGTTGTTAGATGGTAAAACGGGCATGCTGGAATTAACTCATGTAATTCCTGCGCAAACTCTCCAAAATGCAAACTATAGAATACCGATAGACCCGCGACCATACGTCTGTGACCGAGGCTCTGCCATCTGGACTCGACTAGCTTATTATAGCCATGAGTCTTTTTGCTCGCCGGTCTATAGAATCAAGACCTTGAAGCTGGTAGGTACTTAGCGGATCCATCACAGAGATGGCCACTGTACTCCATACACGATCTAACTTGCGCTTGATATAGGTTTGAAGCTGGCGAGGTGTGATGTACTGTCGGACCCAGCTTATTAGCGGCCAGTTGAGCTCTGGTTTCAATGTAAGTGCCAAAGTTGAGATTTGACGATAAGGTAACGCCAAGTAGCTCGTTTGTTTGCTATCGGTTTTCACATCTTGGAAGGTCGGAGATAGGTCGAACGGTCTCCGTTTGACGGAAGAGACACGCCTGTAGATGCCGTTAACATTCACTGTGATTGTGATTTCAGGTGTTTGTATGATACAAACAATCACACCCAGAACCAGAAACACAAATTTCCCTTGAAAGAGAAAACTTGTGTTTCCACTGGAAATAGAATGAAGGATGTCTTATAATATATTAGTGTTATGTTCTCGCTTAGTTCTATGAAATAAAATGCAACTAATATAATTCATCATTTATTTATTAAAATGCTTCGTTATAAATAGAACATTAACTTAACATCTAAACATTTTTTCACAACAGTCGACGTACTCAGATTGTCACAATCATAATAATAATATTAGGTCCATAATAACGTATCTAAGTTAAAATACTTTTACAACTTTCGACCCGATACAAAGTGCTCTACAGGCGCATTAAATTACTAATAAACCATTCAAACAATATACAAAACATTATATAATAATTTAAACTTAAGCTTAAAAACCGGCTCTGTCTTCGGAACCTATGATCAGATTAAATGAATGAAATACGCATTATTGAGGATAACTCAAAAACTACTGGTCAGATGTTGATCTAATTTGATGGTACCACATGAGAACGACTAGCTTTCAAATTAAAATAAGAATCATAAAAAATTTTGTCGTCGGTTAAAAAACAAAGAAAAATGTTTTAAGTTATTCTGTTTTTTATGAGAGTCGTTTTGTCAAAGTTGTAAATTTAACGCGATAGCAAAAACGCGATGAAAATACGGTGCCTGATATGTACGGGTATATTATATAAATATGAATGGAATTATGCAATATATCAATCATACAATAAATAACATTATAAAATAACTGACGACTGAGAAAAATAATCTGAGATAAAAAATTGATATTTTTCTCATATATTTTTCAGTTGTGTTTTATAAGAGACTCGATTTTTTTAAATTTGTAAAGTTAACAATCTTAGATATGTACGGGTATATTACTGTTAAATAAATATGAATGGAATTGATTATAACATATAAATCATACACGCAATAAATAATATAATTTAAAAATCTGATGACTTTGAAATAAGGGACAATATTTTAATCCCAATTTCTTGGTCCCAGCGAAGACGCCTGCAGAGCGCTTTAAGGTCAAAATAACTTCAATAATTTAACTTCATGTGACTACGAAAATTGTCCACACTTTTAAATAACCTCTTTGGGTCGGTTAAACAGCTGCTGTGCGCAAATTTTGTCAAAATAACATTTTCGCAGTCAAAAATAATTTTCATAGAAAATCAGAAAACAGTCTTATAACATCAGAAACAAACAGAAATACTTGTAAGACTAGGGATCCACTCAGAACATCAATACAAGTTTTCTTTATATATCTTCATAACTACTGCAATATCAATAATCACTATAGATTAAGAATATAGAAGAACAGTTTATTTTGTAAAATATATGAGCCACGGCGTCTTTTTTTATTTAAAGGAATGTTTACAATATTATTTTTCAATATAATTTTGTCGGTATTAAAGCTTCAACGGGCTTTAAAAATGCATTACAATATGCTCAAGAATAAGTGAAATTAAGGTTCAAAATCCAATTAAAAATAGATAGTAAAATAATGGCAGGAAAGAGAGAGAAAATTCAATGATATTAAAAAAGGAACCATTAATGCTGTTCACATTCAAAATTGATTCGAATTTTTAAACATGGTCGATTTTGGACGATGGTCTCCAAAAGGGGTTCAGGCAGCATGAGTATCCAGCGGTCTGGGAGCCGCTGGGCGGTGACCATCAGACGGATTTGGCCTTCTCCCTCACGTGGGTCTGATTCTGGCTGACGAGCACTACTCCCATACTCATGCCGATGTTGCCCCATTTCAAAGACTCGCTTATCTGAAACAATGAAATTGGGAATTTAGATCTAGCCTAACTTTGTTAGTATCCTGAACTGCCCGTTGGTATTGATTTCGATTTCCGGAGTTTTCTACCCAACGTACATTTGTGTTTCTGGTTCTGGTTGTGATGTGAATGTTTCCAGAAGTTAAAAACAACTATTTTTTCTGGATAAATTCAAACGTTCGAAAATCTAGTGTTGCCAATTAGAGATTTCTGTAATAGATTTAGTTCAATTTCTACAGTTATAAAATTTCAAAATGGCGTTGGCTTTATCATGTTGCATTGAAACAAACTAAAGCTATGCTTGAAAGAGTTATATATTAGAGCAGAAAATGACTAAGGATTAGCTAAAACTTTTATATTAAAGACAAGTAAAAGTTATAACGAGCCTACCTAACATTAACACATAATAAATAAAAAATAATGATTAAAAAACATAATGTAGCAAATTTTACAATCACAAAGTGCAAAATGCTCTCACAAAAGCGATATGAATGAAATTCCTTTACCGATAAATGTTTTCCAAACACGCTTCTGGAAAGAAGACAAGGAATCCATTATTTTTGTTAAACATTATGAATAGAATTCTATCATAACTATAACTCAATTAAAATTCTTTATATAACTAATGTGTAGCACTTTCGACTAAATCGTGGCCTATCTCATTTATGGACCTCTTTATCATTTTATCGTTATATATCCCTAAATAATAATGATATCTAACACGTACACTACCCATGATCGTGATTCTACTATTTTTAATATAATATTGTGGTTCGTGCCTATTAAAAAACCATTATTATTATTAGAGATCCGCGTGCATCTCACGTTTTAGCAAGAAGGTACACTACTAATAGATAATAACGATAACAACTTAGACTATGACCCGATTGGCTTGGTGGGTAAGTCTCCACCTTCTGCGTAGTCCTGGGTTCGATTCCCGGCAGGAGCACAATTTTCCTTCCCAAAAATATTTGTGCTTCTGGTTCTGGCTGTGATTGTCTGTGTGATATGTAAATGATTCCGGCACCCACGATAAGTCTTTAAACTTAGTATGGGGCTGTGAGTGCTAGTAGTTTGTTACTAGTAATTTCACTTATTTTATTTACACGGGAATGCGTAAAAAATATATCTAATTTGGTCTTTATTTACGCTCATATAAGATAATTGTATATAAACGCTTTTTGTTTGTAAATACAACTACTTAAGTTAAATCAATAGCGTAAATGAAGTGTTCATTGTACATAACCGAGGAGTTAATAAATTATATTTAATATCTTTTAATCATCTAAATCTATTTATTAATCGATCTGATCAAAGCGCAAACTATAGTTAGTCAAACGTAAATAAATGCTTGATGATTGATCCTCAAATGCGGAAGCTCTTAGATAATAAAGTTCTTTTGATACCTACAAAATGTCTATCATAAATAATAATGTATAATAAAATATAACTGTATAAATAATAATATAACTTATTATTCAAGCGTCACATAAACGTGATTATTTCATCTTAACAATCTAGGCCATGTCTTCTTTGCTATTTGCAAAGTATTCCTTAGCTTAAAACTAGTTAGAACCGCTTTCAACCGGCTAACAGTTATGAAATAGTAAACAATGGCTACAATCGATAGTCTACTTGTTTCTTTTACTCGGAAATCGATAAACGCAAAGGCATTTGGCTTTGTTATTTTTTCTACGGCAGTGGTATTTTACCTAGGTTTTGTGCCATATTTTTTTAGTTAATACTTTGTCCCTATTGCATATTTTCCTTTGGTGTTGGAATTTATTATGATTAGCAAATAAATTGTTGTTTATTCATTAATACACAATTGACGTAAGTGAATAGAGGATAACCTTTAAATTATTTTACATTATATACTTTGGATATGAACATTATTATTATGTCATTACTGTACACAAATGTGTCAATAATCTTACAGTACATATATAATCGTATTATTATTTTATAGTGAATTAGACTGCAAACGTGTTCTAAATAATAAAAAAATAAGAATATATATTTCTTATTACTGTGTAAGATGTAATGTTTAAAAATGTTTTTAGGACTTTTTTGTACCAAGTAAACTAATTTATATCAATTATTGTTTAAGGCTTTTATCAGTCTATGTTTGTATATTTGCATTGCATCTCTTATTAATAATTTAAAAAAATGTGAAGTCCTAATGTTTAAAGCCGTCGTGATGTATCGGCGTATGTAAATATTCCAATATTTCATGTTATTTCACGTTTTAATTATTTACGATATTCAGTTATCGCACTTAAAAAATCATTACACGCATGCTAGTTACAAAATATTTTGCAATTCGTTTCGCTCAATTAGGCAAGGTGAACGTACTGCTTTATTATGTTCAAACGATTAAACTCGATTCACATCTATTAAGCGATTGAAACCATACAATTTTAATTAAATATCCAACTGCTATGAGAATTTAATTTCAGATTATGTCATGTTTCATTACCTAAAGCGTTTATTTTCATGTGAGCGTACATATAATACACAACATATAGCATTAGTAAATCTGTACAAAAGTTAGAAAGAACACATATAAAGGGCACATTGAACTCCGGTATATTATCGGTTAAAATCTCAAAACCTCACCGGTACTAAATGTTGCCAGCTGTAAGTGTCCAAAGCGCCTCACTGATTACCATCAAAAGATGATAATCATAGGTGTTTTCGACGTCGTTAAGCTGATCTGTAACAAAATTTCTTTGTTGTGCTTTTTTTTTTTCAATCTTCCCAGTGATGCCCCATGCATTACAGCTGTATGTATGAACGCCGGTTCTTGAGTGCCCAGTTGAATTCCGATTCGGAGAACTCCCAGTGCTCGAGTAGAGTGAAGTAAACACGTTCATTGCAGACAAACATTAAAAGCCGGATGAAACAATGCATTTTACAGTACTGAACCTTTTGAACGCAAAATAATGGAAAGAAGTAAAACTGCCTTTACAATGTTTGATTTATGAAGTACGTGGTTCAGTGTGGACCGGTAATTAAATCCTTTTATTAAATTGTAAGGGCAGGCTTGAAATTTTCCAAATATAGGCACGCACATGCAACTAAGTGAAATATAAAGAATAATACACAAATTATTCTAGAACCAAAAATATACAGAAAAATAACGAAAAGGATAGAAAAATTAACATTAAATTGAACATTTCGTAAGTGTTCTGATTTGGAATACCGGAGCGATGAAAACACGTCGTGTAACTCGTATCTCGCGTACCGTTATTGAGGGTTCTAGAATTTTCTCATAAAACTGTCCGTTTCTCATAAAATTTACCTGTCTCATGCGAGCTTCTTGCGGTGTTTCTCCGTAACGGCACCAGTGAACGAAATGCAGTGTGTTATGCCAGTTCCTCTCGAACCTTGACTTTGTTGCCATGTCCAGCTGCAATCAGTAGAAGCTCCTTAGAAGCCGTTCCAGTGTTCATGTGCCCACAGTTTCCAACAACGAAAGCCCCGAGGCAATCGCTATCTGAAAGGAGAGGTTTCCAATTCTGACGCAAACCTACAGCTCAGAAGAAAGAACTTTCAAGTTCGATAGAAGATATTGATTTGACCTTTAAAGGTTGGAATTGGCATGCATTTATCAATGAGACAATTAAATTGATAATTTAATACGGGTTTCAATTGGATCGCGAATTGTATCGTTTAAATTACACCAAGTCTAAATTGTCGCACATCTGCTGAACGAAATGGGGACGTTGCTTTATTTGCATTTTTATCGAGGCCGACGAAGTTAATCTCAATCTAGCCTGTAAGTCTTCGTACTTTAAAGGACAATTTAGATCTCTTGTAATTTTATTCAGTGCATTGTCTTGGCAACGTTACATTATTAAATTAGCATTAATTTACTCAGAACTCGTGACGAGACGTCTTATTTAGCGCGCTGAAGGTTGAGATTATGTCACAAACAACAAATCAAACTTGTTTTGAAAGTTGATGATGCTATTGCAGCTATTGAACCATCAAGTTTTTTATACCAATATGCAATTATTTTTTTTAGACTATTTTAGATTTTGCAAGTTAGTGAAGCGATTCGAAAAAAAAAGAGTTACGAGATCTGACTTTTGGATGGTTGTGGAATTGGAAACGTGGACTTCTTGTAACTAACTTTTGAATATTACCTTTGCTCTTATATCTTTTTCCACGTTCGGCGTCTCCTGTTTGTCATCCACATTGTGTATGCGAATGACGGAATCCTTCTTCCAAAAGGCCCCGAGGGTTGTCTTGATAACACGTTTCCTAACACCTTTCTGTTGGACCGTGTATATGTCTATCTGTTCCGGGTTCTTTGTTTTTTCTGTTGATAAAAGCACCTTGTTAGTTAAGCCATGGTAAAGCCGTCGCAAGGTTTGTTTAAATATTTAATTCGTGGTTCAAGAAAACTCGTTTTGGGCCCGCAAGTGCTCGATACCAAGGCCTCTGCCCTTTCGAATCGGCATTCTTAACCGGCGCTTAAATTGACTCGTTTAATTTAATATGCATCTACTGTTCCCATTAGAGCTGCAGCAGACGAGTTTTACGTGAATTATTTACGAACTATTGTGAATCGACTGCAGAGTGCGGACGTGCTACGCTAACTTTATTTAGTCTCGGTTCGAGGCTCACGCCGAGCGCGCGCTAACGCTCGTCCCAAATATACACGACGCGCGATTTCACCAATTTGTATGCCAATGAATTGTAATTAAATTGGTAACATACCTTTACCCTTCTTCCACATGGCGATTGCGTACATGTGGTAGTCAGGAGACAGCGTGGAATCCGGCGGCAATGTGTCTTCAGCTCGCACTTCGAGGATAAACCCTGATTCGAGAACGGAACATAATATGTTCTGTTCATCATGCTTGAACCACTTGCTCTCGCGTAGCTTGTGGATAGCTACCGACGATCCGAACCTCTGCTTTTTGGGCGCGAATAAAGCCTGGGCCTGACTCCCGAAACGGGACAGGAGCCCCCTGACCGTCGGTGGCGGCGCGAGGCTCTTCTCAGGCGGCTTGATCTGCTGGACACTCCGGCAAGTCACGAACCTCGCTTCCATTGAACCCCACTCCTATGAAGTATTCACGAAACAATTCCCCTACCAACACTAGATTAATGTTGATTGCGAAGGCTGTCGTCGTCGTGCCGATATGCCGGCAGAGTACTCTCACTCGTTGAATCACGTTTTATTAAAACACTTTCACAATTTGTGTGTCGCGTGCGTATTGGCTGTAGACGGAACTGAGCTATACGGTGGCGCAGTAACGATAGACGCGGCGCGCGCGTGGGGGCTTGTTTTTATACTGGCGAGGGGGGGAGTCAGAGAGGTGCGGGCGGGGAGCCCCTCGTCGGTTACGTCTGACCTCACTAGTGTTGTACTGTACCACGTTGTACGCTGATAAAATAACTACGGATGTTCGGAGTCGAATGGCGGGTTTTTGTTGAAGGATTTCGTTCGTGCGCGGGAAATTTTTCTAGTGACATTGTAATATGAAGTTATTTTTAAACCAAACGAATTATTACATCTTTTTTTTATGCTTGCATATTATTATTGCATTCAACGCGAAACCCTTTGTCCAAATGCTTATATAGGTACCTTATTTGCGTTTTAGGTATATTTTATATGTCCACAACATTAAAATGTGATACAGCTCAAGTCGCACCTTTTAGTTATCGTCTAAATAAAGCCACTTAACGTATTTCGATATCGCTATTCATAATTGGTAATATAAAGAACCAAAATATCTCCATACTTTATTCTCTGACAAGATCACAACATTTCGTAAAAAAGACGAGTACCTAGCAACTATCAACATGATCGCATTACGCTATAAATAAAACGTAAACAAACTGCACACAAATAATCAGTCTCCTCACTACGTTCCGATGCACCGTGCCTGACCTCCCTACCAGTTCTCACCCTCCCTTCTCCCCTTACCCCGCTCCCCGCTGTCCCGCACCCCCCGCTTTCCGCCATCCTTTCCCGCGACATACCGGCGGGCGCCAACCGAGAGATTATATTTTTTAATTTGCCCTTTACTTCAATCAGCAATGGTTATAATTTGATGTACAAATTTTGCAAGTATATGCAATGAACTGTAAAATTGCTTATTTTGTTCGGTTCTTGACTAGGATAGGTTACTGTTGACTAGGTATTGTAGGTATGATAAAAAATTTGTTGATGAATCTATGAAACTCAGGAATTGCTGTAACATTATGCCAGAGGTATGATCAACGTGACTCATTATTTTTTACATACTTAACTAAAAAGGGTACAGAATAAAAATATGTAATATGCTCGTGCCAACTCAATAAACCGAATCCAATAATATATTACAAAGATTCCAAAGAGGCATTCTATATAACTAGTTGTTCCCCGCGGCTTGGCCCGCGTAAATTAAAAAAAAACATTATTTATTGGATTGAATTGTGAATCTTAACCAATCTCGAATCGACCTGAACATGCACAAAAAAAATCTTTGAAATTATGTTATAAAATGTATGTTTAGTATGTATGTTTAGTTTGGGTAACGACAAAACACTATTGCTATATTTTAACAATGTGACTTTGTAAATTTGCATGTTGCTAACCTATAGCAAACCATTAGTGTCTCACTAAAATTCTACTATTTAAGATCTTCATATCATGTTTTACGCAAATAAAGAATCTTTATCTTCAAAATCAAATTATTTACGATTTACGCGAAAGTTCTAGCGCCAAATTTTTAATTTGCGGGATCCGCGGATCCGCTCTTTGAAGGTGCGGGATCCATCAGATTAATAAAAGCAGCGGGATCCCGCGGGAATGCGTGATCCCGTTTTGCGGGATTGCAATCCCTACTGTATTTATTATCTACTCAGGCATAATGAAACAGTCTAAAAAATCATACAGTAAGTATGTAAGTAGTGTAAAAACAACCAAATGAACACAAAAAAGTTCAAAGAACAATAATGGAAACAATGTTTTATGCTTGAAACTGTGTTAAATTTTTAAATATTAGTAGGTGATTTGCTTTGATATAACAGCGAATGTAACTGACTAAGAACGTAACGAATTGTTTATTATTGACAATGTGTAAGTCTTTTTCTATTTGATTTGATAAATCGATGTATGCGAGACGAAAGACTTTATTTGCACAAGCTGTTAGTGTGTCTGCCTATAGAAGTGTTTTAAAAAATATGTATTCAATGAATATGTAACGAATGGTATTCATTACAATGTTTCATCACTAATATTCATTTAAGTATAAATAATAAATGTATTTATTTTTTCTCTCGCACAGGTATACTTATCTGCTAGTTAACAATTAAGGTACTTATAACTAAAGCGTAAACCAGTGTTGTGAGAGACTGGTGCCTGATGTAGGTTTAAAAAAACCTGTATTACAGGTCACCAGGTCCCCACTGCGCCAATTTAACATTTAGTTTGAACCTAGGTACCTATAGTGTTTTCAGAATTTAGGACTTAACAGATTATATAAGTACTTAACAGTAATTGACTTAACAGTCAGTATCTAAAATATAAAAACTAATGAGGTATAGCTACTTTACGCTATTAACCTACGGTGTCAAAAATTTGTAAATAATAAAAAAAATAATAATAATAATTATTAGTCGTTAGTTGGGTAGCATTCTACTTCTAAGCAGTAGGCTCGTTTCCCGACTGGAACACAAGTTTTACGACCCGGCATCGTTATAATAGAGTCGTTCTCCCCAATTTGATTCTGGTTGTATTTGTGTGTGTGATGTGAATGTTTCCGGCACCCACGGCACAAGTCGTCGTACTTAATGTGGGGCTGTAAGAGTGAAAGCGTTTATGTATGTATGTATAAAAGATTACACATACATTAAATTGTTATTGTTTGTTTATTAATCACTAGCCGTGCCCTGCGGCTTCGCCCGCTATTATCAAGTTAAAAAGTAGCTCGTGTTAATCCTAGTTATAAGCTAAGTAAATTCCAGATTTCATCCAAATCCGTTCAGCCGTTAACGCGTGACGAGGGAACAAACATACTTACACACAAACTTTCTGATTTATAATATTAGTAGGATGATGGTAATATGAGAAAACCCGAATCTTTTAATTTGCCTTTGAGAACGTTCGAAATATTTTGCTGACTTCTGCCAATTTTTTTTGTTGTTAAATATGAGTTTGTGGTAGAGAGGGTATGAGGCGACTGTAAAAGCTTTCTCAATGATTAATAATGTTTATAGAAACGATAATACAGTGAATAAATCAAAGCGTTTTGATTAATTTCTAGAAATTTTCGTTTTATCGTGTTTTCGATGAAATCATTGGTAACGTCATTTATTGCAATATGTTACTTCCTCCTATTATATTTATCTTCTCACTTGAGAGGGTTTATTCCTTTTGTCTTCTCTCTCGCTCGCACAATTCGATATTTTTAATAAATATAATTATGTACGTGTGTTTTTGAAAATGTTTTCTATTAACTATATGGACGTTAATACAAGGATGTTTCAAACTTCTTTCAGCTATCATATCCTTCAATAAGATGAGAAAAAACATAATTTCCAAATTTCATTGTGATTTTCACGCTTTCTTCGTTTAACTTAAGGATTGAAAAACGCAAGGTAGATTAAAATATTCATTGTATTAGTGTCCATATGTATTTATTTATTTATTTATCTATAAGATCACCAACATTGATAGATAGATAGATAGATAAACTCTTTATTGAACACCTTAATTAAAACAAGAAACAAAACAAAATAATTATTTACAAAAAAAAAGTGTAACAATAGGCGGTCTTATCGCTAAAAGCGATCTCTTCCAGACAACCTTTGGATGAAGCGGAATTACGCAATAGAGTTGGACGTCGGTGTTTAAGAAAACAACATTTTAAAGAGTGCATGAATCTAAGAATAATAAATTAAGTATGATACATAATAAGTAATGATAATTGACAAATAATAAAATAATATATACCTCAATAATGATCTTATATAAATACATATTTAATATGATAGTTACACATATAATACATACATACACACATACACACATACTACATACACACATACTACATAATATAAATACATAAATATTAATACCAATGAAATGAATAAAGAATGGATTTTAAACATATTATTATGACAAATTACAACATAATTAAATTATTTAACTGCGAGATAGTGAGCTTTGACGCGTTCTTTAAAGACACATAGTGTACATCAAAACATTCACAACACCATTATCTTAAAAAAATCAAACCAAATGTCACTAAAATTAAAAGTGAACACTACATGCATTTGATTTTTAATTTGAGCGAATATCTTATTATACCTACTATAGTATTTATTAAAAATATCGAAATGTGCGAGCGAGAGAGAAGACAAAAGGAATAAACCCTCTAAATGTAGTGACGATGCGCTTAGTTAAATAATTGTTGTCATTACTTTTATACATAGAATCACTTTCAAATAACGTAACCTATCTAATCTAATATTGTATCTTTGTGACGACCCAGTTGGCGCAGTGGACAGGTGCCCGCCCTCTGCGCCGTGGGTCCTGGGTTCGATTCCCGACAGGAGCACAAATTCCTTCCCAAGGGATATTTGTGCTTCTGGTTCTGGGTGCAATGTGTGTGCGATGTGAATGTTTCCGGCACCCACGATACAAGTCTCTGAACTTAGTGTGGGGCTGTGAGTGTGAATGCATTTGCGTTTGTTATCCGATATAGCCGTTTCATTTATTTTAGTATCTGTTGGCATCTTGGCAACCAGAAATCCAAGAGCGATATTCTAATTCTGATTATTTGTAAATCTTACTTCACTGGCGACAAACCAAAAAACAATTCCGAGGGCGACCAGTGATGTGCTACAAAATGACAGAAACCATCACACTATTAAACTAATATTATAAATGCGAAAGTTTTTGAGTGTGTTTGTCACTTCTTCGCGCTTAAAGGGCTGAAACTATTTTGATGAAATTTGGTTTTTTTTTTTTTTTTTATTTGTGTCAGGCTAGTGTTTGACCACTATCTCACCTGATGGTTAGTGACGATGTGATCGAAGCTGGTAAACACACTAGACCTGGAATACGCAGGCTCTCAAGGATAACTGCCGGAACACCGTATTTGGCTTGGAGGTAGCAGACACCACTGATTATAGCATAGGCTACTTTGTATCCCGGAATTCCCGCGGGTCCGGGGCGCGCAGCTAATTATTTATATAACTAGCCGTGCCTTGCGGCTTCGCCCGCTATTATCAAGTTAAAAAGTAGCCTATGTGTTAATCCTAGGTATAATCTATGTACATTCCAAATTTCATCCAAATCTGTTCAGCCGTTAAAGCGTGAAGTGAACAAACATACCTACACACTTACACACAAACTTTCTGATTTATAATATTGGTAGGATTAAGTGCTGTATTGTTAGCTACTGCATTCCCATATTATTCTTCTTCTTCTGTGTTTATATTCTTAAATATGGTACTTATTTTTTCAAATCGAACTTCACCGATATCTCCTAAAAAAATTATTATCTGGCTGTTTGGATCTCACATAATCACAATGACATTAACTCACGTCCGCGATTGGCGATCTGGATCGCAAGTCATGATTTTGTTTTTTTAAATTCCGATAGTCTAACGCTTAACCACTATCTCACCTGATGGAAAGTGAAGATGCGGTCGACAATGGTGCACCTTTGCCTAGAAGATGTATGTATGTACCTGTTCACTCGTGACTTGAAGGCTCCTAGTTTGTACTTTGTACGTACCGTGAAACATAGACTCGGGTAAAGAGTTCCATTGCTTTTCGGTACGCATAATGAATGTGGAAGTAAAACGCTTCGTGCGCACTGATGGAATATCTACCATCTGTAATATGTACTGTATAGGTAGCTATAACAGTATATTAAAAAATCCTATTTAATATTATAAATCCGAAAGTTTGTGTTTAAGTATGTTTGTTTCCTCTTCACGCTTTAACGGCTGAACGGATTTGAATGAAATGTAGAATGTACATAGCTTATACCTAGAATTAACACATAGGCTACTTTTTAACTTGATAATAGAGGGTAAAGCCGCGGGGCACGGTTAGTGTTAAATAAGGTAACACAGGATATGGATAAACGCTAGCGCGACCCTATCTTGCCCCACTTCGGCGAGGGACTGCTCACGGGGGGGTTTTTAGTGGGTTCAAGCCCCACATACCCCTTTCCTTCTCCCCTGGTAAGGAAAGGAAATGCCAGGCATTTTCCCCCCACAAAAAAAAAAATGGATAAACGCTTCAATTGTAAAGTACTAACTTTTAACTTGAACTCGACCGCTGTTTTGTTTTAAATCCCTTCCGAACAATGTCGGAAGTTGACTCGACGACCTCGATAGTCTCGGCTGTACAATTCATTGATCGACCTTCGGAAACCTACACTTGTTCTCACGTTCATTACTCATCTTACAACTATTTTTGTAGTGGCTTGTTTGATCTGTACTACGCCTTGTTGACATAACCGTAATTAAATGATCAAAGCCATAATATTAAAAACCTATGTTGTAAAGATTAATACAATTTTTACTGATGACGCCATATTCATAATCCTTACTCCTTACTAATATTATAAATGCGAAAGTAACTCTCTCTGTCTGTCTGTTACGCTTTCACGCTAAAACTACTGAACCGATTTAAACGAAATTTGGTACACAGATAGTCTAGAGCCTGAGAAAGGCTACTTATACCCCAAATTCTAGCTGGTCGCGGGCAAAGCTGCGGGGCGCAGCTAGTAATTGAATAATGTGGTCTAGAATCTTCTTTTGATGATACGCAGGTGCCAAGTGAGCGTTTGGCTGCAGCTGCACGCTCGGAAAAAATGGCCGTGGTCAGCTCTATCAAGCGATCTAACAACGGATACCTTTTGCCTGTGTCCCTGGTTAGATTAATAAAATCTAACCAAGGACACTAAACAGTGTCCGTGGTCAGATCAATCTAACAGATCTGACAACGGATACGTAACTGGCAACTGCCATAATGGCCATCAAAAATTTCCCAGAAATATTATCCTATAGATGATATTTTTCCACCAAAACTTTTTTTTTATTTCCTCGCATAGTAATTGTGCGTTTGTGATATCGCATTGTGCAGTTGTTATTTTTGTTTATGTATAAAATCATGCCCTTAATATGAATGTTGGTTAATTTTATACATAATGCGACATTTAATATCAAATTACATACATCCGTACAAATTCGACTTACTGATTCATGAAACCTAAGAATGTTTGGGCTTCTTTGACTTGGCGTACAGTTTGACCGATAAACCGACGTACATCGAATAAATAAGACTACATATTTCATGAAATAAGTAAAAGTGTTATTAAGATAAGATAAGATAAGATAATTCTTTATTGGCTAAAACTGTAGTGTTAGTATTTGCGAGTTCTTATTGCAGGTAATGTTATTACAGTTGACCCATCTCGGGCGTCCAATGTCACAAAATATGATTATACAAGCCATACAAATTTTCATTATTTAGATTATAGATTTTTGGAATTTATGGTGAATAAGATACAATAATTATAATTAGTTTGTGAAATATAAAGAACACTACAAAAATGTCAGAGATATTAAATTCATGCTATGTCAAAAAACTTTTAAGGAAATATTCTTTCAAACTATAGAAAACATTTTCAGTCAACCAATTTTTTAAAGCAGATTTAAACATATTCATAGGAAGTTCTTTAATTCTCTTAGGGAGGTGGTTATAGACCTTTATGCTAGACACATAGGTACTCTTCTCAAAGATCTTACACTGTATAAATGGAAGATGTAAGTCATTGTAACACCTCATTTGAGTACTTCTTACACGTATTATTTTTTATTGAAATCTCTTTAGACAATTCATAGACATTTGATCAATTGCTATATTGCATTATTTGCAGTAAGCGAGTAAAGTGTAGGCGAAAAAAATGAGATTATTTCGCTCGCTTTGCTTGCGTCTGCCTTCCTGGACATAACCTGTCATGTCACCTGACACGGGTTGAATATCCTACTAATATTATAAATACGAAACTTTGTATATGTGTGTGTGTGTGTGAATGTTTGTTAAAAACATTGTATCTCCGTAACGAATAAACCGATTTTGATGAAATTTAGAATGTAAATAGTTTAGGTTCTGGAATAACACATGGGCTACTTTTTAACTTGATTATCGCGAGCGAAGCCGCTGAGCACGGCTAGTTTTAATTATTCCTGCGTATAATTACCAATATAAGCCGGTCAGTGAGCGCAGTAAACTATTTATCAAACATATTCATTACATACTCAAACCGTTCATAACTACAGTACACACGTTTTTTTAGTGTAAGACCTTGCAAGCGCCACGGCGCGGCGCGCGTATCTCAATATAAAATAAACACCACAAAAAAATATGTGATAATCGTGTATACATGAAGGTGTTTTAATTATGTTCGAATGATTATAGTACTTATTGTACTAGTCACATTTTATATACGCCGCAATTTTACTTAGCACAAGAATGCCTTGGCCTACTACATAAAACGTTCTTAAGACAGACTTCTTTCTTCCGCTTGTACTATCTCAAATCATATTGTTGACACTTTATTATATAAAATCTCTAGTAAATAAAATAAAACGTCTTTCCATCTCGTATAGTTTTCCTAATGACTACAGATTTTTCTCTAATATGACATGATCCCATGATGACGACAGACAAGCGACGATCATTTTATGATGCTGGATTCGATTAGACCATGTTTTGGCTTTCGACTTAATTCAGTATCTCGTGGAATGGGGTAAGAAAGTATGGGCGTTGCCGGTGCAGCATCCGGAGAACGAGTTAAATTATACTTTCATTCAGCTTCTACATTTCAAATTATTTGAATATAAATTAATTCCGCTGAAGAAATTAAAACTCTTGCAGGGGTTGGATTGGAAACTGCACTTTTGCCAACAAACTTAAAAATAATTAAACGCAAGCGAAGCTTAAAAAAAACCGACTTCACCGCTTCATCTTCAGAACCTTGATCAGATTTAATGTATTAAACACGCATTATAGACGATAACTAAAAAACTAGTGATCAGTTCTTGATCACATTTAAATGGGACTACATGAAAAGCACCAGCTTTCAAATAAAAAAAATATCATCAAAATCGGCTCACAGCGAAAGAAGTTATGAGGTAACTTTTAAAGTCGGTTAAAAACGAGAACATCGTCAATGTAGTCCAAAGAATGCGCATTATTGAGAATAACTCAAAAACTTCTAGTCAGATCTTGATCAAATTTAAATTGGATCACATGGAAAGCACCAGCTTTCAAATAAAAAAATAATCATCATAATTGAAACGCAAGCAAAGCTTATAAAACAGACTGCATCGGTTTTAGCTTGAAAAAAAACAAAAATAACTTTCGGATTTATAACATTTGTGTGATACAAATATGTACCTAATAAAGTCTCGCAATTGTTGGCAACCACACTCCAATCTCCTTTGTAACCTTCATTGAATCGTGATAAAGTAACTTGCTACGAACATGTAGGTCTATATGCATTTTTAATAAAGCTCGAGTTTCCAAACACGCTGCGTCGAGCCCGGCCACCGGATCGATACACCAGTATGATCCACTATAAACCGCTGTAAACTGGATTTATACAATGTTCTTGTGTTTTGAACATTTTCGATTGGAAAGGGAGAAATTTCTGATAGACAAATGATTATCAATTAGTCTTACCACACATTCTTCTTTTGAATCTATAACTGAATTTCTTGAATATTAAACACAAGCCATGACCCGTGGCTTAGACCCCTTTTAACAGTATTATATTATTTTATTACATCCAAAGTAGGACATTCAATACGGAAAACAGCATCAACAAGTTATTAGCCTATGTTTTAATCCTAGGTATAAGCTATGTATATTTGGAACACATTCCGCTGTTACAGCGTGAAGGGAAAACAAACATACTCGTACTTACACACAAACTTTTGGATTTATAATATCAGTGTGATCACTATATTCTATATACGTAGTCTTGAAATTAAAATAGGCATAATGACAACTGCACCAGCCGTCTAGAATAGGAGAAAGTAAAGAAGGTAGATTTGTTTGTTTCACTAAGTAATTAGCCATGTCTGCAGTCGGATGCCTTCACTTGACCTAACATAATATACCTACCACATACGTCAGTCTATAAACAATAAAAAACTGACCCTGATAATAAAATTCAAATAAAGATCACTTCACGTACGATTTATTTAAGAAATAAATCAATTTGTTAGTAGTTAATGTTCACACACAATTTGACTAATTATCCAAACAAATTGTTTGTGAATATTAACCGCTAACCGTTGGAAAGAAAAAAAAAATCATTTAAATTTTACTAAGGACAGAGTAGCTCTTTAGTAAAATAATACTTCGTCAAGCACTTACGGTATTCGGCAGTTTTCGAACCACGTTCCTATAATTACTACTACATCATTACTAACTGAAAGAATAGTGTCAAAACGCTGGACATTCTGCAGTATTTCTGATTTAAGGTAAAGTAGGCTCCAAATTGGACGATTCATCCTCACGAATATTAAAGATTTGACCTTTAAAAACGGTTGATTAACAGCATTTTTTATGTGTTCACAAAATATTTCATTCGAATATGTTCAGCGATACACGATTGAATAAATTTGGCTCTATAGAAAAAAAAAATTTACTTTATTAAAAAACACCAAATTTCCCGTTCCCAGTCAGTGGAATGAATCAACTTTATTCTGTTTCTATAAAAGATATTTTTTACAAAAAATATTGGGTGTATTCCCAACAAACATTCAAACCTTGTTGTGAGCTCAAGTTTTTTGTAAAGGGGTAGGATTAATTAAAAAAAATATATGAATGCGCGCACGCTGACTATACAGGCAATTCTACAAGGCTACAGTTTGGCTCCAGTCCGCCAACTCGATACCAAGTCGCCTTAATAAAGTTTTAAAAATGTTCAAAACTACCGTCTCGCCCTGGTATAAAAGATCTACCTGATGTTGTGTGATCTCGTGTGATGCTGTTATGCAATAAAGGACGATAAACTGTAAAAATCAAGGTCTAATTTTCCGTTTCCGATGATTCAGCCAGGATATGTCCTCTTGCAAAGTGCACAAAGAGTTCAGTGACTCTACGTGCCGAATATTGAGGAAATAAATAACAGGCAGTCGTAAGTCATGTTTTTTTATTCTGCACATGCTGCCGAAATTTTCTTACAAACAAACATATTAAAGGCGTAGAATCTTGTCTAGATTCATTTCCGTTTTCTTTTTATTGAACTGTCCGTTGCCATGTTTGAGCGCGCGTTTGCCTTAAGCAGCGGGTATCGGGTTCGATTTCCGGTGGAAGTACAAGTTCTCTCACCAAGGGAAATGTGTGTATCTGGTTCTGGGTGTGATTGTGTATGTAACTTGGCATCCTGGCAAAGGTCAGGCAGTACTTCACACCTGGACAGCTTCTTAATTTATATCAAGCCCAAGTCCGATCTTGTATGGAGCACTGCAGCCACCTTTGGGATGGATCAGCCAAGTATCAGCTTGATGCTCTTGACTCTATTGATAGGCGAGCAAAGCGACTCATTGGTGATGACAAGCTAGTTGAGTCCAAGTTGCAGAGCCTCAGTCATCGACGTAAGGTAGCTAGCTTGTCGGTGTTCTATCGCTTGCATTTCGGAGAGTGTGCACTCGAATTACACCAGTTGATTCCCCCTTGCCCTTTCTATAATCGGACCACAAGACAAACAAACCAACGTCATCCATATATGGTTGACCTACCCCATATCCGGTCAAAGCGTTTTGCTTCAACATTTGTTATCCGTACGGCGAAGGTGTGGAACTCACTGCCCGCATCCTTGTTCCCCGAACAGTATAATCTGGGAGTCTTCAAGTCTAGAGTGAATAGGTACCTTCTAGGTAAGCATGCTTCATCTTCGGCCGCATCGTCACTTTCCATCAGGTGAGATAGCGGCCAAGTGCTTGCCTATCTGTCATAAAAAAAAAAAAAGTGATTGTGTATGTGATGTGAATGTATCCGGCAACCACGATACAAGGAATTGAACTTAGTGTGAAAGCAAAATACATATAATTACTGGTAGTAACTGTCACGATAGAGTAGAAGCTAGAAAAAGAATGCCTTATCAGTTAGTAAATCATTTTATTGAAAGGATATTATACAAATTTGACTTGGAGCTTCGTTATGCCTAAGAGACTTATTCAATGTTCCAACATCTTACGATTCGTTTTGCTAAATTCCGTCACTTTATGCCAGAAGTTCCTTACAAAACATGTGCAAAAGTAACAAATAGTTTGGGTGAGGTAGAGGCACCAGACCGCGGTCCAACTGGAGAAAAAATGGTCTGCGGCACAAAAAAACAACGAACAATAAGCTCGTCGCATATATGACCTTCCACGCGGTATCTTCATCTCTCTTTTCTAAATATTTTTCCTTGGTTATATCGTAGACATTAGTGTTAAGTCCTGTAACTTTTAAGATTAAAGAAACATCAAATCTCAAATCTAGACGTTGACATAAACTCTTTTCAAATTATATACCATGAAAAGAATTCAACGCCGCTACGACACCGTCTAAAGATTTCGTCTTTTGCGTTCTTAAGGGTATATTATTATATAATGTAGATCCTAAATAAGTAATGTTTGTAACCATAGTTGACCCGCTATCGTCGTATAATATAAGGACGTATATCACGTGACTTAAAACTTGGCGTTTACGAATGAGGTCGCACGTAAAGATATTTTTCAACCCTAATGTACCGTTATTAGATAAATTTATTATGCATTTCGTCCCGCTAAAACCATGGAATTATGTTTTTTAGTTATGTAGCAAATTTTAGGGTCATCTTCATCTAATGACGACTTAGTTGCCCTCTGCGCCGTGAGTCCTGGGTTCGATTCCCAGGAGTACCACAATTTTTCCATTCCAAGGGACATTTGTGTTTCTGGTTCTGGGGCTGCCTGTGTATGTGATATGTCAATGTTTTCGGTATCCACGATACAAGTCTTTGAACTTAGTGTGGGGGGACGTGAGTTTGTATGTGTTGTTTAAAAAAAATACTCTTATTTCACCATAAAAATGTCCTTACTTTATGTTTTTTTATGTAATATTTTATTTGTATTTTCACAATAAGTGACACCTTTTTAAATTTACCTAGTCAATAGATATAATATTTCAATAATTCTGGTGGTGCTTTACTAGAAGTTAATATTACCCTTACAAGGATTTAATTGAGTTATCTTTCAAAAATATATGTTTGGCGTTTATGCTGTCCTTAATAGATGAAGACAATGCAAATGTTTGGGGAGCTAATTCCTTTGACGTGACTGATTTGACGTGCAATCTACGTCACAGATCACAATCATGCATTCATACGTTCGTGTTAAGATATGATAATTAACTTGTTTTGTCATTGTGTAAATTTGTACAGAATTCAATGTGATTCTACTTCTAAAACACATGGGTGTTGTTCTGTTTAACTTCCTAAGCCTAAAACGTCACCCTACACAGGTCGGTGAAAATCAGCCCTGAGGCTCTGTCATCAGCATTATGCTGAGCATTGCAGACCTTTTCCGGCAAACTATGGAATAACAGTAACGTTCTTTGCAATCAGTTTATCATTGGTGGTTAAGTTCAGTTTGTCGGAATAAATGATTATTCTATTCTATAAAATAGAATTGTTTATTATAAGTTTGTATGTCGCTGACTTTCATTTCTCTAGGTCTCAAATATGCCCAAACGGATAAGAATCGATTAATATGTTTTTTTTATCTGGCTAAGTTTGGTGAAAACTAGTCCAGTCGTTTTCCAGATTGTTGGAATTTTAATTTTTCTACGCTTGTTTAACTTTCGTATTGTTCAATAATATTTAGCAGCAGCAAAGTGTTATAATATTATTAATTTAATAAAATAAATCATGAAAACATCTTATAGTAAATCGTAGACATTAGATGCCAATGCAATGTTATTGCATATTTTCGAAGCTGATGATCGCATTATTCTGTGATCTCTCCAAAGCATTCGACTGCGTGTATCATAAAACACTTATTTTTAAATTAAAGTATTACAATGTATGAGGGACTGCTGTTGATTTAGCTTTTCGGATTAGATTTGGTAGAATGATGGAGTAGTTTACTGTCATAAATGCCTCTTTAGAGCCCATGTGAATAGACATTTTTGATTTTGTAGCAGTAATAATAAAATACTAGAATTTTAAAGGTTCCGTACGTCAAAAGGAAAAACGGAACCCTAATAGAATCACTTTGTTGTCCGTCTGTCTGTCAAGGCGCTTTTTCTCGGGAACGCGTGGAGGTATCAAGCTAAAATTCATATCAAATACTCAGGTCTACTGTCCCTTGAAGCTGTGAAAAAATCAAACTCCTAAGCCAACGCAATCAAAAAATATATGTGTGCTCCTAATATTAATATGTATGTGTAATGTTCAAATGTATCAACAAAAAACGGTTAAAAATAAGTTTCCATATGGAAAACCTAACCTATATTTAACCCTAGCCAATATTTAACTATTTTACATAGTATTTAACAACACAACAAAATTAACCGTATAAAATGAAAACAAGCATCTAAAGTCTAAAGTATCGCACATGGAAACTACACTTCATTGACGTCACTGTTCGTCACCTGAAACACTTTTTTTTCTATTAATTCATTGTACATTAATTAGCTACAAAAATGATTTTCAATAGTTTCAATACCTACACACTCATACTTTCTAGGAACAATGACTATTATTACCTTCTGTTGAACGTTGAACATGCTGCTTTTACATACCTATCTGCGAATAAATCAATTTGTGTGAGTAATTGAGTATATACATGTTTATAGTATTTCTTACTCAAATCGCTTAAAGCGTTTCGCTTTTACGTTTGTCATCCGTACGTATTACAGCTTTTTAAATGTTTTTAATTTTGAAATGTTCAAGCCTGGATTGTCGTAATGAGCTCATCTCCTAATCGGAAGGTCGCGGTTTCTAATCCGACGGCGGCGGCTTTAGAGTTTCGGTAAAGGCAACTTAAATCCATGTTATTATGCCTGTCGGGGTGTTTTCTCGGGCTCGTGTGGCTTGCTATCTTTTACCGATGTACTGGCACTCTTCTCCTTATTTAGAAAAATATATCGCCACAATCACAAAAAAATATTATGTTCTAGCAGCTTGCCTTGGAACCCAGTCACTCTAGGCTTTGCATGTTTACCGCCCTCGACTACCTATTCACCATCGGGCGAGATAGTGGTCAATCGCTATCCCATCAGAAAAAAAAAAGTTGCATTCCTTTTTTTGAAATCCATGATAAGTACATATAAAGTCGTTACGTAGAAAGCAGTATGTGACTCCATCGACCGGCAAGCAAAATGATTAATTGGCGATGATAAGCTAATCGAGTCTCGGTCACCGACGGTATTCTATCGATCTATCGATATTCGGTATCGTTTACGTTTTGGAGTGTGCGCAGGAATTATACGAGTTAATTCCCCCATGCCCGTTTCACCATCTAACAACAAGACAAACTGTCAAACGTCATCCATATATGGTTGACATACCTCCAGTTCACTCGAAGCGTTTCGCTTCTACGTTTATCATCCGTACAACACAACACTTAATAGTAAAAGCACAAAATATATATTGTAGAACAAATACAGGTACAGAAGGTCAGCAAAGACATTTAAATTTAAAGCTACCTTTGCTACGTCTAATAAAGTGCAATTGAGCTTGCACAGCGCACAACGTATATTATACCATATAAAAGTGTTTTCTTAAAAAAGCATTATTAATATTGAATGGAACAACCCTTAGAAGTCTCCTAAGTCTCAACAGCTTGTAAGTCTTAGTAGGATTAGTGTAGGAGCTAGCCGGGTGATTTCTATGTGTATCTAATCTGGTACGAAAATTGAATAATAAAAATACATTAAACTAATTATTTTTATTTGTCTTATCTTATCATGTACTTAATACGGAAAAATAAATAATTTTAGAACATAACTGACAAGTAAACAAGAAGATGTAGATTTTTGTGTTAATATTATTTGGATAGTTTCAAAATATTCTAGAAGTTAGATAATTTTGCATCAATCAACATGACGGTTATGCTATTTGCGTAAACCGTCATTGTAACCTATTTTTTTCATCAAATGCAAATTTCTTCATAATTATTACTGCGCAGTTACGAGCAATTGCTTCTTTCCGTAAATTAATGCCACGAAAAATAATTACGAATGCATCGCCGGCAAATTATGGCGATATTATTAATTCTATTGCGGAAATATTTACATTTTAGTAAAAACTTATTTTTATGGTCATTTCGTCAATGTATATAATGCAGTACTTTGACGTAGTTACTTAATTTTGGAGGAATATACATTTTTAGTCGATAGAGTAATATTCTTAGTAGTTTCTTAATGAATTATGTTTATATCAAATTCTGCAAGCATAAGGCAAGCATACGCTACTTCAGAAATGTAGGTTTAGTGGAAAAACATTTTGTTTTCTGTCCTATTGATTCTCTTTACTTTTTGTTTGTTAGTTTTGGATTTAAACGTTTTTCGTAATATTTTTTCTTATTTACTGCTTCCAATTCCTTCTTAATTTTTAAAATATCTTGACCTAACTTTTGGCGCTTTAATTTACATTCCCTTAGTTGACTTAAAAGTTCTTGTTTTCTGTTCGTTGTGTCCGTAATTGACATTGAAATCCATGTTTGTTCTTCCGTTGATTGTAAAGAGTCTGTTTGAGTTTCGACATTTTTGCCTTTTTTCATATGTTCTGATTTGAATAATGCTTCCGAACATGATGCTTCATGAGATTTGTAACGTAAAAATCTTGTTGGAATAGCTGTTTCTTTGAGATGTTTTATTAGTTTCAATGCAGAATCTTCGAAATGTGCAGAACATACTAAATAAGTTTTCCTCATTAAATATTCTTTTTGTAATAACTCTTGTCTGTCGATTAATTTCAACCATTCCCTGCGCCTGGAATATTCAATTAAAACATATATTGTAATTAATCTTATTAATTATTGCCTGATCTCTTGGCCTATTATGCTTCAACACTTCAGTTTGCTTTATTCTCTGTTCTTATTATTTTTTAAGAAGTTGGGCAAATGAGAGCGCATCTTAGCTCTCAATCTACATAATCGAAATACCTACTTACCGAAAACAAAAAAATCTTAATTAATTTATAGTCAAAATATAATAAAGCTAAATCTCTGACCCGGAATGGTATCGTTACCCACTTTAACTAATACAGGAGGTATTCATAATAAAAGTCAACATTTGCTACCTATCAGTAAGTGACTCGTACATTCCTCACCTTTCGATGTCCTTCGGAAGCGAGAAGAAAGTGAGGTTCCGATCCTTTTTGCTATTTACGCAGCCAAAAGCGATGCAGTATGTTTTTGCCTTCATTTTAACGTACTTACGTGACTACGTGTATTCCGGACGGGCGCAAAACAACCCACTGAAAGCCCGCCAAGGCGGATCCCTCCCCTTCCCCTCTCCAAACCGCCGCGCTCCGCGCTCTGTAAATTACAGTTCTTTACCGCTATATATACTAAAACAAACGCATTCACACTCACAGCCCCACGTGCTTGTATCATGCTTGCCGGAAACATTTACATCACACACAAACAGACCCAGTATCAGAGGCACGTCGCTTGGGAAGAAAAAATTGTGCTTCTGCCTAGAATCGAACCTAGGACCTACGGCGCAGAGAGTAACAGACAGCCCATTGCGCCAATTAATACATTATTAGGGTACTTCCCAACGGATCATAGCATGTAGGTATACCTACCTACCTATTCATGTTTACCGTCACCCGGATGCGACACCCGGGCCGGTCATAGGTTGAGGGGGATTTTTAACGCTATACATAAATATTATAATACTTCGTTCAATTACCTACTTCAACATCATTCAGAGACAGTTTTTAGACTAAAGTACTTCACATTGACATAACAAAACAAACTTTAAAATAAAAAAATCAACTGACTTTAAAAAACATACAAGTTTAGTACACCTAAAAGTGAAAAATTCGTTGACTTAGATACCATATTTTTCCAGTTATATTGATTTAAAAACCAAACTACTGAACGGATTTTGATAAAAAAATTATGTGAAAGTATATCCTTTCAAATCAAAAATCGGTTTTCACTTTAATGGGTATATTTTCTACAGTCCTGTCGTGCGGAACCAGTCAAGGGTCAAAAACTTTGAAACGTTAATTATTTCTCAATTATGCTTTACTAGCCGTGCTCCGCGGCTTCGCCCGCTATTATCAAGTTAAAAAGTAGCCTATGTGTTAATCCTAGGTATAATCTATGTACATTCCAAATTTCATCCAAATCCGTTCAGCCGTTAAAGCGTGAAGAGGGAACAAACATACTTACACACTTACACACAAACTTTCGGATTTATAATATTAGTAGGATTTATAGAATTCACTGAGTCACAAACCAAGCAATATAATTAAACGCAAGCAAAGCTTGCAAATAAACCGACTTCACCGCTTTATCTTCGGGACTTTGATCAGATCAGATGTACAAACACGCATTATTGAACATATTGCAAGAACTACTGATCAGATCTTGATCAAATTTAAATGGGAAAGCACCATATTTCAAACAAAAGAATATTTAAAATCGGTTCTCGTGGAAAGAAGTCATGAGGAAACAAACAAAAAAAAATACAGTCAACTTGAGTACCTCCTCCTTTTTTGTAAAGTCGGTAGAAAATATAAACTGGTAAGAACAATAGCACGACTAAGCAGATTAGTTAATAGTTACAAAGCAGAACTGATAAGATAACAACAAGTTAAATACAATGACATGTGAAAATATTTAACTACCTGATTCGATTAGCATTTTATTATACCTATTTTGAATGGATTTAGTTAGAATTTTACATTTTAAAAGGTTCTAACAAGGACAAAATAATTAAAACTATCGTGAGTGTTACACATAATGATTTCTTACGTATGTACGTAAAAAATTCGTGTCACTGCGTTTGTGGTCGAGCTCCTCCGAAACGGCTTGACCGATTTTAATTATGTTTTTGTTTATTTGGCAAGTATGAGAATAGGTAGTATTTTTCACTCTCCTACCCCCACCCTCTCATTTTATTATCGTGCTTTTAGTATTTTATAGATTTTTATTTGTTTTATTATTTTAGTATGTTATTAAAGTACCAGGTTACCATAAACGTGAAAGAGGTAAAACACTTCTTTCTAAACGTGGCATTGCAACGCATGCCGAGTACAGCTAGTGATTTATGAAAATGTTGTATAACATAAAATAATTTAATGACAAAATAGAAGAAGACTCTTAGAAGACTGTACCTAAATTAAGGCGTATTATAAAAGTTAATAAGTATTGACTAATACATAAATACTATTTTGAAGCGCTGGCGTAGCAGGTTACTTGTCTGTATTGTACGCTGCGGGTGCCGGACGATTGCGGGTAAAATCACAAATTTCCTCCGCAATGGATATTTGTATTTCTGATTATGATTTTAATTGTCCATTTGATGCCCGGTACCCGCAATACACGTGTTCCGACTTAGTGTGGAAATGTGACTGTGAAAGCGTTTGTTTTTAAAAAAATGACACAGCAGTCTCTTAAATTCTATAGAATCATTTTAATAGATAAATAGTTCATTATGATTCTTCACTGCATACCTACAATTTATAAACCAGGAACCATGATGATTATAAGTAAGTAAAACTAGTATAAGACAAATACCATGAAAACATACTATATGTAATCACAGTAGGTAATTGCGAAAAAAAGGATATTAATAGGTGAAACCAGGGTGGATAAGAATGATAACAAGCGTAATTAATACTTTTCACGTGATCATGGGTATGCGGTACACAGTTTGCTATGAAATCCTTTCTTATCTCTACAGACTGACATTGAAGGAAAATAGTATAAAACTTTATTTAAAATACTATATGAAACATTGTGCTGTTGGAAAACACGTGAAACGTTTCTATGTAGTTTCTATTCATGAAAACTAATCATAAAAATCCGTTTATTTCCCTTGCTACAACCGTCTTACTAAGCATCAAAACCGTTTTTTTACATACTACCACCTCGGCTGGTAGAAACACGTGTAAATATGTTTTATCCATTCATTGGGGGCTGAGTCACCCACGTCCGTAGGAGGATACCCCTTAAGTCTGACTCCCTAAACGTGGTCCCCGGGTGGTGCTAATCAGGTGACATTTGAGAGGTGGTAGAGCATTTTGTGAGTTGCTCGCCTGGCTTGCTACCAAAGTAGCTTACCACCATCAAGTTGAAAGTCTGCCGCCTAGCCAAATACGGTGTTCCGGCAGTTATCCTTGAGAGCCTGCGTATTCCAGGTCTAGTGTGTTTACCAGCTTCGATCACATCGTCACTTACCATCAGGTGAGATAGTGGTCAAACACTAGCCTGTCACAAATAAAAAAAAAAAAAAAAAAAATTGAAATATTCTAATATAATATATGCCATCATGATAGTTCTTCGTCTGCGCCTGTCTTGGCGTCAGGTGTAGGCCTCAGTGAATTCTGACGCCAGAACTGCTTCAGGTCCATATGACAAGTAAGCAAGCATTGGTATGTGAGATTGTGGTCATGGTAACTATGGTAGAGTAGGAACCTATTCTGTATAATATCTGACCAAATACCACCATCAAGTTGAAAGTCTGTTGCCAAGCCAAATACGGTGTTCCGGCAGTTATCCTTGAGAGCCTGCGTATTCCAGGTCTAGTGTGTTTACCAGCTTCGATCACATCGTCACTTACCATCAGGTGAGATAGTGGTCAAACACTAGCCTGTCACAGATAAAAAAAAAAAAATTTGATCCTTGTACTTGCTTCACGACAAATAAGGGAATTGGTTGAAACTGTATTATGATAGCGTGGCATGCCATAAACTTTTGAATGCATTAAACGAAAGACCAACTTTTCTGTTAGAGGTTTAACTATTATTTCTTATAATGTTAAGAGTCCTGATTTCCTTATATGTTCGTGTGTTAACATAGCTATGATTATAAAGTGCACACAAAAGAAACAACACAAAAAGAATCATTCATTGTAAGTACTGCAGATGTCAAAGTGACGCGTCTTCACCAAATGCACGAACTACAAACGTGAAAGCAAATGACTAAAACGCAATATAATGGTAAAGGAAAACTTAATCATAATCCTAGGAAAGTTACTGAACCAGTTGAAGAGCTTCTCAATCAATCATCTGAGATAAAAATGTCAGTTGCTGATAACCCATCTCGCGATTAAAGTATTGTTATCCTAAATAATTTTAATGGCGTCATTCCAAATAATCATGGAAAATAACTGCATTAGATCGAAATTTCGCGAACGTAAACAATGCGCACGACTTGGTCAGATAATTCAAGTGATCGGAGAATGATGACACGATAGTGTCACATCAAATGATTTCGATAAATTCGTCATTGTTATTAATACTGGAACCGTCGTCTTACTAATCGGGAAACATTCACAGTTGCACGTACAATTTTTTTTATACATTTCTACTTTATTACGACCCTCAATCCACCCTATCCACACAAAAATTATAGGTACATTTTGATTTGAAATTAACTTTGTCTATTTTTCTCTTTGTGTGTCTGCTTGTTGCCTTTGCAGCTAGTAAAATTAAAAGAAGTACATAGAAATTTTATTTCTATCGAATCGTTTTTACATTTTTATATTGTTCTTATTGAATTATCGTTCATACCCTTCAGGGCTTCTTCTATAAGACAGCATTAATGCTGTCTTATAGAAGAAGATGATTTAATTTGATATTTAAAATATATTTGACATAATTTTCTTGTAATACTGTAAATCTTTCAATTTTACGTGTTGTTCATAATTTATATTCTCGTTTATACGCAAATATGTTTTCTTTTCGAGATCTATATCGATTGCATTCGCGGTAAGTTTAATCAACTCTCTTTCATCCGATATGATATTCTGCTTATATATATTTACACGTTTCGAGATATGTTATCATTTTGATAATCTTGAAACGTTTCTTGCTTTGAGTCTCGTGAATCATCAAATGCATCATGTCCATGTTGATTCAATTCCATGTCTTGTCATGCGTCATTGAATTCATATTAATGTCAAAACTTGCGTCCTATTATTTTTGAGAAAGTAATTTTTTGTACAGAAAAAGTTAAAGCGTTAGTATATTGTGTTTATATATAGTTGTTATTATATGTATTTTCTAGTATGATATATCGTTTTCAGCATATAAATATCCAGTTCTATCGTGTATCATACTTACATCAGCTAGTTTCGATTTAGCGTTCTTTATTTTTTTATATTCAGCCTTTATTGTAATGTGAAATACCTACGTGTATAAGTTTGTTCTAATTTGTAAACCTAGTGCTATTGGCTATGGTAACATTATTACTGTTTTTCACATTTACTTCGTCAGAAGCCGCTTGATTGGATGTAATATGAATTTCATTACCATTAGAATCTATAGACACCACAATAACACTACAATTTAAATTGAATATAACTTCAATCTACTTAATCTCATTAGCAATTTTAGTGTTATGATTACTTATATTTTATCAGTTGTTAATTATGATCCATTATGTAGTTCTTATCCGATAACAATACCGCTAATTAAATATTTTTATTTGCGTCACAAATCACTTCATTTTGATATCTAATAAAAGGAAGGCTCCAAATCCGTTTTTAAATATGTATATTTTGCTAAGCACGTGTAAGACGTATACAACAAATGTATCTACAATCAATTTTTAATTATTCGATTATTTATTATAAATTATATACTTAGTGGCAAGTTTTTAGTGAAATAGTTTCATGGTCTTTTATTGATGTTTAGTTTGCTTGCTTGTTTTTTTTAATTCAATTTTAACAAGCTTTTGACCACTATCTCAACTGATGTGGTCGATGGAGCAAGATTGCCTGGAAGATACCTATTCACTTGCGACTTGAAGACTCCCATATTCTACTTATCAGTTGTTGTATGGACTAGTGTACTGTACAAATACTTGCTGCACTGAACATTGCTTGTCAAATAGTTACGATTAACCAGGCAGAATGTCGTATTTAGTTGCTTGCTATAATTTCTACATCATAATTATACAAACCTAGAGACTTTTAGTTAAGGGCAACAGCAGCTGGTACTCCATGTATTACGCACCTTTTAGTTATTGTTACCGTCAAATCTATCAATGTTCTATAATTTACATTTTGGAACGATTGCTTATGAATTTACATATGCTAAATCCCCCGTATCCGTTTTACCATCTAACAACAAGACAAACTGTCAAACGCTGATTTAAAAATGTTTATTTGGACTACCTCATTTGCTTCTTTTTAAAAATTTAATTTCTATACCTACCTCGATTTTTTAGGATTCCACTACCAGGATCCCCTACCCCGATCCCCAAGGGGATCTTAGTGAACTCATCTGTTCATCAGAATCCCCAGGGGTCCTCGTGAAACTCATCTGTTTATCAGAATCACTTAATTAAATGAAAGGAGTAAGTAAGTAAATAGCAGTCCTAACCGTTTTCTTTTCGCTTCTTTCGAGGTCAACATATACTAATTAATAGTCTACCGATTTCATTAATTTTATTTTCGGTAAAATATGTGTTACCAAAGAAGCTCTTAGCTGTTATTTATTCTGTGGCTCCACCTCAGATTATAATTAACATGTCATCTAACAAGTTATTTAACGCCACATTAAACGATGAACTCATTAAAATTATTTGCATTGCAGGTTTATATATTTCCTTATTGTTTATTGGTTTATATCCAATTTGATTATGTCATGATTTCCATCTGATTTTTATAGACAAATTAATTTATCCCCGCTAACGGTATTTAATGATTGGTTTAAAACGGTCTGTCTGTTTGTTTGTTTTTATGGGCAACTAATCATAAATGGGGATGGAAGAGGTATGTCCTCGAATGATATACTGTGTGATCATATAAACGCGTCTGAAGCCACAGGGCGCTGTGACTTCTAAATAAATTATCATATCCTTATTAAGTCCCAATTTGACTTCTAAATAAATTATCATATCCTTATTAAGTGCAAACACAAACATTTTCAATTAATATTTTCTTCCTTTCTAATTCTATAAACAAAACTAACGCTTTAGTAGGATTTTAACGCACTAGTGACACAAGTCATCGTACTTAGTCTGGGGCTGTGAGTGTTAAAGCTTTTATGTTTTGTTTACAGAATTCGCAACATTAGAAAGAAAGAAAGAAAATACATTTATTCATTGGATGACTGTGTTTTTTTAAAATTGGGACTTAAAGATATGGTAACGTGTTTTCCCACCGGGAATCGAACCCGATTCCCCTATACGCCGATTAACGCGCACTCAACTAAACCAACTTTTATTGCATATGAACAACTAAGTATGTTCATATAGTACAACAAACGTTGCAAAGCGAACAACTGTTTAAGTTTTCAAATATTTCCTACCAAAAGTGAGACCTAAATAAGGAAAAAGAAATATCTTTTTCCCGTTCCCAATAGCACGTTATAGAAACAAATAAGTTTAAATATAGTTAAGCACCAATGTTTCTCCAAGGAACTCGTTCATCTGTTCGGGTAATTCCAGAATATGTTTACATGTGAACATGCCTACGTGCCTTTACTCTGGCACCCATTAATCATTCTTGTTTACTACGGTTCTAAGGCCAGTAATTCCCAACTACACCTGATGTGACATAATCCTGTCGTGCTGACCTTACTGCCAAAAGCCTAACTGTTTACGTCTTGGTATTCTTATGTACTCAATACACAGACCGTGCGAACGGTCACGTAAGCAACATCATTGTTTTTTTGCTAACCCTTTTTATCTTCTTTTTCGATATCATCTCTGACACTCTTGTATTAAAGTCTAATTTTCTTTGCCTGTGTGTTCAGTCTAGTTTGTTAGGAAGTCGTATATTGAATCGTCGTTCTTTGTGTTTAAGGTCGTTTCCCTTTGCGTAGGGCAACTTTAATTCGATCTCCTAAACCCTTTGAATGTGTTTTATGAAAATGAACTCTACTTGTTAAACTTTTAGGTAATATTTAGATCGTTGTGTATTCAGGTGTCTGTCTATGTATAGATGAACTTTTGACTGTCAAATGAAATGATTACTTATTGTTTATAGCGTGTGGGTGATACAAAAGATAAATATGCGTTTCGGGTATTTAAATCGCGTTTATTTATTTGGACTGTGTCTCATTAAATCTATGCATATATGCAATAGAAAACAGTGTTAGGTATAATGTCTATATATTATATTATTTGATTTATACGCACTTGTACTTTCAAGATCAGTGACTTTCATGACCACTGTAAATGTCATCTTTTTTATAACCTGGTATTTCCAGCGCCACAAGATAGTATAAAATACGTTTTACAAAACAAATATTTTGATTGTAGTGTATATAATACAGTATAGGTGAATTTCGGACTAATTATTCCGATGTAAATACTATGGTTGTAAATAGTAGTAAAGATAACATAGTCAATGGGAATTCTCAGAAGACGACGTAGCCTGTCTGTGCGCAGAAGATCAACTATGGCACATCTAATTTTATGCCCTGTGTGCCCTCTTACCTATTCGAAACAAGAGCTCCTGGACGCTGCTCCAAATGCAGTTCGGGTGCCTGAGTTCTGGGCCTCAGCTATTTAAAAGTTTGCCATCGACACGCTAAGAAAAAGAAAGGGTAGTTTCGCGCTTGGTATTTTCGTTTATGTTTTGGGTGGCGCTGATATTGGTACCTAATCAGGCGTAACGCCAAAAACCACATAGCTTATAAATATAATTCAGCCATCTGCTAAGGCCGACTGACCCCGCGTGGTAGATTAGGAATCACGTCTGCCTTATTTTTTTTTGACAGATAGTTAAGCATTTGGCCGCTATCTCACCTGATGGAATGTGACGATACGGCCGAAGATGAAGCATGCTTACCTAGAAGATACCTATTCACTCTAGATAGTGGTCAAATGCTTGCCTATCGAGCATAAAATAAAAAAACTTAAAGACTCCCCGATTATATTGTTCCGGGAACAAGGATACGGGCAGTGAGTTCCACTCCTTCGCTGTACGGATAACAAATTTTGAAACAAAACGCTTCGAGCGGATATGAGGTATGTCAACCATATGTTGATGACGTTGGTTTGTTCGTCTTGTGGTCCGATTATAGAAAGGGCAAGGGGGAATCTACTAGTGTAATTCGAAAGCACACTCTCCGAAATGCAAGCAATAGAACAACGAAAAGCTATCTACCGTACGTCGATGGAGGCTCTGCAACTTGGACTCAACTAGCTTGTCATAACCAATGAGTCGCTTTGGTCGCCTATAATAGAGTCAAGAGCATCAATCTATTAGTAATACTTAGAACTTTGAATTCGCAAAGCTCTACGGGGACAAACTCCCTGATATTTATGTCGCCCTGGTATGCAGAGCTGTGTTACCGTTACGTAATGCTGATTAAGGAACACTCTAGCTTATCATTCATTGAGTCGCTTCCGAGTAACTGAGCATTTCTACTTATCACATTGAAAGGAGGAAGGGCTTCTGAGACATTCCGATGTCGTGATGTCAGGTCCTTTCACTTTTACGCACTATCTCTCGGAGGCTCGTTAACATTGTTGATCTCATAGTCAATAGCTATTTGAACCTCCGTTAAGTTTAACCATGTGTTAATGACCTTGATTTTATATTTATATTCTAAATGCAAGTATTTAACTACTGTCTCACTAAATGGAAAGTGATGTTGCGCAGATGTAGCATGCTTGCCCAGAAGATACCTATTCACTCTTGACTTGAAGACTCCTAGATTATGCCGTTCAGGGGACAAAGACGCGTAAAGTTTTAATGTAGTTGACCTATATTTAAATCTCATGCATATTCGCTATTGTAACATATTTTAGTTCATGTAAATTGACTATCAATACAACCGTTACGTATCGCTATCGCCCGTATTGTCATTGCATTAGACTCATTATAGACTGAAGGGCTTGCCACGCCACATACCATTTGTAATCGTTTCATAGTATTTTTTATGCTAAATTGGCAAACATTTAACCACTATCTCACCTGATAGAAAGTGATGATGCGGCCGAAGGTGTGACATGCTTGCCTAGAAGATACCTTTTTTTTCTTGATTTTAAGACTCCCAGATGATAGCGCTCGGGGAACAAAGACGTAAGAAATGAGTTCCACTCATTCGCTGTACGGATGATGAACCTAGAAGTGACGCTCTGAGCGAACTGGAGGTATGTCAACTATTGTCAACCATAAATGGATGACGTTTGACAGTTTGTCTGGTTGTTAGGGTAAAAGGGCCATGGTGATAAACATCAATTATAATGTACTCCTAATAGTAATTTCGGCTGCAATTTCCTGTAATTCGAAGCTCTATTAACATTACGTTAAAGACTATTGTTCCACTTAGTTCAGGATGAAAGCACACTATTTCGGGTCAACCAACACAATGGCCGCAAATCGGTATTCAGGTCAATCGATTTTTGTGCGGATTTTATTAATGTGGGGAAAGTCTTTGCAAGTAGTGTATGCGATGGTGAATTAATGAGAAACAGATTCTAAATACGTGCACTTAATAACAAATACACAAATGATTCCGGCCCCAAGTCTTTGAAATTTGGGGCCGAAATTATTAGAATTAATATCGCAATTAATCATTGGAATTTACTTGCACAGACTTTCTCCACATTAATAAAATTCACACAAAAATCAATGTCATCCTATCATACTTATATTATAAATGCGAAAGTTTGTATGTGTGTGTGTATGAATGTTTGTTACCACGTATTGAATAACCGTAACGAATGAACAGATTTTGAAGAAATTTAGAATGTTGATAGTTTAGGTTCCGAAATCCATCCGGACACATAGGCTACTTTTTAACTTAATTGACGCAGGTGAAGCCGCGGGGCACGGCTAATACACAATAATACTCTTTCCGCAGAGAAGGATTTTTTTTAAATTTGCTTTTCCCTGGAATCGAAAGATCCACTGCGCAGAGAGCAGAAACCTGCTCACTTAGCAAACTGGGCCGTCTAAATACGAAATATTCGAATGAAAAAACTAAATCTATCTCCAGCAAAAAAAATTCTGCAATAAGTGCTAATAACCGAGAGTATAATTTTAATTAGTTGAAAGAACAGGAGTCAATTACTTTAATATGGAATGAAGTGACCTCCTCCTATCAGTTAGCGCATCTCCTGGTAATCTGGATATAAAAAAGTATCACTTGATTTCATTCCAATCGTTCGATTTGAATATTTCGAAACCAGTCAATCTGGTTTATACCTTGGAATGTGATATTACTAATATTGCAGAATAAAATACACGTATACCTATACCTACTTATGCAAATTCAGTGAATCATATGACATCTTCAATTCTCGCGCCCCAGACTAGTTTGATCAGACTTGTCTCTGTTAAGAGCGGTTATTTGAATTAAGCAAAAATGATCCTTATTTGTTAGGAGCTTTGTCGATTTCGTTATTAAATAGATGGGAATAAAGGGTCTGATGTAAATTAAATTACGTGATATTATTACAATTCAAGATCACTAAATTTTATGTTTGTTGAGGAATGCGATTTGATACCTATTTGCATTTAATATCTATAATATATAAGTAATTATATTACAAAGTTCTTCATTTGCTTTATTGAACCGCTTGCTGGCATAACTGGATAGATTCCGGGTGGATACATAAGTTTTCTCCGCTAGAGAAATTTGTGTTACCCGTTCTGGGTGGCCTTGTATGTCTAATGAGAATGTTTTCAGCACCCACGATACAAGTTTTCGAACTTACTTCGAACTACGCAGGCAGCACACTACTTACATTAAAATTTTATTTACGTGTATTCTGGCAAATAAACGATTAGATTCGATTTGAATGCAGATTCATAGTCTTAAGTACAAAGTAAACGGCGGAGAAGACATGTGAAAAAAACCCTAAACAAAACAAAACTAAGAGCTAAAATATTTAGATAACATAATCCCTTGCTGTTCTGTACAGTTTCAGATGTAGGCCATCCCTAACAATACTTTATCTCCTCTACGTGACCTTTATCCCAGCAAACTGGAGCCGAAGTCATTCGCAATTTGTTGCTCTCATAAAAAAGATCGCTCGCAAGCAATCTCACATAATTTACGACAGCAAACTGGGGCAAGAGCCAGTGTACAGATTATCGTAGGGTTTATATCTCGTTCCCCCGGAACCCAACCCCAATAACCCCGGGCACTAAGGGAGTAAATAGGAGCCTAAGAGCTGGCAACTTGTCTTGTTTATTCATCAGTGATGTGGACTTTCTCTATGGTTATTGAGTGACATAACAAGCAAGTCGCTCGCCTGATGGCAAGTGTCAAGCTTGTCTATTCCAGTTCAGTGCTACACTTGAACTTTTTTTTATGCCTGTTAGGCAAGCTTTTGACCAAAATCTCACCTAATGGAAAGTGATGATGCGGCCGAAGATGTAGCATGCTTGCCTAGAAGGTACCTATTCACTCTTGACTTGAAAACTCCCAGATTGTACCGTTCGGGGAACAAAGACGAAGGCAATGAGTTCCACTCCTTCGCAGTACGGATGATAAACGTAGAAGCGAAACGCTTCGAGCGAACTGGAGGTATGTCAACCATATATGGATGACGTTTGATAGTTTGTCTTGTTGTTAGATGGTAAATGGACAAGTTGGAATTAACTCGTATAATTCCTGCGCACACTCTCCAAAATGTATACGATAGAATACCGATAGGCTCGCGACCTCACGTCGGTGACCGAGACTCTGCAATTTGGACTCGACCAGTTTATCATCGCCAATGAGTCTTTTTGCTCGTCTTTTCAATTTGTCATAATCCTGCTCGGCAAAGTAATGCGTTCGTCACCCTGAGATATTTGATGTTAAATCTCTTTAAGGCCTGTAATTTCACTGGAACCACTTGGCGCAGTGGACAGGTCTCCGCCCTTTGCTGTGGGTCCTGGGTTCGATTCCCGGCAGGAGCACAAATTCCTTCCCAATAGATAATTTGTGCTTCTGGTTCTCGGTGTGTGTGATGTGAATGTTGCCGGACTTATGATACAAGTCTTTGAACTTAGTGTGAGGTGAATGCGTTTATTTGTTTGTTTGCTAATGTAGTTAGTACTGATTAGCGGTTGAATGTCTGGCAATTGTGTGGTGCCCCAGGGGGACTCTGCAAAAGAGTTCTACGTCTACTAAAAGACTCGATAAGTAGTTATTACTACAGGATAATGGCAGGAATTTAAAATTTGTTGTAAATTTTTTTATGAAGCTCATGTTATTCGAGTTCTTAAGCTACCACGGAAACTCACTGGAAATGTTTGTGTTAATAACGGGATATTTACCATGTACTCCGTTTGTTTTGAGTTTCCGATATTCTGATATTATAAATTCGCGTACGGATATATTAAGTGTGTATAATGACATGGTACTTGTCCAGGCAGACTCAGCAAAAGCGTTCTATCACTACAAAACTTTGTTTTGTTTATCTTTTTGAATACAACATAAATAAATAAATAATGTAATCAAGGTAAATCATGTAATAAGTCAGTATTATATAAAACACTAATCATCTAAAGATAAAGAAGAAAAGTACCTATCGCAAAGGATTTAGATTAAAGGTTTTAAAAATTAAATTCTTTGGCAATCTCAAGTATTTTTCATTTTTACACGTGCTATAATCTAAGATCAAAGTTTGTTATGATATTGGCAGCCAAGTGATTAGAAAAATAGTCTTTGTACTACGGCTTCGCTCGCTATTATCAAGTTATTAAGTAGCCTATGTGCTAATCCTAGGTATAAGCTATTTACATTCCAAATTTCATCCAAATCCGTTCAGCCGTTAAAGCGTGAAGAGGCAACAAACACACTTGCACACTTACACACAAACTTTCGGATTTATAATATAGTAGGATTATTACGTCCCACGGCTTCGTCTGTTTTTATCGCGATAAAAAGGCTATGTTTGTCCTTTTTTTTTGGAAATAAATGTAAATTCTTATTACTACGTTACTTGACATCTGTCATTTATTATTAGTTTTAGTGGGTTAGCCTTAAATAGTTTTCAATTAAACCGAAAACAAAAGATCCTGAATAAAAATGGCGTACTAATAGCCGAAAGACAACGGAAGTAAATAACATGATTTTCGTTTTCGCTCTAAAACTCCAATAGAAGTTCTAGTAAAGATTCTACCATTTTACTAAGCCATGACTTAGCTATGTCTGGACCATGACTCTGTTACGTGACTTTAACTGTGACTACAAATATAAAATTAATAATATTTATGACATGTCACTGGTTAAATGCACACAGTTAGCTGAGCCATTTTGAAAAAAAAAATACCGTAGTTCGAAGACGAGGGATCGAACCATGCTTCGTCCGCTTATTTCCTTTCTTATTTTCTATTATTAAGTCTGTCTTCTATTTATATTGGTTGCTTATATTGGATTTACTTTGTTAATTATACTTTTCTATAACAAAGAAAAAAGGCAATACACACGGTTTTGCAAACAATTCCTGTTGTACTTCCCACAAGTCTATACCTAAGTGTTTCATTCATTGAATAAGTAATGTTATTAATACAGTGACCAAACCCTTAAGAATGTGTTACACGATCGGTACATGTCGTATCGTGTAAGTAGTTCTTTTTGGCATACCTATACACACTGTGTACCTATAAAGCATTGGTACGTAAATCTCATTAATTCTTAGCGCTCCATACACATTGATGATTCACTAATGAATAACGATACATACCTAATAAAGATTGATCCTATTAATGTGTGATGAAAACGAATTCGTTTTCATTGGTACCGGAAACATTTACATCGCACACACAATCATACGCAGAACCAGACTCACTTTTAGTTTGTAGATTGTTAATTAAGACATACTCATTTTTCCCGATTAGCGCAGGCAAAGCCACGACGAAAAGCTCGTAATTAATATAAAACGGTCTACGACAAATACCACACTACCTATATAGCTACCATACCACAGACCATACGTACTTTTATAGTATTGGGCAACATTCCAAAATAATCAATTTGCTGTTGGATTCAAAAGCACTTTTACGCGTGCACGTGATACAAACACAATCAGAGTAGGTAAGTATTTGATTAATTCCCAATCCGTTGTGAATATCGTTATTCAAATATCTTCGGGTTTCAGTCGGCTTGACATAGGCGGCTGAAAAATCCAGAATCAGGGTTTGACCTTTCGATGAAGGTAACATCGTGCATCGTGCGTATTTTGGCTAGATTGTAATTAAAATAAGGAACTTTGTAAGAGGTACTCTAGAAGTAAAAAAAAAAAAATAACAATTAAGATCTGTACATACTACGAACTTGACATCTAAGTCTCAGACACAACTTTTCTTAACATGTTTTAAAATACGCTAGCCGATTATCATAATATTTATCATAACGGGACGTGTCTTGGATATGTAGTAAGGTAAATATCGTAGAGATGAGAGTTGCGCAATCGGTGACGTCGAAAGCATTTGGAGCATCGGAGTTATCCGATGTCGATAAGACAATCTGCATCTCGTGATTCACGTGTGCCTGTGCACCCTTGGCACTATCTATGCATATATAAATGTGATCAGTAAGGGAACTTACTAACAGGTAAAATCAGGTTTTTTCTTGTTATAAAATTATGATAACGATGCATAGGATGAATGTTGCACAATAGCTTTCTGTAGATTGCAATATGTTGAAAAAATATTGTATTACACTAAGAGCACGTCTTTGATCAGAAGAAAATTAATGAGCGGACCTTACCCCTGCAACTTTTTTTTATATCATTGAGATAGATAGATAGATAAACTCTTTATTGAACACCACATTTATGACAAAACAGAATAGGAAATAATGACTTACAAAATAAGTGTAACAAAAGGCGGTCTTATCGCTTAAAGCGATCTCTTCCAAACAACCTTTGGATGGAGAGGAATTACGCAACAAAGTTGAACGTCGTGTTTCAACATAACAAAAACACAGAGAGGTGTAAAATTTGAAAAAAATAATATATATTAATTAAAATATACCTACTTAATTATTATATATACCTATGCACAATTATGACCTAATATAGATACATATTATTATAAAATAATACGTAAACTACATAATATAAGTACATAAATATAAATACCAATGTCGTGAATAAAGAATGGATTTAATGGGACAGATAACAACAAAATTTAATTATTTTTCAGCGAGATAGTAAGCTTTGACGTGTTTTTTAAATATAGGCAGCGACTGAGCTCGCTTTATTTCTATGGGAAGCGCATTCCACAGTCGAACGGCTTCGACAGTGAATGAGTTGCCATAAAACGAGCTGGTGTGTGGGAGAGACTATACGATCAAGTCACTCGCCTGATGATTAACGTCTCGCCTGCTCATTAATTGCTTGACAATTATTATTTTAGTATTACTCAACCAGTTGTTTGATTTCCTTTTTTTATTATTAGTATTTTGGTGTTTTTTGCATGTGTTGTTAGCATAGAACCTGTGTATTTGTGATTTAAAATATTTCAAACACTGGCAATATTAGAAGCACAGTTTACATTTACATTTACAATATTAATGTAGATAAAGAATAAACTAACGGATAAATATTTAATCTCAGACTATGTCGTTGATAAAATCCACTCTAAATCGTATCATTACAGGAAGATTACATACTGTTTATATTTTACAAATTACCAACTTTATCATCATTATGTTTATGTCACATGGCATTATATACCTAATTGCTTTGCAATAACGTTCCGTATCCATTTGGATGTATTTATAGTATCAGTGATGTACACGTAACTGTGAAGATGTTATGCAACCACCCACTGTATGTTTATACCACGCCCTCTATGTGACGTCTCTTGGAAGTTATATATATGTTCTATAATATCCCTTTAATTACGTTTTAATAACATATTATCATACGTTGTAAATTAAGAAAGGCTGAATTATCGCCTGATAAATAAAAATACTAAAAGAAACACAGTGTTAAAAACTATTTGATATTTTACTATTAAAGTTTTCGTGAGTTTGACACATTATACTTTATACAAACAAAACGACTTGACTCACGATTTAAGGTCGACTCTTGCGACCTAGGTTTCGGGGATGTCCGATCCCCATCATCAGGCGAGTTCACGACGGAAGGTCACGGCGCTCACTGCGGACGCGAGCACGCTCGGCACGGCGCGAGAGGGGCGCGCTTGGTGGGGGTGGGGGTGACATGCCCCCGTCGACACCAATTGGTCGCGATGGTCCTGGCGCCAGCCGAGATTGTCCGAGTGTGGGTGGTAATTGATCAGCGTCATCACCGGAAAATGACGCAGGCATACAACCCACTGAAATCATGGTGAGCTTCGATGTGACCTCGCTGTTTACAAATGTACCAGTAGATGATACCATACATTTAATCAGTACCATTATACAGGAATCTAATCTACCTACTGAATACATCGAATGGACAGAGTTGTGTCTAAGAAGTGGATATTTCCTTTGGAGAGGAAAGTACTATCTGCAGATGGACGGTGTTGCCATGGGGTCTCCTATTGCCCCTGTGGTGGCAAACATTTTTATGGAGTGGTTTGAGGATAGAGCATTAAGTACCGCGTCGGTGAAGCCACGATACTGGTGGCGTTACGTGGATGACATTTTTGCCATCATCTCTAGAGATAAATTGCCGGAGTTTACGAATCACGTGAATAGTCTTCATCCTAACATCAGCGTCACTGTTGAAGAGGAGAGTGACGGGATGTTGCCTTTCTTGGATTTGAGGATTATACGTGAAACGAATGGTAGTCTGTCCCATACCGTCTATAGAAAACCTACGCATACGGATAGATACCTACATGCTGAATCGCACCATCACCCATCGCATTTGTCCTCGGTACCTAGAACATTAATCAACCGGGCTCTCAGATTATGTGACCCCCAGTTTATACAAACAGAACTTAAGCACGTGAGGCAGGTACTAGAGGACAATGGTTACAGTTGGAGACAGTGTTCGCGTTTGGTGAATCCTAGTGAGCGTAGTCGACCAGCTGGAGTGGAACGGTCCCCAGCCTATCTTCCGTTTGTAAGGGGAGTAACAGACAAAATTGGATACCTCTTGCGACGAAAGTATAATATCAAGGCAGTTTTCCGGCCACCCGGACAACTGAGGCAGTTGCTACGCTCACCAAAAGACAAGGATCATCTGAACGTGCCAGGCGTCTACAGAATTCCATGCGATTGTGGAAAAAGTTACGTAGGAGAAACCCGCCGCAACATAGTTACAAGGCTGACCGAACATATAAGGAGTGTTAAGAACATGGACACAGCTAAGGCTGCTCTCGCAGAGCATGCGCATCTGTCGGGTACCAATCACTACATCAGATTCGACAAAGCTTCCGTACTCGCCAGAGAGAAGTTCTACATACCTCGAAAAGTACGTGAGGCAATTGAGATAAATAGGTACCCGAATTTTAACCGTGACCGGGGGTGGACTTTACCGTCAGCGTGGATACCAATTCTTAACACTACCTTGAAACAAAAGCAGTTGGGCGCTACCGAAGTTCAGAACGACACGATCAGCTTTGTTTGTATGCCTGCGTCATTTTCCGGTGATGACGCTGATCAATTACCACCCACACTCGGACAATCTCGGCTGGCGCCAGGACCATCGCGACCAATTGGTGTCGACGGGGGCATGTCACCCCCACCCCCACCAAGCGCGCCCCTCTCGCGCCGTGCCGAGCGTGCTCGCGTCCGCAGTGAGCGCCGTGACCTTCCGTCGTGAACTCGCCTGATGATGGGGATCGGACATCCCCGAAACCTAGGTCGCAAGAGTCGACCTTAAATCGTGAGTCAAGTCGTTTTGTTTATATAAACTATTTGATACTTGAGCTACGAGTAAAAAATTATTTGATACTTAAGTTATGTCTAATACTATAAAATCAAAATCAATCTCATCATATCTTACGTATGTTTGTTTGAATTTTCTTTAAGCTTTCTAAAGTAAGCTTCTTTCTGGAGTAAAAAATAAAACTCTAAATTATAAATAAATACTTTCGCACTCACAGCCCCACACTAAGTTCAAATACTTCTGTCGTGGGTACCGGAAACATTAACATTACACACAATGACATCCAGAGCCAGAAAGTAAATATCGCTTGACAACCAGTGTTCCCACTGAGAATCGAACCCGATACCCGCTGTTACGAAGGTAAATGAGGAAATTAGGAAGTTACATCATGACCTTGCCTGCGTTAATCGATTTCTTAACACTGGGAAGTTGTGTCTACGTAAAAGTCACGTATGTTGGTGTACCTCTTGTCTAATTTTAGTAAATTATGTTGTGTGTAGAATATGTCCCAATTTTAATCACATATGCCGCCAAGCCAAATACGGTGTTCCGGCAGTTATCCTTGAGAGCCTGCGTATTCCAGGTCTATTGTGTTTACCAGCTTCGATCACATCGTCACTTACCATCAGGTGAGATAGTGGTCAAACACTAGCCTGCCACAAATAAAAAAAAAATGAAAAAAAACATGTCTCTTAATAAGTACGTTAAATATGTTCCATAACTATTTAAAATACCAACAGTTTATCAAAACTTGTGCCGACTTCACAAGAAAAGTGACCCGCTTCACCACTTTAAGGAGTATATTGTATAACATAACATAAACGCTTGCACTCACAGCCCCACACTAAGTCCGAAACTTGTGTTGTAGGTACCGGAAAAACATTCATATCACACACTCAGAACCTAACCTAAATCGAGAATCGAACCCGTAACCCTCTGCTTAGAAGGCGAGCGCGCAACTTTTTTTTTTTGTTATGGTGAAAATGCCTTGCACTTCCCTTCCTAGTAGGGTATGTGGGGCTCGAACCCACTAAAAACCCCCCGTGAGCAGTCCATCGCCGAGATGGGGCAAGATAGGGTCGCGCTAGCAGTCACTGGTGCTAATTCTGTTGAGCACCGAACTAACCTAAACTAAACTAAAAATAAACTAATTTTAGTCAAAGAATACCTAAACGCTATTCTGATTTTACGTTGAACTTAATTTAAAAGTTGAAATGACAGGACTCTTTCAAGTATAAGATCACATTAAAAATAATCCAGACCTTTTTCATACAGACTAATTTGAGTTTAAAATTTCTATTTTTAGTCTTAATTTGAACGAAAACATGTACATCAGAATAAGAATTTGGTCATTTTCACTAAATAGAGTAACTAAACTAACTTAGTCCTGTCAAACTTAATTTTAGTCTAATCTTGCATTTTCTGAATAGGTTTTGGACTAAAGCAGGACTAAAACTAATTTTAGGTTAGTTTAGTCTAATTCTGGACAACAGAATCGGCACCACTATCTTACCTAAGCCAACCGACAGTTCGATTAGGTGTATGAAAAATATTTAAAAAAAGTAAGTTAAATTATCGCAACCGTGTTTCTAAGCAGGTACTTTTCGAGATGATTGTAAATTTGGTAATCTGCCAATTTTCTTATTTTTCATCAGAACCATCAACTTTCATGAGTGCCTCTCTGGGGCATTTATGTGAATAAATAGTATATTACAATACAATACAATACAAATACTCTTTATTGCACATCAAGAAAAATAACAAATTACAATAGAAAAAAATAACAATATAGCAGTACAACCGGCGGCCTTATCACTAAGCAGCGATCTCTTAACCTTAGGATGGAGAGGATAAAAAAAATATTAGTTATAGTATTATATTAATTAAAGATAACGTACTCAGTGGGTTTGGTAATTGATAATGGACCCTTTAGTTTGTTTTTTTTTTATTTTGAATAGACATGGTCTCTCAAATTAGAATCATTGTTAGAAACGGAATATTTACTATATATTTTTGTAAGTTTTTAAAGCTACCACGGTCACTTTCGCTATAAATGTTTGTATCAATAACGGGATACATGGTAAATAGCCCGTTACATGGTAAATAGCCGAGTCCTCAATAAAAAACCCATGTATGGACAATATCCCGTTTGTCACTATAATTTTAATTATTTGCTCTTATCAATAATTAAACGCAAGCAAAGCTTAAAAAACCGACTTCGCCGTTTTATCTTCGGAACCTTGATCAGATTCAACGTATTAAACACGCATTATTGACAATAACTCAAAAACTAGTGACCAGATATTGACCAAATTTAAATGGGATCACATGGAAAGCACCAGCTTTCAATTAAAAAAATAATCATCAAAATCAGTGCATAAAGAAAGAAGTTATGAGGTAACTTTTGAAGACGGTTAAAAACGAGAACATCGTCAATTTAGTCCACAGAAAACGTATTATTGACGATATTTCAAGAACTACTGATCAGATCTTGATCAAATTTAAATGCGACTAATTGGAAAGCAACATTTATCAAACAAAAAAAAAATTCAGAATCGGTTCTCGTGGAACAAAGTTATGATGTAACACAAATAAAAAAAAAATACATTCGACTTGAGTACCTTATCCTTTTTTGGGAAGTCGGTAAAAAACACTAATTAATAGCCGTATCGCCTTAACTCAGAAGCTTGTTTATATTTTCAATTTCCGGAGATCGTAGACCTACGTATACACTTGATACCTTCACTTTAGCTTGAGAAAACCGTCGCGATCTCGCCTGATAATGGTGATCGGACATCCCCGAAACCTAGGTCGCAACAGTCGACCCTAAATCGTGAGTCGTATCATTTATAAAGTACTAGCCGTGCCCCGCGGTTATCAAGTAGCCTATGTGTTAATCCTAGGTATAATCTATGTACATTCCAAATTTCATCCAAATCCGTTCAGCCGTTAAGGCGTGAAGAGGGAACAAACATACTTACACATTTACACACTTACACAAAATCTTTCAGATTTATAATATTAGTAGGATAATTGAGAAAGTCTTTACAGACAGACAGACTGACCACAAAATCCTATAACAGTTCCATTTTGAAACCCTAAAAACAGGTCAATGAACTTTATCTTTATTAGCTCTATACTATGACTGAACTATGTTCTAATTCTAACACAGAAAGTGTCAATAAAGATAAAATACACCGTATCAATTGCCTACTTTTATTATTTGATCCAATTGAATATAAGTAGGTACGAGTATAACCAGCATTTTGATCACGCATCACATAACAGAAAGCGCTTAGGTATTTTTATCGACTTCAAAAACGGAGGAGGTACCATGTGTTTTTTTTTTCACCAATTTCTCCCTCGATTCTCAATCTCATGATCATGATCGATTCTCACAATTATTTTTTTGTTTGGTAGATACACTTCAGCGGTACCATATAAATTTTATCGAAATCGATCAAGCCAAAACCAAAATATAAGCGGTGAAGTCGGTTTTATGAAGCGTTGCTTACGTTTAATTTGAAATTAGATTGGTTAAGTTTAGGTTTAGACAAGTGCGTAAAATCTAAATTTTATAAAATAAATTAAATACCTACGTCGAACCTTCCGGAAAACGGCTGCACCGATTTTCATTAAACAACTTAGTTCGATTCGTTTGATTTTCGACATTAGCGATTAAAAAGAATATAAAAGAAGAAAATCACTTTCCTACAGAGTCTCTTGGTTCTCTTCTCTAGTGGTTATAAATTGAAGTACCTTTATGCATAATCAATTTGAGGCATATTTTATATAGACTATCTTTAATTTTTAATTGAATTTGAAATATTAAACATAACATAAACATAAACGCTTTCACACTCACAGCCCCACACTAAGTTCGATGACTTGTGTCGTGGGTGCCGGAAACATTCACATCACACACACAATCACAACCAGAACCAGAAACACAAATTTTCTATGGGAAGAAAACTTGTGTTCCCGCCGGGAATCGAACCCGATACCCCCTGCTTAGAAGGCGTACGCCACCCAACTAAGCCAACCAGCAGTTCAAAATTTAAGCAAATTAAAGTTTTCAAGAAACAGACTTTATAATATCATTTAAATATATTTGGCTTTCAGTAACGTCATTTGACTTCTGTCTTCGTCGCGATCTCTCGGCGTAAACTCATCCCGAATAAGAGCATCGTACATGCAAGATTTTTTATATTTTTTCTTTATATATTTAGTTCACAAATTGTATTCAACACTTAAGCATAGATAGGTAAACAACATGTTACATAATTTGTAAGCAGTGTCCATTCTGGTACAGTGAACATTTAAATAATATTATAACTTTGACATATATTACTATGTCAAAGTTATAACATTATTCAAATGTTCACTACTATTTATACATGAAAACTGCAAGCAATAATGAGTCCTATTCCAAAGTCACACAGGCACTTAATAACAACAGAGATACCTAAAGAAATATTCATTATCAACTTAGTATGTAAAATTAGCCGCTATGTTACGTAGGAGGGTGCGCCTCATCGACCTATTCGACCTTTCAAAACGGTTATAACCTAAAACATAATATTAGCGTCCAGCCAGTCCATTAGGCAAAGTGACCTAAACAGCATTATCGCTATATTATCTAGTGTTTGGGTTATCGTAGTAGAGTCGGTGCTTTTCGGACGTCTAGTGATAGCTCCGTACTAGTACACTTATGAAAACGTACTAGTTCTCTCACTCAAATAATATGTATATAGGTAATGGACAACTATGTTAAGTTCTAGCAAAGGCCGGATTCAATATTCGAAATCAAAATGCTCTGCCTACCATCATTTGATATAGCTGAAATACTCTAGATAGGTATAATATACTATTTTAACTAATATAACATACAATTGCCATTCTTTTCCATTTCTGTATATTTTTTCATAACAATAATACATTTTAGTATGACCAAATTCTCATGCTGTATAAATTTACTACATAATGGAGACTGATAACACAATCAGTGTCATATTTTATTTTTGTAAATAAATTTCATTTCAATACCATTCGTCTCTTTTTTAACACTTAAAACTTTACTCGAAAAATGACAGATCGCAAGCCAAACGTTTTGTTTATATCGTTCAAGAATGGGCTATCAATCAGCTTGTTAGTTCGCGAAGATGTAAGTACGTATAGAATCTATAAGATAAATGCCTTTTTAACATAATAATAGTATTTTTAGTGGAAGCAGATAAGCATGCTCAAACCACAAGTGTTCGTTTCGTTAAATAACCATAACCGCATTAATCAATTTACATACAATTATGTTACTACATAATAAGGGTAGTTGATTGGTACAAATAAAGCTATTTGTACCAATCAAATACCAATAAATACCACGTTAAAATAAAAGATTAAAATAGAAGTCAGTACATGCAAAACCGGTGATTAACGTAGGTATACCCTTATATCGTTAATAATAATAATAATAGGTATATCTTTAATAATAATTGTATTAGGTAGGTATACTTCTTTAATAATTGAAACGCAAGCTAAGCTTAAAAAAACGACTTCACTGTTTATATTTTGGTTTTGGCTCGATCGATTTCGATAAAATGTTTATGGCACCACAGTTGAAGTATAATCTACCAAACAAAAAACGTAAATCATCAAAATCGATTCGTAATTCGCGGAGTTATCGCATAACATACATACAAAAAAAATACAGTTGAATTAAGAACCTCCTTTTTTGAAGTCGGTTGAAAACACTTATACATGAAGTGTTGATTTTAAACTAGAATAATTAATTAACTACAGAACATATAATTAAACGCTTCAAGGTACTCTAATATTACAAAAAGCTTTGGAAAAGGATGGAACCAAGGTATATTGTTAAGCTTTTGCCATGAATGAGAATGACACGTTTCTTTTAGTACAAAACAGGGAAACTGTTCATGTACTAAGCATGACTACTGTAGTAATTTTCCGTGTCCCAATCAGACCAAAAACAAAGTTGATAAACTAAGTGCGTGTTAGATCTAGAGACATTCTAATTAATATGTTTATCACTGCGTCTATGTTTTGATTTCGTATTAATGTTGCATTGCAATTGATTTATTGCTGTTGATAATACTTTAGTTTTAATTGGGTTGTTGACAGAAATGTCCGTTGACCAAACCCTATTCGTAAAACTAATATCATAATGTTGATAAATCTCTGTATCTATTTAATTTGTTCTTTAAGCGGTGATATTACGAACCAGCCATGCCGCGCAGCTTCGCCCGCGTTTATCAAGTTATTTATTTTATTTTAATCATTTATGAACACCAACATAACATACACTATTACAATCAACATATTTAACAACATCGTAGTGTAACAAGTTAAGTGTCATTATAATTATGGGTGAAGACTACATTTAATAAATTTTGCGAGATTACATATGAAATAAATAGATGATTATTAATAACACATTAATTAATTTAACTTACAAAAAGGCAAAATTATAAAGTAGCGTATGTGTTAATCCGAGGTAAAAGCTGTTTATATTCCAAATTTCATCTAAATCCGTTCAGCCGTTATAGCGTGAAGAAAAAACAAACACATTTCCACACAAACTTTTATTTTTATAATATGAGTGTGATGAACGTGTTGATACATGTTATTAAGTGCATTACGATGTTAAAGACAAAAATAAAAGTTGCCAAAATTACATCTTCAAAATCCCCTCGACGACATAATGTATAGAAAACGGTTGCACCGATTTTCACCAAGCATATAAAAACAAGAGTGGTTATCAAATAAATAGCCTTTCAAATAAATATTAACTTATCTAAATAAAAAAAAATCGAATAAAATATTATAGCTGTATCTAAATCGGTTAAGGCCCCCAATCTTTCACCCTAAACGCGTATGCCTTTTTCGTTCCTAGATGAACTTAGACCCAAGATCTAAGTAGCTGCGCTTACTGATCCTCATCAATACCCTGAGCAAGGGTATCAAGAAATTTGCTTCCCTGTAGCCTCCACTTGTTGAAGAAATGAGATACGTTCAAAGCAGGTGTGAAATAAACTGCTCTGGTATTAAACGTTTCAATGTATACGGAAGTCGCATACAAAACGATCTCAATCAAGGAAGAAACTTTGGCACAAACAAACAACATAGAGGTAGCAATCTCGCGTATTCAAATTATTTAACTTCCGCAAAACTATTTTAAATTATTAAAATGTTGTTATTTTAATGTTTTTTCACATTAAGTTTATTGCGGAGAGTTTTAACAGGTGTTTTTTCTTTGCACTTATTTTTTTTTTTATCATCTGCACCCTCTGATTCACCCGAATTGGTTGCAAATTAAAATGCTGTTATATATAACAGCATTTTATCTTTTTAACAAAGAGATTTAATTTCTTGTATATACAAGAAATTGAATCTCTTTTTGATCTAGATTATTTCCACCATTGTTTTTTTAAACCGTTCAGCTACAGAGTAGCCAGTGCATCATTACTAGACATAATATGAGACGGTCTCGAGAAGGGAGCGCGTTGCTGATGTGTCGATCATGTCGCTTATTATCAGACGAGCGTCTTGCTTGTCTTTTTAAAAAAAAACCGTTATATGGTAGGGTTATCTCACTACAAACACGTTGTAGTCATAATCGTCCACAGTCCAATTAATCCCACTGCTGAAGATGGGCCTCTCACATTCGATGCTGTAAATATTCTTGTAATAATACCAAAAAAGAGAACATATAAAAAAGACATCTGTTTGTATTCCTTAAATAATGTGAATCATCGCGTTATTCTGTCTCTCTCGAAATTTGCTTTGACGAAATTATTTAAGTTAATCTTTTTGAAATAATGAGACAAGTGTCAAAGATCTGAGACAGACGTGTTTACAAGTATTTCGACGTGATCATTTCACGTACACGTGTTGTACACGATCTCGGTACTAGTTTTGCTCTGCGGCTTTGCCCTCATATATCTGACCAAAATGTCCTATTCAACAATAATATTATTAACCGACTTCAAAAAAAGGAGGTTCACAATTCGACAATACTTTTTTTATGTGTTGCCTTATAACTTCTTTTGTTGTGAGCCGATTTTGATGATTATTTTTTTATTTAAATTGCATCAAATTTAAATGGGACTGATGGCTGGTGACAGACTGGAACTGATGCTTTCTATGTGCTCCCATTTAAATTTGATCAAGGTCTGATCACTAGTTTTTGAATTATCGCTAATAATGCGTGTTTAATGCATTAAATCTGATCAAGATAAAGTGGTGAAGTCGGTTTATTTTTAAAGAAAACTACGTCAGAGATTTTGCGTCTAGAAAACGAAAAAATAACAACTAATTAAAATGTAGCTTAATCTAACCGATCGATGTTTTTTACTATAAGTGAAATAATTTTAATAATCAACTTAAAATAAATACGTACCTATGTTTATTGTGAGTTCTAAGTTCACTCTCAATGAGGAAATAACTTAATCTTACACAATAATTTATTGAAAAAAAAAAACAATAAACAATATTGTCCATAACATAAATAACAATACCTTATAGCACGTACGTGCGTCTAGTACGCTTAATGCGTATGGTCGTCGATGTTTAAAAATAGTTACTCTCATAGATATCTATTCGCTAAATATAGCACCTAAATAGCTTTCTAATACGGCCGCATTTAGTCGCTCGATATATAAAACCTTAGCCTGACTCACTGCCATCCTTGAATGCTGATGTAGATAATGATTCACCGTGGTTCGTGTCGATATATGTATCTGCATTCTAAATATACGCTGCGTAATCCGTATTGATAGAAAACTCTAAAAAATATGAAAACTGTGAAACTCAGTTGGCGCAGTGGACAGGTGTCCGCTCTCTGCGCTGTGTGTCCTGGGTTCGACTCCCGGCAGGAGCACAAATTCCTTCTCAAGGGATATTTGAGCTTCTGGTTCTGGGTGTAATGTGTGTGTGATGTGAATGTTTCCGGCACCCACGATACAAGTCTTTGAACTTAGTGTGGGGCTGTGAGTGTGAATGCGTTTGTTTGTTTGTTTGTTTGTGAAACTGGTGGGAATAAAAGACGTAATGTAGCAGAGATGAGCTGTTACCTCTAATTATTTATTACTAGCCGTGCCCCGCGGCTTCGCCCGCTATTATCAAGTTAAATAGTTGCCTATGTTGTTAATCCTAGGTATAATCTATGTACATTCCAAATTTCATCCAAATCCGTTCAGCCGTTAAAGCGTGAAGAAGGAACAAACTTACTTACACACACACTTACACACAAACTTTCGGATTTATAATATTAGTAGGATTTATTGAAAATTACCTCGACCAATTACACTAATATACATAAAAATTGCAAAAGAACACATAAAAGAAATATAAAGAAATATGGGGCTGCCCCGCAGGTTTTTTTCTTAGGGGACTGCCGATAGAAGATTAGAAGTGAAAACTAAGTAACTTGTAAATTATATCTTCGAGCTATTAGAAAAGTTTCGGTGAAGTTGACGCGAGTTCCATGATTTTTGTTCACCCAAAAAGTGCTCAAGGCGCCTAAAGAAGTTTTCATTTCAATAATATATTATACACACCCAAGACTGAATGGACCAGGGAGAATTTTGGTAATTAACGTCACACAAAAATAATGCGTATCGAGCCTTTTTAAAATTGACCTACCTCCAGTTCGCTCGAAACGATTCGCTTCTACGAGCATCGGTATTGCGAAGGAGTGGAACTCATTTGAGTCTTTGTTTCCTGACTTTTGTTTCTTTTCTAATGCTCGTCTCGCTAGTTCTACTATTCTAGTAAAAAAGTTTAAAAGGAATAACTTTCTTCAAGTGTTAGTATTAACATGCCATGATCCAGTTTTGTAAGCCATCAAATATACAAATAATTTAAGATTTTACTCGCATAATTCACGGTTATTGTCAACCCAATATCATTCATAGCTAGTCCATACTTTATGTATTATTATAATAAAATTATTGTAATGGCGTGTGCAAGCATAAAACATCGTTAACTTCTAACGTAAGAGATGTACGCCGTTTGTACACGCCTGATATGTAATAATACCAAAGATTTCTACGGCTCCGCTAATGCCTACCAAAGGTCCGGGCATAGACCCGTGAGTTCAAATAATAATCATTAAATAGATATTGCAATTTATTTGTTAGATGGTGTTCTGACTGTCCGCTAAAAGTTGAGAGGCTAGAACCTAGTGTGCTTACTATCTTATTTAATATCACTTAGGTACAAAGAGTACCAACCTATGAAGTAGAAGTAAAACGCTTTATATGAAAAGTAAGAACGAATCTATAACGTCAATCTAAAAATATACTTATCGAGATAAGTTCTTGAAACTGGAGTTCGTGACATTCGTGTAAAAACTCCTGCGTCTTTAAGATTATTCAATTCCTGACTTATTACTTTAAGTTTCATCCGAGAGAGAGAGAGAGATCTAAAGATTTGTTTATGTAAAAACAAACTGTTGCGACCTATGAACGTAGTAGTACATGATCTGAATTATAGTAGGTACTGAATAACCTACCCGCCACTGTAGGCGATATCAAAATTCAACTGTATATCAACATCATTAGTGATTATAATCCTATCTATTTTAGGATTTGCAAGACTTGGCAATAGCAAAGGAGTATTTAGGGAGCGGCATTGTGAAATTTTATTCACTGTACAGGATTGTTTACGATGGTAGACGCGGAGAAATACAATGAGCGCACGTGACGCAGTTGGCATTGTCATCCTTTGACGATCCTCGCTAATTGTTTGAATATAGAGCTTCAGTAGTATAGAGATCTGGGCCTTTAAGCGTTTACTCATATTTGAACAACATCTGACCTGACGACCTGACCCGCGCCCGCGTCCCCGCATTCCCTGGATGACCGAGCTATTCGCGGTTTTTGTTGGTAAATAACGTTTTCTAAAAATGAAACCTATCTAGACCGATTTATCGCCCCCGAAACCCCCTACTATATACAAAATTTTATGAAAACCGTTAGAGCCGTTTCCGAGATTCAGAATACATACATACAAGAATTGCTCGTTTAAAGCTATTAGATAGATATAGATAAAAAAATAAAAAGTCCTTACATATTTCTTATAAGTATGTGGTAAATTTACCCTTTCAGGGTGCCGCACAAAGTTTTTAGTAACATCTGCATATGGAAGTCACTGCTGGACAAAGGCCTCGCCAATTGCTCGCCACTGAGCACGATCAAGTTTTTAGTATAATATTAGTCTGTTATATGTTGGTTATTTATAATATTGTCATCATATTTTCATACACAATTAAATCGTTGTAATAACAGCGTATTGTTTGTTTGACAACAGCGGATATTCCGCGGAACTCTACACACTTGTTAGTTATCAATGTTATCTCACAAATAATTCTATTTATATCGTCTGATAGCAGTGGGGTCAAATAATTATGTATTTTAGTTGATATTATTGTTTTTGTCGTAGAAATGCTATTGCAATAAGATACAAAATAAACATACAATTATTCGTATATATTAATTACATCGTCTCTTACCATCATCACGTAATTTCCCATTTAAATAATCTACTCTATCACAGAGCAATAGAAACTATAATTGCAGAAGCAAAAAGCTTCTTGAAGATGCACTTTATAATCACCATATAAATATGCATTACTCGTAACGTATCATTACTTGTAGTAACAATAAATGCATTTAACGTGTATTTAAACTCAATAGAGTGGTATTAATAGACGTAACTCGTTGAGCGAGAACATGACTTGTTCATGGTTATGCATATTAGCATAATTTGTGCTACATACATTGTTTTGGATTGAGGTATCTTGTAGAACTGGATCTTTATACATACTATTATTCGTAACAGTTTTAGATATCTCTATTGTTAAAATACAGGAGTTCAAGTGGCTCAGACCACCTTAACTAAAAGTGAGATGACCATTCAAAGCATAAGAAAAAATAAATGTTTCATCAGTTTTATTAAATTAAAAATATTTTTTTTTGTTTCGGCTTCATTCGGAAGGCTTTTCAGGGTAATTGTGGAGCGCTCGCTGTCGCGTCCCACCTCGCACTAAATGAAGATTCCGAATGAAGCCGAAACAATTGTCGATCAAGACATGGACAACACGTAAATCACGCTAATTCCCGTTTTTATCTATCTAATACCTATTCTTGTATATATGTATATATATAATCTGAATTTCGGAAACGGCTCTAACGATTTTCATGAAATGTATGCTGGGCGTTTCGAGGGCGATAAATCGATCTAGCTAAGTATCATTTTTAGAAAACGTTTTAATTAGCGAAGCTCGGTCATCCAGGTACTTTTAATTTAATAGTTCAAAATCTGCGCTACTTTTATCATACATGACTTGATCTTGAAGCAAATCTAAGTTTTTAAGCTACCACGGTCACTTTCACTATAAATTTTTGTATCAATAATGGGATATATACCATGTATTTCGTTTGTATTTTGAATCAGATCGACGTATGAACTTGACCGTTCAGAACATCCTGTTTGCTCTCAGCCGAGGCTTTAGTTAACCACAACAATTATCTAATCTCGCCAATTTCAGATTTACTCCTATAGCAAACTCAATAGCTAAGGAATTTTCCAGGCTCTGATGGTCATGATCATGACCAAACAGCAATTTAGTAATAAACGAAATCGCCTGTGTCAACAACAGGAATATAACTATTGCAATAACTGGTACTTCCTCAAAACTATTAGGAATCTTCCAATCTTGCATGGAAATATGACCTCTATGTCATTGTCATATCCGTAAGCATATCGTCGTAGATAGTCCAAAAAAGATAATGCTTGTTTGGAATACGTTTACAAATAAAACCAAACTCATTCACACTCACAGCCCCATATTGAGTTCAAAGATTCGTTTCGATTGTGTCGTGGGTGCTGGAAACTTTTACATATCTCACACACAATCACACCCAGAACCAGAAGCCCAAATTTCCCTTGGGAGGGAAAATTATGCTCCTGCCGGGAATCGACCCCAAGACCCACGGTGCAGAGAAAGCAGAGGCTTGTCCACCGCAATAACTGGGTCTAATTTGGGTTAGGATAGAGGACCGCCTCCTCTCTCCTCCTTTGTAGTGGGGTCACTAGTGGAGAACCAGGGGGCTCTCCACTGGGTGCAGTGGCCCGAATCGTATCCGGGCCTACCGCCGGGGCAAGATAGTGACTACTAGCGTGACCCTATCTTGCCCCACCTCGGCGAAGGACTGCTCACGGGGGGGTTTTTAGTGGGTTCGAGCCCCACATTCCCCTTTCCTTCACTCCTGAAAAGGAAAAGAAGTGCTAGGCATTTTCCCCCCCACAAAAAAATTATAAAAAAAATAAAAGAGAGGACGATCGCCATTCTAACCCGCTCCGGCGCAGATCGACGGGGTGGAGGAGGCGGTTCGCCCGTCTTCTCTCTCCTCGGTAGTGGGGTCACTGGTGGTCACTTAGCGGTACCTCCACCGGCTTGCAAGGTCACCGCGCCGGGGCAAGTTCTGCTGGCGCGACCCTATCTTGCCCCACCTCGGCGAGGGACTGCTCAAAAGGGGGTTTTAAGGGGGATCGAGCCCCTCACACCCTTTTTCTTTATCCCTGGGAAGAAATGAAATATTCCACCCCACGAAAACAAAATGGATTAGAATATAGCAAATTATATTGATATTGGTTTGGACTTTTAACAAAGATATTCAATGTTTCTTGTTTTGTTTCAGGTAAGAATAATGTTAAGAAGATTTTGATGATTTCGAAGCTGTTTCAGTGAGTATCGCATTTCATTTGTTTTCCGACATACACTTGTCTTTTTCTTGATACTACTCTGGTGGACCACAAGGTATAAACCTTTCAATGAAATAATTCGTGATTAGCTCACAAATTAATTAGTGATAATTAAAAAAAATAATTACATACCGTTCTAACAGGGGCCAACTTTATAGTTCATCATTAAAAGTAAGTATTAAATATTGATATCGCATATAAAATAATTATCTTATATATCTAAAGTAACATATACGTTAGTTTTACTAACTGTACTGTGTTGTTTCGTCAATAATACTCCATATCCGACGGAGGGCATTTATATTCCAATACATAGGAATTTCCTAGTTAGGGTATAAATGTCTAAAATATTGTACCCAATTGCTTAAAAAAAAATCCAATATACTTGTGAATATCAGACTAAGTAATATGAATGAATGAATCATTAATTCATTAATTTAACTGGCTATTTGATTATAAGCTGTTACTAAAACACTTGCAATTGCAATGATTACCGAAGATAATTAATGGTACAAGCACTATTTCCGAGTGTAATGAACGGTTTGTATAATTTAATTTTTATTTGATGTATACCTGTGTGTTTGTGAATATATTTTACGTGTATCAAAGGTAGATTTATTTGAGGTGATAGGTAATTTTGGATACAATTTGGTATAACAACTTTTTATTCCTAGGTTTCTTTGCTTAATGTTTATTAAGTTTTATAAACGTTATCAGTTTAATATAGTAGTCTATAGAACGTTTGCCTATATTCTATATTTAATTTAAAAAAAAAACTTGGTGTGCCTCGCGCCTTCGCCCGCGTCATTGATGCATAAAGTACTCGTATACCCTGTAAGTTTCCTACTCAGTGAAACCTATTTATCGTTACCTTTTGTCTAGATTATTCCATCATTTTGGCTTTAATATACATGTAACAAACAGATAAATACAGTAATAAGAATTAATGTATATCATTAATAAGATATAAATGTAATTTTGAGGTTTATGCATTAGGTTATTACGTTAAAATAATGACGAGTTACAGCTTCAATTAACCAAAGTAATGTTTTATAATTCAATCAGATAAATCCAGTTCTCGTGGTCGAATACCAGATAAATTAAGCCAGTCAATTGTATGTTCATGTGTCATTTGGTATGTAGATAATCTGAACTGGAATAGGACATAACGTTATATTATCCTGAAAAATCGCAAGTAAATAAATGGACCGCTGTAAATTATATTATAGATATATCAAAAACATGTTACAATATAACTAATGAATACTAGTATATTGTAGGGGAGACCAGGGCTGGTTGATCAAGTTTTACATAAACATATGTTATATGTGTACATGTACACTGTTTTTAATGTCCTGTGTAAGATAACCACTGCAGCAGATACTTGCTTTTTCGAGGCTTTATAAAGCTGTTATAAATAATCAAAACCAAGGCCAAAATTATCCATGGTTTTTTTAACTTTATACGACCCAGTTGGCGCGGTGGACAAGACTCTGCCCCCTACGCCATGGGTCCTGGGTTCGATCCCCGGCAGGAGCACAATTTTCCTTCCCAAGGGAGATTTGCGCTTCTGGTTCTGGGTGTGATCGTGTGTGTGATATGTGAATGTTTCCAGCACCTACGATACAAGTGTTTGAACTTAGTGTGGGGCTGTGAGTGTGAATGCGTTTGTTTTGTTTGTAATTAACTTTATCTTGGTCAATCCCTGTTGTCATATGATTGAGATTCATTGATGACCATAATAATTATTGAAAATATAATGTTAGTAAATAAATAAAAAATAAAATATGATGATTTGTAGGTAACTTGGGTCTTTGCTGTATAGATGTATATAATTTTAGTTTAGTTTTGGTTTAGTTTGTGCAGATTGCAATGAGCACTGGTGTCCACTAAAGGCAGAGCACGTTAAAAGATTATAAAGAGAACTTGCTACTAAATAACAACACTGTGTAAAGGAAAATGTTAGGAATGCCAAGATCTATATCTATTTTATCTTACGCTCGAAAACCAGAAATTGCGGTTCTAATTCGTGACTGCAAGTCTGCAATCAAGCTGCACCGCTTGTTACTTTCTAAACTATTTATAAACACCATAGATAAACTATTCATAACACTTACATACTAAGTTAAATCCTGTACAGAAAAAAGATTTGGGATTGTTCAGGCACTGGCTTGATTAATAAAAAAAGGCTAGATACCAGAAAATAACTATTTAGTCCGTCATTTACATTATCACACACACATAACCACATCGTCGCTTACCATCAGATCTTGAATAAAAAAAATTTAAAAAAATTAGGCCGCATTTTTTTTTTTGTCAATTAAACAAAAAAATACGAAGATATTGTGAGTTGATATTGCGCGTGACGACACGCCTCAGTCAGTAGCCCTTACTCCCAAACTTTGACGCACTTTATCTTTGTCAATTTCTATTGATTTGTTAAATAAAAAAAATGTTTTATTTTTTTTGTATCCTAACTGACGGATAATTCGTTTTTTTTTTACTCAGGCATGATCTCTATTAATGTTAATGTTTATTTCCAACTAAACGAAAGTACCACATCGCAATGCCCCCAATACCACGTTCACATATCATAAGCGACAAAAACCGTTTATAACCGTTTAACTGATAAAAACTATTTGCTTAAACCAATGTATAGAGGTTAAGCTAGAACGAAACCGAAACGTTAAGCCCCGTTTGTTCTTCGGCGGCAACTGGTGAAAGATTTTCCTCGTTTTCCAAGCCTTAATGCTTACTAAAACTAATTGTTTTATGGTTATTGAGTGACGAAACGAGCGTTTCGCCTGATGGTAAGCGTCACGCCTATAACAGTTCAGTGCCACCCAGCATTTCGGGCTGAAATCAAAATCCTTCGCGGCAAAACACTGTGTTCGTCACCCTTTGGATTTCTGTATCAATCGGAAATACAGTAATGTTTTCTTTATATCTATTCTATCTACGGGCCAATTGCCTATATTTCCTTAAACTGAACTAAAACTATATACAGCAAAGAACCAAGTTACCTACATCGAGCCTATAGGTAATTCAAGTGCTGAAGCCCACTACCAGTGGGTAGCGTTCCCTTAGCTGGCGGCATTGTCTCTGAATTGCAATGCTAATACGTTGAGCCAAATAAGTGCCAGCATGAACGCTACCCACTGGTAGTGGGCTTGAACACTCGCGTTACCAAATTAGTAATGTATGTACACTACTTCTTGGCGGTTGATGAAAAAACTACCCTAGGCGGACTGTGCAATAAATAGTCCTACCACTACATACACAATTCGTTATATTCTGGTCGTAACTCAGGCAACTAGCATTTTCAAGTCTACACTTGCATTATATCTCGAACCAGTCCACGTAGACATAGGTACATGGTTCCTATTAACGCATATCTTGGATCTAACATTGCCACTATTCACTTTGCGACTGCTTCTAAGCTCTAATCATAATAAAAAATTGTACGAGTACTAACATGATGCACGCGACTTCTCTCGCTAGTAAATAAAAATAAAGAAGAAACATATAGAAACGCTTTCAACTCACAGGCCCGCACTATACTCGTAGACGTGTAAATTCGTGGCGGTAAATAATCGAGCGAAGCGAGATCTTTAACTTGGGTGTTTCAGCGTCCGTCCGTCCGTCTGTCAGAGTTATCTAGCGTCTAAACCATACAGGCGAATAACTTCAAATTCTAAGATAATATGTAAAGCCATAGCTCAAAGCCAATAATGGCAATTAAAATGAAATAAATGAAAGTATTAAGAAGGCACCCATACACATAAGTGACGAGCAAAATTTTATAACTTAGTTCTTTGCTGTACATAGTTTTAGTTTATTTTTAGGAAATATAGGCAATTGGCCCGTAGATAGTATGTAAATGTCCACCAAAGTCACTGTTTTTAGACCTTTGTCCCTGGGTCTATCTCAAAAACAGCTACACATTTTATAAGCTGAAACTTAAGTGTAAATCTGTTATATCCTGTACTTGAACAACAAATACAAAAAAGTAACAAAGTTATAAGCAACTATCCTCAAAAGTTTTTCTCTATTTGGCAAAATGTAGACGCGAGATCTCAGTTCATGGCGAACGACTAGTAACAATTGATTAGTAAATAATCTTATACAAACAAACATGCACAGTCTTAGTTTTATAATTCCTTACATGTAGCTAAGTTTATAAGCACTGTGCGACTTGCCTGCCATTTATAGCAGTAAGTGTCAGTGCTATGCAGTCATCGGCCGTGTCTTTTTATAGATAAATGTCGCCTCTCGGAATGGTCTCGTGAGCCATTTATGTAACTGCATTGCAGCAAGAGTTCTTTTGTATGGTCTTATATATAAGTCTCTTTCATTTTCATTCATTAATGATAACCAACATCTGCCCGTTAAGCAGCAAGTATCGGGTTCGATTCCTGGTGGAAACACAATTTTTCACCCGAAGGAAAATTTTTGTTTCTAGTTCTGGGCGTGGTTGTGTGTGTTTTGAATGTTTCCGGCACTCACGAGACAAGTCTTTGGGGCTATGTGTGTGAATGTATAATATTATCCGTTAAAAAAGCCCGATGTTAATAATTAAAGGTAACAAATATTTCAATTATGAATGGAATTGTCCAAATACCTTTATAATTAGATTTTTTTTTATTTGAGGGTTACAATTACCCCGAATTAATTTCGGTAGATTTCGTAGCATGTGAAATTGCTATATCATCAATAAAAAAAATCAGATATTTCTTAAAGTTAATTATGTAAACCAGCGAAATCGATATGAAAAATATTTAATGTTTCTAATATACGTCATAATATGTAGTCGTATCTAAGAACTCTAAAACTAGTATAATCGACCCAAGAACTGATGTTAATTTAAATAAAAATCTACCCGTACTGAATAAGTAAACTAATAGAGTTTGTGATATTTGATATGATTTCAATTCTTATCTCTATATAATACTTTAACCCCCATCTCACGTGTTGGTAATTGATATTGAGGTTGGTAAACACGGTATAACTTGAATTTGACAGGTTACAAATATCTGCTCAAGACTCATAATGGACAAGTAAATAGTCCATGGTACTCAGTATGACGAAATTTGCGTAAGCTATCTCAAGCGTTTACTAGCGGAAGTATAAAGTAACAATGATTATAAACATCGTATTTAAGTGCAGATTTTTCAACCCTCAGATAAAAATCCTTTATTCCCGGCCGTCCCCAACCTGTCGTCCCCACTGGGTACGAGTGAGAAAAAAAAGTTTCGTTCGTCCCCAGTGGTGACGATTGGCACTTTTTATATCCCACTCGTTCCGCTATAGACCGAGAGTCAAAATACATGGGGATTTCAATAAGAGATTTCACGGATTGTTAAAATTCTTTAATTACGACTTTCTGAGCAAGACTGAACAATGTTTTTGATTGAAAATAATTTTAAAAACTAAGACAATTAGTACAGTATTAACGAATTTACAATAATTCTTACAGTTTTACCACAGATAATCAACAAATTAAAAATAAGAAAGTTCAAATTAAAGTAAGTTCGTCTTAAGAGTACCTGACTACCTAAATAGTGATTCAAATAATAAAAAAAAAAGATTTAAGTAAAATAGGTATTTTAATTCTTATATTTTTTTACATTCTTAAATTATTGTAAATTAGGTTGAATGTCTATAATACACCACAATACAGTATAAGAACTTAGGCCTTTTTAATTATTTTTAACTATAATGTTGCGATTATTGCATTTTGACTCTCGGTCTATAGCGGAACGAGTGGGAAATAAAAAGTTCCAATCGTCACCACTGGGTACGAACGAAATTTTTTTTTCCCACTCGTACCCAGTAGGGACGACAGGGTGGGGAAGACCGGGAATAATCCGAGTCTTATTCTGTACCTTTGAATATAAACCGATATTCAATAGTTTTCGCTAAACGCGTCATGTCAGGCATTCCATGTGTCTAAACCAACGTCAAAAGTCTAATGGCTAAAAATCATCGTTTTCTCTCATACATTTACACATAGTTGCACTATGTGTAAATGCATCTCATTTCCTCGAGATTAGTGTGAAGATAGTTACATAAAATCTACGGAGTCATTCTGTTCAGAGCATTCGAAATTTGAAAAAGATTATTCGGTACTAAAACTACTTAATTAATTTTAAGGTATTTTAATGTGTTTTAATTTATGTATAGTGTTCAATAAAGAGTTCTCTATCTAAATTGGACAGATAAATTAATTCGGTTTTTTAACCGACCGTTTATCTAAGGATTGAAAAATGTGCCCCTAGTACAATTAATGTTGGCAGTAGTCACGAAAACACCAAGTTTTAATGTGTTGAGTATTCTCGTTACTCCTCTCGCTACTGTTTCGGCATCGCCAAGCGCCGTGTGGCGTGTTGCCAGGTTTTGTCTTAGGACCGCTCCTTTATATTGTTATTTCGGATTCGGATGTACTATTGAAGCTTCCAACTTTTGTCTTCTGTAATGACTGAAGTATGCCAAGTATTGCAGACACTCTTTAAAATATATTTTACAAGCTGTGCCTCGCGGTTTTGCCCGCATAAATCTACCTAAAAAGTTGGTTATGTGTTATTGTGTACGCGGACAGGATTAAAATTAATGAATAATAAGATTTATCTTCGGCTGCATCATCGTTTTACATCAGGTGAGATTGTGGTCAAATGCTTGCCATAAAGAAACTCTCGGACTAGGTAAAAAAAGTACTAGACAAACATAAACATGAAAGAGATAATAATGTAGTCATTAAGTTTATATTATGGTAATAAAGTACTAGGCAACCATAAACGTGAAAGAGGTAAAACACTTTTTTGTGGCATTACAACGCATGCCGTGTAAAGCTAGATATAGTAAACTATAATAAGTTTTATGTACTCATAGTTAGAATGCTATCTACAACACTGCAGCTCAAAATAAGTTGTTTGGATCAATAAAACGGTCAAGGTCTTTCCAAGTTTAGCACGTGGTTGTCTAATTGTTCCAGTCTGACATTGACGACCCCTCTCCGATTCACTGACCCTCTGTAGATTTATCGTTTCCCCTCTACAGCTGTATGCTTACCTACGCGTGATTTACTTGTACCGTAGCTGAAAGGATCGTACAGGTCAGGGTCTTTTCGTTTTATTAATTGCTTTACGAAGCGACCTTGGGTTTTGTATTGATTTTTTTAGTATTTTTTTGTTAATGTTTACTATTTTAGCTTCATATTTATGTTTGTTTCTTTGATGCATGCTTGAGCCTAAAACAAAGTCTTACATGATAGGATTCGCCGTAATCTCGTGATAATGATGAGGGTATGTTGTTTTCTTTTACTACCCATTTAAATTTATAAACAGAAACAAAAACGCTTTTACACTCACAGGCCCTCACTAAGTACTAATGAAAGCACAGCCTAGGGCAAATATGTTAATTATTTTAAGGGTACTAGCGATATAAACCAGTATCTCCAGTAACCTCCAGGGTACAAAGTGAGGGTACTAGCGATACTTCTTCTTACAAATTAGTACCACTTCTACCCTCAAGGGTACAAAGTGAGGGTACTAGCGATACTTCTTCATACAAACTAGTACCACTACTACCCTCCAGGGTACAAAGTGAGGGTACAAGCGGTACTACTCCTATTTTTAGCTATGACATTAAAATCACTTTTCTTTGTCCTTGCCATTGCCCCATTTACTTGGGGTTGGCCCTCCTCGTCGTTCTTCGCCAAGACATTCTGTCTTGTGTGGTCGTCTTATCTACCTGAGCCCGTTTCAGGTCATTAGATGTCCACCACGTGGCTGATGGGCGGCCTCTGTATTTTTTGAAGTTAGGTAAAGCTAGGCATTTATTAACAACTAGCCGTGCCCCGCGGCTTCGCCCGCTATTATCAAGTCAAAAAGTGGCCTATGTGTTAATCACAGGTATAATCTATGTACAATCCGAATTTCATCAAAATCCGTTCAGCCGTTAAAGCGTGAAGAGGGAACAAACATACTTACACACACACAAACTTTCGGATTTATAATATTAGTATGATGTGTTCATCGTTTCTACGCATTATGTGCCCATACCACTGTGAGCACCTTTTTATGAAATTATAATGGCTACTGAGTATATTTATCTTATCTCGCATCCCAGGCTTTTGCAATAGCGCGGGCGATGTGCCAGTAGTTGCGTACAATTAACAAGGCACGTACGCTACGCATTGGAGTGCATTAGTCCTAATATACATTTTGCTTGGAGCGGTTGACACTTTTGTCAAATAATGATAACAATATGTTTATATGCTCAATAGGCAAGCATTTCAAAATCGTTTATTCACATGGGCCCCAAAGAGGCACTCATGAAAGTTGATGACTTTACTCCCAGATTCGCAAAATTACAATATTTGAAGTATAAAGTATCATATAAATTTTATCAGGCTGTAATTTAGCGAACCAGCGGTAGAGTCATGAACTTTCATGAGTGCCTCTTTGGGGCCCAAGTGAATAAACGATTTGGATTTTGATGTAAATAGATCAAGCCAAAATATAAGCAGTGGAGTCTGTTTTTCTACCGACTTCACAAAAAAGGAGGAGGTACTCAAGTCGACTGTATTTTTTTTTATGTGTGCTACCTCATAACTTCTTTATACGTGAACAGATTTTGATTTTTTTATAATTGAAAGATGTTGCTTTCCATTGGACCCATTTATATTCAATCAAGATCTGATCAGTTTCTGGTCAATAATGCGTGTTTAGTACATCTAATCTGATCAGAGTTCCGAAAATAAAGCTATAAAGTCGTTTTTTTTTAGTTTTGCTTGCGTTTAATTTTCTTATTATATCATTGTCAAGAAGTAGCAACTGGGTAATTTAATAAATTGCTCAAGCAAACATCCATTATGTTCTACCTGCCAGTTTCGAAGCTGTCACAGTATTGTCTGAAGATGAATGGCCTCCCACCACCCACATTCTTAACAATTGTTAAGTTTGCATTCAAGATCATACAATGAGCAAACCGGAAACTCGTAGGAAGTGGTAGCTAACATAAACATAAACGCTTTTACACTCACAGCTCCACACTAAGTTCGATGACTGTCGTGGCTGCCGGAAACATTCACAGCGCACACACAATCACAACCAGAAACATGAGGCTCTTGAAATCATTGAACGAAGAGCCAAGAGACTTATTAACAGTGATCAGTTGACTGATGCAAAACTTCAGAGCTTAGGGCATCGTCGCATGGTAGCGAGTCTCTCGGTAATTTATCGGATACATTTCGGAGAGTGCAACGAAATTACACAATCTTATTCCCCATCTCCATTCTATTATCATAGACATCGAAAATTCGACAGACTCTTAAGCGCATCGCTATATGGTAGACATTCCATAAATTCGGACGAAGCGTTTTGCCTCCGCATTCATTATGCGTATTGCAAAAGAATGGAATTCCTTGCCTGAGTCTGTGTTCCCTGATAAATACAATATGGGAGTCTTTAAGTCGCAGTTAATAGGCATCTTCTAGGCAAACGTGCTCCATCGTCGACCGCATCGTCACTTACCATCAGGTGAGATAGCGGTCAAACGTTTGCCTATCTTGAATAAAAAATAAAAAATTATCTGGGTAAAGAAAACTTGTGCTACAATCAGGAATCATACCCAATACCCGCTGCGTAGAAGGCGACCAACTACGCACACAGTAGGCACTTCAGCGGTTCAGAGATAAAAAATATAGAGTACTAGCCGTGCCCCGCGGCTTCGCCCGCTATTATCAAGTTAAAAAGTAGCCTATGTGTTAATCCTTATTATACCTAATCTATGTACATTCCAAATTTCATCCTTATCCGTTCAGCCGTTAAAGCGTGAAGAGGGAACAAACATACTTACACACTTACACACAAACTTTCGGATTTATAATATTAGTAGGATAATATTCAAGGCTCTGTTACACATAGACATAATACGGGCATAGACTATTTTTCATTATAATTAATGCGGGCAAAACTACTACGTTATATACTATAAACTTATACTATAACACTTCACTACACAAACAGAATATAATGACTACTCTGTCTGCGCATTATTCTAGCTTCCTTTTACAATCAGCAATTTCCTCTTTTATAAATAGAACACGGACAATATAATCGCAATGGAAACTGCGCACGCGCATATGCACTAGTTAATAAAAGCAATCCCGATGACCATTGTTTTAGACCGGATGTGCCCCGCAGCGTTGCCAAAGTAAAGATTACTAGTCAAGGTACCTACTAAAATATAAAAAAAAAAAGTGAAATAACTTTTTTGTCACTTTTTCGTTAATAATCTATTATGCTATTATATAAAAACTTTATAACAACAGACTCTCAAATTGTTTTTTCTTAGACTCTCAATTTTTTTTTCTATTAGACCTTTGGATCATGAAGTTTTTGTTAATGCAATGCTAATTTTTTTTTTCCTTTTAATATTATTTTATATTATGCACAGTGGACTGAAAAATACTGTATCGCGCACGAAGTGTTCCGTACCATTATCTATAAAAAATTAATATTGTTGTATGGGAGCCCCCCTTAAAGTTTATTTTATTTTATTTTTATTATTTGTTGTTATAGCGGCAATAGAAAAAAATCATTTGTGAAAATGTCAACTGTCTAGCTGTCACCGTTCCTGAGTTACAGCCTGGTGACAGACGGACGGACGGACAGCGAAGTCTCAGTAATAGGGTCCCGTTTTTACCCTTTGGATATGGAACCCTAAAAATGCTTGCCAACCAAGTTTAAATCGTAATACATCCTAAATGGTCAATTAAAATTAAAAATGATATCAGAAACCTAATGATGATTTTCAATATACCCTACTTAACACAGTTCGTAGATTTATTTAATTTATTTTTCACTTTATGACGTCTGCTATTGTCGTCACATTGAATTTTGATTATTGTCGTACCTTTAGTGACTCTCGCAAGATGAAGACAAATCGATTGAATCATCGTAAAATCATCAAAATGTACACAGGCGTTTTGTCTCTAGAACACCACAAAGGAAAATACATGCATGCATAGGTTGATAAACACAGAACTTTCCTTCGCGTCGCGCAGTCGCGTAAAAATAAGCAAATATCTAGGCTCTATGATCTCAACATCTACTTACAAAATTTCATCTGAAACCGTCCACCCAATAGAGGTATAAATAACTGTTGCGGAGACAGAGACGGATTTAGATTCTTTAAACACACATACACACCTACACAAACTTTCAAATTTAGAAATTGTTCTGAACTTGAACTGTGCCACGCGTCTTCACCCACGCTGTTCAGGAAAAATGTATAGGATAACCTAGGTCAAGACTACCTATTTGGAGTACCTAATTTACCTATATCCGATACTCGTAACTTCAGTGTCAGCACTCGCGTCGCGTTTATTTTCAAGCCACAAAATACAGTTTGTTTTGTATTCTGCGTTTCAAACATGAATGAAATAAATAAAAATTGAGCCTCAAATCCGTCCTGCCGTTACTGTCGTTTTAAACATTCACTCACACACATACAAACTATGAGTCTGAAAACTATCGCGAGTGCTATGGCTGCCCCACATTGAACGCACTTTTTTTATGCCTGATATGTAAACATTTGTTCGCTATGTTACCTAATGCCGAAGATGGAGCATGCTTACCTAGAAGATAACTATTCACTCTAGACTTGAAGACTTCCAAATTATACTGTTCTAGGAACAAAGACGCATTTGGTTCAAATGCTTCTGCTTCTGGGGAAGCTAGTTCGGGCACTGTTTTACGAGAAGCAACCGCGCCCGCGTCCCCGCACGTCATCCGTTCGAGCGAAGTGCGTCCATCGTGATCCGTGTAAATAGTTATGTTATATACAATGATAAATATAGATGATAATGATATTTTAGATAAAAGTAGAAACAATGTTTTCTTATTTTCAGTCCAATAAAACTTGTTAAATTATTTTACATGTTTACTTCGAATTGGTACTTTACGAAAAAAAAGTCGAGTAATTGTTTTTTTTTTAAATCGAGCTTGGCAATGTTAATCCGACTGATATTTTGCCAAACAAAGTCAATAACTCTTTGTCTTAAGAATTAAACAAAAGCATGTTATTGTGTGATCAAAATCTGTACTCAGGAGAAAGAGAAAATATATATACCCCTTTTACCATCCTTCCCAGAAGACAATCCTTTAAACGTCATCCATTTATGGTTCATATACCTCCAGTTAGCTCGAATTGGTTCGCTTTACGTTTACCATCAAGGATTGGAACTCATTGCCCCGCATCTTTGTTTACCGAACTGTATAATCTGGAAGTCTTCAAAGTGTATAAGATATCTTCAACTTAACAGTGAAAGTATATATAAAAGTAAAAAACATACAAAGATAATTATTTTCGGATGCATAGTGCGATTTCATCTCGCATCTCGAAATACGAAACCGTTCTTCGTATTTGCATGGTGTCAAAGCTCTCAAAATGCACAAGGTCACCTCCGTCCATCGCGTTCACTTGATAACGCAATGTTATCTACATTACTTGTTAAGGGGCAGATGTACGTCAATGCGAGCACCTTTTTTTTAATGCATCCAATTTTCCCTCTTACACTTTTGCACATAAAAGTGCATGTTTCTTAACTTATAAAATGGCTGTTACGCAGTGTCACGTGTGGCAATCTTTTTATGTAATTTGAATAGAACCATACAAAATCGATTATTTATGGTTAAAATGCGCCTCAAAAATTCAGCTGAAGATATATGAGGTAACTTTTACAGGGTTCCGATATATAATGACGGAACATAATCAAAAATAAGTTTCAAAAAGAAAAATTGATATGATTTACTTGTGTTGATATTTCTTTCTCATACATTTCTAAATGTTATGAATATGCTGAGAAAAAGGGATCTTTTTTTTTCGACGAATGCTTTTTTATCAGAATTTAATCGTAACTGTTTATCCCATCCTCGTCGCCACTGATAAATAAAAGACGTGCTTCTGTTAAGACGCGTATTTCTCTACTGGTCTACCTACATAAACAATAATAATATGCAATAGTTATAATTGCCGTGTGAAACGGTTACAAAAACACGCGCCTTAGAAGAAATTCTGGTATCACCCCCTTAAACATTTTATCACCTGTGTACTCAATAGTAAAAACTTTACGACACAGCATTTTATGTGCGATTTTGTCCCTTATTGTGTAGTTATTTATGCTGTTGTGTTCTTTTCATCGACGTATGTTAATTTATTACATTTGACTGCAGTCCAAGATGCTATTACGTTTTGGCAGTCTGCTTTGGCTATTTGATTTGGCAGTGTAATTTGTTTGTTTATTACAAAACGAATTGTAAAAAAAAATTTACTGCATAAGGTAAATCTTTCAATTTACCTTTCTTTCACCTATTTTCTGACATGCATGTAAAAATTAAAACATAAACGCTTTCAGGCCTCACAGCCCCACACTAAGTTCGATGACTTGTGTCGTGGGTGCCGGAAACATTCACATCGCACACACATTTTTTTCGGGGAGTAAATCTGTAAAAAATAAGTGACATTGTGAGTTTTGTCACTCATATTTTAAAATTTTATGAATATTCTAAGAAGGTGAAATTTATTATATCATACTGATTCCGACGAATATTTTTATTTATTAGATTTTGTTATGAATGCTGTGTAAATTGTTTACAAGGTCACGCGTTTTGGGAGACATTCTTGTATTGCCCTCTAACGTTTCTTCCGGACAAATATTCTACGTCCTACGCATTATATCTATATCCACCGCGTCGTCTTATGCCATTTTTCGGGGGGTTTTCTTTCATCTAATATTCACAGTTTAGATATAGATTTCAACCATTACAATCTGCAAAGCGTAGAAACATGAACTGCCGTCGCTTACTAAGCATTATCGGGTTCGATTCCCAGCACATTTTCACATTTTCGCCGCAAGATAAATTTGTGTTTCCGTAAAGTCGTATTACATTGTCCCAAAATTAACCATTTTTTTCTTATTGGTTCCATATTTCTGATATTGTTATTGCTTTGCTAATTGAAATGAATTCAAAGTATTTTATGAGATACAGCAAAGCCTTACAACTATATAAAATAGAAATTTTGAATTTATTTCATAATAATTTTTTTTGAAAAACTTTGGGCCTATGTTTGACTTCGAGAGGGAGTACTTTGGCTCGGTGATGTTTGCCTTCTATATTAGCTTGTTTTAACACTAATGGGCTTAAGTTATCGATTGAATGGATTACATTAGCAATAAAACACATTCCTAGCTTACAAAAATCAGTTTTTTATTAAGAGTTTAAAAAAAAAATCAGATAATCTTTAACTATGAACTTTAAATCTATTTCTGTTAGAGGGAATCCGTACTCTGCCAAGGCCATGATGTGGCCAACAAAAGAAGGTTTTTTGTTTTTTCTTTTTATTTGGGTAAATAAACAATGCCACAATACAGTACATTTTAAAATAATAGATATCCACAGATTTAATAAATGTGTCACTAACAACATTTACCACATTCTTCACAACGTTCTTCCTCTTCTGTAAATGTTTTTGGATGGCCTGGTTTATGAGGATGCATATGTTTCAGCTTGTTTTTTAAAGTACTTCGCGGTATATTATATTGGTCTGCTGCAGCTCTCTCTGTTTTGACCTGATCATATTTAAACATTCCTCCAACGTTTCTTTACTATAGTCTGAGTACCGACGGCTTCCTGGCCGCCTTTTGTACCTAGAAGGTATGGTTGTCACTTCTTTACAGATAGCTAGATTCTTAGAAAAGATTACCTGGAAAACAAATAATAAATAAAGTTATCTTGTTAATAACATTTTTATGTTCTAGGTACTTTGGCCCTGGGCTAAAGTCATACAAAATGATGGGTCAAAGTAGAGCCACACTTTATTTTTTCTTTTTCTTGTACATAGTCGGTAAAATTGATAAAAATTCACAATGTACATAGTCCCAAATACATTTTACATACTGTAGAAGACGAATAAACAAGGATACTTACCGAAATACACCACCTCAGATGAAAGTTTGCACGGCAAAGTTTTGGTGAAAAACGAACAAGTTTTAACCTGCTTATCGACCAATAGGAACACAGAACCGGCGAGTAAAATACTATTTTACCGACAAGCTAGTTACGCCATCTACCAATTGTAATATGATTTTTTTCGCTAGTAGCCATCAACACAGGACGGCGGGATGTTTAATTTTTTTCCAAGTTTGGGCCAAAGTTATCCCCCAGGGCCAATGTAATACGACTTTACGGTTCTGGTTTTGATTGTGTGTGTGATGTTAATGTTTCCGGTGCCCGCGACACAAGTCATCGAACTTAGTATGGGTATAGACCCATGAGTGTGAAAGCGTATTAATGTTATTTATATCCATAACAATTTTAAAAGCTCATAGAATCATGTTCTGTCAAATGTATCATGTCATTCACGGTCGTAGTAGGCTCTATATCTACACGTACTTTAGCATGCAAATTCACGCGTTTTCGACTGATGAAGGAGCACCGAATGTTCCGAAACTAGTCTTGTAACAATGCGAGCCAACAAATAACCGTGAGTGAAGTTGAATAAATCCTACTAATATTATAAATCTGAAAGTTTGTGTGTAAGTGTGCAAGTGTAAGTATGTTTGTTCCCTCTTCACGCTTTAACGGCTGAACGGATTTGGATGAAATTTGGAATGTACTTAGCTTATACCTAGGATTAACACATGGGCTACCTTTTGACTTGATAATAGCGGGCGAATCCGCGGGGCACGGCTAATCCTTAATATGCGTAATGCTTATGAATCCTTCAATCAAACAATTTAGCACGCAAATTTCCCTCGTAATAACTTCCAAGGTCTATTTTGAGTTATTGAATTTCAAATATTATATATATGAGTATATATTAGTAGTCTACAAATCTACACGAGGCAATTTTATATTATCAATGGAAGCAATCCTATCAGCCCCAGCCTTGGAATTGAATTAGAACGATGAGGAATGGGTTGTCAAGAACAAGCTGTGCTTTGGTCCGAGAAAAATTGTTTCACAGGCAATTAGCTGTGGTACATATAAGCGCGTTTAGCGCAGTAAAAATATGACGATTACGCAAAGTCGCGTGTGCCAGAGTGTAACAAATTATTAAAGGTTTTTTGAAAAATTCTCGTAAAATAAAATGCAAATCTAAATTCTGGCTAAATATCCGATAATTATCTATACTACTAATCTATATAACTGATAGTATTTATTTACGTCATAACCTAGCCAATTCAACAAAATTTCAAAATATACTCAAAACGGTATTAGGTATTTCCATAATCTTAAAAGTATCTTTTCCTATTCACATAAAGGTAAACCAACCAAAAAAAAAATGGTATTGCACAGACTGGTACAAATTGGAGAATACAAACGCATTTGATATATAGGTAATATATATAATTATATAAAACGAAAATTAAAATATAAATAAGTAGTAATATAAATAAGTCCTAAAAAGCTTTCTATTCAATAGCAAAAATTAAGGTTATTTTTAATGCAATACTTAGTCTTAAAATAATCTCTGCACGCTGTAACGGTTAAACGGACTTGGATGAAATTTGAAGTGTGTATAGCTTATACCCAAGATTAACACATAAGCTAAATTTTTACTTCATTAACGCGGGCAAAGCCGCGTGGCCATTCAATTATTTACGTATATTACTATTAGTAGTCGCTCACACGTCGCGTCGTTGGCATCAACCAAATCTTTCCATACGTCCCATTCCCTTGTCATTCTTATCCATTCCGGTCCACATTGTTATTTAAATACTCTTCCTCATCAATATAATGAAATTAAAATGTTAGTAACTACAAAAAAAAATAAGAATCTGTAAAAAATATTCAATTTTCCTAGCACATTATTATCTTCCTAGGACAGGCTTTTACATTACTATTAACTCAAGGAGCATACAAATGAGTCACATGAGTACTTGAAGGCTGTCCTGGCGCCTGTCGCCGGCTCCGGTGTCAAGTGACGGCGCTCGGCGGAGCAGCACCGGCGCCGGCTGTCACACACCAGGCCACGTGTGCCTTGGAACCCTAGATTCTGTAACAGTTTTAATCTTCTAGCAAATCTTTGTCGACATTTATTTTTCTACCAATTTCACAAAAAAGGAGGAGGTACTCAAGTCGACTGTATTTTTTTTTTATGTGTGTTACCTCATAGCTTCATTCCACTTGAACCGATTGGTTCCATTTAAATTTGATCAAGATCAGTAGTTCTTGAAATAATGCGTGTTTAGATCATCAAATCTGATCATCGTTCCGAAGATAAAGCGGATAAGTCGGTTTTTTGAAGCTTTCCTTGCGTTTAATTATTAAACAAAAAGTATGGCAGGTGATAAATACCTCTTCCGTAGAACCATCTCTCTAACCATCAACACTCACCATGCACAATCGCTTCTCACACAAAACATATGCACAGTCTTGGTGATATCTTTTGGTTTTTATTATAACTATTTTTGTTTTGTTTATAAAGAAAGAGACTAGATTCCACGACACAGGCATAAGCCTAGTGTTGTGGAACCTGGGGCTACATTTACACATACACATACACATAATATATAACTGAGTTATTTACGATTTGTATACATAATAATTTAAGCTTTGATTTTTTAGTAAAAAAATAATTAAATAGTATGAAAGTATTAATTTCGGAGAGTGTGCCAAAGAACTGCACAATCTAGTTCCCCCGTCCCCATTCTATCATCGGAGTACATTTTGCAGCGCATACCAGAATAGTTAGAAAATGCCAGATTTTTTGCATACTTACTTGACACGTATCGTTATATTTTGGACAATTCACACAATATCTTTATAAATTATAGCCTATGTGTTATTCTGATGTATAAGCTATATTATTGCAAACTTTCATTAAAATCCATTCAGTAGTTTTTGTTTGAAAGTGTAACAAACATCCATACACACACTTTTTCGCGGGTAGGCAGTACATCTGTCAACATATTCAATAAGTTGCTCTATAAAATATTTAATTTAAAAACAATTACAGTGATTATTTTCTGTTGTTGCTGGTGTGAATGTGCATAGAATTAAATAACCTATGCACCTAAACCATATACAGAGGATTTTATGAGGTATTTATGTTGAAATAAACAAACTGCACTAACCTGCTGGCATAACCTTAAAACTTATATATTTATCATCTTCAAATTACTACCATGGCTAGTGTGCAAGCTGTTCTTGATACTCAGAAGTCTATAGAAGAGACACTTTCTGCAAGGATGACCGAATTTGAAGTGCAAATCAACTCTGCAGCAGTTACTGACAGCAAGCCTAGTTTAGATAAATTGACTGTTGATTATTATTCCTTCAAAGAAACGGTATTGTCCATTTTACTGATGCTGAGAACTGTGATCCAGTCTTTAGCTATGCAAGTTGAGGATGTAGACAGCTATAACAGAAGAAATGCTTTATTGTTTAGCGGCATTCCAGAGAATGATAAGGAAGATTGTAAAGTGCTCATTCTCAACGTAATTCACAATTCAATGAACTTTACAGATATCCAAGCGTCCTCAATAGCACTTTCTCACCGTTTAGGTACTAAGAGCAGCTCTCGAAACCGTCCTATACTTGTAAGATTCACAGACTGTAATATACGGAACATGATTTGGAATGAAAAGAAGCGGCTCAAATCTTCACCTACCGTTTTGAGCGAGTTTTTAACCAAATCTCGTCAGGCCATTTTTACCACAGCGCGCAAGCATTTTGGTATCTCACGCGTTTGGTCAAGGGATGGAAAAGTTTTTGTCAAGCTATCAGAAAATGAACGCAAGTTTATCTCGACGTCCGAGGAACTAAGCCAGCTGATGGCAGGTTATCCGTCATCGACTGCGCCGGAGGGCCGTAAGTGCACGGAACCGGCCCAAGCACCGAGCTTTGAAGTCCCTCCGCGTAGAAACAACACGAAGAAACCTGCTAAAAAGTGATTTTCATTCCATTTCTTCCTGTTGTATGTGTTTCTCTCATTTAAATCAGTCTTTATGACGAGTCCAAAGTAGGCAGATAAATCTATTTTGTTTTCTTCTTCTGGTTTTTTGCGTTTCTCCCACGTCATAGGTGAAGTAATCATTATAGCACTCGTTGTACTTGCTTGTACTTTATGTATCGCTCTCGGCATAGGTAACATTTAGAAAATATTTTCACTTTTTTGAAGCAGGTAGATGTTTTGTTTATACTGTGTGACGTTAATATTTGACGTGTTTGACACATACTTGTTTTGACAGGTAGTGCCAATTTATATCGAAAGATACTTGTGGTATTTGGCATTGCGCGTCTCATTTATTCTGCAAAGCTTTACGATAAAATTATATTTTTGTTATTTTTACGTAACTTTTAGTTTTCATTGACGGTTTGACGGCAGGAACTTAAATATAGAATTAGGAGACCATAATTATTATTTATAATTTTTTTGTATGAGGTTGCGTTCATATCCTTTATGTTTTTCTTTTAAAAATATTCAAATACCTTCTAATATTTTAAAGTAAGCAATTATTAAATATATTGTAAACCTACTTCTGTAAACATATTTACCTACTAATTACCTAGTTATTGAGCGTGCGCTTACTTATATACTTACTTACTTCTGTCTGGCTTATTGGGGGTCATGGTTAATTAAAGATAATGTTAAAGTTAGTAAAAAGTATAAAAAGTTAATTAAATAATAAAAGATTAAAAGTTGATTACCTATTATTGTTGGGTTAGTAGTAGTTACCTACCCAACCTTTCAGTTTATGCCCTGTGAGCTATGGCAGAAGTTAAGTAATGTATTCAATATAGCAGATGATGTAGCACGCTGAATAAGTAATATGTAACTGATGTGTTTACTTACGGTAAAATAAAATGTTCTTTTTATTTTATTTTTTTTCTCCCTATCGTCAATTAGATTTTAACTTGGCTTTGTAACCTTAGTAGGCTTTGTTGTAACCCTGTGCGTTGGTAAGATTTTGTTTCTGTATTTGTTTACTTATTGATCATTACCCATATACTTATTATGGTATACCTACCTTTGTGTAAACTAATGTTTTATTTTAGCTTAGTATTTTCTTTTTCATATATTACTGTATGTTATGTGATTACTTACCTACTAATTTATATTTTCAAGTGTTTGTTAGTATAATGATATCTGCCTATATATTGCCCATTTCGATAAATCATAAGAGAGAAACATTTTTTCTTGTCCTTTAATAATGTTAATTATTATTACAGTATTTTCTGCCGGCAGGTAGTGCAGCCAAAGTTGGTTTGGCTAAAAATATAGTTTTTTTTTTTGTATGTATAATATTATTATTTGTTATTTAATTTATTGTTATATTGTTATTCTTATTTACATATTACAATAATATGTACTCAAGTGATGATGAATCATTTAAAACTGCAGAATCAAGCACTTCTTTTGAAAGTATCAATGATGATATATTGACTGTCAATGAAATCCTTAACGATAACTTCAAACCTTATTCTAAAAATTTTAACGTTTGCCATCTGAATGCTCAGAGCATTCCTTCTCACTTCACAGACTTTAATGAAACCTTTGATTCCCCCCTTATTCACGCGGTTCTTGTATCCGAAAGTTGGCTTAAGCCTACTCTTCCTTCCCACTCTTTCCCTGTCCCTGGCTATGTGTTAGTTAGAAATGACAGAACTGATAAAAGGGGTGGCGGGGTTGCAATTTATATCAAAAGTCATTTATCTTACAAAATAGTGTTACAATCACCATCTTCATACAGTGCTAGCGCTGAATACCTCTTTCTTGAAGTTGACTTTGGTATCAAACTGATATTAGGAGTTGTCTATTGTCCGCCAAATATAGACTATTTTACGAATTTAGAAAATGTTTTTGAGGAACTTATGTTTAACTACACCCATTTTTTAATCATGGGAGATTTCAATACGTGCTTACTAACTGCAAATCCTCGTAACGCTAAGCTCCGCAATCTGACAGAGGCACTGAACTTAAACATACTGGACTTACTCCCAACTCACCATATCGGAACATCTGCGACTTTGTTAGACCTTATAATAACTTCCCACTTAGACCTTATTGCCACTCATGGTCAGCTGGCTGCGCCTGCCTTTTCACATCATGACATCTTATATTCTTCAATTAAAATCAAAATCCCTAAGGTCAAGGCTACAGTCCTTTATCAGCGCAATTTTTCTAGAATGGATAAGGACAAGCTTGTAGAAGATGCTGCATTAGTAGACTGGTCCTTAATAGAAACGTCAGAGTCCCTAGATGAAAAGGTGAGCTTGTTTAATTCTATTATTACCAAACTTTTCGACAAGCATGCCCCTATTCACCCTGTCAAACAGAAGCACCCCCCATCACCGTGGCTTAGTAGCACGATTCGTAAAGCCATGGCGAAAAGAGATCGGGCTTTTCGGAAATTTAAAGCTGATAGGACCAATGATAACTGGTCAGTCTATAAAAAATTACGAAACCTGTGTAATAAATTAGTTCGTAACGCTAAGCGCCGTTATATTGCAGAACAGATTGAACTTTCCACAGCCTCTGGTCTTTGGAAATTTTTGCGCTCTCTGGGGCTAGGCAAGTCAAAATCAATAGACTGTAAAATTAACTTTGATCTCAACTCACTTAATGCTCATTTCTCTGCGAGTGCCAAAATTGACCCAGAAACGAAATCTGATACTTTATCAAAAATACAATCTCTTCAAATACCGGTCTGCGATTCCTTTGAATTTGAACACATAAGCCAAGATAGGATCTCAAAAATTTTTGGCTCCCTTAAATCAAAGGCCGTTGGCTGTGACGATGTGGGTCGGCTCATGTTAATGTATATCTTTGAAGTAATTCTACCTATTATTACCCACATTATAAATTTTTCGCTATCATCAGGCCAGTTTCCAGATCTGTGGCGCAAAGCCCTCGTTCTTCCTCTACCTAAAGTGCCTAATCCTATTCTTCCTAATCAGTTCCGCCCTATCTCAATACTTCCTTTCTTATCAAAAGTCATCGAGTCCGAAGTCCAACGTCAAACCACAAAATTTCTTTCCCAAGCTGACATTTTTAACCCATTTCAATCAGGTTTTAGAGCCGGCCACAGTACGACAACTGCCCTTTTGAAAGTCACAGAAGACATTCGTCTCAATATGGAAAACCAACTAGTAACAGTACTGGTACTAGTTGGTTTCAGCAACGCTTTTAATGCCGTCGACCATGACTTGCTTCTGGCTCTCCTTCCTCGTCTCAACTTTTCACCTTCTACCGTTACCTGGTTCACCTCCTATCTAAAAGACCGTCGTCAGGCTATCCGATCTAATCAGGTGCTTTCAGATTGGCATGCTGTCGAAGCTGGCGTACCCCAAGGTGGCATTTTATCACCTCTTCTATTCTCGTTATTTATTGATCTCCTCTCCCCTAGCATAAAATGCAATTACCATATGTATGCTGATGACCTCCAGCTTTATCATGCGACTCCTGTCGAAGACCTCCACTCTGCTATTTCAGCTTTAAATTCTGATCTTTTGCGACTTCAAAAGTGGTCGGAAAGTTACGGCATCTCTGTTAACCCAATCAAGTGTCAAGCTATTATAGTCGGAAGCTCGCGACAGCTAGTAAAAATAGATTTTTCTCTTCTACCCTATCTCTCATACAATAGTATTATAATTCCCCTTTCACAGTCTGTCAAAGATCTGGGTGTCATAATTGACACCAAACTTAGTTGGGTGGATCACATGAAAGAATTATCTCGAAAATTCTTCTCTTCTTTCCACTCTATTATTAGGCTCAAAAATTTTCTCCCAACTAAAACTAAAATTTGTCTCGTTAGCTCTCTCCTTCTCCCCATACTAGATTATGCTGACGTTTGTTTTACTGATCTCAATGCAGAATATTTGAATAAGCTAGATCGCCTCCTGAACATTTGCATTAGGTTCATTTTCAGTTTGAGAAAGTATGATCATATTTCAGAGTATCGTGCAAAACTCAAATGGCTGCCAATACGAGAGCGGCGAGATCTTAGAATTTTATGCACTCTCTTTTCCGTACTAAATGATCCAAACACTCCGAGTTACCTTAAAAGTATATCTTCAATATCTAACTGACACTCATGGACGACAGCTCAGATCGGATTCCAACCTTACTCTAGCGACTCCCCAGCACCGCACCTCTTTTATCGACAAATCCTTCTCAGTTGTTGCTGTAAGATTGTGGATTAGTCTACCCTTGGATGTAAAGAATAGTAACTCCAAAGAAGCTTTTAAAACAAAAACTCGAGCTTATTTTATCAAAAATGTTTACAGTTGCCTCAATTGATCTTGTAGTAGCAATTACATATCATTGAAGTACTTTTTATGGTTACATATTATATATATTTATATATTAGTATTTGTGTAAGTTTATTGTTATATAGTATTTAATAATATATTTATAAATATATATTATCATTATGTATATTATTTACATGTATTCCTATATTTATACATTTATTATCCTTTTATTTTTCAAACATATTTACTGCACCGCCACCCTTTTCTCTGCACCTCCAGGATGACTGGCAGAAAATGCTATTCTAGCATTAAGTCCTCCTTGTACTGTTGTTTTGTGCAAAAGTATTAAATAAATAAATAATACATGCAAACTTTCGCGTTTATAATATTAGTAAGGAAGTAAGGATTGAAGATTTAAGTTAGAATGGTCGTTAACCTATTTTAAATTGTTGTAGATACTAAATGCTCATTCGAAATAAAAATGGTAATATAAATTATATCTATTTGTTGTATGTTACTTCACTTAAGATGGTCCACTATTATTTTTTTCACAATATAGCGTCTTGTCGCCATATTGAGTATTGATAACTGTTGACACTTGATAGATTTAAAAAAAAAAAATTGAAGTAAGAGTCATCAAAATCGGCTTATTCCTAAAGCGCCACATATGAACAAACATGACACATTACCCTCCTTTGCCTCGCTCAGTAGGGTAAAAATACCTCTTTGTGTTATTCATTGAGAGAATTTATGAATGTAGTAGTTTATAAATAGACGATTCTCTAATACACCTATTTCAGCGCCTTCGTTGAATCATAAATCAGACTTCATTAAATCTGATTCACAACCGACATTCATTGTAATATTATCTGCCTAGGTATTGTAGAGCAGCGCTGTCAGTAGTCCTACTGTATTCATTGTTTTTACGTTATTTTTTTGTGAATTCACGCTCACAGACCTACACTAAGATCAAAGAATTCAGATTCATTTTCTCGGGAATTCTTTAAAGAAACAGGCATTCATTAAGAAACTATAAAGCGATCGACTACATTAATGACAAGGATACATGGAAGCAAACTGCACAAGCGCCGCGGAGTTTCTTGCCAGGTTTTTCTCGAGATGGCTGTAAATTTGCGAATCTGGCAGTAGAATCATTCACTTTCATGAGTGCCTCTTTGGGGCCCATGTGAATAAACGATTTTGATTTTAATTTATTGCAAGCGTTTCGTTTCTACGTTCATCATCCGTACAACAAAGACAGAATCTATTATGATTACAAACATATTATTATGTTTTTAAAAGTACAGTTCTTTATAGACCCTGGAGAGCATCCAAAGAAACATAAACGCTTTCACACTCACAGCCCTACACTAATTTCGATGTCTTGTGTTGTGGGTGCAGGAAACTTGTGTTTTATTAAAAACTAGCTGCGCCCCGCGGTTTCACCCGCGTTAGTTCCGGACCCGCGGGAATTCCGGGATAAAAAGAAGCCTATGTTCTTTCCCAAGCTCTGGACTATCTGTGTACCAAATTTCATTTAAATCGGTTCAGTAGTTTTGGCGTGAAAACGCAACAGACAGAGGGACAGAGTTACTTTCGCATTTATAATATTAGTAAGGATATATTCAATTAGAAGGACGAACGCAACCCAACTAAGTCAACGAGCAGTAGAAAGGTGAGCTGCTAGGTTTTGTTTACAAATAGTAAGTAAATAAATATAGATAAATACCAGACTATAATTATGTAACTGATGTAGGTAAATTATGTTTATTATAATATTCAGTGAAAATCTATCAGAGCGCCTGGTTGAGGCGACGCGTGATCAAAATTCTGGCACTTATTTGGCTCTACGTATTAGCATTGCAATTCAGAGAGGCAATGCAGCCAACATGATGGGAACGCTACCCACTGGTAGTGGGCTTGAGCACTTGAGTTACTTATAGGCTCGATGTCTTGTAGGTAACTTGGTTCTTTGCTGTATATAGTTTTAGGAAATATATCCAGTTAAGGGAAATTATTTATTATGTATTATTAATTTCAAGTACTTGTATTTACTGTTACTTGTGTGTACTTTAATGTTAGAAATAAAAAACTAAATGATTACACTCAATATCCGGCTTATTTAGTAATATTTGATGTAATCGTAAACTCGAAACAAACGAAATACGTGGTAAATATACCGTTCTTGAACAAAACATTCATAGTGAAGTATGATCGTGACTGCGCCAGTAGGACCAATCCTATTACTCGTGAAGTTTTTTTTATGTTAGATAGGCAAGCATTTGACCGCTGTCTCACCTGATGGAAAGTGACGATGCGGCCGAAGTTAGAAAAACAATTGATTAATGTATAAACAACTTTTTACATCATTCTACCTTATTATTACCCTGCAACAACAACTACCATAGTTGTAGGGATTTACGTTTTTTTTTACATGCTTTATATTAGTTTCACTTGTATTTGTAATTTTTAAACTTTCGCGATTCGAACACATAGTTTAGGAAATATCTCGGGACTTAATCGCGCTAAAAAACTATTTTTATTTACCTCGACGTTTCGGCCAAGTTGCATTGGCCATGGTCTCGAGAAGACTGGAGAATGCGGGTGTCAGCGTGGTTTTCTCACAAGACCAAGTGCGGGTAGTTGGAGACAATACTCGCCCTTTCCCACGCTGACACCCGCATTCTCCAGTCTTCTCGAGACCATGGCCAATGCAACTTGCCCGAAACGTCGAGGTAAATAAAAATAGTTTTTTAGCGCGATTAAGTCCCGAGATATTTCCTTTCACTTGTATGTTTGTAACCGACTCCTTTTGGCCAGATTTTGACCCCACTTTAAACGGTCAGATTTCATTCAAACTTTGTAGATGTATCGAGGACCGATGACAATACACTAATTTGATAAGATTATTCCATTATTCAATTTGCAAAAGTAGAAAATAAATAATAGTTTTAAAAAACTAAAAAAACACGCTTTATAAAGAAAACCAAACTAAAAAATAGAAAATAAATTTGAATTAAGAAAAGTGTATTTTTTTTTAATATATATAAATTAATAATAGTGTAAATAAGAAAAATATATTTTATTTTAAAAGCAGCGTGGGGTGCATAGTTCCAATAGTTATAAATATTTCATTGACAGATATGAGAATAAGGATTATCATTTCGAAAATATCTTAAAAAGGAGCCCACGCTTTTTTTATTTTTATAAAATTTATTTTCTATTTTTAGTTTGGATTTCTATATAAAGCGTGTTTTTTAGTTTTTTTTTAACTATTATTTATTAAAGAGAGATGTTGTGTAGTAACGCGCGACGCTTGAAATCGAACATGTACGTAAGTAAAAGTGAGTAAGTACAAATAAGCCACGATCCCTTGTGCTGTAGATTCTACTATATCCGCCTTGAAATAATATAGATTGCTTGCATATTGTTAAATACCGTCATTAGTAAATAGTTTACAATCCTGCAGGGATCAACAACTGGGAAAAAAGCAATTAAAAAAAATATATCTGAATTTTAGTTTTTTAATTTAGTTAGATTTTTTTTATTTTTCGGCTCCATTGTCTATTCCAAACCACCCCTTGCAGGAGTAATCCTGCAACACTACTTACCAATGAATAGGTAATATATCATGAATTTCATCATCAAACACTTATGATCGAATAACTTGTCTTGTATAAACACAAATCTAAACGTTTTTCACACTCACAGCCCACACTAAATAAGAAGACTTGTATCGTGGTTGCAAGAAACATACAATTTGTTTTCTTTGAGACAAAACATCATCTTTATAGGTATAGTATATTTAATGCGATTGCAAAAAATAAAGGTGTTTTCTAGATAAGCATGCTACATCTTTTACAAATTACACTTCTGCCCCACACTTGCACTAGATACCCGTCGTCATATTTCGATGACATCATGTAACCATCAAGTAAGATACATTATCTTATAGAATCAGAACATGACCTTGACATATAAAGAAGACAAATGATTACGAAGCGATACGTTAATATTAGCATGCGTGACGACCCAGTTGGCGCAGTGGACAGGTGTCCTGGGTTCGATTCCCGGCAGGAGCACAAATTCCTTCCCAAGGGATATTTGTGGTTCTGGTTCTGGGTGTAATGTATGCGTGATGTGAATGCTTCCGGCACCCACGATACAAGTCTTTGAACTTAGTGTGGGACTGTGAGTGTGAATGCGTTTGTTTGTTTGTTTGCGTATTGGCGATAGGTGAAATACTTATCTTTATAATATTTGTTCAGATGTATGTCACTTTTTTACCGACTTCACAAAATAGGAGGTTCTCAATTCGTCGAAATATTTTTTATGTATGTTCACCGATTTTACATAAAATAAACATACCTAAACGCTTTCACACTCACAGCCCCACTGAGTTCGATGACTTGTGTCGTGGGTGCCGGAAACAATCACACCACACACACAATCACAACCAGAACCAGAAACACAAATTTTCCATGAGGAGAAAACTTGTGTTCCCGCCGGAAATCGAACCCGATACCCGCGCTTAGGAGCGAGCGCGTACCCAATTTAGACAACGGGCAGTTCATTTTATTTGATTACTCGAAGATGCCTGAACCGACTGAAAAATTCATTTATTTTTTTCAAACGGTAGATACCTGCCCACTGCGTCACGTAGGTCGTTAAATACTTGAATCGCAAGCAATGCTTAAAAAACCGACTTCATCGCTTATATTTCGGTTTTGTCTTGATCGATTTCGATAAAATGTATATGGGACCACCTCTGAGGTATACTCTATCAAACAAAAAAAAACATCAGCATCGATTCATTATTGTCGGAGATATCGCGTAAAATACAAAAAATAGCCTACAGTCTAATTTATAACCGCCTTTTTTCAAGTCGGTTAAAAAGAGTGTGCAAGGTGATTTTTTTTAATGTGGAATAGGCAAGCATTTTACCACTATCTCAACTGATGGAAAGTGATGATGCGGCCGAAGATGTGACATGCTTGCATAGAAGATACCTATTCACTCGAGACTTGAAAACTCCCAGATTATACCGTATAATAAAATGAGTGCATATCATAATTCTTTTGTCGATTCAGATTTTTGAAGGGTTACTTATTGAAAGACAGACTCGTGAGGTCTTCAAGTCAGCCACCAGTAAATACCTACTAACCATTTCTCATCTCGTCGTTTCTAAACACCGTTGTCTACTTCCCAGACTGATCATTATGTAAATTTATTGCAATAGGAAGCAATAGCTCAGAGCTTGCAACGTTTCAATGCAATTTGTTACGCTATTGATTCCAATGGAAATTTCATGTTTGGATTTACGGCTATCATTTAGTTTGCACCGTAGTTTCTTGCTTTCTTAGCAGCTCCGTCCCCAGGTAGCCGTTTAGAATGCTCGTTGGGAGTTCCAACAGTTTATTCGCGGACCACATAGGATGTGTACGAGGTAGCACATGCGAGTCCGCCTGAGGAGGATACCACCCCTTAGCCGAAACGAAAACGAATTGCAGAATTGGTTTAATCGCAGAACGTCCCATTTACAGAATTTGCCATTCGTATAACGTTCCATTCGCATTACGTCCCATTCTCAAAAAGTCACATTCGCAGATTTAATAAAGGAATATAAATTCACACATTTACATCATCATTCATACCTAACTGCAATTTTGGCACCATCGGTTAGGTAGCGTAAAAGGCTACAAAATGTTTGCTCTTAAATACTAGCTATATCTTATTTGACTATTTTCAACCGACTTCAAAAAAAGAGGAGGTACTATGTTTGACTGCATGTATTTTTTTTTATGTATGTTCACCGATTTCCCTCCCATTTATGGACCGATTCTCAAAATTATTTTTCTGTTTCTGTAGAAAAATTTGTGTTTCTGGTTCTGGATGTGATTGTGTGTGTGTGGATGTGAATGTTTCCAGCGCCCACGACACAAGTCATCGAAATTTGTGTGGGGCTGTGAGTGTGAAAGCGTTTACGTTTATGTATGTTTGGTAGATTATACTTCAGAGGTATAAAAAAAAAAAGGTGGTCCCATATATAATTTACCTATCGAAATCGATCCAGCCAAAACCAAAATATAAGCGTTCGGTTTTTTAAGCTTTGCTTGCGTTTCATAATTTTTTTTTTGTGTGTTACCTCATATCTTCTTTCTACCTGAACCGATTTTGAAAACTGTTGCTTTCCCATTAGTCCCACTTAAATTTGATCAAAATCTGATCAGTTGTTTTTGAGTTATTGTCAACAATGCGTGTTTAATACATTTAATCTGATCAAGGTTCCGAAGATAAACGGGTGAAGTCGGTTTTTTTTAAGCTTTGCTTGCGTTTAATTATTATTTACCTCGACGTTTCGGCCAAGACATTACCTAAACTATGATTTAAACGAACATTACGTCACACAGGATGACAGCATGTTTCTATTTGTGTCGAGATCGTGTTGAGTGTTCACTTCACGTCTGCTTTACCCTCGGATGCAGTGTCAAGGCGGTTGTCTATACGTATCGTATATGAGCACCATTCAATGGTAATTTTATTACTCTAACATTGTTAAATGTTTATGTTTACCTATGTTTAACGATGTTAAAGAGGTAGTTATATTACCTTTTTAAGCAATACTAGTTCCGCCCCGCGGCTATTACCGCGGTAATTGTAGAATAAAAAGTAGCTTATGTGTTAATCCAGGGCATCAGCTACCTCCATACCAAATTTCATAAATTTTGGTCCAGCTGTTTGAGCGTGAAGAAGTAACAATAATACAAACACACTCACAAACTTTCGCCTTTATAATATTAATGTGTGATAGGTACAAATGAGTAGCAAATGGGACTACATGGAAAGCACTAGCTTACAAATAAAAAAATTATCATCAAAATCGGCTCACAACAAAAGAAGTTATGAGGTAACTTTTGAAGTCGGTTAAAAACGAGAACATCATCAATGTAGTCCACAGAATACCATTCTATTTTAAAAAATTTATTAGAGCCCCTGGTTGCGCCGACGCGTGATAAAAATGCTGGTACTTATTTGGCTCAACGCATTGCAATTCAGAGAGGCAATGCCGATGCCGCCAGCATGATTTTAACACTAGGCTGGGTTCGGACAAATAGACAATCTGTGGTTAGATCGTACAAAAGCTGAAACTTTTACAGAATAAACAAACGAACACCATAATTTTCAATACTAAATTTCGGGATATTATTTTAGGAAGTTAAGAAAAATCACAAAGTTTTTATATATAGTATATTGACTTCACGTCATAATACAAGCATATCGATTAAATTTTTTTTTACTATCACAATTACTTCAAAAAACACACTGTCCTTCACGAATTTTGAAGTTTCTTGGCCATATCTCTCAGGAACGAGAACTCGTTAGAAAGTCTTATTGTCCAGGACCACGTAAAAGTAAAATGAACTCGTGGTCGATCACCAACTCGCTAGATGGACCTTATAAAAAAGCTACACACGCCACCATGATACCATGCTCACGAAACAGCACTAACCGTAACAAATGGCGATGCATTGAATAAAAATATTGCTTAAAGCAATGTATGCTCTCAATTTCATTGGATAATAATAATGCACCTGATCTTGAAGACAGAGTCGATAGTTCATTGCACCTTAATGTTAGAATTTTACAACCATTTTGTTTCAGAAATCGAAAACCTTATCGTCGTAATATAATCACAAAAGCTTTTCAGCATTATCAATATCGAATCTCTTAGTTATGTTGCAGCTGCTAAAGCAATTTCTTATCCAATCGTGGCTTGTTCTTATAATGTAGTGGAAAATTGAAATTATTTATTATATCCAATATTGTATATGTTCTTATCAGATGATTTTCCAAATTCAAATAGATTTATTTCCAAAAGTTTAACATATTATAATTTTCTTATGCTATATTCTTATCTAGGTATAATCATGGATATATAGTGTTGTAAACAAATAAACAACAAACAAAAGCATTCACACTCACAGCTCAACACTTAGTTCAAAGACTTGTATCGCGGGTGCCGGAAACATTCACATCACACACACATTACACCCAGAACCAGAAGCACAAATATCCCTTGGGAAGGATTTTGTGCTCCTGCCGGGATTCGAACCCAGGACCCACGGCGCAGAGGGCGGGCACCTATCCACTGGGCCAACTGAGGTAGAAGACTTATTAATTAGGACTTATTTATCAGGATTATATTAAGACAAGAGTCGTTAGCATTCGTGCTAGGTTGTCTTGTGTTACGAATGCTAAGTCTTCCGTATCTAAAGTACCTACAATATTTTAAACTCATTTGTTACGGCAAAGTATAATATTAGTAAATACAATATTAATAGAGGCACCTAAGCAATCCTAAATACTAGCACTCTTTGTCGAAAACAATTATGTCGGTTGAATTAGGCTGTAATTTTGCGAATCTGGCAGTAGAATCATTAACTTTCATGAGTGCCTCTTTGGGGCTCATCTAATAAAACGATTTTGATTTCAATTTAGGCTAACTAGTGAATCTGCTTAACTTAATGATAATTAGTGATTTTATTTAAAAAAAACGTTCAATAAGTCAATGTAAACATACATTATATATAGACCGAATACATAATATATAGCATTGAATGATACACGCAGTTTACAAAGTCATATCTTTTATGTATCTGAACTGCCCGCTGGCTTAGTTTAAGTAAACGTTTGCCTTCAAAGCAGGGGTATCGGGTTCGATTCACGGCGGAAGCACAAGTATTCCCTTCAAAGAAATTTGTGTTTCTGGTGTGTGTGATGAAAATGTTTCCGATATCCACGACACCAGTCATTGAACTTGGTGTGGAGCTGTGAGAGCATTTTTATAAGCGTTGATCTCGCAGGAACTAAAGAATAGCTCGAATGATTTAGCTGATTTTTTTGTTGTGTTCGCAAACTGACAGGCCAAAGTTGGTATGAAGGAAAAAGGTTCTTGGCCAAAAAATAACCGCGGGGCATAGCTAGTTCATTAGTAAAGACGAATTTTCGAGAATTACTCAAGTCGATTGATGGCTATTAATAACGTAATAATATCTGCATGCAGATTTTTGAAGCTCTATTTTTGTTTTTTTTTTATAAATAAAGTATCATTAGGATTAGACTATAAACTCTAATCATTCCTTATTTATAAAAAAACTAGTTATTTGAATGAGCATTTAACACATTTGCTTAGAAGAAGCAGAAATATCGGATGTTATGCCAGAACATGGCCGACCGGATTGGCCAGCTGCCTTTATACGTGGGTGGTCAAAAGCTAAGGCACCTTCAGGCTGTTGAACCTAACCCTTTAGTTCACGTGACTAGCATGTAATCTCAAATTTACATTGTTGAGTACACCTGGGAAATATTGAAATCATGTTAAAGTTTTCGTGAGAATTAGACATTATTATTTTATTAAAATACGGCTATCACTCAAGTCATTTGATCGATATTGTCGACCTAGGTTTCGCGCCGAAGATCTTCGTCGCGATCGAGTCGCGAGTCGTCGAGAAACTCATCCCGAAGAAGAGCATCATACATGCTCGAAACCTAGGTCGACAATATCGATCATATGACGTGAGTGATAGCTGTATTTTAATAATATAATAATTGAAATCATGAAGGTGTATCTTCTAGTCTTGGAAGTCGAGGACCATCGTTGACTGTGACATATATTAAACTAGCCGTGCCTCGCGGCTTCGCCCGCTTTTATCAAGTTAAAAAGTAGCCTATGTGTTAATCCTAGGTATAAGCTATGTATATTCCAAATTTCATCTAAATCCGTTCAGTGGTTAAAGCGTGAAGAGGGAACAAACATGCTTACACACTTACACACTTGCACACACACTTGCACACACACTTACACACAAACTTTCGCATTTATAATAGTAGTAGGAAGTAGGATGAAATTTTGGCTAGCATTCGTCCACAGCTTGTACAGAAAATATCTAGAAGTGATGATATAGTCTAAAATCTATAACAATATTGTTGCCTAGAAGTTACACTATATACAGTGTAGTCTGAAGAGACCTATATATTTTTAACTTATAGAGGCTTTTTATTTACCCAGTTTGCCAAACGAATACACAATAACATGACAGTTCTCTTATTATATAGGGTCTTACTATGAAAGGTCGAAATGTAAAATTTTTCATATTTATAAAAAAACGAAGCAAGTCGGTATGAAAGAAATTAAACTGTAAGTAATCGCATGCGTCAGAATTTGTCTAAGCCTTATAAATAGTCCACTTATACAGGCTATTGAGTTACAAAGTTCCAATTACAGAGGTAAAAATCTAAAAAAATGAAGTCTCAGTTACAAAAGTTAAAAATATTGCTAGTAACCGAGGTATTTCAATGCAAACGTGTCAGGACCTCATTGTAATTATCCAGGCTCACTCATCCAGTTTTCACTATCAAAGAATCCTAAATCGCGAGACGCGAGCAATGAGCTCCACCTTTCCTGCTCGGATGTTGTCGTACTGGAGTTAAAGATTTACTTCAATAAAAAAAAACTAATTCACAAAGTTCATGTAAAAGTTACGCACACCTAGCGGAAAACCAAGTGTGGGTTTCAAAGGAACTACCTAATACGGTGGACAGTTGGACACAACACCGTATTGCTTTAATGGTCACCAAACTGGGAAACGGACGTCCTTTGACGCAAGCGACGAGACTTCGTACGTAGTGTATTAATTGGACACAGATTGTATTTCATTCACACGCGAGAAACTAACTATAATATTTATGATCTAGCGAAAAAACTACTTTTTTCTTGTATAAACTGGGACGCCAACTTAACGTACCCTCTGAAGTACGGCAACACTCAGTTGAAAATCCCACTAAACGGTCACATATCCAAGCACTGGTGTTTCTTTTTTTTTGTGGGTGTGGAAATTTACTTCCCCTCCTTCCAAGGGGTGTGTGGGGCTCGGACCGACTAAAACCCCCCGTGACAGTCCCTTGACGAGCACTGGTCTGACTGAATATTGCTTAACCTTGTCAATCAGTTGCCATCGACCAGACGGACAGCACTATGAGTGTCACATGCAAGCAAGAACTATATTCCAAATAGTATCAGGAATCTTCCAATCATAATGTCTTCTCCAGGTAGGGTTAGGTACCTAAAATATCGGTAAATACGAATAGATACTCCAACTCGTGTAACAACTGCTTTGGAAGCACCTAATGGTAGCCGGCTAAACTAAAACTATTTAAACATTGACTTTGAATTAATGACAAGGATGCATGGAGGCACACTGCGCTTTCTGGCGACTACATAATATAAAAGATAAGTCTTGTGTTTTGTGGGAGTGAGGCAGTGATAATGAAATAGAATTATGATGAATTTATTTTGTGAGTGTTTAAAAAAAAAAAGGAAAAATGCGCCGCCCAGTTTCTTGCCAGGTTCTTCTCGAGATGGGTATAATTTTGCGAATTTGGCAATAGAGTCATTAACTTCCACGAGTGCCTCTTTGGGGTCCATGTGAATAAACGATTTTGATTTAGACGTCGACATATTCGTGACCAAAGATTATTAAACGGCCGTGACATACACATTAAACGCACACTACAAATTCGGAAAGCCATGAAACGTCCTGGCCGTCATGGTACAAAATTAATTATTTATAGAACTTTTTCTGTGCCAATGTACTTCGGACTGTGTGGGCGTGTCTGATACTAGATTATGCGGGCGAATGTACTCGTTTGTAGCATAACACTATTATCTATTGCTATTTATGTTGTTTTGTTTACTAATAGTGTGATTAATTGAGTGCTACTGCTTTGAATCATTGAATCTATTATTAGATTACTAATCAGACAGAATAGTAAGAACCGGGGAGTTCATATTAGAACTATAAGTAATACTACTCTCAAGAACAAGTTATTTTAAACACCTGAGTATTCCTACAATTACTTTCTTATTAGCGAATCTAGCTATTTTAGTAATTTACTTTTATGGTAGCCTCTTTGGCCCCTGTGTTAATCTGATCCCTGATTAAACATTTGAATTTTAAATACATTAATTTACAATGTGTTTATCACAATGATGATTTTTAAAACTGTATGTTTAGTTGTTACCCGACGACGACAAAGCAAAGTGGGTTTTAGCACCCTATGTTTGTGTAATTGTGGGTTTAGTATGTATCTTCGTTTGTTCCCTCACAGGGTCGAAACTATAAGCCGGTTGTACCATATTGGGTAGAGGTTTTTTTATAAAAAGACAAAATCGTGTCTGTGGTACTCCGTAATGTATACTGAACTAGCTGCGCCCCGCGGCTTTGCCCGCGTAAGTCCCGGACCAGCCAGAATTCGGGGTTAAAAAGTAGCCTATGTCCTTTCTCAGGCTCTAGACTATCTGTGTACCAAATTTCGTTTAAATCGGTTCAGTAGTTTTAGCGTGAAAGCGTAACAGACTGACAGACAGAGTTACATTCGCATTCATAATATTAGTAAGGATAATAAGATTAGAATTTTATTAGTCGGATTTTAGTGTTTAAATTGAGATCTTGTTTTCTGTTTGAACGGAAACACCTATGTTATTTCAGATGCTATGTTTGCTTGATCATTGTCATTAATGTGATCGTGACTGATGTTGTTGCCATTTCATCACACATCGAATTTGCACAATCCCATTGTGTCAACATTGTTCGGTTTCACATGGAGACATTAAATAGTTAGGCGTCTCGCCAACATTTCTGTCCTATGCCATGGGATCGTCTTGCGGTTATTGACATTGCTAAATAAACGGTGCCATCATCTACTAATCAATACGGTACAAGGTTCTGGAACACGCTTATTATTATTTATATATTTTATTTCATCATTTGCACAAATCAAAGTATAGAGAATGGCCTAATGCCAAATAGCATTCTCCACCAGCCATCCTGGCCGTGAAAGATGTGCAGTGGGTGTGCGGCAGAAAGAAAATAACCGAATTTATTACAAATATTTTAGGATATTTACTTATAAATATATATTTAAATATATATAATTTTATAGGAAATATACATTTTAATGCCAATATGTAGACACATACATGTACATTGTATAATATATTTAAACAAATAACATATGCACATATTATATACAATTTTTCAAAATAATATGGAAAATATAGTCAAAGAAAAATAACAATAAGAATACTATTGGATCTACTATGAAATGATTAATAAGGAACTGAATAAATCTCTCTTAGGTAGTGTTTATGGACGAGTCGTTTGAATATGTTTATTTTCGGTTTGTTCAACTTCAATCGTTATTGACATTGCTAAATAAACTGCCATCATCTACTACTCAATACGGTACTAGGTACTGGAACATTTTATTTTACTACTCTTTACAATTGATTGTTACCCAAATGATGTTTTTATCTTTTGGATATTATAAAAAACTCAACGTCTCTCTTCTTAATTTGTTTGACTGCCTGTTTCTCAAAGCCTTCCCTTAAATAGAAGATTGGTGATTTATCAGCAGTCACTATGCTTAACTATTCTTGTTAGAAAAGTCATGCATAGTGATTACTAAGGTACTACAGAATCACTATTTTTTTTTATTCAGAATCAATTTTATTAATTAATTACAAAAAGTGTTTTGCGGAATAGCATGATCTTCCCCATTCTATCATCGGACACAAAGACAGGCTGCTAAGCGACACGGCTACATGGTAGACGTTGCCACAAATGCGGACGAGGCGTTTTATTTTAGGTTTTGCTCAACATGGATTATGGGAACCGCAAAGGAATGAAACTCTCTGAGTCTGTTTACTGATAAATATTTGTGTAGATCAAGACCCTGAATTCAAAAGATCTAGAAAATTAATTTGGGTTAAATAGTTCAACAATTAGCTCCCAATCAATTTATCTTGTTCACTAGATAGGTACTATTAGTCGATTTTTGGAACGAAAGTTCCTTATCGCGCGTTGCGAAAGGGGGCTAAACGGAAAAATTTAAGACCAAAAGTTGTAACGACACTTTTTGCTATAGTTGTAAGCCATACCACGTTCTCGTCCGATCACCGCAGTTAAGCAACGTCGGGCGCGGTAAGTACTTGGATGGGTGACCGCCTGAGAACACCGCGTGATGTTGGTTTTTGCATGTTTCTTTTAATTTTGGAACGAAAGTTCCTTATCGCGCGTTGCGAAAGGGGGCTAGACGGAAATTGAACTTCGTTCCATCCGGGTGTCCCTTGACACCTCTCAAGTTTTTTAGTTTTTGAAATTTCGTCTTGTTAACCTTGAACTGCCCGATAGCTTAGTTGGGTGTTCGTTCGCCTTCTACGCATCGGTATCGGGTTTGATTCCCGGCAGGAACAAGTTTTCTCCCCAATGGTAATTTGTGTCTCTGGTTATGCTTGTCTAAGTTGTGAACCCACGATTCTAGTCATCGAAATTCGTGTGGGGATGTTTTTTAATTAATATAAATAATATTAATAATGGCTAGCTCGTATATTTCTTTTGTTGTAATTCATGTTCATAACTAGGTATATAGTTCAGTTCATTATTTATGTCTAATCGATTGAATCTAATTGTCTTTGCCCCAGTTTCGCCTCTACACCATTATCCGTTCCGATTGCCAATCTGCGTCCGATCAATTTGTTGCGCATAGCTTTTCATTTCCAGTTCATATTTGTGTTTTCTTCTAGTGAGAGTTGGGAGCAGCTTCTAATTATAGATAAATAATTTAATTGCTTAATGCTGTTTCCTTTTAGTCGTAATCACGTTAATGATGAGGATCTTGGACGAAATTTTGCATTTAAATAAGTGCACCAACAAAATCGTAAATTTTTATATGCGGGATAGTCGGTTTTTTTTTTTGCGGAATGGGCAGGCATTTGACGACTGTCACCTGTTGGAAAGTGACGATGCCGCCGAAGATGTAACATGCTTGCCTAGCAGGTACCTACCCACTCTAGACTTGAAGACACCCAGATTGTCCGTTAGACGCTTTTCATGGCACCTTATTAATCCACTTTCGGTTTAATACTAGTTTTAAAAGTATATCTAATCTAATTTCATGAAAAGTCTTATAACATCTAGCAGATTCTGTGAATAGGGAATATGTAAGAGATTTAAATCAAGCATTTCTTGTATTTATTTAGCTAAATAATTAAAAATTAACTGAACACTGTATTCTTATTTAAACTTGGGGAAATGGGAAAATTTAAAATGGCAAAACGCAAGCTATTGGCTGAACTAGACTGATTCGTAACGTGTCCAGATTTTTGAAGTCAATGATTGGTCAACTTTACAGCAGCCATGATTGGGTCTCCCATGAATTGTATATTCGACAATTTACTGAAGTAAACAATTGATTAAAAGCTGTGAAAATTTGTGCATATATTCCCGAATAATGGTTATTGACGTGATTTTTGGCTGTCTTTCAAATATGCGGCTTCCTACCCAACCTATAGAAGTTATGGACTAAACAGTTCTGTTTCGATGCTGGAAACTGTTTTTATCACGTAGTTAAATCACGTGCTTACCACGTAACAAGAATTCAGTTTTATTACCCTCATGTGATTTCGCTATTCTTTACATCCTGCATCTTTGTTTATACAAAACCGATTTTATATATAAATATAGTAAAATTTTAATTTAAGATTATAAATATATTTTAAGCCACGTACAATATAATATTTAATATTTTTACCCGACTATCAAGGAAGGGTTATGTTTTTCGCTCGTATTTCATATGTAGGTATAGAAATGTACAAAAAAAAATGTTTTATGACCTCGTATCTTTTGGCGGCTGGATGGATTTTGACAGTCAAGGTATCGTTATATTCGTCTTAAAAACTCAAATGTCCTTATAAAAAGTAATACGTTAATAAAAAAAAACCAAACCTATCGAGTAGGATATCCAAATAAAGTAAATTAAAAGGGGATTACATAAAAAGCAGGTTCATATTTTCGCGGTCGGATCTTTAAATTTTTTAGTACATTGACTTGTTTATCTTTGATAGGTTCGATCTGATTTTTGTATAAGCTTGATCACCATAATATATAATCTGTGGGTTTCTGTAGGAGATATTTAGATATGCGTGTTCACAAAGTTGTGAAGTTTTTGCGTTAAATACTACGCTTCAGTATCATCACTAAAATGTAAACCTATTAAATACCCAAATTCACTATTTTTAAGAATTATGAAAATGCGACTGCTCAGCCTAAGCATACTAAATAGTTCGCTCATGCCTATTATATATGAGCTAACAAACACGTTTTTACACTCACACTTCATTCCCCGTCGAAAGCTATATATAAATGCAGTTAAAACCAGTCAAGAGTTCTATTAATAATGTTTTTGCCGTGAGATATCAATGTCAAGAATGATGGCGCTATGTTGACGGTGGAGACGGTTACGTCCAGTAGTACTATGTATAATGCGCGTTTACACCAGACTGGAGAGATGTGTTAAGACGATCCACAACAAAAAACTGACTTTACCGCTTTACTATGATCAGATTAGATGTACTAAAGACGCATTATTGAAGATATTTCAAGAACTATTGATCACATCTTGATCAAATTTAAATGGGGCCAATTGGAAAGCAACATATTTCATACAAAAAAAATAATTTCAAAATCGGTTCACGTGGAATGAAGAAAATAATACATTCTACTTGAGTACCTCCTCCTTTTTTGTAAAGTCAGTAGAAAAACACCAATTTTTTTGCGTTTTTTTTGTGTCAGGAACAACAGATGTTTTTTTGTTTAGCAGCCTATGTATTTTTTAATATATATCTATATAAATATATATATGTCTAACATGTCAAAATAAAAATATTTTTATCAGTCAATAAATAATACATCCAATATATATGGATACGTCAACTTGTGCCCCCTCGCCCAAACGTGCCCATCAAGCTAGCCGCGTTCCCACGCTGTATAGCGAGAGAAATTTGTTGCCGAAGGTATTCGCCTGACCTCGGGTCTCGTCCCCTCTCCCGCAGACGCCGTCCTAAGGCCGCCACAAACTTCTTTGCTTCGGAACACCACGGCCCCGCCACCTCCACAGCAAACGGCACAAACTCGTACGCTGATTCCAAATCAGCATATTTGTGGTGTTTGCCTAGCGCGGCTGCCTCCGCACCCCCACCGGCGATCCTCTGGGTTGCAGGCAGATGGCAGGATGCGAAGGTACTCACGCATGTGGCATCCCAGATGAGGCAACGCCCTTTTTGCCATGGAATCAGCGTAAGTCCATCCGGGCGCTTACCGTCGGAACGCGAGAGGCCGGGAGGTTCGAGCACGCACGGGACCTCGGCCGAAACAAGAGCCCTCCGTAAAATCTCATTTATGGCATGGTGTCGAGGCCTCCGTCCAGCGCAACGAGTACAGCTGAGTCCGTGCAGGCCGTCTGCCTCCACTTTCGCTCCACAAATACGTATATATATTATATATATATTATATATTATATATATATATATATATAAATATATATAACTTAAAGGTTACTGACTGACTGGCATAGTGATCTATCAACGCACAGCCCAAACCACTGGACGGATCGGGCTGAAATTTGGAAATCCTCTAAGAAAGGATTTTGATTAATTCTACCCCCAAGGGGATAAAATAGGGGATGAAAGTTTGTCAATTTTAAAATAATACTTCTTGCCGCGGGCAAAAGCTAGTTGAAGTATAAGCGGATACTGCTGCCTATTCCGTGTTTGTCGGCTATTATTCGGCCGTTACTACTTTGCCGCAAGCCGAACAACACAAATTCTGCCCATCACGATTCTAACGTAAAAATATTTCTATGTTTTAAACTGCCTGTTGACTTAGTTGGGTGCGTATTAGTTTTCTAAGCATATCAGGTTCGATTTTAGAACAAAAGAGAAATTTGTGTTTATTGATCTCAAGATTTCCTTCAACGTTCTAAAAACCGTTATCACGTCGCTTCGTCGCAGAACATAGATTCAAATTGGGCCAATAGCGTAGCACCATTACATTTAACAACGTTTAAATTTAAATCCGATCACGTGATTGGGGGCTCGGCTCGTCTGATTCTATTTTAGTTGGTTTTCATAGGCTAGGAAATGCTACTATTTTTAAATATTTATTATGCCAGTTACGTCGATGTAAGAGACGTGCAGCTGTTACTAGCGTGTCTGTTTACGAGATATATATATAGAGAATAAATTATATATTGTAAGAAAGACTGTTTTATTTTGAGAGATTAAAAACAAATGACGATTCTGCATTCTCAGACAGAATAATTTCAGATAAGTACTTAACTAATTTATATTGTATCCTTGTCTTGTCTTTTACAAATGAAAATTGTTAGTACTTTACCAAGTCCGACAGACGTACCATTGTTTAAAATTGTAAAATGCCGTTCCAAACGAAATGTATAAGAAAATGAAATATAATAATCTATATATCTATAAAAATTTATTGACGTTGTTAGTCCCAAAACAACTCGAGAACTTTTTTTTGTTGTGTTCGTAATTGTCAGGGCAGGGCTTGTAATTTTTTTTTAATCCACCTGAAATTGCACCCGTGCGAAGCAGGGGCGGATTGCTAGTCAGTCAATGTTTTAATAGTTATATTAGTATTCGGGGCGAAAATATTATTTTTTAATATTTGCACGTCTGCATGCAGGCAGAATACATATTATTATTTATAAGACCTTTTTGACATTTATTCTGGCAGATGAACGTTTGAGTTTTTTTTTTGAAGTCATATCCAACAAATCAAAGATCATAAAAATCGAACCAGCCGTTCTCGAGTTATAAATGGTGTACGAACTTTTTTTCATATATACATACTTATAGATAGTAATGCAGAACATTATTTTTATGCTTTAAAAGTATCTAAGCTTTTGTCTATAAATCAATATGATATAAACTCCAGTGAGACTAAAGCCACAGCATAAATAATAGTAGGTACAAGTACTAAATCCAATCAAAGCTAGTTTTCGTCTAGATAGAAACCCAGACTCCAGATTCTTGGAATCGAGATCAGATAGCAATCCCGTCGTCTAGACGTGATATTACTATGGGTTGACGAAGCCGTGTTGAAAAACTTTTGATTATTCTGTTCAGCAAAGGATTTAAACATTTTCAGTTTTGTTATTTTGACGTTACTTTATCTGTGACTTGTTACTAGGACTTCTATTATTAAATCTTCTTCTTCTTATCGAGTCAATTGGTCAAACAAAAAAAAAAAAATATAAATTAAAATATATAAACTATATAATTTTTGCTAAATGCGTCGCCAGTGTTACAGCTTCGCTGGAGGCATTTGTTAAGTCTTCAGCTGTGCATGTGTTTGGACATGAAGGACAGGACAATAGATGGGACATTGTCTGGTCCTGCGCTCCACAGATGCACCTATTGCGGGAATGGTCTATGTACCCCCACTTAGCCAAGTTGTGTTTACAGCGGCCAACCTGAGTTCTCAAGCGGTTTAGGGATTTCCATATTTGCCACTGCAGCTCATGACCAGGTGGTAGAGTCTCAGCTTGTGGTGTATAGTTAGAAGGTACGGGTCGCTTAGCTTGCCATATCTTCAATCTCTCTTCGCTGGGGGTAGAATTATTGAGAGCTGTGGTATGGGACAGGAAACTCTTACGGCTTTGAAGTCTAATTTGCTGATCCTTATGGTTGTGAAGGGGATGTCTATAATCGGTTTCCTGTTTTCGCTTCTCTAAGGCACAGCAAACCTCCCGCCGCACTTCAGGGGGTGCAATACCTACTAGGGGATAGAGTAAAGTGAGTGGCGTCGGTTTTAGACAGCCAGATATGATTCGGCAGGCATCGTTGAGAGCTGTATCTACCTTGTTCGCATGTGCGGATCGATGCCACACTGAGCATGCAAATTCGCCCGCGGTGAAACACAGTGCCATACCTGTTGTGCGAAGCACGTGTGGAGCTGCTCCCCATTTCGTAGATATTAGGCGTCGAAGGAGATGATTCCGTGCACTAACTTTCTGCATGGTATTCAAGCAGTGACTTTTGTATGTTAAAGATCTGTCGAGCGTGACTCCCAAGTATTTCGGGTTTGGGCAGTGTTCAATGGGCACGCCTCGCCAGGAGATGTTTAGTCTTCGATCAGCTTGGCTGTTGCGCAGATGGAATGCACACGACTGCGTTTTAGTTGGGTTCGGCTTAAGTGCGTTGGCGTCATAGTACTTGTCCAGTTCCTCCAGTGCACCAGTAAGACGTGCCTCAGCTTCAGCAAAGGTAAGTGTTTGCGCTGTCAAGGCTAGGTCATCCGCGTATAGGAAGCGATCTGTTAGCGGGGTGTTCGGCTGGTCGTTGGTATAGATGTTAAAAAGGATTGGGGCTAACACACTTCCTTGGGGAAGACCATTTTTTTGACATCGCCATCTACTTTTCTTTGTTTGGAGGTGTACTTGGAATCGACGGTTGCGTAGGAGTTCGCTAAGTACAAGCACAAAATTCGTGTCGTTTGTTAAGCTCTCCACTTTGTCTAGAAGCCGTTTGATATTAACAGTGTCGTAAGCTGCAGACAGGTCGACAAAAACAGCACCTGTCACTTTTTTTGTTTGAAATCCATCTTCAATGTGTTGTGCTAGCCTAAGGACTTGGCCTGAACATGACTTACCTGGTCTAAACCCAGCTTGTTCAGGTATTAGTTTGGCGTCAAGTGCTGGCGAGAGGCGGTTAAGTAGCAATCGTTCAAAAAGCTTAAACGTGTGGCACAGCAGAGAGATGGGTCGGTAGCTCTTAGGGTCATTAGGTGACTTGCCTGGTTTCAGCAACGCTATAACTTGTGTTCTTCGCCAGAGTTTGGGTATATGTGCTGTTTTCATACAGGTGTTATAGAGATCCAACAGCCATGACACTGCTACAGGCCCCAACTTCTTTATTTGCTCGACAGTTAGATCATCTACTCCAGCTGCTTTGCCGTTATGGAGGTTTTTAATACCTTCAATAAGTTCTGTGAGAGTGAATTCCATGCATATGTTGTGTGGGGGGCTGCTAGAAGTGTTGGGTTTTTTTGGAGATTTAGGCAATCTGTGGGGAGGTTTGCCATTACTCAGTAGCTGGTGAGCAATCTGATTTGCTGTTACTTGCCCTGGGTTGGTGGGTGTAGGAGGATCACCAGAGAGCTTTCGGATGTTTGACCAAGCCTTTTTACTGCTGTGAGTCATATTGATACTAGTGACCATGTCCACCCACTTATCAGTTCTACTTTGGCTGACTGCTTGCATGAGCTCGTTACCTGCCAGGATTGTCTCTTCGGAGAAGGGATCGTTGGTGTAGAGATCCTCGTATGTTGTGAGAAGTTTCGCAGACACATCATTTAATCCTGGTATGTATTGTGTTCGGCAGCCTCTGGGTATAGTTCTCCGTGAGACACGCCAAACAGTTTTTACGAACTGTTCGTAGTTTTGAGGGATAGGCTCTAGATCAAACACCTTGGCATCAATTTGCTTAGAGAACTGTTCCCAATCTGCCTTGATGAAATTAAACCGACGTCTAAACGGTACTTTCGTCGGTTGTAGAACAGTTTGGACTTGGCATACAATTGGTCTGTGTTGTGTGTTAGGAATTGGCGAGCAAATCAACTTTTTACACATGGAAGCAATATTTCCGCTGGCAAAAATGAGATCCGGGTTGTAACCACGGTTCCAGCGCCGGCTATTAAAAGACGCGGGGAGCTTAGGGTCGTGTACTAGCGTTAAGTCCATGGTTTCTGCCCATCCCTCAACCATCTCACCGTCAGGATTAGTACTTCTGTAGCCCCAAGAAACGCTGTGGCTATTAAAATCACCGACTATAATTTTGGCGGAATGATTGTCGAAGTTAGCTGGCTTACAGAATGCAAAAGGTACTTTTGGAGGTTTATAAATGGAAGTGACAGTACAACTGCCGGTATCCAGAGTTATGACCTCTATTGAGCTTTGTGATTCACAGACCACAGACTGTACAGTAATATTAGGTTTCGAAAATACTGCGCTACCATATTTCGGATGGGGTATCTCCGCGACAAGTGACATACCGGGGACGCAGGGCCTTCGGTGTTCCATGCTACGGTGCGTTTCTTGTATACATAACACGTCACACTGTGTTGTTTGGCATAGTTCAGATAGTAAGAGAGACTTGTCGTCGGAAAAACCTTCAATATTAATAGATATTATCTTTAAAGCTGGGCTGGAGCCGTGCTGTGCGTTGTGCTGGCTTTGAAAAGGACCAGTGTTGTTGGCACTGAAAAGTGCCGTTTGCTGTGGCACTGAGAAGTGCCTTTGGTTGTGGCTCTGAGAAGAGCCGTTGTTATTGGCATTGAAAAATGCCGTTGCTGGAGTTTGGTTTTGTTTGACCATTGTGGGGAAAATATTCGTCAGTCAGTCGTCGACTGTCCAGGGTGCGCCGGGCGTTAATTCGAATCGATGTTGATTACGCCGCTCGGGGAGGCTATTTTCATGCACCCCATCATATTATTAAATAAAACACTATAAATATGTAATAACTTGACACTGGCGAAATACACAAAGATTACGGAGCCAAATAAAAGAAAAAAATGTTTGACATTGTATATAAGGTGAATGCCGTGTTTTGCCGCGAAAGTGAAAAAATGGCGTTGTTGATTTTGTATAATTTTCCAAAACCTGTGATTCTTCGAGTGTTAATGTGTAATAATGGTTGATTATTAACCGTTAATACTTAGTGAACGTGCATAAGTGTAGGCAAATAGTAAGTTAACGTGCATAAGTGTAGGCAAATCATACAAAGTTGAAAAACGTGATATTCGCCTTCGCTCCAAAACTCCAATAGAAGTTGTAGTAAAATTTCTACCACTTTACTAGAGCATGACTTGTATATGACTGGACCTTGACTTTTTACTTGACTGTGACTATAACTTGTGACTGGGACTTTTAATATGAAATACACTTGAAATATATTATTACTTGAAACTAGCTAAATGCATACCGATGAGTTCTTATTTTTCCGATATTTATTTGTTTTCTTGATTTTCATTTTTTTCCCAGGCTTTTGTTACTTTTTAGCGGAGTATTATGCGTAAATAATATTTTCCCCATACTATTGTATTAATACATCACACCACCTTCTCGGCCACTCAAAATAGAAAACTGTGCTTCTGCCGGGAATAGAAACCAGGACCTGCAGCGAGTGACTCGTTCGTTACTCGATTTCTCAAAGACATTGGAACCGTCATGAAAATATTTTTTTTGTTTGAAAGGGTATAGTGTTAAATTGTTAAGACATGATCAAGGGCACGAAGATAAAGCGAAATTCAATTATCATTATGTATTCAAAGTTATTATACTCGTCATTCACCGCCTGTTCGTGCTTTCTACTCATAAAGTTGACATTACCATAACGTATGCCCAAAATACTTCATCACGCTAACGGGGTGGTAGCAACCCCTAATGTCTTATTAGGCATGGCCATGTGTAAGCGTATGTTCTATTTGAGGATCAAGCCACAACTTTTTACTGTTTTATCCCTGCTAGGCTAGCGTTTGAACCACTATCTCACCCTTTGGTAAGCGAGGGTGAGATCGAGGGTGGTAAAAACGTTTTGTATGGGAGAAATGCCTAGCACTTCGCTTCCTTCCTAGGGAAAAAAGGCGGTGTGTGGGGCTCAAACCCACTCAAAAGCCCTCGTGAACAGTCCCTCACAGAGGTGGGCAAGATAGGGTCTCTATCTTGCCCCGGTGGCGGTACGCTTAGAGTGACTGGTCTCAAGGATACCCGGAACACCAGAACTTAGAGCTAGGCGACAGATTGTTCTACTTGAAGTAAACTACCACTGTATTTCGATAATAAGTAGCTAGCCAGGTGAGCAAAAGAAAATGACCACCGCAATGGATTTTATCATGATTTTACTTCTTACTAGAAACTCGGATTTGAAACCGCGACCACGCGATCTAGATGCATGCTTAGTACACAGCTATCGCCGCTTATCAAATTGTGTCCGACTGCATTCAATCGTTACAGACACAATTTCTGACATATCTTACATAGTAACACACTTGTAAACTATCGTATTCATAATGTTATTCTAAGACAGTATGATTAATATCATCCTATTTATATATATGTTAAGACGGTAACAAAATGTTCAAATAAATAATAAAAATAAAGATAAAAAAAAACGTTCGTACTATTTACTCTCCATTCTATAGAAAGAGATAAACATATAGATATGAGCCAAAGCGCAATAAATTATTCTGAAATATTAGAAAAAAATGAATCAACTTGGCTATTTATTACTGTCTTATGCATCATTTGTTCTTAATCTAATTTATAAAAAATCGTATCGTGTTTCTTTTAAAGCATGTTTTAAAGAGTTATACTTATGCTATTTAATAGAGATTTTTTTTATCGCGTTTCGGAATCTTTGAAGCCTTTGGAAGTATGATCAATAATTAACTGCTCGTTGGCTAAGTTGGGTGGCGGTCGCCTTCTAAGCGGGTTCGATTTCCGGCTGGAACACAAGTTTTCTCCCCAAGTAATATTTCTTATTGTGTGATGTGAATGTTTCCGGCACCCACAACACAAGTCATCGAACTTAACGTGGGACTGTGAGCGTGCAAAAAAAATAAAAGTAATACTAACAAATACATTTCATTTGATAAAATATATATGTTGTTTTTTATAAAAATACGCATACATGAAGCATAAAAAGTCAATTTCTCTCCTGTCACCGCTTTATCGAATACGACTAGTTCTAAGCGGCTCAAATAATTTGCATAGCGTCTTATATTACAGATTAAAAGCCTTGGCCCTTCGTGCACGCAGTTAGTATCAATGTATTATTCATGAAAGTTGACAATAACGACACTAACGTTACTACAATGGTAATAAAAACTTCCAGGTTCCTAATGAATAATATCGTACAAAGAATCGTTTAGAATTAAAATGATAATCTCTCAAGGCAACTGAAAGATGATCTTTTGAATAACCTTTCAGCATATAATGGGATAGTTCTAGAAAACAATGGATGCAACATTCTTGCAACAACAGAACTACTTGCAATATGTTATTGTTTGTTGCACAATGGTTTATTCCTATTATGAAACGCTAGCTTCTCCCGGGGATTCGCTTGCATAATTAACCAACTTAAGAAAAAATTATAAACTGTGATAGACGTAGATTGCGGTAGATTTATTTTCATTTCCTACTAATATTATAAATCCGAAAGTGTGTGTAAGTTTGTAAGTATGTTTGTTCCCTCTTCACGCTTTAACGGCTCAACGGATTTGGTTGAAATTTGGGATGTACATAGCTTATACCTATGATTAACACATAGGCTACTTTTTAATTTGCGAAAGCGAGGCTGCGGGGCACGGCTAGTAGAGTTATTTATCAGTGAACAATAATAGGTCTTTACGTTGTCATAATATCTTATTTTCAGCTTTCCTTAGCCAGAGCTTTTACTTTTTAAGCAGTTAATATGGCGATTTAGTAACCGTTTTTCTGAGAATTCATAAATATTCCGGATATATTATAATATTCGTCGATGTCGAATATGAAAAATACTTTATTTTACAGAATATTTATTAAAAACATAAAGTCATATTTCTTTTTAAAACCATTTTGTCGTTTTATATAATATAAGAACACTGTGAAAGTATACTGTATACGTACCTAACATATATTTACTAGGCGAAAAACATCTTCAGCTTGTTTTTTTATGAGTTGCATTTTACCTAATTTGAACAAAACCAAAAACCAAAAATCTCTGTCTTCTTTTATGTAAATAATGTAACGTCGCGTGTTGTCCCGAATAAATGTATTTTCTTGCTTTCTTTTCCTGCTTTCTAAATTATGCAATATACACTTTAACATACTACAGTGTAAGCGGGATAATTCACTGTAGTTAAAAAGATGCATTGACAATTGAATAAATTTCTCAATCAAAAACAAAACATTCACCGAAGGAAATAAAGTTGAGTTGAAAGAACCAATTTCCTTTGCCATTTATAACAGGCCTTCGGAGATAAACGGTAGACACAATAATCTTTTATGTATCAATCAATTAAATACAATTGCACTTTGCAACGGATGATAATGTTATGCAATGCAGACGTATGTTATTATTAAAAGCAATTAAACTAGGGAATGTTGATACCTACCGCCGGCGCAAGATAGTGACTGCTAGCGCGACCCTATCTTGCCCCACCTCGGCGAGGGACTGCTCACGGGGGGGTTTTTAGTGGGTTCGAGCCCCACACACCCCCTTCCTTCACCCTGGGAGGGAAGGGAAGTGGTAGGCATTTTCCCCCCACAAAAAAATAAAAAATAAAAAAGGGAATGTTGATAGAGTTTTTAGTTTTTTTTATTATTCATAACTTGCTCACTACAGGTCTACAGTCCTTATTCTTTTTTTAACTACAAACAATTTTTTTTATGATAATTCTACAGCTTCCATTATTTTGCTCACGCGTCGCCTTAACTAGGTGCTCTTGTAAACATTTTTGGGCGGGTCCAGTGTCGCAACGCCAAAGGGCTTAAATACGATATTATAGACAACTATTTATTGTTACCACTTCCGAGTTTCCGATATTTTCGCCATTTGCGCTGCTCTGCCGAAGTTGCCGGCCGCAAAACATAGCGGCTGTGGTACTCTATAAAGAAGTGATATAAAAAATGCCCATTTTGATAACGTTAACTAATATTAAACTGCCTGTTGGCATTGTTGTTTGCACGTCTGCCTTTTAAGCAGCGAGTATCGGGTTTGATTCGCAGACACTCACAGCCCCACACTTAGTTTAAAGGCTTGCATCGTGGATGCCAGAAACATTTACATCACACACACAATCGCACCCTGAACCAAATGCACAAATATTCTTTGAGAAAGAAAATTGTGCTCCTAACGGTTATAGAACCCAGAGCCCACTGCGCCAACGGAGTCGTCATCTTAGTTCTTAATCTCATCGTAAATGTATCGTAACTACAGGTAGTAAATACCTTAAAGAGTAAATATAATCCCCATATGTTTAAAATAGCTAATATATACTTTCACAATCCTTTTGAAATTGCACAAATACTCATTGCACCAGCATGGGCAAGCATTACGTAAAGAACAAGTTCATCATACCAGGAGCGCAGATAAAATAGACACTGTAGTAAATCAATATTAACCTCGCGCGATGATACGTTTCAATGTTAACACGTTGGTGCCATGTGCGCGTGTGTTTGCGCACACTGTCGCGTGTAGAGCTGACATTATATTAGATTGTATTATTCAACTTCATTTTTTATTTTTTATTCAAGTTAGGCAAACTTTTAACCACCATCTCCTGATGGTAAGCGACGATGTGATCGACGATGGAGCAAGCTTGCCTAAAAAGTGCCCGAAGGTATTCACTCGCGACTTGAAGACTCCCATATTGTACTCATCAGGAAAAAACTTACGATATATACCTATAAAGCCTAGGTGTAGCATGCTTTTTTGTAATTAGTACAGGGTCGGAGCGTGCTAAGCTGTCAGTATTGGTTGTTAGTCGTAAGACTAGTCGTTAAGCAATGTCGGATGACTTTAGGCGGCCTGAAAAACCCTGACACTGCCCACTAGTGTCTATACAACAATTAAGCATGACGTTTGAAAGTTGACTTTGTGCCAACAAGGTCAACTTTCAAACGTCATCCATTTATGGTTGATGTACCTCCAGTTCGCTCGAAGCGTTTCGCTTCTACGTTTATCTTCCTCACTGCGAAGAAGTGGAACTCATTACCCTCGTGATTGTTCTCCGAACGGTATAATCTGGGAATCTTCAAGTCAAGAGTGAAAAGGTATATTTAAGGCAAGCATGCTACATTTTAGGACGTATCATCACATTCAAGTGAGATAATGGTCAAATCCTTGCCTAAAAGCATTAAAAAAAATTGTGTCTGTCTGTGTCGTAGCAGCTCCTAAACGGTTGGACCTATATATTTTTTTAATATTGTATTTTTCTAATATTGTTTTTATATTAATCATCTGGTGGATTTCATACACGCATTTGAAAATGGCTAGTTTTTAACGACGTTAGAATTTCGGAATTCGATCTATAGCCTAGGCCAATTGAGAGAAGAATAGAAGAAGATGGTGTTTTTATACCCATTCAGCTGAGACATAGATACCGTATTCGGTATCTATGTCTCGTCATCATATTATGTGTCTGAGAAAACATCTCCTGAAACTTAAGTTATTTACTCTAGACAGAGAATGTACACTTTCTACGTACTTGCTATACTTATACGCTGCGTACGGCTGTAAATTCGTGCTTCCTAAGCTCAAACCATCAGGCAAGAAACTTGCTCGTCTTATCTCTTAGTTAAATAAAAAAAAACAGGGCAAGTCGTAAAGACACACGATAGAAGTGAAACGTTTATATTACAAGGTATCATTTTTAATTATCCATCACAGTGTTAGCCCCCACCACTATTCATGCGTCACACAAAAAGTTTGAGGATCAGTTTCAAAGCCCTCCCATGAAGTTTTAATAAGTTTTACTTCAAAAAAAACCGTCCAAGTGCGAGTCGGACTCGCGCACCTAGGGTTCCGTACAAACCTGTAGGTATATAAGTAAAAGTTATGGTATTTTAATTGCTAAATGAAATATTTTTATGATGTAACAAAAGATGTATGCTTTTCACAATTTTTCCTTTATCTGTGCTATAAGACGTTGCTTCGTACCAAATTTCAAGATTCTGAGTTCACGGGAAGTACCCTGTAGGTTTTGATTCCCTTGCGAGTGTCGACAATTTGCAGCATAAACGGCTGTATCTTTTGATTGAATACCTAGTTATTGATCACCGAGTTCCAGATTAAAACTGGGTCGAACCGGTTTAGTAAATGACGTCACAGTTGTATAAAATCAACGGATAACATCGATCGGTGACATCCTTGGTGTACCGAGTACGTGTGACGCTTGTCATCGACTTTAATTATCGGTATTTGATTGTCCTTGATTCATAGGTTTAACGTGATTACGTATCTAGGTTATTGCGTATATTAGTACTATGAGTAATAACTTGTACAAAGTTTGCATTATGAATTTTATAGTAAACACGTAACGAGGCTATCAAGGTAAGGCTATCTCTACTAGTATATACTCGTAAACACCGCCACAAAAATCCCAGCGGTCAACACCAAATGATGTCCTTGTAAGCTAGCTACCATTTTCAAGGCCTATTGTGCTGGCTATTTTCAACTACAAAATAAATAAGTGACCGGAGAGATAGTAGTCAATCGCATGTATACTTGATTACCTTAAACAAGCCAATATACTAACAATAAAAAGGCCGATTGCGAAAAAAAATCTACTCTATATTTATTTTACATTTCTTCATTATTACGGCCTATTATGCGATTATAAGAAAAACCTATCACAGCTTTATTATAAGTATTGAAAATTGACGTGAGATTGGCTGGTAACTTTAATAGTTATAGATCCTAAGCTGTCATCCGAAATGAAAAATGACAACAATATACTACTAATATTATAAATCCGAAAGTTTGTGTGTAAGTGTGTAAGTATGTTTGTTCCCTCTTCAAACTTTAACTGCTGAACGGATTTGGATGAAATTTGGAATATACATAGATAATACCTAGGATTAACACATAGGCTACTTTTTAACTTGATAATAGCGGGCAAAGCCGCGGGGCACGGCTAGTGATTTATAAACTGTGTCAAGTGAATGGTCACTGAACACAGATCGTTGAATTTCACTTTTTAGCTTTTCACAAAATGGCGTCTGGCGGTCGCCATATTAAATTTTGATAACTACGTTATGTTTTTAGTGACACTAGCACGATTGAGACAAATCGATTTACGTAAGAGTCATCAAAATTGGCCCACGCGTACAAAGGAACAAACAAACATGCATACATGAGACGGATATACACATTATCTTCCTTTGCGTCGCGCAGTCGGGTAAAAACATGGTATAACAGGGTTTCGTAAGGTGGAAAAGATACTGTGAACTGGTTATTTCGTTTGTTATCACGGTAATACTTACCTTAATTATTATATCATAAGGTATATATTGAACTACTGGTATGATAAAGTTTTTCTTCCCTACCATAACCACACTATAAATCTATTGGATTTACATCAGTAATAAATAACAAATAAACCTAAGATAGATATGAAATATTAGACGGAAATAAGGAAACCAACTGCTTTGTCCTTTACTTAGCAAATCCTGTTATATTTCACGCCGACATAAGCAAGCCTACTGAAGAAAGTTATACCCAATCATATGGAAAATTGAACGTTATTTTACAAGACATTGAGTTTATATTAAATTGTGATTTTGAGCGTGAAAATATGTGGGAGGCTTGATAGCAAATCTGTAATGGACTAATTTTACTCTAGTTATGTTGCTTCTGTGAATTTATGAATATTAATCTTGGCTTTAGGAGATTTTGCAGGAAGCTGTGTCGAATACTAATTCCCAATGAATAAAACAACGGGCCAATTGCCTATATTTCCTAAAACAAAATACAGCAAAGACCTAAGTTACCTACAAGACATCGAGCTTATAGGTAACTCAAGTGCTCAAGCCCACTACCAGTGGGCAGCGTTCCCATCATGCTGTGTAATACTTGGTTTCTATTCTAACAGCATGAAAGCGTTTAGCTTCCACGCTATATTGACTCCAATTCTTTATATATAATTCTTCTGTACGTGTGTATGTGACTGAACTCCTCCTAAACGGCTGGACCGATTTTGATGAAATTGTATGTATTCAGGTGGATTCAAGAATGGTTTAGATTCACAATTGATTCCGATGAATAATGTTTTTTTTAATTGACGAGGGCGTAGACGAGGTGAACAACTAGTATCAGTATAGATAGCCCATGTATTATTCCAGACTTTTAGCTATCTACAACCTGCGTATATACTGCCCGTTGGTTTAGTTGTTACCGCGTTCACCTTCTATGCAACGAGTATCGGGTTCGATTCCCGGAACACAAGGCAAACTTGTATTTCTGGTTTTTGGTGTGATTGAAGTCATAGAGAAGAATTTGTGTGGTGTTGTGAGTGTGAAATTTACGTTTATGTTATGTATATATATATCTTATCTAATATCTTTAAACGAGCAATTCTTATATATATATGTGTAATCAGGATTTCGGAAACGGCTTCAACGATTTTCATGAAACCTATTAGGGGTTTTTCGGCCCAAGGAATCGATTTATCAACGTTCCAGGCCCGAGAAATGCTCGGTTCCCAAACTGCATTTGAAAAACCGGGCTTAAGAAACTATCAGCGCCATCTATTACGCCATGACCGATGTAAAAAACTGTTTCTACTCGACACTAGATGGAGCTTTCTGAGGCTACAAATTCAAACATTCTACCAAAAACAAAAAACCGAGCCAAGCTCGGTCTTCCAGATATTCTACTAAATGAACCAAATCATCAGCATTGAAATAATTAGCAGCCGCTTACAGAGACTTGCTTCAAACATTCTTACATTTAAAAACGTTGTGATTTATCTATCTATCTGTAGAGATAGATAATAATATATATAAAAATTAATCTTTATTTCCCTTGGTCATCGCATCACGTGTGAACGGATGGGACAATTTCGCTAATTCTTCTTTCGTTGTGTTAATTATTGTCAGGAGAATTGTTCTTATGAAAGAAAATTGTATCCCATAATTCCCGCGGGTCCGGGACTTACGCGGGTAAAACCGCGGGGCGCAGCTAGTTATAGTATAATTATGAGTAATATACAATACTATAAAAAAGATATAATTCTAGTGAGATACAAGTTACAAAAAGAAAGGTTAAAGATGGTTTAGACGATCTTTAATGTTCGGCAAAGTTCCCAAAATGCTTGCTGCATTACCACGCTTTATAGCAAGGCTTATCCTCTGCCCCAAATACAAACCAGCATTTTGTTCACGTGCCGAATCAATCAGTCTTTTAGACAAATCTTTGAAAATTTCTAATGTATCCGGTCTCCATGATATATGGTCATTCTAGTGATAGAAAATGTAGAAACTAACTCAATATTATCCTATTATTTTTTATTACTCTCGCACGACAAACTTCGATAAATAAGTACATAAAAAAATAACGTTATAACTGTAAAGAAGGTTACAATTATTGTTCTTTTATAACAATTTAAATACATACTTCTATAAATTTATATACTGCTACAAAATACAAACGTGGCAAAATACACGACATTTAAATGCGATAATAAATGAATTTGAGATAAGAGAGTATTCTGATACTCTCTTATCTTAAATTAATTTATTAAACAGTATCTTTATAATACATATATTTATTAGAAATTTTTATAGGACATTTATTAAACAACTTAACGGTCCTGTTGTATAGTAGGGTAGAAAACTTGTGTTCCCGCCGGGAATCGAACCCGATACCCATGCTTAGAAGGCAAACTAAGCTAACGGACAGTTTACTTGTCATTATTCCTAACCTTAAAATAATTAAACATTGTCATTGTGCTGTATTATCCAATTTTATCTTTTCAGACAGATTCCAAAGAGACTTCCAAAGAGGAGGAGTGAGAACCTCCGAATTTGAATTTCGAATGTATTTTTTTTGTATTGAATAATCGCGTAACATATACGCGATTATTCCGCCAATTATGAATCAATTCTGATGATACTTTTTTGATTTCATTTATATAGCCATAATATTAGCCATGCTAGGCAGAACTTTATTAATAAATTTAGAAAGGAAAAATTATAGTCCCCGTAAGACGTTAATAATAAAGAAAGGATAATTTTGTCGCTTCAGTCAGGGCTTGAGTAGCTCAGCGGTTAGAGCAATAGGGCATGACACCCTATGGCCGCGGGTTCAAACCCTTTCTAAATTTATAAATATGATTATTTGTTATTTGGTAGATTTCAGAGGTGGTCCCATATAACATTTATCGAAATTGATTTAGCGCTTTTTGACAAAATCAACAAATAATTGTTTAGTTAAACCTAGAGTTTATATATATATAAATATATAGTATATATATAAATAGTTTCCCCTTTTTGCTTATTTCTATTATAATATCGTATTGTTACAATAAGTGTTTGTGCACAGCAGCACCAGACCGTGAAATTGGTGCTATGTTTGTAATGAGATTTTTCACTCCGTGTCTACTATTGTTTGGTGGTTAATACATTTCTGAATTCCAACTATGGAATTGAGAGACTGACTGAGACGAATTGAAAGCTGCCTGTTTAGGAGGATTTCAGTCACATACACACGTACAGAAAAATGGTATATATATAAAGGTAAACATAATTTTTATTTTGTTCCAGGTGGTAGCTCGCCGTTCCGACCTCAAACTGATCGTGACGTCAGCAACCATGGACTCCACTAAGTTCTCGACGTTCTTCGGCAACGTCCCCACTTTCACCATTCCCGGGAGGACCTTCCCCGTGGAGACTTTCTTCGGAAAGAACGTCTGCGAAGACTATGTCGATGGGGCTGTAAAACAGGTGAGTGGATTACTTTTACGTAGATACCAGGTCCAGTGATACAGGGTAATTTGTGAAATAACAGAAAACTCTTGGGACATCATTCCAACCATTCATGCCAACGTTTTTCGTGGTAAGGATATTGCAAATTTTGATTTATGATTTTTCAAATTTTCAAACTACTTCTTCTTCTTCTTAGTTATTGGCTTCGCAATCTTGTGCATTTAGCCTGTGTCAAGTGATAATATAATATTTCAAGTGTATTTCATATTATAAGTCCTAGTCACAAGTCACAGTCAAAGTCAAGTAAAAGAGTCAAGGTCCAGTCATAGTAAAGTCATGCCCTAGTAAAGTGGTAGAAACTTTACTAGAACTTCAATTGGAGTTTTGGAGCGAAAGTGAAAATCACGTTTAGGTTTTGGAAAATTTTACAAAATCAACAACGCCATTTTTTCACTTTCAATCAAAAAAAACATTTTCAAACTATATTTTATTTGTCTGTTACGTCTAAGGTGTCAAGTTTCAACTATGGCGTTAGCTTGCATATTTTAGAGCCGCCCCGAGGCGATGCCATTCTTTTCGGGACAGTGTAGTTTATACATCTATTAATTATAGATTGTTTAGAATACACATCTTAATTATTTCGGAGATTTGTTATTCATTTTAGAGAGTGTGCGCAGGAATTACATGAGCTAATTCCACCATGCCCCTTTGACCATCTAACAAACCAGACAAACTGTCAAACGTGATCCATTTATGGTTGACATACCTCCAGTTCGCTCGGAGCGTTTTGCTTCTATGTTCATCATCCGTACAGCGAAGGAGTGGTATTTATTGCCTGCGTTATTGTTCCCCGAGGGGTATAATCTGGGAGTCTTCAAATCAAGAGTGAACAGGTATCTTCTAGGCAAGCATGTCACATCTTAGGCCGCATCGTCACTTTCCGTCAGGTGAGATAGTGGTCAAATGCTTGCCTATTTAGCATAACATCAGGCACCAGCTCTCACAAAGTAGTACCAATTTCTTGCACAACTTAAACATGCCTAGTTTTACTATTTGTACCTTTGTGAAGAGAAATAAACTCATTTTTGTTTTTTTTTTTTTAAATTTTTATTTAGCATAAAAAATAAATATTACGGAAAATATGGCATTCTGAAGAAAGTCGTAAACTAAATGTGCTAAGGTTTAAAACGAAGAATCAGGGTATGCGAGCTCTCTGGTATTTAACAACCCTGTATATTGCTATAATCGATAGGTACTCCTTTTATATAAATTAAAATTGTATAACCATTTCCAACAACCCCTTTAATTAAACCGACACAATGTTGGCCCAGCTCCCGCGTTATTATCGTGACCTATTTGGCTCAGTGGTGGTGCACCTGTTTTCCGGGCAGTAAGTTCAAGGTTTCATTCCAATAGCTGATAAACATGAGATTTTATTTTGTCTTTGGCATATTGAAGTATAATGCGCTAGTTTGACATCGGGAATTCTTGATGTAGACTATAGAATCTAGATGTTCTCTGTGTCCTTCGCTTGTATTATTCAAGTGTTCCCCTCAGCTTCCTCCGCGTTACTGATGATGATGATGAGTCAAGATAAAAAGTACTTCATCCCTTCGTCATGACTTAAACAATTTTCATACCAAATTTCAACCAAATTGGCTAATCGGTTTAGCCGTGATGAAGCAACAAATAGACAAAGAGACATACATAGTTACTATCGTGTTAGGTTTTTTTTTACATTTTGGTCTTCCACTGGGAAATGACCAAAGTGCTGATGACTGACCAAAGACTAAGTATGAATAAAGAAGTCATTAAAAAGTTAAAACTAATTTTATTCTATGAACTTCTTTATGTATTTGATCACTCTACTGAAAAGTAAATTAAAATGTTTAAGGGGCAGGTATAAGTCAATGCGAGCACCTTTTTAACCACAGACAATTATCCCCCTTACACCTAGGTAACATAAAGGTATATATTGCGTGAATTACATCGTGGCAGTTACGCAAGGTATCGCGTGGGATCTTTGTATTTTTATGGTTTTATTCAAATTTCGTGAAAACGCGCCTGAAATAAAAAAAAATGCTGAAGACATCATTCGTCTAGTAAATATACGTATATGAAATAACTTTCACAGTGTTTTATTTGAGACAGGCTAGTGTTTGACCACTATCTCACCTAATGGTAAGTGACGATGTGATCGAAGCTGGTAAACACACTAGACCTGGAATACGCAGGCTCTCAAGGATAACTGCCGGAACACCGTATTTGGCTTGGCGGCAGACTTTCAACTTGATGTTGGTAAGCTACTTTGGTAGCAAGCCAGGCGAGCAACTCACAAAATGCTCTACCACCTCTCAAATGTCACCTGATTAGCACCACCCGGGGACCACGTGTAGGGAGTCAGACTTAGGGGGTTTATTTGCATGAAATTTGATATATGTTTTCTTTATATTTATTGACGTTATGAATATTCTAAGAAGAAGGCATCATTTATCGTATCACACAGATTACAAAATTTTCATTTATCTAGTTTTAATATGAATTCCGAGTAAAATGGTTACAAAAACACGCGTTTTAGATGAAATTCTGATATTGCCATATAGAACATGAAGCTTTTCAACGGCATTCACACGCAAGTGTAATTGTTTGTTTGTATTCGTATATTATAATTATGACTTGTAATTTTACTTGCCTGTGGCATGTTCTTAAAGTGGTGGTACCAAGCTGTAGGACTAAAATTAAAAAAAACAAACGCTTTCACAGTCACAGCCCCGTACGGTCGATGAGGGAAGGAAAATTTTATCTTTGAAGGCAGTGATGAGGTAACTCGGCGGTTAGAGCATCAGGACACGACAAACTACAGCCGCGGGATCAAACCAAATATCAGCTATATTTTTGCATTCTTCATTTTCTTGTTCTATTTTTTTTTTTTTTTTTTTTATAATATGAAATCATCTGCAACTTAGTGTAGTGTGAGTGTGAATGCGTTTGTCGTAAGTTTTAAATGCTTTCACATCCATAGCCTCACATTTTCTATTTTTTACGCTCTCACACATTCACATCACACACACAATCACAACCAGAACCTATATACAAAACTTGTGTTCCCTGCCGGGAATCGAACCCCATACCCCATACCCGATATGCTTAGAAAGCGTACACGAATCGCTAAGCCAAGAGGCAAATCATATAATTGTACACAAGGACAATTGAAGCTGTCCTTCTATCTAGTATATAATGGTATCGTACCTGAGTATCGTGATAACCACAATCAATATGTCAAAGAACATTCTAGAAACAAACACCATCAACACTATTAATAGTACCTACTGGACTCAAACTCGTAAACAAGTCAGATATACCGCGGTTGTACAATGGCGGGTGAACGCCCGCAGTCTAGGCTAGCCTATAGGTACCTAGATGTAGGACTAGTATTGCTATTTACGACTGAACCTAGGATTAGGGAGATGTCACATTGCATTATGCGTTTCTGACCTCACCTTCATTCACATGGGCCCCAAAGAAGCACTAATATTAGTCAAGGATTACTTATCTCTAAAGATTATCTCGCAAGCAATTTGGGGGCATACATTAATTACGTAATGAAGTGATTTTGGCGATTTTTCGACCCCCTTTCTCCACTTGGTGAGATGTAGTGAGATTTTACTCGACCCCCTCCTTCTCCCTATGTGCTTGATTGTGTTGAATTTATTTAACACGCATTTTGATCAATTCTTTTCATTTAACCTCTACTAAGTAACTATATGATTTAGCCATATTTCAGTAGTTTTATTTACTTCATTAAACCCAGATTTCTCGCAATTTTACACTGTTGCATGCAAAAAAAATTGGAAGAAAGAAAACACATTTATTAATAATGACACGCACAATATTTACATCACAAACAAACAGCATATTTGATTACGTGATATTTTCTTAGACAGCCCCTCTCCCCCACGTGAGATTGGGTGAGGTTCGGCTCGACCCCCTCCCCCCGCTAAACGCCTCACGTAATTAAATGGGGACATTTTGAGAATTGAGCATTTTTTTGTATCGGTTAGGTAAGCATTTGGCCGCTATCTCACCTGATAAAAAGAGATGATGCGGCCGGAGATGTAGATGCATGCCTACCTAAAAATACCTCTGCACTCAAGAATTTAAGAGTCCCAAATTATACTTTTCGAAGAACAAAGAAGCGGGAAACGAGTACCACTCCTTCGCAGTACGGATGATGTTGCGTTATTACCGACTTCACATAAAAGGAGGAGGTACTCAATTAGACTGTATTTTTTTTGTGTGTTACCTCATGTTTTCTTTCCATTTGAACCTTTTTAAAACAAATTGATGATTTTTTTACTTGAAAGCATGTGCTTTGCCATTGATTCCATTTAAATTTGATCAATATCTGACAAATAGTTTTTGAGTTATCGGCAATAATGCGTGTAATACATTTAATCTGATCAAGGTTGCGAAGATAAAGCGGTGAAGTTCGTTTTTTTAAAGTTTGCAAGCTTTCTAAGCGTTTAATTATTTTGCTATTCGCGTTACTATGATTATTATTACTATTATTCGTTTAGTCGCAGAATATCCTATTCGCAAAATGTCCAAAGGTCGCGGAATGTCCAACATTCACTGTAACTTACAAAATGTTTCCGTTTGAGGTACGAAACCTTGTATAAGTTTGTAGTAATTCATAATATCTATATTGACCGCAGAATGCTGCATTCTGAATGCAGTTTTCATCTGGTGTGAAAACTTCTTTAGCCTCTCGCCTCCGTGGGAATGTGCGCACTAGAATTGCAATGGTGTCGGTTGTATTTTTATCTTAGGTCGTAGTTAGTTGAAGGTTTTTATGATAAACTAGTTGAGCAATAGTTGGATTGTAAACGTAAACAACTGCACGGAAAAAAGAACTTTATATAATCGCACCATCACATTTTATAGATACTATATACTATACTTAATCTTATAAAGGCGAAAGTTTGTGAGTGTATTTGTATGTTTGTTACTTCTTTACGCTCAAAAGCCTCGACCAATTTTGATGCTATTTGGTCTAGAGTAAGAAGAACATATTTCGTGTGCAGTATTTGATAGAAATGTTTGCACATCGATTAGTGAATACTTTCGATTTACTTACTATCACTATTGGTAGCCTCTAAAACTTGAAAGTGTCAGATCAACACTAGTTTAAAATCCTGTGAATTCGTTAGAAATACTTGTCATTTTAAACTGCCCGTTGGCTTAGTTATGTCATCCAAATCTGTACAGCCGTTACAGCATGAAGAGAAGACAAACATACTGACCCACTTCAGTACAACTTTCACATTTATAATATTAGTGTAGTCGTATTTAACCTAACTTTATACTTGAACCTCTCGTTGGTTAGTTAGGTACGCCTCGACCTCCTAAGCAGGAGTATCGGATTTCAAACCTGGTGGGAACACAAATTTTCTCCCATAGGAAATTTGTGCTTCAGGTTCTGGGTATGATTGTGTGTGTGATGTGAATGTTTCCGGCACCCACGACACAAGTCATTGAACTAAGTGTGCCTCGAGCTAACGCTTTCACACAGCTATGTAAACGTTTTAGTAAACTTGCATTTTCAATAACTTTTACAATGTGTAACTTACCTGTCAAAGTTTTCCTTTCCAATGACATCTGCCTTTCACAAATTTCAATTGCAATGTCATCTCCGGAGTTTATTGCTCTCTAGAGAATATATTATTAAACATACGAATATATTTGTTATATTGAAACAAACGAGACATTTGAAGTTAATTGAATTTGGCTTGAAACAAAGATTATTTCAAAACAGTTATTGTAAAAATATATGCATACATGACCGCAAATGAAAAGGCATTTTTTTTATATCTTATTTTAAGGTATAATCTGGGAGTCTTCAAATGAAGAGTGAATAGGTATCTTCTAGGCAAGCATGTCACATCTTCGACCGCATCATCACTTTCCATCAGGCAAGATAGTGGTCAAATGCTTGCCTATTTAGCATTAAAAATAAAAAGCTAAAACAGAGTCTTTTAATTTCTAAAATTAGTAACTATGATCAAGAAGGTATATGACTACTTAAAATGTAACCTATATGTTTATCTCGCGTATACTCGTGCTACATACAAAATTTCATCCAAACCCGTTCAGCCGTTACAGCGTGAAGTGAAAACAACCATACTTTGCACACTTACATATAAACTATCGCATTTAATTCCACCATGCCCATTTTACCATCTAACAACCAGACTAACTTCCAAACGTCATCCATTTATGGTTAACATACCTCCAGTTCGCTCGAAGCGGTTTGCTTCTACGTTCATCATCCGTACAGCGAAGGAGTGGAACTCATTGCCTGCGTCATTGTTCCCTGAGGGGTATAACCTGGGAGTCTTCAAATCAAGAGTGAATAGGTATCTTCTAGGCAAGCATGTCACATCTTCGACCGCATCGTCACTTTCCATCAGGTGAGATAGTGGTCAAATGCTTGCCTATTCTGAATAAAAAAAAAATTATAACATGTATCAATAATTCATTAATTAATAAGTCTTGCTTAAACTTGCTTTACGCTATATCGAATACAATATATCTTCTGTACTTTGGTTTAAAATATAGGAAACTAGTGATCCGCCCCGACTTCTTGAGTGCAATTTCCTCAAAAAGAATTTAAAACATTATTTATCGGATCGAATCGTGAATCTATACCATTCTTGGTCCAGCCGTTTAGTTGAAGCTCAGTCATATACACACACATAGGGATCATATATTATAATATACTAGCGATCCGCCCCGGCTTCGCCCGGGTGTGATAAATGAAGAACCGCTCGACCGACTTTGTGCAAACTTCACATAAACCATCTACTAAATAGTCCGAAAAAAGCCTAAACATTTGGTTTGGATAGGTGAGCCCGTTCTTGAGTTATAAAATTACAATGAAAAGTGGCATTGATTTATATATATATATAGAATAGATATATAAAGCTAAGATCGAAGGCATGCGAAATTGAATTAGACAATAGATCCTCTAGCTCAAAAAATATGTGTCGTTAGGGTTTCACATGTCACCTCTAAGTAATGACACATTGTGTATAATGTATACCCATACGATTGCAGCCTCTACAGGCCGAGTCAACGAACCGAAGACCCCGACCGCTTTTCTGCCTATTATCAATGGATGCAAGAAGCTGTGGATCTGTGGATACTTCTGCATTTAGGAATTAAAGTAGAAATATAGAAATAGAAATCATTTATTGCTAAATATTTAATACAATGATATGGTACACAAAACAAAATACATACAAGAAATATTTGGCAATACGAATATGTTCGCTAAGACTGCAAAAAACCAGCTGTGCCGGGCTAAAAAGTAGCCTTTGTGTTAATCCAGGGTATCAGTTCCAGTATCCAATGATGAAGAATCTCTGACATCTACTTCATTTTTTAAGTTTGAATAAGCAATTAGATTACTTTTAAACGCATTTTTGAAATATAAGGTCTATATTGTTTTCAGTATATAATTTACACTGAATTTGTAGTATATATAATTATGGAATAAAGAACCTTTTAAATAAAAATAAATAAAAAAATATATTAGGAAACATACAATTTTTATTTCTAACTTTAATATAACTATATATATTATATAGTGTTTTACTATAAAGATAACTTAAATAGATACAAGATAACTGACAAATTGTTTTGTAAATAATAAGAAAAATACAATACAAATTTCCAATGTTCTAGGAAATTTTGTGATAAAAATCATTGATCGGTTCGAAATTTTCCAATGTCAAAAACCCACACAATGTTATCAACTGCATTGTAATATTCGATCGTCGTAAATTTTTATAACGTGTTAACATTAATATATCGAAATTTATCTCTGTTGGCGTTATCTTATCCTGAAACTGGCTGAAACATCCTATCATTGCTGTATGCACTTTTATGCCAGGAAAAACAATTGAGTACATGGTTAGTGAAAGTTAAAATATATTGCCCTGCTTGATATCTCGATGCTTCGTTCATGTAGTGTTAAAAGTACATGAGTGTTACAAATTAGTTAAGTTTTTGTCCAAATAAAATGATTTTTCATTTCATTTTTCAAACAAAACAGATAAAAGTAATATAACTTTTAGTAACCTACGAGCCAAAAAGGAATAAAAGGAAAGAATGTTGTTGCAAAAAACAAAGCAACATTAGCTCGCGGGCAAGATCTCAGCGCAAGGAAAGAAAACAAAATACCTACTAGCTAGCCAATGCTATCCTACTAATTCCTACTAATATTAGAAATCCGAAAGTTTGTTTGTAAGTATGTTTGTTCCCTCTTCACGCTTTGACGGCTGAACGGGTTTGGATGAAATTTGGAATGTACATAGATTATACCTAGGATTAACACATAGGCTACTTTTTAACTTGATAATAGCAGACGAAGACGCGGGGCACGGCTAGTTGCCTATATTTCCTAAAACTAAATTAAAATTCATATACCTATCTATACAGGTTTCAGTTATTAGACAGGCTTTGATTTGTAAATAAAGTGGCGTTCAGGCTATTCAGTTCTGTCGTGTTCCTTTGCGTATCGATGTATTGCGATTTTTTTTACCGCTTAAAACGATCATGCTCATAGTGCCAACTTCGCAAAACGCCATCCACTCACATTACCTCTATTTCTCAAAATGAAAACTTTCATAGTAACCTCATAAGAAATAAAAACAACTGAAAGCGATTGCGAGTCCGACTCCCATTTAGTCGGTTTTATTGAATAAATAAAACTAAATACTTCAGCTTCAGCTGATTAGTTACCATAAATTTTTAATTGGTGTTCAATAAAGAAGTATTGTATTGTATTGTATAGTTTTTTAATTGTTTTCATCTCTCGTTTGACCATTTTCAGGTAATTAAAAAAGTTTTCGTTTTTAGAAATTGCTATTTTGAGAAGACGCCAACGAGAGAATCAACTTCTTACACGTCTTGAAAAACTGACATTGTAAGAAGTTGTCATTTTGAGAATTTTTGCATTGTGGAAAGATGTTATTTTGAGAAGTTGATCTGTTGCTGATGGCTGGCATTTTGCGAAGATGGCAATATGAGTATGAATGCTAAAAACAAGTCGTAGGTATATATGTTCAGTGAGGACACAGTTAAAGATAAAAACTTCATTTAAGGCCTTACTTAAGGATTTTTTACATAAATGTCGTCAGAAATGTGATTGGATTCTCAAAGAACATATTTTTTCTGATTACATTTTTGCCACATCCAGTATTTCTCGCCTCTGCTCTTCTACGCCGTGACTATATCGTACTCGACGCAAATCGATAGCTACACTAATTAAATTCTACTTTGCTTGAACGAACCCTGCAGAGTTCAATTCTTGTTTATAAAAAGGATTAACTGTTTCCTGCGGCTTCGCACGCTTTCATTTCTTTCGCATTTATAGTATTAGTGTAACGACATCTCCTGAAGCGCCACTAACCCACACATCACATTTAAACCCAGAGTGAAAATCTGTGTTCCCTCCGGGAATCGAACCTAACTCGTTAAAGGCGTACATGTAACTAACTATGCCATTTCGCTCTGTTTACTTTGCGTGCTTTATGAGTTCACCCCTTTTCTTTATTTTGGCTTCGCATTCTTTTGCGTTTAGCCAGTGTCAAGTAATAATATATGTCAAGTGTATTTTATATTAAAAGTCCTAGTCACAAGCCACAGTCCAAAGTCAACTAAAAGAGTCAAGGTGGTAGAAACTTTACTAGAACTTCCATTGTAGTTTTGGAGCGAAGGCGAAAACGACGTTTTTCAACTTTGTATGATTTGCCTACACTCATGCACGTTTACTAAAGTATTAACGGTTAATACACATTATCACTGGAAGAATCACAGGTTTTGGAAAATTTTATATATTGTATTTTTTCACTTTTGCGGAAAAATCCGTATAGATTTGCACCGCTTTCTCTTCAGAGCTTCAGATTAAATGCATTAAACACGCATTAATGACGATAACTCAAAAACTACTGATCAAATCTTGATCAAATTTAAATGGGAGCACAGGAAAGCAACAGCTTCCACGCGAAAAAAAATTTCATCGTGACTTGTATCTTGGGTGCCTGAAACATTCATATCACCCACACAATCACACCAATAACCTGAAACACACATCATGGGGAAAAAAATGTGTTTCTACCGGGAATCGAACCCGATAGCAACTGCTTAAAAGGCGAACTTGGGACGAGGACGGAACTCCGACTGCTCCGAAGCTAGTCTCGCAACAATGCGAGAAATCTGTGAGTGAAATCGTTAAATCCTAAATAAATACAGATTTTACTAACTAAACAATTAGTCACTGGGATCCATTAAGTAAGTCAATCAAATAAATCAATCAAATTTCTTTATTTTAGGTTAAGCTGCTCGTCATGTGTTTCTTAACAAAATTTATAGAATCATATATTATCATAATTATTAAATCATTACATATATACAATCAATCAAAAGGAAATATTACTATAAATAAATAGTCAGAAGTCATACATCATTAACGTAATTTAAATACAATAAAATTTAATAATAATACAAAATACTTGTCGTTCAAAACAATCTCTCCTGCACCGGTAGTCCAACATGCCTCTCACAGCAATGCCGGAGGATCAATATTTTGTATCTCACTCATCAACTCATCTCTGTTTACTATACTATGTTAGTTACCTGGTACCAAGTCTATGTGTGTCACAGCACACAGCCTTCATCAATACTAATGTACGATGACAAACAGACGTGATCGACGATTGTCACATTAGCAACGAGCTAGTAAACCCAAGGTGGTCGTAAATAGGGGCATTAGGAACAGGCTGATTTATTACGGTGAAAGTTGTCGTGATATGAAATGGAGTCGTGGAAATCGTTTTCATTTTTATTGATATACATAATTTATTAATACAAAAAGGCTTCCTATAATCTGAACAAAAAAAATGTGGTAACAAAATACGATATATTTTGTTACCACATCTGTATATATGTGAAATTGTATTTTAGTGTTCTTTAATGTTGTCTCTTACACGTACTAATCTAACATACTTACACTCTGCCTTATGGAGTTCTAGCCGTGCCACGCGGCGCATTTTTCAAGTTTAAAGTATATGTGTTAATCCTCCTTTTTTGAAGTCGGTTAAAAAACGCTCGTGTTTACCTTCCCCGATCACATCATCACTTACGATCAGGTCACAGTGGTGAAACTAGCCTATCACTGCCAGAGGAACAAAACTACTTATCCCAATAGAATTTGGGTGCGTTGAACCAAATAATAAACGCTGTTCTATGTCCATTTAATATAACCCAAGGGGTTTAAGCTAAAACGCAACGTTTAATTATGAGAGTAGTCCTAAATAGGCTTTTAATTAACTAAGAATCTATTTATAACGCGCTATCCCTTTGGAATTTGGGGAAGTTGAATTAAATAATTTTCTATTCGATTTTCCATTCCATTCTATTCGTTTTCAATTGAGAATTCCATTATTCTAACAAAAGCGTTAGACAACGTCGACACAATAGAACTCTGTTAGATAAAGCCGTCCTTCGGGCAAGTTCCTAACCTTGATCTCTATAAACAAAGACATCTACGGAGTTAACGAGAAATCTTGCTCTGAACTTAGTTTGAAGTATATTTATATGAGGGGTTACCCCAAGGACGCGTTCTATGACCTCTATTGTTTTTACTTGCAGATATGCTGACTCATTTAAAAGTTTAGAATTCACAATGTAATGAACATTGTGAATTCTAAACATGGCTTTGTCATTCGCTTGAGTGGATATGCAAATTTAGTTTTCACTTAGGCATGTTTAACATTTTGAGATGGGTGTGTGGGTGCTGTATGACTACTGATGAAGAATTTTCATAACGTTTAAGATTTTAAAACTGAATTTCAATGAGGAGGGTTTAATTTCGTTTTAAATATTGTTTTTTATTTCTTGCATATTTTAATTATTCTTTTTATATATATCAAGTTATTTATCTTGTGTTTAGTAAGTCTAACATCTTAACAGTCTTAAAAAATAAAATATAGAAGAAAGGATACACAATGGCGTGCTGCATCGGGGCCTATTGTACAGGCTATGTCTACTTTTTTTTATGCCTGATAAGCAAGCATTTGACCACAATCTCACCTGATGGAAAGTGATGATGCGGCCGAAGATGTAGCATGCTTGCCTAGAAGGTACCTATTCACTCTTGACTTGAAAACTCCCAGATTATACCGCTCGGGGAACAAAGATAAGGGCAATGAGTTCCACTCCTTCGCAGTACGGATGATAAACGTAGATGCGAAACGCTTCGAGCGAACTGGAGGTATGTCAACCATATATGGATGACGTTTGACAGTTTGTCTTGTTGTTAGATGGTAAAATGGACAAGTTGGAATTAACTCGTATAATTCCTGCGCACAATCTCCAAAATGTATACGATAGATCTAGGCACCAGTCCTTGCAATACAGATTTCAATTGTTGTAATAGGACCTACTCAACTTTTGTGATCGTTTTTGTAAGGAAAATTAATACATTATTTATCATTGGTAATTGTGGAAATTAATTTTACATACTTATTTTACATCTCACCATAATTTACATAACACTTAACTGACATGATATTTTGCCTTATTATTATACAAAGTTTTATCCAAAATTCCGAAAATAATACTATTATGTGTAATGAAACTTATTTGATCTCTACGTTTAAATATTTGTACACCGGAAACGGTAGAGTATGTGGAACCAAAAACTTTGTCTATTACCTACTATTAATTATTTACCATACTCTGACAAATTAATACATTTTGATTTGATATCATTTTGTCGACTAATATCGGACAAATTAGTTGTCCTTCATGAGGATAAGTTAGACGCGCGATACGCGGAGGCGAGTGGCTCGACGCTCGACTGATGAAGGACAACTAATTTGTCCGAAACTTCTCGCCAGCAAAGTAACTCGACATTTTTACGTGGTTCAAGTGACATATACATATATATATAGTATATAACAGTGAATCATTGTGGAACAATATGTTTCCACAAAAAACTTACTTCAAATCCTCACTCATACATTAATTCCTTTGTTATCATACACTTTCCTAAGCTCATTCATAACACCATATTTATCACCTGCAGCGCAGGTCTTCGAACTTTATTTGCAGTATTTAATACCTCTATCTTATCTGTATTGGTCAAACGATGACGTCAATGCTGTGCAACAATTTGCGGCTTGTGTGGTTGATGATATTGTGTTCGTATGTACTTTAATGGGTGTGCATATTCATATTGCGGTTTTGTATGAAAAGGTGCACTATGTTAAGGCAATTTAAAAATCTAATATCTTTAAACGAGCAATTCTTGTATACTGTACATATGTATGACTGTGTAATCTGGATCTCGGAAACGGCTCCAACGATTTTCATGAAAGTTACAGATTAGGGGTTTTTCGGCCCAAGGAATCGATTTATCAACGTTCCAGGTCCGAGAAATGCTCGGTTCCCTAACTGCATTTGAAAAACCGGGTTTAAGTAACTATCAGCGCCATCTATTACGCCATGACCGATGTAAAAAACTGTTTCTACTCGACACTAGATGGAGCTTTCTGAGGCTACAAATTCAAACACATTCTACCAAAAACAAAAAACCGACCAAAGCTCGGTCATCCGGATATTGATAATTTTCAGCTCACTAGTGATGTCATAGATTATGATGCCGCAGCGTAATTGCAAACAGTTGAATTCTGAAGAAACTGTATTGAAATGAGAAACAACGCCAACGTTAATTCATTTGTTTATCGCACCACCATCCTTCATTATCTTTTCGTTTATATTTCCATCCAAAGGTTGACTGGAAGAGATTAGCGATAAGACCGCCCGTAAAGGTATATCGTTATAAGTTTCTCTGTAAGCTGTATTTATCTTTTGGTGTCAATAACGAGTTATTATATTGGTCTAAAAATATCCCATAATCCTACTAATATTATAAATCCGAAAGTTTGTAAGTGCGTAAGTATGTTTGTTCCCTCTTCACGCTTTAACAGCTTAACTGATTTGGATGAAATTTGGAATGTACATAGATTATACCTAGGATTAACACATAGGCTACTTTTTAACTTGATAATAACGGGTGAAGCCGCGGGGCACGGCTAGTATAAAATATATGCTAGTTTGCATTTAAACACTATCTCACTTTGATGTAATCAAAAGAGTGGTAAACGAGACTATGAATGACTGCCTTATAATTGTATTGTTCATCAAGAAACAGACACTAGCGACAAGTTCCTCTACTTTATTCAATAGACGCATAATTAATAATAAATTTAATTAATTCGTGCTTTCTGATACGCAACAAATTATTACGACAGAGATTTAACATATTATACGAGTATCTCAGAGTGACGAGCGAAATGCGTTGATTATTAAATTTGATTTTTAGGGTTCCGTACCCAAAGGGTAAAAACGGGACCCTATTACTGAGACTTCGCTGTCCGTCCGTCTGTCACCGGGCTGTATCTCAAGAACGGTGATAGCTAGACAGTTGAAATTTTCACAGATGATGTATTTCTATTGCCGCTATAACAACAAATACTAAAAATAAAATAAATATTTAAGGGGGGCTCCCATGCAACAAACTTGATTTTTTTTACCGTTTCTTGCTCGATACTAATAACGGTGACAGGTAGACACTTTAACTATTCACATAATATTTAGTTTTATGTTCTCTTTAAATATAATTAATTAAAACAAAATAATAATGATAATGGTACGGAACCCTTCGTGCGCGAGTCCCACTCGCACTTGGCCGGTTTTTATTGTATGTTCTCTAGAATACCTATGTGGTATGTACGGGTCTTAACCTGAAATATGTAGGTATTTTTTTTGTTTTTTATTTGTCGAACAGATTTTTTTCCAGTTGAAGTTATGGGTGTTAAATAATTGTATTCAACATACTTGTGAGTCTATTCACAAGGTTTTAGTAATTAATAAATGATCTTACGCAAAAATGTGTTAGGACTTGAACAAATGTTTTCTTGTTTCCAGGCTCTTCAAATCCACCTCCAACCAGAAGAAGGCGATATCCTGATCTTCATGCCTGGACAAGAAGACATCGAAGTTACTTGCGAGGTACCTACTATTACGTCACCAACTTTTTTTTATAAACTTTAACACTCACAGCTCCACACTAAGTTCGATGTATTTTGTCGTGGGTGCAGGAAATATTTACATCACACACAATCACAATCACTAATTTTATTGTTTAGCAAAAGCAGTACCTCATTCTAAAGTCGCCTATGTTGTAGTCCATTATTTTATATATAAAAAAATATGTGTGAACCTTGATTTAGAAATATATAAAATAATTTGAGCCTATTTTGAGGATACTCAGTAGGTAGCCAATAAAGGCAATCTATCAATCAAATGGCAAGAGAATCTAGCATTAGGATCAAACGACTGTATTTTGTTTTATATCAAATTTAACGTGGTATTGTATTGCAAAGTATACAATGTTACTAAACTAATAATCCGAAAGTAAGTGTGTAAGTATGTTTGTTTCTCTGCACGCTGTCTCGGCTGTACGGATATGGATCAAATTTGTAATGGTACATAGCTTAGATCGACACACATATAGGCTACTTTTTAACTTGATAGCCGCAGGCGTCGCCGCCCTCTCGGTACGTTTAGTAGTATGTAGGACGTTTTTTGTTAAATAAAAGATAATAATCCTCTTTTAACCGACTTTAAAAAAGGAGGAGGTTCTATGTTCGACTGTATTTTTGATATTACAACAGACTAACTTACAGTTCAAGCATCTAATAGAATCCACTTGATATTCAGTGAGGCAACTATCATCTCAATTGATACTCGCAAAATTCAATTGTTACAAATTCCAAATTTGTTCTGTCAATTGTCATTGAGACGAAAATAAATGAGCTGATGTACCGTACTAATAAGTTGATAGCTATTTTTATATGAAACATTCATGGTTATTAAGGTGATGATGTACCTACCTATATGTAACACTGCCTAAATTTTTTGTAAATGTTGTCTCACTCACAGCCCAACACTACGGTCGATGACTTGTGTCGTGGGTGCCGGAAACATTCACATCACACCCAGAACCTGAAACACATATTTCCCTTGGGGAGAAACTTGTGTTTCCACCGTGATTCGAAGGCGATACCCGCTGCTTAAAAAGCAAACGCGAACCCAATTAAGCGGGTAGTGGAAATTAATAGTTTTTTGTAAGTTTTGCGAATTAGAGTAGCTTGCACGGCACTCGATTTGTCAACTCATGAATATCTCACAAAACCTCGTTAAAAAATTTCGATTTTCAAACGTAAACCGAAACTTTGTATTTCGGTGAACTGTGTTAGACCCCAGGACAAGGCTCACCCTGGTCTGGTCAAAGTGGCCAAATGCTTGCCCATTTTGCATAAAAAAAAGATCATGGTGATAATGTACCCAATATGTTTTAAATAATTTTCCCTATATCAGGGGTCGGCAACCTGCGGCTCGCGAGCCACATGCGGCTCTTTGGATGTGAAGCTTCGGCTCTTTAGTTCCATACGCAATTATTATTTATTTTATAAAAAATATAAAACATTTAAAAAACGTTCTCAATCGATAAACGAGGATTAGGCACCATTCATATCTCTCAGCCACTTGCGTTGAATTCGCTTTTCACCGCACCCCTCCCCCGTGTAATTTTTTTGTGAATTGTAATTTTTTATTCCGACTGAAAAGGTTGCCGACCCCTGCCCTATATGCATTTTACAACCAGTCAAACAATTAATAATCGTTGGACATTTCGAAGAATTCCTTCCATATTGATCTTGGTTTCCAGGTGCTAACAGAAAGACTGGCAGACCTGGACAGTGCTCCTCCCCTTACAGTGCTGCCTATCTACTCCCAGCTGCCAGCCGACCTGCAAGCGAAGATATTCCAACGGGCTCCGCCTGGCCAGAGGAAATGTATTGTAGCCACTAACATCGCAGGTTAGACATTCAAACTATTAGAGCGAAGTTGTAAATATGTGTGAGTGAAGAGAGTATAATCAAGCACGTTTAAAAATAATCGATATGTAATCGAGTTAACTCGATCGCTTTTATATTCTATGTAGTTATCTTGAGGTTTATCTATTACCATATATATTGTTTATATATACCCTTATAGTGGTAATAGAGATTTAAACGTGGTTAGTTCAAACGGAGTGATATGGCAGCGGGATCTAGTGCTTCTTCTTAGAAGATCTAGAACCTGCTGCCATGCTAGAAGGAATATTAATCTTATAATATTCCTTCTTTCTTTTAGTCTCATCCAATTCAAAATCGATAGGCTGGAATGAATAGCTGTTTTTTTTTCTTTTCTTTTGCGATATAGAACCAGAATGTTATTTACTAATTCGTTTTGCTAATCCAATTTTGTTAATTATTACGTTTTAGTATTTATTTACATTATTTTGATAATTGACATTGTATGTACCTATAATAAATGTATCACGATGTAATGCATTGGTTAGAAAAAATATTTTAAATTATGTTTTCACGTAGTTATTTATTTATTATTGCTAATGAGACTCATATTTATAATTCAGACGATGTAATCATTGTTAATGAATAAATTGAATTAAAGTAAAATTTAATTGTACCTATATACAATTAATATATTGAATGTGATTTGCAGAGACGTCCCTAACGGTGGATGGCATAATGTACGTGATCGACAGTGGGTACTGCAAGCTAAAGGTGTACAATCCACGGATCGGTATGGACGCACTGCAGGTACATTTACATAATTAAAAAACTTAATAATAAGATGCTTAAGTAAATTAAGCTTCAAAAACCAAAGGTCCAAGATTTCAAAAATGCAAACATTTGAATCAATTTTATTGAACCTATCGATATAGATATCATGTTAAGGATAAAATTTTTCAACAAACGAACATGTTTGAACTTGTAAAAGTATACTCAAGAAGTAGGTATCCAATAACTCATTTATTTCACAACGGAGCTTATATGCATAATTAGAAGACACTGAACATGTAACAATAAGATTAAAGTAGGGTAGACTATCACCCTTCATATCATCAGATATCGGAAGCGATTATTAAACAACACATAAATGATTGTTCTTATACTGTAGGCACTAAAACAATATAATCGTGCGGATGCCGCGAGTCTATCGTGTTACTGAGAGAGGAACTTGGAAGTGTCTGGACTTGCGACTCCAGGATGTCGGCTTAAAGGGCCCTTCAACAACATGTCAACACTCACCAGTCACCACGGTTCCTCTCCCTTCACATACACATGAAATACCTCGCGCACACGAACGTCTAACCAAAGGCAAACTGACTTGCCGCCATCTTGCCGTGTTTAGTCAAATAAGCAACCAATTAAACTAAATACAATATATGAAAAAGTGTTGCGTTGAATAATATACATTTCGTGATTAAAGTTAACTTTTTGATTTATTTCAAGTTATTATTATAACAAAAGTTATAATTTGACAGAAAACGCTTACACTTGGATGAGAAAATAAAAAAACTATGCTATAAATGCATATTTCAGGACCTTATTAACAAAAATAAAAATCATAGATCCATCCATAAACGCACAAAAATAAAGAATGTTTGACGGTCTTTATCATTTGGCGCTCAACGTTGCTTTGATCTCTACGTCTATCTCTTTATAGAAAGGCAAATGAAGTGCACCAATTTTTTACAATTACAGTTAAAATAATATCAAAAGCAACTTGTTAAAAAGTGTGTAATAATTTCAGATCTACCCAGTAAGTCAAGCCAACGCCCGGCAGCGAGCGGGCCGCGCGGGACGCACCGGGCCCGGCAAGGCATTCTGTCTCTACACACAGCGCCAATACACACACGAGCTGCTGTCCGCGACTGTACCCGAGATACAGAGGACCAACCTGGCCAACACTGTGTTGTTGTTGAAGAGTTTGGGAGTCGAAGATTTGTTGGCTTTTCACTTCATGGATCCACCTCCACAGGTCAGTTATTAGGGGTAAACTGCTACTCCTGCTTAGGCAATATGTGATCCTGTATCTACACACAAGGGCAATATACAGACGAGCTACTGTCTGCGACTTTACCCGAAATATAGAGGAAGAACTTGGCTAATATTGTGCTGTTGTTGAAGAGTTTGGGCTTTGAAGATCTGTTTGGCTTTTCCCTTTATGGATCCACCTCCTCAAGTTAGTTACTACGGTCTCTTTGGCACCCGCACGAGGTCTGTCCGCGACTGTACCTTTTATTTTTTATGGGGGAAAATACCTACTATTCCAAGGATGAAGAAAAGGGTAGTGCAGGGCTAGAAGCAACTAAATACCCCCCCCTGTGAGCAGTCCCTGGCCGAGGTGGGGCAAGATCTTGATCCTGCGGTAAGCCCGGATACAAATCGGGCCCCTGTATCCCTGGACTCCTTGTTTTATATTATGTTACATTGTTATATCTTGTTCTTCCTATACAATTAAAAATAAATTAAAAATTGACTGCCACTTAAAAATAGCTGCGGTAACATAAGTTCGATAGATTTTTCTATTTCATAAACGTCTTGAAGAAGTTGAAAATCGTTTTGCAAAACAAATTGTACGTATCTTAAAGGTATTTTCCGTTATTCGTGAAGACCAACAAATTGAAGTTCCTCGAAGGTCATTTGTGTTATTTTTTCGTAGGACACCATCCTCAACTCGATGTACCAGCTGTGGATCCTGGGTGCCCTGGACGGCACGGGCGCCCTGACTCCGCTGGGGCGGCAGATGGCCGAGTTCCCGCTGGATCCCCCGCAGTGCCATATGCTGATCGTGTCTCCGGATATGGGATGCAGTGCCGAGGTTCTCATTATAGGTAACATTTTACCTCAATTGGTGTTTTAACTGATTTTTGATTATTTAAAAACTATAGCTATCCTGGTTTCGCTCGGGGGACCAATGATATAAGCTTAGGAACTTATTTCTATAACAATCGTCAAGTTTTTCCAGTTTTCTGAATGGAAAGTAGCCTATACGTGACAATTGTGCAAAATTTCCCGATGGAAAGTCACCCGATGCTTATAAGGCAGACGCGGTTTTTTTTTTCATGATAGGCAAAGTTTTGACCACCATCTCACCTAATAAGCGACGTTGTGGTCGACGATGGAGCAAGCTTCCTTACAAGATACCTATTCACTCGCGACTATAAGACTCCCATATTGTGCTCATCAGGAAACACCGACTGAGGCGAGGAATTCCATTCCTTTGCGATTCGCACAATCAACTACGCCAGTGGAGTTTTTTTGCCGCGAAAGTGAAAAAATGGCGTTGTTGATTTTTTAAAATTTTCCGAAACCTTTGATTCTTCGAGTGTTAATGTGTAATAATGGTGGATTATTAACCGTTAATACTTAGTGAACGTGCATAAGTGTAGGCAAATCATACAAAGTTGAAAAACGTGATTTTCACCTTCGCTCCAAAACTCCAATAGAAGTTCTAGTAAAGTTTCTACCACTTTACTAGGGCATGACTTGACTACGACTGGACCTTGACTCTTTTACTTGACTTTGACTGTGACTTGTGACTAGGACCTATAATATGAAATACACTTGAAATATATTATCACTTGACACTGGCTATTTAGCCACTATGGCTATTACTACTACTGGCTATTTTTATGCATTTGCATAAGATTGCGAAGCCAAAACTAAGGAAAAAAAAAAAAACTACGTCAGTGGCAATTATGAGTGTGATGTGATGAGTCGACACTGGAAACATGTGGGTATGTTTCCAGTGTCGATGCTGTCCGTCCCGTCCGTATTCTACCGGCCGCAGGGGAGAGAGGAGGAGGCGGACTCCGTCAAGGAAAAGTTCCAAGTTCCCGAGTCTGATCACCTCACGCTACTGCATCTCTACAACCAGTGGAAGGCTAACAAGTACGTGCTTTTTTTATTTAATTGATGTTTAATTGACGTAATGAGCAAGTCGGTCGCCTCGGCCATAGAAACATTTTTTTTTAATTTATTTATTTAATATAGCACTGCCACATCATACATATTAAAATTAAAAGTACAACAAGGGAATTTTCCGATATGCATGACAATTTCGGCGTGCCTATCATTTGTCTTCATATATACAGTCATTGGTAATTAGTGCACAATCCTGCAGGGGTGTTATAGAATCGACCAATTTTATACACGGCCATTTTGTAGTTTATTCTGTGACGTCAAATTCTAGGGAATAATGATGAAACGAAACAGACAGGTCATTGACATCAAACGAGGTAACTGACATTTTGAACCAGCCTAGCCCAGGGGTCGGCAACCTGCGGCTCGCGAGTTACATGCGGCAGTTCCATACGCAAATATTATTTAAAAAAAAAAAAACATTTAAAAAAACGTTCTGTATCGCCACTATTAATAAGCCTCCGAAGGCAGCAAAAAGTACATTTATACAGTTGAAACCAGTAAATTGTGGGATGATTAGGTAGGTATAACGCGTGCATGGCGTTTTCTATACGATACTTATAGTACAGTAGGTTTTATTGTTGGCATTAAAGATTATTGTTGTCAAGAAAAAGAATGTGGCTCTATAAAACTTTGAAATTTTGTAAATTGTAATTTTTGATACTTCCGACTCAAAAGGTTGCCGACTCCTGGCCTAGCCAAGTCTAGCCATTTGAATTTCCCTTGCATTTTTATCACTGTTTATTTATTAAAAATCCTACAAAAAAAAACTTGACATGTATTAAAATCTCATGCATACTCTATTTGTATCCAGCTACTCAAGCCAGTGGTGCACGGAACACTTCGTGCACGGCAAGGCGATGCGTAAAGTACGCGAAGTTCGACAACAGCTGCGCGACATCATGCAACAACAACGTCTGCCGCTCGTCTCATGCGGCACAGACTGGGACGCCGTGCGGAAGTGCATCTGTTCAGGTAACAAGCGGCACCATGCAACACTATGCAACATCATGCAACAACAACAACAATAATACAAATTTAAATAATAAAGTAACCTTTTAGTTGTAATTCTGGTCAAAAGTTGGGCTATCTAGAATTTTTTAAAATTCAAAAACATTCTCTTATTCTTATTCAATGTGGGGCCGGTAAGACATGCACTGACGTCCCGCGTGGGGTGTATTGTGCATTTCTCTCTGTCAGTAACTACCTCATCCACCCCGGCACTTTAAAATAACGGGGTTTGGTGTCGGGGTGCTGGCATAACTGATCCAGTGGTGAAGCTGTGCATTTGATTCTTGTGAGTCTTTAGGTTTTGTGGGATGTTGCTCTAGCATTCCAATGGCTCTAATTTCTTCAGTGACAGCGCACTGAACTATTATATGTTCTACGGTTTGTTTCCCTCCATGCATCCCTTACACAGAGGGCTATCTGTGATACTTATTTTGTGTATGTGATAATTGAGGTTACAGTGACCTGTTATGAGGGCTACCATTAGACGAAGATCGTGACGTTGTAACTTTAACAAATTATTTGTAAATTTCCTGTTTAGAGACGGAAAGGCGACTTTTGAGTGTTTGCAGTCCGCCCTCTTGTCCCTTAATGTTTGGTGTTATTTTTCCGCATGACGGCATAGTAGCTGCCTTACGTCGGCAGAGTCCCACCACGTCGTCAGAATTACTGGCTTCCTTGTTCCTTCTTTAGCTAGTTTATCTGCCATAGTGTTACTGGACACGCACTATGGCTTTTGATCCATTTTACCTTATATCTTACTGTAGTGTGAAACACCTGATTCAGCTAATTAAATCACTAACGTAGCATAAGTACATAGACACCTAAGCCACTCATCATGTAGCCTTCACGACACATATCCATCAATATATCTCTTCGTCAATGCCTATCAGCAACACCACCAGACCTAGGATACCAACTCCCAATATAGGATGACGTCCCTTAGGCTCAATTCCGTTAGGTATCCATAGTCAGATCAGTTAGTTAGATTGATCTAACCACGGACACTGTTTAGTGTCCTTGGTTAGACTGATAAAATATCAGTGTCCGTGGTTAGACTGGTAGAAGTGGTCAGATGGGTTATTTTTTTATCTAACCACGGCTACTGTTTTAGTGTCCCTGGTTAGACTGATTTAATTACGGTATCTTTAGTTACGACTGATGGACGTTCTATATCACACTTACGCATATTCCGTACTCCCCGTCCAGCGTACTTCCAACAAGCGGCGCGGCTGAAAGGCATCGGCGAGTACGTGAACTGCCGCACGGGCATGCCGTGCCACCTGCACCCCACGTCGGCGTTGTTCGGGCTGGGCTCGTCGCCGGACTACGTGCTGTACCACGAGCTCATGATGACCACCAAGGAGTACATGCACTGCGTCACCGCCGTCGACGGCCGCTGGCTGGCCGAGCTCGGGCCTATGTTCTTCTCGGTTAAGGAGACTGCCAAGTGAGTGTTCTAGTAGGGGTTATGTTCTTCTCAGTTAAGGAGAAGGGAATAATGTTCTTATCTGTTAAGGAGACTGTTGAGTGCGTATTATATTAGGGGATAATGTTCTTCTCAGTTAAGGAGAAGGGCATAATGTTCTTCTCAGTTAAGGAGAAGGGAATAATGTTCTTCTCAGTTAAGGAGAAGGGGATAATGTTTTTGTCAGTTGAGGAGACTGCCGAGTAGTATTCTTATAGGGGACAATGTTCTTCTCAGTTAAGGAGAAGGGGATAATGTTCCTATCAGTTAAGGAGAAGAAGGATAATGTTCTTTTCCGTTAAGGAAACTACCAAGTGAGTATTCTAATAGGGAATAATGTTCTTCTCAGTTAAAGAGATTGCTAATTGAGTATTGTAATAGGGATTAGTGTTGTTCTTCGTCAAGAAGACTGCCAAGTGATTATTCTAATAGGGAATAATGTTCTTCTCAGTTAAGGAATATTTTCATAGAATATAATGTTCTGCTTCGTCATGAAGACTGCGTTCTGTATCAAAATCTTGCGTTCACTTGCACGGCGAAACTTTTTTTATTCGCGATTACATTTGACAAACGACTCGCCAGATGGTAAGTTACGATGTTCAAATTCAATATACAAGTCTTTGAACTTAGTGTGGGGCTTATTTAGTGAAAGCGTTTGAAAAAAAAAATTTGATGTGCTGTGTTAGGGTGAGGCGGGGTAAATGAGACATCGATATTTCAGGTAAAAATAAGACTTTAAAAAACATCAATAGAACATCTTTCATTAAACATAATTCTGTATAAAATGAAAACATAAAATATAATGAATCCATTACATTTTAAGGTTCATTTTATGTATGAACTGCCCGATATGGCTAAGTGGCTGAGCGTTCGTCTTCTAAGCAAGTTCGATTCCTGACTGAAACACAAGTTTTCTCCCCAAGATAATTTTGTGTCTGGTTCTAGTTGTTATTTGTGTGTGTTATGTGATAGTTACCGGCATCTACGACACAAGTTATCGAACTAAGTGTGGAGCTGTGAGTGTATAAAAAAAAACTATTAATTATTCCAGATCGAACCGCGACAAGCGCAAAGAAGCGGCTGTCCACGTACAACGCATGGAAGAAGAGATGAAGGAAGCCGAGCGGAAGATGGCAGAAGAACGGAAGAGAAGAGACGAGGACGTGCCCGTCAAGCAAGAGATCGCCACCCCCGGACTCAATACTCCACGCCGGACCCCCGTTAGACTGGGACTGTAGATTGTTAGATAGGATGTTCAATTTAACTAATTTAAGAATGTTTCTTATATTTTTGAAAATCAATAAAATCTGGAATAAGTACTTGTTTTTATAAATCGTACGCAAATAGATTTTAGATTTAATTCGGATTTATATGATTTACTATTTAATATTGAACTTCCCTCTGGCTTAGTTGGGTGGGCGTTCGCCTTCTAAGCAGGGGTATCGGGTTCGATTCCCGGTAGTAACACATGTTTCCGGCACCCACGATACAAGTCATCGAACTTAGTGTGTGGCTGTTTGTGAAAATAAAATGACTCGATTTGATTCTCGCATTGGTGCGAGACCAGAGCTAGGCGTAATTCCGCCAAACGGTCTACGCTAGAATGAAGAAGTACAGACTGCTCCGGAACTAGTATTTCAACAATGCGAGAAACAAACCCTTAGACCCACCGTAGCCCTAGCCATACTCCTGGTGGTACGATGGGTCTAAAGATAAACGATTCCACAGAGTGAAGTGACGCTAGTTGATGACCTTCCTATCTATGTAAGTAATAGAACATGCATATTACAGTATGCGAAACAAACTAAAGTAAATATATAGTGTCATAGTAAATAATAGTAATAGGTATTCCACGAGAATTGAATCCGTGAAAACGTATATGAGAATCGCAATGAAAAAGGAAAGAAATATAGATTTGCAGATCTATATTTTACTTCTGTATTATGTAAATATAGCAGTTAGCACAGATAAGCCAAACAGTTCTAGGACTTTGACTTTGTGACACTTCCACCTGTTAGGCTTATATCGAGTCACATAAATATTCGTAAATTTAAACCGTGTACATACATTAGTAACTAGCCTTGCCCCGCGGCTTCGCCCGCGTTAAGGAAGTTAAATAGTAGGCTGTGTTATTACAGAACCAAACTACATTCTAAATTTAATTAAAATCGGTTTATTCGTTACGGAGATACGTGGTAACAAACATTCACACACACAAACTTTCACATTTATACTAGTATATATAGATCATTATATAGATAGAAAATTATTTATTGAACAAACAGTATTGTAGGTACATAGGCGAACTTAATGCTACAAAGCATTTTCTTCCAGTTAACTTGGGTGTATCGAGGATATTTTGATATGGTACGATAGAATAGGATACTTAAGTTTTTTATCAAACAATTGCGAAAATACTCGCAGTAGTTATTAAAATCACACTCAAATGTTTCGAAACAATGTTTTATTTAATCATCCCATTATAATTACAAACTTAATAGATTAACTACATAATAAGGAAGCCATAGGCAGGACTAACTACAATCGGGCCTGAGTAGCGAGTCAAGTTAACTTTAATAAGGCAGTCTAGTACGAGTGATGATCATATGCCAAAACATGATTTAGTTTCGTATCCTTCCATACATGCAGAGTTATTGTATGGAACTAAACGAAATTAAGTTTTAGCTAACGATTAGAACTGGTATTAGATTCTAGAGTCTAAAGAATCCACATATATATACAGACATTCTAAAATGGATTGATTTTAGAATGAAAACTTTCTTTGCACGCAAATATCAAAGAAATTATTAGTTTCTATTGTGGGATGTGAATTAAATTCGGACTACAAATTCTTAAACAAAAAAATAGAAGAAACGAGTTGACGACCCAAGTTTCTGCTCTCTGCGCCGTGGGGTCTGGATTCGATTCCCAGCAGAAGCACAATTTTCCTTACCTTTGGACATTTGTGCTTCTGGTTCTGGGTGTTATTGTGTGTAAACGATACAAATTTTTGATCTTTGTGTGGGGCTGTGAATGTGTTGATGCCACAGCAGTTTCCACTTCGTACACTTTGCAAAAGAATTTTGTTGACAAGTGACTTGATAATATTTATAACTTTACAAAACACTCAGGCCCAATTCTAAAAAAAAATGATAATATCTCAATAATTCTATTTACAATTTATTCACAGTATCGCCTCACGAGGCTTCTGTCGATCTTTATGTCTACTATAAGGACCAAACAAAGGAAACATCTAATTCGAAACCGTACTCAATAAAGTTACCTATTTAAAGTTGATGTTGTTAAACATTTGATTTTTTTTTGTGGATGATTCCGAGAAAGAAACAAAAAACCGTTTGACGAATGAATTTGTAACATTTCCTTCTGGTCCTTATCCCCAGAGGGTTTAGTACGAGATTTGATTGCTTTCGAAAACTGTTTTTAATTTCGATTCGATCATAACCCGCACTAGACGTTCAGTACAGTTTACGTACACTGAGATCTAATCATCTAAGATAATAATTTTAATCTAAAACGGTATCAATACGCCATTTGTAACATTACAAAAATAGTTTTGCTAGCTTTAAACTACTGTGCTATATTTTAACATGTTTATTTGTTTAGTCTGTGCTTTAGATAGGTGAACACAAAAATCTTACAATTACCCTCAAAAAAAATCGTCTCAAGTTCTAGGTACCAACGAAAATATTTTAACAGTACGGTATTTTCGAAGTCTTATCGGTGAGCTTGTATCGAAGCAGTAATAGACGGATATCAAGTCCACCAACTTATTTGAACAGTTCAACTGACCACCACTATTCAGACAGATTCTACAGAACCATTCGGAAGGTACCGTAACGCTCCCTCGAACATTCGTGTGTACACAAAAACAATTACACAGTAGTTTTACACAAAGTGTTAGTACATTTATTAATTTTCTTGAAGGTATCAAAGTAAGCCTACTTTGATACTACTATAATTTTGAAGCCTCAAAATAATATAATTTTCTAAATGATTTTTTTAGTTCTTTAAAAATGGATTCAAAGTTTCTGCGACAATTTGTTTTAAATTGTAGGCTAATTCAACATCTTTCAAAAGTATCAAAAAATAATTTTTAAGTGGTGTAGTATGAAAATTTAACACCGGTCAGTACTAAGATGTCAGAAGTCTAGTGTTTATCACCTCCTTACACGTGGGCTTATCGCGCGTCTTAATAGTTTTCTTTAGCAAGGAACGTACAAAAATATAACGAGAAGTAACAATATTTATACATTTTAGATGGTTTAGGCAATGTAACAGGTTGGTACCTTGTTGCACCGTCTAATACTGCTTCTATCGGATAATTGCGTCTAAACGTCGGAACGATGTGAGCATGTCTACGTACAGAAATCCAAGGTATCTGTTGCACGTACCTACAATTAATTTCAAATTTTACATTGTATTTAAAACTAGAATCAAGTAAGTAATGAACAAATTTGATACTTGATGCAGCATTTGCGAGCGCAAGATGGCGACTGGGGAAATAGTTAATGCAACTTCTTCACTTATTCAAAACCTCTTTCTATATCGAAAGTTCAAGTACAAACTTTAGTGGAGCTGTCAATTTTCTTTTAAAGGTACTCTAATCTTTATACTAAATTACCTTGATCTTACCTTGATCCTAAGTCAAATTGAAAAGTCACGACCACGCTGACATTTACCGCATCAACTTTGCATTTTTCGACGCAGAATCAGTTCAAGTTGGAATCAATATGGAATTCACATTTTTATCTGTCATATTGAAGCAGTGTTTGAAAGGCCTATATTACTATAATAATATATAACTCATAGGTTTGGAAACTGAGCCTGTGTCGAAAAAATGTGACCACAAAAGTTTAGAAAAAAAATAATTAAAAATAAACTTAACGTACTGATGTCAACCTACTCAGAAAGCGATAGGAATAGCAAAATGAATATATTTATATTGATTATAGACAGTTGGAAATATATCCAACAAAAGACTAGATGAAAATAGGTGAATAGGTTGAAATTGAAAATGTGTAAATTAATAAAATTAAAGCATAGCGAAATAATGGATGACACCTCTATTTAAAATATTATATTCTAGAATTTAAAATATCAATTGCAAAATATTATTAATACAATTTGCTTTGTTAGTTACAAACATTATTCGATGAATGGAATATTCTGAAAACGTGATATTAAAAATATATACATATCATTAGAAAAATATATGAAACAATAAGTATACATTTTACATTTTAACGAATCTTTACAACTACGAATTGGAAGGATTCTAATTATCTTCATACTTTTATATTCGTGTTTTTAATCGTCTTTGTTCGACTTTCTGGCCTATTTAAAGTTAAATTATATTTATACAGACATTCTGTAGCTATTTTTCAACAAATTTTAAAAGAAGTCCGCCTCTTTTCTTTTAAATACTACATACGTTTTAAATTTTCGTCATAAGCTTTGTTATTATCATGTTATAAAAATACATATAACCATAAATTTTAAGAATTTTCATTTATAATTTGAATACATTTAAATTACTATATTTGCGAATCTGGCAATAAGAATTATTATATATATTACCTTTCATGAGTGCCTCTTTGGGGCCCATGTGAATAAACGTTTATGTCTGTTCTTTTTTGTGTAACAGCCCGAACATTACAAGACATCTATGAATTTAAATATTAGTTAATTTCACTTCTTCAATCACTCAAATATCGGCGGTTGTGACAATGCCGACGACAACTATCCCAAAATCAATTAATCTAAAACAATGTTAAATTTTGTCGATTGATTAAAGTTAGTTGTTTAGGTAATCTGTGCCACTATTACTTCTGAAATAGGTACCCATAGGTATAGTTTCTTTGAGCAACGTGGCCAGCCCTTGTGCTTCGTGGGTTATAAAGGCTACGAATAATAATAATTTATGAAGTGTAATTCAAACTCAGTAATCGTATGCAAAACAGAGACGCGGTAGGCGTGGCTAAAAAAACTATGTGTCATACAAAGAGGCGCCGCTGGTTTTTTGCGTCTGACTTCTAAAGAAACATACAGAACTATTTAAACCTTGATGTCTTAGAGTAAAGATGATTTTTAAAGTCTGTGTGGGGTGTCTTTTGACGTGATAACGTCTTATAAATCGATGAACACCGGCTGCACGCACGAAAAGTGTCACATTCCGCCTGAGCGTGCAAGCGAGAGCGCGGAACAAGCGGTAGAGAGGCACGATCGGCCAAGCGTTCGTCTTATGACGTTATCACGTAAAATTATCGTCCGTAAACTAAATTTACAGATAACCAATTTTTTTATTAGTTCGATTATTTCAGTGAGCGGAGCCGAGAGTTTAAGTCTATGTTATTATTATTCGTAGACTGTAGCATATATCGCATTTAGGGAATATATGGTGCTAGCGGGGGAATCTAAACTCAACTTCGAATTTCGATGTTTTTCTTATATTCCTCGAAAAGTAAGAAACGGTAATATCACGACCGTTTTTAGTTACAATTCGAAGGACAATTCATTTAGTAATTTATTATATTTGTAACGATATATTAGATACAATTTAGACCTTTATTTATTTGATGCAGAAGTCTCATAATCGCGTATGCAACGGCCGATATATGTCGTCCAAGACCTAAAAATTTCAGCAAAGAATAAACTATAATCTGTTTTCAAAATTGAACTCTGTGTCGCTTTTAAATAAAACACAAAATAGTTTACCTATTTTTCACACACGCCCGCTATTTATAAAATCCGATTAAACTACGAATAAACAAAACTTGTTCTTCAAGGCAACTGTCTACAAAACCTCAAAATTGCTTCGAAATTGAAGCAAGCCCGACGTTATTGTCAGGAATATTAGCCATATTTAAAGCATTTACTACGCATTCATAAACCAAATGTCACATGTCAATAACAAAACAATTTATTGTGGTTGTGAAAATAAACTAAACAACAATAATGTGTAGTCCAATAATAGTAAGCAGCGCCTGACCTACATCCCATTTCTTTTTCAATCGAAGTCTTCTCAGAAAAGGACAGCGCTACTAATAGAATTCCAATGCCGAAATTACTCTGTATCAATTTATGTCGTGAGAAATTACACGGTAGTAGGTAACAGTGGAGTGCGGTTCCTATTTGAATTAAGCAAAAATGAACCAAATTGACGTGATAACGTCTTATAAATCGATGAACACCGGATGTACGCACGAAAAAGTGTCACGTTCCGCCTGAGCGTGCAAGCGAGAGCGCGGAACAAGCGATAGAAAGGCACGATCGGCCCAGCGTTCGACTTATGACGTTATCACGCAAAATTATCGTCCCTAAACCAACTTTACAGACAACCATTGTTTTTTTCCTAAAAAAATTGTCAATTTTGAATTGAATCCGATCGCAACACAGGTAATAGCGGGTAAGTTCATGCCATCTCACTCTTACATTACCTGATACAGACCGTGGGAGCGAGATATCATGACAGTAGGCTTCGTTGCTCCATCTGCTATTGGTCGAGCAGTATTTCCTAAGTTACAATGAATCGGAAATGTATCGCAGTAACTACCACTTAAGTAAGCGTAAGGCTTAATTGTCAATTTTATTACGTCATTAAGTAGATAATATTTTATGAACAACCCGTTGGCTAAGCTGGGGTATCGGGTTCGATTCCCGGCGGGAACACAGGTTTTCTCCCCATGGAAAATTTGTGTTTCTGGTTCTGGTTGTGATTGTGTGTGTGATGTGAATGTTTCCGGTACCCACGGCACAAGTCATCGAACTTAGTGTGGGGCTGTGAGTGTGAAGGCGTTTATGTTTAGGTGAAAACAAACCGTGTTTTTTTAACAAAAGTTAGAAATCGAGCTGTCTAAAACATTTATATTTAAAATAGCTAAAAAAATCTATTTATAAACGCGTTTTATCTCCAAGTTTTATGTCCTTTTTTGTGAAAGAGATAAAACATTCGATAAACCTTCTATAGTTTTTATGGTCAGAATGTTTTTTAAATATCCCCGAAAACATCTGGAAACGACTGCACCAATTTTTACCAAACAACGACGAACATACTCTATCAAGTAATTTTTAATAAAAAATGACATCTAAATAGGTCAAACCTTTTTTTTTTTAATAAAAAAAGTAGCCTTCTTACAAAATAAGTAAAAACATGAGATTGAGAGCACCTAGGCCGACATGGGTTATCACTTATATAAACACCTAGGTTTTTGAAATAAGATGAGAGGGAACATTCGTCACCTTAAACGCATGAACCATCTCCATTCCGTTGTAGGTAAATATACGTCATTTTTCAATTTTACTGATGTTAATTGTCACGCATCATCAATATATACTAACAGAATACTAAAAGAAGGTTTATCGAAAAAATATTTTCTAATAAGTGTTTAACGTTTTTCTGGAAACTACGCAACTACAAGTTTAGTAGCCACTCACAGTCACTAATGATTCATTATTTACAGATATAGAAAAAAAAACATAAGACATTCAAGAAGGCTCAGTAAGCGTATCGATTTGCGGTAGTTTACGGTAAAATTTATTCCCACACCCACGAGTCAATTCCAATAGTTCTTATCTCCTGCTATCCAACTTCAGGTCCGCATCAAAATATGTTCAGGCGTTAACAGGCTGGCACTTGGAGGTTGTGTTTCTCGATATATCGCTGTCTCGCTTCCGCTATCATCTGTGCTTTTTTCTCCTGGAAACTCATTTGTCTCTCTCGGGCCGTTTTGGGGAAAACGCCCGTAGGCACTGGGGTCACGTATCTAGAAAAAAAAATAAACGTAAACGATTTCACACTCACAATCCAATCACACTAAAACTGACCTGGGGCCGTTATGTTTAGACATAGACTGCAACTGACCTGGGGCCGTTATGTTTAGACATAGACTGCAACTGACCTGGGGCCGTTATGTTTAGACATAGACTGCAACTGACCTGGGCCGCTATGTTTAGACATAGACTGCAACTGACCTGGGGCCGTTATGTTTAGACATAGACTGCAACTGACCTGGGGCCGTTATGTTTAGATATAGACTGCAACTGACCTGGGGCCGTTATGTTTAGACATAGACTGCAACTGACCTGGGGCCGTTATGTTTAGACATAGACTGCAACTGACCTGGGGCCGTTATGTTTGGAGGTGGAGGGTTGCGGCGCGACAGGTTCTGGTTCTGGCGTGTAGTGTGTAGCGCCCTCGAGGAAGTTTGTGATGGTCAGGTCCACGCTGCGGGTCGCGGCTGCAATAACACGACCTTACACTCACTGACACGTAGGAATACAAGGGACCCTATACTCACTGACATGTATGAATTCAGGGGATCCTATACTCACTGATATGTATGAATATAGGGGACCCTATACACATTGATATGTCTAAATACAAAGGACCCTAAACTCACTGACAAGTATGAATACAGGGGACCCTATACTCATTGATATGTATGAATACAGGGGACCCTATACTCTCTGACACGTATGATTACAGGAAACCCTATATTTACTGACACATTATGAATACAGGGGATCCTATACTCACTGATACGTATGAACACAGGGGACCCTATACTCATTGATATGTATGAATACAGGGGACCCTATACTCTCTGACACATATGAATACAGGGAACCCTATACTTACTGACATGTTTGAATACAGAGGACCCTATACTCAGTGGCACTTATTAATGCAGGGGACCCTATACTCATTGACACTTATGAATACAGGGGAAACTATACTCATTGACACTTATGAATACAGGGGACCCTATACTCACTGACATGACACCATTTTTATACCTAGAAGTGGTCAAGTGAGGTGGAGAATAAGCATATATTTTTATACTAGATAAACAAGCATTTGTTCCACTCCGCTGTACAGATGATAAACGTAGAAGCGAATCGCTTCGAACATACTTGGGTTATTATAGATAGATGAAATCTTTATTTTACACCAATTTTAAAATAAAACAACAATGAGAAATAATAATTAAAAATAACTTAGGCTGGCAGAATGGGCGGTCTCGCTTAAAGCGATCTCATCCAGACAACCTTTGGATAGAGATGATATAGAAAAATAATTTTGGTGTACTACAGTTCTAAACAAATTATATATATTAAAATGTATAATGTGTAGGTACATACCGAGATCCTTCATGATGTCCTCTAGCGGCACCCGCGGCAACACTTCTTTAACGACACGCGCGCGTCGTGCCAGTTCGGCCCGCGCGGGAGGCGGCGCCCGAGCCGCGCCCCTGCCCCCGACCACCTCCTCCCACGACACGGGGACTGTCTCCACCTACAAACACACGCTGTCAGAGGGACTGTCTCCATTTGTACACGATACACACATTTGTTTTAAACGGAAGTGTTAAAAATCAGATGAGCTAGATAATGCATAGCAATTAAACTTATTCCTTGGACACTGTTTTGTGCTAAACTATTAAATCATAGATAGAAAATTCTTTATTGCACCAACAGTATTGTAGGTACATAGGCGAACTTAATGCTACAAAGTATTTTCTTCCAGTTAACTTGGGTGGATCGAGGATATTTTATCATACTAATATTATAAATCAGAAAGTTTGTGTGGAATTGTGTAAACGTGTAAGCGTGTAAGTATGCTTGGCCCCTCTTCACGCTTTAACGGCTGAACGGATTTGGATGACATTTGGAACAAACATAGCTTACACCTTGGAATAACACTCGAAAAACAAGATGGCCGCCATACAAAATTGAACGCTTTATATCTCAGGAACTACCATAGAAGGGTACGGTTTCGCATAGTTTGGGGTTCGAACTAAAGTTGGCAAGGATCCGTATGAACGTAATCCGTACAAAAGAACTTCCGACGGGACTTCGACCGAAAGTTTTTTCGATCGGCGCGAAATTCGGTCCAGGGAGGTTCGGGAACTCGACAAGAGCGGGCAAAGCCGCGGGGCATGGCTAGGAAATAAAAAAAATGACGTAAAAAATTGAACGCAAGCACTGACTTCACCGCTTTATCTTAAGAACTTTGAACAGATTAGATGTACTAAACACGCATTATTGACGATATTTCAACAACTACTGATCAGATCTTGATCAAATTTAAATGGGACAAATTGGATAGCAAAATCAATTTTTCAAAATCGGTTCTCGTGGAACTGATTTAAGAGGAAGCAACCATAAAAGAACAAAAAAAAACCGTCGACCTGAGTACCTCCTCTTTTTTTGCGAAGTCGGTAAAACAAGGCTTGTGCTCACCCCCAGCGCGTCGGCGATGGCGCTCCGTATGCGGCGCGCGAAGGCCTGGTCGTCGTCGTCGTGGCGCTCCAGCGGCGCCAGCGCGCGCAGCGTGCACACGGTGGCCGGCGACCACAGGAACCACAGCGCGTCGCGCCACGGGAACCCGCGCGCGCCGCCGCACGCCGACACGTGCGTCAGTGGACGCTCCATGGCTGCCGGGACACGGGACGATCACATAAGAGATAAGCTTAAAAACGAGAGCCCTATGTCCTACCTGTCCTGCATTGGACAAAATAGGCTGATGATGATGAAAGCTTAAAAAACCCGACTTCACCGCTTATATTTTGGTTTTGGCTTCATTGATTTTGATAAATTTTACAAGGGACCACCTCTAAAGTATCATCAACCAAAAAAAAAAAACCACAAAATCGATTCATAATTGATTTTATTTATATAGCCATGCTAGGCAGAACTATAGTGATAAATTTAGATTTTTTTGTAATTTAGAGTAGCTCAGCGGTTAGAGCAATAGGGCATGACACCCTATGGCCGCGGGTTCAAACCCCGCCTCAAGCGATAATTTTTCCTTTCTAAATTTATCACTACGATTCATAATTGGCGGAGGTATCGCATAACCTACAAAAAAAACATACCGTCAAATAACCTCCTTTTTTGAAGTCGTTTGAAGCAAGCTGACGCATGTTATGGGCCGTGTACAATAGGCTTCCTAATACCATATTAGAGGTCACTTCTTTTGAAACGATGGCTTATCGTGCGAACGTAGAAAAAAGGGAGCTTGTGCGCTTTTTTTTTTATCAAAATTGAGTTCGGAATTATGGTGATACTAGCTAAATATTAATCGCGATCGTGGGATCGTGATCCCACCTGATAGAAAGGGGTGTGTTCTAAGATAAGGCAAGCATGATTTGAGGCGATTCGTCCGCCTTCTCTCTCCTCCTCCGTAGTGAGGTCACTGGTGGAAAGCCAGGGGGCTCTCCACCGGCTTACACGGCCACACACGTTTGGGAGGTGAGCAAGGTCTCCCCTCCATGGGTGCAGTGGCCCGGTATCCATCCGGGCCTACCCACTGGAGCAAGATAGTGACTGCTAACGCGACCCTATCTTGGCCCACCTTTTAGTGGGTTCGAGCCCTACAATCCTCTTTCCTTCTCCCCTGGAAAGGATAGTAAGGAAAGGAATTCGGCATTTTCCCTCCACAAAATAAAAAAAAATATTTAGAGTTTTGCCGCAAAAGTGAAAAAATGGCGTGGTTGATATTGTATAATTTTCCAAAACCTGTGATTCTTCGAGTGTTAAAGTGTAATAATGGTGGATTATTAACCGTTAATACTTAGTATACGTGCATAAGTGTAGGCAAATCATTCTAAGTTAAAAAACGTGATTTTCGCCTTCGCTCCAAAGCTCCATTAGGAGTTCTAGTAAAGTTTCTACCACTTTACTAGGGCATGACTTGACTATGACTGAACCTTGACTTTGGCTGTGACTTGTGACTAGGACTTTTAATATGAAATACACTTGAAATATATTATCACTTGACACTGGCTAAATGCACAAGATTGCGTAGCCAAAATTTATAGAAAAATAATGTATTACTGATTGCGACGGGTTGCACTCGGTTGCCCATGTGGAAGGGCCAGTCCGTGAACCGCAGGAGCGCGCGGCCGCTGGTGGCGCCGCCCTCCGGTTGCAGAAGCACCGGCTTGCCCGGACACTCGGAGAAATGCTGTCTGGAACAATACCATACAATTTGAACTGCTCGCTAGCTTAGTTGGGTGTGTGTTCGCCTTCTAAGCAGGGGTATCGGGTTTATTTATTTATTTATTAATATAGCACTGCCACATCATACATATTATAATTAAACTTAAAATTAACAACAAGGGAATTTTCCGATATGCATGACAATTTCGGCGTGCCTATCATTTGCCAAATGTACTCAAAAAGCAAGAAATAATAAAATAATGAAAATAAAAATAGAAGGAATTCTTAAAATTACTAACAATACAATAACTTTAATTTACATTGAAAATTTACTTAGGGTCAAATGTACTTTTGAGGTTCGATTCCCGGCGGGAACACAAGTTTTCTCCCCAAGGAAAATGTGTGTTTCAGGTTCTGGTTGTGATTGTGTGTGTGATGTGAATGTTTCCGGCACCCACGATACAAGTCATCGAACTTAGTGTGGGGCTGTGAGTGTGAAAGCGTTAATTCACCTAAATTATCTTACACTGTAGCATATACATATATATTTACACTTTTACATATATATTTACATATGTAAAGGTGAATTATCGCATACATATATTAAATTATGGCTGTTGCACAAGGTGCATGCCAATCTTTTGATTATCTGTACTATCTACGAGCCAATGCTATATAACTCGACGACCTAGTTGGCGCAGTGGACAGGTGTCCGCCTTCTACGCCGTGTGTCCTGGGTTCGATTCCCGGCAGGAGCACAAATTCCTTCCCAAGGGATATTTGTGCTTCTGGTTCTGGGTGTAATGTGTGTGTGATGTGAATGTTTCCGGCACCCACGATACAAGTCTTTGAACTTAGTGTGGGGCTGTGAGTGTGAATGCGTTAAAAAAAAAAAGCCTATATGTCCTAAAACTATATACAGCAAAGAACTAAGTAAAAGCTCTCTGAATTCAAAATGAAATTACAGTTATTTAGATAGTTTTTTCTTAAAGGGGTTCTACGGGCCCATTGCCTATATATATATTTCCTAAAACTAAACTAAAACTATATACAGCAAAGACCTAAGTTACCTACAAGACATCTAGCTTATAGGTAACTCGAGTGCCCAAGCCCACTACCAGTGGGTAGCGTTCCCATCATGCTGACGGCATTGCCTCATTGAATTGCAATGCTAATACGTTGAGCCAAATAAGTGCCAGTATTTTGAGCACACGCATATGTACTTGCAGCACAAGCCGACTCTACCCTTTTTTTTTACACCAGATTACTTTTTAAGTAAAATTACTTATTACCCAAATACTTCTACAGCTACCAATGCTCTTGGCTTAAAAAAATGTATATAACACTAGATGGTGCCCGCGACTTCGTCTGCGCAGGATTAGTACTTCGAGCGGCTTTAAATTTTTATTGTTATTTTAAATTTCAGATAAACATTTCCAATATACATTATATACGTGTAACTCTAAAGGTTTTTGCAGCGCACGCCAGAATATAACTTTTTCCTACTTACTTGACACTTATCGTTATATTGGACAATTCACACAATATCTTTATAAACTATAGCCTACTAGCCGTGCCCCGCGGCTTCGCTCGCTATTATCAAGTTAAAAAGTAGCCTATGTGTTAATTCTAGGTTTAAGCTATATCTATACTAATATTATAAAGCTGAAGAGTTTGTTTGTTTGAACGCGCTAAACTCAGGAACCGCTTGTCCGATTTGAAAAATTCTTTCAGTGTTAGATAGTACATTTATCGAGGAAGGCTATAGGCTATATTATATTTTCAAAAAATTTGGGATCCTTACTAAAATTCAATAATCACGCGGACGAAGTCGCGGGCACTGCTAGTATTATATATTCCGAATGTCATCCAAAGCCATTAAAGCGTGAAAATGGAACAAACATACTTACACACAAATTTTCGGATTTATAATATTAGTAGGATGTGTTATTCTGATGTATAAGCTATATTATTGTAAAGTTTCATTAAAATCCATTCAGTAGTTTTTGCGTGAAAGAGTAACAAACATTCATACATAGAAACTTTCACGTTTATAATATTAGTCCTTACTAATATTATAATATAAATCCTTATGTAATATACTGAACCTGTAGTAATTGACTGAGTTATAACTAACACAGTTAAGTTTAATTAAAGCTTTGTGTTTCCTGTTGACATCATGTTGTTACAAATTAATACAAATACCGATAGTTGTATTTTACACCCAGCACTCCATTGCATTTACACTTACAATTTTATACCTTATCGAGCAGGTTATAAGAGTGACTTAGTAATAATACCACACTCTGGAAACTCTGCTATGCTGGATAGGCAAGCATTTGACCACTATCTCATCTGATGGAAAGTGACGATGCGGCCAAAGATGGAACTAACAAGTACCTATTTACTGACTTGTACCACCCAGATTGTACCTTTCGGGGAACAAAGATGCAGGCAATGAGTTTCACTGTTCCTGAGATACTTACATATTTTTCAAACATACACAATTACACACTCAAACAACACATACACTTTCGCTTTTTTTTTTATACTGGATAGGCAAGCATTTGACCGCTATCTCACCTGATGGAAAGTGACGAAGCGGCCAAAGATGGAACATGCTTGCCTAGAAGGTACCTATTCACACACAAATTATACTGTTCAGGGAACAAAGATGCAGGCAATGAGTTCCACTCCTTCGCTGTACGGATGATGAACATAGAAGCAAAACGCTTCGAGCGAACTGGAGGTATGTCAACCATAAATGGATGACGTTTGACAGTTTGTCTTGTTGTTTGATGATAATGAGGTCATGGAGGAACTATATAATTAAATTCCGGAGCGCTTCAAAAGCTGTTAAGACATTGCAAACAAGAAATGTACTTACTTTCTGGCAAACTGAGCGGCGTTCCTTATGCCCAAAGTCGACGCAAAAAATGGAGGAACTTTCCATTTTCTTAGCTGAAAGAAAAACAGAGGGCTAAGTCAAGATCGTAGTAAAAATATACCAAAAAATTAACGAATTAACAAAAGAAACAACAAGTTTTAATTGAGAAAATCAAATGAACATGGGAACACAAATGTAAATCTATCAACTATCAAGCAAAGCTTAAAAAACGAACTTCACTGCTTTGACGACCCAGTTGGCGCAGTGGACAGGTGTCCGCCCTCTGTGCCGTGGGTCCTGGGTTCGATTCCCGGCAGAAGCACAAATTCCTTCCCAAGGGATATTTGTGCTTCTGGTTCTGGGTATAATGTGTGTGTGATGTGAATGTTTCCGGCACCTACGATACAAGTCTTTGAACTTAGTGTGGGGCTGTGAGTGTGAATGCGTTTGTTTGTTTGTTTGTTTTCTTCGGATCAGATTAAATGTATTAAACATGCATTAAGGATAACTCAAAATCTACTGATCAGATCTTAATCAAATTTAATGGGACTAATGGGAAAGCACCAGTTTTCAAACAATACAAATTATATAACTGTGGAAAGATGTTATTAGGTCAACCTCCTCTTTTTTTGTGAAGTCAGTAATATTACAGTTAGGTTTTATATTTTTTTTTTTAATTCAATATGGTCAAACATTTGACCACTATCTCCCTTAATGGTAACAGATGATGCGGTCGAATAAAAAAATACAGTACAGTGATTGGCCGAGAGCCTTCCCGACCAATCACATGCATACTGGTGTTGCCAACAAACTAAAATAATAATTTTCCTTAAACTACTAATTAGTAAAATCATGACATTCCACACTCACACTTATGGTCCCGAAGACATGAGAGGCCGCAAGGGAGTCAAGACAAGACACGTAGTTAGCCACCATTACGCTGCAGCGTGGGTCCCGGCTGCCTTTTACTTTCACATACAGACCTGGAAATAATTACATAAAAATACCCAAAAATGGTTCCAATATAAATATTTAAGTAATAAAAAGAAAAAGAAAGAGCAGTTAGCTTAGCCATCCCAACTCCTTTATATATCGGAGTGTTGCTTTGGATCGCTGGCATAATTGTTCCAGCCGTGAAAATGTAGGTGTACATGATGTGGACTCTTAGACCTTAACTTTTTTTTGCTTGGTATTCATGCATTTGACCATTATCTCAAGATGTAGCAAGCTTACCTAGAATATACGTGTTCAATCTTATCCTACTAATATTATAAATCCAAAAGTGTGTGTAAGTATGTTTGTTCCCTCTTCACGCTTTAACAGCTGAATAGATTTGGATTAAATTTAGAATGTACATAGATTATACCTAGGATTAACACATATGCTACTTTTTAACTTGATAATAGCGAGTGAAGCCGTGGGGCACGGCTAGTCTTGAATAACTTATAATGCACTACACATGATAACCGTAATAACTTGAAGATTCCCAGGTTACTACCACTTTGTGTTTTTTCAGGATGATTAATATGCCAAAACATAAAAAAATATATATATATTAATTTTATAGCAGCAGAATGATCAATACCTTATCAAACTTACCGAAAGTCCAACAAGCAACTGTAGACAACATTTGCCGGACCGCCCATTTGTTTGGCAGCAGGATGGCAGCGATCCACAGCAGCAGTGCCAGCAGTGTGCGTAGCAGCAGCAGTAAGATGCCAAATGGCATGTATAGCAGGAACTGAAGGACATTGCCACCACTGAACCTGGACATTTTAAGTTTAAAGAAACTTATTTTCAAGAAAATAAATGTTATTTTAACAATTATTATCCCATCCTGTCCCACTACAATATTTAATGTTAAGTTTGGTTGTTTGTAACTCAATCAGCAGAGCTACTGAACCAATTTGGCTAAAATTCTAGATCTAGGCTAGATAATGACATTACAAAAAACCTATTTATTGTACCAAATATGTTTTTTAATGTTTTTTTTTTCTTTTTACACTATGACGGCTGAGTGTATTTGGATGAAATTGTAGTGTACATATCTTATACCCAGAGGTAACACTTAAGCTACTTTGTAACATAATTGACGCAGGTGATGCAACAGAACATGGCTAGTATGACATATAACCATTTGTTATTATATTTTATACTCACAAAGCTGTTCATAATAAAACAAAGAATCTTTTTTGAACACATTGTTGCTATACCGTGAACATAACAAGTTGTATATGTATAGGTATTTATCAGTGTATAGCCAGACGGCAGATTAAAATCTAATAATAAAGTTATTGAATGCATAAATATGAATAAATAACAAGTGAATGTTGGCTGTCTTAACAATGTATTTATTAGTTTTTTTTATAACCAGCTGTGACTAACATAGTATATAACAGTCTAGATAATGAGTAGTCTATGTTCCTGCCCATGATTTAAACTGGCAGTGCTATAGCACTCGAGTTACCTATAAGCTCAGTAACTCTTAGATAACTTAGGTCTTAGCTGTATTGTAGTTTTAGGAATTATAGGAAATCGGCCTGTAAATAGTGCGCCAAGAATCTATATATATAAAAATCAATGCCACTTTTCGTTGTAATTTTATAACTTAAGAACGTGCTCACCTATCCAAACCAAATGTTTAGGCTTTGTTTGGACTATTTAGTAGATGGTTTATGTGAAGTTTGCACAAAATCGGTCGAGCGGTTCTTCATATATCAAACCTGGGCGAAGCCAGGGCAGATCGCTAGTATATATGTATAAATTTGATGGATAAATAGATGGCAATGTTAGTTTATATATACAGATGGTGTCAAAAGTGCCATTATTCAGGTTATAGATTATTTGTATTGTTTTTAGTTATATCAAGGTCAAACAACAAAAACTTAACATTTTTACATTGGAAAACATAAAGTAGATTCTAGAAAAAAGACTTGCACGCCTTATCTACATAGAGTCAGTGTGCCAATCAGTAATGAAGCTAATATAAAAACTTCAAGATGTTGTAATATTATGTTAACGTTTACGTTGACGTACTATGTACTGAGTAAACAAACAAATAGAGCCGTGGCTTACAGCTAGTCATATATTAGAAAGTAAAACAGGCATCATGCACAAAATATTGTGTGAAAAACAATCGTACGCTCGGAACAGCACGAACTTTCCCTTGAAAATAAGCAAACACAAAAGTGTTGTAACAACAAAATTACCTGTCATCATTTATCAATTTATCCGCAGTTATAGCCATGATTCATTTGACAAGGGAAACAGCTGTGAAATAACGTAACTTGTCGTAATAACACGGGTAAAATTATAATTTCGAACTTTTCCAAAATCGTGATGTGTTCGACATTCGACATTGACCATAGACTAAGGAACTTGAGACAGTGACACTCAATAGTGACAATAGTGACATTGAAAGATCAAAATTGATCAAATAGATGTGGTTTTTTTTTCTGGGGCTCGTTTGGAGCATATGCTCTGCAAGTGCAACTGACCCCCTATTACGTATCTTTGTTGCACGCGGTTTCAATTAAAATTAAGCAAAAATGAACCTTATTTCTTAGGAGTTTTGTCAATTTAGTATTGAAACCGTTTGCAACAAAGATAGGTAATCGGGGGGCTGTTCGCTTTAGCCCGTTTAGAGGCTCGGTTATGGCTTCGCCAAACAGTGGCTCGAATGGATGGGCGGGCGTGCTCGCATTCCGCACAGAGGTGCGCCCGCATTTCCGCACAGTCGATCTCTATGTGGCGCCGCGCCGCGCCGCCGCGGCCGGTGGCGGGCGTTCAGTTAGTGCAAGTTAAAAAATGCGTTCAGTGAATCGGTTAATCACCCAATTAAACTACCACCTCGAAAGAAAGGAAAGTTAAGTTGTCAAAAGTGTGCGTGAAGTCAAACTAAAAGTAGAAGATGAAAATTGCTATATGAAATTAACTACCAAGGATGTTGTAGCTTTACAAACCGTAGGTTTGTTTCCTATCTCGATGTTAACTACCAATTGTCACAAGATTACTAGGTACTTTTTTAGCTAATATATAGGTAAATTCCAAGACGCTCTATCGTTCGAAGTCTAAGAGTGTGGATAAAACGCAACCCAATAATCGAAAATGTAAGCACTACTGTCCTCCTTTACAGTTTGAAATTCAAATCGTTTATTGGCACTTCTACAGCTTTACCGTCGATTTTCACTTCCGAGTGCCGAAACATCTGAAGAAATTAATTGAACAAAATAACATTATGAAAAAGTATTAAACGCTATTTCTTTGCTTTATTGGATACCTATAACAAATTCTGTTATTAAAAAAAAATAGATATCTTAAAGTAGGTTAGATTTGACTCTGTCTTTTACTTTAATAAAATGATGTCTATCATATTGACATAAATTGACATTCATAATTATGACATGTAGATATAGATGTCAAATATTTTAAGGTTGATTTTGCATTCGTGATATTGCACACAATTTTCAATAATCTGCGACACAAAGGCTTTGCCAGATATAAAAGTAGGTGACAGGTACCTAACAATAAATTTATATGGTAAAATCGTCTGATATGTAGTGCAAATAAAATAGAAAAGATTATTTACACTATAAAATAGAAAAACTATATAGTTACGTGACGTGACCACCCAGTGATTCTTTCTTGTAGACAATAACAATTCACTTACCGTCACCTGACTTTTGTTTACCTCCTACCTCTCTTATATCATTTTGGAAAATTTGGCAATGGAGGGTATAATAACATCCCCGGAAGAGACAACGTGTTCAGAAGGAGAAGACGAGCCCAAACCTAGTGGAAGCCAACCAATGAACCGAGACAACCCTCAAGGCTTTCCCGCACAACAACCGACCTTACTTGGCCTTAATCAAATGGAGGAAAAAATGCGACGCAAACTGCAATTCTTCTTTATGAACCCGATTGAGAAATGGCGCGCAAAACGTAAGTTTCCATTCAAATTCGTTGTCCAGGTGATCAAAATCGTGTTGGTAACTTTTCAACTCTGTTTGTTCGCCCACAATCGGTATAACCACGTAAACTACACTTGGGACAATCGCATCAGCTTCTCGCACTTATTTTTGCTTGGCTGGGACTCCACCCGCGAGATTAATGCCTACCCACCCGGGGCAGGTCCACTAGCAGTCTACAAGATGGATGAATTCTACAGTTCTCTGGACTATGCCGTAGCTGGCTTTTCAAACCTTTCTAATGCCATTGGCCCTTACTCCTACAATAATGAGGACAATAACAGGACTAACCCTATCTTCTGCCTGTATAATTACAGAGAGGGTATTATTAACGGCTTCAACGAAAGCTACAAATTGAACTCGGAAATTGTTGAAACCTGCATCAATTTCACTCTGAATGATGATGATGAATTTCAATCAAAAGAGTTTATAAAAGAGTCTGGCTTGAATATAAGTTTTGCAGCATTGGTCCGAGCTGAACTGAAGTTTTCTATCAAAACAATCAATTTTAGAGCTGCTGGCCCCATCACTCCACCTGACTGCTACAGATTTGATGTACAAATAATTTTTGACAACGAAGATCATGACGGGCAGATGTCTTTGGTGCTAGAAGCCGAGCCTTATAAACTGGAATGCAAAGGAGATAAGAACTACATAAGTGACAACAAAATTGACCAAGTTTTGCGAAGCATCCTCAATATATTTGTAATTATCGTATGTGCTGCATCTTTCATACTGTGCAGTCGCGCTATCTACAGAGCTCAGCTGCTAAAAGAGCTGACTGTACAATTCTTCAGACGCGCCTACAATAAGGAGCTCAGCTTAGACAGCAGATTCGAGTTTTTAAACATCTGGTATATCATGATCATCGTTAACGACATGCTCATCATTATGGGATCGGCAATAAAAGAACAAATTGAGCGAAATCAATTTACCAATGACCAATGGAACATCTGCTCACTGTTTCTAGGAACAGGGAACCTCCTTGTTTGGTTTGGAGTGTTACGTTACTTAGGATTTTTCAAAACGTACAATGTTGTCATACTAACATTGAAGAAAGCAGCACCGAAAATATTCAGATTCTCAATATGTGCTCTATTACTGTATGCTGGCTTCATGTTTTGTGGATGGTTGATTCTAGGACCGTACCATATGAAGTTCCGTTCCTTGGCTACAACATCGGAGTGTCTATTTTCATTGATTAACGGTGATGACATGTTTGCTACATTCTCAATAATGTCTAAAAAATCACCTATGCTGTGGTGGTTTAGTCGTGTATATCTGTATTCATTTATAAGTTTGTACATTTACGTTGTACTTAGTTTGTTTATATCTGTCATAATGGATGCTTATGATACTATTAAGCAGTATTATAAAGATGGCTTTCCGAAGAGTGATTTGCAGCAATTTATTGGAGAAACTAGTTTTGAAGAGGTTTCTTCTGGGTTGTATCGTACACATAGTTCAACCTCTCTCAACGCCATGATGAACTCTTTATGCTGCTGCAACTTTTACAGAAGTGCATATTCTAAAATTGGAGGAGGTTCATCTCTTAATTTAATGTAAGCTCTGCAATATTTAAACAGTAAATATCATGTAGATGCTTCCTGTAAATATTTGTAAGTAATTGTTTATCAGTTTTATCTTGAGTGTCTCACAATCCTCTAATTAGGTATGTAGGCAGCTAACAAAGATAAAATTCAATCTTATGTTTATTGCTATTAAGTTAAAATTACCCTAAGTATTAATGGTTTTAATGTTTCATATTAATGTATAATGTCTCAATGGCTAATGCTCATATTTATTTTAGTCAAATGATGTATTTACTCCAGTCTTAAAAAGTCCATGCATGGTATATTAATTTCTATAAGTACAAAAAAATTTCAATATTTAGTAAAATAATAGAAAAAAGATGTTTAGTGTAAGAATGAATTATAACGAGTTACCAAAGTCGCCAAAGACTAAAAATGTAGCCGTAGTCCTGTTTGCGAGTCCAATAATTTTTTAACAGGAGCTATGTTAATCATTTCCATTGTTAATTTAAAGGCATATGGTACATATGTACTTAGTTTGCCATTTTGATATACACAAATAATGGTCAACTTTGAGAGCATTCTACTTTTGACTAGTATGAATTAATACAAAACAACCTTACGGCTATTGACACAATGCGCAAATTAGCAAATGCTTGCCTATCTAACATAAGAAAACGCAACTACCATGTAGCGACTCACACTCTCAAATTAGACCTTTATTTGTGATAAGATTGAGTGCATTTTATTATGATGCTCATTAATAAAATACCTATCTAGGTATCATTGTTTTATTTTTACATTACATTGGGTATGATTTTAAATATATTATTTTATACATAAATGTCTTGTTTTGATCATATTTCACCACAATCGGGACATTTATACCTGATATGAGTATGTTTGTATACTTAGTGTCGTGTGTGGTGAATGGGTAATCTTACAGAGGTCGGTTTTGTTGTTTACCAAGCAAATAACAATTATAGTTTTTATTTTGGAATGTAGGGATGGAATTGATTCAATTTAGTTGTGATTGTGGCACTAGGTTATTATTATTGATGGTGTTAACCAACTTGGTTCTCAATTCGACTATATTTTTTTAGGTGTTACCTCATTTTTTTTATAGATGAATCGATTTTCAACCGACTTCAAAAAAGGAGATTCTCAATTTGACTTAATGTTACGCGATATGTCCGCCAATCATGAATCGATTTTGATTGTTATTTTTTTGTTTGGTAGATTATACTTTAGACGTGGTCCCATATAAATTTTATCGAAATAAGCGGTGAAGTCGGTATTTTTAAGCTTTGATTGCGTTTTAATTATTAATTTTTTTTTATTTGAAAGGTGCTTTCCATTTGGTCCCATTAAAACTTGATCAAGATCTGACCAAGTACTTTTTAAACTATTCCCAATAATGCATATTATTTAATCTGATCAAGGGTCCCGAAGATAAAGCGGCGGAGTCGATTTTTCAAGCTTTGCTTGCATTTAAATTATTTTAGCCCTAGTACCTTTTTGCTTCAATTATAACGTAATGACCAGCTAAATGAGACAATATAAAATATACACATCCGATTAAAAATTTTGTAGCTCTGTTGAGAGGACAGACCTACTATACATATAACATAGTTCGCTAAAGTTTTGCAATACTCATGTACAATTTCAGCATGTGTATTGATAATTGGACGTGTACTGCTTATCAATTCCATTTCAAGGCAAAAAAAATAGGTTCAAGGTAGCTAATTAGATAATGTTAACGTCCAAAGCCCCACCAATTAATCTGTCAGTCTTTTCCATAATGTAAGTCGTACCTTTATGGAATTCTAGATATAGCCCTGGAGACATCTGCATCTAAATTTCTTATCGCCGCCGCCAACTTGCGTTATCAATTAAATATATGTAATACCTTTAAACAAGCAATTATTGTATATTTATATATATATGTGTATATACTACTAGCCGTGCCCCGCGGCTTCGCCCGCCATTATCAAAAAGTAGCCTATGTTAATCCTAGATATAAGCTATGTACATGCACATTCCAAATTTCATCCAAATCCGTTCAGCCGCTAAAGCATGAAGAGGGACCAGACATACTTACAAACTTGCACACTTTCACACATACTTTCGGATTTATAATATTAGTAGGATCTGAATGTCGGAAACGGCTCCAAAGATTTTCATGAAATGTAGTATGCAGGGGGTTTCGGGGGCGATAAATCGATCTAGCTAGGTTTATATTTTAGAAAACGTCGTTATAACGAGCAAAGCTGGTAGGGCAGGTACTATATATAATGTATTCAAGAAAATAGACACCGCTGAACTGCAATTGCTGATTTGGTTTCGCTTTCTAAGTAGCGGATATCGGGTTCGATTCCCGGTGGAAACAAGTTTTCTCCCTTAGGGAAATTTATGTTTCTGGTTCTGGGTGTGATTGTGTGACGTGAATGTTTCCAGCACCCACGACACAAGTCATCGTAGTTAGTGTGGGGCTGTGAGTGTGAAAGCGTTAAAAAAAAACCCCACCTCTCAGTCTATTAGTCGTTCCCATGAAATCGTAAGTCGTAGGTAAGTTTAGAAAAGTATAATTCTAAACAATTCTAAATATAGCCCGTTGCAGATAAGAAATCTTTCTCATCAATTAAGGTGAAGTAGGCTCCAAATTGGACGATTCATCCTCACGAATATTAAATATTTGACCTTTAAAAACGGTCGATCAACAGCATTTTTTATGTGTAATAAATGTTCTCAAAATATTTTACTCGGATATGTTCAGCGATACACGATTGAATAAATTTGGCTCGATAGAAGAAAAAATTAAACTTTACTAAAAAACACCAAATTTCCCGTTCCCGTCAGTGGAATGAATCAACTTTCTGATACGTTAATTTCTGTACAAAAAATATTGGGTGTAATCCCAAAAAACATTCAATCCTCATTTTTTTGTAAAAGGGTAAGATTAATTTAAAAAAATATATGAAAGCGCGCTCGCTGGCTATGCAGGCAATTCTACAAGGCTACAGTTTGGCTCCAGTCCGCCAACTCGATACCAAGTCGCCTTAAATTATAAGCTCGGTACTCTTGGCTTCCTAGCTTTATATACCTACCTACCCTTAGATATTTTATGTAATTGTATGGTAGTTAACCATTTTACCTTACTGACGCCCTCTAGTTGAAAACCTGTCGCACTATTTTGTGATGACTTTCACTGCCAGTTTCATTTCCAGGTAGAAGAAACCGGTGTTTTTTAAAACGGACTACATGCTGCTGGCTTTGTGTAGCTTCCGTAGCGTCACCGGATAGGTGAAGAAAGCGATAAACACGTTTTCCATCCTCTAACAATAGACATTTATAAGACGCCTCGTAAATTTTGTTAGCAATAAAAAGTATCCAACATAAAAAACAAAGACTAAAAAAGTACCTCATTGCTATCAAAAATTCGCAGGCGTCATTTTATACTCGTCCATCATCACACCTTATAGAATTTATTTTGTTTAAGCATTTATATATATATACCTTCATGTATATATTATTTTCTCATAACTTGTATTTACACTCCCGTTTCACCGAATTATTAAAATCTTCTCCATCCCAAAGTTATCTGGAAGAGATCGCTTTTAGCGATAAGACCGCCGATTGTACACTTTAAGTTTTAAAATGTTTTGTAAGTGATTTATGTAAGGTGTGACAATAAAGCGTTATCTATCTATCTATCTTACTACACATCAACTATCACATGTAACACTTTCACAACAACTAATCTATAGTACCTGGATGACCGAGCTTTGCTCGGTAATTTTTTTGGTAAACGACGTTTTCTGAAAATGAAACCTAGCTAGATCGGTTTATCGCCTCCAAAACTCCCTGCATACTAAATTTCATGAAAATCGTTGGCGCCGTTTCCGAGATTCCGATAATACATATATACAAGAATAGGTATTAGATTGGCATACGAAAAAAAGTTTTTAAAGGCCTCAGTTTCACTTTTTCGACTTGTCTGAAGAGTTAACAGGAGTATTCGAGCAAAAGGGACAAGAAAAGGAACCGCTGTTCCTCTCACCCAAAAGCGATTTTGAGTCAAATTTTAATGGAACCGCGATCCTTGCTTTCTGTACTTTGTACAGTTAGCACAAAAGCTAAATTAATTTAAATATGTTAGGTTTAAAGTTACGACATAGATAGACTGATATAAAAACAAATATAGTGCACATACATGTTCCTCTGGTATCCTTTACCTCAGCCATAGTACCAGGGAAACATACCATAAGGAGATGTAGATAAGTTCGCTAGTTCATGGTCATCCTTTATCTTTCTCCGCCCTCAGCCAAAGTAGATACCAGGGAAATATACCTATACCATAGGGAGATGACAATTATAGAGAACTTCGCTTGTTAATTAATGGTCTATATCCTCTAACTCTAACAGCAAAAGTACCAGGGTAACATATACTATAAAGAGGTGTAGAAGAATTCGCTATTTAATAATTATACTTCCATATCATACATGCTACCCTGGTATTTTGTTGAGATTTGATAGCCATATGGTTTTGTTTTTGAGACCTTTTTCTGACAGTTTTTTTACTGATAGTGTGATTAAATGAAAATCTGAGATTGTGCGTACTTGATTAGGTTGCAGGCATCCAAACATATATATATTTAATCACCAACCAAACCATAATAGGGATCTTAGATCTATTTTTAATTAAGTTTTTAGTTTAATGTAATATATTTAAGTTTTTAAGTAGGTATATATTTGTTATGTTGAATAAATCTTTGATAGATGTTAAACATAATGTTATAATGGGTGCTATGTAAAATAAAAATAATAAAAACAACGTATATTCTTTAATTACATTTATTATTATTGGCGGTCAACACATTTATACTATTATAACAACATAATATATACAACCATATTTTATTCTACGTAATATATTATCTATATTTAAAATTATTTAGTTGGAATGGCGACTATATTTGTGTCCGAAACTACGAATTTACAGAAAATCTTAAAATAGTTTTTCCGTCATTCGAAATTTACTTAACACTTTTAGGGATAGCCGTTGTAACAAACAATTTTTATTTAGACATATTTATGATAGGAACATAATACAATTTTGTATTTTTTTATACAAAATCTGCATTTTATAATTTGACATTAAATATATATGTATATTTTATGTAGGCAATAATGTTTATTATGGCAAGCACACATACTTCTAAAATACTTAATTTAGATAAATAATAGACCTAGATACCGATAATATTTAAATTTCGAAGACGTATTGAGCAAAAATAATAAACGAATATTTAATAAAAATAACTAATAGAATAAATTAAAATAATTTAGTCGATAAATAAATTTACACTAGACGATTATTATAACGTTATACAGATAAAGAATTATTAATTAAAATTATTATTATGTTAACTATATGGCAATTTCAAATTATTTTTACAAATTCGAAATGCTCGTGTTGATTTCACATATATACATCGAATTTTTCCGGCTCCAGTTGATGTTACTTAATATTTTTGCACTATAGATATATGAATGTTGATTGTATAAAATAATTGATGTAAAAATGTCATCTTGATTTTGCAAAAATAATGAGCGTAAAGGTGTTAATACATTTTTCATATTGTGAATAAAGCTGGCCGGACACGTGATTAACTTCAATTTATTGGTCCTAATTGACTTTAACCCTAGGTTACCTCAAATTGTAATTTCAGAACTGAAACTTCTTTACCGCAAAAGAGCTTTCCTTGAAGTAAGAGATGTAATTTTTTTTCATACCAGATTTATTTTTTGTAATTCACATTTTTGACCGCCAGTTAAATTTATTTTAGATTATTTTCAACGTTATGTTGTGACTTAGTCTCTTTTGCTGTGAGAATTTAAAGTTCTTTTGGAAACATATGGAGTATTTTGAGGTCTTTTAAAACATTTCGCCATTGAAGCATACAAAATACAACTACTTTTTAGCTACCACTACCTTTTGTCATCAACATTTGTATATATAAATATCTCTTTATATATATTTCCTAAAATAAGCTTATATCTAACTTAGCCGTCGACTTAAACGCAGAGGAAAGTAACAGATAGTTCTTTGGTTTTTAATTATTGCTTGGAAAACAAAGCGCTGATACCAAAGAAATTTAGATCATACGAACCACTTTTATAAGTATACATTTCAAAAGTAAAGATCTCTCTTTGCTATCGGATTCAAAACCCAACACTCATATTCAATCTTCTATAAACGACTGTAGACAAGCGGTTCCTCGATCTAAATCCAAGTCTTTTCGAATACCGACTCAGTCTCATGTATCTATTTCTTTTCCTCGACGTTGTTTTGAGGCGGTTCGGCACCAAGCAGAACCTGAATCTCGTCGACGCTCTTGCCCTTAGTCTCCGGCACAACGAAGAATATAAACACAAAGCCCACCAACATTATACCCGCGAATATCCAGAACACTTGACCGGACCCGATCGCGGCATTGAGAGAGTTGAAAGTCCTCGTCACTGCGAAACTGAGGAGCCAGTTGAACGTTCCGGCGGTGGAGCCGACGAACGCCTTGATATCGATTAGACACAACTCCCCCGCCATCATCCACGGAATGGGACCGAAGCCGAGGGAGAAGGCAACGATGAACAGGGAAAGAGATAACAAGGGTAACCACGAGATAGACTGAACTATACTCGAGCCCTGACCGTGCTGGTCCTGCAGGAAGAAATACACGCCCAGAGCGGTCGAGCAGAGACACATCACCAGCGCGGACAGAAGCAGCAAGATACGCCTGCCTAACTTATCGACCACTAGGGACGAGACGAACGTGGCGATCACCTGGATGACGCCGATGATTATCGTGGCGATCGCCGCCGGAATGCTGGCGCCCGCGTCGCCGAAGATCTTCGAAGTATTGAAGATGACGGCGTTGATGCCAGATAACTGCTGGAACACCATCAGCGCGTAACAGATGATCAGGGCGTAGATCGCGGTCTTCTTCGTGATAGAGTTGAGGAAAGACACCGGATTGTTCCTCGCCTCCTCGGCTTTCGCCTTCAGAACGTTAAGCTCCTGATCGACGTCGTAGCTGCTCCCCCTGAGCTTGATCAGCGCCTCCCTGGCCTCGTCGTTGCGCTCCTTCACCACTAAGAAGTTGGGACTCTCGGGCATGAAGAAGAACACGATGCCGAATATGACGGGAATGCAGGTGCAGAGGATGTTGAACACGAAAACGCGCGTGTAACTCCCGACGACGTACGCAAAGAGGATGCCTATAGTGATCATGAGCTGGAAGTAGCTGCCGAGGGTCCCTCGGATGGAGTCCTGGGCTATCTCGCTGGTGTAGGCCGGGGCGGTGACGCAGAAGGCGCCTCCCGCCACTCCGGTGATGAACCGGCCGGCTATCACCATCCCGACGCTAGAGCCGAAGGTGATCAGCAGCCAACCCAAAGTGAAGGGCAGGACGAGGCACAGCATGGTTTTCTTTCTGCCGATGGCGTCCATGATCAATCCGATGGGGAAGCAGATGGCGGCGGCTCCGAGGTTGGGAATGGAGGAGATCCAGTCGCCCTGTGCCTCGTCGATCGGGAAGGCGTATTCGGTGGAGTTTGGCTGGTTTATCTTGTACATGACGGGCGAGGACCAGCCGAGCATCGAGCCGGCTGCGAGCGCGCCGAGAGTGGCTGGAATGGGGGTAAACGCCTGGTTAATTTTTTATTTTATTTATAGTGATTCTGTGCCACTGATCTAAAAAGACGTCAGATTGCAGTGTGATATCAATATAGGCGGGACTCAAATATCTTGGTCACCAAGTTAGGGTATCTGTGACCCGTTAAGTCTGTGAGTTGTAGTGAGTGTCTGATTATGTATGCGGCATTTTCACTTCACTTCCTTCTCCAAGAATCTTTGCAGTGACCTTTGTCGGCTTGTGGGAGTGTGGCACGATGCGTGAAAAGGGTGGATAGTGTACGTCCAGTATGTACGTCAGTACTGTACTAACTATAAATTATTATTTATTTTTCTGTGGCCTACCTGAGAGCGCCGCAATATACTGTGGCAGTTTGCGGCCGCCTTCCCCCCTCCCTCCCACTAGGTCTGCCGACGATACCCCCATGTCTGCCATCCTGCCGTTTGTACCTTCTGCTCGCTGAAATAAAACAAAGTACCTTGTAAGACACTGGTATAAAGATGTTTAAATTAGGAGTGGATGTTTGGTTAGCATTTGACCACAATCTCACTTATTAGTAAGTGATGATATGGTAGATAGTGGTAAGTTGGCTAGGCCTAGAATAGGAAGTAGCTCTCAATAATAACCGCCTGTATACCAAACGCTATTCCGGCAGCTAACATTGATTTTCTTTTGGTCTGGAGTATCTACTCGGTCCAGTCGTTCTCACACCGTCGTTATTACACCTCGTTTCGAACATACACAGACACGCACACACATTAACTTACGTTTAGGTATACCTAACATTAGTGTCATCAGTGTGATCACGTTTATTTTTAGAATACGTTTTCGTATTTTGGCGTGAGCAAAAGCTTTTGGATTTTTGCTCGCGCCAAAATACAAAAACTTATTCTAAAAATGCTAATTATATTTGCCAGGAAGATGGCTGAATTTTTAACCCATTAAGTTGCATTAAACATATACAAAAGTCAACGTTTTCAACCAGATTAACGCGACCTAAGTCAAGAATAATTATAGGTGTAGTTAATACCTAAGTATTTCAAATAGTTACATAACTAAGAGATATAATCTGATCGTCTAAATTATGACTCTTAAAACCATTAATCTGTTCTAATTTGATCGCGTGTACACGACGACGATTGGTTTCAGGGTCTTGAACGTCCTCAAAAGCGTGTCAATTATCGAGGACTGATGTCGTTAAGCCATGTCGGTTGCCTACAGGCGACCTGAAAATTCTGACACTGACGACCCACCATATAATAGTACAAAGAAGACTTGTGTCGTGGATGCCGTACACATTCACATCACACGCAATCACAACCAGAACTAGAAACACAAATTTTCTTTGGGGAGTAATCTTGTGTTTCCGCCGGGAATCGAACCCGATACCCCGGCTTAGAAGGCAAACGCGCACCCTTCTAAGCTAACGGGCAGTTCTACAATGGAGCTACTTCACATAGGACCGGTTATTCCTATTTGTCACCACTATCAATATCCCCAGTGGTGACAACTGGGAATTGTTTTTAACATATGACCCGATTGTGTTGTCTCCGACAAACAACGGAGAATGTCTTCTTTTCCTTTACCAGTTGTCTACAGTCAATGGCGACAATCGGGAATTGTTTTTAGAATGTCCCGGTTGTCACCAGTGGGGAAAAACAACAGAGAATGTAATTTTTTCCGTTTCCAGTTGCTTCCAGTGGTGTTATACCTAATTATTAAAATAGAATGAACCAATCCATTTACCACTATCACATTGGAGAATTGGATAATAATCACAATGTTTTGCTTAATATCTCTCAAGTTTAGTTATAAACTTAATAATATAGGTATATTTATATTTCAATCAACGTCTCATCTTAAAATTATTCACAATATTTTCAGATTTCGAAAGATTTGATTGACACTTGTTGCAATTATTAGGCATTTCACGGCATCACAGACATTCGAGGTCGGTAAAAATTTCTATGGCAATGGTAGATAAACTATACCTATAAACCTATTTATTAATATATGTTCTTACATATTCGGTTCTATCACTGCCTTGCATCTTATCTCTTTTGATAAAATATTTTGGTCATAATATGTTTTGCATTTCAATTCTAATACTACTACACTGTAACGGTTGAATGGATTTGGATGTAATTTGTAATATACATAGGATTAACAAATAGGCAACTTTTTAACTTGATAAACGTGGTGAAGCAAGCATTAAACGAATTCACACTCGCAGCCTCACACTAAGTTCATTAGTATAGTGTGTGAATAAAAAAAATTCACATTACACACAGAACCTGAAGCACAAATATCCCTTAGGAATTTTTGCTCCTGCCCGGAATCGAACCCAGGACTACACCAACTGGGTTATCTGGGTAGGCATGGCTAGTATATTTGTGTATTGTGTGCATAGATATTTATTTTTAAAATCTCGAATCCTTTGTATTATCATTCATAATTAGTGCTAACACAGTAAAGCAATTACTATATATGACTTTGAAACAGCTCATTCAGAGTCAAGGCTGTGAAAAGTATAGATAATATTCTTAGCACGCGATTTACTTCAGCCACCATGTCATTGTGAATATTGATGTGGAGGTGAAATTGTAAAGTATGTACCTAAGTAGTATATGTAGGTAGATAAGTTTTAGGATCAAGGAAAACTCGTTTTAAAAACTAAATTATAATTAATTAAGGTTAAATTAATTAGTACACTATGTGCGATACAACTCTCCTAGTTGATTCAGAACTGAGTCACAGTGGCTTAAAACTATAATGAGAACAAAGCTCAATCTATGTTTATACATTCTAATGAGTTCTAAGAACATCTGACTTAGGGTACAAAAAAAATGTTGGGGTATTTGTGCATGTTAGGGTACAAATCTTGGTTGCATGCTTCAATGAGATGAGCTACCGTCTCTGGCATGGCGCAATTCTTTTCACATTCTCTTTTCCATTTGGCCATATAGAGTCGGTATTCATATGTGTCGGTATTTCAGTTGATTTACTATCGTTAACGAACAGTTGGTACACCTGGACCACTTACTGACTGTATCAATATCGATATCCAACTCGACACTAGCATTTGGTTAAGGTAGAAAAACTCCCAACTGAATAAAGTCCAGTACTTCCGGAGACAATCTGCCCTAAATCATTAAAATAACGAAATCTAATAGAGGTATGTAAATTGATTTCCTAAAGTACTCCTATGTGAGTGCATACAACATACGCTTACTTTTAAATAAGTAGATGCTGCGCAACCAGCGAAATGTCATCTCTTTCTTTCAATACAAGCATTCAGGTGCCAATATGAAACGGATAAATAAATTGTGTTGTCAAAAATGTGACGTGGTGGCATAGCGTCTATGACTACATAACTAAAAAAGTAAGAAGAAGAAGCAGGTGCTACGTAAGCAAAGTTTGAATCACGCACGATTCATGTTTTTTTTTATTACGGCATTGAATATAATATTAAAAGCCTATCAATCTAAATAGATGGTAAAAGTGTGACGTCACAAGTCACGTATTAGGGTTGTGGGCATGCCCATAGTGCCCACAATAGTAGAATCGTGCCTGGCTGTTGCTCAGTACATTATTGTTCTATAAAGTACCTACATAATACTTAATCAACTTAAACATCAACTTTTTACAGCCAGATCAATTTTAATCATCCAGCATCATATCTATTCAATTGAGCAACACGGCATAGTAAAGGCACATTCATAGGACAAACTTTATCATCACATTGGCTAGTTTATACCATAATCTCACTTGTTGGTAAGTGATGATGTGGTTGGGTTACCATTAAGATAAATATTCCAGCAGTTCTGTGAGCTCATGTTAAATATTATGAGAGCCTGGTATTGATTGCTTCAAAACAAATGTATGCTATGTGTAAGAATATTCATTTCAAGTTATTAGATTATCAATCTTTAAGTATTTTAAGTAGATAGTATTATTTAATCTTATTTATAGATTAGTAGGAATACAAATAGAAAGTAACGCCTGTGAATCTATTGTTCAAAAATATACCTCATAATATAAACTTGTGCTTGGTCCAGGCGCAGGAATAGCCGCAAGCAGAGGCTCCCTCTCATCTCCTCCACTACCTCTACGTCGGAACAGAGAAGATCTCATTGTGGTCGGACTATTCGCGCTATAGGAGTTCACTGGACACGTCTACACCATCGGTTTTGTGCGCGATAACTACTTTGTTTACGTAAAAATCAACAACAAAACATTCATGCATGACCACAGCTGACTGATATTTGACTTACGTCAAAGAAATCGCTGTCTGTAATGACAAAACGCTACAATCCGAATATTGTCCGCAATGATCGTAACGCTCGCAAAGTCGCTCCACTGAGCGTGATCGTTGCGCTTATTCTTCAGAAAATATGGAACTGAATTCTTTAAGGGTGGTCCACGTAGAGGGATATCAAGGTTGTGTCTCAACACCGTGTCAAATCATAAGGATGTAATTAGCGGACGAACAAACGAGCCAAATTGGCTTTTGCGTAAAAGAAAAACAGTGGCCCAAATATGTCTCAATATCACTTATTTTTCGTTCTAGCCTCACCAGTGCGTAGCGTTAAGAAATTCGAATATTTTTAAAATAATACTTTGTAACTAGGACAGTTCTTAAAATAATTCGGCTACATAATTATTTTAATGATAATTGCTACTACAAAATAAGTAGGCGTTTTTATTTAACTTTAATATTTCTTTGTAAGTGTGCAAAGTGAAATAGAAATACTACTTAATATTTACCTGACCCAAATCTAGTGTTCGTTGTAGGTAAGTACTTAGGTCAACTAAGGCTAGCCAAAACATAAAGTTCCAATTCAATCGAAATCAATAACTTTTGCAAGCAAATATGTACTGAGCTTACCTTCAACTTGAACTTTCATAAAAACCTGTACCATGCCCATATTTGCAAATCGATATATCATAGCCGTATCAATTCGATGTACGTCAGTTCAATGGTTCTTGACATTGCGACTCATTTGGCGCCATTGGTCATGAGTCATTATAGAAGCAGATGTTACGTATAGAATATCTGTCTGAGATAAATAAATGCGAAAAATAATTATTAATAATAAATATGTAAATTGTGATTTTTGCATCAAAATAAAACTAACTACGCTCCACGGCTTTGGTCGTAATGGGGGACGATAAAAGTGTATTGTGCGTCTGATTCTAATTTATGTAGGTTTGTCTCTTGTTAATCTGGATAAAACGTAGTTAGGTATATCATATGCCACGGCCTAGACGGCAGCAAAGACGAAAATACTAATTACGAACCAAATATTATCTAAATCCGTTCAGCCGTTTCGGATCGAAATACTTTGTTTCAATTTCAAATGTGAACAATAAACATTCGGATTTTTTGTGTGATCATGTGATGTGATAATATTATTGATTGGCTATGCAGCTAGCACATGTACTGTGATGTTATTGTGTAGCAAGAATGTTATTGCAGTCGAATGTATAGTATATATAAATACATAGTAAATACATGGTCTTTTATAGGATACATTTCGGAGAGTGTGCCAAGGAATTGCATGATCTAATTCCCCCATCCCCCTTTTACTATCGGTCAACCAAACAAATAGCCACGCGACATCGATTTATGTTTGACTAGCCGTGCGCCGCGGCTTCACCCGCTATTATCAAGTTAAAAAGTAGCCTATGTGATAATGCTAGGTATAAGCTATGTACATTCCAAATTAAATCTAAATTCGTTCAGCGGTTAAGGCGTAAAGAGGGAACAAACATACTTTATACTTACACACAAATTTTCGGATTTATAATATTAGTAGGATTTTCCAAGGGTGCGTACGAAGCGTTTTGCTTCCACATTTATTAATCGGACTGCTAAGAAATGGAACTCATTGCCCGGGTCTGTGTTTCTCGATAAGTACAATCTGGGAGTCTCTAAATCTCGAGTGAACTGGAATCTTCTAGGCAAGCATGCTTCATCTTCGACCATATCGTCACTTTCCATCAGGTGAGATAGTGGTCAAATGCTTGCCTATTGATAATATAAAAAAAAGATCCTATAATTTCCAAATGTATTTCCATTCGAATCTTAACGGAATTCGTGCATATGTTTAAATGTCATTGCAGCTGACTGTACATACCTATTACTCAGAAAGTGTTATCTATAACTAGAAATAAGTGCGAATAACATCATAAATAATGAAGTATCAATAACAATGACGAATTAGAGTTATAATTTAGAATAGGTACTTTCCATATTAGAAACTTAACGTTAAAACAATAGGTAAATTCCTGGTTGAATATGTTTTACATGTTTGGAAGCGGAAGCCTCGCGCAGCCGGAAAGATCTACCCATTTCCTCAAAGTTCGTGCAATTTTTTTCTCGATAAATATCGTATTACGAACTCAATCAGTAAGAGTTCCGTCCAATAGCGCTATCTGTGAGCTTTTTTTTTTTTTTTTTTTATGATATATAGGCAAGCATTTGACCACTATCTCACCTGATATAAGCAAAGTACTATCTGTTTCTAAACTTTGTCTTTGAATTGCGTACTCAACCGCCTTAAATTTATAAACACGAAAAGAGAATTCTAAATTAGACCAGAGATCACGAGACCGGTACGTTTACCTTTCTTTATAAATAAATTAGGTTGGCTTATCCATCGACATTTTGATTGTTCGTATCAGGCAATAATGGTTTACTGCATTGTAAAATTTAAGTGGCAATAAAGTCGGCATTTAAAGAGCAAGTTTATAACTTTGTAGTGAAATCTTTTCATCTCAAGTGTTGATTGAAAACCTTGCCTTATTAGGTTCTGTATCGTAACAAAACTGGTTACCTCTGGAGTGAGCGGAACGCATCTTTATGCACGTCATGAACCTTTGGACACGACACTAATTACGAATCGGAAAGTTTTTGTTTGAGTGAGTTTGATTCGAGGTATCTTCGAAACAAATAGGAGGATTTTAAAGATTTTTTAATAGAGTAGAATGTATAATTAGCTAGTCCAGACTCTAACTAGACATATCAGTACTTAGGTATCATTTTTAACCTGAGCACAGAATAAGTAAAATAGTATAGGTATCTTGTGCAAGTATGAAATAAAGGTGATTAATGAGATTGTAATCGTGTTAAAATGTGTTTATATTCCCAACATTAGTAAAATTAATGTAGGAAAGTAGAACCCTAAGTTTAACTTAGATATTAATATATACTTTATTAATTTTTTTAAAATTTTAATTTGGCTTTGCAATCTTGTGTATTTAGCCAGTGGCAAATATTAATATATTTCAAGTGTATTTCATATTAAAAGAACAAATCACAAGTCAAAGTCAAGTAAAAGAGTCAAGTTCCAGTCATAGTAAAGTAATGTCCTAGTAAAGTGGTAATATCTTTATTAGAACTTCTATTGGAGTTTTGGAGCGAAGGCGAAGATCACTTTTTTCAACTTGGTTTCAAATTCAAATATGTTTATTGCAAAATTTGGTTTAATTTGCTTAAACTTATGCACGTAAAATCGACCAAGTATTTTTTACTTTCGCGGCTATAAAAAAAAAGGTTCGTTCCGCTATGAACTAGACCCGCTATGCAATACTCGAAAATACCTAGATACCGAGAACAGCCACTATTGCAAACTCATAAACAAAAACCTAGTAACAAATTTTTACTATTTGGTGATTTATCTACCATAATAGGTATGATACTCATAATAACAAAATTGAGGTATGAGGCCACTGACCGATTAAGTACCTACTTTAAGGCCGACGACTCTTGGAAATAATAAAAATGCTTGTGCGAAAAAAAGGGTCGGATTTGTGTTACGAATATAAACATTTAACAATTATTACCTATATTAAGAAGATTCTTTAGGAGTGCTGGGTGGCGGCAGCCCGGGAGATTGATAGATGTAATATTATTATGTACATTATTATCAACGGCTCCATTTTGTTTGAAAAAATATATATATATATGAGACCCCGAGAGAAAATAATAGAATGTTCTGTTATGTAACATTATGTTATTTCATAACGATACTACGATAAGCTGCTATTCTGCTATTCCATATTTATGAGTGTTTTCAACACTTAAAGTTCAGTCACAGAACAAAAATAGTACATAATATTTTACTTCCTTCACTTCACCATCATCATCTCCTAGTCAAGGGGTCGGCAACCTGCGGCTCGCGAGCCACATGCGGCTCTTTGGATGTGAAGCTGCGGCTCTTTAGTTCCAACGCAAAGAATATATATTTTATTAAAAAAATATAAAACATTTAAAAATCGTTCTGAATCGGTTAACGAGGATTAGGCTCCATTTATATCTATCAGCCACTTTTATTGTACACGCTTTTTACCGCACCCCTCCCTGTGACAAATTTTTTTATGGCTCTTTAAAAACTTTGAAATTTAGTAAATTGTAATTTTTGACTCTTCCGACTCAAAAGGTTGCCGACCCCTGTCCTAGTCCAAGGCATAAAATGAACACATATAAAACTTACATATAGGAATTATAGGAAATAGGTAGTCCAGTGTAAAAAATCTATGATGTAAACATTTATAATCTATGTGAACATATGTATAAAATGAGTTATTTACCATCATCGTTGTATGCGTGGAGCACCCCATCATGTTCCCCGCGACAAACCCGGCGACGACTGTCGGGCCTAATACCGGGAAACTAATCACTGTCAGCGTCTTTGCTCCTATTCCCATCCCGGGAAACCCAGAGCCAAACATTGTGAAAAAGATCTATCTCCGTTGGGGCCTTATATTTATTGTAATATATGGAAATACATATTAACCGCGAATGCACTTAAATATGCCATCCGAATTGACACTTGTAATATTATATTATCAAATATTCAAGCGAAGTACCTACAATGTCATCGTGTAAATACTTTATTCTATACTAATCTTGTCATTTGTTTCGAGTGGTGGATCTGTTGAAAAATAACATTATCCCAAGAGACGAATCTTTGTGATATGAAACGATAGCTAATCGTGAAGTATTGACATTGACAGAAGGTGATAAATTAGATACATTGATAATATTGTAACTGCTGGGGTTCTTGTAGGTAATTTAGACGTAATGTAAAATATGATGTATGTTATTTTATAAACTGACTTCATAAAAGTAGTATGTTTTGCGGTTCCTTTTTTATAGGTTATTCAGTGACTATGTATTTGGGCCGATTTATGTAATTATATTCTTATTTAGTAGAAACCAGCCACGTGGCGGTCATACGACTATTTTTAAATTTTGGATTCGCAATCTGTGCATTTAGCCAGTGTCAAGTAATAATATATTTCAAGTGTATTTCGTATTGAAAGTCCCAGTCACAAGTCAAATAAAAGAGTCAAGGTCCAGTCATAGTCAAGACATGCCCTAGTATGAGGTAGACATTTTACTAGAACTTCTATTGGAGTTATTTATGGACATAAGGCAAAAATCACGTTTTTCATGATGTGTATATGATTTGCCTTCACGTTTACTAAGTATTAACGGTTAATAATCCACCATTATTATACATTAAAACTCGAAGGATCACAGGTTTTGGGAAATTATACAAAATCAACAACACATTTTTTTCACTTCAGCGGCAAAACTCCTGCGATATTATTGTAGTGATTGAATTAAGTATAGGTATATAACGTATATACTGTATGGGTATATTTATTTTGAATATTTCGTTGATAATTACATATTAAAGTATTTAATATGAGCGTCATTATTCTTAATTACATGGTACAAAAAAATGTTCTACTTTTGTAACTATAAAACTATACATATTTGAACACACTAAAACATGCATATGTCATCTATTAATCAAATATTTTATTGATTATTTGCAGTAAGGAAACTTACTGCAAATAATCCATCAAGTACTAGTCAATCGACTTCAAAAAAGGAGGTTCTTAATTCGACTGTAGGTTTCTTTTTATATGTTACATGTTACTTATTTGCTTTCCAATTAGTCCCATTTAAATTGTATCAAGATCTGATCAGTAGTTCTTGAAATATCGTCAATAATGCGTATTCCGTGAACTACAATGACGATGTTCTCGTGTTTAACCGACTTCAAAAGTTACCTCATAACTTCTTTCGTTGTGAGCCGATTTTGATTTTATTTGAAAGCTGGTGCTTTTCATGTGGTCCCGTTGAAATTTGATCAAGATCTGATCTTTTGTTCTGAGTTTTGAGTTATAGTCAATAATGCGTGTTTAATACATTAAATCTGGTGAAGGTTCCGAAGATAAAGCGGTGAAGTCGGATTTTTTAAACTTTGCTTGCGTTTAATTATTTGTTAATACAGCGTGTGAGTAGAATATCTCCGACTTCTTTTAGATATATGCACGTTCGTGCTTTTAGTGGGCGTATCATTGATAAAGGTACCATAAAAGTATAACCTAAATGATAACATTATATGAATAAACATCTGTCAGTTGATACATTGCATTGTTAATTAAATAAAAATAGTGGTTAAATGAGTGGGAGTGGAACATATGCATTGATGCCGTCGTCTCTCTTCATGCGGGGTCGGCCCAACAATATGTTTTTTCTTCCTTTCTTCACAATACATAAACGCTTTCACACTCACAGTCCCGCAGTAAGTTTGACGACTTGTGTCGTGGGTAACGGAAACATTCTTATCAAACACACAATCACCCACAGAACCAGAAACACACATTTCCCTTGGGGAGATAACTTGTATTCCCACTGAAAATCGAACCCGATACCCATTAGAAGGCGGACTCACACCTAACTAAGCGAACGGGTAGTTCTTTTCTTTTGCTATTCGTTATTACCACACTCAATCTATTAATACTCATATCACCTTTTACACAATCCATTTATTTTTCTTAGCCTTCCTTTACTTCTAGGGACATTCACATTCATACCTAACACTCTTCTGCATAGTTAAACGACTTTCATACATTTTCATAACATGGGCATGTTATGAGAAAGAGTAAAAGTCATACACACATAACACAGTACAGTGTTATGTAGAATATTGCAGTGCCTATGAATAAAATCCTGTTGTTTTGTAGTGGAGACTTTGACGGAGTTATTTACAAGATTAAAATAGAAAACATATAAAAAACATGATAAAAATGTCGCCTCATTCTTTGGTATATTAAATGTAGAAGTGAAAAAACTACTAATTTATGTACCTACCTAATTTACTCATGATTAGTTAAAATACAATAAAAATAGAGAACATGCTAGTGTTCACAGTGAAAATAAAACATTGTAGGTAATAATACGAATTATTACCTACACTGAATTATTACCTGCGGTTCGCTCGAAGCGTTTTGCTCCTACGTTTATCATCCGTACAACGAGGGAGTGGAACTCATTGCCTGCGTCTTTGTTTCCCGAACAGTACAATCTGGGTGTCTTCAAGTCTACAGTGAAAAGGTATCTTCTAGGCAAGCATGTCACATCTTCGGCCGTATCTTCACTTTCCATCAGATGAGATAGTGGTCAAATGCTTGCCTATCTATCATAAAAAAAACGAATTGATTACTGGGTCAGTGTGTGTGAGTGTGTGTTTGTATATTTAGGTGTGTTTGTATTTTTGACTATCTGTAACATTTGTATTTTTAAAATAGTTTCATAGCCTTTCTACAAGATCTATAGTTTATAGTGCAGAACCTAGAATTAAATAGGGCGTTGTTAGTTTCATTTTATCGCGGATGATGTAAACAGATTATATAATATGTATTGTGAGCACCTAATAATAATTTTATAGATGTTATTATAGCAATATCGAAGCGGTATATTCTGTCAATAAAATTAGCATCAATAAAACATATTGTAGTATAAAATTTATAAAATATATAATTATGCTCTGCGGCATCGCCGGTGTTACATTAACCGATTATAACTGTTATTCCCATCTGATCTCAAGATCAGTTGCAACTAAATTAAATTATTTAGTTTTGTTCTCAACTGATCATAAAGATGATGATCAACCAGGAAAAAATAACTCCTATTTCTTAAATAGAACTCCTATGACTTAAAAAGATAGTTTAAATTCGATTTAAACTATAAGTAAATAGAGAACTACCTATATAAAAGATAGTTTAAATTAGATAGTTTAGTTAGATCTGTTTTGCACAAACGTGAACTCGGCGAGGCTGCTGCTTAGTAGCGACTTCTTTGATAATTAGACTCAATTGTTTAAATTATTTACAATATTCTGATTATTGTCTTCATTAAGATGTATACTTACTCAATTTTGAAATTTTATTACGTCTTTTCTATTTTTTCTTTGTGTATCGATGCGTTAATGTCATGTTTGCGTTAATTAGTAAAATATATTATTTCTATCCGTGAGGACCATTAATTGGCTTCGGCTGTTGGTCTTCCTTGTAAATAAATAAATAAATAAAATTAGATTTAAGCTATCTTTTTATGGAATGCTCGATCCCCCCTCGATGTGATGAAGTAACGAACAGACGAAGCGAATGAATTACTTCCGGATTCGGCGTAAACTGTGAAGTAAGTGACTTCCTTGATTCCAAGGGCACTTTTAACATCATTATCCTTACTACTGCACATACTATTATAAACTGTATCAGTGTGCGAGTATGCTCGAAACTAGATATCTCGTTAAAGGGAAGGTGAATTTAGTTAAGTCTAGCTTTCAGACCCTGGAATTGGCCATTGACCATTGACGACTTTCATCCTGATTACCTACTGTGAACAAAACTGTAGAACAACCATGTTCAATGTTCGGCATCGATCATCATCCATTTATTGACATACCTCCAGTTCACTCGAAACGTTTCGCTTCTACGTTTATCATATGTACAGCGAAGGAGTGGAACTCATTGCCTGCGTCTTTGTTCCCTGAACAGTACAATCTGGGTGTCTTCGAGTCTAAAGTGAATAGGTACCTCTAGGCAAGTATGTCCCATCTTCGGCCGCATCGTCACTTTCCATCAGGTGAGATAGTGGACAAATGCTTGCCTATCCAGCATAAAAAAAGTTTTAGATAACTTAGCAAATACATGTAATAAGTATATTATTATTTTATAACAGTTTATCAGTTATGAAAATACTATAGTTATCAGATATTTGCTATAAATGATAACTTTAATGTGTCTATAACTACTTATCAGTTATTAAAACTAAATAAGTAATACATAATTATTGTAGTATTATCAGTAATTTGGTCATGTCCATTTGACCACCATCTCATCTGTTAGAAAGAGATCGAGTAGCTGATTATGTACCCCATATAATCAGCTATTTTCACCAACACACGTTGCTCTGATATTTTGATTATCTTTTAATGTAGTGTATAATTATATTGTTTCATAAGCTAGAAGTAGCCTTGTACTTGAATTACCGTATTTTCCAAGACATCATGAGTTCATTAACGGACAGCATAATTACATTTATATTTTATGTGTAATTTTCTTTAGACTGGTAGCTGATTCACACATTTCCTACCTTGATCAGATTTATGTTCAGGATTTTCCTCCATAACTAGTTAGATAGCTGTAAAACAGCTGTATAAGTACTACATTAAAAACTACATGCTTAATTAAAATCTTATTTCAAATATAAACAAACTAGGAAAATCATAAAATTAATATTTTTATTATTATATCGTAAAATATATAGGTAAGTATATATAAATGTTAAAAATAGCGACACTTTCGTATTTATAAAGTTCTTCCGTATTGCGTACTTAGTGTATTTAATTACTCTCATTAGCTAATTATATGCCCATATAAACTTAGTAATAGTAATGTAGTAAATGTGTCTTCATACATAACCTGAAGTATAGTTAATAAACATAACGACCAGTCGGCCTTTCCCTATTTCCGCCAGGAAGTTGAAAGTATTCACATCCGCATATTTAAAACTTTTTCAGTCTACCTTTTAGAATAAGATTTACATACTACCTATGTATAACAAGCATACTTTACATATTGTTATCAACAAGTATGCGAAACATTAGCTTTTTACATGTAATTGTGAGACGAGACGAGCAAGTCGCTCACCTAATGGTAAACGTCACGCTTGCCGATTACAGTCCAGTGTCATTCAGAGTTTAGAACGTGGCGATACCAGAATTTCATCTAAAACGCGTGTTTTTGTAACTGTTTTACTCGGCGTTCATAATTAAACCAGATTAATAAAAATTATTCGTCGTAATCTGTGCGATACGATAATTTTGCAAATTATGCCTTCTTCCTAGAATATTCATAATGTTTTGTATTTTTATAACCACTCAAAAAGTTGCAAAATGAATTACGACGGTGTTTCATATGCATATCCGCCGCGCAGACTCGCGCATCCGCGCGCAGACTCGCGCATCCGCGCGCAAACTCGCGCATCCGCGCGCCTTCTCATGGCTACTCGCGCATTCTCGTGTAAGAATTTCGCCTTATGTGTCACGCGTTTAGAATACTTCGCGGGCATGCTCTGCGCTGCGCTTCGCCGTTTGTGCGCCGCCGGCCCTAACTCTTTTTCAGATAGAGCGTCATCGGGGGTATTTTTTTCCACATGTGTTACAATTTTACCAATCCAAAATGTGTGTTATTAGGTAAGGTTTCGTTATTTAGGTCAGAAAAGGTGGTTTTATTTCAAACCTAAGCATAAGGGCAACTAAATTGCTTCGATTACGGACGTATTTCTTAAGGTCCGTGTGTTTAACAGCTAAACTGCTGTAATAAAAACACAGAAACCTTATTCGATTACTACATTTGCCTACTTTTATAAATCTGGAAATTATAAAATAAACTTGTTCTTATTTTAGTTTAGTCACGCAATAAAACTCGTGCGTTTAAGCTATAACAGGATCTAATCTAGGTACCGTAGTGGGAGTGACTTTTAACGAGCGTATTTTTAAAGTATGGTTATGCGGCCGATATCATTTAGTTTTTTAACCGACTTCATAAAAGGAAGAGGTTGTATGTATTTTTTTTTATTTATGTTACCGATTTCTCCCCCATTTGTAGACCGATTCTCAAAAATATTTTTGTTTGGTAGATTATACTTCAGAGGTGGTATATATATACCACCTCTATAAAATTTAAATAAATTTCTCGATAAAATTTATATAAATTTTATCGAAATCGATCGAGCCAAAACCAAAACATAAGCTGTGAAGTCGGTTTTCTCCGACTTGTTTTAAGGTTTGCTTACGTTTAAATTATTAATTTTAATATAATCATCTCGCATTATTCTGTAGGAAGCGTCTGTATCTAGATTACAATGCACGGTTTATCACCATCGAATCTTTTTATCTATTAGATAAAACTCTGTGAAGATACAAATAATTCCATTTGTTCATGTCTGATAGTGTTATTTGATGACGAGATAAACATATCACTAGTTTCTATGACTAGGTAGAACAAGAATTCTAGTTATTATTACAGTAAAATGGTTGTCTTAAAACCACCATGCTCCTTGTAGTTATCCTAGCTAAGTTAATCGTGCTTCACTCAAATGGAAGACTTAGTTGGAAAACGATCCTCCACTTCTGTGAACTTCTTTTTTTTTAATTTTGGCTTTGCGATCTTGTGCATTTAGACAGTGTCAAATAATAATGTATTTCAATTGTATACATTTCATATTAAGAGTCCTAGTTACAAGTCACAGTCAAAGTCAAGTAAAAGAGTCAAGGTCCAGTCATATTCAAGTCATGCCCTAGTAAAGTGGTAGAAATTTTACTAGAACTTCTATTGGAGTTTTGGAGCGAAGACGAAAATCGCGTTTTGCAACATTGTACGATTTGCCTACACTTATGCACGTTTACTAAGTATTAACGGTTAATAATCCACCATTATTACACATTAACACTCTACATCGTCACTTTCCATCAGGTGTGATTGTGGTCAAACGTTTGCTTAGTATGTAATAAAAGAAAAAATAAAAAATATTGAACGTTTAAAGTTATTTCTAATCAGATCGATCAACGTCTACCGTTCTCTCAGATTATGGATTATTGTATATAATGTTGTAATAGGCGCATTGGGGGATGATAAGTGATTGTGTGTGGCAGATAACTGTGTGATAACAGTATTTGGAGCTGTTTGATAATGATTAGGTACGTGTTTTTATGATCGGAGATAACAATTACCAAAGAAAATATACTCGTATTTAACTATTATTAAAATATTTATTATTATAACAATTGCGAAAAAAATATTTTAAGATATTTTTTTTTAATTTTAGCTTTGCAATCTTGTGTATTTACCCAGTGTCAAGTAATAAAACATTTCATATGTATTTCATAATAAAAGTCGTAGTAATAAGTCACAGTCAAAGTTAAGTAAAAGAGTCGAGGTCCAGTCATAGTCAAGTCATGTCCTGGTAAAGTGGTAGAAACTTTACTAGAACTTCTATTAGTTTTGGAGAGAAGGCTGAAATCACGTTTGTCAAATTTGTATGATTTGCCTACACTTATGCACGTTCACTTAGTATTAACGGTTAATAATCCACGAAGAATCACAAGTGTCAGGCAATAATTCAAAATCAACAACGCCATTTTTTCGCTTTTGCGGCAAAAACCAAGAAGAAAGTTTAACTAAATTTAAATTAAATTACTACCCACAAAATGTAATCCATTTTGTGGGTAGTAATTTAATTTAAAAACCACACATAAATTGCCAGTTAGCTTAGATTTGTGCGCGTTCGCCTTCTAAGCATTCGGGTTCGATTCCCGGCGGGTACGCAAGTTGATCGATTAAAATTTGTGTTTCTGGTTCTGGTTAATAATTGCTGTAATTGAGTGTGTGATGTAAATGATTCCGATAATTTCCGGTACCCACGACACAAGTCATCGAGCTTAGTGAGGGGCTGTGAGTGTAAAAGCGTTTGTTCAAATACAATAAACGCGCCACTAATTGTAACTGAACCAAAATGGTACTTAATAAATCAAACTGATATTATATATCCGAATGTTTGTGTGTAAGTTTCTCTTCGCGAGTTCACGCTGTAACGGCTGAACATATTAAGATGAAATTTTAATTGTACATAGCTTTTACCTAGGCTACTGTAGTACCACATAAGCTACTTATAGTAGACCGTAAAGTCATTGTCTTTTACTAGCCCTGCCTCGCGACTTTGTCCGCTATTATCAAGTTAAAAGGTAGCCTATGTGTTAATCCTAGGTATAATCTACGTGCATTCCAAATTTCATCCAAATCCGTTCAGCCGTTAAAGCGTGAAGAGGGAACAAACATACTTACACACAAACTTTCGAATTTATAATATTAGTAAGATGAGTGATAAACGGGGGCGAAGCTGCGGGGCACGGCAACTTAGTAGTAATTAAAACGGTCTTACTGTATACTCAGGATATATACTATGGGCAGGTATGTGTAGGTACTATAGTCTTACTGTATCTAAACAATCCGATGTTGACAGTCCACACATCCATTGTTTTATAGCTCAGATATAAATTGATTAGTGTAAAGTTATCGTACTTTACCCTAACCCATTGTTCTCGAGGATTCAACGTTAGTCACTTATCATTACTTACCGTCACCCGAAACTATTACAATTAGTGTTCAAAGGAATTGCATGATCTTATTCCCGCATCACCAAATGAATGAAATGTCACCGAACATCTAGACAGACGGCAATGCGGCATCCGCTAATGGTAAAAATACCGACCATTCGCACGAAGCGTTTCGCTTAAACTTTCATTATGAGAACTGCCAAAGAGTGGAACGCCCTGCCGTCTATTGTGTTTCCCGAAAAGTATAATATAGGGTTGTTCAAGAAGGGAGTGAATAGGTATTTACTGAGCAAGCGTGCTCCATCTTTGACCGCATCGACGCTTTCCATCAGGTGAGATTGGGGTCAAACGCTAGCTTAGTCTCACAAAAAAAACTAGTGTGGTGTTAATACGGTAGTGTTATTAAGTACCTACTACCGCAAAGAACATATGAACAAAGTATCTTCCCCTTAATAGAAACAATAAGAAAAGTGCCAATGGACACATTCTTAGTTATTGATAACAACAATCCAAGTTAAATTAAAATTACTCATTAGTCACATACAGGCTAGATTGTAATAAAAGGAAAATTACTAATGTAGGTACATACCTACCAACATTAGTAATTTTCCTAGTAAAGAAAATAACTTACTATCAGGTCAAACGCCAATAAAGGATAAAAATATTATGTATACTTATATAACTTCGTTATTTGGTGACATGATTAAAAGAGGGTAGTCTAAAAATAAAGTAAATTTAAATGCTTAACCTCTGCCTTATCGTTAATCTATAAGTAGGTAACATAGATTTAAATATCATTTGGGTAAATTAATTAAAATAATTAATTGATTATCAACGAACATTAAAATCTCACTTCAGCAAATGCAATTTCATTTGTAGGTATGTTTCGTATTCCTAAACATTCGTAATAATAAGCTATTATGTAATAATTAAATAAAAAAAATTTTTTTTTGATCATTCTCCATCAAGAAAACAGTGGTGATTTATTTATTATATTATAGTAGATAAGTACCAAATAGATTTTTTGGTTGGAAATTACATTAAATATACATATGAAAATCTATGTGATTTTATGATGGTATTTAATCGATTGTTAATAACTATTTACTTTAGATAAATGTTTCAAAATAAAAAAAATATCAAGTTCTTGTATCCTTTAAATTAAGTGGGTAGGTTACCAAATTATTGTAATACATTTACTCACCAATTAGCTAACGTCAGCAAAAAAATCGACGAATCTAATTCACAAATTCACGTGCACGATATACGCAGAATTATAAAAATATACTATTGCCGGGTCACGTGTAAAAAATTCAAAAATCGAACTACTGCAAATACTTTCGTTTTTGTTTTCACGACATGCAGGCAACGGCCAGTGCGGCCTATTTTCCTGAATATCGGTAAGGCACTGACGGATAGTGTGGGGACACTTCACTCGTCGACTCGCTACGAATAAAACCTCATAATTTGCAGGAAATAAAATGACATGTTGATCGTAACGCATGCGCGTATGGCTCCGTCGCCGGTTTCACTCGATGTTTTTTGTTTACAAATAAAAATGCAAACATGAAGGGGCTGTTATGGTATTTAGTGGTGTTGTGTTGCACGCCGTGCGAATATAATGACGTGTATTTTCTTCGTTTTGTGTTTGTATCATTTAATAGATTTGGCAACAGACCGGAATTGAGATAAAAATAATTCACAAGACCTTTTTCAAATCTGTGTTTATCTTTGCATGAACCGTTATAATCTTCGAATTTAAAAATCATTTTCTAATTATTTGTATTTCATAATAAGTTTGTTATTATAAGTAAGTATTTTTACTTATTCGCTGATAGATTGAGTTTTTTTTTCAAGAGTACGACTATTTGTATTCAACGTTTTTCGTTTACATGGATTCATCGTCGTCTATTTTAGGTTAAACGTCAACAGCAGCTAAACTTCATTATAAACTTTTCGATCGAGACTAAGATTTGAGTAATTTAGGGCAGTAAACGTCTGTCACCTGCATAATATCTCCTCCCGTAGCTATACTAAAGTTTTATTAGCTTTGGTACCTAAACCTAACAAAATGGTAATGACCTGTGTGTAACGAAAGATTACGAAAGTCTGCACTTTACGAAGTGGATATAGGTATTTCTAGTCTAGTGAGATATGGCTATATTTTTTTATGCTTAATAGGCAAGCATTTGACCACTATCTCATCTGATGGAAACTGATGATGCGGTCGAAGATGTGACATGCTTGCCTAGAAGATACCTATTCACTCTTGATTTGATGACTCCCAGATTATACCCCTCGAGGAACAATGACGCAGGCAATGAGTTCCACTCCTTCGCTCATAAGTCATTCACTCATTATTTACATCGAATGTTTTCATCGTCGAGATCGAGAAGAAAATAGAAAACAAAAATGAATCGATGATTTTTATCCTTTTCAATCTCTAAATTTTTAGATTCCATTTTCGAAAAGTTTTCTTTCTTCTCTGCTAATGCGATAGAAATAGTTATTTTTAGATTGAAAATTAGTTAAAACGTTATTACTAATTCGCCCGATTATTGTTTACCTATTTTTCTCGTTTCTGGCTAAGTGCGTGCTAGATCAACATACAGTCGGAAGAGTAACTATTTATTTTATATAAGTATATTTAAAAATAGAGTAATGAACATAAATTATCACATTAGATTACCACCAGTACATGCCTAAGGTCGCATTGTCTGACTGTACTTGGTATGTTTCCTCTCAAACGCGTTTTATCGTTTAACAACATTAAAATTGCTTATTTAATTAGTTGATTAAGATAAGACATGCCTCTCTACGGCGCTTTATTTAAAACTACTGATAAAAACAATTATGTTTTTTTTTAAACCGACTGCAAAAAAGGAGTTCTCAATTCGACTGTATGTTTTTTTTTGTTTGTATGTTACGCGGTATCTCCGCCAATTATGAAAGGATTTTGATGTTATTTTTTTTGTTTGGTAGATATTCTTCAGAGGTGGTCCCATATAAATTTTATCGTAATCTATTCAGCCGAAACCAAAATATAAACGTTGAAGTCGGTTTTTACTACAACGATTTACATTTTAGTATTGAGTTATTTGCTAGTAGATTTTTCGCCGGCGTTATAGTTACATTTCTGTTAGTACAGCTAGCAACAAAAACAGTCGTGTTTTTTCACCTGTAAATCTGCAGAACAGCTGTAAATCTACATCATTTAAACGTCAGCAAAGCTTGTGGACCACGACGCGAGCACCAGCTTTCAAATACAAAAATAATCATCAAAATCGGTTCACCTAGAAAAATGTTTAGGCAACACACTAAAAAAAATTGAGAACATCCTCCTGTTTCAAGTCGGTTAAAAATATCATTAAAAAAACGCAAACGCATTCAGACTCACAGCCCCACACTAAGTTCAAAGACTAGTATCGTGGGTGCCGGAAACATTCACATCACACTCACATGAAATCCAGAACCAGAAGCACAAAATCTCTTGGGAAGGAATTTGTGCTTCTGTCGGGAATCGAACCCAGGGCGGAGACCTGTCCACTGCGCCAACTGGGTCTTCATTCAGTGCTACTTTTAAAATACCATATAATTGAGCTAACTTATATGTATATAGAATTTGCTGATTTGCAAGTATTTTACTAAATTGTAACTTAATTTTAAATGCTTTTATGCATGTAAGCAATATATTTAGCAAAATATTGCAAAACATGTTAGTTAACATTTTGTTAGTTAATTGATTATATTATTAATTGCGTGCAGTATGCGTTAAGAGCATAATCAATATTTTGCTACCTTAAGAAATAGCAATATGCAGAGCTGCTCTTGCTGCTGACTGTACCAGAGCTTTACTCCGATATCAATTAACACGTGACTGTTTTTATGTTTCTTGTTAAAACATATGATATAAAATAATAATACACCTAAAATTTTACACACGTAACAATTTTAGACAACCAAATACGATTGCGACCTAAATGTCTAATATCTATATCTATCTCAGTTCGAATCGATTCAATTTATGTATTCCATTTGGTACAAATAGGTACAAATAAATGTCAATTCATTTAAATACACTATTAAATTTAAAATATCAAATTGTGTTTGGTATATAACAAATGTCAACAATTATATATTAAAAAACAACATATTAAGCAAATTAAAATGCCAACTTAAAAAAAACATATACCTAAGTCTAGAACACACACAATCAAAATAACATTTAAAAAAAAATTACCTACAGCATGTATAAAGACGTCTAAATTATATTTTGTCATCTAAGAATTTTTTGACATTATAGCATGCTTCTTTTCGAGCCATTCTTGTATATATGTATATATATATATATATATAATCTGAATCTCGGTAACGGCTCCAACGAAATTTAGTATGCAGAGGGTTTTATTTCATAATATAAGCAATATATTGTATAAGTCCTAGTCACAGTCGAAGTAAAGAAAGTTAAAGAGTCAAGATCTAGTCATAGTCAAGTCATGCAGGGCATGACTTGACTATGACTGTAGAAACTAAAGTGTGTAAAAATAAAGTGGTAGAAACTTTACTAGAACTTCTATTGCAGTTTTAGAGCCTATACTCTTGCACGTTTTCAAGTATATATCAGTTAATAATCCACCATAAAGAATCACACAACATTGAAAAATCGCAAGTTTTGAAAAATATTACAAAATCAACATCGTCATTTTTTTACTTTCGCGCCAAAAAACCTTTTAGATTTATAAAAAAAAACATGCGGGGCCAGCCTTTGGGGACTGCCGATAGAAGGGAAAACTATATAATATATATATATATATACACAGTATAAATATAGTTCATGGGAAGCGTGCAGTGTCGATGACGCGAGTTTCACGCTTTTTGTTCACCCAAAAAGTACTCAACGCGCCTAAAGAAGTTCTCACTTCAAAATTCTAAGGCCCCACTAGGGCATTCCTAGCGGGAGGCCATTTTATTTAGACGTCTTTTTTAATTATTTTGGATTTGAAGGACTTTTCCTTGAGCTGAGATATAGGCATTTATAGAATCTTTCACAACTGCGTTGGCGAAGGGCACGCCTCCACGCTAGTCCTTCTGCCTGGCTTCCTTGGCATGTGATTATACTGATTAATTCTAATTACGGAAAATAAAGAGGAAAATACTAATTTTCCGCAAGTTTTACATTGCTTTGCGTCCGGGTTTCGAAGTTGTGGTAATAAGTACACATAATTATGGTGTGCAATAGGAAAAGAAGACGCTCGATAGAGTTCAGTGTTTTTTTTTGTAATTTCTATAAAGGAATTAAAAAAAATATTACGATACATATGTATCATGTTATGTTATATTCGGCTTAGAACACGAAAATTTTGACTTACTTTGTAGTCAACTAGTTTCGGACAAATTAGTTGTCCTTCATCAGGATGAGACAGACTACAAAGTAAGTCAAAATTTTCGTGTTTTAAGCCGAATATAACATAACATGATGTGTGAATACTCACGATAGTTTTAACATTAAAAAAGATACATATGTAACTAAGTCCTTAACACTAGTTTACATAAAGCATAAACGCTTTCACACTCACAGGTCTACAATAAGTTCAATGACTTGTGTCGTGGGTGCCGGAAACATTCCGATCACACTCACACTCACAATCACAACCAGAACCAGAAACATATTTTGTTGGGGAGAAAGCGTGTGTTTTCCCCAGGAATCAATTTCCTGCTCAAAAGGCGAAGGCGCACCCAAGTAAGCCAATGAGGATTTCAATTAAAAACGTGACGTGGTAAATCTTAAATTTGTGCCCACTGTGTCAATATTGTGTGTGAATGTTTCCGGCACCCACAATACAAGGCATTAAACTTAGTGTGAGGCTGCGAGTTATTGTATATGATTATGATACTAAATAACGTAGAGATCGCTATTAGTGATAAGGCCGCCTGTTGTGATACTTTACGTATAAGCTTGTTTGTTACCTTTGTTTTATCTCATCTTATAAAGTGGATCAATGAAGTATTATCTATCTATCTATCTAACGTTTATTTTACGTAGATAAGGTAGGTCAACTGTAGATTTGAAATTGTGTTATATTTGTATTGTATAAAAATAATATAACATTTATACAAAGTTACTAGCTGACCCGGTTGTTTTACCATATGCATTATTTCTAGGAAATATTTTTTTAGTTCAATAAAAAAATAGGGGTTGATCGTAGAAGGGTGAAAATTTAGGGGTGTATGTTGTATTTTTCAATGATAAATAATAAAAAAAAAATCCGAAAAAAAAATATTTTTTTGGGTTGGGCCACCCTTATCACTTAGTTGGACCTACCAAGTATGAATATAAAATGTCATCAAAATCGGTTCAGCCGTTTCGGGGGAGTATGGTAACAAACACAGTGATACGACATTTTTATATATAATGTACAGAATTAAGTACTTTAATTTACAAATTAATTATTTTAATTATAAGCGTTAATACCTAGGATTATCACATAAGATTAGTTATTAATTAAATTATTACTTTTATCAAAAGTCACAGAAAAAATTACAAAATTATAAATTATCAACCTAAACAAATAATTTTATTTTTGCTGTAATGAATTTGACTTTATATACAGTCAATTTAAATACAATATTAAAAAAAACAACGGGTTGCATTCCGGCACTGCCGGCAGAAGTGAAAATTGGAACATTTTTCGCCGCTTGGTAGAAATACAGGGGGATATTACTTCCTCTCCTTACCTTCGTCTTACGAATTTTCGATCAGGTCACGTATCCTGACGCGAACTTAGCATTTTTTACAACGCCGCTAAAGAAGTTTTCACTTCAAAAATAGTAATTACGACATTATATTACATTATATAAATCTCGGAGTCTCCAAGTCTAGAGTAAACAAGTATCTTCTAGGAAAGCACTTAACATCTTCAGGCTATTCATCATGTGAGACAGTTGTAAAACGCTTGCTTATCAGGCGTAAAAAGTAAGTACCTATACTTGTAGGTAATATTCCAGTACAACTTTTGTCTTTATTTTTCATGACTAGCCAGAAAAATAGAATATAATAGAATTCAAAAAAATATCTTCGAAGTCTGAGTGACTAGGCTAATATTGTAATTTTTTGTTCGCAACGATTACTATGTACGATCTTTATCGCATGAATGTTATGATAAGAGTAATCCGTATGATATATATATACTAACTAGCTTTTGCCCGCGGCTTCACTCGCGTTAAGAAGTATTATTTTAAAATTGACAAAGTTTCATACAAACTTTCATCCCCTATTTTTTCCCCTTCGGGGTAGAATTAATCAAATCCTTTCTTAGCGGATGCCTACGTCATAACATCTACCTGCATGCCAAATTTCAGCCCGATCCGTCCAGTGGTTTGGGCTGTGCGTTGATAGATCACTATGTCAGTCAGTCACCTTTGAGTTATATATATTTATTATATTATATATTAGATATTAGATTTATATATACTAATAATAATATAAAGAGGTATAGTTTGTTTGTTTGTTTGTTTGTAATAGGTAATCTCTTATAACTACTGATCCGATTGTAAAAAATATTTCACTAATAGATAGCTACACTATCGCCGAGTGTGATAAGCTATGTTTTATTCAGACAAAAGTTAGTTTTCAGTTCGAAATAATAATATTTGTAAGACGAGTCGGAGATAAATTGCTTAACTTACTGACCACTTTATCGGCGTACGCTAGCTAAACAGTTAGACATAGGAGTTACATAAGGAGGACATAAATTCGACTGTTTTTTTATTGTTTTGCCGTTTATAACTTATCTTTGAAACGTTGAACTGCCCGCTGGCGTAGTAAGGTGCGCGTTTGCCTTTAAAGCATCGGGCTCGATTCCCGGTGGGAACACAAGTTTCTTCCCACGGGTTTGGTGTGAATGTGAATGGTAACGGACCCACAACACAAGTTATTAAACTTAATGTGGGGCTGTGTATGTGAAAGTATTCATGTGTATGTTTTTTATTACAGTCTACCCGGGCGACGACGCCGGCCGGGTCATTTTTGAACTTTGAACTGTTCGCTGGCGTGGGTGCCCGATCTCCTTCAAAGCTGCGGGTTCGAGTCCCGGTGGTAACACAAGTTTTCTGCTCATGGGAAATTTGTGTTTCTGGTTCTGAGTATGATATGAACGTTTGTAACTTGGATGTTTAAGGCCCCACGACACAAGTCATCGAACTTTGTGTGGAGCTGTGAAAGTGAAAGTTTTTATGTGTATATTTTTAACTAGGCGACGCCGCCGGGTCGTATTTGAATTTTGAACTGACCGCTGGCGTAGATGTGTGCGCGTTCTCCTTTAAAGCAACGGGAATCCCGGAGGTTCTCCCCTCGGGCAGTTTGTGTTTCTGGTTCTGGGTATGATGTGAATGTTATGTGTGTTTGTGGTGTAAATGTTTATGGCCCCACAACACAAGTCATGGTGTGTGTGGGGCTGTGAGTGTGAAAGCAATTGTTTGTTTTTTTAACGTATATGAGTGTAGGCAAATCATACAAAGTTGAAAAACATCATTTTCGTTTTTGCTCTAAAGCTCCAATAGAAGTTCTAGTAAGGTTAAATCAATTTACTAGGGCACGACTTGACTATGACTGGACTTTGACTGCTAAATTTTCCATAAACTTTTGCTACAGTTTATTAATTAAAATATCTAATTAAAGAGCATTTAAAGAACTCCCCGTTGGCATAGTTAGGTGCGAGTTTGCCCCCCAAGCAGGCCTATGTGCTACCGGTGTATACCTACAGGATACAGGAAAAATAATAAATAAATCACATTTTTACAATACGCTATCTACGGGCCAATCCTTACTAGTCCTTACTATCCTTACTAATCCTTACTCCTTAATAATATTATAAACACGAAAGTAACTCTGTCTGTCTGTTGCGCTTTCACGCCAAAACTACTGTACCGATTTAAATGAAATTTGGTACACAGATAGTCCAGAGCTTGGGAAAGAGCATAGGCTTCTTTTTATCCCGGAATTCCCGCGGGTCTGGAACTTACGCGGGTGAAACCGCGGGGCGCAGCTAGTTGCCTATATTTCCTAAACCTACACTAAAATTATACACATCTATACAGCAAAGACCCAAGTTACCTACAAGGCATCGAGCTTATAGGTAACTCAAGTGCTCAAGCCCACTACCAGTGAGTAGCGTTCTCATCAATTAATAAATAAATAATTTTATGATATATATAAATTTTAGCTTACATATTGGAATTAAAACATCTTTTTTTATGCCTGATAGGCAAGCATTTGACCACTATCTCGCCTGATGGAAAGTGATGATGCGGCCGAAGATTCGACGTGCTTGCTTAGAAGATACCTATTAACTCGAGACTTGAAGTCTCCCAGATATACCGTTCGGGTAACAAAGACGCAGGCAATGAGTTCCACTCCTTCGCTGTACGGATGATGAACGTAGAAGCAAAACGCTTTATTTTCCTAAAACTAAACTAAAGTTATATATGTCACCGCATAATTGTACGAACCGTTAGTTTATAATAAATCTAGTGAGATTATAAACTGTCGATATATTGTAAACGCACACTTAAATTTACAATATAACGCAAATATTTTCGTTGGATTATAAACTGACCATCTCTAGCTGTCAGTTTATAATCTTACTATCTGTAATCCGTCAGATTACAAACAAATGAAGCAATCACTGCACCGTCTTACAATTTATCGGCCGCGAAATTGTGAACTGTCCTCTGATTGGTCCGTGTATAGGTGGCACGAGTTCGTGTTCACAGAGTTACGAACAAATAGAAAGGTCAGGCAAAAATTAATTTCGTTTTCAAGTTTTATGTAGCCTGCGAAAAAATAATAAAATAAAAACCTATGTACTTAATTTTTTAAATTAATATGAATACCTTCCCATTAAAAAATAAGGAAATATTTTTTATGATGTTATTTATTTGTAAATAGTTATCATTATCTTATGATAAGTATGAAAATATTAGTCTTGGTAGTTTTAAGCTTTTATCACTTATTGTTTCATGTCAATGATTTATGGCACCTAGTGCCACACAAAATATTGGCTTTTTTACAATTACATTTGTTAGATAGGCATTGCCCTTTGGAATATTTTTTTAATTATATTCTTCTATAAGTTTGATCACACTTTAAATTTTTTCATTTGTCCATTCACACTTCTTACTATTTTGCTTATGCCCACTGTAGTACTTTTGTAGATCTATGGTAAATTGTTGTTGGTCAACAAAATTATAATTACTTTCCACTGCTAATTCACTTCTATGTTCATCCACAGGCTCTAATTCACTCATGGTCAGTAAATAATAACGTTATTTATAAAATTACACTATTAAAACTAGTTTTGATATCATTAAATAGAATTAAAACAAGCACAGGATAGACTTGTTTATGCCGGTAAGAGAATAATGGCGCCGGGGGAGCGGGTGAAAAATAGGTGATTCGATCAACCAATCAGCGTGCACTTTTCGTTTCGTCACAGGCAAAATTACAATTTGACGGCTGGACATGGTCAGTTTATAATCCAACGAAAATATATGCGTTACATTGTAAATTTAAGTGTGTGTTTACAATCTATCGACAGTTTATAATCTCACTAGATTTATTATAACCTAACGGGTCGTACAATTATGCGGTGACATATACATCCAAACAGCAAAGACCATAGTACCTACAAGTCATCGAGCTTATGGGTAACTCAAGTGCTCAAGCCCACTACTACTAAGTGGGTAGCGTTCCCATCAATTAATAATTAATTTATAAAAATAAATAAATATTCATATTGGAATTTTAGCTTACATATTGGAATTTACATAGCTTTATTAGCTTTCATCTAAATCCGTTCAGAAAACAAACATACTTACACACAAACTTTTGGATTTATATTATTAGAGTAAATTGTGTTACTTATAAAAAAAAAACAACTCTTTTAACTGGTTTTATAATGTTTGAGGTACTGACCGATAAAATAACTTAAAACTTGGAATTTCCAAGCAAAAGGGACAGCATTACTTAAAATTTGAGTATAAAGTAACTTGTTTATGTATTGAGGTTGAGGATAACTTGACAAAAAGCCAAAGTTTATTTTCCTTTTGGATTTTCGAAGGGTTATGTTATGTTATTGTAATGCATTGGATAAGGTAAACTTTTTAATAATATTATTGATTGTTTCATATTTAATTGCGGTTTAATTGCATAAATGAACACAATAATGTTCGATTTGTACCTATTTGGACGATCCTTTTGGCGCATACGACTGGAACTACTGGAACATACGAGGTAATTTAAAATTTACAAACATAAAATACGCGTGAAAAACATAACACTTGGCATTCAGGTAAAAATATGAGTAGAGAAGTTTAACAAGATTGAAAATTATAATTAAACGCAAGCAAAGCTTAAAAAAACCAACTTCACCGCTTTTATTTCAGTTCTGGCTAGATCGATTTCGATAAAATGTATATGGGACCACCTCTGAAGTATAATTTACCAAACAAAAAAAACATCAAAATCGATTCATAATTATGAATCGATTTTGATCATTTGATCGGCGGAGATATCGCGTAACATACATACAATATATAATTAAACGCAAGCAAACCTTAAAAAAACCGACTTCGACGCCTTATCTTCGGAACCTTGATCAGATTTAATATATTAAACACGCATTATTGACTATAACTCAAAAACTACTGATCAGATCTTGATCAAATTTATATGGGACAAATAAGAAAGCAACATCTTCAAAACTAAAAAAAATTTACGAAATCGGCTCACGTGAAGAGAAGTTATGAGGTAACACACATAAAAATATATATATATATATATATATATATATAGTCGACTTGAGTACCTTCCTCCTTTTTTTGGAAGTCGGTAAAAAACAGTTAAAGAACCTCCTTTTTTGAATTCGATTGAAATCTAATTTAGAAAGAAAAGATCATATCAAAGAAATACCAACCTCATTATAGCGCCAATACACCCCAGTCACTTCCACTTCACTAATTTTGTCTTTCATTTTGATCGTCACTGCTCTAAAACTAATATTTTGAAGACAAAAACAATAAGAAATCTATTTTGCAGCTCACAATTTTCAAACTTAACTTGCACTGTTACTCGATCAAAAACAATTGTATATAAAAAAAGATGTATAATGTATTGATATATCCTTCTCTTTTAGTATTTCCACTGCACAATGCAAGTGAGCTTCCTCCAAAGCAGACCTCAACTTACTGTGTACACCGCGAGCTAACATTTTGTTTTTATTCAACATGTTCCCAAGTTTTCCTTTAACCAGGCATTCCCAACTACGCTCTGTTAAAACGAGTTTGTTTCAACAAGTTGCTTGGCAACAACCTATTTGTATTGGTTTTTCTAAATTGGCTAAATTATATATACATTTTTAATATTTTGGACAACTTAAAAAAAGCAGGAAAAGCCCATTGTATGAAATTGACGTCTCGTCGCTTCGCTGCGTTGGCTATTGGCATTTGCTGGAGGGGATATGAATATTTTACTTATTATAATTAATAACGTTGATAAATTTCCGAAAAATACATCATCAATTTAAATATTTTTTTTACTTCGATTAGATTCGGGCATTTTGACGAAGAAAAGTCACGAATAAAAAAGCCAAATATTATAGCGTGCGTTTTGCAATTTTTTCATGTATTTTTATCATTTAAAGTTATCTTGATAAATATAAACAAAGTAAATAGGCCCGTATTTACTTTGTTTATATTTCCTAAAACGAAACTAAAACTATATACTGTAAAGACCTAAGTTATCTATAAGACATCGAAAAAAATGTTCCGTTGGTTTAGTTGTGTGAGCATTCGCCTTCTAAGCAGGGATATCGGGTTGGATTCCCGGCGAGAACACAAGTTTTATCCCCAAGAAAAATTTGTCATTCTGGTAGTAATTGTGTGTGTGTGATGTAAACGTTTCTGGCACCCCCGACACAAGTCATAGAACTTAGTATGGGGCTGTGAGTGTTAAAGCGTTTATGTTTATGTTTTATGTTCCCGGCATGCATTGCAATGTCACGTAAAGAAAGAAAGTGCTTTAATTGCATCTTTCATGTTTGTATGCCAGGATCCTGTTCAAAATTATTAAAAGAAATTGACACCCACGATAAAAGCTTTCGAACATGATGTGGGGCTGTGAGAGTGCACGAAAGCGTTTACTTCAGTCGCAGTACTTTATTAACCCCTTACTTCAGCGCAAGGAATAGAATGTTTTTTTTTTTTTATGATAAATAGGCTAGCATTTGACCGCTATCTCACCTGATGGAAAGCGACGATGCGGTCGACGGTGGGACATGCTTGCCTAGAAGGTACCTGTTCACTCTTGAAGAGGCCTAAGTTATACTTAAGTTATTTCTCCTACCTACTTTTACTTACCTAAGTTATTTCTCTGATTAACTGTTGCATGTGATGACGTTTGAGTTTGACAGTTCTCCCGGTCGAATGACCCTTACGTCCTTAAACAGAGTTTGGTGAACTTAACTCTTAGAAAAATAAACAACAAACTTTAGGTAAGTACAGACCGCAAGTATATCTGCTGGTTTGTCTATAAGGGAATCCCCTTACGCCACGTATGACTATAAATACTAAATATTTAACTAAAACGTTTCCTCAAGTTTTTAATCTAACTGCGCAGATCTTGATAAGTTACATGCTAGTTATCGTGATCTTCTTTGTCGGAAAATGTGTGATATTGTAGCTAAATTTAGTAATTATTGTACATGATCATTGAGTTCGCGACATTTAAAGAATCTTTATCATCCACAGCCAGAGCCCATTTGATCCCACTGCTGGGTATAGGCCCCTCTCATATTCTGCCATTCGCCGGGCCTAGTCTTGTCTAGGTTCGGGCCGCATGGCTGCGGCAGATAGGCGTGCGGGGACGCGGGCGCGGTCGTCTCCCATACAGGCACCATTTGCACGGAAGGCGACTACGTCAGCGTCCCCATACGCCGTCCGGGCCAACGGAATGCGTTCAGTGTGTAGCAGCTATTAGAATTCCTCTCGTATTAGCCCAATAATTGTATTACGCCAATGGTTTGTTACGTTCTTAAAAAAATATCTCTGCATGGTTTTACCACTATCTCACCTTATGGCAACAAAGGTAGGCGAGCACGAGAAAATGCCCTACCGCCATAAATTTCATCACGATGCTATCTTACTCGAAATTGCGACCACCCGATCGTTACTACGAATCACGGCATATACGTGTATTGTAACGTCCTTGAACTTTCTATAAAACGGAAGTTTCCTAATTGTAACGAGTAGTGTATACTTGCCTACCATCATATTACGTCGCATGACCGCATACCGAGATAACACATGTGGTGACTACCAAACAGGCGTATTTTCCTAACAGACAATTGTCAAATAATACCAAAAACTACCTGTATTGCGTCATTACGAGTCAAGTTAATCCTTTGCTGCTTATTGTGAATAACCTAAATTTTAGCTAATACTAGCAGTGCCCGCAACTTCGTCCGCGTGATTATTGGACTTTTAGTAAGAATCTCTAATTTTATTTAAAATATAATATAGCCTATAGCCTTCCTCGATAAATGAACTATCCAACACTGAAAGAATTTTTCAAATCGGACCAGCGGTTCCTGAGATTAGCGCGTTCAAACAAACAAACTCTTCAGCTTTATAATACTAATATAGATAAGTAATTACTATAAAGCTAAAAATGTATATAGGCTTCGATGTACTTAGATGGATGGGAGAGGATCGTGCAGCAAAACAAGCGTACCTGCCCCCTATACGTATACGTATCTTTGGTGCACGCGGTTTTTATTTGAATTAAGCAAAAATGGACCTTAATGCTTAGGAGTTTTAACAATTTGGTATTGAAACCGTTCACAACAGTAATAGGGAATATGAGGAAGAACTCGTTCGAGCTTGAAGGCCTCCAAAGTCACCTTGTGGTAGAATGTTGCACATGACAGGGAGAAATGACGTCTTCTTGTGTCGGAGACCAGGACTCATTTTAGGTCTCTGCGTCCCGATACGTAAGTAGTTATTGACGTCTAATATATTGGAAGCCTATATTATGGAGCGAGCGCAGAAGACCAAATAATGAAAAAAAGGGGCGCAGTGAAATGATCCTTCTATGCCCTACTAACAAAAATGTTTTATCCAAATCTGTTAATATTATAGGATAAACAAAGTTTTTTGTCGTATAATTATTCCGTGCTTATACCTTTAAACGAGCAATTCTTGTATATATGTATTATATAATCTGAATCTCGGAAACGGCTCCAACTTTTTTCATGAAATTTAGTATGCAGCGGGTTTCGGGGGCGATAAATCGATCTAGCTAGGTTTCATTTCTAGAAAACGTTGTTTAAATTAAAAAAACCGAGCGAAGCTCGGCCATCCAGAATGTAAAGGCTTATAGAATAAAAAGACACCGCTGTACAGGAGACGACCGCACCCGCGACCCCGCATGTCATCCGTCTGAGACAGCTGCGTCCTGTTTGGCGAAGCCGCTCTTTAAACACACGATGTGGGTGGACTGATATTACTATATATTGCACTATAAACTAGCATAAAATATTGTGTATTCAGTCTCTCAAATATTTCTTGAATCTTGAATCTTGCAAGGCAAAATCCAGTGCTCGCCTAGTTTGCTAAACTGTAAACGAAATAGAGTTAACCACACTGAGTAGAAGAATCGGTCACCAAAATCACAACTATTATGTTTCGGTAACTATGCCCAGACATCATCATCACTTACCACTATAAAAGATGGCTTATTGACGGAGCGAGTGCATAGCGTGAACAAAGCGTCTTCGTTTCAGCTTGGGCAAAATTGCTTTAGTATGTCCGGCGGATTTCCGGTTGTTCTCCTCTACATGTCGCATTTCTCAGCCGACTCTGGTGAAATTTTTTGAGCATGTTCAATCATTATATAGATTTTTTGACGATTCAGTTATTGTATATTTTTCAAAATGGCGGGAGATATTGGGGTTGAAAACATAAAAACCATTTCGAAAAATACGCCACCTCTTCAGCTCACAGTATTTATTATAAAAATATGACGGATACAAACAAAAAGTATTAATTATTCTTAAAAAAATTGTAGCGGTACATTTTTTTGCATAGTAATTGTTTCGTAAATAGTACTTAAAACTAGGACATGGATGATTCAGTGCCTTTTAAAACTCATATGGGATTGGTTCTCCACTCCTAGTGACCACTTCTCTTTGTATAAGATACAATTACTTGACAATTGATAAGAACATTAGTGTAGGTAACATAAAGGTAAGACTTACAAATAACATATTTTAAGAGAGTTTTGCCGCGAAAGTGAAAAAATGTCGTTGTTGATTTTGTATTATTTTCCAAAATTCTTGGAGTGTTATGTGTAATAATGGTGGATTACTTAGTAAACGCGCATAAGTGTGGGCAAATCATACAAAGTTGAAAAACGCGATTTTCGCCTTCGCTCCGAAACTCCAATTAAAGTTCTGGTAAAAGTTCTACCACTTTACTGGGGCATGACTTGGCTATGACTGGACCTTGACTTATTTACTTGACTTTGACTCGTGACTTGTGACTGGAACTTTTAATTTAAAATACTCTTCTTGAAATATATTGTTAATTGACACTGGCTAAATGCACAAGATTGCGAAGCCAAATAAAAAAAAATAAAGATTTACATTTTTTATGTAATTTTTCAATATGGACTATGTCTGAAATAAAAGAATTTTATTTAATATAGTTCGTCGACTTTATTTTATTTATGTTTCACAATATGGCGTCTGGTTGTCGCCATATTGAATTATGTTTAATGTCATGTTTATAGTCAACAAAACCAATCGACGATCGAATCATACAAATCGGTCAAGCGTTTGGTCTCTGGAACGCCATTAAGGAACAAACATACATAGGCCGATAAATCCATCATTCGCGCAGTCGGTTAAAAAGAAAAAATGTAAGGAAAAAACATAAAAATAAAGAATACTAAAGAAAAGTGACATTGGTTATTAATATTTTTAATACTAAAGTAATAAGTATTTTTATTGATTTCCGCTTGCGATGTTACTTATCTATCAATGTAGTATTGGGAAATTTTTGTATATTTAATTCTTATTTACGCGTGACTAAACTCCTAAACGGCTAGACCAATTTTGATTTAGTGTGTGTTCAGGTAGATTCAAGAATGGTTTAGGTTCACAATTCGATCCAATAAAACTTTTTTTAATTATTGAAAATATGTTAATGTTTTAATTTTGGATTATGTTGTGGAGGAGTCTGTCGGACTTGGTAAAGTACTTTTTTTATTTAAGATAGGCTAACGTTTGTCCACTATCTCACCAGATGGTTAGCGATGATGCGGTCGACGATGGAGCACGTCACCCTAAAAAATGTCTATTCACTCACGACTTAAACTCTACTTATTGTATTTATCAGGAAACACAGACTCAGTTAAGGAGTTCCATTACTTTGCGGTTCGCATTATGAATGTGGAAGCAAAACGCTTCGTCCGCCTTAGTGGAATGTCTACCATATAGCGGTGTCGCTTAAGAGTCTGTCTCGAGACGTACTAGGCTACCATAAACTATATAACTTAGTTTAAACTTATACATTCCTAGGTATTCTAGCTGTATAGATAATAATAATAATTGCCATATAGGTAAATGCAAAGATTATTACAAGTAACACGCTGATCGCCACGTGCAATAACAATGTGAACTATTTTAATTAGTGCCTAAGGAGCATAGCTAATATTTGTACGTATGTACCTACTATTATTATCATTTATTCTTTGGTAAAGATCGTACTCACTTGTATTTTTAATCTGAAAAAATATATTAACAAATATCAATAAGTGTGTCATTTAATATTATTAAAAGTGCTTATATAAATATGTCAAAAATTTAATTTTAAAACTAACCGTAAAGTCAAAAAATTCAACCAATCTAACCCAACCCCTGACTGACTGAATGTACTCGGTGCAAAGGTGCCCATGTCGCCGCGCTGGCAGCATTTCCCCACTGTATGGATAGCAATGGCTTGAACTTGTATTTTGGTTTCTAACCCGTCTGCGCAAGCATAAATGAGGTTTATGATTTTAGTACTGTATGTAAGTATGCATGAATTTACCAAAATATGGATTTCGGGTTCATAAGTGTTATAATATGCGACATAACGAAATAATAGCGACAAATCTCGTTTCGCAAAAAGTTCGTAAAGTGAAAATAATGAACGTCGTCAGGCGAAGCTGTGTATAAGATATACATTACATTGTTTTAGTTTGTTTATAATCAAACAAACAACAACAAACAAACAAACGCATTCACACTCACAGCCCCACACTAAGTTCAAATACTTGTATCGTGGGTGCCGGAAACATTCACATCACGCACACATTACACCCAGAACCAGAAGCACAAATATCCCTTGGGAAGGAATTTGTGCTCCTGCCGGGAATCGAACCCAGGATCCATGGCGCAGAGTGCGGACACCTGTCCACTGCGACAACTAGGTCGTCGAATCATACTGTATCCACGTTTTTTATATGTAGGTATAGGTTATTCGGTACACTTATATCGTGATGTTTGTGCTAAGACTGCTGCATGCTGTGGCCTAGGAAAATAAATTAGTCAAAATAATGTTATTTTTATAAAACTCCCGATTTTTTATAAAAAATTGGAAAATTAATTTTAAAATCATATTTGACAAATTTTAAATAATGTGTGATTGAATAACCAATAATTTTATAAATAATCAATGCTGCAAACTATTACCAAAATGAAACTCACTTTTTTACTTATTAACATTAACTTTATAACAGGGCATTGCTTTTAACCTATCTTTGGTTAGAATATTTTTCTATAGTTACGTTTTTTACTATTTTTAAATTTAATCAAAATTGATCTAGTGCACCAGTATATAATAGACAGATAGTGTTACTTTGAGATTTATATAGATATAGGTAATTATATTAAAATATTATTAAAATGTGATTAGATTTGATTGATGTTTCTATTTTATTACATATTGATTTTTATTTTATGTTGTCTGTTTTATTGCGTATTGATAGTGATTAAATATTTTCATATAGATATTAAAAAACATATAAAATAATTTAAAATAACTGGTTTTCTTTGTTATTCATTGTATTTTGTAGTATTCTTGCGTTGAAATTACTTTTAAATGTGATTTATAGGTACTTATAATTTAAAATGCTTTCACTGATCGAATTCCGCAATAAGCTTGAAGACTTATATCGTGGTTATCGTTTCGATGCCGTTGCTCTTCACATTGTCATCTCAAAGATTACCCTCGGGAAGAAAATAGTCCTATGTCAGGAATTGAACCTGGTACTGCTTGCGCCATGTGCCTGGTAGCATTGATATGAGTATGAATAAATAAATAATTTAAGATTTTTATTTCTTCATAACAAGTTTTCTTAATTAATCTTACTGCTAAACCTGTTTTATTATTTCTTATTAATGTTAAATCAAGGTGCAAGTATAGTATTGCTATCGCAAAAAATACAAAATTACTAAGAACAAATCGTATAATAGTTACCAAGTTTTTTTTTGTATTAATTAGGTTTGGTAAACCATTGGAATTACGATCTAGAGTAATACGTAACTTAATTTTGACCTAAACTGCTAAGTAGAGTAGTATAGAGCGACGACTAGTATATACATATATATATACATAGGTATATATATATATATATATATATATATATATACTAGTCGTTCGCGCCGAACTGAGATCTCGTGCCTACATTTTGCCTTATACAGAAAAAAATTGAGGTTACTTGCTTAAAACTTTTTTTCTCTGTAATAATTGTTTGATTTCATATTTGTTGTTCAAGTACAGGATATAACGGATATTATACGTAAGTTTCAGCGTTCAGTGTGAAGCCGTTTTTGAGATAGACCCCGGGACAAAATAGGTCTAAAAACTGACTTTGGTGGCCTACCAAATCGTTATTTTCAAACATTTTTTTTTACCGGTCTCGTACTCTACTTGCCTAGCCCTTTTCAAAACGATACCCCAAAAAGTAGTTAAGAAAAAAAATTTTGGTCCCCACTTACATGTATGGGAGCCCCCTTAATAATTTCAATTTACATAATTTTAAATGTCATTTCTGGCTTTGGGCCGTTTTTAGATATTCAGGCTGGCTGAAATTTTAAATGTGCATTATGCTTCTTAAAATCATTACGGGCTATTACGCTTCGGGGCTTAACTACTAGATAATTAAACATGCATGTTCCGTGTATTCAGATGACCACGTACATACATTCTCTAATCTCGATAATGCAAATTATCACAACACTATTATAACCATATCGAAACGTGCGCAGTACGCGTCAGAACCAGTTACACAACCTCCGACAATGTCAAGGTCGGCGCACAATAGTCACAATGCAACAGAGCCTGAAAGAGAAACTACATAATCGTGAAATCGAAATCGGATTAACTCGATTACACTAGCTACTCTTAAACAATTACATGTGATTGATTACTTAATCGATCAAACATTTATTGACTTCATAATTATAATGCACCACACAAACACAAGAATGGAAAAGATAATAAATGACAATAACCGACTTCACCGCTTTTTCTTCGGACTTTTGATCAGATTAGATGTACTAAACACGCATTACGATATTTCAAGACCTACTGATCAGACATTGATCAAATTTAAATGGACCAATTGGGAAACAAAATCTTTAAACAAAAAATAATAATTCAAAATTGGTTAACGTGGATCGAATTTACGACACATAAAAAAGAAAAAACAGAACAGAAGAAATACAGTCGACTTGAGTGCCTTCTCCGTTTTTGTGAGGTCGGTAGAAAAACAGACTTCATATCATATGTTTAAGTTTTGGCTTGATTTCGATACAATTTATATAGGACCACATCTGAATTAGGTATACTACACCGAACAAAAAAAAAATTAAAATCGATTCATAATTGGCAAAAAAAAACGTACAGTCGAATTGAGAACCTCCTTTTCTGAAGTCGGTTGAAAAGATAATAAATGGTTGTATAAGTTTGCGAATCTGGCAATAGATTAATTAACTTTCATGAGTGCCTCTTTGGGGCCCATGTGAATAAACGATTTTGATTTTGAAGTAAAGATAAAAATAACATATATTATAGGCATCAATTTTGACAATGTTCTATAGTAATGGAGTTACTTGTAGACTCACCGACAGCTTTATTATGAAGTTTTTTTGCTGAAGCAACGTGTTTCTGTAATTAAAACCTTCAACAATCTAATCTACTACGGCGTAAACACTGAGAAAGATGCGTCCAATATTTAGCAGGAACCTTCGGCTAACAATAAAAATTTAGCTTGGTTATTTAATAAATTTAGTCATTAATTTGAGCCGCAAGGCACTGTGAGAAATAAAGAAATAAAACAGATCCACATCTAGCCTGAAAAGCTTGTTCAGACCTCTTCAGGCCAGAATATTGAGTGTCCTTGGAAATGTAGCTAAAGTTATTCTAGGCGGCTATCTCAACAACTAGAACTTAAGAGGACCTCTCTACATATATTCTGAAAGACCTGGGTATATTCTAAAATAACATTAATGTCACATCATAACCAACCATTCATGTTAAAACATTGCCATTCATGAATCCTGGGATCATAAACGGCATCAGGGCTTCAGTAATTTTGTTGGTTGTAAGTATCTTGAACGAAGCTTCCTCTTTTAGAGTCGCAGTTGCAGAAATCTGGGCCGAAAAGCTATATAGTTTTTCGAATGTCCTTAAAATCCGAAAAGCTATAAAAAATATACTTTGGACCATCGACACGACGATGATGAAGAAATATCATTCAGGTCGGAAATGGAGCAAGGTTTCCTGACACAGTCGAAAATTGCCTTGAAAATGTATTAGCCCCTAAGATCACCAGATTTGGCAGAGCTGGCTTTACTGCTGGGTTATAAAGAGGCGAGTTTCCACTTAGGTCGATGAATCTGGATTCGAGTCGCTGTTTGTGGGATAATGTAGCAGTATGCGCAATAATATAATAAGATTGTTATTAGAAAGAGGTCAAGGAGAGTCAATTCATCTAGCCGATGTTGGTGCATTAATAATGGGTATAATTTAGACGGCTACCAAAAATTCTAAACAGTTACCAAAATGGATAAATGGTCACCAAATCACGTTTCCTAAAATACAATTTCCTGTGGCTGAACTGAATCGGATAACAGTAGGTTAAGGTTTTTTTTTTATAATTAATACAAAAATATTTATAATACGAAAAAAATGATTTATTTAATAATATTTTAGGAAATGTAATTTGGTGACCATTTATCCAACGTAATTTGGTGACCATTTATCCATTTTGGTAACCGTTTAGAATATTTTGATAATAAAATAGGTACTTTTTTGGGCGTTGTTTAAACACAAGCCATTTATATTTGCCTGGCAAATATGTAGAATTTTTAATTAATTATATATAATAAGGTGTGTAATGTTTGAACAATATGATAGCGTGGCTAATCACCATGTTAATACCATGGTTAAACTGGATATAAGGTGTTAAAGTGGTCAATTTTTACCATCAATGGATGTTGATGGTATGGCTATAATATAGCTGGAATATTATGTTGCTATTGTAGGTCAGATTTTTGTAAGAAAATGTTCTCTATACAAAATTTGTCTCGTCCCGCTATGTTTGATTGTACTCCAGGACAATAAATATGTTTAGTAATGAGTAGCTTTTATTTAACTTAACAAAGATGTTTTTTGAGAAAGGCTTCTATTTGTTTAAACAATTTCTTTACATATTTTAGAATAACTTCCTCTTCTATGTTAATTCCCGATTCGCAACCGTTGAACAAAATATCTAAACTAACCGAAATATGGTAAAATGTATGTGAGGTTCTATGTTTCAAGATTGGTCATGGTTTATGGTTTTATATTAAAAGTAAATTTGTAACGAATTATGCGTAACGAATCTGCTGTTAAATTTAAATGTATTTATAAAAAGGGTTGAAACAATTGAATGTTTTTAAAAGTTCTTGTTATAACCGATGTAGTACTAATACTAAGTATCTGCACAAATAGAAATAGTATACGTAAACAAGTCGATATACTTACTGAAAAACTGAAAATCCTACTGCGTAAAAACTTTAAATGTTTATTTACTTAAAACTTTTTTTTAATAAGCTAAATTATATAAGTACTTTATCACAGCGTATTATAAGTATTGAACTGTATTATAGGCTATTTTTTATAAACGCTTTCACTCTCACAGCATCACACAAAGTTCGATGACTTGTGTCGTGGATGCGTATATTCACTTCACACACACTAGAACCAGAAACACAAATTTCCCTTGAGGAGAAAACTTGTGTTCCCGCCGAGAATCGAACCAGATACCTCTGCTTAGAAGACGAACGCCCATCCAACTATCCATCGGGCAGTTCACCTTTAAATTGTTATAGATTCTATTGTTATAGATGGTCATTCGAAAAGATAGAGAAACCTAAAGATAATTTTAAAATACCTATGCAAGGAATATACAATACAATACTGCCCTCATAAGGAGAAAAGACGTAACGTCATTTTCGTCAAAATTGAGTTATATAGATCAGAAATGTCATTACTGTTTAGTACATGTTATGACTTGTATCAGATGCGTCTAAATTAAAAGTAAGATTTAGTAGGCTGCGTTTGAATATGTTAAAATAGAAAAATAATAGTAGATGCGTCTATTTTTCCTGATTCCGATGATGTACATGACTCAATTTTGACAAAAATGCAGTTACGTCTTTTTTCATTATCACGGCCATCGAGATAGGAAACAAACCTACGGTTTGTAACATCCTTGATCACGGCAGAATACTTGTCACAGATTGTCAGATATTTTTTTTATTTTGCAATAATTCGAATCGAGTTTTGATTACTGTCATGTCTTTATTGACACTCGAAAGATTAAGACAGAGAGTTTTGCCGCGAAAGTGAAAAATGGCGTTGTTGAGTTTATATAACTTTCAAAACCTGTGATTCTTCGAGTGTTCATGTGTAATAGGTAATGGTAGATTATTAACCGTTTATAAACAAAATGTTTGCAAACGTGCATATGCAATCAACTAATCATACAATATTTAAAAACGTGATTTTCGCCTTTGCTCCAAAACTCCAATATCAGTTCTAGTGCAGTTTCTACCACTTTACTAGGGCATAACTTGGCTATGATTAGACCTTGATTGTTTTACTTGACTGTGACTTGTGACTACGACTT